>BSBN01000376.1:0-1315242 GCA_027924645.1 Cunninghamia lanceolata
AGATCAGTGCACAGTGTTGGTAGAGTTATGTTGTGTTGACAGAGTTATGCTCCAATGTTGATCATCCTTAATGATGGAGTTTATATGATGTTCCTCCCTTGATGATTGGTGTTCATGTCATTAACCTTCATGAAAATCATGTTTCATGTCAACCTTGGTATAAAAGGTTTAGAGTTTGTCAATCTCTTCAAGGGCTATGTCTTGTGTTCATTAAAGATTGTTCAAAAAGAATCCTAAAGTCCCCTTACACTCTTAGCATCAAAAGTCTTTCCATTTAACTTTTCCTCTACAATAAAAGTCTTTGATATAGGATCAGAGGTATTTCATGACAGTAAAATGTGGTTGACAAATTAGGGCTTTGACTCTCCTTGAAGATCTATTTCCTATAAGCCTAAGACTCTAAAACCCTAAGTGTAAGGCTTCTCAAGCTAGGTTCCCCAAGTCAATGTCTCTCTTTCATTATCAAAGGTCTTACCTAATCTCTCTTACTATGCCAACAATTAGGGTTTACAAGTTTCTATGTCAATGAGCATTTTTGAATTTAGGGTTTGTTACTTCCTATAAACCTAATTTGTAATGATCTCAAAACCCTATGTTTACATTCTAAACCCTAAATCCCATGTTCTAAGAACCTAAGACTTGCTTGTATGCAAGTCATGCACTTTTCTTCTAATATTTCATTGACTCCCTACAGCAAGTCGATGCCACTTAAGTGAAAACCTTGAAGGGGTCACTAACATGTCTTTACTGACCCCTCCTCCTTGTTCTACTGAATGCACCAGTCACCTTTCCTTCTATCGAGCAGTAAAAGAAGATCAAAGGTTATGTTTAAAATTTTTATTGGGCACGCGAAGGCCAATCAATGGCAATTATTTAAACCTCCATACCTTGAATCCTATGCTTAGTTTGACGCGCTCTTGACTGTCAAGAGTCTATGATTGCGTGGAGGGTTTTTTTAAGGGCTTAAAATATCAAAAGAAGCCTTGCTTTTATATTTTTCAACATGCAAAATCAATATTAGGCCACTTCCTCATGGATTTATGATTTTGTAACCATGTGTAGAGGTTTATGAAGAAAAAGTTTTAATATTTTATTAATATGATCAGTGGGAGATAATATAAGAAAGGGTTTTATGATGAAGTTTAAGTGGATGTAGATTGGAAATCATGCAAGGAGATGCTTTTCTTTTTACAGGTCTATATGCAGGAAATTAACATTGGGGGAATTGACTAAAAATGGATAGGAGAATTAATATATTTTGACAAGGATTTATGATAGAAAGAAAGTATGCTTTGAATAAAAAAAAGTGGGTTTTATGTGTAAGGTTTTCTTCTTTTTTGAAATTGGACTTGATGTAGAGAATAAATGTGGGAATGGACTGCATATGACAGGTAGTTTTTAAATCAGATGAAGATAGTTTTATTTGTATGAATGGATATCATTGAATAGTGTGATTCTTTTGCAAACAGGTATATGTTTTGATATAAAAAAGGAGGTTGATTTTGTGTAGTGAGTTGTAGAGAAGAAAATTTTAGAGAGTATATCATGAAGAGAAAATAGAGAGTATGTGGTTTTTGATACAGAAAAAGAATATACAGAGCAGTGTGAGAATACAGAGAAGTTAGTGAAATCATGACTTAAGGAGAATTATACAAAGAGAGAGGGTTTTTGATGGAATAGAGCAGCAGTTTAGACAGGATTGAGAGGATGATAAGACATGTTTTATACATCAGAGTCTTGGCATTGTGGAGCAAAAATGTAGAGAAAAAATGTAGGTGAATTAATTTCCTGATTGAGAGAAGAATGTTATGTTGATATGTGCATTATAGTGAAATAGAGAAACCCTCTGTAACATCTTGTTTTTCTTCTGATGTTGTATTTTTTTTCCAGTGAGGCATCATTTGTCTTATCAGTGAGATATTTCCAGTGAGGCACATTGTAACCAATGAGGTTTATGGCCAGTGATGCCTATCTGTGATTAGTGAGATCATTTTCAAGTGAGGCTTAATGGAGATAAAAGTTCATAGTGGTTTTTACCCTTTTGGGGTTTTCCACTCAAACATATATGTTATGTGATGTTCATCTATGTCTCTTGTGCTGTGTTAATGCTTTCATGTCCTGATGTAAATATCTCGTGTTTCATGATCATGTTAGATTATTTTATTGTGTGAAGATCTTCATTTTAGAATTAGTTTTATCTGATCACTGATTCACCCCCCCTCTCAGTGATCCTTAGTATTCCAACAGTTTCAACTCCTCCAAGGGAAGCATTATATCCAAGAATTGACTAACTTAGAATCAATTATGTTTGGAATATGTTCCTTGACAATATCCTCAAGGTATTGTTGAATATCCTTCCATTGATCATCTTTGAAAAGTTCCTCATAAAACTTTTTTGAATAAATTACATATATCAGAAGGGTTTGTTTGAAGGACATTAAATTCTTCCTCTATAGCACCATTTTTTTCTTTTTTATGCTTGTAGTTTAGATAGTTAAAAAAATACTTATATCCCTTGTTTGCTTCTTTTATTCATTATAATATAGATCTTACTTTTTCTCCTTATCCTCTATAATTATCAATTTTGGATAGTTGAGCCTCTGTAGTAGCAATAGAGGTTTGAAGCTTGATGTTACTTGGATCAACATTAAGTTGTTTTTTGGCATATTCATGTTTCCCTTAGAAGGATTTTTCCCTACATTTTCATTGCCAAGCCATTCTTTGTTGGAAAGACGGTTGTCGTTGCACCAAAAGATCAACCTATTAATGCTCAATACAACCGCCAAAGTTAATGAATCCACGGGAGGCAGTTAACCCTTGTCACGAACCCAAGTAGTGCACATGCACAACACAAGGAGACCAAGGGTGCACACCTTGCAACAATCCCCCCTAGTGCAAGCGAGGGGTTCAAACCTGTGACCCAAGATCTGATACCAATTGTTGGCCCACGATTGTCGTTAAATCAAAAGGTCAACTTGTCAATTTCTGATACAACTGCCAGAGTTAATGAATCCACTGGAGGCGGTTAAGCCTTGTCATGAACCCAAGCGCTGTGCATGCACATCATAACGAGACCAAGGGCGCATACCTTGCAAAATTCTTTTGCCAAATGAATGTAGGAAATTGTTGCATTGAGAAATGGTTGCACACCGCCAATCAATCCATGAATCCCCTTCTTGTGGTTTGAGTATAGAGTTCCAAACCCTTCAAGGGAAACCATACGATAAGATTCTTTAAATGAGAGATATTGAGTTTGAAAGGAAGAGGATAGTCAAAATTATTATGCTTTTGAGAAAAGGAGATTTTGCAAAAGATGTGATAATGATCTGAGAGAGTAGTATAACAGTCCACTTGAACACACTATTGAACTCACAGAAGTACTTGTTGTCCTATTTTGCTCCCTAGCTAAATAGCCCAAATCCATAAAGTCTCTAAGTGTTTTCCTCTTTAGAAATGTAAGGAAATACATCCAAAATTGGCTAAGTCTCAAAAAACTTGAGTTTTCCTTGTGTTTTCTAGCTTTTTTTAGTTTCGGAGTTCAGATTTCTACCCTTCGTCCTTCCATCCTGCACTACTTCAAACTACGATCCTTTCCCTTTGAAAATAAAGCTAAGTTTTTTAACCTTTTCAAACTTCAGACTTTTCCTCTTCCCTCTTCCTTTCCTTTTAGAAGGTGTAAGGCAGAAGGCCTGAAGCTTGACCCCCAATAAGTGTTAAATTATCTAAAGGCATTCCACCATTCCGCGAAGCCTTTTGGCAGGCCCCGACAGGTTTGTGGAACTGTGGAAAGCAGACATGTGGCAGGTTTCATCAGCTCAGCATTAAAAGAACCCAAGGGGAGTTGCCACATAGACAAAGGAAAGCGAAAGGTGAAAGGCCCGAAGGCTAACTTCTACTGAAAACTTGTGAAATAATGCTAAGTGTTTCAGACTTTGGGGATCGGACCTTCCTTCTTCTTTCTCATTGAAGGCGGGAGATAGAAGGCCCGAGCTTCGAACTCCACCGAAACTTTCAAAAGATCGATTGTCTTTGACTTTCAGAGCTCGGACTTTCCTTCTTCCTCTACTTTCCTTCTTCCTCTTTCTCTGGGAAGGCAGAAGATGGAAAGCCCGAGGCCCAAAGTCCGCTGATATTGCAATTCATCTAAGGCATTAGAAGGCAAAGAAATGCCTTATGGATGATTTTCCAAATGGTGAACTCAAAGAAGTGGGTTCAAAAATTCTGAGGCTCACTGATTGGGCGAATTCCCAATAAAAGGAAAGCAAAGGGAGGATTTGTGAGAATCGACTAAGTCAAAAGAGAACAAAAGATGCCTTTGTTAGCAAAGTTCATAAAGCACGAACTTTCCATAAGTTCAAAATCTCCAGGGTTCATCAACAGAGCTTTTTGCCGACAAGGCAAGGAAGTAAAAGGTAAGTGGGCCGATAAAGCAAAAATGAGTCCAAGGTTTCAAGGTTCTGCCAGAGGACATTTTGCCGATAAGGCAAAATATGAGTAAATAGGCCTGGTTCAAACAAATCATATTTTGGTGATAGGCAAGATGCAAGGCGAGAATTGGCTAAGGCATTGTTGGTTCGACGAAATAGATTTTCACCGACAATGAAGAAAAGGCAAGTGCAAATGGTTCAAAAAGGGATAATTTTGCTGACAAAGGCAAGATGTGATGAATGAAGAACAGTTCGGCAAAACAGATCTTTGCCAACAAGGGAAAAAAATGAAGAAACAAGCCATAGTTCAGAAAAAGACAAAGTTGCCTACTGAAGATAGAAAAATACAAAGAGCAAGACAGAATGGTAATAAGTAAATTTTGCCAATAGGGTAAAATATAGGCTAGAAATATGCATAAATTGGTGAAATAGAGCTATAATGTATTGTAAATTTTAAATATCTGAATGTAGATATTTAAAGTGTTTGTAAAAGCTATATGAAAAGGGATTTTGGAGGGAAAATCTATTTTGATTTCCTCATCAGCCATTAATGTAGAATCTGATATGCTCAACTACTCTATTTTAGATATTTTGCATTAACTGTTGCAGGTGACGAATTAGTTGTTTGCATTGAATACCAAAATATCTCCCAGCTACTCCATGATCCAAGAGATTGTCTACATTAAATTCTTGCAGACAGAGATTTCTTTTGCAAGGATATTTTCTGACAAGCCCATGGGGGTGAATTTGTTATGATAGATGACTGAGGTCAATGTAATTCAAATGCTATATGTACATGTTTGTAAGATGTAATGAGGATTGGAAAATAGTTGGACATTTTTCATTCTTATGTATTCGAAATAGAGCCCTCCTCTACTATAATCGTGCCTTTTGTTAAAATACACACTGTGTTTTTACCTTTTCTGTTGTTTTAGCTTTGTGTAATTCAAAACTAGTTGTCTATGAATGTATATTTCCTCTCAACCTAGTTCTTTTCTTTATCTCTACTAAGAATTTGCTAAATTTGTGTGAGTGATCAGTTGTATCTCTTTATTTTGTGCATTCTCAATTCTGTGAGAGCTTTTATATTCAAACCTAGTGTATCACCCCCTTTAATTTACAGTTTCATCCCTCTTCCTCTTTTCATCAATGGTGGATAGATTAGGTTTAGTCTTAGGAATAGCTGAATCTCCCATTCAACAAAGGAACTAGCCTCTCTCTGGAGATTTGGCCTCCTTGAAAGGTCCCACACCTAGAGGTCATATCAATGTTTCACGAGATTATTGAAGATCGTTAAGCCTCTCCAACACAGGGTGTAAATCTAAGTGACAACAATTTTTGGCATGCTCGGTGGTACCGTGAGCAATCTAAATCAAAGAATCAAGCTAAGAATCTTGTGTTCTTCTCAGTACTCTACACTTTGGTAGACTTTTCATGTACCTAGTGACTCTACAAGCTTCTGCATATGATTAGTGCAATCTTTTATGCTTGTGAAAACACAGGCATCTTCAAGAGGTAACTACCAATTTACTGAATTACCTGCTACTACTTCAAGGAGAAGGTCTAGGTTATCTAGGTCTCCTATGAGAAGGAATAGCAGTCCTATTTTACCTCATCCAAGAGCTCAATCTACACTCCCTCCTATTAGGTTTCAATACACTAGAAGAAGCTTGCACATACCAAGATTAAACTTGAATATCCTTAGGATGGCAAGAAATTTTCCTTTTGTGACCTTTAATGGAGGCAGTCCTTTAACTTTGGCTACATATAATGATATACCAGCTATAGCCCTAAAGAGTATTTCATCCTTTATGGGTGATAGTTCTACAACCCCTACTAAGCACATCAAAGATATATCCAACGTGTGTTCAGTCCATCACATTAAGCATGAAGATGTTGCAGTTTAGCTCATGGTCTCATATTTTAAGGGGAGAGATCTTCAATGGTTTAGGAGCTTAACCTGTGCTTCAATGCATGACTTGGACGAGCTAGGAGAAGCCTTCTATTATAACCAATTTGGAGAAAGGGCAGATAATGTTTCATTGCTGGAACAACTGACAACAATCAAGAGAGCTCCAAGTGAGATTCTAGCAGACTTCAACTTTAGATTCCAGAGCATGTGGGAGAAAATTCCAACTACCCTTATGCCATCTCTACAATGTGTTTTTTTGTGCTTTTTAAGAGTTTTAAATTATGATATTGCAGTAATGATGCAATCTATGGGTGCTGAAACCCTACTTACTGCTTATGAGACAACCTTGAAAGCTAAAAATTGTTTAATACAGATTGGGAAAATTGCTCCTAGATCTCCTATACCCTTTTTTCCAGAGATGCCTTCATCATCCTAGTAGCCCATTATTGCTCCCATCCCAGAGCCTAAAGCTTCAACTTCTTCTCCTTCTCAAGAATAAAGTGATCTTAAAACCCTATTGGCCAATTTGACCAACAAAGTGAATAAAATAGATATTTAAATTGCCCCCAAACCCCATCAAAACTATAATCAGGGGTAGTCTTCCACCCAAAATTGGAATCAGGATTACAATCCCAATAGAAATCAGAACTGGAATCAAGGTTACCAACAAAATAGATATCAAAACCCTAACCCTACTCAGCCTTTGCAAATAGTTTGACCTATCCAGTAGATTCTAACTATAAATCTAGTTAGGGATTTAGTCCCTACTTAGAATAATCTGGCCCAAGAGGCAGATTGGTACTACCCATGCAACCAACCTCACAATCAGTCCACTTGTGCTTTTGGAGCAAAATAAAGAGATTTAATGGTGCAAAACTTTCATATCCAGTAGACATCATTGGTAGAGGCAGCCAATAGCAACCCTGAGATATCAAATGAGGCTACCTCTGATGCCAATATGATGTTATGGACATTTGAGGACTTTTGTGTTGTCAATTAGCCCATGGAAAGTGTTGTTATGCCCATTACATACAACATCAGGTCAAAAAAGAGGTAGTTAGAGGCCAACCCCATGCCTACTATTTTACAAAAGGAGCATGTTTCAAAAGCAAAAGTGGCAAGTGCCACAAATCCAATTCAGAGCAGCAAATTTGCTGCTGCAAAAGAAATTCCATCAGGCTCAAAAGTGCCTGAACAAGCTGTAGATCAATCAAAGAAGGGAACATGGATTCCCTCAATGCACAAAGCAACCAGTGTTCCCTTAAATATTTTAGAAGAAATAAAAAAAGAATATAAATATCTTGATATGGGAAGTGATGTCAATCCCTTCTCAAAGGGATCTGTTACAAGAGGCCTTGAGGCAATTCCCATCAATTGAATCAGCAACAACTGACTCATCAACAAAATAAAAGGAAAAGAGCCCTGTTAGTCTTGTGCAACCAAGGGAAGAACACATAAGTTTAGCAAAGAAACCCTCCCCTTCTACTTGTCTCTAATCATTGGCAAGTTTTTAGTGCACAATTGTATGATTGACTCAGGGCCTAGTGTTTCAGTCATGCCCAAGAAGATAGTAGATGCATTACGCATCAAGTATACCCATGTTTCATTAGGAGTATTACAATTGGATGGAACCTATGTAAACACTGTGGGAGTGATCAAGGGATTGAACTTAACTCTGCATGCCTATCCAAACTTGACTTTTAGTCAAGACATTTCAGTCATTGATCTTCTTCCCTTTTTTGCCATTTGCTTGTCAAGGGACTTCACAGCCAAGGTAGGTGGCTACCTTTCTTCTACCTGGTCTCATATGTTGTTGAGGACCAGATATGGCACAACGTTTACCATCAAGGCTGAACCAACTTCAAACTACCATGTGGAGAACTATGACCACAACCTGATGAACCCGCATGTTATGATTTAGGGTAAGGAAGTGCATGATTCAGAGTCTCTAGAGGCAGCATCTTCACCTCTTCCATCCCCTAATCTTTTTCTTGATGAGTGGGCAAGGGATCATTGTGATTTCGATCCTTATGACACCACTGAGGCAACTGACATGGGCACCTATATGATCCATGAGAGGAGTTCTTTAGTCCTTTATGTAATTAAGCTGGATGACAACTCTAATGGCCCATGGAAGATGTTCTTTGATGGTGCAAAGAGTAGAAATGGAGCTAGTGCAGGGGTCTTACTAATCTCTCCAACTGGGAATAAGCTGCATTTTGCTCATAGGCTAAATTTTTCTTGCATGAATAATGTAGCAGAGTATGAGGCATTGGTTCATGGTTTGCTAATTGTTGAGAAGAAGAACAACAAGCATTTGGAGATCTTTGGAGACAATGAGTTGGTGGTCAACCAAGTCAGAGAAAAATGTACAACAAAGAACCAACTTCTTAGAGATTACAGACACAGGTTTTGGGGCTTGTTTGAGAGTTTTGATGCTCTCAACCTACATGTAATCCCAAAGAAACTAAATGTTGAGGTAGATCAACTAGTGACAATTGGGGCCCAATTTTCTCCACCTATAGTTTTGTTTCAGGGTCCTGATCAACATGTTAAAATAGTCGTCAAGCCCTCTGTTCCTGACAATGATATACATTGGTAAATTTTTTACAGCAATGAACAGATTGCAAGCTTCATTTAGAATGAAACACAATTCTCATCCATGGTGCAACCCAGACTGCAAGAGGGTTATGGTGACCAAATCATTCAACTCAAATCAAACAAGCTACCCAAGTGTTTAGTCACTCTTGAGGCCATTTTTAGTCCTGATGATGAGTTTAGGGGTGAGAGAAATAATATGACATTCAAAAGAGAAGATTATTAGAAGGTCGTTGTCACCCAAGACAAAATTACTACTGGGAAAGGTATGTGGTCATGCTGAACAACAAGAGTTTATATGCCTTTCCTAGAAATACAGTGACGTTCTGACATAGACTTATGAAGATCTAAGGGGCTTCGATCTAGACATGGCTCAGCATGCCATAGATCTGGATCCAAATGCCAAGCTCATCTGTTAGAAGCAGTGGCCCATAAACCCTAAGGTTGAGCCGCTTATGAGAAAAGAGCTTGAAAAGCTCATCTAGGCAAGGATTATCTTTCCCATTAAGTATTCCACTTGGGTAGCTAATCTAGTGCTTGTGAGGAAGAAAAATGGTGAGATAAGGCTCTATGTGGACTTCAAGGACTTGAATCGTGCTTCCCTGAAGGATCACTACCCTCTACCCTCTATGGATAAAATTTTGCAGACAGTTACAGGGTTAGAGAGGTTTTCACTGCTTGATGAATTCTTTGGTTACAACCAAATCTTTGTCAAAGAGGAAGATAGATTTAAAACAACATTCACAACTAAATGGGGAACCATGGCATATGCAAAAATGCCATTTGGTCTTTCTAATGTTGGTGCCACATTTTAGAGGGTAATGAATATTGCCTTCAAAGGTTTTATAAACAAGTTCATCATGATTTATCTAGATAACATTATAGTCTTCTCCAAGAGAGGAGAAAATCATATGGAATATCTAGAGAAAGTCTTCTAGAGATGTAGAGAGTTTGGGGTGTCTCTAAACCCCAAGAAATGTATTTTTGTTGTTGCTCGAGGTAAGCTTCTGGGTCATCTAGTATTTAAGGATGGTATCTCCATAGACACTGAAAGGACATCAAATCTTCTTTCTCTTCCCCTTCCTACCCACAAAAAGGCTTTACAATCATTTCTAGGGCAGATCAATTTTGTTAGGAAGTTCATTCCTAATTGTGCTGGCTTGGTAAAGCCTCTAGCCCTTATGCTCAAGAAATATGTTGTCTTCAAATGGACTAAGGAATGGAGAGATGGTTTTGAGAAAATAAAAGAAGAGATTGCCTAGGCTTCTACTCTCATGAACCCAAATTATGAGAAGGACTTTATCCTTTATGCACATGGAGGAGAGAACAACATTGTTGTTGTTCTGATGCAACATAATGAACAAGGAATGGAATAGCCCTTGGCCTTCTTTAGTCAGACCTTGAAGGACTATGAGGTCAGATACAGCCCCATGGATAAATAGGTATTTTCCATTGTTAAAGATTTTAAAAAATTTAGATATATGCTAGCAAATAACCATACCAAGGTTTTAGTTTCTCATCCTAGTGTGAGAGATTACATAATGGGGATTGAGATTAGTGAAAAGAGAGCTAGTTGGGCCACTAAGATCCTAGAGTATGATGTGATCATCAAATCCACTAACCTAATTAGAGGTAGAGGATTGCATGAACAACTAGCGTAGACTACTATAGATGAAGTGAGTTCATCCTACCATTTGAATGAAGTAGAACCTACAGCTGAATCAGCAGCTATGAGTTCTTGGACAATAGACATGGATAAATTCCTATCCATTGGTGAGTATCCCTATGGATTGGACAGAACCAAAAGAAGACACTTCAGAATGCAGTCTATTCCTTATGCTTTGGTGGATGGTGTTCTCTTCAAGAGAAATCTGGATGGAGTCTTACCGAGGTGTATAGAGGAAGATCAAATTGGTAGATTACTTAGTGAGTTTCATGTCAGCCTAGCTAGAGGCCACTTCTCTACTAGAGCTACAATAGTGAAAATAATGAGGGTAGGTTACTTTTGGCCCAAATTTTTCAATGATGTCCATGCATGGGTAAGAAAGTGCAAAGAGTGTGCTCTCTTTGTAGGAAGGAAAAGATTGGCAACACTCCCACTCCACCCCATTGAAGTAGATCAACCCTTCTCACAGTGGGGATTGGATTTCATTGGCATGATAAACCCTACTTTTAGTGCCAGTCACAAGTGGGTTTTGACTGCAACAGACTACTTCACCAAGTGGGTTGAAGCAGTCCCACTCAAAGAGGCCACTAAGTCATTAATCATGGATTTCTTGGAAGAAATCATGACAAGGTTTGGAGCTCCTCACACCATTGTTTATAATAATGCAAAAGCTTTCATTAGTTTTAGAATTGCTAATTGGGCTCTAAGGTATAATGTGTTCTTAAATAATTCATCCAAAATGGATTGGCTAAATTCACTAACAAGAACCTAATCAAAATTCTAAAGAGGACCATGGAGACAAACCAGAAACAATGGCACAACAAGATCAAATTAGTTCTTTGGGATGATAGGATCATTTACAAAAGAGCCATTGGTAACTCTCCTTTTGTTCTTGTTTATGGAAGAGAAGCTAGATTGCCTATATACTTGGAACTTCCTGCATTAGAATTGGCTCAGCAATTAGAATTGGAAGGAGAAGATGCCATGTCTGTTAGAATGGTTGAACTAACTAAACTAGAAGAACATAGACAATCAACCATGAATACATTAGAAGAACATCAAAGGCAGACCAAAAGGTATTTTGACAAGAAGGCCAAGGTTTAGACCTTCAATGAGGGTAATCTTGTTCTCAAATGAGATGCTGACTGAGCCAAACCTGGAGGCCACACCAAATTTGATGCACTTTGGAGTGGGCCACATATCATCATCAGCTGCAAGAAAGCAAATGCTTTCATTCTTTCAGAGCTGGATGGTGAAGTCCTACTGATCTCAGTCAATCAGATCCATCTCAAACCTTACCATTTTCATTAGGAGAATGTAGGCCCTGTTCCTTTTTTGGTGTTGTTTCAAAAGGCAAGGTTTCAGTTGTTTCAGACCTATTGCAATTCCTTTTGACTCTATGCCCAATGAATGCTTAAGGCCACTGGTTTCCATTTGTTTAGCAGGCAAACACCCCTGAGAAGTCACCAAAATATTGTCCTATTTTGCTCCCCAACCAAATAGCCCAAATCCATAAAGTCTCTAAGTGTTTTCCTCTTTAGAAATGTAAGGAAACACATCCAAAATCAGCTAAGTCTCAAAAAACTTGAGTTTTCCTTGTGTTTTCTAGCTTTTTAGAGTTCTACCCTTTATCCTTCCATCCTGCACCGCTTCAAAATCTGATCCTTTCCCTTTGAAAATAAAGCTAAGTGTTTTAACCTTTTCAAACTTCAGACTTTTCCTCTTCCCTCTTCCTTTCCTTTTGGAAGGCATATGGCGGAAGTCTTGAAGCCTGACCCCTGACGAGTGTTAAATTTTCTAAAGGCATTCCACCATTCTGCAAAGCCTTTTTGGTGGGCCCAGGCAGGCTCATGGAACCACAGAAAGTAGACATGTGGTAGGTTTTGTCAGCTCAGCATTAAAAGAACCCAATGGGAGCTACCATGTGGACAAAGGGAAAGTGAAATGCGGAAGGCCCGAAGGTTGACTTTCATCAAAAGCTTGTGAAATAATTCTAAGTGTTTCAGACTTCAGGGATCGGACCTTCCTTCTTCTTCTTTCTCACTGAAGGTGGAAGACAGAAGACCCGCATTCCAAACTTCACCGAAACTTTCAAAAGATCAGTTGTCTTTGACTTACGGGGCTTAGACTTTCCTTCTTCCTCTTTCTCTGGGAAGGTGGAAGATGGAAAGCCCGAGGCCCAAAGTTTGCTGATATTGTAATTCATCTAAGGCATAAGAAGGCAAAGAAACACCTTATCAGCAATTTTCCCAAATGGCGACTCAAAGAAGTGGTTCATAAATTATGAGATTCACCGATTGGGTGAAGTCTTGATAAGAGGAAAGCAAAGGGAAGGATTTGCAAGAATCAACTAATTCAAAAGAGAACAAAAGATGCCTTTGTCGACAAAGTTCATAAAGCATGAACTTTCCATAAGTTTGAAATCTCTGTGGTTCATCGACGGAGCTTTTTGCCCACAAGGCAAGGAAGTAAAAGGTAAGTGGGCCAATAAAGCAAAACTGAGTCCAAGGTTTCAAGGTTCTATCGGAGGATATTTTTCTGATAAGGTAAAATAGGAGTAAATAGGCTTGGTTTGAACAAATCATATTTCTCCAATAGGCAAGATGCAAGGCAAGAATCGACTAAGGCATTATTGGTTCAACAAAATAGATTTTCAACGACAATGAAGAATAGGCAATCCCAAATGGTTTGAAAAGGGAAGATTTTGCTGATAAAGGCAAGATGTGATGAATGAAGAACAATTTGGAAAAATGGTTTTTAGCCAATAAGGGCAAAAAATGAAGAAACAAGCCACAGTTCAGAAAAAGACAAAGTTGTCGACTGAAGATAGAAAAATATAGAGAGTAAGATAAAATGGTTTGTAATAAGTAGATTTTGCCGATAGGGAAAAATATAGTCTAGAAATATGCAGAAATCAGTGAAACAGAGTTGTAATGTATTGTAAACTTTAAATATCTAAATGTAGATATTTAAAGTGTTGTAAAAGCTCTATGAAAAGGGATTTTGGAGGGAAAATCTATTTTGATTTTCCTCATCAGCCATTAATGCAGAATCCGATCTACTCAACTATTCCATTTTAGATATTTTGCATTAATTGTTGCAGGTGTTGAATCAACTGTTTGCATTGAAGACCAAAATATCTCCCAGCTACTCCATGATCCAAGAGATTGTTTGCATTAAATTCTTGCAGACATACATTCCTTTTGCAGGGATATTTTCTGACAGGTACTTGGAGGCAAATTTATTGTGATAGATGATTGAGGTCAATGTAATTAAAATTCTATATATGCATGTTTGTAAGATGTAATGAGGGTTGGAAAATAGTTGGACATTTTTCATTCTTCTGTATTCCAAATAGAGCCCCCCTCTATTGTAATCATGCCTTTTGTTGAAATACACATTATGTTTTTACCTTTTCTGTTGTTTTAACTCTATGTAATTCAAAATTAGTTATTTGTGAATGTTTATTTCCTCTCAACCTAGTTCTTTTCTTTACCTCTTCTAATAATTTGCTAGATTTGTGTGAGTGATCAGTTGTATCTCTTTATTTTGTGCATTCCCAGTACTGTGAGAGCTTTTATATTCAAACCTGGTGTAACACCCCCTTTAATTTACGGTTTCATCCCTCTTCCTCTTTTCATCAATGATGGATAGATTAGGTTTAGTCTTAGGAATATCTGAATCTCCCATTTAGCAAAGGAACCAGCTTCTCTTTGAAGATTTGACCTCCTTGCAGGGTCCCACACCTGGAGGTCATCTCAATGTTTCACTGGATTGTTGAAGATCGTAAAACCTCTCCAACACAGGGTGCAAATCCAAGTGACAACAGTATTGAGAGGGGGGGTGAATCAGTACTCATTTAAATTCTTTTCTTTTAACTGCATTCAAACTACCATAAGCATTTAAAACGTGAAAAGCACAAGAACACAGAAGCACACATCCATAACACCATATTTACGTGGAAAACCTTAGAAGGGAAAAACCAAAGTGAGCAAGCTGCTTGGATCTACTATCCAAATCTAGCCTCACAAATAAAAACAAGATTAGAATATTATTATGGGCTACAATCCAAAGGAAGCTGCAACTCCTTGAACAATTACAACACTTACAATCTGCAACAATTCTTCAATTTTTGTAACACAAAACTTATCTAATTCACATGTTCTTCTCACAAAGACTGATAGCTGATCACTTCTGCCTCTGCACAACTATCTTACATCTGCACAAATACAATATCAACCTCCACCACAATAAAACAACTTTAGAAACTCTTTTCCATTATCACATCACTAATAATTAGCTCCACAATAATATCATACAGGTCCTTTCCATATTTCATCATCAGATCTGCTTCTGTGGTAAGTTTATTCATACAATATTAATGTTATCACACAATATTCCATACATCAATCCCTCAACAACTTTGATCTTTCATATATATCCTTCGCAAGCTTCAAAATCTTTCTCCTTGGTCAGCGAAGACAAAACGTGTAGCATGAAATGTGTAATGGCCATAACAGTCTGCTCCCAAATATATGCGGTAAGTAAAATTCTAATGCAGTTCAAGAGCAAGACATAATTAGGTCCTATATTACCTTGGCAAACTCTTCCATGGTAGCATACACTCCAAAACATAAAGCATAATCATCATCATATCAGGTTGGCACAACAAACACTTACCCTTCATTGCATTTAGCTCCAGACCAAAAGTGGTACCAAAAGAGATAATTTTACATCATGTGGACCACACTAAGAGAATTATATGATACGTAGATCATCCCTATACACTCCTTCTACCATTTCATGTCATCACATGCTAGCACAAACACATAAACTCTGATTCCGGTATCCTTAACAAGTCTGCTTACACAGTCTTAAGATAGAACAATGAAAAGCGTACTTGTGGTGAACATAAACATTTGAAACTTGAAAAATGTATACCAACCAACCATATGAGCTTGATATTCAATCAAAAAGGTCAATTACCAATGTGTGGTGAACTGCGGTGACCTCAACAATCTTCCTTTGCTTACTTGAATTAGCACCAAGGCATGTCTTCACACTGCTGACTCTGGAGATGCAACTGTGGTACATATAATTTCTTGAAACTTGAGACATGCATACCTTATAGTCATATTTACTTGTCCTCCAAACCACCAAGTCATATCTTGATCTGTGGAGAAATGTGAAGCATTCTCTTGTCTCTCTGTGACTATACTTACTCTGTTTCCTTACTAAATTCATTCTTTTGTCTCCAAAACACTTTGCGATAAAATTTATGACCTCAAACTTGAAACATAGGTGCATGAGTGCAATACCAAGATGACTGTTCAATTTGTAGATCCATAACTTCAAATGTGGAAGAATGCGATATCTTCTTGTGAGGCTGTAACACCTTCCTTGACTTGAACTTTACTTAGCCAAAATTCTTCAAACTATTGTAGCATTCTTGATCTAGTGCTAAGTTACATATCATCCAAACATAATCCATCCAATAAAGCATTATGACATCCATTACCAACATACCAAAGATATTAAGAGCATACACTTAGCATGAACTTCAGAAGATAAGGTTTGACTGTGTATAGATGATACCGATCCATCTCCTTTACTTCATAACTCTTTTGATCAACTTCCTTTGTCTACTTATTTGACCAACACTGCATATGCACATCCCTTTGCTTTCTTCCTTACGATGCTTCTGATCACTTACTCTATTATCCTCACTGATCACCATACTACTACAATCTCCCTTTGACATATTAGATGACATCATTTACAATGCAACACTCCATGCCACTGTTGACATCAATGATAACACCTATTACAACAATCTCCCCCTTTGTCATTAATGGCAACACTTAACATGATATGTACACATTTCTCCCCCTTTGACATCAATGGGAAAGGACTAGTGGTCTTCCTATGTTCTGGCAAAAACAAGTAGGCTCCCCCTGTCTGAGTATTTCTTAACACTTTTATCAATCAACTCCCCCTGTCTAAATATTCCTTATCAGTCCGCTCCCCTGAGGAGCAGTCTCTATCTCTTCAAAACTAATGTTAGCAAAATCTGGTTCTTCATTTTCCTTAAGATATACATAGATGATATATATAGAGTTCCTGGCACTTATTTCTCCTAACTTATTCTCTGCATATTTACAAAATCATCAAAATTTGTCTTACCTTCACAAAAAATTTTGTTTACTTGGAAGGTAGAACATTTTTGTAAATCACCTTCAACTGGGCAAGGGTTGAGTCCCAATTCTTCTTTGCAAAAGATAAAATGTGTGACTGATTTTCACACTGAATATACAATTCTTCATCCTCTTCCAAAGTGGCTGGCACTTTTACTTTCAGAGCCACATTCTCTACTTCAATCAGTATACCGGTCAAGACTGCTAACCTCTTACTCACTACTTCCCTTAGCTAACCTATTTCTCCTTTGATTTGCTCTCTTTGGTCCAAGAGCTACTTCAACTGCATATGAAGATTTTCAATTTGGACCCTAATAGTTCCATCTTTATCCTTTAGAGGATCATATATTTTTGGCTACTTGAGTTAACTGTGATTCAATAGAGTTAGCTTGATCCTTTATGCTCTTTGTAGTTACTGGCCAGTTCAGACAAAATTGATACACAATCTTGGCTTCCTCAATATATTTTTGAATATTTTTTACATTTTTTGCAAACTATTATGTGCATTTGCTCATCTAACAGATGTATTATTCAACCTTTTGTTATTTACCTGCTCTGTTATCTTCTTCTCAACTTTCTTCTCTAGATAAGATGAATGAGCCTTGAAAGATTCCAACATGAGTTTCATCTGCTGACTAGGAGGTAAGGTGGGATCTCTCTTTCCCTTAGACAATTACTCCTGTATTAAATTGATTACTTCTTCTAATAGCTTAGCTCCTTCAATTTGTTGTTGCAAAATTTCTTGTTGGGCTGAGGACTGAAGTATATCTCCCAGTTGCAACTTGTGAAGTGGAGATATATTGGACAAGTTAACTTGTCCATCTAACACTGGCAAATGTAAAAGTTGCAGAGTAACCACCAGTTGTATTTACATTTGTTGGGCCAAGAATTCTTTAATGGAATCAACTAGAGAGGAGGAGGATGTATCTTGTTCCTTTTCTGAGTTTTCCCCTGTATCAACATTTTCCTGTCCCATTTGATCTTCAGGATAATTCTGCTGCTCTATATTCATCAGAGGGGAATCATCATGCACAATATTATGACTTGGAGAGGTATTTTCTTCTCTTTGTACAACTTGTTCTTGATCTTGTGTTGGTTTCTCTTCTTTGTTCTCTTAAGGAACTTGATGTTCAGGGTTGTGTGGAGGAGATGCTGTCATGTGAGGTGGAGAAGCAATGTTATGTGTTGAGAAACTTGTGGTTGCTCCACATTTTCAGTTCCTTTTACCTCACCCAAGATTTTCTTTCTCACATCCTCTATTTCCTTATGATTTTTCTCTCTATCACCTTCCTTCATGCTCATAAGAGTGTCCACTCTTTGCTTTGTCCTTAATTCCTGAGCCTGCATTTGAGCCAATTTATCCTTTTCTTCTTGAGACATAGAGGACCCACCCTTTTCAAGAGCTTGTTGCCTCAACTTATCATTCATTTTAAAGGCTTCTTATCTTTTCTACCTTAGAGCTTGAGCTAGAATTTCTGGTACCTTTTCAATGACATCAATCATGGTCAAGTTGTACTTAAACATATACATAACTACAACCTTTTCAATGTTCTTTTGATCCTCAGGAGGAACATCCAGATACAAATCAGTTGTGTGCTTTAATAACCCATGTTTTTCAATTCCATTGAAGACAACTTCTAACTGAAGAGGGCCTTCTGTAGGAGTCACTGGAGAATTTTGTTAGATTTCTTCCCTTTTCTTTTTAGCTTAGAAGTTTCCTCTTCTCCTTCTTCTTCCTCTTTAATCTCTTCTACCTTAATCTTCTTTCTTTTGGGTTGTGTTTTGGGTCTTGCATGCTTCTTTTCTCTAGTCTTACTCTATGTTAGTGTTTCAGAAGCTACCCTTCTTCGAGTGGAGATAGTTTGTGCTGATGCGGAGGGTTGTGGTGCATTTACAGTAGCAAAAGTAGCTTTGCTAGTCCTTCTTAAACTTTGTGCAGCTGGTAAAACAACAGAAGCATGATCTGTTTCCTCCACAGGGGCATCTAATGTGGTTTCAAATGAAATGCCCCATATCTTATGCAGCTTACCTTTCTTCTTCTCAAGTTGTTCCTCTACATTCTTCTTATGCATTTTGTTCATAATCTCATTATAGGTTCCAAACCTTTCAGCAGTAATCTATTTGGGTTTGCTGAGTAGCATATTAGCATAGACCTTTATTTCTTCTCTAGAGACTTCATATGGAAATTTAAGAATCCATGCAATTCTAGGTTCAACAGCCTCCATATGGTATAGTCCTTGTCAGCTAAAAAAGTGATTTTCTTCCTATATTGTTGTATAGAATTGTAAGGGACTCTTTCTCTGTCATGCATGTTGGTTTGAAGGTTTTTGAAGAAACCCCAGTACGTTGTCTTATACTGATTTGGATCACTAAACCCTCTTATGTGACTCTTAATTTGGGTGGCAATAGGGATATGTTGTTGCTAGACCTTTCCACTAAAACCAGGTAGCTCATTTAGAAAATAGAATGCAAGATAGATAATTAAGGTGCCATACCTGAAAATGCATCCAATTTCTTTTATCCTTTTCAGGTTCTCCAGGATTTGTTCTCTCATGACCTCATAGAGGTCAAAGTCTTTATCTTAACCATCTAATAGGCAGTATGAATAGCAGTACTAGTGGCAGATCCCTCTCTTTTTTGTGAAGTAAACTTTATATGCAATTCCCATTGCAGCATAACAGACACTCGAATAAGTTATGTCATTCACAATAAGTGTTCTCTTGTCAAATTTTACTCTGGTCAGCTCAGTAACCTTCTCATTCTTAATTGACTTCATCACTGGTACAGATCCGATGGAACACAACCTAGTAATTGCCCTGATTGCATCTTTAGTAATTTGGTAGGGCTTGTCCAAATACATGAACTCATAGTGAATTATTCTCAATATGTATCTCACCCGTTCATGCTCATCACAAAAATTAGGGTAATCTTTCCAAATGTCCAAATGCTTTGCTCCCACATTTGTATATTCTGATTTATAGGTAACATCATTGTCAAGAAGTTAATTTCTGAGCTCCTCAAATTTTACATAATTAATTTCATCCATCTTTGAGTGAATTTAAATCCTAACATCTTCTATATAAATAACATATGTTGACATATTTGAAAATGCTCCTTTCCCATTGACCACCATTGCCTTTAAGGGGCATTTCTTATATTTTGGTCTAGGTTTCTCAGTGACATCAACTAGTTGCAGAGTCGCCATCACAAATTTATATGAATTTAGCAACTAGGGTTTTAAGAAGTAGTAGTTCTGATAAATACCTCTTTGTTTAATCACTAGGGTTTTACCTCCAGCTCAATTCTCCTCAAATTCACCAAATGCTTTGAAAGACTTCTTCTCTTCTTAGCTTCAGATGTAAATACTTGATCATGAATGAGTTTTGATCGTCCAAAAGAAGCATAAGTACTTTGTAATTTGCCCTAACATTCCTCATTTAATGCACCTTTATCCAGTTAGGTAAACTGCTGCTGAAATACTCTGTTGAATCCACAGAGACTTGAAAACCTTCCGCAATCCTCTGCATCATGAGATTTTGTTCCAAAAATTTTGGGGAAAGAAGTAACCTTGTCTTATCAACAATATTATATACCAATTCCATGCCATCTCAATTGTGTTTCTTTCTTCCATTAGTAGAAGCCACAACCATTTAGGAAGAAAGAATGGATATGTATTGATTAGTTCCCCTTGACCATATGCCTTATCTTAATTATCAACAAAGTCCTCTACACTAGGTAGAGACACAAATTCCTCCTTCTCATCACTTTGTTATGTCTTCCTTCTCCATATCTTTGTCATTTCCTTCTTTTATTGAGTCACAATTTTCTCTATTTTCTTGTGCTGAAAAGGTGGTTCCATAGAACCACTTTTGCAAAATCATGCTCTATGCCCTAAGTTGTTGCATTTGTAGCAAACAACATTATATTCCAGAGTCACACCATTTATCCTTATTTTAGTTTTGTACTCAATATTCCTGTGACCAAACTTATTGCATGCAAAGCAATAGCCATAAAAGGAATAAGAGATTCTAGCATCATGCTTTGGAGGCACAAATGAGTTCTTCCTCATGTTATCATTTCTTCTAACCTTAGCTCTACAATCAATAGCCTTATGACCAAACTTATTGCAAGAATAACAATAACCATAAAACAATTGAGAGAACCTAGGATTAGTTGTTTGTTAGGGAGGAGATCTCTTGGGATCTTTCTTCCTCTAATTGCTGACCTATATGAAGTCATCATTATTCAACTTCTCCTCGTCATCTTTAGTCTCCTCAAAATTTTTTGTGCAAGGCTCTTCCTTTTTCATTTCAAACATGCATTCAGGTATATCTGTTTTAGGACTTTGACTTTTCTTAAATACAATGCCACCTTTACTATTTAAAGGTCTTTGACTATTGATTATCTCATCAAGGATATTAGTGCTTTTGATCAGTTTTAGACCTTTGTCTATCTAATCCTTTGCTTTCTCCAATTCTTTCCTTAAATAGACAATTTCTTCTTCAAGTTTGGAGCATTCAACAGATTTGTCATTGAGTTTGGCATTTAGACCATCTACAATCTTCTTACCTTCTTTAACTTGAACTTTTAACTTGGCAATTGCTTCTTTTGATTTTATGAGCTTGATCTTGTATTCTTCATTTTCACTTCTTGTTGCATCCAGATCTTCTAGGGCATAAATGAGTTCTCCTTCATAATCAACTACACAGTCTTCTGGATTATAGGCTGACATGTCTATATCATCCTCTAGAGGATTCTTTCCATTAAATAGTACTTCTGTTCCCATGTGTTCCACTCCAAGATCTACCTCAACTGTTAAGCTGCATTCAAGGAACTTGACTTTGATACCAATTGTTGAACTCATAGAAGTACTGAGGAGGGGGGGTGAATCAGTACTTATTTAAATTCTTTTCTTTTAACTGCATTCAAACTACCATAAGCATTTAGAACATGAAAAGCACAAGAACACACAAGCACACATCCATAACACCAGATTTATGTGGAAAACCCTAGAAGGGAAAAACCATGGTGAGCAAGATGCTTGGATGTACTGTCCAAATCCAACCTCACAAATAAAAATAAGATTACAATATTATTTATGGGCTACAACCCAAAGGAAGCTGCAACTCCCTGAACAGTTATAGCACTTACAATCTGCAATAATTCTTCAATTTTTGTAACACAAAACTTATCTGATTCACATGTTCTTCTCACAAAAACTGACTGCTGATCACTTCAACCTTTGTACGACTATCTCAAATCTGTACAACTACAATATCAACCTCCACCACAACAAAACAACTTCATAAACTCTTTTCCATCATCACATCACCAATAATTGCCTCCGCAATAATATCATAATGGTCCTTTCCACATTTCATCATGAGATCTGCTTCTGCGGTAAGTTTATTCACACAATATCAATGCTCTCACACAATATTCCATACATCAATCCCTCAACAACTTTGATCTTTCATATATATCCTCTGCAAGCTTCAAAATCTTTCTCCTTGGTCGACCAAGACAAAATGTGTGGCATGAAATGTGTAATGGCCATAACAGTTGGCTCCCAAACATATGCGGTAAGTAAAATTCTAATTCAGTTCAAAAGCAAGACATGATCAGGTCCTATCTTACCTTGGAACACTCTTCCATGCTGGTGCACACTCCAAAACATATAGCATAATCATCAACATATATCAGGTCGGCACAACAAACACTTACCCTTCATTGCATTTAGCTCCAGACCAAAAGCAGTACCGAAGGAGACATGTTACATCATGCGGACCACACTAAGAGAATTATATGATATGTAGATAATCCCTATACACTCCTTCTACCATTTCAAGTCATCACATGCTGGCAGCACAAACACATAAACTATGATTTTGGTATCCTTAACAACTCTACTTACACAATCTTAAGATAGAACAATGAAAAGCATACTTGTAGTGAACATAAACATTTAAAACTTGAACAGTGTATACCAACCAGCCATATGATCTTGACATTCAATCAGGAAGGTCAATTACCAATGTGCGATGAACTGTGGTGAACTCAACAATCTCCCTCTACTTACTTCAAATAGCACCAAGGCATGTCTTCACACTGCTGACTCCAGAGATGCAACTGCGGTACATATAATTTCTTGAAACTTGAGACATGCATACCTGACACTCATATTTACTTTTCCTCCAAACTACCAAGTCATATCTTCATCTACGAAGAAATGCAAAGCATTCTTCTATTTCTCTGTAACTGTACTTACTCAGTTTCCTTACTATCTTCATTCTTTTATCTCCAAAACACCTTGCGGTACACTTTATGACCTCAAACTTGAAACATAGGTACATGAGTGCAATAACTGATGGAGATTGATTGCCATTGATGTCAAAAAGGTGTTGAGTTGTTTGTCATTGATGTCAGAAGTGTGTGGAGTTCATATACCAGGAGTTCACAGAGTTAGCAGTTCATATTCATAATGCTTATATTATGGTCTTCATGTTGTCCAAAACATAATAGTTGTGGACACTTTGCTTCAAGATGTGGGCATTCTTCATATTCATTGCTATCAAAGTAGTTTGAGTGTTGATCAGATCAACACTGATGTTGAGCAGTGTTGGCTTGTCATGTGTTCAGTTGCCTTGGTTATGATATTGTTCATTCACGGGTGTCTTCAAGGTTGATTTCAGAAGCATGAATGCCTATGACAATACAAGGGAAGTGGTATGTTGTCTGCTATCTTTATGATCACCTGTGCTTTGGAGATGTCAATTGAGATGTCATGTTTCAAGTGTTCACATGTGCTTCATATGGTGTTAATGATATGGTCGGTTGTTGATTGACTAGTTTAGTGTACGTTACATAGCAATAAGCAATGAAGACAAGATGATGTTAGATTAGGTAACCAATGTCCTTCATACTCTTGGAGTTCATACTTGAGTTCCCTCCTTGCTCTATGATTTGATGGTGTTTGTTTGATAAGAAGGAAAGGTCTTTTATAATGTTTTGTTGCACAAGTGAAAGACAATGTTTTGATCATTTCATGTCAAAGGGTTGTCTTTACAATAAAGGTTATGATGCTCATGGTTCACTTGATGTCAAAAGGTTTATTTTCCAGGTAAAACATGTTGTTATGCTAACTTAGTGAAATGATGCCAGGAGCATAGTAGTATTGTTGTGATACACAATAGTGGTGTTAACAGGTCTTTGTCAATTAATCACACTGATCACATTTGTATGTTGATCCCTTATTACCTTGATCATCATTAGATAAGAAGGTTAGAATGTCATCATACATATACCAAGATGTATGGCAGAGAGATACATGACACAAGGATATAATATAGAGTATATGTCAGTGAACATATAGAATTCAAGGGTTGAGATATTAGTGCCATCCTTGACAAGAGGCATTTACAGAGAGATCTTAAGTTATCATTTATAGAGGTTTAAATGTATTTCAAGAAGGTGTTGTTGAATAATGATCAAAGGTTATGTTGAAGTCCTAAAAGATTATTAAACATCTATTATATATCCTTCTCTGTCTATCATAAATAGAATGCACTTTTGTTTTATATTGTTGTTGACTTGCTATCACAAGTCCCTGTCACTTAAAGTGACCAGCATAAGGGGTCTTTATACATACTGCCGACCGACCCCCTTGATCCTTCAACCGATAGTAATGGTTACCTCTTATAAGCGTGGGCACCAAATATGATATCAACAGTGTAGTTTGAAAGATGTAAAGGTCGATCAACGGCTAGAATTTAAACCTCGACCTCCTTTCTTGAGCATCCTCTTTGACGTGCATTTAGACGTTAGTCTGAGTTGACAGCAAGGAAAGTGGTTTTTTAAGGCTATTTTTAGCCTGTTTAAAAGGCAGATTTTTGTGGGATTTAAATGCACTAATTTAAGAAGATTTTTTTTCTATTTTCATTCTCCCTACTCGTGGCATGGAAGATAAAAAGGTGGAGTTTATTTTTTTTAAAGAAAGAGTAGTTTTTTAAGGAAGAATATGAAGAGTTTTTTTTTGGAATGTGAGGGACAGATATTAAAGAAAAGAATGCTTTTATGAAGAGATGAATAGAAATGCAGAGTGGAGACTTAATTTGCAGCAGATTGTTTTTGAAAAGAAATCTTTATTGCAAGGAAGATGAACATGTTCATTGAGGACTTATATATATGCAACATTGAAGAAATTTTTAAGAGAGGTGATTGAAGAGAGTTGTAGAGAGAATATTTTTGCCTGAGTATTGTGAAATGTAAGACATGTTATTGCAGGTGCTTTGATGAGGTTAAATGGATGTGAAAAAGAAACATGTGAATAAAAATATACAGGAGAATACATTCCTTGACTGAGGATCATGAATGAGAAGTTTGAATGTATATTGCATATGGGTTTTTGTATGATATTATGCAGGTGATTTAGGTGATTGAGAGAGATGAATGAGATGTTTTTGTAGGGGTGAATCAAGAACACGATGAAGACAATATGTAGCCAATTGAAAAGAAGGTTTTTTAATTGTAGAGAAGGATTATCTATTGATGCAGAAAGCATGCAATGTATCCTCAGTAAGATTTTATGTGTGATGAAGAGGGTTAAGACATTTGGTGTATTGTAGAGAATCAGGGCAACCCCTTGAATTGAGTTTTCTTCCTTATGGTCATATTTTTCCAGTGAGGCACATTGTAGCCAGTGAGGCTTGCATGGTTAGTGAGACCTGTTTGTTTCTAGTGAGGCATGTATGTTAGTGAGATAATTGTTGTAATTAGTGAGATTCTATTAAGCCAGTGAGGCAAATTTTTAGAGTGATTTTTTATCCCTATGAGGGTTTTCCACTCATCAAAAACATGCGTGATGCAGTGGTATCCCGTTCATCAATTTTGGTTTGCATATTTTTTCAGTTTTTGGTGTCTTGTTGCGGTGTAGCTCCTATCGCCTTATTGATAGTAATTCTTGTTTGGCTATTTTTTTATTTTATTTCTGTCGACCATTGTTGAGTATTAATTTTCCATTTATTATCTGAGGGTCGTGGCTGGAAATTGTCTTCAGTTAGAAAAGATTTGAAAAGGCCTCAAATTGTGCAACTAGAGAAATGGATCCAGCTAGCAAAGTGTTTAAGATTCATTATGATCTTCTTTCATGATGGTTCAACCATATTTAGAAATAGCTAATGATATTTGGAAGTGGGTCGATTATTTAAGATTTTGTCTTCAATTTCCTTCCTTGTTCTTGCCTGGCATTGACTATTTTTATTGCATGTATCGATGGTTTTCTTTTCAAAAATCTTTACTAATCATGGGCAAAGATCTAACGGTTTCATCAAATCATGATTGTAGTTGAAAACTCCATTATGGTTAGTGGCACGACTATTTCCTTTGGAAGCAATGATGGTTATGAAGGCCGATTTCTACAAAGAACAATCGACTATTCCTTGCAGCAAGGGAACGGGGGTTGAGGGCATTTAGAAATGACGTGATCTATTCATGAAAGGAGGAAAATGGGTTGACGGTTGAGTAGATGGTCTGAGATAGAAGAGTAGGAGAGATCGGAGGCTGTAGTGATTGAAGAGGAGGTTGACAACTCCTAGAGAGTCGATTTAATAGTAATTTAATTAAGTTTTGGGATTGAAGGATATGAAGCTGCATACATGGCTAGATTCTGAATATGTAATGAACTCTCTTAGCCATAAATATAAATGAATGATATATCTCTTCTGGGTATTTATCTTGCTGTTGAAAATTGATTACTTGTGGCTTTAGAATTACAATAGATTGCTTAATCTCCTGTTATTGTGAAGGAACTACCTGGTATTTCTGTCTCTATTTCTAAATTCTCTTTAATCGTGGTTTCTGAAAATAGGTTTTTGGGTCTGAATCTGTAATCTCTCCCATCAAGTGGTTGTGTCTTGAGGAAACCCTAGGAGAATTTGTTGCAGGAGAGAGAGGAGACCTGTAACTACAGAGGGTAGTGAAGGAGGCACGAAAGATTGGTTGTAGAGTGTGAGTTGGTATAGCATTGCCATAGTAAAGAAGATGAAGATTACAGTTAGAAGACCCATTGTAATACCATCTTGGGATAGATATTGGGATAGTATGGAAAAGAGAAAGTTCAATGAGGGATTGCAAAAGATTTCAAGTCAATTGGATGCATTGGAAAAATATTACTTTCCTAATGTTGTTGTGATTGCAAGGAATCAAAAAGTGGAAGATAGCAAAGCAATAGATGTAGAAGGCATTAATGACAAGAATGCAGACGAAGTTGATGAGGATTGCGGACATCCTGATAAGGAAGAAGATTATCCAGTGACAGGAAATGACAAAAGTGTAGATTTTCAGAGGTTTGAAATTGATCATGTTGATGTTCAAGCTAATTCTGAGTTCAATGCTATAATTCATGCTTTTATTTCTGAAGATGATAAATGTAATGAAAATGAAAAGAAACCCATGCTTGCAAAAGAAGATAAGAAATTAGATGTGCAGTTCAGCTCGGATAGTGGAAGTGCAGACTTAGTGAAGGCGGATGCAGTGGAGAATGAAAGTGCAGAAGGTTCAATTGAGAGTGCGATGAACGAACCGGTCATAAAGATTTCAAAGGTAATTTCTTTTACACAGAGCAAAGATGAGGTTTTGTTTTCATTTGAGATGATGCAAGTAGATGACTGTGATGATGAGTTAGAATGGTGGAGATTTGGAGTTAATAAGGAGAATCGAAGAAGGAAGTATGCACAAAAAGAAAGAAGTTGACAAATGCAGACAACAAAATTTTGAAGACAACAATGCAAGTATGGAAGTACAGAAACAAGAAACTAGAAAGCGAGGAAAAAGAAAGTAGAAATGAAGTTTTCATTGCACACATCATGAGCAGGAGCTCATGAATTTTTCTACCTGGGGAGCTTGATGCAGTGGCATCACGTTCATCAATTTTGGTTTGCATTTTTTTTCAGTTTTTGGTGTCTTGTTGCGGTGCAGCTGATGTTGCCTTATTGATAGTAATTCTTTTTTGGCTATTTTTTATTTTATTTCTATCAACCATTGCTGAGTATTAAATTTCTATTTATTATCTGAGGGTCATGACTGGAAATTGTCTTCAGTTAGAAAAGATTTGAAAAGGGCTCAAATTGTGCAACAAGAGAAATGGATCCAGCTGGCAAAGTGTTTAAGATTCATTACAATCTTCTTTCCTGATGGTTCAACCATATTTAGAAATAGCTAATGATATTTGGAAGTGGGCTAATTATTTAAGATTTTGTCTTTAATTTCCTTCCTTATTCTTCCCTGGCGTCGACTATTTTTTTTGCATGTATTGATAGTTTTCTTTTCAGAAATCTTTACTAATCATGGGCAAAGATCTGACGGTTTCATCAAATCATGATTGCAGTAGCAAACTCCATTATGGTTAGTAGCATGACTATTTCCTTTGGAAGCAATGACAGTTATGAAGACCGATTTCTACAAAGAACAATCGACATCCTTGCAGTAAGGGAACGGGGGTTGAGTGCATTTAGAAACGATGTGATATGTTCATGAAAGGAGGAAAATGTGTCGACGGTTGAGTAGATGGTCTGAGATAGAAGAGCAAGAGAGATCAGAGGCCGTAGTGATTGAAGAGGAGGTTGACGGCTCCTAGAGAGTCAATTGATAGTAACTTAATTAAGTTTTGGGATTGAAGGATAGGAAAGCCAAATACATGGCCAGATTTTGAATATGTAATGAGATCTCTTAGCCAGAAATATAAATGAATGATATATCTCTTATGGATATTTATCTTGCTGTTGAAAATTGATTACTTGTGGCTTTAGAATTATAATAGCTTGCTTAATCTCCTTTTATTGTGAAGGAACTGCCTGGTATTTCTATCTCTATTTTTGAATTCTCTTTAATTGTGGTTTCTGAAAATGGGTTTTTGGGTTTGAATCTGTAATCTCTCTCATTAGTGTGCTATGGTTTATGTTATTTACCTCTATGTGTTTGTGTCCTAATGTTTTGCTCATAAGGTCCTGTTCACACTATTCATCATTATACTTGTACATATGTGTTTGATAGATTATTGAAATCTCTCTTATTCTCTATCTTGTAAATTAAAAAGGTGCAAAAGATGTTAAAAATTATACAACACAGATTCACCCCCCCTCTCAGTGTTGTCTGTACTCCAACAAGTGGTATCAGAGCATAGGTTCCCTATAGAAGTCTAATAGACTTGGGTAGGTCCTGATAGTGGAGTACCATGGGAAAGTGTAGAAGAAATAAGGGTAGGAGAAATGTCAGGTCACATACTGTCAAAAGGCACCATCTATACCAAATTCAAATGTTGATCTACAATTGGTTGATAGAAATGTCTCACAAGTTAAGTCAAGTATTAAGTCAAAGTTTTCTAGAGTTCCTTTCTTTGATGGTTCAGATTTTTCTATTTGGTATATTAGAATGCAAGCCTATCTATCTTCTTTAGGGTATGGTGTGTGGATGTCAGTTGAGAATGGGTATTTTATTTCCTCTCAATCACCTAATACTACAAGTAACAATGAGGCTTATGAATGCAATCATACATCAAAGAAGGCTATTCTGTCTGGATTATCTAATGAAGCTTCTTGTAAAGTTATGCATTGTGAAACAACTCAAGATGTGTGGAAGGAGTCGATTAGAATCTATCAAGGTGATGTACTTGAAGGATAGGACAACTTGGTGTCTGAGGAAAGTGACAATGAAAGGAGACATTCATATGAAGGAGATGAGGTCAAATCTGATTTAGAAGAAGCTCACATTATGAGTGATGATGAACAGGAGTGTGAAGTTGATATAGAAGAACTCATATGTGCTCTGGGTGAGATCAAGAAATACAATAAGGAGAACCAGAGATTAGAATTGCAGCTACAACAAGAAAAAGAATCCAAGTACAAAGCACTTTTAGATCTTGAAAGAGTATCTTCTGATCTTGAAGAGGCAAGAAATCAGATTGTGAATTTAAGGACACACATTGATGAATCAGACAAATTGATTATTAGCCTAAAGACTGAGATTGAAGAGGCCAAGAGAATAACAGATGTTACTAAGTCTAAATGTAAAATCAAATCTATTGAATGCCTAAAACTAGAGGCTGAAATTGTCACCTTGAGAAAAGATATTGAAAATCTCAAGAGTATGTCAAAGAGAAGTCAGGAGTTTGAAGAGAGCACTACTAAGTTATATGAGATGCTGGGTAAACAAAAACCACATAGGGACACTACTGGATTAGGATATGAAAAGGGGCATATATCTAAGGTTAGAGAAACTCCTAGAAAGAAAATTGATCTAAGTCATCATGCTGCTACTCCTGAAGGCAAAAAAAAGATTGAAGCTGAGGTGAAAACTAAAGATGAGTTTGTCAAAATGCACAACCAAAAGAGAAATCTTAGAAGAACTGCTCTAGCAAGACAAGCATATATGTACAGGTATAATTACTCATTTTTTGGTTATTGTTATATCTGTAATCATTTTGGACACAAAGAAATTGATTGTAGAAGAAGAAGTTAATCTGATTCAAGAAGGAATGCTAATCTTGTGTGTTTCAAGTGTAACTCTCTTGGTCACAAAGCACATAGTTGCAGAAGGGTATCACCTAGTTTGAAAAGTTGGAAAAGGAAAGAGGCTGAAAAGGTTTGGAAGAAGAAACCTGAATAGAAGAAAGAACCTGTGAAAATTTGGAGACTGAAACAAAGCCAAAAGAAGATAGATCTTAAACTTTTGCATCTTGCACAAGTCACATCATCAGTTACATGAAATGCAGCATGAGGTCAAGGGGAGTTGTCCAATGTTCTATCTTTTACTCCCAAAGAGTTTTAGGAGGTTTGTTGATGAGTGTTTATTCTTGATTGATTTGGTAGATGAGATCTTAGAGGGTATAAGGTACTTGTTCACTCATTACTATGATGTTTGTTCCTATCTTTGGTGTTGACATCATGCATTTCAGGAGCTCATAAGGTTCTTATAGGGATCATGTCTTTGAATTCATGCTTGTTATGTTTACCTTGTTACTCATCATGAGTTCATGCTTCTTCTAGTTGTTCATGGTCCTGGCGGGATAGTGATATTGTGATCTTGAATCATTACAAGGGAGGTTGTTGACCAAAGACTGTATTAGCTTGTGCAAGGATTGATCAAGACAGTCACTGAGACAGTCCCCCTATTATGATAGTCAATGTTGCATTGTGAATAGTAAATGATACCATGAAATGGATGTCATCTATATTTTCTCATGCATGGTACATAGAAGAAGGCAATAATGGTCTTCATGTTACATTTTCAGTATTATGGTGCATCCAAACATCTTCAAGGGAGCAAAATTTACTTGGGTTAAGTCTACAAGGTGTTCTTTGCAAAAACAATAATATGCATGTTTGGTTTATGCATGGTACTGTGCTTGCTACAAGACTATACTGATAGTTTCTTGCCCTGATGGTATCTTGACATTAGTTTTGATTTGCTCTGCTAGTAAGAAGATGCATCTTGTTTGCAAAGGGAGCTTCATTGTGTATCAAGCATCCTTTCTTAGTCTTTCATCAGGTGGTGCAGTGGTGCAATCATGACTAGTTGCTTGGACATTACAGTGATCTTCATGCTTAACTCTTGTGACATTGGTTATATCTTGTGCTTAAGATTGCAGTAAATATATTTTTTACTTGACAGTGGTATATTGCATGTTTTTAACAGTAGTTGCTTGGAAATACAATAACACTACTTGTTTATGTTGAAGTGAATGAATGACTTGGCTCAATGACAGTTGGTGTGAGATGAAATTGTGAATAGATGCTTGGATAGTGGTCCTTGTTCTTTGCTTGTGTACTCTAAATGGCAGTATTTTTTAGTTGACAGTGAATGTTGGTGATTTGATTTGATGACATTGATCTATATGATATTGTCTGTGATATGCAAATCTTTAAAACTTAACCAAGGGTCAGTGGTATCTCATTCTCTCACTGATCTTATGTTTTCTCATAGCAATGTAAGCCTTGAGGGTGAATGCAAGTGATCTTGGTTACAATTTCACAGTGTTCTTCATTGTATATCTTACTCACTGTATGCAGTTATTCTCAGTCTCAGTTTAGCAGTGCTCTTTCATTTGATGTCCACAAGGAGGCTTGTCAAAGCATGAAAATATCAATTCTTACGAGCAATCCATAGTGGGGCAGTCTACTAATGGACTATTATCTTTATCTTGTTGCAGAGCAGTGTTTGTACTCATTGTGACAGTATGATGTATGTGTGTTGAATCTTTAGTTCTCTTGGATAATGACTGCATAGTGGATGACTGATGGTTTGTCAAAGTTGTCTTCATTACATCATATATGCCTTCTTAGAACAGTTCTTTATAAATGGATATTGATTCTAAGTTGAAAAATTTGAAACAAGGCATTTGGACTCAATGCTAAGTGAGTACTGCTATTTAGAGTCCAAGACAAGGGGAGTTAATTCATCCTTTGTCATCCAATGTCAAAAAGAGGGAGAGAGAGAAAATGTATCATGTAGTTTTGCCATCAATGACAAAGGGGGAGATTGATTATCATTGATGCCAAAAAGGTGTTGAGTTGTTTGTCATTGATGTCAGAAGTGTGTGTTCATATACCAGGAGTTCACAGAGTTAGGAGTTCATGTTCATAATGCTTATATTATGGTCTTCATGTTATCCAAAACACAATAGATGTGGACACTATGCTTCAAGATGTGGACATTCTTCATATTCATTCATATCAAAGTAGTTTGAGTGTTGATCAGATCAACACTGATGTTGACCAGTGTTGGCTTGTCATGTGTTCAGTTACCTTGGTTATGATGATGTTCATTTAGGGGCGTCTTCAAGGTTGATTTGAGAAGCATTAATGCCTTTGATAATACAAGGGAAGTGGTATGTTGTTTGTTGTCTTTATGATGACCTGTGCTTTGGAGATGTCAATTGAGATGTCATGTTTCAAGTGTTCACATGTGCTTCATATGGTGTTAATGATATGGTCGGTTGTTGATTGACCAGTTTAGTGTATGTTACATAGTAATAAGCAATGAAGATAAGATGATTTTAGATTAGGTAACCAATGTCCTTCATACTCTTGGAGTTCATACTTGAGTTCCCTCCTTGTTCCATGATTTGATGGTGTTTGTTTGATAAGAAGGAAAGGTCTTTTATAATGTTTTGTTGCACAAGTGAAAGACAATGGTTTGATCATTTCATGTCAAAGGGTTGTCTTTACAATACAGGTTATGATGCTCATGGTTCACTTGATGTCAAAAGGTTTGTTTGCCAGGTAAAACATGTTGTTGTTATGCTAACTCAATGAAATGATGCCAGGAGCATAGTAGTATTGTTGTGATACACAATAGTGGTGTTAATAGGTCTTTGACAATTAATCACACTGATCACATTTGTATGTTGATCCCTTATTACCTTGATCATCATTAGATAAGAAGGTCAAATTGTCATCATACATATACCAAGATGTATGGCAGAGAGATACATGACACAGGGATATAATACAGAGTATATGTCAGTGAACATATGGAATTCAAGGGTTAAGATATCAGTGTCATCCTTGACAAGAGGCATTTATAGAGAGATATTAAGTTATCATTCACAGAGGTTTAAATGTATTTCAAGAAGGTGTTGTTGAATAATGATCAAAGGTTATGTTGAAGTCCTAAAAGATTATTAAACATCTATAATATATCCTTCTCAGCCTGTCATAAATAGAATGCACTTTTGTTTTAAATCACCGTTGACTTGCTATCTCAAGTCTCTGTCACTTAAAGTGACCAGCCTAAGGGGTATTTATACATACTGCTGACTGGCCCCCTTGATCCTTCAACCAATAGTAGTGGTTACCCCTTATAAGTGTGGGCACCAAATATGATATCGATGGTGTAGTTTGAAAGATGTAAAGGTTAATCAACAGCCAGAATTTAAACCTTGACCTCCTTTCTTGAGCATCCTCTTTGACATGCATTTGGCTGTCAGTCTGAGTTGACAACAAGGAAAGTGGTTTTTTAAAGGCTATTTTTAGCCTGTTTAAAAGGCAAATTTTTGTGGGATTTAAATGCACTAATTTAAGAATTTTTTTTTCTATTTTTATTCTCCCTACTCGTGGCATGGAAGATAGAAAGGTGGAGTTTATTTTAATAAAAAGAAAGAGTAGTTTTTTTTTTTAAGGAAGAATATGAAGAGTTTTTTTTTGGAATGTGAGGGGCAGATATTAAAGAAAATAATGCTTTTATGAAGAGATGAATAGAAATGCAGAGTGGAGACTTAATTTGCAGCAGATTGTTTTTGAAAAGAAATTTTTATTGTAGGGAAGATGAACAGGTTCATTGAGGACTTATATATATGCAACATTGAAGAAAGTTTTAAGAGAGGCGATTGAAGAGAGTTGTAGAGAGAATATTTTTGCCTAAGTATTATGAAATGTAAGACATGTTATTGCAGGTGCTTTGATGAGGTTAAATGGATGTGAAAAAGAAATGTGTGAAGATTGAAATATATAGGAGAATACATTCCTTGACTAAGAATCATGAATGAGAAGTTTGAATGTATATTGCATATGGGTTTTTGTATGATATTATGCAGGTGATTTAGGTGATTGAGAGAGATGAATGAGATGTTTTTGTAGGGGTTAATCAAGCATAGGATGAAGACAATATGCAGCCAATTGAAAAGAAGGTTTTTAATTGTAGAGAAGGATTATCTGTTGATGGAGAAAGCATGCAATGTATCCTCAGTAAGATTATATGTGTGATGAAGAGGGTTAATACATTGGGTGTATTGTAGAGAATCAAGGCAACCCATTGAATTGAGTTTTCTTCCTTATGGTCATATTTTTCTAGTGAGGCACATTGTAGCTAGTGAGGCTTGCATGGTCAGTGAGACCTATTTGTTGCCAGTGAGGTATGTATGTCAGTGAGACAATTGTTGTAATCAGTGAGATTCTATTAAGCCAGTGAGGCAAATTTTTAGAGTGGTTTTTTATCCCTATGAGGGTTTTCCACTCATCAAAAACATGTGTTATGGTTTATGTTATTTGCCTCTATGTGTGTGTGTCCTAATGTTTTGCTCATAAGGTCCCATTCACACTATTCATCATTATACTTGTACATATGTGTTTGATAGATTATTGAAGTCTCTCTTATTCTCTATCTTGTAAATTAAAAAGGTGCAAAAGATTTTAAAAATTATACAACACTGATTCACCCCCCTCTCAGTGTTGTTCGTACTCCAACAATACCTAGCTGAGTGTTCAATCTGCAGATCCATATCTTCAAATGCGGTATCTTCTTGTGAGCCTGTAACTATTGGCAAGAGACACTATGTGGCTTCATAAGTCTTGTCATTGATGGAAACAAAGTCTATCCCACACATTTGTAGTGCATAATATGCCTATACCGAAAGACGGATTGAAGATTTTTTTGATCTGGTAAACAAGAACAGAGTATGTAACAAGGTCCGACAATCAGGTTCGGATCTCTCAGATGGTGTAACTCAGTAAGTTGCGGACTTGGAAAAGTCAAGAAGGGTATCATGACTACTGTATTCCAAAGATTTAGCCTTTGGTGTTAAAGCAAGAAAAAGATATGTGCATCTGAGTGTTGGGTTCCAATCAGGCAGAGTAGACAGAGGAAGAACTGACCAGCAAAGTATTAGACTTTAATCCGGATGAGTAAAAGGTGTTGATCAAGCAATTTGTGGGATTATACATTGTTAACTGACATGATTAATGACTTCTATGCTTAAGCTTTTTATACGCATCACAAATCAAGCATGGATTCAGCTGACAGATCAATAACATGCAAATATCTTGAGTGTTCTTGTTGCCGACTAGAAAGTTGATGAAAATCCTTGATGCAGATATATATACTAGATGGATTCCAACATGTAAGTGTGTGTGTTGAAGATGTGAAGAAATAAGGTGTTAAAAAAATAAGGATAAGTGTAATAACAACAATTCAAGTCCGGTATGTGACTAAATAACAACATTGAACAGAGGAAGAATGAAGTGCATCAGATCAGTATATTGTGCCTAACCAGAAATGAACTCTTACATTTATAGGTGCTTCTCATTAGTTCAACCACTTGATTATCTTCTGTAAATTTTGTAGACAGTGAGTCTCTTGTAGGCAGTGTGCCTCTTGTGAGCAGTGTGCTCGGGCAGTGAGCCCTAATTGGCAAGTGCCATTTTGTACTCCTTTATTCTTTTAACAGATAATACAATCTTGGGTTAGTCACCTCGTGGATTTTCCCTTAATAGGGTTTCCACGTAAAAATCCTTGTGTTATGTGTGTTAATTTTATTTCTTCTCTCATGATTACATATGCTTTCATGTTTTGATATAACACTGAATATTGAGATAACAAAAGAAAAGAAAATTAAGGAAATTTTGAGATAATTGATTCACCCCCCCCTCTCAATTATTTGCCTTGTTTTCAACAATTGGTGTCAGAGCTTGATTCCTCTGAACAAAGCCTAACAACTTGAAGAAGATCTGGGAATATCAATGGATGCATATGGTGTGAAGGAACAACTTCAATCCGCCCTAGATGATCTTGAACAATCCCACTCTGAAGTCAAAAATTTGAGAGAAAGACTCAAACAAGCTGATGAATTCATAAATGAGCTAAAAGAAAAACTTAGTATCTCTGTGAAAAAGAGAAAGGAACTACTTCAAAAATTACCCAATCAAAGTGATGTCAATGATACTAATGAAGATCTGAATGAGAAAAATAAGCTATGTGAGAAGCTATCAAAAGAATTCATTATGGTAAGGCATGAAATGGAATCAGGGGTTATGAGATTCACCCAAGAAATTGAAGAAAAAAAGAAAGATTGAAGATAATCTAAAACAATCCCTCAAGGAGAAAACAAAGGACTGCCACAAAATGGACAGAATAATCAGGCATCTTGAATTTGATCTTGAAGAAGCTAGAGACAATGAAGAACAACTTGAGAATCATATAGATGCTCTTAAACAAGATCTTCAAACTGTAAATGAATACAAAGAAAAATTCAAGATAAGCTCAGCCCAACTTGAAGTTCTTCTTGAAAGCCAAAAGAGGGTAGATGATAAGTGTGGCTTGGGATATGAGAAAGGTGAAAGCTTTGGATCCAATTAGAAGAACTTTGGATCAGGAAATTAAAGAAACAGGCCTAGAAGACCTCCGGTAAGGCAACCAAATGCCCAAAGATATCCATCCTTCAATGGATACTGCTTCAATTGCAACAATTTTGGTCATAAAGAAACTCAATGCAGGAGGAGAATGAATTAGAATAATCCATCCTTCTCCAGACAATGTTTTAATTGCAAAAGGTATGGTCACAAATCTCATGAATGCGGAAATATGCAAATAAACAATTCATTCAATGGTAGATGCTCTGCATGCAATAGAATGGGACATATGGATAATCAATATAGATCAAGAGGATATCAATCAAATAAGCAAAGAAATGTTGTATGTTACAATTGCAATAGATCCGGTCATATTGCCAATTTTGTAGAAGCATAAATTAGGATAGAAAAGGTCTAGTGGAACATGATCAGAAATAAGATAAGGGCAAAGGTAAAATAAATGTGGATGAAGTTCAAAAGGAGATGAGCAAGATTTGGGTAAAAAGGAGTACAATGAATATTGGGGATGGATTCGCACTGGAATCTGGTGCTGATATTCCTTCTGAAAACTAAAAAGGGTAAGCTTTGGCTTAGGGGGAGTCAGAGAAAACACATTCCCCCAGCCAGTCAGCTAGTGCCTAAATTCGGCACATTAAGTAAACATATGATGTTGCAGATTAAAGGGTTCTCCGAAAAACCTCCAAATAACCTTCAGTCAAAATATGAAAGATCCGTATGGAGTTTTGCAAGATTTATAACAACTCAAGTTAATCCAGTTCTGATAGCTATTCGGTAAAGCAGAATTTCACAGACAGATCCAGTATGATTCAAAATTGAAATGCTTTGATCTGCGAACCCATGGCATGATTGAAGATAAGAAGATATGTTGTCAATCCTCACAAATAATGATTCTAAGTTTTGGGCAGTGATTCAAGAAAATCTCTCTCAAAATAGGGCAACCAGATAACTTAAGTTGTGCATTTATTACAAAAGGAAATTAGGGTTTGCACAAGGATAAAAGGGTTTTTCACTCATTATTTACACACTTGCACTCATGAAGAAGAAAGAAGAGCTATGCAAAGAAGAATTTACAATTCACTCAAGATCAATTGAAAAATGAATTCAACTAGTGATTTGTTCCGACTCCTGCTTCAAACCCTAAAGCGGGAAAAGTTACTTCCATTCTAAAAATCTCTCTCTGAATCTCTTACAAAATGGCTACTCCAATGGTTATCAATATATCTGATAGGCCGAGACCTAAATTCAAGAAACACCCTTACAAATCTCTAGAAGTTGATCCCTTGGGCGCATTTTCTAGCATTCCGCACAGAGTATTGCATGTAGAAGATGTTAGGGTTTATATCCATGCAAACATTAAAGAATTTGAAGACTCAAAATTGATGAACATTTATCACAAACAGCTAATAGATGAGAATTTTGAACTCAAACCTAAATTCAAGACCCTTCGGGACAAACACTTCGAACATTGCATACATTTTCCCTATTTTGTAGAAGATGATTGGGTCTGGTATATTCTAAGTAGGATGTAGGATAATTTTATGTGGTTAATAAGGCCATTCAAGATAACTAAAGATGCCATTAGGGCAGTGACCGAACTGCATTCATCCGGTGGGTTACCTGCACTCAAATCTGTGAAGAACCAAACAATAACTGAAGTCCCCAGATCCAAATTTGACAAAAGAGCGATGACCATAGATGACATCATAGATCCAGATGTCAAGTTTGCCTCAATGATAATCGGCTACAAGATCTATCATTCGAGCAGGGAGAATTCTGTGTCTGGTACAACAATCTATGCTGCATTTTAGATGTTGAGGGAAGATGCAGATTATGATCTATGTGAGCTTCTTCTAAATCATCTATTAGAGAACTTGCAGAAGATCAAAAAGGATAAGAAAAATTTCTTTAAATATGGTAGTCTAATACTGTGTCTGTTCTTCTATTACATGAATGAGCTACCTGGATCAAATGGCTGGGTTTGGCAAAATGATAAACCGATTGCAATTCAGATCAGAGATTACATGTATGGACTTGGTGATGCTCAAGCCCAAAACACAGCTCTCTGGGGTTACTTCAAGAACTTCTAGAGCATGATGTAAGCCAGAGAGAGAATACCATAGTCCATAGTTGAGAAATACAAGGACACAGTTTGCTTTATGGTTAACACTGATCAATGTCTAATGGAGGCAGTTGAGCCAAGAACTGTATGGATAATGCCTATGGGATATGAGGTTGATGAAAAAATCTGGGAGCTGCATATTCAACACCTGCTGAGCCAGCCTAAGGGCACTGAAGTAGAAAGATTTGACACCTTTGAAGAGCTAAGTATAAAAATACATGTTGAGTTAAGACAGCCGGAGATGAAGAGGAAAGTAAGAAAGGAAGTTGAAGAAATTGCCAAAAGATTTGGCTTATCAAAAAAGGCAGTAGATGCAAATAGAGATAAAATGGAGAAGGCGGAGAAAGAGAGACAAGAAGCAAAGAAAGGAAATGTTCTGGTGCAAGCCTCCTCCCAGACTAGATCTTCCAAGAGCTCTACACCTGTCACCCCTAAAAGCTCAAAGGCTACCAAACCGGAAGTCAAGTCATCTAGAAAAAGTGAAAAGAGAATGAAGACCAAAGCCTCAAGAACATATACAAGCAATAAGGATGATGAAGAAACAGAATCATATGAAGAAATTAAGAAAATGAAGAAGAAGAAAACATCTGGGAAGTTCTCTGCTAGCAGAGATGAGGAAGAGAAGGCAGAGGAATTTGTTGAAAAGCCCATTCTTTCCATTGATAACATCATCAAGGCAGTTACTGTGGATGGGAACCTGTAGATGGTGACTGAGTTCTATGATGCATACAGTAATGTTGACAAGAGAATTCTGGAAGGGGCTACTGTCAGGTACTTGAACATTTACAATAAAGCTTTCATTGAAATTATATCATTGATTCCTAAGAGCCTAGAAAAGGTACTTGAGCTAAGAAAAGAGAATGCAATGGTTAAAGACTTAGAAATCTGGGAGAAAATAATGATTCATCTTTACCCTTCTATCACTGCAAAACAAATGGACATGATTTTCAAGGACTGTAAGGATGAGTTCTAGAGTAAGGCGAGAATGAATAAACTCATGCTTGGAGAAATTGACCAAGTAGCAATTGAAACAAAAGATATCCTCTAGAATGCCTTGAAGAGATTCAATCTTCTTATTGTAGAGGAAATAGATGAAGAACCTTCTACCATGGATGTTGAAGGATTAAATGTAATCAATGAAGAATTTTCTGACAAGGATGTCGAAGGATTAAAGAAAATAGATGAAGAGAAGTCTGAGGACTTAGATTCGTCTGTTCCAGAAGAGGAAGTTCATGAAGTAGCAAACATAGGTGACATCTCTCCTCTGAATCCCACTGCAGCTATGACAAACATTCCAGACTCTAAAGCTAAAGGAGAAGGTAGAAGAGAGGAGAAGAAGATTCAAGAATAAGAGGTTAAGGGAAAAGAAGAAGAACAAGCAGAAAAGACTAATGATGACTCTTCTGATATTTCAAAGAAGTCTCAATCTCCAGCAAGAGACATTGCAGAGATAGTGAAGAACTTCTTAGACAGAGAAATGATGGAGTTGGATGAACCAGAGCTATTTCAAGGACCACTAAATTTTGACTCTCTCTCCACAGTTCAAACAATGAAAATAACATCTTTTGGTCAAGTCAAAGCAAAAGAAAAACTCTTGAAATATCACATGGAGGACTGTGAACTATTGGAGATTGCATCTGGGATGCTGGAGAAGATCATGCCATCCTATCCAAAGGATCCTTCAGCCTCACCATCTAGTAACTTGAAAAACTTAGTAAATTCTGTTAACACTCATTTTGAATCTCTTGAGAAATTAGCAGAAGCAAAGGTCCGGAAGGAGTTTCTGGGAAAAAGATTCACTGAGGTGCAAGAACTTATTGCAAATGATAGAAGGACTCTAGATATTGGAATAAAGATCCTTGAAAATGCTCTCAAAGATGGTGGGGACCTATTCAAATTTTGTCTGACTTGGCCTAAAGTGACAAAGATATTGAGGAGAAAGTAAAAGAACAAGAAGAAAAACTAGCAAGCCTAGTTCAGAATTTTGACCCTCTTTCCTCCTCTTTAATGAATCAAGAATGCTAGGCTATTGTTATCATAAATGAAATAAAGAAACTGGAAAAAGAAAAGAAGAACATTATGAACAGAATGGGTGAACTCAGAGGGATAATCATCCCTAAGTTAGAGGCAATGCATGAGGCCTTGACAGATGCTCAAACCACAGCCCAAACCAGTGATCCAGTAGATTTAAGAAGGGCAGAAGCATATACATTTTTGTTGAGTGGTCACATCTCCATTTTGGATAGGATGAAGAGGAGCTGGGCCATAGAGTTTGTACAGCTGAAGACTACGTTTGCAGACATACTCAAGTATATGTAAGTTTATCTTATGATTTGTATGTACTTATGCGGCCATGTATAGAATAATTTTTGCAAAATTTTGGTATACGGATTCCGCCCTTTGCCATTGATGTCAAAGGGGGAGTGAAGGGTAGTGAAAAATGTGGAGTCCAGCTAAGGGGGAGCTCTGATAAAATAGTGCAAAAGATAGAGCATCATCCAATGGGGGAGTTACTGCGACACTTAGCCATTTTTCACTAAGTATTGCCATCAATGCCAAAGGGGGAGACTGTTGGAAAGAGACACCATGTGGCTTCATAAGTGTTGTCATTGATGGAAACAAAGTCTATCCCACACATCCATAGTACATAATATGCCTATATCGGAAGACAGATTGAAGATTGTTTTGATCTGGTAAACAAGAACATAGTATGTAACAAGGTCCAACAATCAAGTCCAGATCTCTCAGATGGTGTAACTCAGTAAGTTGTGGACTTGGACAAGTCAAGAGGGGTATCATGACTACTGTATTCCAAATATTTAGCCTCCGGTGTTAAAGTAAGAAAAAGATATGTGCATCTGAGTGTTGGGTTCCAATTAGGCAGAGCAGACAGAGGAAGAACTAACTGGCAGAGTATCAGACTTCAATCCGGATGAGTAAAAGGTGTTGATCAAGCAATTTGTGGGATTATACATTGTTGGCCGACATGATTAATGACTTCTATGCTTAATCTTTTGATACGCATCACAAATCAAGTATGGATTCAGCCGACAGATCAATAACTTGCAAATATCTTAAGTGTTCTTGTTGCCGACTAGAAAGTTGATAAAAATCCTTGATGCAGATATATATACCAGATGGATTCCAGCATTTAAGTGTGTGTGTTGAAGATATGAATAAATAAGGTGCTAAAAAAAATAGGGATAAGTGTGAGAACAACAATTCAAGTCTGGTATGTGACTGAATAACAACATTGAACAGAGGAAGAATGAAGTGCATCAGATCAGTATATTGTGCCTAACCAGAACTGAACTCTTGCATTTATAGATGCTTCTCATCAGTTCAACCACTTGATTATCTTCTGTAAGTTCTGTAGACAGTGAGTCTCTTGTAGGCAATGTGCCTCTTGTGAGCAGTGTGCTCAGGTAGTGAGCCCTAATTGGCAAGTGCCATTTTGTACTCCTTTATTCTTTTAACAGAGAATACAATCTTGGGTTACTCACCCCGTGGTTTTTCCCTTAACAGGGTTTCCACATAAAAATCCTTGTGTTATGTGTGTTAATTTTATTTCTGCTCTCATGATTACATATGCTTTCATGTTTTGATATAACATTGAATATTGAGATAATGAAAGAAAAGAAAATTAAGGAAATTTTGAGATAACTGATTCACCCCCCCCTCTCAGTTATCTGCCTTGTTTTCAACAGTAACACCTTCCCTAACTTGAACTTTACTTAGCCAAAATTCTTCAAACTATTGTAGCATTCTTTATCCGGTGCTATGTTACATATCATCCAAACATAATCCATCCAACAAAGCATCCATGACATCCATTACCAGCATACCAAATATATTAAGAGCATACACTTAGCATGAACTTACATATGAACTTCAGAAGATAAGGTATGACTGTGTACAGATGATACTAGTCCATCTCCTTTACTTCATAACTCTTTTGATCAACTTCCTTTGTCTACTTCTTTGACCAACACTGCATATGCACATCCCTTTTCTTTCTTCCTCACAATGCTTCTGGTCACTTACTCTACTCTCCTCACTGATCACCATACTATTACAATCTCCCTTTGACATATATGATGACATCATTTGCAATGCAACACTCCATGCCACTGTTGATATCAATGACAATACCTATTGCAACACACACGTACCCAAGGAATCATGGACCAATGATAGGATAGGAGATATATAAAATCTATCTAGCCTACTTAATTTCCTATCATCTCCTATTCTACAATTTGACCATGTAAACTAATTTTTAGAATGACTAGTAGTATCATGAATGGGATCAACTACACCCAACAAATTTTGATAGAATAGCCAATTATCAAACTCTTCATTGTCGAGTCTAAAATGCTTAGACCAACTGCGGTCTTGATGATGTTCCACCATGTTAAAATATCTACCTAGGATCCAATCCACATAAAGTAATTTTTTAGACATCCAATCCCAAAGCTCAATCTATTATTTAGCAATATTAGATGCATAAATAGAGAAAAATCTAATGGGTTGTCCATTGATAATGGCAAGGGCCCAAAAACAACTATGTGAAGGGTCCTTGTCCTTATTAATAACATACTTTGAGACCCATGGAGAGAGCCCAATAACAACTCCTCCTCTGCCATGTTTATGAGATGTATGTAGCAAAACATCTCTCTATACATTTTATAAAGATGGCTCAAGTCTATTATTGTTGAGTTTAACTTATTGAGGGAATTAAATATTAGGCTTCCATTTGATAACCACATCTTTGACATTAAACTTACAATGTGTGAGAAAAGTCCCTCTTACATTCCAAGAGAGTAGTTTATAATTCATGATGGGGATTAGTAGAATCATCATCTTGAGTTAGCACACTAAAATTGTTGGCAAGAACAACTTCTTGACCTTTGTTCTATTAATCTTTGGGGGCAACAAAGGGAGATCTAGATCTTTGATGGGAGTTTTGGGGGAATGGATTCACAAAAAAGAGGTCTAGGAGGGGAATGATAAGGAGAGGGAGAATTGTCCTGAGATGGAGAATGAATAATAGAAGGAGAAGAGATAGATGGCTCTTTGCTTTTCCTAACCAATCTCCAACTGTATCTTATAATAATGTCTTTATAGGAAGAGGTAGATTCAATGTAAACAACATATGAAATTTTAAGGGTGGAGGAGGAAGGAGATGGATTTTTAGTTGCAGGCGATGACTAGAGGGAAGAAATGGAGTTAGAAGGAATGGAGGATTGGTTAGAAGGGGAAAAATGCAATTCAATGGAGTAGTATTTAGTGGTGGTTAAATGAATTTGTTCCTCCTAACAAGACAATCATGAATCAAGTGTCCTTATTTTTAGTAAAAGAAACATGTGTTTGGCTTATTTTTATAGACTAGAGGTTGGTCCAGTTCAAAACCTGGGCCAATAAGTTTAATATTCACAGGAAATAGTTTATTCAAATCTATTTCAACACAAACCCTTGGATGATCTCTTAAACTTGAATATTTATCAAACTTGTGCTTACACTAGATAACTCTACCCATTTGGGTCAAATGTCTTTTAGAAATGGTCTAAAAGCCATATTAAGATAAGGTAACTCTAACCACATGAGCGAGACGAACCTTCAAGATGCAAGTTAATATTCCAAGCCTAAAGATAGCAGACTTGCCCACAAATTACCCAAGTGCCATATGTAGAACTACTCATGCATGATTCGTTGACTTGAACATACAAGAAACATACCCTTTCCCAAGACCTCTTAATGCTTCAATTTCCCCTAATTTTCCTAGTTAAATCGAGCCAATTTATAAAAATCTTCTTTAGAAGGAATGCCTCTTAAAAAATAGAATAACGGTTCTATTTTGACATTTTGAAGTATTGTCTATAACATCATTAGGAAGTTGTATTTGTAAAGTTTTACTCGATTTGAGGTGAACACATTCTTTTGACATTGATACATCTAGTTCATCACCCATGCTATCTAATTAATTTTACTCCTAAATGTATTCTTTTAACACCACCTTGACCCTAATTTAGATATCATAATAGAGGCAAAAAAATTGGAGGCAAGAGAAAAACTAAGACAAAATCGTGGGAGCCTTAGACAAGGTCACACATAATCACATCTAACTGCAGTGCACACTTAATGAATAGAAAAAATGAGTTATTTTTTAGTTAATTAATCCATTTCAAAGGATGTGGTGACCTTTGATGTATGTGTCCTTTGAACATGTATAAATATTACTTTCCTCCAAATGAATAAAATAATTAGAATGGCATACATCTCTCTCAATGAGATTGCCAAATACTCAAAACTGATTATTGTTAATCTTTATAACACTGCAAGTTTTTCTCACTAGGTAAATTATCCTCTAAATTTCCCAACTAAATTTAGATCAGTGGTATCAGAGCATTAAGATGATCTTGTGCTATCTTTTGTTGCGTGTGGTCATGAAGAAGAAAAGATGCAGTATGTGAATACCATGTGGAAAAACAAACGCAGAGAGAGACAGAGGTTGAATCTTTTTTACAGCCAGACCTTTGTTCATTGTCCTTTGTTATTCTTCTTATCTTTGGTGTAAAGATGTTTCATTTCTATTGGTAGCAGCACATAGACAACCCTAAAACTATGGAATGTGAGAGATATGAGCATGAGCATATGTTGGTATTCATGTGCTAACCCACTTTACTTACCGTGGTCCCACCATTCATAAGATATATTTAATACTATTTCTTCACCTTCACTTTTCTATTTATGTGGAGATGTGGACCCATCCCACTTATATATAGATTTTCACCAATCCCTCCTAATCCTGCATTAACTGCAGGGTTTCTTTTTATCACGTAGTCCCATGAGCAACTGATGCAACTACTCCCATAACTGCCAAAGTTGCAAATGTGTCTTCACGTTCCCATGTCTCAAACCATTTTGAAACTCCATGCCAACCTTTGGATGAACAAGTAGCATTACTATTTTCCTTAGCATATTCAAGGCTCTTACTAGTGGGCTTAATATCCAACTCATTGAATCGTACATTATCTTCAGGTGTAAAATTTTGATGACAATTACTAGTGTTTCTACCCTGGCAACAATCTATCACATCATTCTAGATACCATTTATTGCATCACTGTTTTCAGTGCTCAACCCCACTTAATTTCTCACCTTTATCCAAGCCAACTCCATTATCACCTTTCTCTAGAAAAGCTTCTTCATTTGGCCTAAGTCTTTCCTAATGTGCTTTCTGTTGTTCCTCTTCAGTCAAGCCCATCTGCCCTCTCCACAACCAATCTATTATTTCATTCTTATCAATGTGTTGATCTAGGAGAATTCGTGCACCATCTAGAGTAACATAGCCATACCAGTGACCAGTAACTTGTCCATCAACATTTGGCCCATAAATTATTATGTTTCCAGCATATTTGTGACCACCGATGTGTGAGCATGGACTCACATAAACATTACCTCTAAGTCCTCGATAGTCTATGATGCAGGAGCATCCGGGTTCACGTGCAATCCTCATCAACCAAAAATATTTGCTTTACTTTCTTGTTGTTTGTTTTGCTGCAGGAGTTACTACAGGAGTTGATTGATCAATTTTTGGAGAATTTTCCTAAAGGTTTTGGCCAAGTGATGAGTTGAATTGGAAGAAGGCCCAAATGGGTATCGACATTTCAAATTTGGTGAAGATCCGATCAAAATTGAAGAAGTTATGCCTCAGCAAAGTTTTTTGCCTATCACTGGATCTGCATATCCTATGACCTTCATTTTCCCTGCTTGGAGAGATTTCACTACCTACCGGATATATCCGGTAGCCTTCATTTTTCCCTTTGGGCAATTTCAAACACCTTGCACTAAAATCCTCCTTCATTGGACTTGCGCTAAAATTAGGCTCTACCGAACATGTCCGCCGACCCCAAATCCTCTGCATGTCCTGTGAACTTCATTTCACTCGCTAAGTTGTTTTGGTTCGCTTTGTGTTGATTTCATGTGATGCCGGACATCCAATGAGGTGCATTTTCCCTGCTTTCCCACAATGTCCAGCAAACACCATAATCCCCGCTGGTCCAGTGACAGTGGATTTCCTCGCCGGAGTATTAAAGTAAGTTAGCACTAAATTTTAACCTCACTGCATATGTCTGATTGCCAAGGAAAACTCCGCTCATCCTGTTGGAAGTTAAAACTCCATCGGAGGTGTTAAGAGGGGTGTTGTAATAGAATTAAACCTCATTGCACATATCCACTTAGTGATAAAAAACCCCGTCGATCCTGTGATGCATGAAAACCCTGCTGGAAGTGTTAGAAGAACCTAGTGCTAATTTGGAGCTTCATTGCATTTACCCTGTGAACCCCAAATCTCTCGCTTTGTTTGATAAAGGTAAAAAACCCTGCCATGTCCTGAGAAGTACGAATCTTCCGCTTATCTAGGTATGACCCAAAAGCCCACATCTGATGAGGCACAAAATTACTGCTAGATGCGCAAAAGGTGACAAAATTCAATTTTGATCATGTGTACAGCTATTCCAAGGGATAATCATGATCTAACACATGGTATGTATAGGTAATAAGGTCGGTGGTTGCCTCAGGAATCTATAAATTGGGGAAATTCATACTATGAAGGTAGATTTCCTTGGATCGACCATCTATAGTACGTTTTTGGGTTACCAGAGGAATTCTCTAGAAAGCAAGATCTGTTGATCAGAGTTTTGAAATATTGTAAGGTTGGGGCCAATGCATGTATAATGCCAATTGTACTCTTGTGTAATCCTTCTCTTGTATATGAATAAAGAATCATTTTATTTTGTTGTGGAATCATTTTGTTTTGTTAATCATTCTCGCTGCTTGATCTGGTGGCTTGACAAAGCCCCTGGATCTTGAGTTGCATCAAGTGGCATCAAAGCAAGGTTGTTCCCGAGTATGCAGGTAGATCACTGAACATGAGGCAGCTTGTAGCAGGACCTGTGGTGGTGTGAGTGTGATCTTGAGTGCATAGGTAGAGAGCTGAATGTGAGGCAACCTATGATAGGATCTATGGGAGAAGATTGAAGTTGTTTCGAAGCTCTAGAGGGTGTTGCAGGCGTGTGGAGTCCTGTAGCTGTGGAGAGATGAGAAGACAATAACTTCACATAAGGAGAAGTTGAGAGGATTTCAAGATGCCCCTGAGAAGGATGAATACCAGGAGAGTAGAGCAAATGTTGGAGGAATTTCAAAATGAAATGAGAAATGAGCTAAGAAATATAGTTGCAGGTATGAGAAGAAACCCAGAACTTGACCATGCACAGATTGAATATGAGGATGTTGTAGATGAAGAACCTGAGAGATAAAATGAAGAACCAACAGATGAAGGAGAGGAAAGATTTATGAGAGCAATAGCACAAGTTAGTAGAGGTCCTAAAATGGATGTCCCTAAATTTTCAGGCACATTCAACCCTGAAGATTTGATAGATTGGATTGGAGAGATGGAAGACTATTTTGAATTGGAGAATATCAGAGACCCGCAGAGGGTAAGATTAGCATAAACAAAGCTCAAGGGACATGCTGCATTGTGGTGGAAAGAGTTGTAGAAAGAAAGAGTAGAGAATGGTGAGATGAGGATAACACGGTGGAGACAGATGGTTGCTAGATTGAAGCCAAAGTTTATTCCAGGAGATTATGAGTTGGAGCTTTTCAAAAGGCTTCAAAATTTGAAATAGAAGGATATGAGTGTGAAGGAGTATACAGAGGAATTTTACAAAATGGTGATTAGATCAGGACACCATGAAATGGACAGAGAGAAGGTGGCTAGATACATAAATGGACTCAGATTCAATATCCAAGATGAGATGAGTATGTTGAAGATTTATACCATTGAAGAGGCTTACTGGTATGCTCTGAAAGCATAAGAAAAGGTAAATAGAAGGCAACAAAATACTTCCAAAGGAAGGGGAAAGATTGCAGCAAGAAGAGGACAACCAAACAACCACAAAGAGAAGGAAACGTTTGAAGAAGAAACAAGCCTGAAGTGGAATAAGGAATCAAACCAAAGAGCACAAGGGAGGGAGTATTCAACAAGAGGACATGGTAGCAGCATCAGAGAGTTCTTGGGAAAATGCTTCGAGTGTGGGAAAGTTGGACATAGGGCTTATGAGTGTCCGCAAATACACTAAGAGACTAGTAAGAGAGGTGCAACAAGAAATCACACGGTGCAAGAAGACAAGGAAAGTGTAGCATCAACTGAGAATGTGGAAGAACCAGAACAAGGAGAATCTCTTATGTTCAGGAAATTTTTGGTGAATCCAAGCAAGGAAGAAAATTGACCATTGCAGAGAAGGAGTCTCTTCCGTACCATATGCAAATCTGGAGGTAAGTGTTGTAAGGTCATTATAGACAGTGGTAGTACATATAACTTGGTTTCTGAGGAGATGGTAGACAAACTAGGATTGGAAATGATTAAGCATCCTAATCCTTATAAAGTGTGTTGGCTGCAAGAAGATCATAAGTTAGAGGTGAAAGAGCAATGCTTGGTAAACTTTCATATTGGTTCATATAAGGACGAAGTTCTTTGTGATATTATGTCCATGAGTGCATGTCATGTTTTGCTAGGAAGGCCTTGGCAATTTGATAGAAAGGCTATCCATGATTGTAGAGAGAATTTGTACACCATTATGAAAGATGGGAAGACGTACACTTTGACTTCATTGAGGGAGAACGAGAAGGAGGTGAAGGACAACAGTCCTATGATTTGTTGCAGGTCAGAAAAACAAGTGGTAAAGGTTGCACCAGAGGTTGGGATTAGTTCAAAGAAGGCTCTTGAGAATAGAAGTACAAAGGAGGTAAAGAAGAATAGTAGTAGTCCTAGGATGGAACAATAGAAGCCATTGGTTGCAGACATGGTTAAGTCCCATGAAAAATATAAATCATACTTACAGAAAAAGGTGAGCAATAAAATTTTATGGTGTGAAGGTACAAAACATCGAAAAGGAAAAGAGAAGATAAGACAAGAGGGAGCTACAGATGTTCAAAATGAGATGAAGAAAGGATGTGAAGACAAGGAGAACATATGGATTAAGAAAAGCATGGGATTACCATCCCAAGCTCATCCAAATGTTCACGAGTTTTCAACTCATGGAACATTTCAGTTACCCAGTGTGTCTGATGCAAGAGCATTTGGGTTCATGTGCAATCCTCATCAACCAAAAATATTTGCTTTACTTTCTTGTTGTTTGTTTTGCTGTAGGAGTTGCTACAATAGTTGATTGATCAATTTCTGGAGATTTTTCCTAAAGGTTTTGGCCAAGTGATGAGTTGAACTTGAAGAAGGCCCAAATGGGTATCTGCATCTCAAATTTGGTGAAGATCTGATCAAAATTGAAGTTATGCCTTAGCGGAGTTTTTGCATGTCACTGGATCTGCATATCTCATGACCTTCATTTTCCTCACTTGTGGAGATTTCACTACCTACTGGATATATCCAACAGCCTTTGTTTTTTCCGCCAGACACTTTCAAACACCTTGCGCTAAAATCCTCCTTCATCAGACTTGCACTAAAATCGAGCTTTACCAAACATGTCCGTCGACCCCAAATCTTCTGCATGTCCTTGTTGGCAAGAGACACTATTTGGCTTCATAAGTATTGTCATTTATGGCAACAAAGTCTATCCCACACATCCACAATACATAATATGCCTATACCGGAAGTCAGATTGAAGATTGTTTTGGTCTGGTAGACAAGAACAGAGCATGCAACATGATCCGACAAACAGGTCCAGATCTCTCAAATGGTGTAACTCAGTGAGTTGCGGATTTAGGCAAGTCAAGAGGGGCATCATAACTATTGTATTCCAGAGATTTAGTCTCTGGTGATAAAGCATGAAAAAGATATGAACATATGAGTGTTGGGCTCTAGTCAGACAGAGCAGTCAGAGGAAGAACTGACCGACAGAGTATCAGACTTCAATCCGGATGTGTAAAAAGTGTTGATAAAGTAATTTGTGACATTGTACATTTTTGGCCAACATGATTAATGATTTCTATGCCTAAGTTTTTGATGCGCATCATTAATCAAGTATGTGTTATCACCCAGATTTGCACCCTTTGCATGTAGCTGTGAAACCTCATGCAATCTGGAGTAACATGGGAATGATCTCGAAGTGTGGGACCTTGCTAAATGGGATCAAGCCTCTGGAGAAGGCCGGCTTCCTCTTTCTAGGCCTAAAGCTTAGAGAAATACATCTAAACCTAGTGCTAACGCTTGCAGGGGAAAAGGAGTAGAAGGAAACTGAAATGAAATGCTGAAAGGAACTAAGTGATACACCAGATTTAAAAGTGTTTGGTAGCAACTGAACAGACACAGTACTAATCTCACAACTGGAAGGACATTACACAGTCTCATGTTAATTCCAGAGAGGTCCAGAAAAGCAGACACAGTACTAAAAATAACAAAGAGAGGCAAAAATACCAGCTTTTATTGATTATAGAGGCCCAGTAGCCATTACAAAGAATAGCCCAGAAGAACTACCAACCACATATACATCAACTTTTCATGTATATATAGCATTTTACATTTTGACCTTAGTCGATACAGAATTCACTCAGCGAGCTGCAACCAGAAGATATTTTTTTGAAGGGACGTCCACCTGCAAAGAGTAATGGCGCAAAAGATCTAGAACAGGGGCAGGTGGGAGATATTTGGGTCTTCAATGGAAACAGCCACGTCATCGATCTGATCCTCAAAATGGTGGAGGATAACTTAGCATTGAATGCTGACAGCTGCTTGCATATATCGGCTGTAATGAATGCCCCCAAAAATCTCCATCTATTGAAAAAGTGTCACAAAACCTCCCGAAAAGCCTGCCAAATGAAAGAGGGGATGAAAATACACAACTTTGCCTCTTACAGCATGTGAAAAATCGCTAAGACGGAGGAGATACAGGCGGTCAAAGTTTGGTCAATCACTTGTGTATATCGCTTCTGCATCTTCAACCGTGTCTCAGCATGTACAACCCTAAATGCAAGCTGCGGACCCGAAGAATCATTATGAAACTATTAAAAAATGTCGTCGGGTCCAGGCTGTGTCTATATAAGAAACTGGGTGCCAAAAGACCCTGAGAAGACCCTGTCGGAAACATGTGCGGAAGCTGACACGTGTCGAGCCCCGTGATGCCTTGTAAAACCGCATTAAAAGTTTGAAGTTGCCCCGCTCGTGACACGTGTTGCAACTCGCGGCATCATCCGCAGCAACAGAGCTTCCAACTGGGACCCACCTTGCCTGTGCCAAGCCTTGAAAAAAAAACTAATGCGGAGGCCGACACTTGTCAGCTTCTGCGGAAACGTTAAGGGGCATGTGGCATCGCCTGCAGCAAGCTAGAAACTTTTTTTTTGAAACCTTAGTGGATGGCGACACGTGGCAAGTTTCGCGTTGCCGTGAGAAATAATACAGGCTCAGCTGGGACTCAGGCGGAAGCGGACACGTGGTGTTCCCCGCGTTACTCTCGAAACATAAACAGGGTCTTGAAACTTGGGCGAAGCCCGCCACTTGGCGCCTTCCACGCAGAGAGAAACAAGGTAGAAACTTTTCAACGAACCACTTAAGACTCATTCGGAAATCGACACGTGGTGTCCTCCGCTTCACTTTAGAAACAATAAAGGGGCCCGCCACCTCTCCTGGCTTCGTGCCGAAACAAAAAGAAACTCATGCGGACGCTGACACGTGTCAGCTTCCGCAGAAACTACAAGGGACATGTGGAGCGCTCCGCCCCACCTTAGAAACATTAAAGGGTCTTCAGCAGAAAGCGACACGTGTCAGTATCCGCGGGGACTCTGAGAAACTTTACATAAGGGAGCTCGTGAAACTGGGCGGAGGCCGTGAAACTTTTAGAAACACAAGCGGAAGCTACCACCTGTCTCCATCCATGGGGCTCTTGAGGTTGCTTTTTTTTGTGTCTCTCGGGAGTCTCCATGTGGTGCCATCCACGCACTTCGTGAAACTGTTAGAAACTGCGAGTTAGAAACTTAAAGAAACTGCAAAGAAACTGTGGCGGAAGCTGACACGTGGTGCCCTCCGCGGCAACATTGAAACTTGTAGAAACTGTGCTCCACCGTTGAAACATGTTGCGATCCGCGACGATCATTTTCAAAAGGCCGATGGAATTTTTTGAGAGCCCGCCAAATGCACATTTGAACTGTCAGTTGACTAAAACTTTGACCATGCATAACTTCCTCATTTGGACGAATTTCAGGGTGCTGTAAAAAGCAAACCTGCCTATTTTTTCAAGCTCTTTACAATGGTAAGGTTTTTTAGGCAAGGCTTCTGGGAATTTTGGCACTTTGCTTTATAGGGGCCCTTTCAAAGGGATTTTCAAGGAAAATACCAGGTTAACCATTTAGCTCTGGGCAGAGGGAAATAAGGTTAACAGTATGGATTTAGCTGACATAACAGTAACTTGCAAATATCCTAAATGTTCTTGTTGTTGACTAGAAGGTTGTTTGAAATCCTTGATGCAGATATATATACCCGATGGATTCAAGCTTGTGAAGGTGTGATAGTGATAGAAGTTTTGATGAAGTGCGAAGAAAAGCAGAGAGAAGTGTGAAGATAGTAATCCAAGCTTGGAATGTGACAGAAGAGTGATACTAAGCAAAGGAAGAATGAAATGTGCTAGATCAGTATATTGAGCCTAACCGGAACTGAATTCTTGCATATGTAGATGTTGTTCATCAGTTCAAACACTTGGATATCTTCTGTAAGTTTTGTAGACAACGAGTCTCTTGTAGGCAGTGAGCCTTTTGTGAGCAGTGTGCTCAGGCAGTGAGCCCCAACTGGCAAGTGCCATTTTGTACTCTCCTATTCTTTTAAAAGAGAATACAATCTTGGGTTAATCACCCCGTGGTTTTTCCCTTAATTTCCACGTAAAAATCCTTGTGTTATGTGTGTTGATTTTATTTATGTTCTTATGGTTGCTTATGCTTTCATGTTTTGATATAGAACTAAATGTTAAGAAAAATAAAAGTAAGAAAAGTTTTAAGATAACTGATTCACCCCCTCTCTCAGTTATTTACCTTGGTTCCAACAATTGGTATCAGAGCTAAGTTCCTCTGAACAAGCCTAACAGCTTAAGGAAGATCTGGGAATCTCAATGGATGCATATGGTATGAAAGAACAACTTCAATCTGCCCTAGATGATCTTGAACAATCTCACTCTGAGGTCAATAATTTGAGAGAGAGACTCAACGAAGCTGATGATTTCATCAATGAGCTGAAACAAAAACTCAGTAATTCTGTGAAAGAGAGAAAGGAACTACTTCATAAATTAGCAAATCAGAATGAAGCCAATAATACTGATGAGGATCTGAATGAGAAAACTAAGCTATGTGAGAAGCTGTCAAAAGAAGTCATTATGATAAGACATGAAATGGAATCAGGGGTTATGAAATTCACCCAAGAAATTGAAGAAAAGAGAAAGACTGAAGATAATCTAAAACAATCCCTCAAGGAGAAAACAGAGGATTACCACAAAATGGACAGAATAATCAGGCATCTTGAATCTGATCTTGAAGAAACCAGATACAATGAAGAACAACTTGAGAGCCAGATAGACACTCTTAAACAAGATCTTCAATCTGCAAATGAATACAAAGAAAAATTCAAGATAAGCTCAGCTCAACTTGAAGTTCTTCTTGAAAGTCAAAAGAGGGTAGATGATAAGCATGGCTTGGGATATGAGAAAAGTGAAAGCTCTGGATCTGGTCAAAAGAACTTTGGATCAGGAAGTCAAAGAAACAGGCCTAGAAGACCTCCAGTAAGGCAACCAAATGCCCAAAGATATCCATCTTTCAATGGAAACTGCTTCAATTGCAACAAATTCGGTCATAAAGCAACTCAGTGCAGGAACAGAATGAATCAGAACATTTCATCCTTCTCTAGTCAATGTTTTAGTTGCAAAAGGTATGATCACAAATCTCATGAATGCAGAAATATGCAAATGGACAATTCTTTTAATGGTAGATGCTTTACATGCAATAGAATAGGACATATGGCTAATCAGTGCAAATCAAGAGGATATCAACCAAATAAGAAAGGAAATGTTGTGTGTTACAATTGCAATAAATCTGGTCATATAGCCAGATTCTGCAGAAGCAGAAATCATGATGGAAAGGGTCTGGTAAAACATGATCAGAAACCAAACAAAGGCAAAGCCAAAGTGAATGTGGATGAGATTCAAAAGGAGATGAGCAAGATTTGGATAAAGAAGAGCGTGATGAATACTTGTGATGGATCTGCACCAGAATTCGGTGTTGATAATCCTTCCAAAAATTAAAGGTGAGCTCTGGCTCAGGGGGAGCTACATAGGAAATCAAATTCCCCCAGCCAGTTAGTAAGTGCCTAAATTCGGCACAATGGATAAGAGTTAGAGGTTGAAGATTAAAGGGGTCTTGAAAGTTCATCAAAAATCATTCATTCAAAAATTGAGTAATCCGCATAAAGATTTGAAGAAGCTATGAGTAGTTCCTGCTCCAATAGCCATCCGGTAAAAGAAAAACTACACATACAAATCCGGTATGATCTGAAATTCCAAGTTTATGATTTGTAGATTCGAAGATATGTTTTGGGAGGTTAAATGTGTGTTTCCAACTCACTTGGATAATGACTTGAAGATCTGCACAGTGATTCATGAGAAATTCACTCAAAATAGGGTTACCAGATGACTTAAAAATATGCATTTATTACAAAAGGGAATTAGGTTTTGTGCAAGGATAAAAGGCTCTTCAGTCGTCATTTACAACACTTTGCACTTACGAAGAAGAAAGAAGAGCTCTGAGAAGAGATCCTGCAGACTACTCAAGTTCAAGCTGAAGATCGAAATCAAGCAGAAATTCACTCCAGCATTTGCTACAAACCCTAAGGCGTAAAAATGTATTTTCCTTCTGCAAATTCTCTCTGAATTTCATTGCTAAAATGGCTAGTCCCATGGTTGTTAATATCTCTAAAAGGCCAAGACCAAAATTCAAGAAACACCCTTACAAGTCTCTAGAAGTTGATCCCTTGGGTGCGTTTTCCAATATCCTACATGGTGTTCTGCATGTAGAAGAGGTTAGGGTTTACATTCATACAAACCTTAAGGAATTGGGAGACCTAGAATTGATAGAATTGTATCGCAAACAACTTAGTAATGAGAACTTTGAACTCAAAATGAAATTCAAGGCCCTAAAAGATAAGCACTTTGCACATTGCATACATTTCCCATCATTTGGAGAAGACGAATGGGTCCGGTATGTCTTGAGCAGGATACATAATAACTTTATGTGGTTAATGAGTCCATTTAAGATAACCAAAGATGCCATCAGGGCTGTAACCGAATTATACTCAACTAGTGGGCTACCTGCACTCAAAGCTGTGAATAATCAAACGGTAACAGAAGCCACCAAATCAAAATATGACAAGAGGGCAATGACTATAGGTGACATTACTGATCCATATGTCAAGTTTGCATCAATTATAATTGGTTACAAGATTTATCACTCAAGCAGGGAAAATTCTATATTTGGTACAACAATCTATGTTGCCTATCAGATGCTAAGAGAAAATGCAGACTATGATTTGTGTGAACTTCTATTGAATCAACTGATGGAGAATCTGGAGAAGATCAAGAAAGACAAGAAAAATTTCTTCAAGTATGGCAGTCTGGTATTATGTCTATTCTTCTACTTCATGAATGAGCTACCAGGATCAAGAGGTCTGATCTAGGCAAATGACAAACCAGTTGCTATTCAAATCAAGGATTATTTGCATGAACTTGGTGATGAACAAGCCCAGAAGGCAACTCTTTGGGGTTACTTAAAAAACTTCCAAAGCATGATGCATGCAAGAGAGATAATACCAAATTCAATAGTTGAAAAATACAAAGACACAGTTTGCTTCATGGTTGATATAGATTGGTGTCTAATGGAGGCAGTTGAGCCAAGGATTGTATGGGTGATGCCCATGGGTTATGAAGTAGATGAAAAACTATTAGAGGCTCATGTTCAACATCTGCTAAGTCAACCCAAGGACACTAAAGCAGAGAGGTTTGGCACCTTTGATGAGCTAAACATTAAATTGCATGTTGAGCTAAGGAAGCCTGAAACAAAAAGGAAAGTGAGAAGGGAGGTTGAAGAACTTCCTGGAATGTTTGGCATAACAAAGGAGGCAGTTGATGCAAATAGAGAAAGAATAGAGAAAATTGAAAGGGAGAGGGAAGGTGCAAAGAAAGAAAGCATTTCAGTGAAAGCCTCTACTCGGATGAGATCTACTAGAAGTTCTGCCCCTATCACTCTTGAAAGCCCAAAAAACTACCAAATCAAAAACCAAACCATCTGTCAAAAGTGAAAAGAGAAAGAAGACTAAGGCCACAAGGACATATGTGAGCCTCAAGGATGATGAAGAGATAGAATCAGATATAGAGGTCAGAGATTTAAAGAAATCCAAGCACAAATCCTCTAAGGATGAAAAGAATGATGAGGAGTAGAAGACATAAGAGTTTGTTGAGAAACCCACTCTCTCAATTGAAGACATCATCAAAGCAGTCACTGTGGATGGAAACCTGCAGCCGGTGACAGAGTTCTATGATGAATATAATGATGCAGATAAGAGATTACTTGAGGAAGCAATTGTTAGGTACTTGAACATCTATAACAAAGCCTTCATTAAAATAATTTCATTAATTCCTAAAAGCCTAGAAGAAGTACTAGAGCTAAGAAAAGAAAATGCAATTGCAAAAGACTTGGAGATCCGAGAACAAATAGTGATATAGTTATGTCCATCTATCACTCCAAAACAACTGAACATGGTTTTTAAGGACAACAAAGAAGATTTCTGGAGCAAATACAAAATGAATAAACTCATGCTAGGAGAAACTAACAAAATAGTTGATGAAACAAAAGAAATTCTTCGGAAATCCTTAAAAAGGTTTAATCTTCCCATTGTAGAGGAAGCAGATGAAGAGCCTTCTACCATGGATGTTGAAGGATTAAAGGAAATCAATGAAGAATTCTCTGACAAGGATGTCGAAGGATTAAAGAAAATTGATGAAGAGCCATCTGAGGCATTAGGCTCTTCAATTCCAGAAGAAGAAGTTCACAAGGAAAAGGAAACACTGACAGAAGACATTGGTAATGTCACTCCTCCAGATCCCACTATTGCTAAGTCAAATCTTCCGGTTACCGGAGAAGTAGAGGAAGGAAGAAAAGAAGAGAATGAGAATCGAGAGAAAGAAAATAAGGCAAAAGAGGAAGAAGAACAAGCAGAAAAGGATGGTGAGTACACATCCAAACCAGCCAGTCCATACACCTCTAAAGGGAAGAAGTCTGAATCATCAGCAAGAGACACTGCAGAGACAATGCAGAATTTCTTGGACAAAGAAATGATGGAGCTAGATGAACCTGAGTTGATTCAAGGGCCACTGAATCTGGACTCTCTCTCTCCAGTTCAAATAATGAAGATAGCATCTTTTGCTCAGGCCAAAGCAAAAGAAAAACTTCTAAAATATCATATGGAGACCAATGAACTGCTGAATATTGCATCCAGAGTACTAGAGAAGATCATGCCCACATTTCAGAAGGATGCATCTGCCTCTCCATCTGGTAATTTGAAAAACTTGGTTAATTTTGTCAATACACACTTTGAATCTTTAGAAAAATCAGTAGAAACTAAGGTCCAAAAAGAGTTCTTTGGAAAAAGATTTAGTGAGGTACAAGGACTAATTGACAATGACAGAAAAACCCTAGACATTGGCGTAAAGAGCATTGAAAATGCTCTTAAGGATGGAGGAGATATATATAAATTTTATTTATCTTGGCTGAGAGTTGCAGAGGACATTGAGAAGATGAAAGAACAAGAAGAAAAACTGACAAACCTATATCAGAATTTTGATCCTCTTACTATCTCTCTGGTAAACCAAGAATTTCAAGCAGTTGTTATCATAAATGAAATTAAGAAACTAGTTAAGGAGAAGAGGAATCTGATGGATAGAATGGGTGAACTTAGGGGAATAATCCTCCCTAAGTTAGAAGTATTGCATGATGCTTTAACAGATGCTCTAAGTATAGCCCAAACCAGTGATCCAACAGACTTGAAGAGGGCAGAAACATATGCGTTTTTGTTAAGTGGACACATCTCCATTTTAGATAGAATGAAGAGGAGTTGGGCCACAGAGATTGTATAGTTGAAGACAACCTTTGCAGATATACTTAAGTATATGTAAGTATAACATATGAATTGTATGGACACATGCGACCATGTCTATAATAGTTTTTGCACAATTTTGGTATGCGGATCTCGCCCTTTGCCATTGATGTCAAAGGGGGAGTGAAGTGTAGTGAAAAATGAGGAATCCAGCAAAGGGGGAGCACTGGTAAAATAGTGTAGAGAAACAGAGCACAAACAAAGGGGGAGTTACTGCGACACTTAGTCATTTTTCACTAAGTGTTGCCATCAATGCCAAAGGGGGAGATTGTTGGCAAGAGACAATGTTTGGCTTCATAAGTATTGTCATTGATGGCAACAAAGTCTATCCCACACATCCGCAGTACATAATATGCCTATTCCAGAAGTCAAATTGAAGATTGTCTTGGTCCGGTAGACAATAATAGAGCATGCAACATGGTTTGACAAACATGTCCGGATCTCTCAGATGGTGTAACTCAGTGAGTTGCGGATTTAGACAAGTCAAGAGGGGCATCATAACTATTGTATTCCAGAGATTTAGTCTCCGGTGACAAAGCATGCAAAAGATATGAACATTTGAGTGTTGGGCTTCAGTCAGATAGAGTAGTCAGAGGAAGAACTGACAGACATAGTATCATACTTCAATTTGGATGTGTAAAAAGTGTTGATAAAGTAATTTGTGACATTGTACATTTTTGGCCAACATGATTAATGATTTCTATGCCCAAGTTTTTGATGCGCATCATTAATCAAGTATGGATTTAGCTGACAGAATAGTAACTTTCAAATATCCTAAGTGTTCTTGCTACTGACTAGAAGGTTGTTTGAAATCCTTGATGTGGATATATATACCTGATGGATTCAAGCTTATGAAGGTGTGATAGTGATAGAAGTTTTGATGAAGTGCGAAGAAAAGCAAAGAGAAGTGCGAAGACAGTAATCCAAGCTCTGAATGTGACAGAAGAGTGATACTAAGAAGAGGAAGAATGAAATGTGCTAGATCAGTATATTGAGCCTAACCGGAACTGAATTCTTACATATGTAGATGTTGTTCATCAGTTCAAACACTTGGATATATTCTGTAAGTTTTGTAGATAGTGAGTCTCTTATAGGCAGTGAGCCTTTTGTGAGAAGTGTGCTTGGGCAGTGAGCCCCAACTAGCAAGTGCCATTTTGTACTCTCCTATTCTTTTAAAAGAGAATACAATCTTGGGTTAATCACCTCGTGGTTTTTCCCTTAACAGGGTTTCCACGTAAAAATCCTTGTGTTATATGTGTTGATTTCATTTATGTTCTTATGGTTGCTTATGCTTTTATGTTTTGATATAGAACTGAATGTTAAGAAAAATAAAAGTAAGAAAAGTTTTAAGATAACTGATTCACCCCCCTCTCAGTTATCTGCCTTGGTTCCAATAGTCTTGTGAACTTCATTTCACCCGCTAAGTTGTTTTGGTTCACTTTGTGCTGATTTCACGTGATTCCAGACATCTAGTGAAGTGCATTTTCCCCGCTTTCCCACAATGTCCAGCAGACACCATAATCCCCATTGGTCTAGTGACAGTGGATTTCCCCGCCAGAGTATTAAAGTAAGTTAGCGCTAAATTTTAACCTCACTACATATGTTCGGTTGCCAAGGAAAACTTTGCTCATCCTGTTGAAAGCTAAAACTCCACTGAAGGTGTTAAGAGGGGTGTTGCACTAGAATTAAACCTCATTGCACATTTCCACTTAGTGATAAAAACCCCGCCGATCCTGTGATGCATGAAAACCCCAGCGGAAGTGTTAGAAGAACCTAGTGCTAATTTGGAGCTTCATTGCATATATCCTGTGAATCCCAAATCTCCCGCTTTGTCCGATAAGGGTCGAAAACCCCGCTATGCCCTGAGAGGCACAAATCTTTCGCTTATCTAGTTATGGACTGAAAGCCCGCATCCGGTGAGGCACGAAATCACCGCTAGACGCGCAAAAGGCGACCAAATTTAGTTTTGATCACATATACGACCGTTCTAAGGGAAAATCATGATCTGACACGTGGCATGTACAGGTAATAAGGTCGGTGGCTGCCTCAAGAATCTATAAATTAGGGAAATTCGTACTATGAAGGTAGATTTTCCTGGATCGACCATCTGTAGTACGTTTTTGGGTTACGAGAGGAATTCTCTAGAAAGCAAGATCTATTGATTAGAGTCTTGAAATGTTATAAGGCTGGGGCCAATGCATGTATAATGCCAATTGTACTCCTGTGTAATCCTTATCTTGTATATAAATAAAGAATTGTTTTGTTTTGTTGTGGAATTGTTTTGTTTTGTTAATCATTCTTGCTGCTTGATCTGGTAGCTTGACAAAGCCCTTGGATCTTGAGCTGCCTCAGTCTATCTCTTCTTTAAACCTTTGAATAAGTCCAAGTCCACAAACACCACACCTTTGATCTTGACTAGCATGGACATACACAAATATGTGACTTCCGGTAAGTATCTCAAGATTTCCTAAAAGCCATTCCGTATCTTTGAGAAGCACCTCTTCCATAAATGTATCAACGCCAAAGTGTGTCAATCCCTTATATCTGATCATGTCCAGAAATATTACATCTCCATTTGAAGTTTCTGTTCCATCCCACCCTTCACATATTGTCAAGTGTGTCTTTCATGGAATCTCATTCTTGCGTGCTTTAAGAGCAGCAACAAGGAGCCTAGGAAGGTGATTGAATTCGACGGCCTCTACATGAGGCAGCCAACTCTCACGATTCTTATAGCAAAGAAACATGTGGCAGTCATAAACCTGCATAGATCCCATCATAGGCTTCAAGTACATTTCAGGTTGTGTAAAGCCATACTCTACATCGCTGCTGTGGCCCACTCTCTGAAGGATAATTATCTATGGCTCATGTACCGCATGCAAAATCTCAAGTACTTGGTCACTCTGTATCAACTCCTTTGCTTCAAGATTCTCAACAATTACATTTGATATTGGAATCTCCATTGATGTTGTCTTGACAGAAGAATTTCCCAATCTTCCCAGCCACATTTCTACCTAAAGGGCAACTCAAGATATTCAATCTACAGGATTGGTAATACCATTAGCAACATCCCTACCATAAAAGTCATCTCAATTCATTCAGTCTGAAGGGTTGCCACTATCACAGACAGTCTCTCCACTTGAAAAATAGTCTCAACAGAATCAATCTAGAGGGTCAATTTTGGGGGGAAGTTTGAGGCATACATCTAGTCCACTGAGTTTTCCAAAAATTTGGCATACATCTCATCCACTAAGATTGACGAATTTTATGAACTCTCCCAAATAGAGTCTTCAGGGCATACATCTCTTCCACGAGTTTGCCCAAATTATTTAGGGCATACATCTCTTTTGCGAGATTGCCTAAATTCAGCAAGTACATGAGATACTGTAGCACACCAACCAGAAGTACAAGGAGTGACATGACCAGCATTGTATGCCTCACCATGGCAAATGGTTTACTAGGGCGCACATTGCCCAACACTTTCCTCATTTTTACAGACCATCAATGCAATGGGGTCCACTGCCTCTCAAGGGGGGAGGAATGATCATAAATAAATGAGTTATTTGTTAGTTAATTAATCCACTTCAAAGGATGCAGGTACCTTTGATGTTCATGTCCTTTGAACATGTATAATATTACTTTCCTCCAAATGAATAAAACAATTACAATGGCATACATCTCTCTCAATAAGATTGCCAAATACTCAAAACTGATTATTGTTAATCTTTATAATACCGTAGGTTTTTCTCACCAGGTATTGTCCACTAAATTTCCCAACTAAATTCAGATCACTTAAGAAGCTCATATGTATAGAATTGATACTTTAGCTATGATATTAATAGTTTGGGAAAAGTCATTGAGGGAGTTGAAAGTGTCTACATAGTTCAAATCAATCATGCCAACCATTGTCATTACTAAGAGCTAAACATTCCTTAACCTCCTATTTCATTTACAAATTACTTGTCGTGATATTTAAACTCAATTATATTTACCTAAAATTAAATTAAAATTTTAATTATTCTTTATTCCTAAATATAATATAATTGTTGTAAAAGGATATTTTTCTTCTTTACAATATTATAATAATTCTTGGGCATAAAGATTCTAGCCATTGAAAGAAGAGAGAGACATAACATTTATTTATTTATTAATTTGATTTTAGTGAGAGGATAAACATCTTTAAATCATTGGAATCGAACCTGTGTATGATCCTAGCTTCGTTCCTTTAGAATGTCATGAACCTTACATTAAATAAGATTTGATCTTTGGTGAACTATTTTAAACCCTTCAATTTTACCAAGAAAGAAAAAGAAAAACACTACTTAACAAACATTACATTCATTTTCAAAGTATATTCCAAAAAAAAATTAAAAAATCCAAATTCAAAGAAAGATTCCCATGTGCCTCTCCATTGAGATTTGCAGATAACCTCGTAACATAGCTTAAATGACTTTATTGTTTTCAATTAGCCGTTAATACAATAGCATTAGTATAAAGTGGACTAAAAGTACTGAACAAGAAGTGACGTTAAAGTTTTTAAATTTTCCCCTACCATGGGACGCCTGACCCACAAACTTTAATAGGCCGTAGCAAAATTCACAGTGGATAGAATATTTTAAGCTATTAATGAGTGGAACTTTGTATGGGTTCAAAATAAAAAATTAAATAAACAAACAATGATTAAAGCAGATGCTGGTGACTCTACAGACAGAGTACCTAATACAGTTAGATGTGCAGCTATGGTACTGTATAAGAAATGCAGGTGGAGGAAGCACCGGGGCCCAGTCAAACTGAACACTTATTTTGACAGGGATATTTGTAGTGGAAATAGCACAATTGTTACATCAAACTTTTCAGATGGATAATTTATGCAGGATAGTTAGAGTAGTTGATGGTTTCTTGGTGAAGTTTGAATGACTGGTAAAGAGTTCATTAGAGATTCTGTCTTGTACCTAAATTAGCAGATTAGTGATTATTGAAAAAGATGAGGCTAAGATTATCTATGTCTAAAATAATTTTGGCAAAATGAATGCTATTAGCACTTGTCTCGTTTATCAATAAGAAAATAATGATATTAGCAACTTAAATGCATTAATTATGATTTAATATTTTTACACCTAAAGATTTCGCAAGATTTGATTTTTCACATTATTGATTTATGGGGAGTGAAGATTTGATTTGTTGGAAGATTTGAATTTTTACATTATTGATTTTCAATGACTTGAAAATGGTTTAATGACAAGTTAGAAAGTTGTTTTATAAGGTGAGACAAATTTATGGCATAAAGTTAACAATAATATAGCCTATGGGCTAAATATATTGTAGGTTGTTATAAAAGTTCTCAATAAAAAAATTTATACAGTTCAATACATTTTTTTTTAATAGAGAATTACTTTTAACAAACATAAGACCTTTAGAAGATTTTCAGCCCCCACTAAAGATTTGAGAACTTAAAAATAGGGGCTCTTATTTTTTGGAATGAGATTTTGAACAACATCTTTGCTTTTATATAAGATTATAATATTATGAGGGAGCATACATTTAAACTAGAATAGAGCTTGGTTCTCAACCCTCAACCTCACCAATTATGCTCAACCTTCAAATTTTTACTTTTAAAAAGAAATGCATATTTAATTAACATATTATATTTTTAAGGTCAGACAAAATGAAATCCACCTACAAAACATGATCTGTTACATCGTTGCAACCAAAATGTAATATCTTGTGTTTAGGGGGTAGAACCTGGTCCAATCTACCTAAGAAAAATATGAACCGTCAACCTCATCAATTATGCTCAAGGCAGCTCAACGTTTAAATTCAAAATGTGATATCTTGTGTTTAGGGATTTAACTTGGTCCAATCTACCTCGAAGAATATGAATATGAACCGCCAACCTCACCAATTATGCTCAGTGTTTCAATTTTTACTTTTTAAAAGAAATACATATTTAATTGACATATTATATTTTTAAGGTTAGATCAAATAAAATCCACCTACAAAACAGGGTTGGTTACATCGTTGCAATCAAAATGTAGTATCTTGTGTTTAGGGCGTAGAACCTGGGAAAAATATAAACCATCAACTCCATCAATTATGCTGAAGGCAGCTCAACCTTCAAGTTTTTACTTTTTTTAAAGAAATACATATTTAATTAACATATTATTGCAATCAAAATGTAATATCTCGTGTTTAGGGGGTAGAACTTGGTACAATCTACCTGGGAAAAATATGAATCGTCAACCTCATCAATTATGCTCAAGGCAGCTCAACCTTTACATTCAAAATGTAATTTCTTGTGTTTAGGGGTAGAACTTGGTCCAATCTACATAGGAAGAATATGAACCGTCAACCTCACCAATTATGCTTAGCCTTTCAATTTTTACTTTTTAAAAGAAATACATATTTAATTAACATATTATATTTTTAAGGTCAAACAAAATAAAATCCACCTACAAAACAGGATTGGTTACATCGTTGCAATCAAAATGTACTGAAAAATATGAACCGTCAACCTCATCAATTATGCTCAAGACAACTCAACCTTTAAATTCAAAATGTAATATCTTGTGTTTAGGGGTAGAACTTGGTCCAATCTACCTGGGAAGAATATGAACCGTCAACTTCACCAATTATGCTCAGCGTTTCAATTTTTACTTTTTAAAAGAAATACATATTTAATTAACATATTTTTTTTTAAAGGTCAGATAAAATAAAATCCTCCTACAAAATAGGATTGGTTACATCGTTGCAATCAAAATGTAATATTTTGTGTTTAGGGGGTAGAACCTGGTCCAATCTACCTCGGAAAAATATGAACCCTCAACCTCATCAATTCTGCTCAAGGCAGCTCAACCTTTAAATTCAAAATGTAATATCTTGTGTTTAGGGATAGAACTTGGTCCAATCTACCTCGGAAGAATATGAACCGTCAACCTCACCAATTATGCTTAGCCTTTCAATTTTTACTTCTTAAAAGAAATACATATTTAATTAACATAACATATTTTTAAGGTCACATAAAATAAAATCCTCCTACAAAATAGGATTGGTTACATCGTTGCAATCAAAATGTAATATCTTATGTTTAGAGGTAGAATCTAGTCCAATCTATCTCGGAAAAATATGAACCGTCAACCTCATCAATTTAGCTCAAGGCAGCTCAACCTTTAAATTCAAAATGTAATATCTTGTGTTTAGGGATAGAACTTGGTCCAATCTACCTCGGAAGAATATGAACCGTCAACCTCACCAATTATGCTCAGCTTTTCAATTTTTACTTTTTAAAAGAAATACATATTTAATTAACATTATATTTTTAATGTCAACAGAATAAAATTCGCCTACAAAATAGGATCCGTTAGATAGTTGCAATCAAAATGTAATATCTTGTGTTTAGGAGTCCAATCTACCTTGGAAAAATATGAACCGTCAACCTCATCAATTATGCTCAAGGCAGCTCAACCGTAAAATAAAATCCACCTACAAAACAAGATTGATTACATCGTTGCAATTAAAATGTAATATCTTGTGTTTAGGGGATAGAACCTCGTCCAATCTACCTCGGAACTGTCAATCTCATCGATTATGCTCAACAGGGTCAGTTACATTGTTGCAATCAAAATGTAATATCTTGCATTTAGGGGGTAGAATTTGGTCCAATCTACCTCTGATAAATATGAGCTGTCAACCTCACCAATCATGCTCAAAATGTAATTAATATTTTGAGCGGTAACATATTATATTTTTAACGTGAGATAAAATCCACCGACAAAACACGATTGGTTAGATGAACCGTCAACCTCACCAATTATACTGAACTTTTAAAATTTTCGTTTTCTAAAAATCCACCTACAAAAACAGGATTGGCTAGATCTTGCAGTCAAAATTTAATATCTTGTGTTTAAAGAATGCTCAACTAGGTTGAACGCAGATTTATCATGCATTTAATGTTGATGTGCCCAGTATCTTGTTCAATCTCAAAACAGTATAAAAAAAGCATATGGGCCATGACAATGGTGTCGTACGGACAGGCAGTCCGTGATATATTCAAAAATCTCTGCCACGTTCAATTATTATATTTGTATTCACAGTAGTAGCAGCTCTGAGCGTACGTGAGCGTCTGCGCGCTATTCAAAAACCCTTTAAACTGGAGATTTCCATTTCAATGTTGCAGAGATTCAAAAGCGCGGTTGAATTCAAGCAAAAGCTTCCGACCAAGATGAATATCTGGGTGTGGCTTTTTCTCTGTAGTCTTGCACTGATTGGGTTTACAGAGGCCATTACAGAGGTTTCCGATGTGGAAGCCATGAAAGAGCTCAAAGATTCAGTGAACCCGAGTTCGATTCCCTTGGCCTCCTGTCTGAGCTCATGGGATTTCTCACTGGATCCCTGCGACACAGCCTTCTCTGAGCATTTCACATGCGGATTCCGATGCGCTGGAAGTCCAGCCAGAGTGACAGAAATCACTCTGGATTCCGCCGGATACAATGGCAGCCTAACTCCGGCCATTTCCAAATTGACGGCTTTGCAGATTCTAGATCTCTCCAACAACTTCTTCAGCGGCCCCATTCCCTCGTCATTTCAGAATTTGTTGTCTCTTCAACGACTTGTGCTCTCTCACAACGAGTTTTCCGGCAACATTCCTGAGTCGATTGAGGGTTTACAAAGCCTGGAGCAGTTATCTCTCGATAATAACCTCCTCCAGGGTTCGATTCCGCAGGCGCTCTGGGGTTTAAAGAAATTAACCAGACTGGAATTGCAGGGGAACAGTCTGAGCGGCGATTTCCCTGATTTAAGCGGCGCACAGAGCCTCAATTTCTTGGATGCCAGTGATAATCTGCTCTCTGGTAACTTTCCGGCGAATGCCCTTCCGCCGCCATTAATAGAGCTAAGCATGAGAAATAACCGGCTTTCCGGCCCCCTGTGGCTGGATTTAGCAGAGCTTGAGATGCTTCAGGTTGTGGACCTCAGCAACAACCAACTTTCCGGGGCTTTGCAGTCAGGGTTTTTCAATCACCAGTCTCTGCAACAGTTAACTCTGTCTCATAATGGATTTACTTGTGTTCAGGTGCCTGGAAACTATGGGACTAACAGTGAGCTTATTGCTGTTGATCTGAGCTTCAATGAAATTCAGGGTCCTCTGCCCACTTTCATGGCTACCATGCCCAGGCTTTCTTCGCTCTCTCTGCAGAACAATTACTTCACTGGAACTATACCCTTTCAGTATGCATTGAAAGCCTCCTCTGGCTTGGTTGGTAAGGAGCCTTTGCTTCGCTTGTTTCTTGCTGGGAATTATCTCTTTGGCCAGATTCCTGCTCCTTTCTTCCAGTTGTCGCCTGATAATGCAGAGCTAAGCTTTGTGGACAACTGTCTGCTTGATTGTCCTTCTGCTTTTCTGTTCTGTCAGGGCGCCAACCAGAAAACACAGTCCACCTGTAGAGCTTTCACCCCTCTGGTTCCATGAGACTGTTAAATTTATTCTTGTGCTAGAGATCATACATGAGTGCTTCTGTAACTATGTTCTGTGTTAGAGCATAATAATAAGTGTTGCTGTAACTATGTTTTGGTGAAAATTGGTGTTTTGTGTTAGAGCATAATAATAAGTGTTGCTGTAACTATGTTTTGGTGAAAATTGGTTTCAAGTTATCTGTGTTATATACACATAAATGCTTGTTTTACAGGGTGGTGTTCTATTTTCATTTTTTTTTTTGTTTTTGGTTGGTTGGTTGGTTGTCGTTGTGGTGGATAGATTCAACTGGATTACATAACTATTGGTATCACTCTCTTTTAAGCAGAATATTCATACTGAGTAAGCATACATTTATTTCAGAAGTTTATCAGGTTAAAATATTATTAGTAAGTATATATGTATATATTATTTCAGAATATTCATTTTATTCTCTTGCTCTCTACTTTCTTAAGGATGGATCATGGAATGTGATTGGAAACATTGAGACAAAAATCCATCACAGTTAAATCCTAAAATATAGAATTTACAATATTATGGACTGGAAATTTGATGTCTACTATTATTAGTAAGTTTTGTTAGAACCATTTAAGGATTGAATCTAAATTTGATTTAATTGTACTTAGAAGATTTGAATTTTAATGAATGATATAGTATATTATCATTCTCACCAATTGAATACAATAAAAAAAAATATAATTCAAAGAATTAAAATCAAATAGATAAAAGAGTAAGTTCTCATTATGAATTCTCATGAATTCCAGAAAACACAGTTCACCTGCAGATCTATCTGCACCCCTCTGGTTTCTTGAAACTGCCTTGCAAGCGCTGATAAATTGTATTATTGTTGTGTTAGAACAGCAGTGAAACCTAGTTTGTGTTACATAACTGCTTCTGTAAATATGTTTTGGGGAGGACTCTTCCAAATTATCTTTGTATTGTGTTTTTTTCATTCATTTTATTCATACACAACTGTTTGTTTTACGTTTACGGAGGATCGCTCTATATGAACTTTTTGATACTGCAGCTTTTTCTAAAAGCTTGCTTAAACAATGGCAACGTTTTTTTTTAAATAAACATAAAAAATTTATGTATTCAAAATGGTTATCCATAATTTTTAGGGTTCAGTTGAAGGCGGCTAATGATTCTTACAACAAATATGATTCATATAACTAATATTAACAATTAAAAATAGTAAAAATATTTTTGATACTTATTTTAAAAAATAACATTGTTTGTTGTTTACTTTTAGTTAACTTTCTAGCTGATTAATAGTTCATATAATACTTTACTTTAGATTACATTCAATAAAAATTAGTTAAATTATATTGAGTTATATGGTTGAGACTTTTTCTTATGACACAAGTATTTGTAATGGTGATTTTTCTAATGGAAATAAATGGATTACATAGAGATTGGTATTTCTATTTTTATATATTGGATTATAATATTATGAGGGAGGATATCCTCCATTGTCGGCCAGAGAGATGCTCCTCTCGTTGGGATTGAATATGATTAGTGCTCTTCATAAATTTTTCTTTTAATTTGGTTTGCATAAATTTGTGCTTAGGGTTCAACTAAGAAACTTTTGTTTTGATACCCATGTGTGTTTTGTGTTTAAATTTGAATTTTGTCTTTGAATTGTTGTTTTTATTTGCACCTTTTAAAATTGATGATTTGTGCCTGTTTTTATTATGGGGTACTTGGCTTGTGTGAGCAATTGGCGGTGTACCTCTTAGGGGTTGTTTGTGCTTCGTAGTAGGTAGAAGTAACTACTTGTAAGTGTTGATCAAAGATGGAAAATGGTGAGCATAACACAACATAAAAGGTGGGGAAAATTGTAGGAGCCAAGAAATTTTATAAGGACGTCCTCAATGTTGAGGATGTAGAGACAACATCGAAAACTATAAGGTTCAAGGTCAAAATTAGAGACAACAATGGAGATGGCAGACAACATAGTGAAGAAGAAAATTTTGGAATTTGAAATGATGGTAGGGACCTTTTACCCAAGACACTCCAAGTAGATCCTAATAATGAAATGTTAGAGGCTGTTAAGAGAGAAGAGAGTAGATTAAAGAATGTGACCATTTTTCTAGCTAGTATGGACAATGAAAGTCTTCTGTTAAGATTTTTTTTGATAATTGGTTGTTGAATGTTGGGGTAAGAAACTTGGCATTTACATTTAATTTTATAGAATGATACAAAAGGGGTTGTTTGTTATTTTCTTCAAAAACCATAATATGCAAAAGAATGTTCTAAGTAAGGAGTTTTGAAATATTGGAAAGTCAATATTCAAACGATGCCCTAGTCTCCAGAGGTGACCCACAAGAAAATTTTGATTAGTTCTATTTGTTGATGGCTAAATTGACATATACAACACAGACAGGGCGAAGATCACCTTACCTCTCTTGAAAAGATAATTGATCCCTTGGAATCAATTGCGTCCAAGGTTTTGGGAGTTGGGTCACAACCGTGATGTCTAGGTTGAGTGGTCAATATGGATTGTTTATACAAATGGCCTGGTATTTTTGTATTCAAATCGAATTGGATCGTGTTTTTTATTCTAAAACCTTCTCTACTCGATGGTGAAAAAATATGAAAAGACTTTGGGAATGCAAGAAGGTGATGTGGGTGCTTTATTTCAATCTTTATTCAATTAACGACTGGATAAATATATTAACTACAATATTAAGATCAGTATTTAACTCTATCATTCATATTAATAGTGTGAGATTCAAAGGAGTTACAATAATAAAGTGAATATGATTTTCAATGACTGCATTCTACATGTAAATTAGAAATAACTTCACAATTTCAAATTAAGCACAATGTTTCTTAGGCAATAAGTAAATAGGGATTAAGATTGAGCACTACACCGCATGCAAGAAGATGAATTTGGAGAAACATAAACTATCTTTGTATTAAATTTCTTTCGATGCAGGTACAAGTCCATCAAATTACTACACTAGATTAAAACTGAAATGCTATAAAATTTTTAAGTATTGGACCAATGGCTTAATTCTTCAACCAGTGGACCCCTTCAATGAGACAAGAGTCCCCTTTAAATAGAATCACAAGAAAGCAAAACTTTTTTAAGAGAAAGCACATGCAACACTTAACCTTATCCTCATGCAAGTGCTAAAAAAAAGGTTTTCCTATTTTTAGTTTTAAAAGCATGCATATATCCCTAGCACTCAAAAGACTCATGCAAAAAGATGCATGCAAAAAGTAGGGACCACTTTACAATTGTAGTGAATCCCTTTTACATTAGAAAGAATAAATAGAATATTTGAAAGAATATTCCTTGTTCTAAAATAGGAAGTTCAACTGGCATCGCCCTTGGAACTTTGTTCCTATTTGTACTCTGTAAAATTGGCTAAACCTTGATTGACTCTATCTTCATCCGGGCCATCTAACCATCCTAATCTAAACTTGAGTTCCTCAAACCTCTTTGATACACGCCCAATAATATTTTCAAGCTTTTGGATGTCACCTTTTATAATCTTAAAATCATCTTTGATATCTATACATCTCTCTAACATATCTTCATTAAAACTTACAGATGTATTTACCTCTCTTTCCATCTTCCTTTTGAAAGCTTCTTTGGCTACATCTATAGTGTGTACCCTATACTTATCTTCCAGAAATAGTTTAGGACCTATAACCTTCTTTATAAAGATTTCAAAATTTGAAGTAAACTCATACACATCTTTTTGCATCGTCAGGAGCTAGGGCCTATACTTTATCATTTAATCTACCTTGAAATTGATAATAGTTATAGACTTGTTAACAAAATCAAGCTCTTCATCTTGGAGGATATTTGCCTTCTTCATCTCATCTAAGCTCATTCTCCTGATTTATATGAGAAGCTTCTTCAAGTCCTGTTCTAGCTTCTCTTGCTGCTTTCCGAAGCTTTCCATGAAAGAATTTATCTTCCTTTCCAATTTATAGGCCTCTTCATAATATTCATAACCGATGTTCAGGGCCTTATTTACTTCGACCAAATACTTAGAAACCCACTTATCTATTACATTTTCCTTTTCTTTCATCTGGTGCAGGGAATCTACCTCCTATTTGATCATCAAAATAGGAGTAGATTTGTTGGAAGAACTTGTTGAGAAATTGGAGTGAGGAGCTCCTTTACAAATGTTTTTATTTTCTCTAGCGGCAACTTCAACTCATCCTTCATCTATTGTCCTTTTTCATCCTAGATACCATTGCGTCGACTTTTGACCCTAATGAGGCTATTTCCTCTGTCCTTATTTGCTTCCCTAGATTCACCCTAGATATTTGATAGTTAGAGATTGAAATATCTTTGTCATCTTTATCCATCAGGGGTGTGGCAATCTTAGCAATCCTCTCCACAAACTCATTTGTCCCGATGGTAGAAAGAGTTCTAGGTTTCTTCCTTGGTTTCCCCTTCTCCACCTGTATGGCCATATCTTGCAAAATTAATGGCTTGACTATTATCTGTTGCCTCTTCTCCAAGTTGATCTTTAGCCATGTGGGCACAATGGGAGATTTTTGTAACTCTTGATCATTTTTTTGGATTTCATCTTGCTTACCATGATCAAGTAGTTCTTGATCTATTCCTTATTGTTCCTCTCTGTCAGGAGTTTCCTTGCATAGGGTCTCTTCTTCACTTTTCTCTTCCTTAGTAGAAACCTTGGTTAAGGAAGTGTCAACAACTTTAGCTTGATTTTCAATAGTATTTATTAACTCCTATTGTTCCTCGTAGGTTAAGACTTGCTCTTCTTCATGTTCTTCACCTATTTGTTCTTAATATGCTTGTGGCTGCTCCACATAAATATCTTTTGTTGTATCATCTGCAAGCTCATTTTGATCCTTTGAATCTTGGATATTTTCTTTCTCAGAGTTGTCCTCTTCATCATGGACATCTTCTATAGTAATTTCCCCTTGAGCATGCACTTGTAGCATGGAAGTATCTTCCTAATTTCCTTGATCTATATCCACCTGATCAATCTTCTTCTCAGGGATTTGTTCTTCATGTAGCTCCTCTTGAGGAATAGTAGCTTATGTGTCTTGTATCCCCTGGTCACTTTATAGATTTTCTAGAGGATTATCCTCCTTTCCTTGTTCAATTTATTCCTCAAGCTTCTGAGTGTCATCTTGTTGTACCCCTATCTCTGGCAAATGTGCTTGAGAACTATGTCTCTCCACCTCTTCTTCATCTTCTTCTTCTTCTTGGGATGTCTCCTCTTCTTGTTATTGCTTTGCAGGTGAAGGAGTGTTCTTCTCTGGAGAATCTTTAGGGATATCAATTACATGACTGTGAGATGGAAGTTCTTCATCATGAACTTCCTTTTCAACTACCTCCTTAGATTTACTTGCTTGTAATACCTATGTTCTTTGTGCAGAGGGAGGGATAACTATATGCTTGAAATATGATGAAATACCCTCTTGTTGTGTTGATGAAATAGGAATAGGGGTTTGCACTGAATATTGTATAGTTTCTTGTTCATGTTGTTGTGGAATTTTTTGCCTTATATCTTCCCCTTCTCTCAGAAACTGACCTAATGTTGTTATGGTGGGGATAACTTGTGCCATGGGCTTGGCTACCAATCCAGTTCTTATTCCTACCTCTCCAGTTTTGTATGTAAACGCTACCTCCTTGAAGGCTTCTCCAATCATTCCAACCATTTCTTCTGGAATAGTAGTCTCAATTATTCCCCTCATTTTAAGCTTCTCTAAGATTTGTTTCTTTTTATATACCCTAGGGTTAGAAGAAGCAAACTCACTTGTGGTAGGTCTCTCTTTTCTCTTAGCCTTTTCTTTTCCTTTTCCAAACTATACAATCATTGCATCTAACCATGAGTTACTGGAATCCAAAACTTTCTGGCCAATAGAATCCAAAGATACATCTTCCCTTGAGGACCGGTCTATATCAGGCAAGGGATCATTATTAACTTTATTTAAATCATATGTTGGGTTCAAAATCTATCCAACAGTTAATCTACAATAGCTTCTTTTCCTGACTTAAAAATCATCTTTCAAATTGGCCTAGAAGTCTTCTAGAGCATGCTCATGATAAAATGGCATGGAATAACTTCTTAAGTCTACTAGTAGGGTCAAAATCTTTTTTAGACACATAAGTTTTAAGATTGAGGGCCTATAATTCCTTTGTTTCTATCTTTGCAACTTGAATGGTAGGACAAGAGTAAAATTCTAAATTGAATGGATATCTCACACCTGCCTTGTACTTCCCTAACAACTTAAGATGTACTTCCTTTATTTGTCTTAAAAATTCCATCCAAATCACTTTGTCATTACAATACCTTAGAAAGAGGAATGAAGATTTTTCAAAGCCAAAAATTTTGATGTATGTGGACCTGGGGAATTGGATAAACCACTGTCCCCATCCTCTTACCAGCTCCATAGTCTCATGTGACATTCTAAAACTAATGTCCCCTATCAGCTAAGTGATAATAGTACAAAGAAAAACATCATTTACTCTTTTGGAGTGCTTTTCAGCTTGCTTCAATTCTAACTGAGGATATAATTCCTAAAATTTTCTTTGTCCAAGGACAAGGTTCTAAAAGGACTTTTAGAACCTTGTCCTTAAGCTGGGTGACAGAACTCTAGGAGAATAGTTCAGACTTAAGGACAAGGTTCTAAAAGTCCTTTGGGATTTGAAATCCCAAAGAAACCCTTTCTAAATGGGGGATTATGACTTAGAGACACCAATGATGGCGAGGATCGAGATCCTAGTAGGATCTAGAACTCTTGGTCAAAGTTTTGAAGTTCTTCGGGGGTTTGAGGTTCTGAAAGCACTTATTTTTTAGGACTTAAAGTTTAACTTAGATAATCAAAGCCAAATTAGAGTTGAGACTTCGGGATGAACTAGCACTTTGGATAAGTTCCAAAATGCCTTCAGGATCCAAAATCCTAAAGGACACAAAAGGCTCGAAAAACTTATGGGTTTTTGACCCAAAATTTGTAGGGTTCACGGCGAATGAAGAACCCGAGGCTCGTCCTTATTGCAACAACTAACACTAAAACTAAGACTAAAAAATAAACCTAAAACCAAACTCTAAGAAATCATGAAAAACTAATCTAACCCTAAACCCTAAGCACAAACAACAAACAATAAAGAAAACAAAAAGGCAAAATGGGAGAGAATGAAAAACAAGGAAACAAAAAAGGGAAACAAAATAAAAAATAAAATGAAAACAAAACACTCAACCAACTTGGAAATCGAAGGTTGTTTGAGCGACAACAATGGACAAGGAGGTTCCATGATAGACAACAAACCTGGGCCACGAATCGTCACACTAAATCTCGAAAATCAGTAGCAAATTGACAAATTATAAGTGTGCAGGATTCCTAGGGTTCAAACTACTCCAAAAATCTGATCTTTGAATGCAAAATGGAAAGAAAATATATTGAAATCTATTAAATACATTGAAGCATTAATTCGAATTCATGTGAGATAAATGCGGAAAGAGCAGTGGAAGAGAGAACCCAGGAAGAACTCATACATCGGGTCTTGGTTCTGGAGTTCTGAAGTTCTCTAGAAACTTGAAAGTTCACAACAAAAAACAAAGCAAAGGTCAGTTCGAGAAAAGATTCCAGACCCAGGATCCTGAGACTTGAAGAAATCTTGGAACTAAGAGAAAAAGGCCAAAAAACCTAAGGCAAAAGGCCAAAACAAAGACCCAAAGGAAAAGGCAAGGATCCAAAAGTGGGTAAAACACCCAAAACACTCAAGGGAAACAAAACTCAAGGAGAAAAGACAAAAAAGAAACAAGGTGTCCCCAAGTCATCCAAGAAAAAGATGGGGTGTGTATGCAAGGCATAACACTATCGCTAGTTGGGTGATAGTTAAAAATGTTCCACCCCAAATGTGGATTTTTTTGCCTCAATTACTTAACCCACTAAGGAAAGTGGTGCAAGTAGAGAAAACAAGGGCAACTATGCCCCACATGACTGCTAGAACTCTTCTCTCGTTAAATAATGGAATTCAAAATTTAGAGGCCATTGAGTTTCAATTGGGAAACTTTTTACATAAATGTGAAATTGAAAGTTTGGGAGGTCTTAATGCCTATTTTCTTTGTAAAAAAAGATAGACACCAAAAAATGATTGCCCTATAATTGTTAACTTCTCAAAAAGTAACAAACCTTCCTAAAAAATACTAATATTGGAGAAAACAATGTGCATAAATCACACTCTAAGGAGACCATCATTACTCCTTTCTAGGATGTTGATACGGTGATGGTAAACAAGGATGATAATGAAGAGGGTAATAAGAATAACAATGTTGAAATGGAAGAAGACTACTTGAATATTGAAGCTCCTAAGCTATCAAATGAAATAAATAAAAATATGGGGAATGAAAAACAACCACAAAAGGTCCCTAATAAAAAATGCTCAGGAACTTGTTCTAAACAAGTTAAAAGAAAAAAATTCTTGCAAATAAGTTGGCTCAAGCCTCCAAAACCCAAGTGCCCTACAATGCTGCTAATTCATTTGATTATGAGGTTGTAACTAAAATGTTCACAAATAATGAAATTGAACAAGAGAATCAAAGTAAAACTATGGATTGTTTAAATCCTCTATTTTAGGAGGAATTGATGGATCAAGACATTGATATGAAGATTAATAAAAAGGTAGAGGATAAAAGAAGAGAAAACAAATCAGTAGAGGAGATAGTTCTTAGAAGCCTGGGAAGAAACCTAAAGAAGAAAAATTTTCAAAATATTTTGATAGACTGTATAAGAATTAGAGGTCTGCCAACCCTCCTTAATTTTAATGAATATCAATTGTATAATCTAGAATATTAGGGGATTAGAATCCCCTGATAGAAAATATATTTTAAGAGCCCTATGTAATAATTGTTAGAAAAATGTGTGTTGTACACCTTGCATAAAACCGATATATTTTAATTATGTAAAATAAATATTTATTTGTAGTGCATCTAGGAGATGTGTTTAGCCACATTAAATATTTATTTGGGGCCACTTGTAAAAGTTGTATGTAACATTGAGTTAGTTATTTTATGTGTGGGCGATAGAATAATTAATTAATTAATTTGAACATAAAGTGAAAACTTAGTTAAAAGAATTAAATAAGGGGTCAATGGTTTTGTGTACTTATGGTTCTGAGACACATAGTTTTCCCAATACCACAAGTTGTATTTGTGTGAGCTTGAGTCTATAAAAGCAAGCACATGGTTAGTGGTTTGGGTTGGCTAGTTGAGTGGGTTGTCATTGTATTGAGTTTCTCTTCTGAGTGCATTTGTGAAGCATGGCATGAGATGTGTGGATACATGCTTGGACACATGGAGGATGCACTGGAGGAGCTTGATATTTTAGAAGTATTCATGGAAACTCTGTAAGTGTATTGTAATATTTTATTATTGAATAATACATTGAGTGTGGATGCTTTTGGAGGCTAGGTTTTTCCCTCTTGAGGGTTTTCCTAGGATATATTTTGTGTTACCTTGTGGTATGTTTTGCCTATTCTTTTGTATGTTGGATTCTAGTTGTCATGGCTATGATTTGTTTGTATTTTTCATCTCTCATGGGGTTATGTGGAAATGTACTTTATTCTTGTATTTTTCCTTTCAAGTGGTATTAGAGCCTGGTTGGTAGGTTGTGGGAGGAGATCTCCCAGGTTCTATAACTCTTGCAATGAGTAGATTGTTGTGCATAGTGAATCCATGGACTTACAGGTTGAGAATGAAGGCATTTACAAAGTCACAAGTGTGTTTGCAAACTTGGGTTGTTGCAAATATGGGGTTTCATGAAGTTTTGATTGATGAGTTTTCAGTTATGGCTCTTTGTGTGGGGGTTTTGGAGGTGAGATTTTGCTGGAGGCCTCCTGGAAAAAAACAAACCTCACCATTGAGTCTAGAAGGCCCAAAACCCTATATTTTCATATTAAACTTGACTATATTTGGTGACAGAAAATTTACCCATTTTTTGCCCTAAATGGAATATGCAAAGAATCTTTGCAAAAAGATTTTGTACAGTCATACAGATGGTATTGCATAGGAGAATATTCCTTGTGCAGGTGCATGCATCACTTACGTAGGTACAAGTCTGCAGAAATTTAAAAAAATAGAAAAATTTAGATTTGAAAAGGTTTTTTTGAAAAATAACAAAAAAATTATGGCCACCCAAGTGGGCATGTGCCCCTGGTCACCTGGGTGACCAACGCTTAGGCACAGGGGGTTGTGGCTTAGAGCCCAGCCCTTGGGTGCATGGCTGCCCAGTGGGCGGTCATGGTTAGCCTGTGGGGGCTAGTCCCCCTTGGTGGCACAGTGGCTGTGCCGCTGGTGGACCACTGCCCCAGCCACCAACTTTTGCCCATCCGCTACCACCGCCGATGGAGACACCATAGAGTCACCTAGTCACTGCCCGCCAACCACTAGGTTTTGCCCTTTAATCCTAATAGAGAAGTTTTTCTTTTGGGAGGCATAACTTCCGCATACAGTATCAAATTTCTAACTTCTTATAGGAGTCAGAAAAGTCTCTTTGAGAACTATGCAGTAGTACAAGTTTGGTGATTAGATTTTTTTGTTTGTGTTAGAGTTTGGTACTTGAAGCCAGCATTGCTATGAAATGGTAAAATAGTCATTAATTTTGCATACGAAATAAGATTTTGGATTTTGAACAGGTGTTGGAGAGAATGTGAAATGTACTACGTAGTGGATGATGTAGATTTTCAGTTTGATGTGCATAGATAGGTTTGTACTTGTTTGAGCACTTGTGGGAGATTGAGATTTGAGGTGTGAGTGCATGAGCATTTAGATGATTCTTTAGGCACAATCTTGGGGAAGTACATTTTTTTATTAGACCAGTGTGATGGTACAATAGGTTATCAGATTTGGTGCTTCTTGATACAAGTTTACAGGTGTTTTCAAAGTTTTGACTTTGACGGTGACATGTACACAAGTTGTCTTCAAGTTTGAGGACATGGTTTGGTGTACACGTGTGAGACTAGGAGTCTTGTTTCAGTGGGAGTTGAGTACAAGTACAATGATGGTGATGATTATGGTATCATGGATATGTAGGTACATTTGAGCATTGGCACGACATGATCATGTATGCAGTTGACAGTTTCGTTTATGATGTTTGATTCATGATCACAGGTGGTGGTGTGGTTTTCTTTTAGGAGGTTGTTCTTATCTCCTAGATGCTTGATTGGTTCCTTAACTATGGTTACTTATTTGGCAAATCAAATCTGCGGTCGATTTGGTGTTTGATTCTTGAGGTCTACAAGGTTATCTTCTTGTTATCTCGGTTTGCAGGTTATTGATGTGATGATCAATTTGCATGCTTCATTTTTTTGGGATCTATGAGTTATCATTTGTGGACTAATCACCAATTGGTTGATGACTTGGATGTGGACTCTCTATATCCACGAGATCTTTTCAATGTTTGATGCAGTTGTTAGTTGGCCTTATCTGTGGTCATTTGTGCATTGGTATGTTGCATAGGGATGAGAGGATGGATGATTTGAGTGCCTGGATAGTTAGTTATTGGGACTTGTAGCATGTTCATCATGATGTCATGGATAGCTTGGATACATGGTTTAGTGTGAGATTTTCATAGTGATGGTTTATCTTCTTCACTTGGAGATCTTGGTTTTACTTGGGTTTATTGATGTTACAGTTGAGTGTGCATGGACCATGGTCATCTTCATTTGAGATATGGTTATCATGATGCCATGTGTAGCTCATATCATGGTTCAGTGGGAGCTTTGGTAGTGATGTGTATTAATCACCCAGTGATGGATGATCTTCTACATTGGTTAGGTGTCATGGACAAAATCTTGGATTATGATTCTTATGCAGTATGAGTGCTTTGACATCTTGGGTACTATTGTTAGGAGATGGTTATCTTCATGTGATTGGAGATGTTGATTCTTGGTTGAGAGGTGTTGGTATTATGTCTTGGTTTACTTTGGATACTAGTTTGAGTTTTGGCATGAGACAGGTTCTCTTGAGACCAAGATGTGTGCATTGGTGCATGTGATCCTCTAGGAGGAGATGTTAGATCATGATGTCATGATTGGGTTCCTGATTACGCATTTGGATCATTGAAAGTGGTCTATTTGGTTCTCTTGGTATTGAGTACATTGGTCATTTGCTTGGAGAGCTTCATGATAGTGCAGTGTTGCATTTGGAGCTTAGCATGGATAGATTGGTTGTAGGTGCTCATGGATACTTGGAGACTTGGGTGAGGTTGGAGTTCTCTTGGGATTAGAGACATTTGTTGAGACTGTTACTCTTTGGAGGTTTCAATAGGAAGACCAAAGAACTTTTCACCTAGATATGGACATGAGTTCATTGACCTTAGAGGAGATTGTTCTTGGAGAGTCATTATGGCTTGGTGTATCCTGGAGGAGCATTTGCATTCCCCAATCTTGGTCTACTTAATGGATTTGTTGCAAGTATGTGCTTACCGGTGTTGTCATTGATGTCAACATATCTGTGTTGTCATTGGTTTCAAATGTGCTCTTGTTTTAATGCTTGCTTGTGTTGAGATAATTGATTTATATTGACTCATATAAGTGTTGAAGATAATGAGAAAGTGTTCCTGATATTGAGTTCCCAAGTGCTTTTGAGAAAATTTGCTCTCCAAGTGGAAACAATGTGTTACAGAGTTTCTTGGCTTGCAGAAATACAGTGTAGTCTTTTGTTCTGCATATTCTGTATACTGAATATCTTTGTCTGCAGATTGGAAGTTATGATAAGGGATGTCTGTAGTTTCTATGTTTCAAGTTTGAGCCTCCGGTGTGAAGATTTGAGCAAGTTCTATTCACCAGAGTAAAAACTATTTTTCTATGTATTTAATGGTGACAGTGAGAATGTATTCTGCTCCACATTTCTCCACATTTAAGTTTTACGGTCTGCGGTTTTGGAATTAAGTTTGGGATGATGTCATGTGCCTTCAGTTCAAATGGTTCATGATTTGGTGCTCCGCAAGCGATCCTTAATGACAGTGGCTGACAGTAATGTTCAAGTGCTCTGATTTGAAGAATCTTATGGATAATGTGTTTAGAGGTTATGCAGATGTTCTTGGTGATTGCAATGTGCTTGTGGATGTCTCTAGATTATGTTCTTTCCTTTTGATTGGTCCGCAAAGTATAATCAGGATCGTGCATGAAGCGTGTTCCTAAAAGTCTGTGTTAACTCCAGTCTTGGCCGACCTAGTTGTTCTCACTACTTGCGGTTATGCTTTGAAGATTGTGGAAGCATGTTGTTACATGGAAGACTACATTTGAGTCCCAGCTAAGGATTGGCATGGTCCGCACTCATTTCTCTTATTCCCCAATTCATTTAGGTCCATACCTAATTTGAATATTAACTAAATATGTATGTATGCCAACCTTGGAGATTGTTCCAATGGTTGATGATTGTAATGTTGACCTTGATGTTAATTCCAAGGTTGATGAGTTGTATAAATACATGTAATGAAGTCATGAATGATGGAATAAGGATGCGAATATATGAAGATAAGTGCAAAGTGAAAAAGTAGACTAGAGCAGAGGAAAGTTATTGCGCTTCAATGGAACTAAACTTTGGCATAGTGTAGATGCTACTATCTCAGTTCACCAACTCTAGCAGTGAGCCACCCCATTGGTAGTGAGCCCCTTCTTTTGTAGTGAGCATTTTGGGTAGTGAGCCCCATTGGCAGTGAGCCTTATTGTAAATTTTGATATATCATTTATATTGTGAGCTAACACTCACCGTGGTTTTTCCCTTATAGGGTTTTCCATGTAAAAATCTGGGGTCTCATTTGTGAATGTGTTTAAGTTCTGATTTCATGCTTTCATGGTTAAATTACAATAGCAGTGATTAAGTAGTTGATGTGTTGATGGTTTTAAAGTTTTGGTTACAACCGATTCACCCCCCCTCTCAGTTGTATTGCGCATTTCAACAATTAGTATCAGAGCAAGGGTTCATGGGCAAAGACCCTAACAACTCGAGGTAGATCTGGGATGGTGCACAGGAAGGAGTTACTGCAGTTTGATGGAACAAATTATGCTCTATGGAAGGTAGGAATGAAAAGTCATCTCATTTCTCTTGGTTATGGTGTTTGGAAAATGGCAGAAACCAAGTACACTCTTCCTCCAAATGGTCCATCAGATGAAGATGAAGATAAATAGTATGAATTAAATGGAAAAGCTAGAGATGCTCTATTAAATGCCTTATCTAAAACTGAGTTGGTGAAAGTTATGGATTTGGAGACTGCTCATGAGATCTAGGATAAGTTGAAAAATTTATATGAAGGAGATGATTCTGTAAAAAGTACAAAATTACAAAACCTAAAGGTGATGTATGAATCCCTAAAGATGAGTGAAGATGAGAACATAACAATCTACATGCAAAAATTTGATGAAATTGTCAATGGAATCAAAGGTCTTGGAGGAACTATTAATGAGGATGAGGTTGTGCTGAATATTCTTAGGTCATTGACTAAATCCTATAGTCACAAGGTGGTAGCAATTGAAGAGGTTATGAGTGTGAAAAATATTTCAAAGGATCAGTTGCTCGGGAAGCTTACAACTTTTGAGATGAGGGAGTTCTGTGATGCTCTGCCGAAGATTGAGTCTGCTTTCAAGGCCAACACTTTAGAAAAGACTTCAAGAGCTCAGAAATATGTTGTGGAATCTGATGATGACCTTGATGAGGTTGAAGCCAACTTTATGGATAGAATGTAAAGAGGTACCAGTAAGTTTAAAGGCAAATTACCATTCAAATGCTTCTCTTGTGGTAAGATTGGTCACTATGCCTCCAGGTGTCCAAAGAGAATTGAGAGAGGTAAGAAGAAATTTGAAAGTAGACCTAGGATTATAAAGAAATGCTGTTATGTTAGAGATATTGATGATGATGGTGTAAAAGATGATGAGTTTGATGATTATAGTGCTAGTGCAAATGAATGCTTGTTTATTGCTATTAAATAAGAACATGTGTCTACTAATCCTGCTAGCTGTGTGAAGGAAGAAAAACTAGTGGAAGAAAGTGCTTGGTCTATCCAGGTTGAGAAAGATAAGGATGAATGGATTATTGATAGTGGATTCTCACATCACATGACTGGTGATAAAAGTAAATTTGTAAGCTTTGGAAAGTATGATGGGGGATTGGTTATGTTTGGTGATAATGCAGCTAGTAAGATTTGCGGAAGAGGGTCTATCTCTTTTGATGGTAAGCATAACACAGATGATATTTTATATGTGAATGGTTTAAAGCATAATCTATTAAGTGTTGGCCAGATGTGTGAAAAAGGGTATGATCAAGTTTCAAGGATAATGGATGCAAGATCATGGAAAGCTCTGGAATAGTGATTGCAACTGGTAAGAAGACTAAAGGTAATGTTTATCACTTGAGAGGAACTGATAATTGTTGTTTGTTGGCTTAGACAGATGAGAGTTGGTTGTGGCATAGAAGGATGTGTCATATCAATTTTGACAACTTGGTGAAGATAATCTCAGTACAAGTTGTGAGAGATTTGCCTAAGCTTGTAAAGGCTGCTAATACTATTTGCAAGGAATGTCAATTAGAGAAACAGACAAGGACAAGTTTCAAAAGCAAAGAACAAATTTATACTAGATTGCTTGAGCTAGTGCATACAGATCTGTGTGGTCCTACAAGAACAAGAAGTCTGCAAGGAGACAAGTACTTCATGTTGCTTATTGATGATTATTCTAGAATGACATGGATTACTTTTCTAAAAGAAAAATTTGAAGCCTTAGACAAGTTCAAAGCTTTCAAGGCAATGATTGAGAATGAATTAGAATTGAGGATCAAATGCTTAAGGTCTGATAGAGGAGGTGAGTTTACATCAAATGAATTCAACATTTTCTTTGAAGAGCATGGGATAAAGAGACGATTGTCTGCTCCTAGGACTCCTAAGCATAATCGAGTTGTTGAAAGAAAGAACAAGACAGTTCAAGAGGCTACTAGGTCAATGATGATGGAGGCTAACCTACCGGAAGTGTATTGGAGAGAAGCTATACATACTGTTGTCTACATTCAAAATAGAGTCCAAGTCAAAGGTAATAGTACTAAAACTCCTTATGAATTGTGGTATGGAAGAGTTCCCATAGTGAAATATTTTAAAGTTTTTGGAAGCAAATGTTATATCAGAAGAGATGAAGAGCTAGGCAAGTTTGATGCTAGACGTGATGAAAGAATTTTCCTTGGATACTCTACTAAGAGCAAGGCCTACTAGTGCTACAATAAGAGATTGAGGAAGGTCATTGAAAGTGCTAATGTGAAGGTTGATGAAGACAAAGAAACAACATCAGATTTGATTGGCTATGAATCAGATGAACCTGCTATTACAGTCAATAAAGAAAAGGTAGAACAAAAGGATAGTCAAGTTGAAGAAGAAAAGGCTCTGAAAAGTGTTGTTAAGACTCCCAAGTATGTAAGGATTAATCATTCTGAAGATCAAATTATTGGTGACAAAAGCAAAGGGGTATTGACAAGGAAAAGAGTTGCAGAGGAACAGATGAATTAATGTTTGCTTTCACAGATTGAACCTGAAACTGTAAGTGAAGCCTACAAAGATGAAAGTTGGGTAAAAGCAATGGAAGAAAAGCTGATGCAGATAGAGAAGAATCAAACTTGGGAATTGGTCCCTGGACCTGCTGATAAGAATGTGATTGGAACCAAATCAGTTTTCAGAAACAAGATGAATGAAAATGGAAAAGTTGTAAGAAACAAAGCAAGACTGGTATGCAAGGGACATTCTTAGGTTGAAGGTATAGACTTTGAGGAGACTTATGCTCCTATGGAAAGGATTGAAGCAATAAGAATGTTTTTGGCATTTGCAGCATACAAAGATTTTAAGGTGTATCAGATGGATATGAAGTCTGCATTCTTGAATGGAGAGCTAGAAGAAGAGGTCTACATTGAACAACCAGAAGGATTTGAGTCATCAGATCAAGGTGACATGGTGTTCAGATTGAAGAGGGCCATGTATGGACTCAAGCAAGCTCCTAGAGCCTAGTATACAAGGTTGGACAAGTATTTGATGCAATTAGGGTTTAGTAAAGGTACTGCAGACAGTAATATCTACTTCAAAATTATTGATGATCAAATTTTGATTGTTGTGGTCTTTGTTGATGATATTATATTTGGAGGCAATGAAGGTATGTGTAAGAAATTTGCAGAAGAAATGCAAAAAGAGTTTGAGATGTCTATGTTTGGTGAAATGAATTTCTTTCTAGGACTACAAATTTCTCAATTAGAAAAAGGAATTTTCATTTCTCAGTCCAAGTATGTGAAGGAATTGTTGAAGAAGTTTGGAATGGAGGATTCTAAGCTAGTATGTACTCCTATGGTAACCGGTTGCAATCTGAGCTAGAATGATGAATCACCTAAAACTAATCAGAAAAAAAAAGTATAGGTTTATGATTGGAGGACTACTTTATCTAACCCATACCAGACCAGACATAATGCATGCAGTTTGTCTTGTGGCAAGATTTCAAGAAGATCCCAAAGAGTCACATGTGATGGCAGTCAAGAGGATCATGAGGTATTTAGAAGGTACTTCAGACTATGGATTGTGGTATCCCAAAGATATTGATTTCTCTCTTAGTGCTTATACTGATGCAGATTGGGTTGGAGATGCTGATGATAGAAAAAATACAATTGGAGGTGCTTTCCTCTTGGGTAATAGATTGGTTTTATGGCTGAGCAAGAAGCAAGAATTAGTTTCTTTGTCTACTACAGAAGCTAAATATATTGCTGCAGTATGTTGTTTCACTCAAGTGCTTTGGATGAAGCAAACATTAAAGGACATAAGAGTTGTGTATGAAGAACCAATTTTAATCTTTTGTGACAATACACGTGTTATAAACATTTCTAAGAATCCAGTGATGCACTCAAAGGACATATCAATAAGGTATCACTTTCTAAGAGAAAAGGTAATAGAGAATGAAGTAAAGATGGAGTATTTGTCTACAAAGGATCAGATTGCAGATATTTTCACTAAGCCTCTGCTTGAGGATACTTTTGTGTATCTCAGGGAAAAGTTAGGGGTTATTACCCATCCTGCTCTAAACTAAGATGCATAAGGAATGCATCAGTCCAACGTGTCCAAAGTTTCATCTTTTAATTTGGATTGATGTTTTGAAGGCTACCTCTCAGGGGGAGCAGGTAGATATTACTGATATGAGTTCCTATTAAATAGCAGTAGTGTGCAAGTATGTGCAGAGGAAGAGAAATGATGCCCTTTGCCATTGATGTCAAAGGGGGAGAGAAAATCATGTGAAAAACTTAGGGGAAGAAATAGTTCAAATGTGTAAAGAGAAAGAGGGGGAAGGTAATCAATGTAGAATCTTGTCTTGATGGTTCTTATAGTTTTTCACATCAATGTTGCCATCAATGACAAAGGGGGAGATTGTTGCAAATATGTGCTTACTAGTGTTGTCATTGATGTCAACATATCTGTGTTGTCATTGGTGTCAACTGTGCTCTTGTTTTGATGCTTGCTTGTGTTGAGATAATTTATTTATATTAAATCATATAAGTGTTGAAGATAATGAGAAAGTGTTCCTAATATTGAGTTCCCAAGTGCTTTTGAGAAAATTTGCTCTCCCAGTGGAAACAGTGTGTTACAGAGTTTCCTGGCTTACAGAAGTACAGTGTAGTGTTTTGTTCCACATATTTTGTATATTGAATATCTTTGTCTATGGATTGGAAGTTATGATAAGGGATGTCTGTAGTTTCTATGTTTCAAGTTTGAGCCTCCGGGGTGAAGATTTAAGTGAGTTCTGTTCACTAGAGTAAAAACTATTTTTCTGTGTATTTAATGGCAACAGGGAGAATGTATTCTGCTCCACATTTCTTTGCATTTAAGTTTTACAGTTTGCGGTTCTAGAATTAATTTTGGGATGATGGCATGTGCCTTTAGTTCAAATGGTTTGTGATTTGGTGCTCTGCAAGTGATCCTTCCTTTATGATAGTGGCCGACAGTAATGTTCAAGTGCTCCGGTTTGAAGAATCTTATGGATAAAGTGTTTAGAGGTTATGTGGATGTTCTTGGTGATTGCAACGTGCTTGTGGATGTCTCTAGATCATGTTCCTACATTTTGATTGGTCCACAAAGGATAATTTGGATCATGCATGAAGCGTGTTCCTAAAAGTCTTAGTGTTAACTCTAGTCTTGGCCGATCTGGTTGTTCTCACTACTTGCGATTATGCTTTGAAGATTGTGGAAATGTGTTGTTACGTGGAAGACTGCATTTGAGTCCCAGATAAGGATTGGCGTGGTCCGCATTCATTTTTCTTCTTCTCCAATTCATTTAGGTCTAGACATAATTTGAATATTGACTAAATATATATGTATGCCGACCTTGGAGATTGTTCTAATGGTTGATGATTGTAATGCTAAACTTGATGTTAATTCCAAGGTTGATGAGTTGTATATATACATGTAATGAAGTCATGAATGATGGAATAAGGATGCGAAGATGCAAAGATAAGTGCGAAGTGAAAAAGTAGAGCAGAGCAGAGGAAAGTTATTGCACTTCAATGGAACTAAACTTTGGCATAGCGTAGATGCTACTATCTCAATTCACCAACTCTGGCAGTGAGTCACCCCATTGGCAGTGAGCCCCTTCTTTTGCAGTGAGCATTCTAGGCAGTGAGCCCCATTGGCAGGAGCCTTATTGTAAATTTTGATATATCATTTATACTGTGAGCTAACACTCACCATGGTTTTTCCGTTATAGGGTTTTCCACGTAAAAATATGGTGTCTCATGTGTGAATGTGTTTAAGTTCTAATTTCATGCTTTCATGGTTAAATTACAATAACAATGATTAAGTAGTTGATGTGTTGATGGTTTCACCCCCACTCTCAGTTGTATTGCACATTTCAACATGATTTTATGGTTTATCTTCTCATGGATATGGGTCTTGCACTTTGGTTATTGGTTTTGGAGGGTTCATCTGAGGGATGTTGGCATGGTTATCTCCTTGTGCATATGAGTTAATTTATGAGGATTTAGGAAATGTGATTGGGCTTATTCCTAGTTTGTTGGGAATAGATATTTGAGTTTGATCTTCCTTTGATAAAGAGGCTTCACATCCATGTTGGTTACACTTGATGTTGAACTCCATTATTAACCAATACATTGATGTAAAAAGGGCATGCACACTACTCAATGGACTGACAGATCCTATATCAAGCAACCTATTGGTTATATAATGTGCTAAATTTACATTGTCAAACCAGGGAATCATATTCTTCTTGGATGATGCTTGTACTGTATGTACAGTTGAGGATTCCTGAGTTTTATTCTAGAAGTTGTGTAAGGGAACTAAATAAAGTAAATACAATACTCTAAGTAAATAGGAATAATGGGAAATAACTAAGCTTATCTACAATAGTAATCAAATGATTCTTTGTAACTTCTATGTAAAACATTAACTATCAATTGGTTCAGTTGGTGATCACCTTGACTCAATGAACTCAATAACATAAATTACCAAAGTTAAACTATTTCAAATGACTCATAAAAAACATGCATCAATCACAAATATATATAATCATACAATTTACAAAGTGGACATATGAACAAAGTGGAGAGACACAGTACCTCAAGTGGCCAATTTGAGTGACTATGATCCCACAAGATCTAGCTAAATCTCTACTGAATCTTTGCAGTCATTAATAGAACTGAAAACATATATTCCTTTATTGAATGCAAAAGTAACAATGATACAACAAAATCTGATAATATATCTCTGTCCAATCTGTATGAAGCAAAATCTAATCTAATCTAGCTAATCGAGATCAGCATTGTTTATATGAATAAAACTAATGAACAATAAATGCCATTACTATCCATTATCCCACATCGTAGGAAAAGGACTTTATTACAGAGCAATTAGAAATAGGAAACTAACTAACATGAAGGCGGCATAGATAATACAGTCTTATTGCAACTCTATCTCTTCATTATCCATGAAGAATAATCAATGACTTAGAAACAAAACATAGAACATGATCTAGATTCCTTTATCATTTAGGATTGTGTCATTCATTGAAGGATAACCATTATGGAGTCATGGATGACTCATCTCATTCAATTCAAGATCTTCTTGATTTGGTTGCAGGTACCTATATTAGCTTCTGTGGTTATCAACATCTCATTCGGTTGTGGGTTATCTAGTGCTCTTCATGATATGAAGCCACACTTTTGCTGCATGAGGAGTTAGTACACCACATAGTATTTATGCATCACTATCACTAAAATCAACATATTACATGAACAATCAATCATCCACACATCATTAATTAACAATGTATTATATACCATCTTCATGCTTCAGTGTCTTTAACGATATATATATATATATATATATATATATATATATATATATATATATATATATGAGTCTAGAAATGTCTTTGGGAAATAGGTAATTAAAGCAATAAAAAGAAGACAAATCATGGTCTCATCACACCCCCCAACTAATCATGTTTTTGGTCCTCCAGCAGCCAAGTTCTCAGATTGTACTATAGAGAAATCTCTCTGTAGTCTGTAGGTTCCTATACCCCTCTATCCTATTTGAGTTAGAAGCCCTTTTGTTCTGCTAATTTGTCCCACCTAGCTTATTCTGTTGCCTGATTAGTCCTCTACCCCATCCAGTGTGGAATAGGATAAAGCAACAGAGGAGGATGGAAGATTAGTGGTAGTGATGTTATCCCATGCTCATTAGCTAAATTTATATATCTCTTTGCCCTGTGGATTGATGCTGACAAGTTAAATACTGAGTGAGGCTCCTTTCTCTGTAGTGCTGGTGTCAACTCCTTCCATCTACTGCGAGAAACCCAAAGTTTCCTTACCAATATTTTCTACCAATTCCCTAAATTTTTGATAGTCCATGGCTCTGCATCCCAATAGTTTACTTTCTACCTCTTGATGTTCAATTAGGTTCACTCATTCCTCCACTATCTTCAGGGGATTTGGAGATTCTTCCCTTAATTTGAGAGGAAGTGACTTCTCTCTTTTATTATATTGCTACAATAATTCTCCCCTCATGTGCTCATTTTGAATGAATGAGGCTAAGGCCTTCAATTGTACATCCCTGATTACAACCAGGGGATTCAAGTGAGTGACATAAGGAATGGCAAGTTCATGTAGGCAAAATTCACATAGTTGGTTTTGCATTTCAGGGGTAGCTCTTTAGTAAGTTGTTAGAAATAAGGCAAGTGTAAATAGGGAGACCGGTGCATCATTGTATAGTTGGCTAAATTGAAAGCTCAGATACTGCTCTTGCAAATAGAGGGCATACACCCTAGCAGGTGGCTTACATCTCATCAAGTGAATAGTTATGTATGCCATTCTATCTACTTTGAATTTCAACCTCTTTATTTCTACATTTTTCATCTCAATTTCCTTACTATGTTTCTCTTTCAATTTACCTTGTTCCTTGACTAATTTATCTATTTCATTCCACAATTGTAAGGTGACTGAGAATAAGGTAACTAGAGCAAGTTCTACAGACTGCTCTTCTGGCTACACAGGCTCTTGGTTCCTTCTATTTATCTCAATGATGGCCAATTGAGCCAACTGTTGAAGTCATGATCCCTGTTTCTGGAAGACATGTAACTGCTCTTCTAACTTTTTAACCTTGTCATTCAATACAGTTTCTTTTTGTTGATAATCCTTCAGTTTCTTCACCAACTCTACAATTTTCTACATTATCAGTTGTAACTCCTCTTTCTCACCCTTTGTTGTGTCTTTAAGTCTAACAATAACTCTTCTTCCTGAGGTTCATCTTGAGGGGTTGAGAAATTTGGTTCTTCAATTTTAGAGGAAGGTTTATGACTTTTTCTAGTTGTCCATATATCTTCTTTCTTAGACTCTGCATCAAACTCCTGAACAAGTGTATAACCCAAATTTTTTTGCCCTCTATTAACAAACATGTGCTCCCTCTTGGAGTCTATATCAAGATCAACTACATTCCTCTTTTTAGGTTCCCTTGAAACTTCTTTTCCCTTCAGGTGACTTGAATGCCTACATGATTGAGCAGGGGTTCCTTGTTTATTCTTAACTCTAGAAGAAGATGATTTCCTTTTCTTGGTGGCTTTTGAAACAGAAGGGGTTTCATAGGGAGTTTTAAATGTTGGGGATTCACAGGCAATTTTAGATGCTGTAGGCAGTGAGCTAGAAGGTTCATGCCACAATTTTCATTTTATCTTTTTTATTTTTGTGGCTAGAAGTCTACGAGGATACATGTTCTAACAATGAGGTTGAAATTGGTGAGATTGCGGGTGCAAGGGAACTAGCAGGTTTTTCAATAGGTTCAGTAGAGCTAATCAGAGCCGGCTTCTCCTCAACAGTTGCATGGCAATAGGCAGGTGAAGCGTCTGGATGAGAAGAGGTTGTAGGCACTTCCTCTTCTTCCCTTGTTTGTAAATTTTCTACTTTGCCTCTTCTACCTCTAGTTCAACTCTCATTGACCCCTCATTAACATGATTGACTTCAAGAAATCTTTCCCATCAAAATTTAGGGTAATGGATAGACAAACTTCTCTTTACTAACAGGACAATCAAACCATGATGAGATAATGAGGACTAATAATTTTTCCTTCTATATTCAGAAGACATCAATTTTAACAAATTAAGCAGAAATTTAGGACATTCACTATCCTTTCATGATGAAGATGACTCAGAAGTTTAAAATGCATAGTATAAAGTAAAGACTGCCTTCCATCACAAGTAAGGTATTTAATAATCCAGGAGGCTACCGAGGCCCAAAATAAAGGTAAAGAAAATTGTTTGGTACCTTGAGATGTCAATTCCAACCTTTCTATTTGTCATATAAATTCGGTGCTTGCAAAAATGGCATCTGCTCTTGCAGGAAATTCCTTTCCAGCTGCTCGTAGCCCTATAACTTCAGCTATAGTTTCTACAATCACGTCAACCCTTAAACCTTTCATTGTAGCTTCCTCATTATGGAGTGTCTCTATAAACTATTGAGTAACATCCTCATTATACTCTGTTATCTTGAGAAAATATTACAACCATCCTACTTGCTGAAAAATTGGCAAGGACTCCATGTCACCCAATAGTGTTGAGTGAACAGTAGGCTCTCTTCTAATTAAGTCACCACCCATTATGATATCTCAAGAAAACACTCAATCCACTATTCTTAATTCATTGTTCTCAATCCTCTATTTGATACCCAATGCTACTCACCAGGACCTTATTACTAGTTGCTTTTGTCGTTTGCTTGATTTGTTTAGCTTGTATATTATGCAGCGGATGGTAATAATTATAGAGTAAAGGATTTTGAAGTTTGTATGTATGTAAGATAATTCAGAATCCCGCCAACTAAAATTTCATTTGTCCTCAAATGAGAAGATAAACAATGGTATGGAGGAAGAGGTTCAAAGCATGTCAAATTGATATAATATGGAAAATTAATTATGTGTGAATAAAGAAAGTCGCGTAATAAGTAGCAATAAATGTTAATTAAAGCAACGAGCGAGATGAATACCATTAAGGTGATGCCAAAATTGGAATTATTGCATGTAAACATTTTACTAACCATTTTGTAAACTTCTACCAAAATATATCATTGCAAACAAGTATATATTCCTTGTGGTTAGAAGGTGGATCTATGGGTTCAATAAAATCAATGCCCCATTTGTCAAATGGTGTGACCACCCGTTGTGGCTATAGAGGCATTTCATCACTTCTTGTAGGTCTTCTCATTCTTTGACAGCGGTCACATCTTCTTGTATAGAGAGCTTTATCCTTATGCAATGTTGGCCAATAATATCTAGTATTCAAAATTTTGACTGTTGTCCTCTTGGCTGCAAAGTGTCCACCACAGGGTTCATCATGACAAGCTCTGAGAATGTCATACACTTCATCTTCCCTAATACACCTCATAGTATGATCAAGTCCTATATAGAAGAGATAACTAGACACCCATGAATAGGGAAAACTGTGCTCCACAAGGTGGCACCTCTCTCTGGGTGAGAGGTGCGGAGGTGTTTTCCGTGTGACTAGATAATTTGCTATATCTGTATACCAAGGAGTTTGTACAGTTAGTGCAAATAAGTGTTCATATCAAAAAGAATCATCAATGAATGGGTCCTCATTATAAGTAGGGAGCCTAGAGAGGAAATCAACAACATTGGCCTTCCATGGCTTGTCTACAATGGTGATATCAAATTCCTAAAGGAGCAATAACCATCTAACCAATCTACCACTTACCACTAGTTTATTCATAAGATATCTTATTGTTGCATGGTCAATGTGAATGAAAATAGGATACCCATTGATATAATGCCTAAACTTATTAATTGCATAAACAACAACTAACATTTCTTTCTCAATAACAGTATAGTTAAGTTCAGCACCTTGAAGATTCTTGCTGGTGTAATAAATTTCATATTCCACATTCCCTTCTTTCTGTCCTAACACTACTCCTACTGCAAAATCAGAAGCATCTGTATGTATATGGAAAGGTACTGCCCAATTAGGTCCTCTAAATATAGGTGTCTTTGTTAATGACTCTTTGAGATGGTCAAAGGATATCTGACAGTCAATTGTCCAATTAAATTATGCATCTTTAGAGAGTAAGACAAACAAAGGAGCAACAATCTTACTGAAATCCTTTATAAATATTTTATAATACCCTATATGACCTAGAAAACTTTTGACATCTTTCTATTTTTGAGGAACATGTAAGGTTGAAATGATTTCAATTTTGTGTGGATCCACTTGAATTCCTGCTTTGGACACAAAGTGACCAAGCACTACTCCTTCCTACATCATCATGCAACATTTTTCATGACTAAGGGACATATTATGATCTTGACATCTCTACAATACTTTTTCAAGGTTCTTCAAGACCTCCTCATAAGACTCTCCATAAGTGGTAAAATCATCCATATAAACTTCCATAGAGTCATGAGCAATGTCAGCAAAGATGCTTAAAACAACTCTCTGAAATGTGGCAGGTGCATTGCAGAGTCCAAATGGAAGGACATAATAGGCATATGTCCCCCATGGGCATGTGAATGTGGTCTTATCCTGGTCTTCAGGGGCTATCTTGATCTGGTTATATCCATTGAATCCATCAAGAAAAGACAACTACCTTTTTACTAGCCAAGGAGTCTAGGACCTGGTCAATGAAAGGAGGAGGAAAATGATCTTTCCTAGTGGCATTATTTAATTCTCTATAGTCTACACAAACTCTCCACTTACCTCCTTTATTTGGCACTATTACCAATGGAGACACCCATTGGCTATCTGATATTGGGTATATGAATCCTGCATCCAGTAATTTCTACAATTCATTCTTCACTATGTCTCTTACTGTAGGGTTCATCCTTCTTTTAGGTTGCCTAACTAGTTTGCACCCTTCATTAATATATATCCTATGCATGCAAACATTAGGGTCAATTCCCTTCATATCATGATAGTCCCATGCAAATGTTGTCTTATGAGTTTGCAACATTCTAATCAGTTCAGTCTTCTGGACAAATGTCAATTCACTGCTGATGTTAAGTGTCCTGCATGGTGTAATATCAATTGGTGCTACCATAGGCATCACAAAGGCAATTAACAACCCTGATAAGTTGAGACTACCACTGTGAGGCAACAACTGATGAAACATTCTGCTGGAGGAAGCATAGGTTGGAGTATTGATTGTAGGCAGAATATTGTGAAGGGGGCAGACCATACAAATTAGACATGGGTCTTGCTATATATCTATTCCATAATTGTTTTGTACGACATTGGAAAACACTTCATCTTCATCCTGGATAGCCAATAGTGGGTCTCTTTCAATTGTCATGAATGTCTAAAGAGAATATTTTTCAGGATCCCCTAGGTCTGGCCAAATGGATTGCTCCATATCAGTAAAAGGTTGAGCAGGTGGATAAAGGACCAACTTCTTTGTTACATTCCCATTGGAAATTATCATATTTCTTGACCGACATCCTATGAAGGCATTTGCTATTTCCATCCAGGGTCTCCCTAGGATGAGTGGATATCCTTCTAGGCTAGCCTTGGGCTACAAGACCATAAAGTCTGCAAGGTATTCCCATGAATCCAATGTGATAACAAAATCTTCAATAACCCCTTCTGGCTTGACTATGAACCTATCTACCAGCTGGAGTACTGTGGGAGTAGGTATGAGGTTATCTAGCTAAAGTTTACTCATTGTTTCCTTTGTCATTACATTGATGGTTGCACCTAGGTCAATCAAGGTGTTTTTTATAAGGGTACCATTGATGTTTACATCAACCACAGGGCTTCCAAGATCTACATATTTTGGAACAACCAAGTTACCTAACATGATATCAACAAGTTGTCCTATAACATGGACTGTTTGAGGATCTTTTCTCTTTCTTCCTGATTTCTTAAGGCATAAATCCCTTATGGATTTCGTATATATGGGCACATCCTTGATGGCTTGGATGAGGGGAATTTTAATACAGACATCTTTTAGCTGCCCCATGAAATCAAAATTAGGTTTAGATGGAGTTGGTGGATGGTGCATTTTCAATCTCTTTAGAAATGGAGGGTTTTTGGTAATGGTTTCTTCTTGCAGAGATATTTGCTCGGAAGGCTTTTGCTGGTTATTCAGATGGTTGTCAATGACGAAGGGTGGTTCCTCATCAGGAAGTTCTATGATAAGTGATGATGATGGTCCAGCAAGCATCTTTCCTGAGCGCAGGTGCACATCACTAACTTCAACCTTATAGGTTGGGTATTGGATGGCCTCATTAGTATAGGCCTGTTGAACAGGCTTGTTGTTAGGGTTAGGTGCAAGTTGTACTGGCAATTGAGTAGCTCTAGGTTGGGCAGAGGTAGGTGAGGCAACAATTGGCATAAGGGCAAGTTGCTGAGGCATGGTTTGTTGTGGTTGTGGGTAGTTCACATTTAGATTTTGCCAAGGTTGGTTCCCACGCCATTGTTGCGGCCATGGTTTTTGATTGGCCTGCCATTGTGGATTATAATTTGAGGATTAGGATGGCTGCTATGCCCATACCCCCTGCTGCTAGGTCCAACTAGGTGGCATGGTTTCTCATTGCTATTGTGGCTAGTTATACCAAGGTGCATTGTTCCAATTATGAGGATTTGAGACAGGTGGTGCAAATGACATGGAGTTGGTCAGGGGATCCTGAGGCATACCTTGTCTTTGCTGCCATGGCCTTCATTGTTTAATGTAGAAAACTTGACCTTCTTCATCCTCTATGGCTCTAAAATTTTCTTTTTCATTCTTACTCTTAAAAATACTAGCAAGTCCCTTGCATCGACAATTGGCCTTCTTCTATCGACAATGTGGATAGTATTCACTCAAAGCTACCTCTGATGCCTCTTGTTTCTTCTTTATGTGCAGAGTGTCCAGCTATGTTTCTAGATGGCTTATGATATCCTCTTTCATGTTGGACAAGAGATTGCTGAGCTCTACTTTGGAGACTCCAGTGGATGATTTACTCGAAGTAAAGGTTCTAAAACCTCTATTTTTCTTTGTAGTAGAGCATGAATAGTTTCTATAGATTTGAAAATTTTCATCAAATACTAGTTGAGAGATATCTCCTACTCGAATTAGATTGAGTTCATCCATACATTCTTCGCTCACACCTCTTAGGAAGACCATCTTGAGTAACTCTGGAGAGAGCCTGTTCTTCATTGACTTATTGAGGCAAAACTAAAATCTCTCTACTTAATCTTCTAGGGGCTCATCTTCTTTTTGTGACATCCTAAAGATGTCACCCCCTTCATGTCTCTACCACAACAATAGTCCTGATATTTCTACAAAAACTCCTGCTTCATGGCGGCCCAAGTAGTTATAGAATTCTCACCCAAACCCATAAACCATCTTAATGCAACATCCTTGAGGGTGGCTAGGAAGAGCTTGATCCTATATGCATTTGTAGTGTAATCATAACTCCTATAGGGTACATCAAACTCAAAGAGAAATGTATTAGGGTCTTCAGTGATTAGCCCATGAAAGTTTGGTAGAGCTAAAGAAGGGATATTTTTCAAGGTGTCAACTCTCTCCTGGTTTGTAATAGGAAAGGCAAAGGTAACTAGTTCAGCTGGGTTCTCTACTTCTTCATCTGCCATGATGCCTTGGTTCCAATCTGCAATATCTTCAAAATCCTCAGTGTTCTCCAGACCAAGGGATGATTCGAAGTGTTCTTTTTCTTCTGTTGAACTAGTTGGAAGAAACCTCCCTCTATGGTCTCTTGGCCACCACATACAATAATGTATGAGCTAATGGATTTGTTCATGCACCGTGTTAGTGAATATTTTGGAGATAGATTGAATATCTAAGTGATCCTAAATGCTAAAAATTACTATTTCCTAGAAAAGCAAGTGTAAGAATAAATAAACAAGAACTCATAAACTCTAAACCTTAGCACCATCCTTGGAAACAGTACCAAAAATGTCAAAGTCCATTATTAACCAATACATTGATGCAGAAAGGGTATGTACACTACTCAATGGACCAACAAATCCTATATCAAGCAACTTATTGGTTATATAACGTACTATATTTACATTGTCAAACCAAGGAATCATATTCTTCTTGGATGATGCATGTACTATGTGTATAGTTAAGGATTCCTGAGTTTTATTCGAGAAGTTACGTAAGGGAACTAAATAAAGTAAATATAATACTCTAAGTAAATAGGAATAATGAGAAATAACTAAGCTTATCTAGCACAACAGTAATCAAATGATTCTTTGTAACTTCTATGAAAGAGAGTAATTATCATTTTTTTAGTCGGTGATCACCTTGACTTAATGGACTTAATAACATAAATTACCAAAGTTAAACTATTTCACATGACTCATAAAAACATGCATCAATCACAAATATATATAAATATATAATTTATAAACTAAACATATGAACAAAGTGGAGAAACACGGTACCTCAAGTGGTCGACTTGAGTGACTATGATCCCACAAGATCTAGTTAAATCTCTACTGAATCTTTGCAATCATTAACAGAACTCAAAACACATATTCCTTTATTGAATGCAAAAGTAACAACGATACAATAAAATTTGATACTATATCTCTGTCCAATCTGTATGAAGCAAAATATAATCTAATCTAGGTAACCAAGATCAGCATTGTTTATATGAATAAAGCTACCGAACAATAAATGCCATTACTATCCATTATCCCAAATCATAGGAAAATGACTTTATTATAGAGCAACTAGAAATAGGAAACTAACTAATATGAAGGCGGCATAGATAATATAGTCCTACTGCAACTCTATCTCTTCATTATCCATGAAGAATAATCAGTGACTTAGAAATAGAACATAGAACATGATCTAGATTCCTTCATCATTTAGGATTCAATCATTCATTGAACGATAACCGTTATGGAGTCATGGATGACTCATCCCAGTCAATTCAGGATCTTCTTCCTTTGGCTACAGGTACCTGTATCACCTTTTGTGGATATCAGCATCTCCTTTGGCTGTGGGTTGTCCAGTGCTCTTCATGATATGAAGCCACACTTTTGATGCATGAGGAGTTAGTACACCACATAGTATTTATGCATCACTATCACTAAAATCAACATAAAATTCTAACATATTACATGAACAATCAATCATCCACACATCATTAATTAACAACATATTATATACCATCTTCATGCTTCAGTGTCTTTAAGGATAATCATAGAAATAATATATATATATATATATATATATATATATATATATATATATATATATATATATATATATATATATATATATATGAGTCTGGAAATGTCTTTAGGAAATAGGTAATTAAAGCAATAAAAACAAGACAAATCATGGTCTCATCACATGATACATATATTTCATTTGATCTATGAGATTAAGTGGTTGGGTGTTGTTAAGGCTTTTCATTTGGGGTTGTGAAGGAGATCATACTTGACATAGCTTAACACTTTGAGGTGTTGTTAGAAGGACATGATATGATTTACAGGTTTTCTGTCTTTTGTTCTATGGCTACTTCTTGGAGGTTCATGTTTATATGGTTTGACTTGGGAGAGTTATGGTGACATGTTGTGAGAGAGTATGCAACATTTTGTGTTGCATGTGTGGATCATTATGATTGTTCTTGGCACTACATGGTTTTGATCATTAGCCACACCTTGGTTTGAGTATTGAATGGTAGAATTAGTATGCTTGGGTCTATTTTTAGATTTGACATAACCCATGCAATGGGAGTTCTTGGATATGTATGTTCTTCATTTATAGGTTTTATACAAAAAGCTTGTGATTGTAGTTTATGGGTTGGATATGTTGTTGGCATGAGTTTACTAATGATGTTGATACCTAGGAGGTATGGATGGTTGGATGTATTAACATATGTTGTGGGTGCTATTTCTTGTCATGTGGGTTTTTACCTTTGATAGCACCTTGGAGCCTTTGTTATCACTTGGATTTGATGCTTGTGTTCTTTGGATTGGTGCATCTTCACCTTGACGTGTTCCTTTTCTTCCATAGGTGGCATGTTGGAGGATAAGAGGAGTTCTTGCTTGAGATGGTGGTCACCTTGGTTTTATTGTAGGTATCTTGATGGAGCACGACATCATGTTGGAGATTCATGTGGTTTCATGCATGGCTATTATGATGTATTTCATTAATTGACCCTCATGCAATGCATACAACAAGTGGGAAAATGTTAGGACAATGTGTGTTGTACACCTTGCATAAAAACGATATATTTTAATTATGTAAAATAAATATTTATTTGTGGTTCATCTAGGAGATGTGTTTAGCCACATTGAATATTTATTTGGGGCCACTTGTAAAAGTTGTATGTAACATTGGGTTAGTTATATTATGTGTGAGAGACATAGAATAATTAATTAATTAATTGGAACATAAAGTGAAAACTTAGTTGCAATAATTAAATGATGGGTCAATGGTTTTGTGTACTCATGGTTTTGAAACACATAGTTTTCCCAATACCACAAGTTGTATTTGTGTGAGCTTGAGTCTATAAAAGTAAGCACATAGTTAGTGGTTTGGGTTGGTTGGTTGAGTGGGCTATCATTGTATTGAGTTTCTCTTATGAGTGAATTTGTGAAGAATGACATGGGATGTGTGGATACATGCTTGGACACATGAAGGATGCATTGGAGGAGCTTGATGTTTCATAAATATTCATGGAAACTCTGTAAGTGTATTGTAATATTTTATTACTGAATAAAACATTGAGTGTGTATGCTTTTGGAGGCTAGGTTTTTTCCTCTTGAGGGTTTTCCTAAGATATATCTTGTGTCACCTTGTGGTATATTTTGCCTATTCTTTTGTATGTTGGGTTCTAGTTATCATGGCTATGATTTGTTTGTATTTTTATCTCTCATGGGGTTATGTGGAAATGTGTTTTATTGTTATATTTTTTCTTTCAATAATGAAAAGAAGTTGGATTTCTTGCTTCTACAAGAAATCAAAGCGGTTGGGTTTTAATTTGAAAAGATGTTAAGGTTTGTTTGGAATAACTCTATGTTTTATACTTCTAATCACACGAAAGGTAAAGGTGGCACAACTATTCTTGTTAACAAGAAACAGTCTAAGTATTTTGTGAATTTTAGATGCTCCCCATGCAATAGGGGGGTATGGATTATTATTGAAAATGATAATGCCGAATTTGGTATTTGCTTTATATATGCAACGAATGATTATAAAAAAAAGATTAATCTTTGGAAATGGCTTGCCTCTTCTTACCTAAAGTCCCTTGCATTATTTATGGGGGACATTAATATGATTGAGAAAAATAAGGATAAAGAAGGAGGAATTCCTATGAATTGGAAGGGTAATGAGCAATATTTTTGGTTAAAAGCAAAAAAGATTTTGAAACTTTTTGATCCCCTTGAAAATAATAAAAAGAGTAGAAAGAGTATTTGGCACACATGGTGTAACAACCAAAAGGATGGGAAACGAATATATTTCAGATTGAATAGGTTCTATGTTTAGGAAAACTAATTTTTCTTTGAGAATGCAACAAAAGATAATTGTATTCATGTAATTCCTTGTACTTTGTCCAACTACCACTCAATAGAGAAAAATATATTGATCAAGGGTACCAGGAATATTGAAAATGTTAGAAAATAAAATATGTATAAGCTGAATGCTGAAATGTTAAAGAATAAAGGTTGTATGGAAGGGATCAAGACGTTAAGGAAACTCAATAAGGATTGATTCCCTAATAAATCTTCTATTAACTAGTGAGAAATTTTTGTAATAGATTGCAAATATCTTTTTCAAACTATTGGGAAGAAATGTGCCCTTGACAATAGAAGATATGATATTTGCCTCCAAGAATTTTTTTTGAACATAGATCCCCAACTAAAGAATGAAGTTAATAATCAAACACTAGTTGATTCTTTTGGAGAGATTAAACATAATCTAAGATTCTTGCAAAACAAGAAAGTATAGAGTGCCATGATCAAAGAGAAAATGAATTGGTTAAAATATAGAGATAAAAGTTCTAAATACTTCTTTAATATTATATAAGTCAAGAATAATAATGAGACAATTGACCTAATTGTGATCAATGATATTTAGTATGATGATATAAAATAAGCTTTTAGAGATTTCTATAAAAATATTTTCTACAAATGATAACACAAGTATATGCATTTAGGCCTAGGAAATTTGTAAAAGAATTATCCCTAAGAAAAATAATGAAGAGGAGGATTCAATCCTTGAGAAAAAGATCAGTAAAGAGGAATTATTTTGGTTATTTAGTCTTTAAAAAATGAAAAATCCCCCTATTGTAGATGGACTGCCTATTGAGTTCTACAAAGCCAATATTGACTGGGTAGTAGATGACCTATTCTCAATCTACAAGGAAGTTATTTGCAAGGTCTCTTTAGGAGACAAAATTTAAAAAATAATTATTAACCTCCTCCCTAAAGAGGGAGATAAAACTAACATAAATAATTGAAGGCCTATTACTTTTCTAAATGTCTCCTATAAAATTTATGTTAAAGTGTTGGCCTTGAGACTAACTAATATCCTTCCAAAAATTATTAACAATACTCAAATAGAGTTTATAAAGGGCATGTACATTTTAGAAAATCTCATCACAAGCTAGGAAGCTTTTGATTGGGCTAAAAAGACTAACCCAAATGTGGGAATGTTGTTACTTGACTTTGAAAAAGTCTATGATAGGGTGGAGTGGTCTTTTATATTATTAATCTTGGATGCTTTTGGTCTTCCTAATGATTTTTGCAATATGGTCAAAGCTATGTTTAATTATGCGTATACCCAAATTTACATCAATGGGTCTTTAATTGAGCCTTTTATTTTACAAAGATCCATCAAGTAAGGTTGTCTACTTGCACCTACCCTCTTTTTCATTGCCTCTAATGCTCTACATTATATATTAAGATCTAATAATTTGGAAAATATGGTTAAAGGGATCTCTCTTCTTGATAAGGAGATGCTTCTGAATATCTAATTTGTTTATGATACTACTATATTTTTTGATTTGGAGGAAGAAAATTTTAAGAACTTAATCATCTGACTTAATATATATTGTTGAGCATCAAGTGCTAACATTTCTAAAAGAAAATCTATTATGTTAAGTTGGAACGAATCTCTCCTTGATTGGTTTGGTAAATAAAGTTGGTAATGGGGTGGAATTTCGAACCAAGTTAGATACTTGGGGATCCCATTCTCTATGAACCCCTTTCTGAAAAATGTGGGACTAGATTTATTGTAAAATTGAGAAGAAATTTTTGAAGTGGAACAACCACTATCTGTCTATAGTAGGTAGATTTCAAGTGTGTTAGAAGATTCTTTTGTTTACACTATATATTATGCCTCTATCAGGTTATTTTATAGTTATCAAATAGAGAATATTCAAAGTTAATCAAAAGATCCCTTTTGTTTGATGGCAAAGGTACAAAAAGAAAAGACATGTGGTGAATTGGGATTGGTGCTACTTGGACAAAAGTAAAGGGGGCTTATGCTTAAATAATTTGAAAATTCAGGGTGTGACTTTGGCCACAAAATGGATTGTTAAATCTTTTAATGATAATGAACCCTTAGTCTGTTGTTCCTAAAAAATCCAAACAATGGAGAAATCAGTAGTCTCATGACATTCTTTTTGGAAACTTTTCAGTGAAGCCTTCATGCTCTAATATTTTTAGTAGCATTTAGAGGCTTGGGAAATTGGGAGTAGGTTAATTAATGAAAAATAGACCATGTCAAAAGGGATGAACATGAATTTTTTAGTTTTAGATCTATTTGGTAGAACTTGGATTGGAATAATAAACCTCTTGCACCGCTTTAAGGTTGTTCAAAAAAAATATGGGACAATAAAGGAATGTTTAAAATTGGCAACATTTTTTATTTTGATTTTATCAAAGAATGGTAGTAGCTTAAAACCAAATGTACTCTTCTTGACTCTTATAATAAAACATTCTCTATTCTAAAGAAAGGTTTTTTCAATGTCAAGTTCCTTGTTCAGTTAAAATTCCATACTGAGATCATTAAGAATTTTAAGTGGGGGGTAAAAGTTTAGAGGTTTACAATTTTTTATTGTGAATGCTACTAATCTTAACTAGCTTCTAACAAACTCCCAAAAGGTGTTAAATCATAGTAGCTTTATTTGGAAAGTTAATCTTGATGACAAAATCCGGTCTTTTATCCTGAAGGCTTGTTGGTGCAAGTATTCAGAGCCTAAAAAATCTTGTTTTAGATTGTTATTTTTATTAAGAAACTTGTTGTAGGTTCCTCTTTTCATGGCATCGATTCTTGAAAGTTGTTATTCTTTATTTATAATGTTCCTAAATATTTTGATCATCTCTTTTCTAATTGTGTTTATGCTAAATATATTTGGGCTTTGTTTATTGGAAACATCCTTGGGTAGACACTAGAAATAACTTTACTTGGCATGGAATTCTTTTTGGTTATGTTATTGGATTGGGTCCTAAACTTAACATTTTTTGGCTTGTTCTTTCCACTAAAATTTTATGGGTTATTTAGAAAAGGAGAAATAAGGATGCATTACATGATAAAATAAGGCACCATATAAAGTATTTTGGTAGACTCACTTTTTATATAATATTGTTGAACAAGTTATAATGAAGTTGGAAATATCCAAAGAGAGGTTTATGAATATTGTTGATGAAGGCTTTGCAATGGTTTATGAATTAAATATTAAACTTGTTAAATTTTGGCCCCATGATGTAAAGAAAGTTGATGGAAAGTTCTTTAAAGATTACATGGAATTTCAAAACTAGTATTGTAATATCCATAATTATGAAATGATAAGGGATGATGATAGTGGACTTGAATTTAGAAATCAAAATTTTGACAATAGTGGCAGTAGGGATAAAGTTTCTCCTCCAATGGGAACTTTTGAAATTGATGCTTACAAAGAAAGTAATAATCAAAGATGCTACTAGGAATAAATACTTGAGATGGTATACTACTGTGCTAAAATACTAGTTTTTGCATAAATGTATATAGTGGCTACTATAGAACAGTTTGATCTTGCTAGACTAATGACTGTAACTGGTGATTATTGATTTTTTTGGCAATATGTTGATGTTGTATGCATATAATTTTTCTCTGAACAGGCATAAGTCTCTTGTGCATTGAAATGCTATGCATTTTAGGTATTTTGATATGTTTTGTACTTGTCTTTATGCCTAGATGGGGCTTATGTGGCCACTTTGACACATCCATATTGTAACCTATTTCTATCTTGTAATAGATCATCAATTTAAAAAAAATATATCATGAGGGAGTACACATCTAAACTAGTTGAAATCATCCTTTAGCTAAGTTGCTATGAGTAGGGGGTAGTTTGTCAAAGTCACCTAAGAGGTGAAGCTCAATTGCACCTTTGAGAGATTTAAACTTTGGTGGATGACATAATCAAGGAACATACTATCATGTTCACTAGTTGAGCTCAACCAATTGAGCCACAACCCTTAGGTGTAATGGTGAAATTTGAATGCCCATGCTATTTCCCATTTAGTTTTTTGCTTAGTTTGAGAATGCCTTAATACATTTACATATTGACAAATGGGTTATCTTTGTACAAAGTACAAAGTTAGTCCCCTTTTCCCCTACCACTTATCTATCTGTTTACTGTAAGGAAGCTAAGGTAGCAGAACAATTTCCTACACTAACTTGAGAGGAGGATAATGCAAAAAATTATAGATCTTTAATAGTTACAGAAACTTAAATAGAAATAAACATAAATATCATGCATACCACAACACAGTGATTTACGTGGGGAAAACCCTTTAGGGAGAAAAATCCCACACTCCAAAATCTGCCCAATATATTATATAGAAATCACAAAGATTACAATATACTTGCAGAGAAAGCTTCTCACAGGAGCATCACCACCAGAGATCTAGAGACAACACGACTGCTATCAAATTCTTAGAATACATCATGATACCGCAATCATAATACAACTCCCTCATAAATTAGGGTTACCTTATAGGGCAAGACAAGCCAACTAAATATCTACGATCAAATCTAAAACCTAATAATGAATGGTCTAAATTTACAATATATCATTAATTTAATGTATGTCGGCCATTTAACAATTTTTGTTAACAAAAAAATGTTAACACGCATCTCACTCCACCCCATGCTCCCATTGTATATTACACCTATTGATGTAACTAGGATATATATATATATCAACAATAAACCTTATATAATTACAAGGTTGAGACACATTTTCCCAAAAAATCTCCCACTTGTCAAACACCTTGCAAGAGTAATGGGAGGGAGTAATCATCGTCTCTTATTTGCTAGGGGCCAAAAGGCCCATAGTCTCTGAACACCATCTAAACGTTTTTGTGCTCACAAGCTTAGTTAAAGAATCAACAACATTCATCAAAGTCTCTACCTTAACCAACTTTACCCTACCATCTTTGACCATATCTCTAACAAAATGATACTATACATCAATGTGCTTGGTCCTGGCATGAAATGTTGGGTTCTTAGCTAGATAGATCACACTCTGACTATCACAATAAATTGTCATTGCACCTTGTTTTATTCTAATATCTGAACAGTCTCTTAAGATAAATGACTTTTTTGCAAGCATGAGTAGCTGTCATATACTCAGCTTCAGTAGTGGACAAAGCAACCACAACCTGGCACTTACTCATCCAACTAATTGCACCACCAAATAAAGTAAACACATAAGCACTAGTGGATCATCTACTATCAATATCACCTGCCCAGTCTGAATCCACATAACCATGAATATCAAGGGAAATATCGTCTCAGTCAAATTACTATGATAACACAAGGAATACTCTGAGATACCATGCAAATATCTGAAGACTCTTTTAACTACATCCCAATAAACTCTACCAGGATTAGACATATATCGAGAAAGAACTCCCATTGCTTGGGAAATATCTGGTCTAGTACAAACCATAACATACATCAAACTTCCAACTGTACTCTGGTAAGGCACTCTACTCATCTCTTCCATCTCTGATGGAGATGTTTGACAATCTAAAATAGATAACTTTGTTCCAACTAAAAATGGAACACACAATGGTCTACAGTCCTGCATGTTAAACCTCTATAAAATTGAATTGACATACTTACTTTGGCCAAGCCATAGCTTTCTGTTCACTCTATCTCTTCTAATTTCCATCCCAAGAATGTGTCTAGTTGCACCAAGGTCTTTCGTTTCAAATTTAGTAGCAAGTTGAGATTTCAGTTATGAAATCATACCTTTCCCTTTACCAATAAATAACATATCATCAACATATAATGCAATAAACAGGAAATGATCACCATCAGTTTTATAATAAACACAATGATCTAATTTAGAATGCTAAAATCCCAAACTCAACACATATGTATCAAATTTCTAGTACCACATCCTAGGACTCTATTTTAGGCCATACAAAGATTTCTTCAATTTGAAAACCAAATTACCTTTACCTTTCACCATGTAGTGCTTTGGTTGTGTCATATAAATATCCTCCTCCAAGTCACCATGAAGGAAAGTAGTTTTCAGATCCATTTGCTCAACTTCTAAATCATAAGCGACATCAATAGAAAGAAAAATCTAATGGATGTCATTTTTGCAACAGGAGAAAATATCTCACCATAATCAACACCCTTAACTTGAGAGTAACCTTTCGCAACGAACCTTGCTTTGTACTTCTCAATACCTCCATCTAAACCAATCTTTTTCTTTTGAACACCCATTTGCAACCACAGGTTTTCATCCTTTAGGCAATGGTACAAGATCCCATGTATCATTCTTTTTCAAAGATGCCATTTTTTCATCCATAACAATCTTCCAAGATTCTACATCATTCATACCTAATGCCTCTTCTATAGATCTGAGTTCATCCATGTTAGTATTCAAAGCAAAAATACATCTCCAATCATCATGTGAATACCTTTCAGGTGGTTGTCTATGCCTTGTTGACCTACAAACAAGCTGAGTTGGAGGTTCTTCCTCCTCTTCTGAAGATTCAGAGCTAGATGAGCTCTCCTCAACTTCTTGTCTATCCATGGGCCTCGATTCAACTTTCTCAAGTGTAGAAGGAAATTGAATCACATCTTCTTGTTTAATTTGTTATGGCTGCAATGTAATAGAAGAAGGCTTAGTTTCTCTAAAAATAACACTTCTACTATATATTACCTTTTGTACAACAGAATCCCAAAGCTTGTATCCTTTCACACCATAACTGTATCTGATGAAGATACATTTCACATCCTTGTTCTTCAACTTTGTTCACTTCTTCTTTGGCACATGTGCATATGCCTCACAACCAAAAACTCTAAGATGTCTTAATGAAGGCTTGTGACCTGACCATGCCTCTATAGGTGTCTTATCAACAAGAGTTGATGTAGGAGACCTATTAATCAGGTAATAGGTAGTGGCAACAGTTTCAACCCAAAACCTTTGTTCTTGACCAACACCACTCAACATATTTCTAGCCTTCTCCATCAGTGTCATGATCATTCTTTCTGCAACTCCAATCTGTTGTGTAGAATACTAAGTTGTCTTTTGTCTATGAATACCACAATCTTTACAAAATCTATCAAAATCATTAGGGAAAAATTCATTGCTATTATCAATCCTCAAAAATCTTATTTTCTTTCTAGTCTGCAACTCAACCATTGCTTTAAATTCTTTAAATTGACTAAAAACTTTAGATTTACTCTTTAGAAACTATACCCATGACCTACTACAGTCATCAATAAATGAAACATGATATGTGGATTTTCCAATTGAAGGAACATCTACATGACCAAACACATTAGAATGAATAAGATCCAATACACCACAAGATTTATGAGAACTCAAGTAAAACTGAATGTGGTTTTGTTTTCCATAAATACAATGCTCACAGAAATCAAACTCAAGATTACAATCAGACAACCCTTCAATAAGGTTTTTATTTTTCAAGTCCCTTAGACCCTTTTCTCCAATATGGCCAAGTCTCTGGTGCCATAACATAGTTTTCTCTATAGGTAACTTTGATTAAGAAGAAAGAGCACCCTTGGGTACCCAAAAGCCATGACCATATGCTGAAGATGAAACTCTCACTTCTTCCACATACTTGATTTTCACAGAAGTACTATTGCACTCAACAGTGCATGCATCAAGCTTATATAATGTGCCATTTCTAACACCTCTAGCAATCACTATAGAAACTCTAACCATCTTGCATCCTGCATCAGAAAATACTACCTGCACACCTACATCTATTAGTTTGCTCACATATAACAAATTGTGTGCTAGTCTAGGGATATGCAACACACCATTAATCCTTTTTATTCTACCATCAGGAAACCTAATTCTAACTTTACTATGGACAACAATATTTAAATAAGAATCATCACCCAAGTACACCTTACCTCCATCAAATTCTTCATATTCAGAAAACTAATCTCTATTAAAGGTCATATGGAAAGATGCACCTAAGTCAATTAACCATGGACGATTACCTGCACGAGTTGCAAAGCTACAATGAATGCATCACCATCTTCCTTCTCAGACTCAGAATCAAAATCAGATCTATTCTTTTTTTTCTTCTTTTCTTCTTTTCTTCTTTTTATTCCTTACGAATATGTCCAAGCTTATCGCAATTCCAGCAAACAACTTTGGACTTTCCAGGAGATTTGGATCTCCCCTTGGACTTGGATTTATCATGCTTCTCATTCTTCTTGCCTTTTTCTGTAGGTCTTCCACGAACATTTAGGGCATCCTTGGCACTAATGGATACCTTCCTCCTCATCTCTTCAGAAAGCAAAGAACCCACCACATCTTCAGTCTTCAATATAACAGAAGTACTCCCAATAGACATAGCAAGAGAATCCCACAAATCAGGCAAAGAACAAACCAATAGCTGGCTTTTCTCCTCCTCATCCATTTTGACACCAACTGATGCCAATTTATCCAGCAACATATTGAATGCTTCCAGGTGGTCTATAATTCGTCCACCCTCTTCCATTCTCAAGGAATACAATTTCTTCCTCAAGAAAATCTTGTTCACTAAAGATTTGGCTTGATACATCTCACCAAGATTCTTCCATAGTTTGTGTACAGAGGTCTCTTCATGGATATTGATTAAAATAGAGTCTGCCAAACACAGTCTGATTAGACCCTTGGCTTTACGGTCCATAACATCATATTGAGAAACCAAAGTAGGATCTATAGGCCTTGAAACCTTCTCATCAACAGTATCCCATAGATCTCGATCTATCAACAGATCCTCCATCTTCAACTTCCACATTTCAAAATTATTTCTAGAAAATTTATCCACCTCTATTCTCCTTGATGAACTTGCCATCTAAAAATTCCTATGACAAGATCACAAAGTGTCTTTTGTACAAGCTCCCACTCAAATTTGGATTAGTTCAAAAAACCCAACAACCCACAACTAAAACCAAAGGTGATCAGGCTCTAATACCACTTGTAAGGAAGCTAAGGTAGTAGAAAAACTTCCTACACTAGTCTTGAGAGGAGGATAATGCAAAAATTTATAGATCTTTAACAGTTACAAAAACTTAAATAGAAATAAACATAAATATCATGCATACCACAACACAGTGATTTACATGGGGAAAACCCTTTCGAGAGAAAAATGCCACACTCCAAAATCTGCCTGATATATTATTCAAAAATCACAAAGATTACAATATACTTGCAGAGAAAACTTCTCATAGGAGTATCACCACCAGAGATCTAGAGACAACACAACTGCTATTAGACTCTCAGAATACATCACGATACCGCAGTCATAATACAATGTCCTCATAAAATAGGGTTACCTTCTAGGGCAAGACAAGCTAACAAAATATCTACCATCAGATCTAAAACCTAATAATGAATGGTCCAGATTTACAATATATCATTAGTTTAATGTATGTCAGCCATTTAACAGTTTTTATTGACAAAAAAAATGTTAAAATGCATCCCACTCCACCCCATGCTCCCATTGTATATTACACATATTGGTGTAACTAGGAAATCTATATAAATATATATATCCTATCAACAATAAACCTTATATAATTACAAGGTTGAGACACATTTTCCCAACATTTACACACATTATAATACATTTATATCCCACCTTATCCATACATACACAAATTCTAATACATTCTCCTAGATCATGCTTGAATTATGTTTATCTATACACATATCCCTATACACATATTGCCCACCTTGATATGATTGTTTCTATGTCTCAGGTAATTTTAAAAACAATGAGAAGTTGACCTTACACCTATGGATTTGACCCTCAAAAATTCAAATTTCAAATTTTTAAATTTTGGCTAACTCTTGCCTAGGGCTGACTTAACACAAGTTTGCATGATTTATTGCTATGTACTCACATTCGAAGGCATTCAATTTCATTATTTACACATTGTTAGGTATCTTCTCATCCTCTTCTCATCCAAAGGATTCGAACATTTAGATTTGGTGCACAAAAATGAATCTAGATATACACAATCATCTTAGTCTAGCATTTGCATGATTAAAGAGTATTGTCCTCAATCTTTTACCAAATCTTTATAAAGACTGACCTTGGTGAACATGTCCCCTTGTGACATAATGATAATCCTTTAATGTATTTTTTAATACCACCAATTTCAAATAGTATAGAAGGTAGAAGAAACAAAGACGAATCAAGCAGATCAAGAAGCAAACGTGTGTAGATTGTTAGATCATTTTTGTGAGTGCAAGACATTTCCACGAGTGTAGATCTAACCGAGATTCGTGGACTCAACCCTCCACAACGTAGATAATATTTTTGATCTTGGGATAAGCTATATACTGTCATGTTCCCTTTTTTGACCTTGAGGCATCTAGATTTGAATTCCATATTAGAATTTGTTCATTCTCGATCCTTGAGCTAACTACCTTCATTTATTACATTTACTTTCCATGTTTAGCATTTACTATTTTTATAATACATATGCCTTCATATTTACATAATTATTTGATCTAGGTTAATATATGCCTATTTGTATGCTTCTTATTTGGTTTAGCCTAGATCATAATTAAGAAAATCTTATTTTCCATTATATTTTTGGTGAACTCTATTAATCTTACATGACCTAGTTTTCCTCTAGGGTTCTTCATCAGCATTAGGGTTTTTCATATTTTACATAACTACGAGTTATCATCTATTTGTAGATTTCTTAGGTTTTGATATGTATTTGTTCATTCATTTTAAATTAGGGTTTTTGTACACATTATGATTTATCTCTTTTCTTGGCCTCCCACACTAAGCTATTCCTATTATTATATCACATCTTAAGGCTTGTTCCTTGGCTGATTTGCACAATTTTACATCATAAACTTGACATTTTTCTATCATTCATATCCCATGGAATACCAATTCTTGATACGCATGTGACCTTCTATACTATGGATGTCCATGTCTTCTCTATAAAGGTGTTGTTTAATCATGTCTTATCTTTTGCATCCTTCATTGAGTTGGCTAGTGCCTACCTTCTCATTATAGACACTTATAACTTTCATCTATACTTTCCATGATGTTCCTATGCTTTCTAGTAATGATGAACATATATTAAAAAGTGAACTATCATGCGATGCATCCATTGATGATATTACAACTATTTTATGCATGACATTAGTATGTTTTGAGATGACACATCCTTTGCATGTCATGATAATCTTATCCCCATAGATTCATATAGTTTGAACGAATTACCTTATTTTATATATGATGATAATAATTTCTCTACATATCATGTTGAATATGTATATACTTGTCCTTCATATAACCTTTCTTCACATGATGATATCGTATACCTTGATGATAATATAGTAGCTTATCATGTAAATTTTGTTGATACTTTGTTGCCTTATCCTAAATTGACATGATAAGCCTTATGGAAACGTTTCTACATGTTGATTAGGACAGGTCTTGATAGAGAGTGTTTTTTAATACACCTATATAGTAGTTTTCATTGACATTTTAGATCACACTTCTTAATGATGGATCATAGACTGTGATCCAAAATGTCGATGCAAAAACTACCATAAAATTATATCTAGAAGCACTCTCTGTTACTCACATTTAAAGGCATTCAATTTCATTCTTTACACATTGTTAGGTATCTTCTCATCCTCTTCTCATCCAAAGGATTTGAACATTTAGATTTGGTGCACAAAAATGAATCTAGATATACACAATCATCTTAGTCTAGCATTTGCATGATTAAAGAGTGTTGTCCTCAATCTTTTACCAAATCTTTATAAAGATTGACCTTGGTGAACATGTCCCCTTGTGACATAATGATAATCATTTAATGTATTTTTTAATACCGCCAATTTCAAATAGTATAGAAGGTAGAAGAAACAAAGATGAATCAAGCAGATCAAGAAGCAAACGTGTGCAGATTGTTAGATCATTTTTGTGGGTGCAAGACATTTCCACAAGTAGAGATCTAAGTGAGATTCGTGGACTCAACCCTCCACAACGTAGATAATATTTTTGATCTTGGGACAAGCTATATACTGTCATGTTCCCTTTTTTAACCTCAAGGCATCTAGATTTGAATGCCATATTAGACTTTGTTCATTCTCGATCCTTGAGCTAACTACCTTCATTTATTACATTTACTTTCCATATTTAGCATTTACTATTTCCATAATACATATGCCCTCATATTTACATAATTATTGGATCTAGGTTAATATATGCCTATTTATATGCTTCTTATTGGTTTAGCCTAGATCACAATTAAGAAAAGCTTATTTTCCATTATATTTTTGGTGAACTCTATTAATCTTACATGACCTAGTTTTCCTCTAGGCTTCTTCATCAACATTAGGGTTTTTCATATTTTACATAACTCCGAGTTATCATCTATGTTTAGATTACTTAGGTTTTGATATGTATTTGTTCATTCATTTTAAATTAGGGTTTTTGTACACATTATGATTTATCTCTTTTCTTGGCCTCCCACACTAAGTTATTCCTATTATTATAGCACATCTTAGGGCTTGTTCCTTGGCTGATTTGCACAATTTTACATCATAAACTTGACATGTTTCTATCATTCATATCCCATGGAATACCAATTCTTGATATAGTTGTGACCTTCTATACTATGGATGTCCATGTCCATGACACATCCTTTGCATGTCATGATAATCTTATCCCCATAGATTCATATAGTTTGAACGAATTACCTTATTTTATACATGATGATGATAATTTCTCTACATATCATGTTGAATATGCATATACTTGTCCTTCATATAACCTTTCTTCACATGATGATATCGTATACCTTGATGATAATATAGTAGCTTATCATGTAAATTTTGTTGATACTTTATTTCCTTATCCTACATTGACATGATAAGCCTTATGGAGAAGTTTCTACGTGTTGATTAGGGCGAGTCTTGATAGAGAGTGCTTTTGAATACACCTATATAGTAGTTTTCATTGTAATGCCCTCATTTTGGCTTTTTGACAGTGATAGTATTTTAGTTATATTTAGACAGTTTTGAGACAGGTGGATGATAGACTTATTGGTTATGTTTATTCTACTCATTTTGGATTATGGATTACTGATGTAGTTGTGGACATTTGCTATGATCATTATGATGACATTATGGATATTATAGTTTATGATGTGTTTGACATGATCAGTTAATGGTTAGATATTATCATGCTTTATGTGATTTGTTGATACCTGAATTATAGTTAGAGGTGTTTATGTTATTGTCATGCTTTCAGAGAAGGGATAGTGTAGTATTGCTCATTTCGAGCACCCTACTACGCTGTGACTCCCTGACTCTGTGTGTGTGTTATATATGTATATACTCATATGCAACATATCATTTTGATGAAGGCTGCAGGTACCGAGCATCGACTCCACCTGACTTAGCAGGTCTGAGCATGCCCTTACACCAATGGATAATGTTGATGGGAGATAACATGGGGTTCCCTAGGTCAGTCTTTGTGTTTAGTTTGTGGTCGTGGGTCATGATGTCACTCTATGGTACTTGCCTCGGGTTTGGTCGTCATGTGGTATGTAGCATTATTGTTGAGTTTTGGTTAATAGTCAATATGTATTTTGGAAATGCATTAATGATTATAATAATAATATTAATAGGTTTAGATATAATGGTATTTATTTAATTAATAATGTGAATTTGGAGAATATTGAAAAATGCTTTAATTAAGATTAAATTAATAGGTTTAATAATTAATAATGATGATATTTGTCATAAGTAACTAATATTATATTAATTGTTTGATTTAGTGTATCATGAGTGGAAAGATATTATTAGTTAATAAATTTATTATGAGTGTCTGTCGTGATTTGAAAATCTCTCTCAGAAGGAAAATTTAATTGCATTCAATTTTTGGGATGTGAGGGGATTCTCTGTAACAGTCACAGGAGTGGGAAATTAATGGAGTTTGTCTATTTTTGTATTTTAGGGAGTTATTTGTGAGAAGGGGTTTTCCAGAGAGAGACAGAAAATTGGGAAATTTTTGGAAAGAGAGAAGTTGAAGAATTGAGGGAAGGAGAGGAAGGAAACTTTACGGAAGAGGACTTCGAAGTTGGAAGATAGTAATCCGGGTATGTTTATTTTGCCTCTCTATGTGAAATTGTGTAGTCTGTAACCTTGTCTGTTCAAGAACTTAAACTTCCTTATAGCATGATCGTTTCTGTGCTCTTTATGTGTTTAAATGTATTTGGCTCCCTGACTTTTTTTTCTCATCCTTGGAATTGTACCTTGGTTGCCAATCAGTGAACCTTCCTCTGTAGTCTACCTTCAAATTTATTCTTCTCTTCTTGTCTCGTCTATTCCAAAATCTTTCTTGAAACCTTTTCTGTAGTGAGGCAAATTTAAAGATAAAATATGCATCCTCTTTGATGAACGCCAGTCCTTCAATAATGTCTGAAACCTTGGAATCAAATTAAAATCTGAAACTGAACTAATCATATATATATTTTTTTACTTTAGCCACATAACCCCAAATTTAATCAAATAAAAAAATTGGTAAAAAGTTACTAGAATCATAAGAGATTGATTCATCGAAATCACTTGCCAGTTTTACTTCTCTAATTTTTGTCATGGTTGTGCTCAGCCGTTTGGCCTTGCCCCACATTAGTATTTCAAATTTGTGCCAAAATTGAAGTTTCTTGGCCGTTTAAACAAGGATCATTAAACCAAATGAAAATTTAATAAGATTGTACCTCAGCTAAGGGCGCCACCATATGGCCTTTCTTAGCTTTTCTTCCCTTTGAATTCTGCCTGTAAATGAAGATTTAAACCTATTTATAGGGGTCGATCTACCTTTACAAATAAAGTCAAATTTTCCTCCTTTGCCTAGTGTGGTCGTACGGTCTGTTCTCAGGCCTTTGTTCTTCAAAAATTTTGACTGAAACCTCCAGCTTTATGGTTTTGCTGGGGTCGATTCAAGCATTGAAATCCTTATTTTTGTTTTTCTCTACCAATCACGCTGTCGTATGGCTATTTCCAATGGTAATCTCCCAAAAACGTTACCTGGAACTCAATTGCCATAAGTTTGTGTTTATAAAATAATCTCTACAAACTCCTTCCTGACGTTTATCTATTGCCTTATGAAATCTCTGTAATGTTAGAAAAATCCCTCCATATTCTTGATAAACTTCAATCAGGACAGGTTTAGCAGGTTGATAATATAGTAACCTAGCAAATAGGAAATGAATTAGATAGTTTCCTATCTTATTCAGAATAGTCTATCATATTAGAGATTACCTTCTCTTTATGATAATTCTCATTATTAGAAAACTGGGTTATTGATAATATTTAAGAGTTTAAATGGAATTTAGCATTATATTAATAATTTTAGGTAGTAATTTTCTATTATGATTGATCAGGTTGTAGTTAATAAGGTTTCTTAATTATATTGTCATTATCAATTTCTTATTATAATAATGTGTTATGTTAGATACTGATTTAAGGTAGTTGAAATTAAATTATTTTGTTTCACTTTTAGTTTTGAAAAGTTTAGTAGATCTTTATAGAAGAGTTTAGTCAAGTTAAATTAAATTAGTGATATAAATATTAAATCATTATATTAGTTAGAGAGATGTTTGTTAGTTAAGTGACATGATTACAATTGTAAGTGTTATGTCATTTAAAACTTCAACCTAAAGTTGAGTGATTGAATAGTTTGGGATTTGTATTTATCTACCACTTAGTGTTTTGTAGAGATGAGTTGTTGGCGTTTATTTTATAAGCCATTTAACTCCAGAGTATTTTGGGGTTGTCTTGAGTTATGAAGAGCCTTGATGTCTTTTGTTCGTATGAGAAAGATTGTTGAATTGGGTTTTGGTTATTGAGATTAATTTTTGTAATGATTCGATATGCAAGATGACATATGCCTTGCAGAGTCTTTTTCATGTATGTCATTTTTGTGGTTTTTGTTTGATTGGCTAGGGGTGCTAGTTGTATGCAGGAGAGTGGCTTTCATGGTGGGGCCGGTGCCCAAAGTGGCTACCTGGATAACCCCATGGAAGTTGTAATCAAGTGATAACATAATAATTAATCTAGGTGGGTTGGGTAGTTAATCACATAACAAGATAAGTATGATGCCTCATCCATGCCTTAGTGCTCTCGCAGGCTAAGGGTGGGATGAGAAGGCCTAGTTGGAAAGATTGACCTCCTTGTCTGCATGAGAGGATGTGTCGGTTCCGCATGTGTCACCCTATGGGGCCAGTGCCTAGAGAGAGGTTGCCAAGATAACCATAGATGGGGGCCAGTTTCTAGAGAGAGATAGCCTAGATAACCCATGCTAGGACCATGCGATGACACTCTCCCTACTGTAGTCTAGTTACTTCCTTTATGTTATCTTTTTTTGTTGCCTTTGGAGTATTGTTTTGTCTTGTTGATTTGTGTTGTCTGTGTTGAGTTGGTATCTACTTATTTGTACCCTTTTTACTTTTAACTTAGTGGAACCTCATCGTTATCTCCTAGCTCGGGGGGTGGACCTCAGGGTTCCACATGGTCAGGTGGAAGAGATCAATCCATTGGTTTTCTTGGACATCCTGGTTTGTATTCATGGCGGATGTGTTTCTAGTTCCAGATTTACACTTACATCATCAGAGTTGTATCATGCTTTCAAAATTGTATATCCTTGATGTATATTGTAAATTGATGTAATCAGAATAGAAGACTTTTAATCATGTAATCTTGTATTTGATCTCTTGTACCTATTCATATCTTGTAAATGAAAAATGTATTCTTTTTATGTTGTATCAAATTGTATATAAACTTGTGTTGTTAAGAAACTATGTTTTACTGATGTAGTTATGTCCCTAGAGATGTTAGTTGATGTTGTTATTAGTTTTGTTGATCTAGTGATTATTGCATATAATTGTTTTTAAAAAAATATCCACATTTGCTTGTTTAGTTAACTTAACTCTCTAGGGTTGCATGACAGGGCATCACATTCATTGATATTTTAGACCACACTTCTTAATGATGGATCATAGATTGTGATCCAAAATGTCGATGCAAAAACTACCATAAAATTATATCTAGAAGCACTCTCTATTACTCACATTCAAATGTATTCAATTTCATTCTTTACACATTGTTAGGCATCTTCTGATCCTCTTCTCATCCAAAGGATTTGAACATTTAGATTTGGTGCACAAAAATGAATCTAGATATACATAATCATCTTAGTCTAGCATTTGCATGATTAAAGAGTGTTATCCTCAATCTTTTACCAAATCTTTATAAAGATTGACCTTGGTGAACATGTCCCCTTGTGACATAATGATAATCATTTAATGTATTTTTTAATACCACCAATTTCAAATAGTATAGAAGGTAGAAGAAACAAAGACGAATCAAGCAGATCAAGAAGCAAACGTGTGCAGATTGTTAGATCATTTTTGTGGGTGCAAGAAATTTCCACGAGTGCAGATCTAAGTGAGATTTGTGGACTCAACCCTCCACAACATAGATAATATTTTTGATCTCGGGACAAGCTATATACTATCATGTTCCCTTTTTTAACCTCGAGGCATCTAGATTTGAATGCCATATTAGACTTTGTTCATTCTCAATCCTTGAGCTAACTACCTTCATTTATTACATTTACTTTCCATATTTAGCATTTACTATTTTCATAATACATATGCCCTCATATTTACATAATTATTGGATCTAGGTTAATATATGCCTATTTATATGCTTCTTATTGGTTTAGCCTAGATCACAATTAAGAAAATCTTATTTTCCATTATATTTTTGGTGAACTCTATTAATCTTACATGACCTAGTTTTCCTCTAGGCTTCTTCATCAACATTAGGGTTTTTCATATTTTACATAACTGCGGTTATCATCTATTTTTAGATTACTTAGGTTTTGATATGTATTTTTTCATTCATTTTAAATTAGGGTTTTTGTACACATTATGATTTATCTCTTTTCTTGGCCTCCCACACTAAGCTATTCCTATTATTAAAGCACATCTTAGGGCTTGTTCCTTGGCTGATTTGCACAATTTTACATCATAAACTTGACATGTTTCGATCATTCATATCCCATGGAATACCAATTCTTGATACAGTTGTGACCTTCTATACTATGGATGTCCATGTCTTCTCTATGAAGGTGTTGTTTAATCATGTCTTATCTTTTGTATCCTTCATTGAGTCTACTAGTGCCTACCTTCTCATTATAGACACTTATAACTTTCATCTATACTTTCCATTATGTTCCTATGCTTTCTAGTAATGATGAACATATATTAAAAAATGAACTATCATGTGATGCATCCATTGATGATATTACAACTATTTTATGCATGGTCCATTAGTATGTTTTGAGATGACACATCCTTTGCATGTCATGATAATCTTATACCCATAGATTCATATAGTTTGAAAGAATTACCTTATTTTATACATCATGATAATTTCTCTACATCTCATGTTGAATATGCATATACTTGTCCTTCATATAACCTTTCTTCACATGATGATATCGTATACCTTGATGATAATATAGTAGCTTATCATGTAAATTTTGTTGATACTTTATTACCTTATCCTACATTGACACGATAAGCCTTATGGGAAAGTTTCTACATGTTGATTAGGGCGGGTCTTGATAGAGAGTGCTTTTGAATAGACCTATATAGTAGTTTTCATTGACATTTTAGATCACACTTCTTGATGATGGATCATAGATTGTGATCCAAAATGTCGATACAAAAACTACCATAAAATTATGTCTAGAAGCACTCTCTATTACTCTTATGGACTATGGAAATATTATGTCTCTTATGATGGGTCTATTGATGCATCCTTACATGTGAAGTCATTCTTACTTTCTAATTATCAACACATAGATAATGACACTCTATTGATTAGTGAATTTAGATTATAACTAAGTGCTAGAGCATTACAATGGTTTCGTTTACCTTGATTGCTCTACACTTCCTTTACAAATTTATTGAGTGCTTTTGTTACATATTTATCTAGCTCTAATTCACATGAGGATAATATGGACTTAGAGATGACCCCTCATAATCTATCTTTTGATCCTTATTCCATCAATATGGATTATGTGTCAAGCTACACCTTATTTCCATGCCACCCCAGATTCACACAATACATGATTATAATATTGTGGAGCATACACATCAAAGGTTAGGAAGAGGACAAGATGCCAAATTACCACCACCTATCTTACCAGAAAATACACTTAATTTACCTTGTGTACCTCAAGTTACATATAAAATAAAAGAGTATGACATCATTCGATAAAGGCAAAGTACTCAAGCTAAAATATCTTTATGGGACTTACTATGTACAATTCCATTTTATAGAGATATAATGCAAAAGGCCTTAGAGAAAATCCAAATTGGATCCAATGCTACTCCACAATTAGTAACATATTTGATAGAGTCTACTGGCCACATAGAAAATCATGATATATCATTCAATGATGATGAAATCCCACCTGAGGGGATTCTTAAGGAAGTATTTCCTTTACACATCATGGTGAAATGTGGTCATCTAGTCATTAAATGATCTTTAGTTGAAAATGAATATAGTCTTAACACATGCACTTAGAATGGTTTAAATAATAAGACACAGACATGTCAAAGATACAACCATCAAATCTTACTATTAGAGGGCTCGATAATATGCTTAGATCAGGTTTGGTTACTACTGTTATTTTGATTCAAGTTGGTCCATGCAAGTTAGATAGATTATTCTATTTGATGCTTGAAAAATTAACTTCTAACATCTTGGAAGTCCATGTTTGCATGTTATGAAAGTTGTTCCCTCAACCTTACATCAATGCATAAAATTTTGTCATAAGCGGAAGCTTTATCGCATATCTATCGATCTTTGACCATACAGTAAGTGCATACAAATGGACACATCTACTAATTTTGCATTACACAAAATTAACCCTTAGCAAATGACTATAACATTTTACACAATGATGATTAGGGATCATTAGAATTTATGCCTTGTGGTGTTGGCGAGTATTGTGTTGATCCTAAGGTTTACGATAACCCACCCCTTTATATGTATCCATCTATCTATGGTAAAACACCTAAAGTGTATAGTGAGTCCAAAAGAGTCATGTATCTATGAGAGTGATTCTAAAAGTGGTACATCCAATGTAATGTCCCTTTTTAATTAATTAGCTTATGTGGGCCCTATTTTTATTTTACCATTAGGGATATAAAAATATTTTAACAAAAGGGCCATAGTTTAGTAGCAAGAATAAAAAATTAATAAATAATATGGAGGTGTGGGTTTCTTGGCAACTTCTTCATGACAAATTCTATGACAAGACTTTAATGAGGAGTTACAATTTGATAATTCATAACAAAGTGGGGGCTATTTTGGAGAAATAATCTCATTAATATTTTAATTTCTATCTTTGTGGTGTTAGAAATTTGTGCCTTACTGGTGCTATATATTGAGGTGCTTAGTTTCCTTTGGGAAGGCTACCAATTATTCAGTCTTTTATGTCATAGTTTAAGCCTTGTGTTCAACTAGACAATTCGAGGACAAAACCCTTGGATTCAAAGATTAAGGAATAAATCCCTTTGATTTCTTGAGGGAAATATCATTCAAAGGTTGTATTTGTGCTTAAATATTTTATTTTATTTTTTTAGCAGACATTTGTATTTAGAGCAGCAACATATTGTAATAGTAGATTTGATTCATATTTGTAGTTGTTTTCTTGAAGATATTCTAGAATTTTTGAATATATTCAACTCCAACATATTTGTATTGTTTTCATGCAATCTATTGCTACATCTTTCAAGATTTTTATTTATTTGATTAATATATAAAAATTATTATTCATCCACCTTATGCTCTCACCCCACCCTCACTGGATCTTGATGATCAAAAAGTTGTGAATAATAATATTTACTCACCGTATACTCTCATATCACCCTTATGGGATCTTGGTGATTAGAATGTGGTAAATATTTTATAAAAAATTGTTGAGGTCATTATAGTAGTATCAAATCTTTGATCTTAGCATCTTGAGGGGTGAACAAAAGTGTTGACGCTACCTAGTGAAAGAGAAATAATATATTTGAGAAGAAAATAAAAGAAGTTGCCAACACAAGATTCAAATAAATAAATGGGGAAGAGGAAAGAAGAAATTGATAGATGAAGAAAAGGAGGATTTCTTCCTTGAGACTCTGATAGGAATTCATCAGGGACAAGAAATAATGGTAGAACTAATGGTACAAATGCTACAATTTCAAGGCAACATGAGAGATCAACACCATGCAAAAACATCTTAGAGAGAGGGGAGAACATCCACAAATAACTGATCCATGGCTAGCTCCATACCAAAGATGGTTAAGCCTATATTTTACAGAAGGAGGAGAAGGAAGAAAAAGAACTCAAGGCTACTCCTATAGAGGATATTGACATAATCTTTGAGGATTATCAAGGGAAACATGACTAATTCAAAATCACATCTTTTTTCAACTACTTGGAGATTCTAAAAAAAAAGAATCCATGGTGGAAGAAACCCTAATAGCAAATAAATGATGAGAAGAAGGGTTTGCAACAAAAAGTGACTAAATTAAATCCTCCTACATTTGATGGAAGTAACAAGATATCTACTTGGGCTTGGTTACAAAAATTACATATGTGCTTTACTCTCAACTATATGGAGTAGGAAGGTGCCATTCAATTTGACACGCTGCATTTAGAGGGTATTGCTTATTGTTGTTAGCACCATGGTTTGGTCACAACCTTGTGCAAACTTTTGATAATTTTAGTTAAAGGATTTTTTATCACTTCGAGTGTAAAGATGAGGATGAGTACTTTAGGGATCTCATAGGAATCTAGCAACAAAAGTTAGTAGAATCGTATTGTATACACCTAAAAATGGCTAAGTCGAATTAAATAAATATTTTAATATTTATTTTAATTCTCATTTCTTCTATCAATTAAATAAATATCCTAATTTATTTAAATGATTCAGTTCCCTCCAATAATTAAATAAAATCAATTTATTTAATTAAATCCCTAAATTCTTCTAATGTCTCACATAATTAAATAATTTTAAATTGTTTAATTAATCCTAAATTCCTCTATCCTAAGTCCAAGTTCCATAAATCCACCTCACCTTTCCACCTCACCTATTCACCTCACCTTTCCACCTCACCTATCCACCTCACCTTGTTGCACATATAACTAAATATTTTAATATTTAATTAGCTAATATTCCCTCACCCACATGTCCTATTTCTCCTCCAGTCAGATTAGTTAACTCATCAATCAAATCAGTTAACTAATTAGTCAATTGAGTTCACTCCTCAATCTATTCTGCTGACTCCCCAATCAACCCAGTTAATTAATCAATCATCTCAATTAAATCTTCAATCTATTCTATTAACTCCCATAACTCATGAAGAAGGTTTGGACACTTGTCCTCTTCTGATGCGCACACATCCCCTTAAGCTTCCTCAACCATACACCTCACAGGTAATTCCTCTAGTCATGGATCTATTGACACTTGGATTTGGTCTTCCCTCAGCCTATAAAAGGGACCCTCATTCTGTCATTTTCATCCATCTAAGCTTAAGTAAACTTACTCTGCAGGAATCATTACAGCGTGCCTTTGGCAAAGTTATTAGTATATTTGCATTATCAACCCATTATCATCACCATGTCTCCATCAATCCATATCCATTATAGTTGCATTATAGTTTAGTCTCCATTGCACATTCCATATCACAACCGTTCTACTCTTGTCATCTTCAACAGCAAGGAAGTACACACTTCTGAGAGCTCCATTACCATCAAGATCAAGAGCAAATAGGGGAACAATGGAAGCATAGAGGTAAAATGGTCTTCGAAGGTATATTCTTGGTTTACTTGTGTTTACATCAATTTCCATTGAGTTATTGGATGATTAGTTGTTTCATACTATTGTTCACATTTTCTGATAACATTTCTGGCGCCCACCATGGGGCCTTGCCCCATTTTTAACTTCAATTTGAGTGTTGTGTGAAGGTTTTGTCACGACAAGTCATTCCTGTGCATACAACTTCCAGTTCTATGCATTTAACACTTTCTGCACCGCATTCAATCTTTATGTGCATCTGACCTGTTTCGTTATGCATCTAATACATTTCTCTATGCTTTTTATCTTTCGACGCATACGCAGTACAGTCCTGCGCATTTGATAGCTTCTGCTGCACTTCTGATATTTCAACACATACAAACTGTATTCCTGCACATTTAATCATTATTGCTGCGCTTATTGTAAATCTACGCATATGAATCACACTACTGTGCATATGACTTGTAGATTTGCACATTTGATTCGTTAGAGAAAGTTGTAATGTTTGTATCAGATCTTCCATACTAACTCTCATTTGTAGGTGTTAGAAGCTAGACTTAGTCATTTTAGCTACATTATTAAGCCACCTTGAACTAATTAGGAGAGAGAGTAACTTAATATGTTCATGCAAATCATCATATAGATATAACTAGGTGGAAAGTAAATCATTTTGTTGCATCACAACTTGCATCTAGTCCCAACCTAGGGGTTAAAAACTGAACAATCTCTTTATGTTTTTACTATCTTGCACTACAATCTTTCACATAGCTTAATAGGGGAAAGTAACACTTGTTTATTTCTTCAAGCAACAATCTACACCTAGATTTGTTAGAAGGTTAAAATAAACAATCTTTTCCAAGTTATTGCTATCTTGTTACAAATCTCTGTGCTTGGTAGAGTTAACACATTTAGTTATTTTTCTTTTAACTAGGGGTTAAAGAACAAGCATTCTTCGTGTTTTAAGAATGATAATAGGACTATGCTCTCCCCTTTTTTGGGTGACCAAAATGCCAAACTTATTATTTTGCATGTTTAAACTTTAGAGAGGCCTACCCTTGGAATTCCTTCCTTCCAAGTGGGATGACCTTAAGTGATAACGGGATAATGCCAAGCCACCTCCAAGTCACTATAAATAAATTGTGTTTGTGATGAAAGCTGCAAGCAACAGGTGCTATTGTGTTACACCGACCAATGTTTCCCCCAAAATCCTATGGAGCGTAACCTCTCCATGCTGGGAAGCCTCCTTATCAAAGTGAATGGCCGCACATGTAACCACCCGAACGGATGCCTTGACTAAAGCCATTTTGTTCTAGTAAGCCAAAATCTCCTATTTGGTGACACAGGAAGAGGAACCTCTAGAGCCATCCAATGTCATACACTCATTTAGTGTAGAGACAGAAAAATTGTTCAACTCTTCAGAGGAACTATAACTTGGTATGCGTGAGAAGTGAGTGTCGTGGAGGGGAGCCGGTGCTACCAAGTTATTAGTTGTCCACCTTTATGCAAGTGGCTGGTGTAAAAACCAAGTTAGAACTCATCAAATACTATCCTGGCCAACCTTAGGATTGTGCTTGCTTTTTGGTCAAAAAACTTATAATAACAAACATGAAATCTTCTTGTGTGACATGTTTTCTTGCAACTAATTGATACAAATCATCAACGAAAATACCAGACTTACTTCAAGAAACTTTGTAAAAACAACCCAAGATCGAGAAAATTGAAACAAAAAAAAGACAACACTACCTGCAGTTCCGCGCATTTAAACCATTCTACTGCGCATGTGACAAGTTTTGTTGCACATTTAATCCTGCTGCACATTTAAACCAATCTGTTACACATATGACAAGTTTTGTTGCACATTTAATCCTACTGTGCAATTGACCCATGCTGCTCCACATTTGAGACATCCTGTTGTGCATACAATACTTCTACGCATTTGATGCATAGAGTGGCACATACAAACCACAGTGCTGCGCTTTCAAAAATTAGTGCATTCCAACCAAACCTGCACATTTAACCGGCATTGTTACGCAATTGACCATTCTTCCTGCACATTTGAAGCTGCGCATGCAAAATAGAGAGCTATTTTGTACACTTTGGAGAAAAATTGAAACTAGTTCTAGGTACCTGTTATTGCATATACCTTGTTTATGATCTCAGGAAAACTGTACAAATCCGTTTCACATACTTTTTTCAAAACATTTCCATTTGCCATATCATCCCTAGTGCAAACATCAAACAAAAAAAACCAAGTTTCCTACTAAGGTGTCATTAAATCTTCCAAAAACTCAAAATAAAAATCTAGTTAGTTTCACAACAGGATATATCATCCTTCATCTTGGAACTATACTAGTGTAATCTTGATAAAAGTAGTTCATATCAATAGCAGTGATCAACTCTCCCTACTTTGACTATCTTTTACCTCAAGAGCACATCTGTTTGAGCAAATAGTAGATCAAAATTTGAACCTTAGGAAAATTCTTGTCATCTCAACCTTTTCACAAGCATTTTTCATCCAACATTCACCTCCACCAAATGGTTTTTATGGTTGCAACTAGATCAAAATCCAAAGAAAAGCAAGATATGGATCCTTTGAACAAAGACATACCATCTTCATCTCACAGTGATGGAGAGGAAGAAATCCCGCATGAGGAAGTAATTGGTGCTTCACAAGACTCCAAATTTCAAAAGATGATGGACGAGCTCCTAAACATGGACCCTCAAAAGTATTTCCTTATGCTAGCACAGCAAGGGGCCGAACTTTTGACAGATTTTGACACCTCCATCATCAAAGACACCACCTCTACGAATGACATGGAAACTCCCAAGATCACACTAGAGGTTCCCAAAATAGACAAGTCTAAGGGTACAATCAATCCCTTGGATATATTGACAACACAAATCCAAGCCTTACAACAACAGCTCGCAGACATTCAAACCGAAGCATCAACAAAACACTATTCTCTAGAGGATATTTCACCATATCCTTTTGACAAGACCTTGATCATGATACCTTTCCCCTCAAAATTTGAGGTACCAAAATTTGACAAATATCAAGGAAAGGGTGATCCAAGAGACCATATCAGAGAATTTGGTGCAACATGTCTTGGAGTCACCCACAATGAAACCTATCTCATGCAACTATTCCCAAGGAGCTTGGGAGGACAAGCTATGGAATGGTTCTCTTGCCTACCTCCTAGCAATAGAACCTTCAATGATCTAGTGGATAAGTTTATCACTCACTTCTCATATAACATTGAGCATTGAATCTCAATGTTAGATCTTTGTAACACAAAACAAAAGGGTGGAGAATCCTTCGCCGCTTTCTTGCAAAGATGGAGACAACTGGCCAGCAAATTTCCATATCATATACCAAAAAAACAAATGCTTGATATGTTTGTACACAACCTAAGCGCTGATCTCAGCTACCAAATACAAATCCAATGTCCTACTTCATTTAGTAAGGTCATTGAGATGGCGTTACTCATTGAAAAAGCTTTGATAGACAAAGGTCAAGTCGAGATCTACAAGCAAACCTCTAGCTCCAATAATAACACAAACAAGCCAAGGTTTTGGACAAAGAATAAAAACATTGTCAATGACGGTGTCTTGGATGCAAAACAAGTGATCCCAAAGCAATTGATCTTCAACTTGTCTAATCCGCAAAACAACACACCGCAAAACAAGCCCCAAAACAATGTATCATGACCCACTAACTTTCCTCCCCAACAAAAGTTCACACCTTTGGGAGAATCACTAGAATCAGCCTTACGGATGCTCATATCGAACAATGTCATAACACTTCCAATGGCACGTGATTACGAACCTAAATTCAAACCTCCTTGGTGGAAAGACTTAGACTTCTACGAGTATCATCAAAGCAAGGGACATAAGACCAATGACTGCCAAAGCCTCAAAAACGTACTGCAAGACTTAGTAGATCAAAAGGTGGTCAAAGTTAAGGGACAAGGATCCAATGAGGACCATTTGGCATACTAGAATCTACTCCCCAACTATGAAGAGGGAGGTTCATAGTTGGGAGGTTCTTTAAACCACAACAATAATAGGGGTAACAACAAAAACTATACAAATGTGTCTTATGACTATGTTGTTAACCACATTTCTGCAAGTGATGCGCATATCAATGTCATCACTATAAACAAGAACCCCAATTGTAACATAACAACCTGCAGTGGAAAAGTTACTCTTCAAGGGACACCACCCAAAACTCCATCCACGTCTAACCAGTACAATGTCTTAGAGCAGCTCCACAAAACACCATTACACATTTCCATTTTGGAGCTCTTACGTGTATCCCCATCCCACAGGGCCATCCTCAACCAAGCTCTCTCAGAAACCACAGTCCCAACGAATCTAGCACCTAACCACACCTCATTTCTTGACCTTCACTGAAAAGGATGACATGTCAATCACCCAACCACACAATGCATCTCTCCACATCGAAGCATTTGTCCACAAACATAAAATAAAAAGGGTTCTAGTCAATGGAGGAGCAGGTTTAAATATTTGCACCTTAAAGTTAATCCTTGCATTGGGGTTTTTGGAGAAAGCTATCGATCCTAAAAAGAAAATCACCATCCAAGATTACGATGAAGAGGAAAGAACTTCAAAGGGAACCATTGTTTTGCCTATCAGAGTGGGACCTATAGTAAAGGATGTGGTGTGTCAAGTCCTTGACATGGAGATTGCATATAATATTCTCTTGGGAAGACCTTGGATACACACAATGAAGGCAATGCCATCAACTTATCACCAATGTATCAAGTTCCCCATGATGGCCAAGAGATCACCATTCAAGGCGATCCCAATCCATTTCAATATTACAACTCCGTACACTCTAAACCTAATGTTGTAATTCCCAATAACCGTGCCTCTGCTTCATCCTCATCCTGTGTTGATCCCACTACACTCCCTTCCACATCAAAGGCACCCAAAATCAACCTCAAGCTCAAAGACAAGGGTGTCAGTGAATATACAACTGCACAATCCTTTTGCTTAGCACAGGTACCTATATCCCCCAGGTCCTATGGAAATCCATCAATGAGAAAACCCAAGGCATTAGAAACTCCAAAAGGTCCGTTTGTAAAATGGGGAAGCCTTGAAGATGAGAGCGATGAGAAAGACATCCTACAATGATTATATAAGGATGAATACAACATATCCAAGCAAAAAGACCATCACTCCACATTGCAAACCGAACAATATGGTCAAGGATTCTCAATACTACAAAGAATGGGATATGAAGGTCATGGCCCCATAGGATTGAGGAAGGAAGGTATCACTGTACCTATCCAATCTCCTTCATTAACAACCCAAGACACTACAGGGCTAGGTTACACCAGCAAAGCAAAGACCAAAGGAACAAACAAAAATAAAGGCAAGCAACCACAAGCATCTGCTACTCACCTAGTAGAGCAAATTCACCAACTACAAGGACAGAGCGAGACAGACTCCAATGAATATGAATGGGATAGTCTCTCAGAATTATCTTGTGATGAAAAAGATGTTGATGTGGTCCATGAGTATGAACCTACCCCTACAACTCATGAGAGACAAAGTTCATGGTCTTGACCTCTAGAGTTCGATCCGCATAATAATGATAGTGAGATTCGTGAGCAAAGAATGATACCAAACTTGACAGATCAACTTGTGGAGAGTACAATCACATGCATCATCAATTCTTGCAATAACCACATTAACTCCTCCATCTTGACCATCACTGCTCTTGAACCAGACAAATCTGATGACTCGTTACCACTATCTAGAACTCATAGATTGGGATTTGCAAGACTCTACCCTTGAGCTAGATACCTTTCAGAATGATGAGGCCATCATCGATTTTCTAGAACTTAGAGACCATATACCCGCAAGGGATCACAGTGCTGGCTATGCCATAGAACTCAATGATAGGGCTTATTTTGGGGAGAGTGCCAAGCCTTTCAGTCTCAGAAATGTACAAATGAAAGATAGATCTAACGGTGAAAACCGCTTTGTGGCAGTGTTAGATCGTGAAAATAGTAAAAATATGGACGTATCCAATGGTGAAAACCTCTCTGAGGCACTGAAAGATGAAAGGATTGACCCTCTTCCCAATCTAACACATCAGGAGAGATCCTCAATCTTTGGAACCAGCAGAACAGATCAACGTCAGCACAGGTGAAAATCCAAGGATGGTTCATATGGTACAATCTTTAACTGCACAAGAGAACCCAGAGTTCTCAAAATTCTTCAAAAAGAAACAAATCAACTTTTCTTGGTCATACGCGGATATGCTGGGTCTCGATCCAAACCTCATAATGCATCATTTATCGCTAGCTCCGAGAGCTAAGCTAGTTAAACAAAAAATTAGGAAGATGCACCCACATATCGCACTCATGGCAAAAGAAGAAATCAAGAAGCTGCTAGATGTCGAGTTTATCAAACCAATTGACTATCCAGAGTGGATTTTTAATAAAGTGCCTATCGTCAAACTAGATGGAAGAGTTCAACTGTGTAATAACTTTAGGGATCTAAACAAGGCTTGTCCCAAAGATGACTTCCCCTACCTAACATCGACATCATTGTAGACCTCATAGTAGGACACACCATGTTGTCTTTAATGGATGGATTCTCTGGATATAACCAAATCAAGATAGCGCCAGAGGATCAACATAAAATTGCATTCACATGTCCATGGGGTACCTATTGTTGGTGTGTCATGCCATTTGGGCTAAAGAATGTAGGGGCAATATATCAGCGGGCAATGACAACAATATTTCATGACATGATGCATACCATGATGGAAGATTACGTCGATGACATTCTAGCCAAATCAAAAACTAGAGAAGGGCATCTACAAGTCCTAGACAAGATCTTCACAAGATTGGAGCAGTTTAATGTGCCCCTCAACCCGAAGAAGTGCATATTCAGAGTCACATCTAGCAAACTTCTCGGATACATTGTGTCCGCCAATGGAATCGAAGTAGACCTAGCTAAGGTAAAAGCCATCATGGAAATGCTGCCTCCCAAAAATCTCAGTCAGTTGTGGTCTCTACAGGGAAAACTACAATCTATCAGAAGGTTCATCTCTTAGCTAGCAGATAAATGTCATCCATTTATGCATCTCCTCCACAAGAATATTCCCTTCAAGTGGGATGACTTGTGTGAACAAGCTTTTCAACATTTAAAGGAGTATTTTATGAATCCACCTTCTTGATGCCACCAATTTAGGGCAAGCCATTGCTACTATACATTTCAGCCACACCAATAGCTCTTGGAGCTCTGCTAGCACAACAAAACCATAAAGGAAAAGAACAAGCCATCTACTACATCAGCTGCACACTGGTCTGCTATGAGCTTCAATATACATTGATTGAGAGAGCATGTCTTGTTGTGGTTTTTGCTTCACAAAAATGGAGACATTGCATGCTATCACATTCTATCAAGCTAGTAGCAAAGATCAATCCATTAAAATACTCACTCAACAAAGCTACCCTAACAGGTAGAATATCAAAATGGGTCATGATACTCAGTGAATTTGACATCGAGTATGTAGACAGATGAGCAATAAAAGGGCAGGTAATTGTAGATCAGCCGGCAGATACACCTGTAAAAGATGACAACTTATTGATTTTGAGTTTCCAGATGAATTTATCTTTCACATAACAACAACCTGTAAACTCTACTTTGACAGATCATATACTCAACATGGGTTCGGGGCAGGTATCTTGTTGATCACACCTAATGGGGACACCATTCCCAAGTCATACAAACTACTCTTCCCATGCACTAACAATGTGGTGGAGTACGAGACCCTAGTCATTGGTATCAAGCTAACAATAGAATGGAAAATCATAGAACTTCATGTGTATGGCGACTCGCAACTTGTCATCAATCAAGTGAACAATGACTATCAAACAAAGGATGAGAAGTTAATACCATACAAACATATGGTAGATGACTTCAAAGAATATTGTGTTGAGATTTATTTTGAGAAGATACCAAGGTTGGAGAACAAAGCAGTAGACGCCATGGCAACGATTGTATCTCTCATTGATATCCCTAAAAACCAATCACGTTATGAGTTCTTGGTAGAGCCAGTGTCCCATCCTGCGTATGACACACCCAAATCCCACATCATTTTCCATATCATAGGATCTGATTCTCCCCTATAGAGAAAAGTATTTTCCTATTTGAATGAGAATACCCAACCTACTAATCCATCAAGGAACCAAAAGAGAACCTTCATTCCTCAAGCCTCCTATTTTACCATAATTGCTAATACCCTATATCGACGTGGACTCGATGGTACTCTTCTAAGGTGTCTCGATAGTGAGGAATATCAAACGGCCCTAAGCGAAGTTCACGACAGGATATGCAGGACCCACTCTAGTGGTCCTACCCTGGCTAAGAAACTCATACATATGGGATATTATTGGCCAACTATGGAAAAAGACTCCTATCATTTTGTAAAGAGGTGCAAGAAATGCCAGATCCATGGGAACCTGATACATGCACCAACACAGGAGCTGTAGTTGTTAACAACTCCTTGGCCATTCTGTCAATGGGGACTCGTCCTAGTGGGCAAGATCCATCCAACATCATCCAATGACCATAAATTTATCATAACTACCACTGAGTACTTTACAAAGTGGATTGAAGCCGTACCCCTCACCAATGTCATGGGAAAACAAATTGCCTCTTTCATCTTGAACAACATCATTTGCCACTATGGTATCCCTTTATCCATTATCACAGATAATGGGCGACCATTCAAAAAATAGGATGTCACAGCACTGTGTGACAAATTCCACATCCAACACCACTTTTCCACACCATATTACCCCTAAGGAAATGACCAGGCTGAGGCATCAAATAAAACCATCTTAAAAATCCTAAAAAAGACTATCAATGATGCCGGCCGCGATTGACACATCCAATTGAATCCTGCGTTGTGGGCCTACCGCACAAGTATCTGTACACCCATAGGGGCAATGCCATATTCCCTCATCTATGGCTCTGAAGCCATCTTGCCCATTGAAGTCAAGATCCTGTCCTTGAGAGTATCATTAAAAGGCCTCATATCTGATGAAGAATATAGAGTTTCCAGACTTTAAGAGTTAGAGTTGCTTGAAGAAAGAAGACAACAGGCCTTTAACCATCTCAAGGCTTATCAACAAAGGATGTCCAGGAGTTACAATCACAGAGTTAAACCTCAGGTATTTCAAGTTGGTGACCTAGTCCTTAGAGAGAATCGTAGGAATCAACAAGATAGAGAGAAGAAAGGTAAGTTTGAACCCAACTGGCTGGGTCCTTTTGTCATCATTACTGCCACCAGATCAGGTTCTTATCAATTGGCTACATCAGAAGGTGAACTATTTGATGATCCCATCAATAGTATGCATCTTCGCAAGTTCTACACCTAATCCCCAATGCAAGGGACCAAAATAGCAAAAAAAATAAAAAAATAGAAAAATAGCACAAAAAATTAAAAAATGGAAAAACAACCAAAAAATCATCCTCTGGTGAAAACTTGGTAAACAGGCGCCTTGGATGGATACCATGATGAAAACCTAGAAAATAGGAGTCGTGTATTTTAGCTTTCTTGCAAATAAAAGCAAGTGGTGAAAACCTGGTAAACATGCACTACTTGTGATAAACTGCCTCCTCCATCTTTTTGAACCTTGTTCCTCATCCATCCCTCCTACAGTGCATCTACCCAATCGCATCGAGATACCTACCATGGCTTGTTGTTCGCTCACCCTTATCCCATTCTCCCACCAGATGGCAAATACAAGCTTGCATCCATCTTGTCATCCATCTTCAACCAATCCATTGAACCATTGTCAAACTACGTCACCTCTGAGCTATCATGTAGGCAAGGCCATCATTGATGCGCCCTCAATGCTCCTTTCCCATCCATTCCATTCCGTGTAACCCATCCTTTTTCCCATCCGAATCCACACTATCTCCCATCCCCTAGGTCCTAGGTCCACAAAGCCCACACCCTGAACTACGTTGCCTCTGCGTCGTCACATAGGCAAGGCCATTTATCAATGAGCCCCTGAGGCACTAAGTCAGTCCCTTAGGGCCCATTTCTTTGTGTCTATTGTCAATTCACCCGCAATAAATCAATCCTTTACTTGACTAGGGGCAACTCCTCACCCTAGTTGGAGAGTTGGGTTCTAGAATGTCATGCACCTCAGAGGATAACAATAAGGATCGCGATACCATCACCAGACAATAAGAAGCATTACAAACACACTTTTTCAACAAAATGCTTGACACAAGAACTAGACCTATAAACAAGACACAATGAGCCTCAACCATCATGATGATTGTATCTATTTTCATTGCAAGAAAACATAACTATGGCAAGAAAATTTGTGTTTATTAAAAGGTTTAAGTTACAGAGTCTTGATTTTTGTTATTATGTCTTTTTATGCTACTAGAGGATGTCAAACACTAGAGGAGCTATGATGGGGGCATAATTATCTTATTTATTTGTTGTTTGTGGATCAATCTTTAGTAATGTGACGACTTTGTCTAATGACATGATCGACAAAAGATCATTGAGGACGTTTTAAGTCTAAACATGAAACAGCTCAATCCTTGTCTATTGACACATGCAAGGCATACTCAAGTCATCTAGATTCAATTTTGACTAGATGCTTGTATTAACTTGCTAAATCAAAATCCATGTAAGTAATACTTAGGTCATCATGGTTTAATTATACCTAGATGCTTGTATTTTCTTACAACTTTTAAAATCTCAATTATGAAACAAAGTACTTCAAAAACTTGTATCCGAAGATGACAAAATCCACATCCATACATATCAAATTGCATTTCATTATAAGCATTTCATTCTTGTCACAAATCCAAGTGTCTCAAGATCCATTTATCTATTTTCCCAAATCATTTCATCCATTAACCAGTTCATTCTTCTAGGTTTTCTTTCATTATCCAAATCTTTTCATCAATCTTTCAAATCAAACCTCTAATCAATTCTTCATTCATCCAAACCAATCTAGTCAATCCAAGCAAATATCCAAATGCAAGTCCATCCTTAATCCATACCAATCGAATAAATCAATCTTGTCAAATTATCCAATTGCAATCAATGGTCTTGATCCTAATCTCGTCGTACACAAAATCAATCCATCATCATTAATAGTGGGATATATATTTCCTGCATCTTTGTGTTGATCTAGGGATATATCATTCCCTGCAATGACAACACTATTGTCAATCATTATCGATTAATCATTTGTTTACAGCTTGACAAGGGCAATACCTTGTTTGTTCTTATATCATTTGTGCATACTTGCTTACTTTCTTGTGTGTGTTATCATTTTATCTTGCATAGTGGGTCATTCATCTCTTTCGTCCATATCTTATCTTGCATCCTCTATTTTTGTTAGCCATCCTTTGTCATTCTGTCTCATCATGAGATCGTTTGTCATCTTGTCGTCACATTCTTCCTGTCCAATCTCCCGAGGGGGCATCCTATCATCATTAACCTTTACCAGGAGCAAACTGGGGCATGCATCAATCACAAAATTTTTAATTCTTTGAAACAACGTGATAAAACACATTGCATCAAAGAGGGGCAAAATGTATACACCTAAAAATGGCTAAGTTGAATTAAATAAATATTTTAATATTTATTTTAATTCTCATTTCTTCTATCAATTAAATAAATATCCTAATTTATTTAAATGATTCACTTCCCTCCAATAATTAAATAAAATCAATTTATTTAATTAAATCCCATAATTCTTCTAGTGTCTCACATAAATAAATAATCCTAAATTATTTAATTAATCCTAAATTCCTCTATCCTAAGTCCAAATCCCATAAATCCACCTCACCATTTCCACCTCACCTTTCCACCTCACCATGTTGCACATGTAATTAAATATTTTAACATTTAATGAGCTAATATCCCCTCACCCACATGTCCTATTTATCCTCCAGTCAAATTAGTTAACTCATCAATCAAATCAATTAACTAATTAGTCAATTGAGTTCACTGATCAATCTATTATGTTGACTCTCCAATCAACCCAGTTAACTGATCAATCATCTCAGTTAACTCCTCAATCTATTCTGTTAACTCCCATAACTCATGAAGAAGGCTTGGACACTTGTCCTCTCCTGATTTGCGCACATTCCCTCAAGTATTCTCAACCGTACACCTCACAGGTAATTCCTCCAGTCATGGATCTACTAACACTTGGATTTGGTCTTCCCTTAGCCTATATAAGCAAGGTCTTCACACCCATTTTAGATCCATCTAAGATTAAGCAATCTTACTCTGTAGGAATCATTATAGCATGCCTTTGGCAAAGTTATCATCCATTTTCATTAGATCAACCCATTATCATCACCATGTCTCCATCAACCCATCTCCATTATAGTTGCATTGTAGTTTAGTCTCCATTGCACATTCCATATCACAGTTGTTCTACTCTTGTCATCTTCAATAGCAAGGAAATGCACACTTCTGAGAGCTCCATTACCATCAAGATCAAGAGAAGATAGGTGAACAATGAAAGCATAGAGGTAAAACGGTCTTCGAAGGTATATTCTTGGTTTACTTGTGTTTACATCAATTTCCATTGAGTTATTGGATGATTAGTTGTTTAATACTATTGTTCACATTTTCTGATAACACATGATACTAAGTTTTACTATGTTGTAGTTATGGTATCAGATGTTTTAGTAGAATCATATTTTTAGAAGTTTCAACATATTATAGTTATGGTACCAAATGTGTCCAAAAAGAGAATCACTTTTTCTCTTTTTTTGAATGTTTATTTGAACCTCTCATGGTTCTTATTAAGGATTTTGCACCCTCTTCAATCCAAGAGGCTGTCAAGAGGGCTTTAGCACTTGATCCATCTATGTTAAAAATTAGGTTTTCATTTCAATCCAAGGCACCCACCTTTGGTTAGCACAAGGGAAATTTATAGAAAGGAGGATTTAATTCATATTCCTAGAAAATCACACCACAACCATCTACAACAAAGAAGGCAAATGCTTACACCAAAAATGAACTTAGAAGAAAAAAGTTATTTTTTCCAATAAGAAGTCATAGGAACTTGGTCATGGATGTCTTGGAAAGGCTCAAGTCCATTATATTGAGGTGTTATTTGATGATGATACAGATTCTGAAGAATCCAAGTCACAACTAATCATAGAGGAGCATGAATTAGAAAAGTTGGAGGATGGACATTTAGGCACAAGTAGTGACATACTTGCAACACTTTCAGGAGCACCTTGATATCATCCATTCAAAGTTAGAGGACTGTTATTTCGATAATGGATCACAATGCATATTAATAGTTGGGATACCCACAACTTCATTTATGAAGGCTTGGTGGTTAAGAGAGGATTGAAAGTTGAACACTTTCCCAGGTTCAATGTCATTGTTGTTGATGGATTCACTATTCCATGCACTAAGATAATCTGACAACTCAAACTATCCATGGGTTATCATAAGGTCTATGATGATTTCTATATAGTGGGATTGGGAGAAACTAACATGGTATGGGTGTATAATAGTTACATTCCCTTGGCAAGTTTTCATAGAATTATCAATCCACGGAGCTAATGTTTAAATCTAAAGGGAAAAATGTGGTGCTTAGAGGTATTTTTGATGGATCACTATGAGTGGTCACATCTAAGAGAATGGAGATGACTTTTTGCAAGGGACAAGTTGCTTGGGTAGAAAGTTGTTTGGTGATGCCTACAAATTCATCCATGGGTAAGCACTATACGTATCATATCCATATTCAAAATATTTTGGACAAGTATAGTGTGGTGTTTAGTGACTTGCCTCTAGGGTTGACAAATAGAGGATTCCCACACATCAGAGTTGGAACTAGGTACTAAAACTATCATGACCACCCCTTACTTCCATTCGAGGATGTACAAAGAAGAGATAGAAAAGGCCATAAATAAATTTTTGGAGATGGTTCACATCAGGCCTAGTTCTATCTCTTTTTCATCATTTTTGGTACTTGTGAAGAAAAAAATGGTATAGTGAGGACGTGTAGAGACTATAGAGCACTAAAAAAAACCATCAAAAATAAGTATCTAATTCCCAAAATCAATGAGCTTATTGATGAGTTTCATGGAGTGGTTTACTTTTCAAAGATTGATCTAAGATTAGGATACCCGCAGATCTGTGTACATGACGATGATGTGCACAAGAAAACATTCAGATGTCATTTTGGGCACCTTTTGGCTTGACAAATGCTCCAACCACTTTCTAATCATGTATGAATTAGGTATTCAGTAATTGATTAAGAAAAAATATTTTATTTTTCTTTGATGATATATTGATTTATAACAAAACTTGGGAAGAACACTTGAATCATTTAGATGTAGTCCTTGGAATATTAGAGCAATAGTATCTCTTTACAAAAGAATATGTGTGAGTTTGGGATAACATAGATTCCATACTTTGGGCCATATCATTAGTGATCAAGGTGTCCAGGTGGATCAACAAAAGATCCAATCCATCTTGGATTGGCCACCTCCTAGCACATTGACATAGTTGAGATGGTTCTTTGGTCTTTGTAGTTATTACATGATATTTTTTAGGGGGTTTTCTCATGGAGTGCCACTACTCAAGAGGCTTTTAAGAAGCTTAAGGAGGTAATGAGTTCATGCCCTATACTTGGAATTCTAAATTTCTCATAGCCATTTCTTATATAATGTGATACTTCAAGAGAGGGAATTGGGGTTGCATTAGTGTAGAAGCGACACCCCATAGTATTTGAGAGTAGGCAATTAAAAGTTAGAAAATGGATTTTCCATTTATGACAAGGAGAGATTCTTTGGAAAAGTTTCAACAAAGTGATTATGCATTCTTTGGAAACGTTCATACAACATTTGGTTTGTGATAGATTTGTGGTTAAAAATACCACAACTTGAAGTTCTTGGGTCATCACAACTTGAATGACATGTAGTAAAAATGGGTAAGTAAGCTCCAACTTATGATTTTAATATAGAATATATGAAAGGGAAAAATAATGTAGTTGTTGATGTTATTTCTATAATGCCTACTATCTACTCCACTTTTTTTATTTCTACTAATTAGAAGGTTTCTATTATGGTACAATATGTTAAAAATATTTTTACTACTAACCTCCTAGATGGGAGTGTGAGAGATGGCAAATTCATAGTGGCAGATGACCTTATTCTATATAAAATTAGGATCTTCTTAGTCCCTACATCCAAAATGAAGGAGAAGGTTTTGAGAAAACTACATTATGTACCCCTAGATGGACACCCAAGATTATACAAGACTTACATACAAATAAGAGAAAGATTCTCATGGAAGGGTCTTAAGGAGGATGTTCTTGAGCACATAAGGGACTACACCACCTACCAATAGAATAAAGTAGAATATGTTTTTCCTGAAAGGTTTTCTATAGCCATTACCTATTCTTAATAAAATGAGAAAGTGTGTCCATGAATTTAATAATAGGTCTTCCTGGGATAAATTATAAGGGTTGCACTTATGTTGTAGTGGATAGGCTAACTAAGAATGCACACTTCTTTTCTACCCCAACATAATTCAAAGCACATAAGGTGGTAGATTTATTTTTTAGAGAGGTGTTCAATCTACATGGTTTGCTTTAAAACATTATTAGTGATAGGGATAGCAGATTTATCAACTCTTTCTAGTAGGAGTTTCATTTGAATGATACCAAACTTACTCCTAGTACTAATTATCACCCATAGACATATATTGATAGAGATAGTAAATAAGGGAATTGAAGGATATTTGAGAAGTTATGTCATAGGTCAACATGTAGCATGGGTCAACTGGTTGTACCCTGGAGAATATTGATACAATACCACCCATCATATGTACATTGGTATGTCTCCATTTATGACATTGTATAGTTATGATGCATTAACCTTCATTGATTTAGTGTTCATAGATAGCAGAGTGCCAATAGCTATTGACTTGGTGAAGCATAGCTAGGACACTCTAAGGCTACCTAAAAATCATCTCTAGCAAGTGTAGGATCAACAAAGGCTTTATGTTGATCAACACTACACTATGAGATCCTTTGAGGTTGAAGATATGGTCTTTCTATGCATGCAACCTTATAAATAAAATTCAATTATATAATGTGGGGTTGAAAAGCTCAAACCTCACTTCTATGGACCTTGCAAAGTTGTGATAAGGGTTGGTGAAGTTGCTTATGAGTTGGAATTGTTAGTAGATAGAAAAATTCACAATGTTTTTCATATGTCTTGCCTTAAAAGGGCACTTGGATAATGTATTACACCATTATTAGAGTTGCCACCATTGGTTGATTAAGGAAAGCTCATTGTGGTGCTAGAAGCCATCATTGATACATAAGGGAAGAAGTTGAAGAATTGAAAAATCATAAAATACTTGGTTAGTTGGAGGACCCTACCTACAAAAGATGCTACATGAGAGGGACTAGAGATTCTTGAGCACCCAACTTTGCATTGCTTGTGGGCAAGAAATTTTAGGAAGGGCGGACTTGTACCATCTCTTTTTAATTAATTAGCCTATGTTGTTCCATAAAAAGGTTGCAGTAACCCCTAGGACACTTGGCAACTTCTTCATGATAAATTCTATGACAAGACATTAATGAGGAGTTACAATTTGGTATTCATTTTTTATGTGAAATTATATTCACACATTATCATAAGTTTATTAGGGAGTCTTTTTACGGATTTATTTCTTTTATTTAGCTTGAGAGCTTTGTGACATGTGTCAAAAACTTTATTTTCCCACTTTGTCCTTTTTTGGCAAGTGTGGTTGTAGTTATTTGTATTATTCCTTTGTGAATAATTAATGCACCATTTATTTCTTCATTTGTTCCTCTAGTTTTAGTTGTGTGTTGCTCCCTTCTGTAGAAGAATTACTGTAGGTGAGCCTATGAGTCCTTGAGTGACTCTAACATGGTATTAGAGCTCTAGATCTACAAATTTTTTCTCTAATTTGGGAGGGTTTGCATCATGAGGTCATAATTGGTGTGTCTTGGTATAAAATTGACCTCATTGTTGTGCATAGAAGGTATCAAAACCCTAGGAAATACTATCCAATTGTCGAATTTAGACTCTAAGAAATTTTTAGGTATTTTTTTGGGGTTTTGATGTTGTGGTTTGTGAAAAATTGTGCAATCATACAACTATACAATGCAACACCGTGTCATCCATATGTCGTATGTCATCTCTACGCTTCTTTAACTCTAATTTATGCCATTATATGGTGGATATCACAAGTTTGCTGGTTAATATCTGTTGGTTGTATTTACACGGTGGTTTCTTGTGTTATTTAGTGCTCTTGGATTTTTGGCAACTTTTTTCAGTAGTTTCAAGTCTTGTCTAGTGGTATTTGTGCTTACATGGTGGTTTTATCTATTTTGGTGGTTAAATCTGTAGGGCTTTGTAGGTTTGACAAATTTTTATTTTAAATCTCTTAGCCACATTACTTAAGCAAGAGGATCCCACCACCGAGTTGTTTCAGGCCTATTCATGATTACAGGTTCCAGTTGTGCCATCAAATCCTAACCTTTGCTTCATCCTACTAGTGTGTCACTCCTCTAAACAATATCGCCAATGGTTTTCTTCATTCAGCCACCACAGGCTTGAGCACTACTGGACAACCACCCAAACACCACTAATTGACCACCACAAGGCCATTTGCCATAAGAGGGGTATGTTTTTCTTTTGGCCATATCTTGGGCATATGGAGTTAATTTTTATGCTTTTATAGGAAACAAAAAGGTAGTTCTGAGCACTCTTCAGTGGTGATGGTGATTTTCTCATATTTTGTTGTTTGAAGTCCAGATCACCCATTTTAGCTCTCAAGATAATCACTTTTGTGCAATTTCTTTTTTTTTGGAGTTCTTACAAGTGTTGGAAAGGTATTGATGAGCTCTTCATATCCATCCATGATAGGTTTTTAGATTTATCCCCAAGTATCTTTTATTTAGTTTGTCACTCATTTGCATTCTAGTTGATATCCTAGACATTTTGGCAGTTGGAGAAGTTTTATTTTCTTGGGTGGGCTTCATTTATTAGCATGAATATGTATTATGAGTTTTGATCTTTGATTTTATCATTTAAGGAGGTATCATTTTTTTATATTCATCCTTCTATGGTAACCCTAAATAAGGACAATTACAAGTCTTGACGAAAGGGCATCCTACACATCTCAGATGGCTTGGTCTTTTGCCTTATCTTTATGGACTCATACTTGAACCAGATACATCTAGGAGAAAGTTAGCATGGGGAAATAATATTAATCATGTCATGGGATTAATTTGTTCTAGTGTCAATTATGCAACTATGTGTGCTATTTTGAACCTTGAGTACCCACACAAACTTTGGATCAAGATTTGGGAGAAGTATGGAGGTTGTTGTGTGTCACCATTCCTAGATGATCCTACTATGGATTGCCTCATACCCATCAATGATCTAGATAATATACCCTTTGATGATGATACTTTAGAGGAGCTTGAATATGTTGAAGGTCTTGAACGTTTTGATGACATAAAGACTTCTCTTATTGCTCCTTCTCCTATCAAGATCACTTTTTAATCATCACTTGTTGCTATTTCAGAGTTCAGTGTTGCTTCTTTGAGAGCTTCCAACAATTCTTTGCAATAGTGTAAACACATAATAGACTCAAGAGATACCTAAGATCAATTGCAATCAAAACAACCTTCCACAACAAGAGAGAATCATAACAACACTATATTACCAAAGAATGATAATGATGCATAAAAGATACAATATACAATATACAATACAATATAATTATGTACAATGAGAGCCATTGCTTATATAGGAAAGATTGAGACATAGGACAAAATGTGATCATGATAAATGTCTTAATCCTATGGCATGAGACACAAATATTAAATGCCCTAAGTAAACTTAACTAGACAAGTGTGAATAGGAACCAGTTAGGTAATATACCCCATTTAGAAAAACACCCCCCTTAAGTGCAACTTAGGGAGAAGTAAACAAATACAAAGATGGATCCCAAATACAAGGCCATGTTAGGTACCCATGTACAAAATATCTCTCACAAATAGAGTAAAGGAGAAAATAGGAAAACAAACATGTACAAGTGACAAAGTGAAAATAGGAAAACAAACATGTACATGTACAAAGTGACAAAGTGACAAAGCAAATTCAAAATTAACACACAAGATGCTCTAAATGCATTCTAAGGACCCAAGAGCTAAACCTTAAAAGGGAAAAGCCCCCAAGGGGACATTTTCCAACATAACATTTAGCCCCCACTTTAATGTATGCATGAACGCAAGGCTCGTACATGCATTAAAGTATGGTCAACAAACATAGCAAACAGGCCAAGCACGGTGAAGACAAACCAAACACATTGAAGACAGTAACAGGCACGTAAAACACAGAGAAGACAGTAACAGTCATGTAAAACATGGAGAAGACAGTATTGAAGACACGCAAAACACAGTGAATGCAGTAATTTTTTTTTTATTTTTCCATATATATGAATGCAAATGCAAGTACAAGGAAAGTAAATACACAACCCAAATGTAGGAGCTCATCACCACCAGTCTTGAGACTGCATAAGGGGTAACAGACATGCAATACAAATTCCAGAGTATAGGAGGAGCTCATCGCCACCAGTCTTGAAACTACACTTGAGAACAAACATGCCAGACAAATCCCAAAGCATAGGAGGAGCTCATTGCCACCAGTCTTGAGACTATGTGATGCAGAGGTGTCAGGTCTCCAATGATAATCCAGCAAGATCAAAAGATTTAAATAGCTTGTGGGCTTCAACCAATAAGACTTCACTAGTCTTCCTCTTACCCTAAACTCCACCAAAGGGCACAAACTTGTTTCTGACTTCTAAGATACAATCTTCCACCTTCTAGGGTCTCAATATACCACAATCAACAAGATTCAAAAGGTTTCACAAACTAATTTGATTGGTTCTTGACAACTCCTCTTGACTAGGCCTAATCCTAGTAGCCCTGTTCAGCGACTAACCTGCACTTTTCTCCAATCTTTTCCAAAGCACTTCCAAAACTAATGATTGGTCTGAATATCCTTTACCAAGTTCTATAACATACCCAAGATTCATATACTATTGTTTTAGACCAAACTTGACTGTCCTGACACCCTACTGCCTTCCTACAAGGCCTAATTTGCCCACTTTTCAAAGGAACCTTATTAGATACTTGTCATACTCACTCCAAACCTTGAAATAGTCTTAGGAGAGGTTCCAAAACAGAGTATTTTCAAGGTTTCAGACAATGATTTGCTCATTCAAATGTTTAAATACTAAACCCCCATTTCTAGGACCCAAAACCTAGGTTTTACTAGATCTCCCACTTCCAATCACTTCCAGACCTCATTCAAAGGTCTAACACCATCTCCTTGACCATATTGAACAATATCAATCATAAAAACATCACCTTTAAGGCAGATCTCTGGCTGTTATAACTGTGCCATCATTCTCATGCTCTTTTCACATACAAACTTGACTTCCAATGGTGATCACCTCTCCATTTGCACTCCTCCTGCTTTGCAAAGGTTAGAAATCATATTGTACAAGTTATTTAGGACCTATTCCATGAGAACTAGAGTCTTACATTCATGGAAAGGTCCTATGATGCATTTAATCTTTCAAAATGCACAAAGACAGTCTGTTGTTCCTTGTAGTAGTCAGATGAACAGCAATAAAACCACATACAGAACCTTCTCAGAGCATTAAATAGGATCTCCTATTGTTAGATGAGGACTTAAAACATTTTCCAACCAACCAACAATCAAAAGATCAACAGAAATGAGAAGGAGATGCAAGAAAAAACTAAATTTTACTGTTATTTTCAGTCTGTCGTACAACCCAGGCTTCTAATTGATTCCTCCGTACCATCAAATGCCTTGGACAGGCTTACATAACTTCTTTCCTAACTTCCACAACCAATTCCCATCGGTTGGAGATGGTTAAACTTTCAAAACTACTCAAATTTGATTTTCCCACCCAAATGCTTATTTCAAAAATTTGAACTTTAAACTTTGGTTTAATGGATTTCTACCCTACCAAACCATTATAGTTGATCTTCTTAGGATCATTATATCTTATTCCTAATCCTAGACACCCATACTTGACTCTAGAGGCACTATTGGCCCAACTTACATCATTTTTTGGTCTTAGCGTCCTTACCAGGACCCTTAGGACATTTGATCATTACATCATTTTGCCCATTATAATATGCCATAATTGATTTTAGGATGTTCCATTTGACTTGATGGACTCCATGGGCTCCTCTCTTAGTCACTGGTGTCTCCTTGTTCCAAAATGTTCCCTTAGGTGCTCCTGCACCACTATGCTTGGGAACAAACACGCCATACACACACACATGGAAGACATGGAGAAAACATGGAAAACAAATAATGGAAGAAACCTATTGCTAGGTTTTCTACCATCTCATGCACATTACAGGCACACACTAACGATTGGGCTTCACCACAACAATCACCAAAGACACGCTTAAGGGAGGATACACCAACCCCACCTACTCGGAGGACTTTTAGAAAATGATAGGATGTGCAATCTCCTCAATAAATACACCATCCCCACCTCTACAAAGGACTTAAAATAAAAAGGATATGCATGATATCCTGCCTCTGCAGAGGGCTTAATGATTGCAATATAAAGTAAAGATGTGCACTCACTTGGAGATACAACATCCCGCCTTCGTAGAGGGCTTACAAGAATGCTTCGTTAGTACCAAAATCATCAGACAACTTACCTTATATATGCCCCCACCTTAAGGTGGTTGATATTGTGTATTGATATCAAGCACGTTAAGGTAGAGAGAAAACACACAAGGGAACACAAGCTCTCGCAAAGCCCATGCCCCCAAGAGGTGACATGCACTTTACGATCGCCAAATGTTCCCACAAATACATAATTTCCTACAAGAAAAGGTGTTAGCAACCATATAATCATGACAAACAACAACATATGTAGTCATTCACATAAAGAGCTGAGCAAGGAAAGATCCAAGATAAACAAAGTGCACGGAGCAACAGTATTGTTATGTTTTGTAAGTGCAATAAGACAACATCAAAATAATCACACGGAGTGATTCTATTAGCCAAGCATCGGATAATATATATCAACGCCATCGTCATGTATGGACTAGGTCTATTTTTTGATTTCTCACTGAAAGGACTAGGTCCGTATCAATATTATATGTTTTTCATCATCCGCCAGCTAGATAGAACCACTAGAAGAAGGTAAACAATAAATCGAGAGAGGAGAAACAAGTGCCTTAGGGACAATCACATAGGAGGGTGCCACCCCCAAGTCACCAACTGCAATGCTATGTCCGTCAGACACAACACACAACAATGAAAATAGAGGAGAAGCAATATAGAAGAATGATGATACAAATAGAAGAATGGTCACAATAGAGGTGGTCTCCTGGTATCCTTGACCTTACAAGGGTGACAGGTTGTCATGAGGTCCTAACACTTTAATTGAAAAATATTAGTTTATCGACCGGGGTAGTGTCCAAGGCTGTATGTAATAGGGAGTTTGGATATCTCATTGAGAAACAATTTTCTAGTTCCTTTAAAAGATTTAAACAACATATGAAACTAAAAAGCAGTTATATCCTACTACAGAAAGTATTTGAACGCTACACTAAAAAGCATATAAACTCTATACTAGAAAGCATATAAACACTAGAAATTCAAAAATGCAACTTTACTCTAATCTTGAATGATGATAAATTTTATACCACACAAAACATTCTAACTTTCGACTATCAAAAAACAACAGTTTAAACTAAAGCAGATGCTCTAGAAACATTTAAACACAGAGTTCTAGAACTATTGCCTTAAACAACACACCCTGCAGGTCCACAATAGAAACTAAACATAAGATAACTTTAACTGAAACTAAACATCCACAGAAATAGAAATAGAAATACTTATCTACTCTGCAATCCAGGGAGTGGCCATCTCTTGGGAGAAATTCATCTCTAACTCAGGTCACATTCAATCATTTCCACCGCAACATGGCAACTCTACTCAGATCTTTATATCTCAAAAGAAATTACTCAGAACGACACTATTGACATTCATAGAAAAATTGTAGTACATAGCTCAGATTATTTCCAAAAACTAAAAGATTGATGATTTTTCCATCCATAGTATGATATATATATATATATATCCATATTTTGAGCAACCAACTAAAAATTGAACTACATTCGAACTCCTAAATTTCAAATGGCGGTAAAATGCCATTTTGAAAAAGTCTTACAATAGAAAAAGTAGAATAACTACTAATGTCTTTTAAAACATATAAAAGGATCTAAGTGGAGCCATAATGTCTCAGATAACCAATAGGAATAATAGAACTAAAGAAAGGTCTGCAATCAATGCACACCTAAAATTTTTGGTGCCCTCAACTTTTGGCACACTTGACCTCAGCTGCATGAAGTCCACTTCTCTTATAGGCAATGCATTAACCCTGTAAAATTACCTAACTCTACATACCATTATATCAACAATTAAAATCTAATTTCAATCAATTAAGGAAATAAAGATTTGTACAATAATTTATTAAAAATAGATAAATATCGCTTATAAAAATAAACAAATTGGCAAGGCTAGGGGGTTGGGCAATGCAAAAAGGGTTATTTGTTTTATCAAAGAAATGAGGTTGTTTATACCTCATCAAAGGGTATCAAGGGTCATCCTAGGAGGCCTAAACAACACATAACACATCACGGGGAAACACAACACAGAGGTAACGGGTTAGAAATACTTACCTATAAGGATAATCGAACTAGAATTTAGAACTTGTGATCATCTTGGAGAGATGCTCCATCAAGTTTTGTGCGAAGCTTGAGTGGTTATTATTAGAGTGTTCTTTGTTGTCAAAAAGTCCATGCGGTGCTTGTTTCTCAAATACTTGTGTATGTGAAATCTTTTGTTGCTTATGAGGAGGAGAACCACTATTATTTCCAACTGATGATAATCGTCTTGCTCTTTTCCAATTTTTAGTTCTCTTATTTTGTTGATTCTATCTATTGTAGGGAGAAGGACTACTTTGTATCATATCAATCTTTGCTTTTGTCAGAATCTCTTGTTTTGATTGTTCCATTTGTCTTTCTGATGCATTTTGGTAATCTCTCGATCCTTGAAGGGATAACGGAGGAGGAACCTCAGCATAAATACCATTTCTTTGTGGATGAGGTAATACTTCAGTATTTTCCTTATCCACCTCTATCGTGGCTATTATATCATTGTATTTTAAAGTCATCTTTTGCTTCTACCAGGTTTTGTTCCATCATGTTGTTATTTGTATGCTTAGGGAAAGAATTAGTAAAGATTTGTAAATTTTGATTTGGAGGAGAAACCAACTTATTTCCGTTATCCTTCACACCGGATACCTGTATAACATTCGAGTTGATGAGGTCTTGTATTTCATGTTTAAGATGCATACATCATTCAGTATCATGCCCTTGTTGCCGATGATAATGACAAAAAGCATTAGCATCGAAATAAGGTCCTTGCATTCTACCAGGATCCAATGGTTTAATTGGAGGAAGCTTCAAGAGATTATTAGTCACATATTGATTCATGATATAATGATAAGACTCAGATATCGGAGTAAATTTTCTTTGTTGAAACAGTGTCCTCTTCAGATTAGTGATAGCGGACACTTGTGAAAAGGTGTTTGAATTATGTCCATTAACTTGATGAAAGTATTATTATTCCTCTTAAAGTTGTTTTGTGGCGGTCCACCCATGGATTGACCAACTTGAGCCGATGAGTTTTAATTTTCATACTGATTAGATGAAAGCTGATAATCATGAAGGGTGGTGCATAAATATTGAAAAGAGTTATACTTCATTAAGAGAATTTTATCATGGATGTTAGGTTGTAGATTTGTAATAAACACCTTCTGAACATCCTCATCCTTCATCTGATATTGAATTTGCACATAAAGAGATTGATACTGACTAATAAACTCGGTTAACTTCTCTTTCGGACCTTGCTTGTAATGAACTAAATCAATCAAAGAGACTTGAGGTCCAATGTTTGCTTGAAAATGTTGTAAAAATTGATTGACTAACTATGAGAAAGAGTGTATTGAATTCAGAGGTAGGGAGCAAAACCATTCTAAAGTAGTATCCTTGAGAGATCATGGGAAAAGTTTTGCTAAGAAATCCTCTTCAAAGTAAAAATCACTACACATAGCTATGAATGCTGCCACATGAGTATTAGGATCACCTTTTCCACCATATTTTTCAAAGCAAGGAGTCTCAAACCTCTCGGGCATAGGATTTCTCAAGATTGCATAAGATAGGGGATTACGGACATGATAAGTTGATAGGGGATTATGGACATGATAAGTTGGTACATTAGGTTGTGAAGAATTTGTCAATCTTGTCACCTTTTGTTGTAAAGAAGTCATGCCTTGTAAGAGTTGGTTTAGGAGGGCAGCATTAGGTGATGTGGTTTGTTGTGAGGAACTGGAACTGAAGTGTGGAGGTGATTGAGCCTGAGTAGTGATAAGTGGAGGTTGTGAATAGGTGAGTGGTGGTTGAACATAGTGATAAGTTTAAGGTGGTTGCGAATAGTTGTATGTAAGAGGTGGTTGAGAGTAATTATTCATAAAAGAGGTCACCTTAGGTGCCAAGTTCTGATAGTTGAATCCCACAGCTTTGTAATTTTGTGAATTAGTGCCATTAGATACTCCAATACCAATGGTAGCATTACTACATGCATTTGCATTAGTGGTTAAAATTTTTGATGTAAATGTAGACATTCTCGTAGTCGGTATAGGTGCCGATACTTGTGTGTGAGACGGTGACGACATGTTATTAATAACATTCGCACATTCAGTCACTGGCATAACATTATTGTGTACTATATTCACTAAACCTTGAATTATATTAATACTATCTTGTCCTTCTTTTATCAACTCTCTTATGTTGTGAATCATAGGTATAGCTTCTTCCTCTATCCTTTCATTTTCAACAAATGCTTGAAAATTGGCTAACTCTTTATCAAGTTTGTTTATTTTCTCATTAGGTACATGTGTTATCACCTCAATAGTGTCATCAACATCATGAAATATTTGATCTTCCATAGTGGAACTTGTATGAGGTATAGTGTCTTGCAAAATTTGTGTCTCTCCTTTTGTAAAGGAGTTCAATGGATTTTCAGAGGTAGGAATACCGTTTTCTTCAGGAGCACTAGATCCCATGAGTCTTCTACTTCTTCTTAAAGGGATATTTCTATTACGATAGTGGATTATAATACTCATACAAAATCATGCAAATCTTAATGCACAAACTAAGAAAATAAACCCAAGGAGCAGGATATGTGTAGGATACAAAATGCTTGATTTTTCACGTTTTTCGCAATTTTTCAATGCAAATTACTAATGGAAGAGGTGTTGTGAAAAATTTAAAGAGGGGAAGAAAATAATAAGGTCAATATAAATCCAATAATGAAATAATATCCTTCACAACATGCCTATAGTGCAATTCGAGAGCGATGACAAGTCAAAACCTAGTGAAAATACACCTAAAATATGCAATTTTTCACCAATTTTCAATGTAAAAGCCTAATAGAGAGGGTGTTGTAATGAATTTGAGGAGGGAAAGCAGATTATAACCCTAATATTAGTCAAATAATTCAGAAAAATCTTTTACAACATGCCTATAATGCAATTCTAGAGAGACGATAAGGCCAAATCTAGTGAAAATGCAAGGTTTTCAAACCCTAGACATAAAATTTTGCAATAAAGACACTATGATGAAATACTAAAGTTATAAATCAGACCTAAATTAGTGTTTAAAACAGTAGTAAAATATGAAACAAGATTTTAACTACAAACCCTAGCTAATGCAAAACTAGGTTTTTATGAAAAATGCACAATTTCAAGCAATTTTCAACAATTTGAGCATGAAAATGCAATGCAAGTGAATAGTAAATGATGAATTTATGTAATTTAAATCATATCTCATGAAAATAAAAGAAATTAAATGCCAATTGATTCAAATTATGCCAACATGCAAGCCTAAGATGCCAATTTTTTTGAAAATTTTGAAAATTTTCAATTTTTTTGTAATTTTTCAAATGCAATAAAATAAATGAATGCAAATCTTGATGGGTTGAAATATTGACCTCTTTTTATGTTGTTTTTATATTCTTTTAGAACTTTTCCATATGATCCATACACTTTTCCAACATCACCATCATTATATATTGTCTTTTTATATACTTTGCAAGACCTTGAATCTATGTTATTAATATGGAATATGGTGATGATATTATCAATTGAATGATTTAAATATGAGTATGCATACAATATAGATGAAATCCTATGGTTCAATTATAAAGGTTATTCATGTGCATATGTTTTGTGGATTAACCTTGTGCAGCAAGAACGTGGCATCAAGGAAAGGAGAATTTGCAACGAGTTGCAAGATAGGAGAATTAAAGGAAGTTGAGGTTAAGAAACCAAAAGTGTAGGCAGCTAGAGGATGAATGTGAACCATCATGGAAAGGAATAAATGCAGAAGAAGTAGACTTGTTTCAAACATAGCTTATGTGTGTTCTTCATACAAGTCATTGCATAAGAGTTCTTGTTTGAATAGGATTCTCCTTCCTCTGTTCAGTTGGGATTAATAAATCAATCTTAAACATGTATCCTAGTATCTAGGAATGGATTAATGATTGAAGTTAGTTGGTAGTTGCATAAGACTCTCCTGTTTCTATATAAGTTAGGAGGGATGAGTTTGGTGTGAATTTAGTTACCTTATTTTCTAGTTACTCAGTTGTTGCCCTATTTTTCAATATTGGAATATCTAGACATGTTTAATTAAAGAATGTCATTATTGAATACAATCTGAAAGAGATTTTGTTTATGATATGAAATGAATGGAACTATGTGTTATGAGGATGCGTGAGTATCTAAATTAGATTTGATTTCCAGCTAAGTGAGTCAGTCCCCTGAGCTAGCCACTCAAGGTACTGATCTTCACTTCATTTATTTTCTTATTCCTTTATGCATTCTTGTTAAATTTGTTTCCATTAGCTTATAAATACATTACAAGTCAATTAGAATACTTTGATTGTTAAGTTTTAGCATTATGGTTCATGAACAAATGCATGCTTTATTTATTTTAAGTTCTCCAGAGGTTAGTATTAGTTCTCTTATCATTTTGAATGTTTTGGATTAGTTCTGTAATTTCTTATTATTAGCAGTTATCTACAGCTTATTGTGAAGGTACCCGTAGCCAATAGATTCTATAACTACTTTTACTATTCTTGCATTTCTATGAATTCCAAAAAAGTAAAATAATCTGAGTAGGTTTAGATAAGAGAGTTTAGAAAGAATATGAGCCCTGAAGGCACATACAGTGTAGTGCCATCATAAGCTTATGCCCTTGGATGATAATTTAATGTAGGAGTATAATGATAGGTGGACTATTCAGATAGGTTTACCCCTAAATTATGTTAAGTCTACAATGCATTAGTTTTCCTCTACAAATCTATCACACAAAACTCAGCAAGGTGCAAAATTCAAAAACACGGGTTCACCAAAAAAAAATTCTCCTTTACTCTATTTGTGAGAGATATTTTGTACATGGGTACCTAGACCTCCAGGAAAACAAACATGTACAAGTGACAAAGTGATGGAAGAAGGATTCAATACCAAGACCCCCAAGGACTACATCCACCATGAATATATAATCAATAGCCCACATAAGAGGGAAAGAATGAGGCTAGATATCCCACCATAAATAAGTAGCTCCTGTGCCAATGGTGAATGCATGAAGACAAAACATAATCCACTACCTGCAAACAACTTTTCTCCCCTTGGGAAGAAATAAATCCACTGGTGTATGTAGAATAAAATACAACTCTAACACAAGAGATGAGGGAATAAGTCTCAAAAAATGATGTCTCTAAAAACTACTAAAGTGTCCACATGTCACAATCAATAGATGCCACAAAATTAGGAAATCCATGCCTAATCAAAGAGTGTGACAATCCAAGATAATAGGAAAACTCATGATCAAAAATATCCAAAGACAAAGATGGTGGGATAACATCCGTGCCATAACTGTCATCAAAGAGTAAAGGAATATCATCAAGTGTGTCCTCCAAATATGCAAGATGGGACTCACAAAATAAATCAACGATACTTATCAAGTACTCATCCTGAAAAGATGAATCTTAAAGACAATAAACATCCTGTTGAATGGAAGTACTGCAAGATGAATCAACACTGAACTTTGAAGAAGCAAAAGGTGGAGGAGATGGAATCTTAGCACAAGTCTCAAGAATTGGAGTGGGTAGAAGAACACCAAGGTTCGAGTGACCACACTTCTCCTTAGAAATGCAATCCACCAAAGATGCATGAGTGTGAATATCAATCAAAGGAATTGGTATATCATTAGAGGAAAAAGGATAAAAAGTGTACAATTGAGATGTATGATCAACCATCCCAATAGAAATTATCTCTCTACTCTCCAAGTCTCTAATAAACACTAGATTAGGTTTAAACTAAACACTTCTCCCTATTCCACCATGAGTAATTTGATATATAGAAAGGAGGTTGTTGGATAAAGAAGGCACACACAATAAATTATTGAAGAAACCCTCCCCAACATCAATAGATCCCTTTCCAATTGCATTCATATAACTATTGGTACCCATCAATATAGGTGGCATAGTACAAGGCTCAAATAAAGAGAACAAAACTTGTGAAGAAGTCATATGATGAGAAGCTATAGAATCAAGAAACCATCTTTGTGACTGAATACTTGTAGATGCAAAAAGTGTTTGACCCTTTATTTTCATATTTTCTATCCCATTAGCTAATCCAGTTGTCCCTAACTATGTAGATGATGATGTAGAAGAAGAATAAGATGAACCAGATGACATTGTTGAAGGCAATTAGATAATGTTCTTATGAAGAAGATACTTCAAACCATCAATCTATTTTTTATAACAATTATGTTCATCATGCCTTATTTTCTTACAATAAGCACAAGTGATTTTCTCCTTCTTAGATTTGTCATCTTTAGAAGAGGTGGAAAGCTTATTAATTGAATTTGATTTTGCCTTAGGTTTTGGTTTCTTCTTGTCTTTTCCTTTTGATGATTGAGATACCAATGCTTGACTCTTGGGAAGTGCATCTAACTCAATAAGCTTAGCATGCTCTCTAGTCAAATGATCACAAAATAACTCAAGAGAAGGCATAGTAAATGCATCACCTAAGGCATCCATAATGGAATAAAAGGTAGAAGAAAAAACTACATATGGCCCTTTTAACTTAGACAAAATCAAGAATATACATTCCTTATCAAATTTATCTTTCCCACAGCCAACCAATTGAGATCGCATAGATTTAATCTTAACCAAATAATCCTCAATGGAAGGAAATGTACCAGGAGAAAGAGAAGTCAATTCTACCTCTATTTACAAAGCGTGGGATTCACTAACTTTATCAAATAGATCTTTGTACTTATCCATACTTGCTTAGGTGTTGTACAATCCTCAATATGAACCATCAAGCTAACAGAAACATGTAAAGAAATCAAACCCATAACCTCATCAAGTTTGTTCCTATAAGAAAATTTCTCATATTCCTTAGTAAACTCAAGTTGATCTTCATCCAATACAGACCACAAACCTTTATATTGGAGTAATCATTGCAAGTGTCTTAATCCTATGACATGAGACACAAATATTAAATGCATTAAGTAAACTTAACTAGACAAGTGTGAATAGGACCTAATGTGGAACTAGTTAGGTAATATACCCCATTCACATCAACAAATAAGACCATTTCAGTCTTCTAGATCCACCTCATTAGGATTCCTATTTATCAGACATTCCATCCTTGTCTTTGGAGTCTCAAATCTCTAATTTGGAGGACACATTAGAGGGAATTCAGTTCCTCTTTGATGGTAGTGTTGTCATCACATCTTTAGTGTTTCCAAATGTAGTTCAGATTTTGCCCTTTCTTGGTTCTACTTCTCTGATTGGGCAGGGTAAGTGCAAGAAGATGAGTTCACTTTTTGGCCAAAAAGTGGAAGTGTTTTTCCTATTTTTCAAATTTTGTCATACTTGGAGTGACAATTTGAAGCATTTGCACATAAAATATTAAGATGATGTAAAAATAAGAAATGTAGGATTTTGTTTCTAGTTTTCAAATATGTAATTTTTCTAATACCCAAATGATGCAAGCTAGTTCTTTATTGGATGTACAAAAAGTGGCTTTTTAAAAGTCCCCTATTTTTTGCAAAAGCATACATGTGTACGACCAACATAATTTGACCTAAATTAATATATTTTTCTAATTCCTTTTGTGGAAAGATTCTCAGGACGTTGAATTTTGGTCAGGATATTTTTTTGTAATTTTTTGATAATTTTTTTTATTAATTTTTTAATGGCCCTAATTAGTATTTTTTAAAACCCCTCGTGTACAGCTAAACTAATCAATTCACTAAATTTTTTTATCATGTAGAGAATGATGTCTAGTTTGGTCAGACATAATTTTTTTTAAGAAACTTCCAAAATCAAAAGTTATTAAAAAAATAGTAACCTATGTTATTTCAAGTTTATGAGTTAGTTTGTTTGGAAAATAAATAATAAATAGAAAATTATGTTCAATAGTAGAAAAGAATACATATTTGAAAACTAGACTTTCAGATCTATAATGAGTTTTAATTTCATTAAAATATTTTTAAAAGAAAGTCATCAGCCATAGTGGTGAAACTAGTTTTTTTCTCTTGTTGTTTTCCTGGTCTCCTAGTTGTAGGTCCAAAGCTAAGGCTTGGCTTTCCAAGCCTCAAAACAATGCAAATTGGCGGGTTTGAAATTTTAAAATTTTAGAAATGGGTATCTGTTATAAACGGGTGCCCGTTCATAATGGGTGCCCGTTATAGACGGCTACCCATTTTAAAAATAACGGATACCCATTCCTAAAAAATAAAAAAAATAGCCATAGGCATGTTAAAAAAAATACTAAATAGGTGCCCATTTTTTTCAAAACGGGTATCTGTTCCAAGCGGCATTTTCTGGCGAAATGTTTACTCAACTTCTTGCTTTAACCCGACAAACATTTTCTGTTTTGGAGAAGACATATTTTTCCAGCATGAGGACACATGAGTTTCATTTAGAGGAACCTATTTGGATTTGGATTCCCCTTTCATATAGGTTGTGGGAATGGCTTCTACATTCACTAGTGGATCTATTTCTTCCCAAGAAAAGAAATGTTGTTTGTAGGAAGTGGATTGTGTTCTGTCTTTAGGTACTCATCATTGGTATAGGAGCTACTTTATGGAGGGGACACATCTTGTTCATTCACTCTCTCCTATGGGGGGTATTCATTATGTATTTGTGATGGACTTGTTTATTTGTAATCCATCACTTTTACATATTTAATCTTTTCTCTCTTTTGGATAGTGGTACAGTCATGGTAGGAGGGTTCACAAAATGAACTGTCCAGACCGTGCAGCAAGAGTAAACACAATTGAAACAACTCAAAGGAATGGAACAAATGTAGATTCAATCATTCAGTATATAATAGAATTCAAATACAGATTCGCTGGCAACATGTGGGCTTACAATTGGGCTCACATGCCTGATTACAAAATTCACACAAGATATAGCTTTGAAGCTCCTTCGTACAAAAATCTAAACTATGAACTTATGCGAATGATCACAACTAGATAACTAATTTCCTAAGGATCTATTACATCAATATATATCATCTCCAGACCAATAGATTCACAAACTCCAATGAAGAGCTGTAACATGTGTATACGGGTAGGTCAGACCTAAATGCATAGAACACCTTTGCAAATGAATGGAATGATGTATGGATCTTAGGGAAGGTCAGCCATGAACCAAGGATCATTGAACAATGTGTCATTAAGCTCCACAAGTCGAGGAATGCTCTACAAGTCTTCTCCTTTAGGTGAGTATCAGAGACTGTCAAGATGCCCTGTTCTGAGAAAACAGTCAATCTTCTGATAGCGATATCTTTCTGGTAATGATGTGCGGATCTCTAAATTCTGGATATGATGTAGATGAATGAATCTAGATGCTAAGTCCAGCTCCGCAAGGACTGAAATCAACTAGACTAAAAATACAAAAACTACTTCTAACTGGACTGCCTGAACTAAACTGGAAAAAGAAACAAACTAAACTGCAAACAAACTAAAATACAAATGTTTTTGGTTGATGCAAGATTGCTTTTGAACTGGGGATGCTCCTGCATCAGACATCTGGGTTTATTGAAAAAATTGAGTCCCTCACTTTGTTGGGGATAAGGGAGAACCAAGACGGTCTACCTCAGCCTGAGAAATCCATGATGAATCTTCTTCTGGTCTGCCTTTCCACTTCACAAGATATTCTTTGTATTGTCTTCCTCTAGTGCTGCGTCCAACTCTACTGTCCAAAATGTCTTCAATCTACTCCAGTGCTTGTGTTGGTAATTGCTTCTTCAAGTCTTCTTCCATACTGTCACTGAACTCTGCTTCATGATACTGATATAAGTCTGCAATGTTGAAAATAGGTGATATACCCAATGTCTCTGATAACTCTACTTCATATGTATTTCCTAAATCAAATTTTCTGAGTACCTTACAAGGTCCAAACTTTTTCATCTTCAACTTGTTATATGTCCCAACTGGAAATCTTTCTTTTCACAAGTACACCATCACTTCATCTCCAACTTTAAATTCCTTATGTCTTCTCCTCTCATTTGTCTTTTCCTTATACTTACTGTTCATATCCTCCAAATGCTTCTTCACCTGATTATGCACTGTCTTCATATGATATGCAAATTCTTTCACTTCTGCACTGCTAATGTCTCTTAATTCTGCTACTCCTCTAGGATTCACTCCAATCACAATCTCAAAAGGTGTTCTTCTGGTACTCCTATTTACTAAATTATTGTATGCAAACTCTGCTTGTGAAAAAATCAAATCCCAACTTCCTATCTTCTCTCCAACCAAACATCTCAACAAGTTTCCCAAACTCCTATTCACTACCTATGTCTGTCCATCAGTCTGTGGATGGTTGAACTGAACTTCAAATCTGTCTTCATCTTCTTCCAAAGTGTCTTCCAAAAGTATCCAACAAACTTTGTATCTCTGTCTGAAACTATACTCTTAGGTAATCCATGCAATCTCACAATCTCCTTGAAAAATAGGTCAGCTACATGCACTGCATTGGTTGTCTTCTTACAAGGTATGAAATCAGCCATCTTTGAAAATTTGTCAACCACTACAAATATTGAATCATGTCTTCTTTGTGTCTTCATTAATCCCATTACAAAATCCATGCTTATGTCTTCCCAAGGTCTCTCTGGTACTGTCAAAGGTTTATACAATCAGTATTCTGACTACTCCCTTTTGCAACTTGACAAACTCTACAACTGTGCACAAATATATGAACATCCTTATGTATCTGAGGCCAAAAGTAATTTTCACTCACCAAAGCCACTATCTTATCAATGCCAAAATGTCCTGCCAATCTACCATTATGCTTCTCCTTGATCAAATTATCTCTCATTGAACTTCTAGGTATGCACAACTGATTTCCTCTGAACAACCTATCTTCTTGAATGAAATAGTCCAACCACTTACTCCTATCTGTCACAACAGTTTCCTTACATGCTCTCCAAGGTTCTACAAAATTAGTGTATCCCTCATACATGTTCTTCAATTCATCAAAACCCAACACTTCAACTCTCATTTCTGTTAACAAGTTTCTTCTTCTACTCAATGCATCAGCAACTTTGTTTGATTTTCCACTCCTATGCTTCAACACAAAAGTATAACTCTACATGAACTCTACCCATCTCATATGTCTCTGATTCAACTTACCTTGACTGTTCAAATATTGCAAAGCTTGATGATCTATATACAACACAAACTCCTTAGGCAACAAATAATGTCTCCACTTCTTCAAAGCTTGAATTATGGCATAGAACTCTTGATCACAAACTGAATATCTCCTCCTTGCATCATTCAACTTCTCGCTGAAATATGCTATTGGTCTACCTTCTTGACTTAATACTACTCCACTTGCATCACAATCAACTTGAAATACCTTATTGAAATTTAGTAATGCCAAAATAGGTTGCTTTGTCACTTTCTGCTTCAACAATTCAAAACTTTTATCTGCTCCTGATGTCCACTTAAAATCATTTCTATCACCTCTCATTGTCTTTGTCATAGGGTTACAAACTGAACTAAAATTTTTGATAAACTTCTAATAGAAACTAGCCAATCCATGAAATTATCTAACCTCTCCAATGCTCTCTGGTGTAGGCCATTCAACAATTGCTTTCACTTTCTCATTCAACAATTGCTTTCACTTTCTCAGGGTCTATCTTCAATCTTTCCTCAAAAATCACAAATCCCAAATATACCAACTCTTCTTTCATTAAACTACACTTCTTGATGTTTATCAGCAATTTCTCTTCTCTCAGTCTCTGCAAAACTTGTCTAATATGCCACAAATGTTCCTCCTTTGTCTTACTAAAAATTAGAATATCATCCAAGTACACAATCAGAAACTTACCCAAGAATTTTTTTAGAACTTCATTCATCAATCTCATGAAAGTACTCGGTGCATTTGTCAATCCAAAGGGCATCACTAACCACTCGTACAATCCTTCATTTGTCTTAAAAGAAGTCTTCCACTCATTTCCTTCTCTAATTCTGATATGATGGTATCCACTCTTCAAGTCTATCTTTGTGAAATATCTTGCTCCACTCAAACAATCCATGATATCATCCATCCTAGGTAAAGAAAATCTATACTTAACTATGATATTTTTTATTGCTCTAGAGTTAGTACACATTCTCCATTCTCCATCCTTCTTCGGTGCTAACACTGCAGGTACTGCACAAGGACTCAAGCTTTCTCTATCAAACCTTTCCTCAACAACTCCTGTATCTATCTATTCAATTCTCCATTCTCTACCGGTGTCATTCTATGTGCTACTTTGTTAGATAAACTTGCTCCCGGTATAAGATCCATGTGATAACTAATACTCCTTATAGGTGGCAATCCTTTAGGTACATTATCTGATATGATGTCTTCATATTCTGTCAGCAACTCTCTTATCTCCTCCAGTTGTGTCTCTTCAGTCTCCTTCAATGTTTCAGGCTTCTTAGGAATCAAGGCATAACACATATTCTGATGTCTCAAACCATCCAAAAATTTTCTTCCATCTACCAAACAAATTCTAGCATTCCCACATACTTCACTCTTCGGTGCTGCCACAATAATGGGTTACACTTTCTGGGACATCCTAATTTTTGCTGAAATCACATATTTTTAGAAAATATAATGATTTAATCTTTGAAAGGTTCCATTTAAAGGATTTTAATTGAAGAGGGTTTGATCAAACCCCCTTAGATTCAAACCCCCTTGGATAGAACCCCGCTAGTTTTAAACCATACCTATAATGGAGTCTCCTCTACACCTATCAAAATGCTGATAAAAAACTAATTTTGATTTATCTTTTGAGGGATCAAATGAATTCATTTAAAATTTATGCTTTGTAAGTATGTAGTCCTTATTATAAGCTTCCCAAAAAATATAATTTTAAATATATTTAATTTTATGATTATATTTATTTTTTATTTCTTGTGAATGTATGTTTTTCACCGAACATCAAGTTCTCTATTCTACACACATGCAAAATTAGTAAATTACTAAAAAAAAATTCTAAAAAATATCTATGCACTAGGTATTTATGTCCTTGTTTCAACAAAAGAAAAAAAATTGAATTTCGATACATACAGAAAAAGTTATGTTTTACGGAATACGCCTATGTCTAAATTATAATTGGTTTGACTTCAAAAAGTAATTAGAAAATATATATTCAACAAAACATTATGAAACCAAATGCATACACTATATATCAGTGTTACCAATCTAAATTAAAAAGAATCAGAATTTTATCCTTTGTAGAAAAAAAGTTACGTGCTACGGAATACACATCACTTTAAAAAAATGTTGTTTACTATTAAAAACCAGTTATCAAAGGAGATGCAAAAAAAATTTACAAATTAACTCCAATTCTTTTAAAAAATATATATTTAGAATCTACAAACAAAATATCACAAATCACTAGTTTGCATCATCTACATATTCCTAATGGTTTAGCAGCTATAGGTGTCAGAACGTGAAGATTTAGTTCAAAATATTGATTTCAATGTCAAGTTTGGCCAAAAAGTGTAACCCATTATTGTGGGATAACCCCAGATCATCCTCCAAAGGAATCAAAGTAATTCTCTTTCCATTTGCTGTTATAGTATATGTATTCTTTCTCCCATCATGTATAGCTTTTCTATCATACTACTAAGGTCTACCCAACAAAATATGACAAACATCCATAGGCATACTATCACACAAGACTTCATCATGATAAGATCTAATATGAAATTTCATTAAACATTGTTCACTCACCAGTACCTTATGATCATCCTGAATCCATGCTATCTAATAGGGGTTAGGGTGTTTCAATCTTTCCAACTTTAGCTTAGTCACCATCTCCTCTGAAACTAGGTTATCTAAACTACCACTATCAATTACAACTTTACAACACTTACCTCCTAATTTGCATCTAGTTCTGAATAGACTCTTCCTCTACGGTGGTTCCTCATTTGTCTCTACTTGAAATAGTACTCTCCTTATCACAAGTGATTCTCCTTTCTTAGATTTGCCAACTGAACTAATTGATCCAACATGTTCTTCTTCCACATATGTTGCTCTTCCACTATTTTATGTCCTCTCACTTGTACTACCCTGATTACACTCAAATGCTCTATGTCCTTCACCTCCACACTTGAAACAAGTACCTTTGAATGTTCTCTTATCAAACTCTCTTCCTTCTCTTCTATATCCTTCATTCCGGTATGCATTAGGGTTTCCTCTTCGGTATATCTCTCTGGCAAGCATTGTTATCTCTGTCATCCTTCTTAAATAGGCTATCAAACATGTTCTGCTCCGGATGTGATCTATCTCCTCTAGAAAATGTTCTACTTCTCTGAAATTTACCTCCTCTGCCTCTCTATCTCTGATCATGTCTTTTATTCATCTTCTCTTCAACTTTTAGGGAAAACTGATATGCTTCTTCCAAAGATGTCATCCTTGCCAAGCTTAGTTCCTCTTGAATGTTCAATCTCAGTCCATTGATGTATCTAGCCACTTTCTCCTTGTTTGCTTCACTATGTCCTGTCCTTATGATCATTTTATGGAATTCTTTGGTGTACTCCTTCATAGATTTCTCCTTTTGTCTTAGGTTTTGCAATCTTTTCAACAGCTCCAACTCATAATTAGCAGGTATAAACTGATTCTTCAATTTTGTCACCATCCTATCCCATTTTGTAATCTTTTCTTTCCCTCTTTTGTTTCTTTCCAACTGAACTTCTTTCCACCATATAGAAGCATGTCCTTTCAACTTTGTCTTTGCAAATTTCACCTTCTTTGGATCTTCAATTTCCTCATATTCAAAGTATTCTTCCATGTCATTTATCCAGTCAATCAATTCTTCAGGGTTCAAATTACCAGTATAGTTCAACACATCAACTCTAGGTCTCTTTCCAATCTTTGAAATAGCTCACAACATCTTTACTTGATCTGATTCTTCTTCTTCATCACCTCCTAGGGTTTCGCCAGTTTCTTCAACAGATTGAAATTCTTCTTCCTCATCAATTTCAACATTAGGTCTTGGTGTCAATCCTCTTCACCTGTCTTCTTCAATAATATCCAAATGAATTTGCATTATTTTCATCATCTCCATCATCTCATCCATTCTACCATCCATTGTTCCAACATCAACAACTCTCCTCAGCAACATTCTTCGTAGGATCAAGTGCAAACTACCTCAAGTTCAGCGATCAGGCTACAAGGTGACAACTGCCTCTCAATTGGTGATCAGTTGTGATACAAGTAACCTACCTCAATTCGGTGATCTGTACATAGAAAGATCTTATGGAATTCCCTCACCAACTTCACTCAATCCGCTCCCAAATGTTCAAACTTTTGCTCTGATACCACTTGGTGCAGTCATGGTAGGAGGGTTCACATAATGAACTGTCTGGACCGTGCAGCAAGAGTAAACACAATGGAAACAACTAAAAGGAATGGAACAAATACATATTCAATCATTCAGTATATAATAGAATTCAAATACAGATTGGTCGACAACATGCGGGCTTACAATTGGGCTCACAGGCCTGATTACAGAATTCACACAAGATATAGCTTTGAAGCTCTTTCGCACAAAAATCTAAACTATGAACTTATGCGGATGATCACAACTTGATAACTACTTTCCTAAGGATCTATTACATCAATATATATCATCTCCAAACCAATAGATTCCTCTGTGTCAGCCAAGGAAGGTCACAAACTCGAATGAAGAGTTGTAACATGTCTATACGGGTAGGTCAGACCTAAATGCATAGAACACCTCCGCAAATGAATGGAATGATGTGTGAATCTTGGGGAAGGTCAGCCATGAACCAAGGATCATTGAATGATGTGTCATTAAGCTCCACAAGTCGAGGAATGCTCCGCAAGTCTTCTCCTTTAGCTAATTATCATAAATTGTTAGGATGCTCTGTTTTGAGAAAATAATCAATTTTTTGATAGCGATATCTTTCCAGTAATGATGTGTGGATCTCTGAATTCTGGATATGATGTAGATGAATGAATCTAGATGCTAAGTCTAGCTCTGCAAGGACTGAAATGCAACTGGACCAAAAATATAAAAACTGCTTCTGACTGGACTGCCTAAACTGAACTGGAAAAAGAAACAAACTAAACTACAAACAAACTGAAATGTAAATGTTTTTGGTTGATGCAAGCTTGCTCTTGAACCAGGGATGCTCTTGCATCAGATAGGATCTTTTTCCCATTGGGGTTTTCTCCTTTTCTTTGCTTATGAGATTTTTCTTGTAAATGGGTACTTGATCATGCCTTGTTGCCAAGACCGATCTTTCCTCTTTAGCTTGTGTGTGTAGCCTCCCTAAGTTGCACTTAAGGGGGTTATTAGTGTGAAATTATATTCACACATTATCATAAGTTTATTAGAGGGTCTTTTAGGGATTTATTTCTTTTATTTATCTTGAGAGCTTTGTGGCATGCATCATAATATTTCTTTTGCCACTTTGTCCTTTTTTGGAAACTATGGTTGTATTTATTTGTATTACTCCTTTGTGAATAATTAATGCACCAATTCATTTCTGCATCTTTTCCTCTGGTTTTATCTATTGTGTGCTTCTCTTCTATAGAGGAATTACTGTAGGTGATCCTGGCTCTTGTGAGTCCTTGAGTGACTCTAACATTCATAAAAAAGTGCGTGCTATTATGAGGAGATAATCTCATTAATATTTTAATTGTTGTCTTTGAGAGGGAAAGTGGGTTGTTGGAAATTTGTGCCCTGATGGTGCTATATATTAAGGTTCTTAGTTTCCCTTGGGAGGGATACCAATTTATTCAATCTTTTATGTCATGGTTTGAGTCTTGTGTTCAAATAGAGGGATCAAGGACAAAAACCCTTAGATTTAGAGATTTGAGGATGAAACCCCTTTGGTTGCCTAAGGCCAATCTCATTAAGAGGTTGCATTTGTGTTAAAAGATTTTAATTTAGTTTTCCAACAAGCATTTATATTGGGAGCAACAACATATTGTAATAGTATATTCGATTCATATCTATATGTTGTTGATGATATTCTAGGAGATATTTGAATATATTTAGCTCTAGCATATTTGTATTGTTCATGTAATCTATTGTTGTATCTTTCAGGATTATTGTTTATTTGATTAATATATAAATCATTATTCATCGACCATATGCTCTCATTTCACCTTCAAAAGATCTTGATAATCTGAAAGTGCTAAATAATAATATTTTAATCACCATATGCTCTCACTTATCCCTTATGAGATCTTAGTGATTAGAAAGTGATAAATATTTTTATAATAATTTGTTGAGGTCATTACATCCACAAACAGATCACCATCTCCTAGTAAACCATCATTTAAAAAAAAATCATGGTCTTGGATACAACCTTATTAAAAAACTTGGATAGAAAGGCAATTGGTTAGGTAAGACAAACATGTTTGTAGATGATTTTTTAAACCACAAGAGCCTAAACAACCTTATGGAATAGGGGATATCAACTAGAAGACACCAAATAATGGTTGGAAGAGTGAAAAGGAAAAGGAAAAGAACATAAAATTGAACCCAATCCTAACTCTAACAAGGGTACTTGTTCATTTGTTACATTTAACATTGATTATGGGATTTGTTTTGGCCCATTAATTATTACATCTTTTCTAGGATTCCATTTCCCTATTAGGTTCATTGCATACTTTATATAATTGTTACTAATTTTTTGTTCACGCTTAAAATTAGTTGGACCTAAGTGTAATTGTTCAGAAGGAATAATAGAAAACTTCAAAGTTATGCATTCATTGAACAAATGATGCCTTGACAAAGCAGAGAATGATATCCAGTTATCAGGATAACCCATCAGTCCAATTAGGACTGATAAGTTATCATGACAAGAGAATTGATTGTCAAGAAATTAAACATTCAAGGAGATACAGTTGTTCTACACAGTTTGATCTTTCAGGAGTTATAAGTTAGATTGATTATTCAGTTAATCAGTTTTGGATAAAAGAAAGAAAGATATTTGTATTGAACTATTATTTCATGTCATGTTTTGAACATACATTCAAGTATCTATTACTTTATTTCATGCATTTTATTGAAAAGGGAAATACATATACATCATATGCATAAGAGAAATTAACTAATCATGTTTAAAAGAAGTGTTCAAATGTGTCCCACACAAGCCGTGGGAGTAACTAGACTGAGCAATTACAGACATGCAAGCTATGTATATGTTTGATAAAAGGAAAAGAAATGAACATCTGATAAATCTAAACGTCCATCATTGCCTGATGATGAAGATTGTTTGTTGGTGTCGGCCTTCAAGTCTTCAGCTTTTAGTTTTCACTCCAAGCAGCCATCATCAGTTGAACCTGCAAAATTTTGGGGATAGCCCTGTTAGTGCTCCAAATGTTTACAGTTATCACATGCTTTTATCAAACAGAGACATCTACTTATCATATCATGCATTCAGATAGGAGATCAGATCAGATATATGACACAAATCAGGAAGAAATCATGAAGAAGATCAATCAATACTATCATGTACATTTTTTATGCTAACTTGTTTGTTCACTATGCAAGTATAGGACAAGTTTTGTTGTTGATTTGAAGACAAATAAAAATGTGGATTAAATGTGGCTCCCACAAGGGTTTGAGCCCAGCGTGTTTCTTTTCATTTTTGAAAAGAGTATCAGAAAAGACAGGATGCATCATCTAATCAACTTGCAGAAAAATATGTCATCATGACATTATTACTGTTGATTGGAGAAAATCATATTAACATGACTGAGTCAAGATTGACAAGAACAAAATGCAAAAATCAGATTTCAATCATCCAGGCTACAGGAGCCATCTAAGGTACAGTATCATTATGAATGCATGTATTTATTTCATCATAGCTAATAAGAGCAACTGACAGAGTGCATTCATAGTACAAGGATATGATATAAGTTTTCAGATTAATGTGCCTGATAAAGAGAAGAGAAACAGAATAGAGCTTCTAAGATACAAGAACTGGTGTATCATTTGAGCAAGTTGCAGAATAAATCATGTGAAGGTATCATTTCATTGTGACAAAAAAGTAAGAGGTAAGTGACATGATACAGGCACTTAGAATGTGCAGTCATTCTGAAAGAAGGATATGAATTTTACAAAAGGCTGTCACCAATGCCTCAAAATTTCAAACCATCAAGATGGAAATACAGTGAAACAGTTCAGCCGGAGCAGATGGGTCTTAGTTTTCAAAGATGAAACATCCAAGCCAAGAATTTCATATGATTCAAACATTAAAGAGAGCCTATATGCCTAGATGAATACTATAGTCCAAATGTAATCAGATGTTCAAACATTCAAGCATTCAAGAAGGAAGCACATGATGCATTGCAAATACCAGAGTACATAATGCAAGGTCATCACTAACATGACAGTCAAGTACAAATCCAAGAACAAGAGACAGTCATGTCTAGAGCAAAGAGGGAGTCCAAATACATTAAGCACAGTGGAGTGACAGGAATGCCATAGTCCAAAGATAACAAGATGGTTTCCATGCACCTTATCACTGTTTTGATCAAACAAGCCTTACCTCATACACCTTGGAGCTACAGTGATACCATGATACAGTCAACAATGCCATAAAGAGAGATACCATGCAGGAAGAACAAAGACAAGTTTAGTCACCTTCACTATAGACAGTCAAGTCAGTGATCAATGAAGTAGCTTTTGCAAAGCAAAAAATAGTCAGAGTAGATCATAGTTACCATATCCATCTACAAGAGTAAGTCAATGACAAAGGAGAAACAATAGAAGAAGATACTATAGTATTGGTGATTGACAAAGAACATGAAATTCACAAGGTAAACAGCCCTCTTTCTTTTATGCCATTGTTCTGAGTGAGACAGTCATAGTAAACAGTGCCATGATAAAAAGCCAAGGAGAAGAATGCTTGATATATGTGATACTATGACATCCAAATGATGAGATAAGCAGTGAGTATGCAAGAACATATTATCAATTCTACAAGAATACCTTAAGAAAGCCACATATAGCAAAGAGAAGATAACATGATATCTATGCTATAGTAGAATCCAGATGCAACAAAGACAATTACACATTTCAGGAGATCATCACACATGACAGATAATCCATCATCTTACAGTTAGTAGACAAAGAAGATACAAGATTTTGATATGCAAATAAGCTAAAGAAGCCATTTGTGCAATAGGAGAGCCTTCCGGAAATGTCAATGTATGACACAGATGGAGGTAAATGATAACAATCATTATTTTTCAATATTAAAAGACTTGTTATCATACCCAGGAGATACAATGAAAATCAAAGAAAGGTAAGTGCAAGAAGTTGGGTCCACATAGAGGGGAAGTCGCAGGCAAAAAAAGAATCATGACAGAAACGGGTACCCGTTTAGAAACAAGTGCCCGAGCCTAAACGGGTACCCGCTTAGGAACAGGTGCCTGATCCTAAATGGGTACTCGTTTCTATATACATATTCAAATTTGAAAAAAATTGTGTGCACTTTTGTTTCCCACACAAAAGGAATGGGTACCCGTTCCTAAAAGCTTAGGCTTGGGAAAGGCATGGTAAGCCAGCCCCTTGCCTTGGACCTGCAAGTTTTTTTCTAAGTATAGAACAAGAGAAAAGACTGAGTTTACCTATATGGTTGATGACATTTTTTTCTAAATTTTTTTTATGAAATTAAAACCCATTACAAATGACAGTGTCTAGTTTTTAAATATGTAATTTTTTTTATTGAACTTGGTTTTCTATTTATTATTTAATTTATGAGCAAACTGGTCCAAAAACGTGAAATGACAGGTGTTTGTATTTTTTTAATAACTTTTAATTTTTAAAATTTTTTGGAAAAAAAATTATATGTCATCAATCTTCACATCATTCTTTACACAATGAAAAAAAATAATAATTTTATGATTAGTTTTGCTCAAATTATGTTGGCTATACACGAGGGTTTTTTAAAACAGCAATTAGGGCCAATAAAAAATTAATAAAAAAAATATTTGGAATTTTTTTTTAAAAATATCCTCATCAAGCTTCACTATACTAAACATCTTTACCCAAAAGGATTTAAAAAAATACTTTTATTTAGGTCAAATTATGTTGGTCGTACACGTGTATAGTATGGTAAAAAAAAGTGAATTTTAAAAAGTGGTTTTTAGGAATGCCTATTGAAAATTAATTTGTGTCATTTGGGTATTAAACTAAATTACATATTTGGAAACTAGACTCTGAGTACTACATTTTATATTACTAAATTTTTTTAAGATTCAATCTTTAAGTGCCTCAAATGTTCAGGTCAAATGTGACGAATTCTGAAAATCAGGGAAAACACTTCCACTTTTTGGCCAAAAAGTGGACCCAACTTCTTGCACTGACCCATAAGGTAAAGGGTATCATCATCTATGACAGTCACAAGGAGTAGGAGAAGGTTCTGTGTGAAGCAAAGAGAAATTCTAGTTATTAATACTTCAACCCTTAGTGCTTTTTGTCTATAGGAGAAGTATAGTCAAGGAGGTGCTATACAGAGGAACAAGATTGCTCATGCTAAAATGCATACCCATCTCAAAGAAAGAGAAAACCCTTGATAGAAAATCAAACCCTAGTGTCATTTTTGCACTCACAGTCAAGAGGTTTCAAATAGAGAAGAAATACAGTCATAGCCATGCCAGAAGAACAAGATTTTTCATGATAAAATGTATACTCATTTGCAAAATGAACAAGGTCTTTTCAAGAAAATTTCAAACCCTTGTTTCTTTTGCACTTACAAGTAAAAGAAATAGCAGTGAATACCACAGGAGAATGGCCATGACAAATAGAAGCCTTGAAAGTACAAAATGAACAAACCCTTGACAGAAAATTTCAACCCTTGTTTCTTTTCTTCACTTGCAGTCAAAAGTGAAAGAGATAATAGTGAAGAAGCATAGCTATGGCGGTGTGAAGGAGTTTTGTGCAAGGAGGGTTGAAACCCTAGTTTCAAAACTTATAAACCCTCAACAGTCTACCACATTTTGGTGCCTACATACAGATGGAGCATGGCCATGACAAGGTGGAGGCCTTGAAAGTGCAAGAAGATAACAAACCCTCATCTCAAGATCTCAAACCCTCAGGTTTTCTGCACCTACAGCCAAGTAAGAGATAAAGGAGACATACAATCATAGCCGGCAGTGATATGGCCTTCTTTGCCAAAAAATGCAATACCCATGTCTACATACAGGCCTTGTCATTTTTTAAACTGTAAAAAGAGACAAATGAAGCTACAGAAGATGAAGAATGACAAGTGCTTACCTCTTTTTGCTGATAGGAAGAGGGATCTATCCACGGCCTCACAAATAGCCTTAAGCTTTCAAGAACAGGTGAAGAGTTGCAAAGAGGAAAGATACAGAAACAAGAAAGAAGGTGTTAAAGAATGCTCAATGATGGAGATAACTATGAAAGAGGAAGGAGGCTGTGGCCATTAAAGAGAAATAAAGCTACAGATATCAATAAATTGCCTCATATGAAACTCAAAGCAGTATTACCTTCTTCCTTAATGATGCAGAGTTCCAAATATTCAACCAAAAAAGCCATTGAAGGGAGTAAAAGCCAGAGACATGATGGATACATTCAAACCCTAAGCCGGCATAATACAGTTGCACAGCATCGAAGAGATATGCCAAATGAAGAATGAGCAACTTTTAGGGTTGTTTCTTTGTTTTTGTTCGAAGGTTCTTTTCTCCCAAGTGTGTTTTGACTTCACAAAAACAAATAATTACCTTATCCAAGAAGTGCTCGTGGTCAAGACTTTGTTCTTGAAGATCCTAACCATCATAACATGGAGTGGCCGACCAACATTGCCTATGACTTGATTTTTATTAAGTCAAGAAGGGTCGTATGATGAGAAATAAAGGCTTCATGCCTTATAAAATATTTAAGATTCCTTGGTGGTCGATGGATAACATGGTCAAAGATACACATGATAGGTAAGGTTCCTTGACTTTTTTGCAAACATCCAAAGGTAAGGACTCCTTAATTATGCATGGTGGCAAACAAAGCCAAGAAGAGTATGATTTTAGACATAGCATGCATGAGGACAGAGCATGGTGGTAGACAAGGTGCAAGTATGATGGTGTAGTGTTGGACATATTTTGATGCATGGGGTTTTGATGCATGGTGGAGTTAGAGAAGATAATGTTTTCTCATTGTTCATGGAGTGATAAGGGTAACAAAATTTTGCCTTAATGTGTAAATCATGCCAAATAGGGATATTTTCTCACATGGAGGTATAAGGAGTTCTCTTTTTCTTCTAAGTCCTATTCGTGCTCATATCATGCAAATTAGGCAAGTGTAATTGGAGTGATAAGGAGTGATATTTTTTCTCTTCTAATCATGCATGTTTTTAAAAGTTATTAATTGTAAATAAATAATAAAGTAATATTTTCCAAATTACTTTATTATTTTCCACAAGTTGTAAAATCAGAAATAAAACAAATTGTAACCAATAATAAAGTAATTATTCTATTACTTTATTATTTACTCACAATCAATTTTGCTCATGCAAAATCATGCAAATTGATTAGTTGAGTTAACTAGGCCATCTAGGAGGTTTTGCATGATTTTTAGGAGTATTTTTAGGGTTCTTGGTCAACTTTTTGGTCAAGCACATGGAGAGGCCCAAATTGGAGCTATTTTTGCTCAATTTGTGGCAGTTTTAGACCCTAATTTTGAAGATTTTGGAGGTTGCTCGGGAATGCTTATTTTTAGAGGCAGTTATCTACAACTCCATATTTTTGCATGTCTCTTGGAGGGAACAAACCTATATATTGTAAAGAAAAAGTTTGTTTTTGCTAGTTCGTGATTCTCATTCTGATTCAGATAGATTGGAGAATTCTTGTAGCTCATATTTTACAATTTTATTGAGAGATCGGCAAGTTACAGGTTATACTTTTGTCTTCTTTGTAGAGCTTTCCTTTGTTTTCTTTGAGATCAGTTAAATTACCTTTCCTTTTAGTGCTATTAGTGAAGTGATTTTGAGGATATTTTGTTGTGTTTTATCATTAAACCTTTAAAATTATTGTCTCACTTCCTTGTTTACAACATTCAAGCATACATTCATCATGGGTCTTAGGTTGTGTTAACCAGAAATAGTATTTTTGTGTTGTGAAAAATCTTTTCCTTCATAGAAACCATGTTTTCAAACCTTCCTTAGAATCACTTTTGTGATATTTATGCCAAGTCTGGGTTGTGTAAAAATTAGATTTCTGGGTAAACATTGTGGATTAAAATGCATTATTTTTATCCAAATCAGGTACATGACCATTTTACCTTTAGCATTCATTTAGTTTATTTCTTCCCTTTTCCAAAATAGTAAAAACATACATCTCAATAAAACATTTGAAGGGAACCAGCCCATAATCTAGAGGTCTAATTTCATTATAGGGCACCCACAATCTAAAATTAGTCCCATGTTACACGGAATTGCAGTGCTTTACCAGCCTTGCATACGGGTACAATTCCCATTGATAACAATAACATGTGAGTTATTATTCATGATACATTTTGCATTCACATATACATACATATGAACCCTAGAATACATACAACACCTAGAAAATTTTGAACATGTGCATATAAAGAAAAATAAAAAACATATAGCATCATCTAAGAATAGCATCACATGTAGTGCCAAACATCTATATTATCAAAACATACATTACATCATAAATGTCCCATAATATTAATGGCAAGTGATTAGTATACATTAATGTCCAAACATATAACATGAACCAACATAACAAGATATATAAGCATTAGGGGAAGGTGCTCCCAGTGACCACTCCCTACACCACTTCATTTGCTATCATGCATCCTCATTCTTAATTGAGAATGAGATTGAGATTGTTGTCTATCCTTGAGCACCAAAGTCATCCCTTACAATCACCTAACCTCCTCATATTATGTACTAATCTTGGATGGTTGATTGCAAATGAGAAACAATATTGAGCATCACTTCATGGTGTGAGCATAACTCTTTGTGCCTCTACTTAAGAAATCTCTCATTCAATTCTATCCCTCTTCATGTGAATGGCATTAAAATCTAGTCTGAGCCTCCACTAATATTAGATAGCCACATATCTCTTTGCCTCTACAGTGGCAATCTCTCTAGCAACAAGTATGTACACTCAACAAAAGAGGCTCTATATGCCATGGTAGCCTAATTCATGAGGTTGAAAATGATGCAAAACATCCAACATGTATATAATCTTTAAAAATATACTTTGTTAGGATGATTAGTATGCCTTGAATTAAGTGATTGAAATAGTAAATGAGATAAGTGCAATCCACTTAACCACACTTCCTACAAGTTTGTAACTTCCATTAGTCACACATCAATAACAATAACAAAACATGACAACTTAAAATGTAAAATCATAACTATCTCACCTAGATTTTTGATATGCTAATCTCTATTGGTTGGAACCTATTGTAGGGGAGTGATAGTGAGAGCAGCTTGTAGATTAGCTCCGTATGCAATGGGTACAACCATGGATGATTCAAGAGGATATTTGATGGTGGTCCCTCTCTCACCCACCATGCCACATAATTGAGAGAGGCCCCCACATCACCAACACCAACTATTTGAACTATGAGGTCTATCCCATCATCATTAATATCCACTTGCTTTGTAGCTACATGCCTCACTCACTCTTCCTACTAGAATTGTGACCTTTGATGTTGCCTCTATAAAACTAGCTATGGAGGAACCATCTATCATAGATCATTATGAAGTAAACAACACTCAAAATGAAACATCTCCATAAATATGGAGTGTCTACCAAAAAGCCACTTTGAATGATAGATATGACCCAAATAAAATCTATCATTAAAATTTGGGGCCAACTATCTATATGACCTCCACGTGATATCTGTCAGCCCTTGTTAATCAAAACATTTTCTCTAGGTCCTAAGGGTCCTCCCCACTCTCTACCTACTTATCTCATTGGTGTCACATCAAAACATCAACACTATATGTACTATTGTTGTTGTGGAGGGAAAATTTGGGGAGCATGGTACTCAAAGATGATGACATACCCAACATTGTAAGAGAGATGCTCCTTGGAGCATCATGGAATTATAATAAAAAAAGCTATGCAAATCATCATACAATTGGGATAGAAGGAAATGACCCAAGAAAATATTAGTTGTTGCTCATCTGCCTCTTAGTACAATTGAATTAGAATGTATGCAATAGATGACCCTTGGCCATTTGGTAAGATAAAAATGACAACCAATAGAATCCATATGTTTCCTTGGTATGCATCACCTAACATGATCTCAATGAAACTAACACCACCCTAATAGTAATCCACATGCTTGGTACACCATTGATACAACTCTTAATCCTATTGAAGAGTGGTGTAGCAAACCTCTACTTACCTCCCCCTAATCATAATACACAAAATACACCAAACATTCTCTATAATCATATTCATCTCACCCATGGGAAAATGAAAGATAGTTGTGTTTCAGTCCCACCTCTTGACATGAGTGGTCAACATCTGAGTAACAAAAAAATAGGATGGGTAGTGCAACCATATGTCTAAGGCCAATGGCCTCCAATAATGCCCAATTACATTAATGGAATTCAAAGACTATAGACTCGCCACCTAAAGTTTATATGGATGTGTACAGATCTCTAATTTCAACTATAAACATAGAACACAAAAGAAAAACATCATTAATACACATCTAAAGTTGAAAACTAAACTCAAAATTTGACAAGTTATATGGAAAAATTAGTACACATGGCCTAGGGTTGAGTTCCTAGGTTAGGTCAAACTTGCAGGTCAATTCCATGGGTACCCAAAAAGCACTAAATTATACCATCCTATGTCTTGTAAATTTTTGAACAAATTTCCTAAAATAAAAAAATGAAAAATATGTGAAAAATTAAGGGTAAATGACAACTCATAATATTTGGGACTTCATCTTGCTCGATCTAATCTTGTACTTGATATCCCCTTGTAAGAACATAGCTCCTCTTGACATTTGCATTTTTACACGATTATAGTCAAGAGGAGCTATGTTCTTACAAGGGGATATACAACTTTAATAATACTATAGAATTACACAATAATAATACTATAGAATTACAACTTTTAGATCTTGTCACATGGGATACTCACATTACTAATATGAAATAATAATTCAAGTACAAGTAAATTACTAACACTACTTTATTGTAATGACATCCACTATCTCCCTACATGTCACACTATCAAACTCTTGCTTCATTACCATCTCCCTCTTAGATCCTATCCTCTTGCTCAGACTCTCTAACTCCAATCTACGCTCTCCCTTTTCTCTCTTCTTCCTTCTTCACTTGCTTCCAAACAACTCTCAACTATGTATAAATGGTATTCCCAAGCTTCCTCAATGATTTGTATTGGCTACAAGATGGTGCAAATCCCAATACCACATGAAATGTGTCATCAATCAGAACTAACAAACTTCTAAATTCAAATGGGAAAATGGTGGAGAACCTCCATGGGTACTCAACATACATCTGAAACAGTCCAACAAATCTTCACAAATATTTTCTTGTTAGCATAAAATCCAAATAACCTCTCACAAATGTAAAAAGTTATAACTGCATAGAACTATTAACCCAATAGGTGTTCATGAACCAAACAATGATCTTCCTTTCATCCAATTCTCTTCAAACACTGATATGATATCTATTCCTCACTTGACAAGCTACTACTAAAACCATGAAATCTAATTTAAAGTTGCAGTAAAATGTGCTAACTTCCACTATCATAGGCTGGTAACCACAAACTAATAGACAAACAAATAATTAAACTAAACCACAAAAGCCACTATCTCCAAATGATGCAATATTTCCATGATGCCTATAGATTCTCCTACATCAATGAAAATGAAAGTGACATTTTACTGTTCACCCTCCTTTATATACCTAGGTGAAAACTTATAATTTACAAACCATGAGTCATATGATTTCTATTGTTAAGCCAACATGATCATATGGATGATTACAAACATTATTTATAGTTGTAATGTCAAAAATTGCATACCCTTGTAATTTTACGCTACGTTTGGCAACCACTCTAGCGCTTGCACCTTCTCTCTGCGTTATAAGCTAAGGTTTGCTTCATTCTAGTTCCTTTCCCTTAACTCTCATCAAATTCCATTTGAATGCTTTGATTTTCATATTATCCTAAGGTGTTCCATGTAACTAGGAACTTAAATCACATGAAGTCAAGTGCTATGCACGGACATCTGCACGACGCGCTAGCATCCCTCATCCGTTTGGTACCAGGTGGCCATTCCTGGGCATTACCAGATTCCTTCAGTGATGATGGGACTATCATCTAATGCCCTTTCAAGGTGCATAATGAATCCTTGCATGCTATTTTGAAAATTTCTTGCTTTGGGGGGAGATTCTTGGATTTTGAACATTCATTCATTCTCTCTCAAGCTCTCACAATAATTTTTCTGGGATCTACTCTACAACTCTTGAAAACTCTTTGTGAATTCAAACTCCATAGCACATATACAAATTTCTACACTCCCTTGTGGTTTTGTATCATCTTCATTGGTTCTTGGAGGTTTTGGGTTTGTTTTATGCTCATTGAGGACTCTCTCTCTTGCTGGGGTTCGAACCTATACACCATATTTGAGTTCTTGAGAGTTTGTAACTTACTCTCCTTCATTCCAATTGGTAAGATTGTTCTATTATTTTGTTTAATGCTTTGTAGTTAAATCTATTCTACATTATCTGGTTATTTTCTTGGTGTAGACCACCATTTTGTTGTGTTGCATGGTGTAGACCACCATCTTGCACTTGCTTTGGGTGTAGACCACCACTCTTGTATTTGTTGTTGGGTATCTTATCCCCGTAGACCAAGGAAGCTTCCTTATTTTGTATTTCATTTGTCACTACTCTAATTTCCCAGACACACATAGGATAGGATCACACACATGTTTTCTTTCTTTTTCAATCATCTATATCAATATGTTGTTTGTGGAGGTATAAATACCGACACCGGGGCTTGACTGAGGCAAGCTCCTTAGCAGCACAACCCTTTTCTTCTCTCATTTTGTAGATATTCTTGGATTAAGGGCTTGTTAATCACATAAAGGTTTTGTTGGCCTTCTACTCTTCCTTTTCATTTCATTTTTCTTCATTTCTATAGCATATTCTAGCTTTATTTTCAAAGTTTGTGTTACATGGATACTGCTAGGTGTTTTTCTTGGATGTCCTTGTGTTGTGCAGGTGTCATAGGTCTATACAAACTTGAATATTTTTATTTTTGTAACATTTAGGATGCCGGTGCTTAGCACAAATGTCTGCACAATGCACTGTCATCTAGGGCAATGAGCTCCCTCTCTTGGTGATAGGTTCCTTTGTTCCCTCTCTTTCAACTTTTGTACTTCATTTTTATCAAATTTTGTCCACATCTATTTATTTCCAGCATTTAATTTTTCTTTCCTTCATTGTAAAGCATCTAGTCTAGTTGTTTGCTTTGATTGGAATGTGTAGTAGTTTTGTTGAAACCTAAAGTAGGTTTCATACGTCTAAAACTTAGATAGCAGAAACTGAGTGTAGCGTTAGAGAAGAATCCCTTTAATTGAGATATTCAATTAAGGAGTGGTTTTTCCTACACTATGGTGGGCCAAATCAATCCTCAATTAGTCTGGTGTAGCTATGTTGGCCACAACCCGATATCCAACAATTGAGCAACCAATTGATCATGACTTAGCTTCATTTAGTTATCAACCCAAGAACGTATCTTTTACACAATGTCTGTACTTTATGTACATCATAAGCTTTCTAGGACTATGACTTTCTAGGAATTGAATATAAATAGTACAAGAATGTAAATGACATTGCCGAAAGGGAAAATACAGAATGGAAAGGAATGTAAATAGCATTGCTAAAAGGGAAATACATAATGGAAAGTACCTATAATCTACTGAAACATAATAATAGAAATATAACTTGTTGTAATATAAAATAGGGTTCCATTCATCCTCAAATGAGCCCTTGCTCGGGGGACTGTAATCCTTTAAGGCTTACTAATTAAATCAACTCTTGATCAGAAAATAGACTGCTATATTAACTTATGTTCTTCAACATACAATCTATTGTCTTTCAACATATATATCTTTGTCTCTCCTACAATAGTCCTGTTGTAGGTATTTATGCATCCTATGGTTGGTTACATACATCCTACCACTCCCAATGTGTAGGAGGAGGAATCCTTATTTTAGAAACTATAAACTTGAAAAGGAGACTATAACTAACAAACTTAATAAATGAGATATGCCACATTAACATTTGACTTTTTCAACTTAAAATGGTTATGACATCTTCATAGAAGAGAAAGTCAAATAAGTCTCCTTCACTTCATTTGTTACAGGCTGGATTTCCCTGTAGGTTGCCTGTGCAGTTGCTGTGAGCTACTTGTGTAGTTGTTGCGGGCTGCCTATGTAGTAGTTGCAGGTTGCTTGTGCAATTGTTGTAGGTTACCTGTGTAATTGTTGTATGCCAGTATGTTCTTTGCTGCCTTATAAATGTTAGCATATATCATAGTAAAATGAATAATATGAAATAAGATGACATTATGCATTAGTAAACAACTACTTAAATTTATACAATGTTTGGCATAAAATACAAGAGAACTAGTGCACATGTGGGGTAAGTTTAGGTAGTAAATCATTAGGTAAATGAGTCAATGGTGAAAAGATGCATTAGGAAAAGGATGTTTTTCTGACTCATCATACCCCCCAACTAAAATTGTTGCATGTCCTCATGCAACTATACACGCCTCTAGTGAAATAAACATAGTGCTATGAAATCTATGAGAACAACAACTCCTTCATGTTGGTGTAGATAAAAAAAATTATTGCAGGAGGGACAGTTCCATATCTTGTTTCTTTGCTTTCATCTACCAACTGATCACCTTTCAAACTTGGAATAGGATAGTAAAACATTTGGAGGGTGAAAAGTCAAAAGGAATCTATTAAGCACACACCCCCAACTAAAATTGTTGCATGTCCTCATGCAACTATACATGTTGTAGAGTGTGAAATGATGTTGACTACCTCTTCACATGTGTGAGAATGATGCAATGAGTTGCAACAAAATGATTGGCAATATAAAATAGTTTTCAAAAGTTGAATAGAGGAACAATTAGCTTAGGATATGTGGGCAAATGGGAGTGCACAAATTCAACAGATATTAATGCAATAACACTATATAAAATAAAGTAATGAATTTACTAAAACATTAAACATACTTACTCCAAAATTGTTCATGATTACTCTTAGTCATGGAGATGCCTGTGCAAATTGTGTGACCATGTTGTAGGGTTGTTTTCAGCTGAAACATCTTCATAATCTGATAGGTACTATAAAAAAAACCTTCAAGTGTAATGAAATGGAGTTGTTGCAGGCAGCAAATTTGAGCCATGCCAATTGATGTGACCATTGTTGCAGGCTATTCAATTTGTTGTTTCTTTGCTTCAGGCTATTCTCTCCTTAATAGAGTGTTTACAATTTACTTATAAAATACTTATTTATCATTTACTCAGTCAATCCACAAAGAATAAGGAGCTAAATTCCTATTCTTGAGGAGACATTTATTACAACTCCTAACAAACTACAACTACTTCCTCTAAATTGAGTCAACATGTCTATGCATGCATAACAATTCATACAAAAAAATAAATGCTATATGGAAGGAGTGACTGATTGAAGTCTTCTACTTTGAATAGATGTGTATTTGTATGTCCCATAATTCTCCTCTTTTTCCTCTAGGTCTCTTCTTCTTTCCAACTCACCACTTTTAAACCCCGTAATTTTCTTCTTTTTCCACTAGGACTCTATTGCCTGCCAACTCGCCACTTTTCATGTCAGTCATTTTCTGCTAAAACCAACTCACTCATTTTTGTGAATTTCCACAAATGTCTTCTGGGTTTTGTTCCCCTCATACTCATCTTTCCAGATCATTTTGAAAATTTGGATTTTATTGAGAAACGAGGGAGATATTACTATTTTACTAAGACTGCTCTTCTTCACTTCATCTGTCTTTTTAGGAAATCATAAGGCAATTTCCTTTTGCTTGAATTTTGGATGATCTTCTTGCCCTGCATGATTAGAACATGGCATCTATATCCAACCAAAGATTTAGAATATGCAATAACTAACCATCCAAGGTGTCTTCAAATGTAGAATATTTGCAGGAGTTTTTAGCAATAACTTGTATTGAAAATTACATGTTTACAACTTTAGAGAAAATGTAGTAGTATGTGCAAAGCACTTATTTGTGAGAAATAAACCTACTCTAACCTACTCTACATAGTTATGTAGAGATAGGTTACACAAAACCATTGACTGGTTGTGAGAAATATCTGACTTTTCTCAAAATATGGGTCCATTCACTCAACTTTTTGAAAGAAGAGGGAAACCATGACAAGAAGGTGACTGAGATTTTAAACTCCACTACTCCACCTTTCTTTGAAATGTCAGCCTCCTCAATAAATTCATACTTTAGTAGATGCATGGGCTGATGGGAGAAGTCTTGCAACCCTTCCTCATGTTCTGGTGCATGCTTGACTAGAGGCAGCTTCCTGTTGTTCCTTAAATATCTAATTGGGCAGCCCTTTTTAGAATATGAAGGTGTCCAAATAATGCTTTTCCATACAAGCTCCTCTAGTGGAGACAAGATTTCTCCATTGTACTCATCACCTATTGCAAGCAATAGGCCATCAATGTCCCCTTCTTCAATGAACTTTTCCTTGTTGGGACTTGGAGTCATGCTTCCTTCAGTTGAAATCAAAATATAGAGTAAAATCTATATCATAATCTTAGAATTCCAATGCTTGACATCATCCCCAGAAATGATGCCAAAAATGGTGGGCCAAATAAATCCTTAATTGGTCTGGTGCAACTATGTTGGACACAACTTGATATCCAACAATCGAGCAACCAATTGATTGTGACTTAGCTTCATTTAGTTATCAACCCGAGAACGTATCTTTTACACGATGTCTGAACTGTATGTACAACATAATCTTTCTAGAACTATGACTTTCTAGGAATTGAATATAAATAGTACAGGAATGTAAATGACATTGTTGAAAGGGAAAATACAGAATGGAAAGGAATGTAAATAGCATTGCTGAAAAGGAAATACAGAATGGAAAGCACCTACAATCTACTGAAACATAATAACAGAAATATAACTTGCTATAATATAAAACAGGGTTCCAGTCATCCTCAAGTGGGCCCTTGCTCAGGGGATTGTAATCCTTTAAGGCTTACTAATTAAATTGATCTCAGTTCTTGCTCAAAAAATAGACTGTTATATTAACTTATGTTCTTCAACATACAATATGTTATTTTTCAACATATATATCTCTATCTCTCCTACAACAGTCCTGTTGTAGGTATTTATGCATCCTACAATTGGTTACATACATCCTACCACTCCCAATGTGTAGGAGGAGGACTCCTTATTTTAGAAACTATAAACTTGAAAAGGAGACTATAACTAACAAACTTAATAAATGAGATATGTCACATTAACATTTGACTTTTTCATCTTCAAACAGTTATGATGTCTTCATAGAAGAGAAAGTCAAATAGATCTCCTTCACTTCATTTGTTACAGGTTGGATTTCCCTTTGCTGCAGATTGACTTGGGCAGTGGCTGCGGGTTGCCTATGCAGTTGTTGTAGGCTGCTTATGCAGTTGTTGTGGGCTGCCTGTGTAGTGGCTGTGGGCTGCTTGTGCAGTTGCTACGGGCTGCCTGTGTAGTTGTATCTCAGTATGCTCTTTGCTACCTTATAAATGTTAGCATATATTATAGAAAAATGAATAATATGAAATAAGATATGACATTATGCATTAGTAAACAACTACTTAAATTTATACAATGTTTGGCATAAAATACAAGAGAACTAGTGCACATGTGGGGTAAGTTTAGGCAGTAAAGCATTAGGCAAACGAGTCAATGGTGAAAAGATGCATTAGGAAAAGGATGTTTTTCTGACTCATCACACTACATTTTGGTGAACCCAACGTTTCAAATATTCTGCACTTACTCCTTTTCTTTGTTGCGGTCCATCATCTCTCCTTGGTGAATCTGCTCTCCTAAAACAAGAAATAAAAATAATTCTTCTACTTTTTCATCACTTAGCACTGTGTGTTGTGAAGCCTGAATGTAGTTTATGAACTTCACGACCCAGTCTTCTAATTCTGAACACATGGTGCATAGGAGTTTGAGGAATTTGACCACTATGGCATTTTTTGCTAATCCTACCACGCCTATTCGCTTTGCTCCTAATTTTATTCATTTATCTTCTGAACAAGTTAATACTTCTATTTCTTCTCCTTCTTCTTCTAGAATGGTGCTGATGACTACTTTTCATTATGCAGAGCAAGGTTTCGATCATGAGGAAACCTTTACTTATGTCCCACAGGAAATAATTAATGACCTTGATTGCCACTTGGTTGATTATCAAAACTTCCTGAGTCATGAGGACATATCTAGCTCTACTATCCCTTTGTTCGATGCTCTTCATGTTATGCTAACTAATCATCCTCACAGTATCACTTTCCTTTGCGGGATTGCTCACATAGTGCATAGTGATACGCTGCCTTTGGCGATCTATGTTCTGGGTGCTCAAGAATCTCAGTCCAACATTCTTGGAAATCAACTTTCTCTTCCTCTACCTACTACAAATGTTCAGACTTTCACTTCTCTTCAGATGGCTACTAGCTTTATCCAATTTGGTAGTATAGAATTTGGCTTATCTATTGGTGTGACGAATCCTATCAATCAATATGGATTCATTCCACCCTCAAGGTCCTTATAGTTGACTTTTCCTCTCGGTGCCTCTGGAGTTTCACAACCTCTTGCTTCCACTCCACTTCCTCCACCTACGCATATTGTTGACCCTATGATAAACCAACTATTGCAAATGTTGGTTTCCTGCAGCAAAAGCTTCCCATGCTTTCCACATCATCATCACAATCACAAGTCCCTACATACTATAGGTGTATCCTTCTCTCATTAGCTGTCCTTGCTACACCATTTCCCCAAAACTTTGAGGCACTGATATTCAAGAAGTACACTAGTAAAGGTGACTAGCAGACCCACATCTCTACCTTCACTACTTTATGCAATGATTTTTTGTTTCAGGATGCCTTGTTAAAACTTTTCTCACAATCCTTAAAGGATACTGCGTTGGATTGGTTTTGCTCACTACCTAACCATTCAATTTTTTCTTTTGATCAACTTGTTAATTAGTTCCTACAACACCTCTAAGCTAATATTGGACCACAGGTCACATTCAATGACCTTGTTCATTGTAAGCAAGGAAGTGAGAAGGTAACTGACTTCATTTGTCGTTATCAGTCTCTATTTTCACATATACCCTATGTCCTACCTAAATTTGATGTGTAGAGGATTTTCATTGAAAACCTTCATCCTTAGATCCAGGATAGGATTCTTCTCATGAGATATTCCTCTTTCACTCATTTGTACACTGCACTACATGACTATCAGTAGTCGCTAAGCCAGTTCAAGGGCTCTTCCTCATTAACTCCTATTGTCCAATATGGTGCTTCTTCTTCATTCTCTAACTATAACAAAAATAATAATTGTTATAAAAATAATTCATCGAATGTGAACCGCACAGTAGTATCTGAAGCATCCTCTCAGGTTATTTTAGCCATCTCTACTCCAAAGTCGTCATGAAATCACAAATTTACTCCTTTAAAGGAGTCTCTATACCATCATGCAACAACTTCTAAATAATAATTTGGTGCAGCTACCCACTATCAGACCTCAACACAAGTAAGCCTCTACCGCCTTCATATGACCTGAAACCTTTCTACTAATTCCATAGGGTACCTAGACATGACACTGAGTGACGCTTGAGTCTTAAGCACACCATTCAAGACCTCATTGACTAGAATGTGATCCAAGTCTCTACTATGAATGACAAGATAAATAAGTCAGTGGCTCTCCCTAATCAGCATTTGCAGATTTACACTGATCCTATGCCACACCATTCTTCCAATTTTGTTGACCTCGCTTCTCCTTTTGTGGTGCTAGAGTCAACTTTTGATGTTCCCTCCATTTATTTTTATTTAGAGATGATTGGCATGGTGGACATTCGTTCTCACCCTACTCAAGAATGTCCTATTCTTGAGCCTATTATCTCTTCTTTTTTGCAATATCCTAACTAACATATCTAAAGGACCTCTTTACATTGTCGTAGAGGTAAATGGGAAACCTATTAAAGGTGTCCTCATTGATCCCATCTCCTTAGTCAATGTTATTACTAAGGAATTTATGTATGTTCATGAATTATATAAAGACATTTATGAGCAATCTAATGTCTTTATATGATGCCATGACATGATGTCTCATCCTACCTTGGTGTCGATTATACTTTCACTCTAGGTGGGACCCAAAATCCTAGATGTTCCTTTTTCTATCATCCCCACTTCGGATCACTTCCACTTGAAGTTGGGCTAGCAATGGTTAACTTCTATGAAAGCACTCCTCTCTATGGTTTATCGATGCTTGAAATTTCCCCTTGATGGTATCACTGTTGGCAAGAGACACTATGTGGCTTCATGAGTGTTGTCATTGATGGCAACAAAGTCTATCCCACACATCCACAACACATAGTATGCCTATATCAGAAGTCAGATTGAAGATTGTTTTGGTCTGGTTAACAAGAATAGAGCATGCAGCAAGGTCTGACAATCAGGTCCGGATCTCTCAGATGGTGTAACTCAGCAAGATACAGACTCGGACAAGTCAAGAGGAGTATCATGACTACTATATTCTAGAGATTGAGCCTCCGGTGATAAAACATGGAAAAGATATGAGCATCTGAGTGTTAGGTTCCAGACAAGTAGAGCAGACTAAGGAAGAACTGACCGGCAGAGTATCAGACTTTAATTCAGATGAGTAATTAATGTTGATCAAGCTATTTTAGGGATCATACATGGTTGGCCGACATGATTGATGACTTCTATGTCTATGCTTTGATACGCATCACAAATCATGCATGAATTCAACTGACAGAGCAGTAACTTGTAAATATCTTGAGTATTTTGGTTGCCGACTAGAAAGTTGTTGAAATCCTTGATGCGGATATATATACCAGATGAATTCCAGTATGTAGAAGAGTGTGTGTATAGATATGATAAAATAAAGTGCAAAGAAAGGCAAAGATAAGTGTGGAAATAGCAATACAAGTCTGGTATGTGACAGAGCAGTAGCACTAGAGCAGAGGAAGAATGAAGTGCATCAGATCAATATATTGTGCCTAATCGAAACTGAACTCTAACATTTGTAGATGCCTCTCATTAGTTCAAAACACCTGATTACCATATGTAAGTTTTGTAGATAGTGAGTCGCTTGTAGGTAGTGTGCTCGGGCAGTGAGCCCTAATTGGAAAGTGCCATTTTGTACTTCTTATTCTTTTAATAGAGAATACAATCTTGGGTTAGTCACCCCGTGGTTTTTCCCTTAACAGGGTTTTCCACGTAAAAATCCTTGTGTTATGTGTGATGATTTTATTTTTGTTCTTATGATCATATATGCTTATATGTTTTGATGTTGCACTAATTATTAAAGAAGAAAAGAAAGTTAAGATATTTGAGATAACTGATTCACCCCCCCCCCCCCCCCGCTCTTAGTTATCTACCTTGTTTCCAACAATTGGTATCAGAGCTAAGTTCCTCTAAACAGAGCCTAACAGCTTGAGGAAGATCTGGGAATCTCAATGGATATGTATGGTATGAAGGAACAACTTCAGTCTGCCCTAGATGATCTTAAACAGTCCCACTCTAAAGTCAATAAATTGAGAGAAAGACTCAAACAAGCTGATGATTTCATAAATGAGCTAAAAGAAAAACTGAGTATCTCTGTGAAAAAAGAGAAAGGAATTAATTCAAAAATTATCAAGTTAGAGTGAAGCCAATGATACTAATGAAGATCTGGATGAGAAAAACAAGCTGTGTGAGAAGCTATCAAAAGAGGTCATTATGGTAAGGCATGAGATGGAATCAGGGGTTATGAGATTCACCCAAGAAATTGAAGAGAAAAGGAAAATTGAAGATAATCTAAAACAATCCCTAAAGGAGAAGACAGAGGATTGCCACAAAATGGACAGAATAATCAGGCATCTTAAATCTGATCTTGAAGAAGCTAGAGATAATGAAGAATAACTTGAGAATTAGATAGACACTCTTAAACAAGATCTACAAACAACAAATGAATACAAAGAGAAATTCAAGATAAGCTCAGCTCAACTTGAAGTTCTTCTTGAAAGCCAAAAGAGGGTAGATGACAAGCATGGCCTAGGATATGAGAAAGGTAAAAGCTCTGGATCTGGTCAGAAGAACTTTGGATCAGAAAATCAAAGAAACAGGTCTAGAAGACCTCTGGTAAAGCAACCAAATGCTCAAAGATATCCATCCTTCAATGGATACTGCTTCAATTACAACAACTTCGGTCATAAAGCACCTCAGTGTAGAAGGAGAATGAATTAGACCAATCCATCCTTCTCCGGACAATGTTTCAACTGCAAAAGGTATGGTCACAAATCTCATGATTGCATAAATATGCAAATAAACAATTCATTCAATGGTAGATGCTTTGCATGCAACAGAATGGGACATATGGCTAATCAATGCAGATCAAGAGGATATCAGTCATATATGCAAAAAGAATGTTATTTGTTACAATTGCAATAGATCCAGTCATATTGCCAAATTATGTAGAAGTAAAAATCAGAATAAAAGGGGTCCAGTGCATCATAATCAAAAACAAGATAAGGGAAAAGGCAAAGTGAATGCGGATGAAGTTCAAAGGGAGATGAGCAAGATTTGGGTAAAGAAGAGTATAGAAAATGTTGGGGATGGATCCGCACTGGAATCCGGTGCTGATATTCCTTCTGAAAACTAAACAGATGAGCTCTGGCTCAGGGGGAGTCACAAAGAAAAATAAATTCCCCCAGCCAATCAATTGGTGCCTAAATTTGGCAAACAGAATATTGCAGATTAAAGGGTTCTTAGAAAAATATCCAAATAACCCTCGGTAAAAATATGAAAGATCCGCATGGAGTTTTGTAAGAATTTAATCATCTAAGATTGATCCGGTTTGACAGCCATCTGGTAAAGCAAGATTTTCATAGACAAGATCCGGTATGATTCAAAATTGAAATGTCTTGATCTGTGGATCCATGGTATGATTGGAGGAAAGAAGATACATTATCAATTATCACTGAAAATGATTCTAAGTGCAACATAGTGATTCGAAAAGATCTCTCTCAGAACAAGGCAACCAGATAACTTAAGTTGTGCATTTATTGCAAAAGGAAATTAGGGTTTGTGAAAGAATAAAAGGGTTCTTTCACTCATCATTTGCACATTTGCATTTGAGAAGAAGAAAAGAAGAGCTATGCATCAAGTTTCTACAACTCTCTCAAGATCAACTGCAAAATCCAATTCAACCAGTGATTTGTTTCGGCTCTTATTTTGAACCCTAAAGTGTAAAAAGGTACTTCCATTCTGAATATCTCTCTCTGAATCTTTTGCAAAAATGGCTACTTCAATGGTTGTTAGGATCACTGATAGGCCACACCCAAAATTCAAGAAACACCCCTACAAATCCCTAGAAGTTGATCCTTTAGGCACATTTTCTAGCATTCCACATGGGGTATTGCATGTAGAAGATGTTAGGGTCTACATCCATGCCAACATTGAGGAATTTGGTGAATCTAAGTTGATGGACATCTATCATAAATAGTTAATAGATGAAATTTTTGAACTCAAACCTCAATACAAGGCCTTCCAGGATAAGCACTTTAGACATTGCATCCACTTTCCTTGTTTTGCAAAAGATGATTGGGTCTGGTATGTCCTTAGCAGAATACATGATAATTTCATGTGGTTAATGAAGCCCTTCAAGATAACAAAAGATGCAATTAGGGCAGTAACTGGACTACACTCATCCGGTGGGTTACCTGCACTCAAATATGTCAAGAACCAGACAGTTACTGAAGTTACCGGATCTAAGTTTGACAAGAGAGAAATGACCATAGATGACATCACAGATCTGGATGTCAAATTTCCCTCAATGATATTTGGGTATAAGATCTATCATTCTAGCAGGGAGAATTCTGTGTCTGGGACTGCAATATATACAGCATATCAAATGTTGAGGGAAAATGCAGACTATGACCTATGTGATCTTCTTTTAAACCAATTGTTAGAAAACTTACAGAAGATAAGAAGGATAAGAAGAACTCCTTCAAGTATGGTTGTTTAATATTGTGTCTATTCTTCTACTACATGAATGAGCTGCCCAGATCAAGTAGTTGGGTTTGGCAAAATGACAAACCAGTTGCAATACAGATTAGAGACTATATGTATGGACTTGGTGATGCTAAGGCTCAAAGCACAGCACTCTGGGGTTACTTTAAGAACTTCCAAAGCATGATGCAAACCAGAGAAAGGATATCTCAATCCATAGTAGAAAAATACAAGGATACAGTGTGTTTTATGGTAGATACTGATCAATGCCTAATGGAGGCAGTTGAGCCCAGAACAGTTTGGATAATGCCAATGGGATATGAGGTTGATGAGAAAATCTTGGAGCTACATATTTAACACCTGTTGACCCAGCCTAAGGACCCTGAGGCAGAAAGGTTTGGAACCTTTCAAGAACTAAGTGTAAAAATACATGTTGAGCTAAGACAACTGGAGATAAAGAGGAAAGTTAGAAGGGAAGTTGAGGAAATTTCCAAAAGGTATGGCATATCAAAAGAGGCAATAGATGCAAACAGAGAGAGTTGAAAGAGTTGAGAAAGAGAAAAAAGAAGTAGAAAAAGGAAGTGTTCCGGTTCAAGCCTCCTCCCGGACTAGATCCTCCAAGAGATCTGCACCTGCCACTCCTAAGAGCTCAAGAGTCACCAAACTAGAAGTCAAGACATCCAGAAAGGGAGAAAAGAGAACAAAAATAAAAGCTACAAGGTATTACACAAGTCACAAGGATGATGAAGAAATAGAGTCTGATGAGGAAATTAAGAAAATGAAGAAGAAGAAGAAGAAAACATCTGGGGAATCCTCTGCTGGTAAAAACAAAGAAGAAAAGGTAGAAGAATTTGTTGAAAAGCCCACTCTTTCCATTGATGATATCATTAAGGCAGTTACTGTGGATGGGAATCTGCAACCAGTCATAGAATTCTATGATGAATATAGTGATACTGACAAGAGGATCTTGGAAGAAGCTACAGTCAGGTATCTGAATATTTATAATAAAGTATTCATTGAAATTATTTCATTAATTCCCAAAAGTCTAGAGAAGTACTTGAACTTAGAAAAGAGAATGCAAAGGCAAAAGACTTAGAGATCTGAGAACAGATTGCAATTTAGCTCTATCCTTCTATTACTCCAAAGCAAATGGACATGATCTTTAAGGACTGTAAGGATGAATTCCGGAGCAAAGCAAGAATGAACAAACTTATGCTTGGAGAAACTGATCAAGTAGCAAGAGAAATAGAAGACATCCTCCAGAATGCCTTCAAAAGATTCAATCTTCCTATTATAGAGGAAACAGAAGAAGAACCCTCTACCATGGATGTTGAAGGATTAAATGCATCCAATGAAGAATCTTCTGACAAAAATGTAGAAGGGTCAAAAGAGGTAGATGAAGAGAAGTCTAAGGACTTGGATTCCTCTGTTCTAGAAGAGGAAGTTCATGAAGCATTTAACATCTCTCCTCTAGATCCCACTACAGACATTCTAGATCTAAGAATTGAAGGAGAAGGAAGAAAAGAGGAGAAAGTGAGTCAAGAAGAGGAGGTAAAGGGAAAAGAAGAAGAACAAATAGAGAAGATCTCTGGTGACAGTTCTGAGATCCCAAAAGAAAAGAAGACTCAGTCACCAGCAAGAGACACTGCAGAGGCAGTAAAGAAATTCTTGAACAAAGAAATGATGGAGATAGATGAACTAGAACTATTCCAAGGACCACTAAATTTTGATTCCCTCTCTACGGTCCAGACAATGAAAATAGCATCTTTTGCCCAAGCTAAAGCAAAAGAAAAACTTTTGAAATCTCACATGGAAGACTGTGAGCTGTTAGAGATTGCATCCAAGATGCTGGAGAAGATCATGCCATCCTTTCAAAAGGATCCTTCAGTCTCTCCATCCGGTAACTTGAAATCTCTAGTAAACTCTGTCAGCACTCATTTTGATTCTTTAGAGAAATCGGCAGAAGCAAAGGTCCAGAAAGAGTTTTTGGGAAAAAAGATTCACTGAAGTACAGGGACTCATTGCTAATGATAGGAGGACCCTAGATATTGGGATAAAGAGCCTTGAAAATGCTCTTAAAGATGGTGGGGACATGTACAAATTTTGTCTATCTTGGTCTAAAGTGACAGAGGATATTGAAAAGAAGGTGAAAGAACAAGAAGGTAAACTGTCAAGTTTATCTCAAAATTTTGATCCCCTCACTACATCCATAATGAATCAAGAATGCCAGGCTATTATCATTATAAATGAAATAAAGAGGCTAGACAAAGAAAAGAAGAATATAATAAACAAAATGAGTGAACTTAGAGGAATAATTATCCCTAAGTTAGAGGCAATGCATGAGGCCTTAACAGATGCTCAGACCATAGCCCGGACCAGTGATTCGGCAAGGGCAGAAGCATATGCATTTTTGTTGAGTGCTCACATCTCCATTTTGGATAGGATGAAGCAGAGCTGGGCCACAGAGTTTGTACAGTTGAAGGCCACTTTCGCAGATATACTCAAGTATATGTAAGTATAACATGTATATACATACTTATGCGGCTATGTATAGGTTAATTTTTGCAAATTTTGATGTATGGATTCCACCCTTTGCCATTGATGTCAAGGGAGAGTCAGGAGTAATGAAAAATGTGGAATCTAGCTAAGGGGGAGCTGCAGTAAAATAGTGCATAAGACAGAGCATCGGCCAAGGGGGAGTTTGCTGTGACACTTAGTCATTTTTCACTAAGTGTTGCCATCAATGCCAAAGGGGTAGATTGTTGGAAAGAGACACTATGTGGCTTCATGAGTGTTGTCATTGATGGCAACAAAGTCTATCCCACACATCCGCAGTACATAGTATGCCTATACCGGAAGTCAGATTGAAGATTGTTTTGGTCCGGTGAACAAGAACAGAGCATGTAGCAAGGTCCGACAATCAAGTCCTAATCTCTCAGATGGTGTAACGTAGCAAGTTACGGATTTGGACAAGTCAAGAGGAGTATCATGACTACTATATTCCAGAGGTTAAGCCTCCGGTGATAAAACATGGAAAAGATATGAGCATCTGAGTGTTAGGTTCCAGACAAGTAGAGCAGACTAAGGAAGAACTGACCGGCAGAGTATCAGACTTCAATCCGGATGAGTAATTGATGTTGATCAAGCTATTTGAGGGATCATACATGGTTAGCTGACATGATTGATGACTTCTATGTCTATGTTTTGATATGCGTCATAAATCATGCATGAATTCAGCTGACAGAGCAGGAACTTGTAAATATCTTGAGTATTCTGGTTGCCGACTAGAAAGTTGTTGAAATCCTTGATACGGATATATATACCAGATGAATTCTAGTATGTAGAGTGTGTGTACAGATATGATAAAATAAAGTGCGAAGAAAGGCAGAGATAAGTGTGGAAGCAGCAATACAAGTCCGGTATGTGACAGAGCAGTAACACTAGAGCAGAGGAAGAATGAAGTGCATCAGATCAGTATATTGTGCCTAACCAGAACTGAACTCTATCATTTGTAGATGTCTCTCATCAGTTCAAAACACCTGATTACCATCTGTAATTTTTGTAGATAGTAAGTCTCTTGTAGGCAGTGTACCTCTTATGAGCAGTGTGCTCAGGCAGTGAGCCCTAATTGGCAAGTGTCATTTTGTACTTCTTATTCTTTTAATAGAGAATACAATCTTGGGTTAGTCACCGCGTGGTTTTTCCCCTAACAGGGTTTTCCACGTAAAAATCCTTGTCTTATGTGTGATGATTTTATTTCTGTTCTTATGATCATATATGCTTATATGTTTTGATGCTGCACTAATTATTAAAGAAGATAAGAAAGTTAAGATATTTGAGATAACTGATTCACCCCCCCTCTCAATTATCTGCCTTGTCTCCAACAATCACACATACAATGTGCCATAGCTAATTTACACCATTATCCATGCATAGAAATTTCTCTCTTGACTACTTTTGGTCAGCTCGGACTAAGCCGCTTCAACCTCGTGATGACTTACTGTTTATTTCATATCAAAAGTTTAAAGCGAGTCGAATAGAATAGTTTTCTACTAGCCCTTCTTCCTCGTCCTCTATGACTACTATCCCTTTGGTGTATTTGTCATCGAAGGCTGCTCCTATTCCTCCCACTACCCCTCAGATAGTGCAAGGAAAGTAGCCCATACAAAGCACAGCTTCCCATCCCCACGCTCCTAGAATATACTCTGCAGTTCTACCTCTGGTTTCTTATATGAGGCCTCAAGGTCCGCTTTGAGTACAACCTTGAGCACCACACATTTCTAGGGCCCCTTAGTCTCTATTGGATAGTTTTCTTCCTCCTACCTCTTCTACAGCATAAGGAAACCAATTGATACTAAGTTCTCCTCTTCCCCCTCCCCGTATGGCTCCCTAAATTTTGGTGGTTTCTTCTATTCCTCCTGCCTTTGTGGTGGCAAGGGGAAAGCAACCCATGTCGTGGAACCCTTCTATGTCCCCTTTGGTCTCCCAACCTTTAGAGGTTCTTTTTGTCTCCCCATGCATCCTTGTGATAGTGGATGACACAAAACCTATATTGGAAGACCCTCGACTCCTTCAGCAGAGTCCATGGCCTACACTAGATAGAATTAGCTTGCGAGAGATCACAAGCATCACTATCATGTTGCAACTCATGCATGTGCTGCTAATGCCTAACCTCCTCCTTCCAAGGATCCTTCTCCTCTATAGCTACCTTTTGTTCTTGTCTCTTCTTTGGCCTCTTAGCCTTCTATCTCTCCGCCTATGTCCCTTCCTTCTCTAAACCCTCCTTCTTCTCCACAGTAGAACTTAGATGAATGCCACCCCCCAAGGGTACAAGTAGTCTTGGCTCCTTCCATGGAGGATCCTATCCTTCTATATGTTCCTAATATCCCACCCTACCTTGAACCCTTGGACCTGCCCAACATCAGTGTCCTTCCTAATGCCACCTTCACTACTTTTGTGCCTTTTCAATGCACCCACCATATCATCTTCCCCAATATACTCCGCCCTACCTCCATTGACATAGACATCCTTGCCCGTAGATAAAATGCAAACCAGAGCATTACCCCACTCTATTGTTTTGCAAGCCCAAGCACATGCTACCTTCCCCACCACCTCTTAGCCCTTATTTATCATCTCTTCTATCTATTGAGGATGTTCCTCCACCTGTATTCATACTACTCACCCTGCGGTTGATAGCATTGATGAACCATAGTTAGTATATTATGTTGATAGTGACAACGACTCTCCTGATCCCTCTCCTGAAGAGTGAATCACCAAGTCCATCCTAGATGTCTCTTCATTGTTTGCAATTTTCACGCGATCACTGACAATTGTTGTTCCTAGTGTTCCTAAGGATCCTTCTCCTACTAGTGATCCTCTGCACTTGGTTCCAAGAGAGTTTACTAGTACTGCTCTTGCTATGGTCCTCCTGTCAACTCTTCCTCTGACCCCTATACTTATCAAGATTGGGACCAGGATGATTTGATGACGCCTAACCCTTGAAGGAAGTACCTTTGTTTCATCTATTTTTGTGTGTGTTTAATTATTTGATTGTGATGTTTCCCTTGTAAACATATTTTATGTTGTTAAGTTCTACCTCGACGACCCACGATTCCCTTGTAGACACGTGGATACATGAGGAATGACCATGTTGTAATATTATTCTATTTGTCCCTAATTTCTTCTGTGTCATCTTTTTTTACTGTTGTGACATTTTGGGGAGGATGCAAAGTGTTGGAAGATTTAGCTTCCTTCCATGTTGACCCAAAATTTTAATTTTAATTTGATTTCTTGTGCAATTCTTCTATTATGCTCATAGTTCTACATGCTCGGGGGATGATGATGATTCATTGAGTTGTCACTTATTGATTACCCTTCCCTATGCATACTAACCCCAAAGCATGTAGATTTGTTAGTGTGTTGGGTGTTGTTGCTTGTTTTCTTGTGGAATTTGTTAGCGTTGCTTGGTGTCATACCATGCTTACACAAGCTTTTTTGTATCATGCATGTAGCATTGCCTTGGTTGTCCCTCTTTGGGGGCATCTCCTTTTCATTTTCAAGGTGTAGCTTTGAGAACATATATGCTTAAATATGTTTCTTTAAGCTCTCTTCCCCTTTTACCCCTTAAAATTAATCGCATATTGATGCTTTATGCAATTATTTTAATGGTGGGGGCATACTTTCCTGCTTTACACCTTTTTACACACACCACATTGTGATTATATCTTGGTAGCATTCACTCTGGCAATGTTTTATAGCGTGTGGTCCTAAGCAGATGCACTTGCTTAGCTTGACCACACTTTTCATCTACTCTTTTGGCACTCTTTGTGAGTCACCTAACAATGCAGTTTGTTAGTTCTAGTGGCCCACAAGAGTTTAGTATGGTTCCTAGCTCTCATAATGTGTTAGCCCTAGAACCATACTTGGCATCTATTCTAGCTCTCGTTGTGTGCTAGAAATGTCTCTCTGTTGTTTTTCTTTCCTTTATTTTCTTGTGTGTATGTGTGTGTTTTGTTGTAGATAGTAGTAGATGGTTATTAGATTATATGATTTGCTAAACACTTGGATGTTTGGGCAAGCCATATCCAATCTAATCCTTTTAGGATGTTATATATGTGATTCTAACATTACCTCTTGTGCAAGTTTATTCTCTAATACTGTGGTCTTGCAAGTTCTCAGCTTGGGAGCTCCACACCTCTGCTCGAAGAACCCTCTACATCCTCTACAGTATCCTTTTTGGAGGTATATGTGTTATGTTATTTTATTTCTAATTTAGCTTGCATATGCACATAGTGTCATGCTTGCTAAAGTGGGGGTTGAATGTAACGTAAAAAAATATTTATCCTTGCAATTTCACGCTACGTTTGGCAACCACTCTAGCGCTTGCACCTTCTCTTTGCATTATAGGCTAAGGTTTGCTCCATTCTAGTTACTTTCTCTTAACTCTCATCAAATTCCATTTAAATGCTTTGATTTTCATATTGTCCTAAGGTGGTCTGTGTAACCAAGAACTTAAATCACTTGGACTCGAGCACTACACGTGGACATTTGCGTGACGCGCTAGCGTCCCATGTCTGTTTGGCACTAGGTGACTATTCCTATGCATTAGCAGACTCCTTCAATGATGATGGGATTATCATGTAACACCCTTTTGAGGCACAAAATGACTCCTTGCATGCTATTTTGAGAATTTCTCTCTTTTGGGGGTGATTCTTGGATTTTGAACATTCATTCATTCTCTCTCAAGATCTCATAGTAATTTTTCGGGGCTCTACCCTGCAACTCTTGAAAACTCTTTGTGAATTCAATCTCCATAGTAGCTATACATATTTATACACTCCCTTGTGGTTTTGTATCATCTTCATTGTCTCTTGGAGATTTGAGTTTGTTTGGTGCTCATTGAGAACTCCCTCTCTTGTTGGGGTTTGAAGTTGTACACCATATTTGAGCTCTTGAGAGTTTGCATCTTTCTCTCCTTTGTTACAACTAGTAAGATTGCTCCATTGTTTTGTTTAATGCTTTGTAGTTAAATCCATTCTACATTATATGGTTATTTTATTGGTGTAGACCACCATTTTGTTGTGTTTCATGGTGTAGACCACCATCTTGCACTTGTTTTGGGTGTAGACCACCACTCTTATATTTGTTGTTGGGTATCTTATGCCTGTAGACTAGGAAGCTACCTTATTTTGCATTTCATTTGTCACTGCTCTAATTTCCTAGACGCTCATAGGATAGGAGCACACACATGTTTTCTTTCTTTTTCAATCATCTATATCAATCTACTACTCGTGGATGTAGAAATATCAAAACTAGGGCTTGATTGAGGCAAGCTCCTTAGCAACACAACCCTTTTCTTCTCTCCTTTTGCATATGTTCTTGGATTAAGGGCTTGTCAATCACATAGAGGTTTCGTTAGTCTTCTACTCTTCCTTGCCATTTCATTTTTCTTCATTTCCATAGCATATTCTAGATTTATTTTTTAAGGTTGTTCTACTTGGATATTGCTGTGTTTTTCTTGGTTGTCCTTGTGCTGTGCAGGGGTCATAGGTCTGTACAGACCTAAAGATTTTTGTTTTTACAACATTTAGGATGTCATCGCTTAGCATGGACATCCTTGCGATGCGCTATCATCCAAGGTAGTGAGCTCCCTCTCTCGTTGACAGGTTCCTTTCTTCCCTCTCTTTTAGCTTCTATACTTCATTTTATCAAAGTTTGTCTATATCTGTTTATTTCTAGCATTTTATTTTTCTTTCCTTCATTGTAAAGCATCTAGTCTAGTTGTTTTCTTTGATTGAAATGCATAGAGGTTCTATTGAAACCTAAAGTAGGTTTTATACATCTAAACCTTAGATGGCAGAACCTAAGTGTAGCATTAGAGAAGAATCCCTTTAATTGAGATATTCAATTAAGGAGTGGTTTTTCCTACACTATAATAGTGACACATGGCCTATTCACAATTGGACTTCCTTTCTTATTTACATTTGTTACTATTATTTTCTTATGATGATGACACATTTTGACATATGACACACATAGATGAACATATTGCTTTATGACACCTATCTATGCATGTTCTAACATGCATTGTACATGAACTAATTTTTCATCATTTATGATGTGCCACAAGCATTTATTCTAATATCCTTTATGGTCCTTGAAATCAACATTAATAAACACAATTTTATAAATGTCATCTTGATCACATATCTATTGACATGACCATTTGACATTGATTGTCATATTTGACCACCAAGGCCACCTTCATTATCTGGATGATTTGCCATTGATCATGTTCTTACATTACCGTATCACATCATTAGATTTACCTTCACATTGAGGGCATCATGCCTTCTCCATTATATCTTAAGATTTCATTGACATATCCTTACATTTAGAAGCACCATGCCTTCCCCCTTACTCATTTTACTTTCTATTGACACATCTTTACATTTAGGGGCATTATGTCTCCCCCCTTATGCACTTTGCTTTCATCGATAGATCCTTACATTCAGGGGATTCATGGCTTCTTCTTTACATATTTTTTTCTTTATTTATGTATCTTACATCGAGGACATTAGGCCTTCTCCCATCACATCTCTTTGTGCCTAATAGTATTAACTTGCCCTTGTGTAGGAAATTATCTTGACATGAGCTCTCACACTTACACTTTAAATCATTGTTCTTGTGTGACCTAACCATGTTCTTTGAGCTAACCTACCATATTGGGGCATCATGCGTCATGTTTTCCCTATCATATCATGTACTTGCATGACCTAAACATGTTCTAAGTGTTACACTAGGGACACTATGAGCCTTCCCCACATTATTGACTACATGTTACACATGTATCGACATCATCATCACCAGTAGGGACTAATCACCTTACCTATACCATTATGTTTTCATGCTTCAAAATTAGGGGTATATGCCTTTTCTAGTGTCTTACACATTTACATGGGTGTTCCTAGCCATTTAGGGCCACACCACCATTCACTATTTTCCCATGTTGGGGACAACATCATTCCTTGATATCATCTCTAGCCCATGAGCTTACAACACTTATAATTTGACATATTTTATTTGCTTGAAACTTGATGTATTCATATCTAGTACTACTTTACATGATTGCATACTTACATTCTTAGCCCACATTTACATTTCATGTACTATTTTCCCTCTCGTATAATTCCTTGTACCCTATAGATGTAACCAATTGTAGAGGGGGCATCTTTTGTTACAACACTCATGTTGATCTTTCCAAACAATTACAGGTGCCTATAGAAATTCATCTTTAGCACGTGGCATTCCAAGTACTCCATGTGCCCTATCACCTAGGATTGACCACCAAGTAGGGTAATTCATTACCACTTTTGCATAGGTGTAATTTATCTAAGCTTATTTAATTCTTTTTCTCTTTTAAAAATTGACAATGAGATTTAGATCACATTTTCTCTTACTTACATTACAAAAACCCCTCATGGAATATTTTCCCTCTATTTTGTAAGTTCCTATGGAGAGTAGATGCCAAAGAACAAACCTTACACAATGACATCCTATAGGGTATGTAACTTTATTCGGGGCCCCATGATATCTTTATATGTTTTAATATTTACTTCACATGCATGTTTCTAAGTGCTACATACTTTGAGATGCATAATCATTAGAGGATTTACATGCAACTCAAAGTGGGGGCAAGATGTAATGGTGAAATTAATTGCATATCCATTCCATTTCCCATTTAGTTTTGTGCCCATTTTGAGGAGAGTTCCTTAATACATTTACATATCAACAAATGGAGTAATTTTGTACAAAGTCAAGCCCCTTCCCCATGCCACCCACTTGTCTGTTTACACACATTGCAATACATTTATATTCCACCTTATCCATACCTACACACATTTTGATACATTCACCTCTATTATGTTTTTAATCATGCTTATTTGTACACATATGGACCTATAATCTATTGGCCACCTTGATATGACCATTTCTATGTGTCAAGTCATTTTTGTACATGGGGGGTTAACCTTTTACCTATAGATTTGACCCTCAAAAATTTAATATTCAAATTTAAATGTTGGTAGATTCCCACCTATGTCTAGCTTAATACAAGTTTTTCCTATTTATTGATATATCCTTGCATTTAAAGGAATTAAATTGCATTCATTACACATCCTCAAGTATCTTCCCATCTTCTCTCATCCTAAGGAGTTGAACATTTGGATTTGGTGCACTAAAATAAATCTAGATTTGCATGATCATCCTAGGAGCATTTGCATGGCTAAAGAGTGATGTTCTTACTCTTTTGCCTAAGCTTTCTAGGAGTTGAACTAGGTGAACATGTACCCTTGTGACATAACAACAATCCTTTAAAGGTATTTTGGAACACTATCAGTGCCTCCCTCTTCCCTCTTATTTTTATAGGCTTTGTTTGCAAGAATTACTTATTTTATTCCTCATCTTAATGATAGACCACAATGTGTGATCTCTCAATACAAAAATATTTACACAGTTATCTACTAGAATCTCTACTAATACTGTCAATTTCAAATAACAGAGAAGGTAGAGGAAACAAAGTCAAATCAAGTGAATCAAGAAGCATAAGTGTGTTGATATGCACTGAACAACTGAGAGTGGGGGGTGAATTAGTTGTCACAAAAACTTAAACACTTTTTGCAATTAAACATTCATCACTTATCCACAATTATTATGATTTAACAATGAGTGCACGAAATCAGAAACTTAACCATAGATACAACATCAAACACAAGAGACACCAGATTTACGTGGAAAACCCCAAGGTGGGGAAAAACCACAGAGAGGATTAACTCTCAATATATATTGCAATCTTGAAATAATGATGTTTAGGCTTGGTCACTCCACGAGCCTAAACATACTGGCTTACTGCCATGAAGAACAACTAGGTCTAGTAGGCTCACTGCCTCAACCCTAAACCTAGCAAGATTACAATAAGGGTTGTTAAACCCTACTGGTGGCTTATTTCTAGACTCACTGCCACGATCAACACCTTTCTATATTTGTAACTGAAGTATTATAATTCCCCTGCTCTGCTCTTCCTCTACTCTGCTCTTCCTCTTCTTTCCTCTGCCTCTTCTCTACTCTGCCTTTTGGACCTTTCTTAATATCTTTCATTTCCGCTCAAGGACACTTTTTCCATGACTCAACTACAAGTATTTATACACTACATCAACCTTGGAATGATCATCAAGGTTGGCATCACAATCATCAACCATTGGAACAATCTCCAAGGTTGGTATTACAAACATTTACAAAATAGGTCTTGACCTATTGCAATATTATGCAAAGGGAATGAAATGTGGATCACGCCATGCCTTATCTGGGAATCAAACATGATCTTCCACACCACAACACACTTCCACAATCTTCCAGAGATCTCCGCAATCACTGGGATTAACCAGGTCGGCCAAGACTGGTTACATGCTACATTATCTGGGAACAATCTTCAAACACAATCTCAATTTCTTAACGTAGACCAAAGTCTAGATAGGAACATGATTAGGAGACATCCACAAGCACGCTATAATCATTAGGAGCAACCACACAAACCTTAACCACTTTATCCATGGTAATCTTCTCACCGGAACACATGAACTTCACTGTCTTCAATTGTCATAAAAGAAAGATAGCTTGCGGACCACCAAACCATGAAGCATTGCAATTGTAGGCACTTATCATCATCTCAAACTTCCTTCTAGAACCACAGAGCAAAATACTTTATTGTAGAGGAATGCAAAGCAGAATACTTTCTTCCTGTCCCAACTGAACTTACAGAAAAAAGTAGGTTTCACTCTGGTGAACACAACTCACTTAGATCTTCATGCGAAGGCTTCAAACTCGAAATGCAGCATCCTTAGTCATACCTCTAACTTACTTCCAACCCGCAGACCACAAACTTCCAACATAAGTAAATGCAGAGTAGTTTATCAGACTATTCTTCATCATACAACTCACTGTTTGTACTGCACTTCTCTCTAGCTCACTAGTTTCTTCCGAAGAGGCTAATTTTCTCAATATCCTCAACATGCAATTCTTCTAAACAATCAATAGAATAAGATACAGTTGACACCAATGACAACAAGGAGATGTTGACATCAATGACAACATTGATTAGGCACATACTTGCAACAAAGTGTACATACTATTAGATCATTTCCATGGGTGCGTGATGTTTTTATGAGAGCTAGATCTATGGACTTAACCCTCCATGGTGTAGGCAATACTTTCTAATTCTTAGGTAATCTACAGGCTTTCATGTTCCCTTTTTGACCTCAGGGCTTCTAGATTCTATGCCATATCAGGCTTTGTTCATACTTGAGCTCTAAGCTAAGTACCCTCATTTATTATGTTTACTTTCTATACTTAGCATTTACTATTTTTAAGAATACATATGCCCACAATACATTAATTAATTAATTTAGGTTAATTGTGCTTATATGTATGCATGTTATTGGATTAGCCTAGATTAAATATATAGGGAGACTTTATTTTCCTTTATAGTATTATTAATTGTGACTTCAAAATTATTAGGGTTAGTCTTATTACTAGAAATAAATTATTTAGAACAAGTCACTTTTAAAAAATAATAAATTAAATATAATTTTACATTCGCGCACCCAAAAAATGACTTAATACACAATTATTAGATTATTATTTTGTATTAAATGACACCTAAACAAAAACTTGTTGATATGGCATGATATTTGATGATGTGAGCCTAAAACCTTAGGTTTCAACAATGAACTTGCCAAATAAACTGCTATAAAAATTTGAAATTCATATGAAATTTGCCACATATAATTTTAAATGTGCAAAGTTTAGATGCTCAACTAATAGATCATTTCCTTATAGAATAAGAAGATGACAAACAAATAAGAATAAATAAGATGACCTATATAAATTTATTCAAAAGTAACATGTGCTTAGGGTGAAATTTACATATCCATGCCAATTCCCATTTAGTTTTGGGCCCATTTTGATGGAACATGACATAATACAATTACATACATACAAGCGGCACACTCTTTTGCTAAGTTTGTGATGGGGAGCGCACAACGGATACCACAAATTGATGCCCTAATTTTCCGCAGTCAACAAACTAACAGCTGAGCTACTGATTCAACTCCATCGACCAAGTCTCTCATCCTTCTCTAAAGCCCGATGGCATTTGCTCTTAGTGAGGCTCGCAATCTTTGGTCGATTCGCCAAAAACACCGTCACATAGTTTCCCCCCTACGAACCCTAGCACATGAAGATGCTAGGATGTCCTTGCTGCGCGAAACCCTCGGTCCAGAACATCTGCACTATCAAATAGGAAGACAAGATAGAAAATAGACATATATGGTACATTGAAGCCATTCCACTGATTTCGACAGAAATCTCACCAGTGGAATGCTTCACGGTGACATACGGCAATAGTGGGAAAATGCAAAAATGAATGGAAATCTACAGTTGCACGATCTACAGTTACAGGAAATAGAAAACTAATTGACAGAACAAAATTGCTTTATTTCTCCTGAGCATAGTGCAATCACATTCAATTTCCACTACTTCAATCTGATTACATTCGATGATCATTTGATCATTTCTCTGGGCATTTATCAACTTGCCCTTAGTAGTACCACACTAGCTCCAAGCAGCTGGGAGAACAATCCAAGCGGCTGGGAGACAACCGACCAAAACTACCCTACTACCTTATTTTGGCATTATTACTATTTTTAGCATTATGCGATTACAACTTGACAAATGTCCCCTAAGTCACTTAGGACTTACAAAAATAGACCTAGGTACAACTGAAATGAAAATGCATTGGTCAAATAGACCTTATTACAAATGAAAACATGACTTTGTAGGTGCTCCGCACCATACTCCCCGGGTGAAAGTTGTCTCAAGTCTTCGTAGAGACTAACTATTGCAAATCACCACCCTACTTTTTGATGTCTTCTTCTAGCATCCATGTGGCTTCTGAGTCTGGAAGTCCTTGCCATTTGACCAAGTGCTCAAAATATGTCTGATTTCTGGTCTTCTTGGCTATCCTGCTATCCAAAATACACTTCATCTTCGGTGGTTCCGTAGGTGGTAAAAACTACACCCCCTCTGCATTATTTTGGATAGAATTGGCTGTCCCTGTGCCTGTATCAGGACTCCTATATAAGGTTAGATCAGCAACATTGAAGATAGGTGTAAGAGCAATATCATCAGGGAGTTCAATTTTGTAAGAATTAGAACCATATTTTTCTAGAATCTAGCAAGGTCCAATTTTCCTCATCATCAACTTGTTGTGGCTTCCCTTGGGTAGTCGGTTCTTATTGAGATGAACCATGACCATATCTCCTATTTGGTACTGCACATCCCTTTGTCTTTGATCCACTCTAGCCTTGATCTTCTAGCTATTCTGGTGTAGAGCATCTCTAACTTGTTGATGGATCTTTTGCATAGCCTCTGCAAATGTATCAGCATGTCCATTCCTTTTGTCCATCCCCTGAACATCTTGCAATTCAAAAATACCTCTAGGATGAGTACCATAGATAACTTCAAAAGGACTTAAACCTGTACTTCTATTTGTAGAATCATTATAGGCATATTCTACTTGTGGGAGTACCGCATCCCAACTACTACCATGTTCTCTGGTCAAACATCTCAGCAGATTGCCTAATGACCTATTGACAACTTCAGTTTGGCCATCAGTCTGAGGATGATAGGCTGAACTAAAAGACAAATTTGTACCAAATCTTTTCCACAAAGTTCTCCAAAAATGTCCCACAAATTTGTTGTCTCTGTCAGATACAGTACTCAAAGGTAACCCATGAATCCTGACAATTTCTTTGAAGAACAAACCTGTAATATAACTAGCATCATTGGTGGTCTTACACAGAATAAAGTGTGCCATTTTGCTAAATCTGTCTACCACAACAAACACACTGTCATAACATGTCCTTGTCTTGGGCAATCCCATCACAAAATCCATACCCAAACTTTCCCAAGGTCTGTTTGGTATGGGCAAAGGTTGGTATAGTCCTGCATTGGTTGAAACTCTTTTTGCTCTCTGGCAAATCATACAACTCTCAACAAACCTTCTGACATCAGATTCCATCTTTGGTCAAAAGTAAAACCTTCAGACAAGATCTAAGGTCTTATTGAGCCCAAAATGTCCTCCTAAACCACCACTATGTTTTTCCTTCACTATATTATCCCTCATTGAACACTTAGGGATACATAATTGACTACCTTTAAACAAAAGTCCATCCTGCAATGTATAATTTGAAAACTCACTGTGGAAAGCATTGGCGAACACACTGCATACCCTATAAATGTCCTTAAAATCTTGGTCCTCTCCGTAGAATCCTTTGAGTGACTCAACACCCATACTCTGTAGCTACACTTCTTGCACTGTCAACACTCTTCTGATTAAAGCATCAACAACCTTATTTATTATTCCTTTCTCATGTTTGATGATGAAGGTGTAGGCTTGAAGACTTTCCACCCATTTCATGTGCTGATGACTGATCTTTTCCTGTCCATTCAAAAAACTAAGAGCATGATTGTCAGTGTACACAATAAATTCCTTAGGAAGCAAGTAGTGCCTCCATTTCTTTAGAGCTTGTACCATAGCGTACAACTCTAGATCATAAGAGGAGTATTTCATCTTGGCTTCATTTAACTTTTCACTGAAGAAGGCTACTGGTCTGCCTTCTTGGCTCAATACTGCTCCTATGGCCAATCCACTTGCATCACATTCAATTGTGAAAACCTTATTAAAATCAGGTAACACCAAAACAGGGAATTCAGGAACTTTCTGTTTCAGACTTTCAAAACTCTGATCTGCCTCTCTCATCCACGTAAACTTCATCTTACCTCCACCCTTGATGGTCTCCAACATAGGTGCACAGATGTCACTGTAGTTCTTAATGAATTTCCTATAAAATGTGGCCAAACCATGGAAACTTCTGACCGCTCCTACTGTCCTAGGTGTAGGCCAATTCAAAATAGCTTCTACCTTGGAAGGATCCATTTTCAAATCACCCTTAGAGATGACAAAACCTAGGTACACCAACTCTTGCTTCATGAAGTCACATTTTTCCAAATTTATCAGTAATTTCTGATCTTGCAGCCTTTTCAAGACTATCTCCAAATGTTTCAAGTGCTCTTCCTTGCTCTTACTGAACACCAAAATATCATCAAGGTAGACTACCACAAATTTTTTAATGAAATCCTGTAACACCTTGTTCATCAACCTCATAAAGGTACTAGGGGCGTTTGAAAGTCCAAATGGCATCACAAGCCACTCATACAACCCCTCATTAGTTTTGAAAGCTATCTTCCACTCATCCCCCTCTCTTATCCTTATCTGATGGTACCCACTCTTCAAGTCTATCTTAGAGAAATAGGTAGCACCTCCCAAACAATCCATTAGATCTTCTATTCTAGGAATAGGAAACCTATACCTAATGGTTATCCTATTTATGGCCCTAGAATCAGTACACAATCTCCATTTTCCATCTTTCTTTGGTGCTAAAACGGTGGGGACTGCACATGGACTCAAACTCTTTCTTATTAACCCCTTGTCTAAAAGTTCTTGAACCTGCCTAGCTATCTTCTCATTCTGCTGAGGGGTCATTTTATATGCTGCCTTATTAGGAAGTACTGCTCCTGGTATGAGATCTATCTGATGGCTAATGTCTTTGATTGGTGGTAGGGAATCAGGTATATCCTTTGCAATCACTCCTTTGTAACTTTCAAGCAAATTTATGACCTCTTTAGGCCCTACTTCTCTCACACTTTGCTTCTTTTCCCCCTTAGGCTTCATAATCAAAACAAAACCTACTCCATCACCTTCCTGTAATGTGTCCATGAATTCTTTTTCTCCTACCAGCATTATACTAGACCCTACATGTTGTGGATCTTCTTCTACCAATGACTGTATCCTATAAGTCATACCATCCTTTTGAAATGAGTAAGCATTCTTTTCTCCGTCATGATGAGCCTTTCTGTCAAATTGCCATGGCCTGCCTAACAAAAGATGGCAAGCATCCATTGGAAGGATGTCACACAAAATCTTGTCTCTATACCCCCCAATACTAAATTCTACCCATGCTTGTTCATTGATGAGTATATGCTGCCCCTTATTCAACCAACTAACTTTATATGGACTACTATGGGGTATCTTTTCCAGATTCAACTTATTTACTGCTTCCAAAGATATGATATTATCCATAGAACCAGAGTCAATAATGACTTTACAAACCTTACCTTGGATCTTGCAGTTGATCCTAAACAAAGCCCTTCTTTGTGATGGTTCTGCCTGAACTGGTTCCTTGAGCAGTGTCCTCTTGATCATCATATTTTTTCCTACTTCTGATGCTAGATTCACTTCAGGAGATGTCACACTCCTTGCATCTTCTTGAGTCAAAGTGGTTCTCTTCTCACCACCATGAGAAGTTGAGGCCTTCTCTGGACACTTGCATGTCGGGTGCCCTATCTGATTGTAGTTATAACATCTCATATTGGAGAATTTGGATCCTCTACCTGATCCATTTGTCCCACCTCTTCCATTAGGCCTTCTTCCTTGGTAGCCTCCTCTGCTACTTGAGTCCCCAATTTGCTCTTCTTGGCCAGACTCACCACTAGGCCTCTGGTTAGGATTTCTTCCTCCAAAAATGCCTCTGCCTCTGAAATTCCTTCCACCTCTACCTCTATTGTTCTGCTCACTCTTCCTCTTTATCTTCTCTTCAACCCTTAAGGCCATTTGGAAACACTTGTTCACTGTGTCTGGTGCTAAGATGTTGATCTCATCTTGAATGTTCATCCTTAGGCCATTCAAATACCTGACCACCTTCTCTGACTCTTCTTCTTGTCTCTTTGATTTGAGACTGAGTTTATGAAACTCTTGTGTGTATGCATTCACATCAAGGTCCCTTTGTCTGAGGTACTGCAATTTCTTATACATTTGCACATCATAGTCCAGGGGTAAGAATTGTGCCTTGATTTTGGTCTTCATCCTTTCCCAGGAGGTTATCATATTTTTCCCCTCCTTGACTCTCTCCCCTTGCTCATAATTCCACCATGCAAGGGCAGATCCCTGCAATCTTGCCTTTTCCAACTTAACCCTCTTATCATCAGGGATTTCTTTATATTCAAAATGATTGTTCAATGCCTCAATCCAATCAATCACCTCTTCAGCTTCCATACTTCCACTGTACATAGGCAACCCATTTATGGTGTCCCTATTGACTGACTTTAATGCATTTAAAAATGCTCACTGGTCTGTTGGTATCTCCTCTGCCTTTTTACTAGTTTCCCCAATTTCTGTATTGCCTTCATCGCTGTCACTTTCATCTTCCCTGTCTTTGCCTTTAGACTGCTTGAACTCTCCCAACTTGGATGCAAGCATCTCCTTGATCAGCTTTTTAACGGCGTCCTGCGACATACTTTTGGGAGGCATCCTCACTGCCTCTGTTTCACTATCTCTGTCTAACATAAACATTCATAGATAGCACCCAAACGACAACACTCTTGCAACTCCTCAACTTGACTTGCCGCCCAAATCTTTTTCCTTGCTCTGATACCAATATGATGGGGAGCGCACAGCAGATACCACAAATCGATGCCCTAATTTTCCGCAGTCAACAAACTAACAGCTGAGCTACTGATTCAACTCCATCAACCAAGTCTCTTATCCTTCTCTAAAGCCTGATGGCATTTGCTCTTAGTGAGGCTCGCAATCTTTGGTCGATTCGCCAAAACCGTCGTCCCACAATTTTTCTCCTACGAACCCTAGCACATGAAGATGCTAGGACATCCTTACTGCGCGAAACCCTTGGTCTGGAACATCTGCACTATCGAACAGGAAGACAAGACAAAAAATAGACATATATGGTATATTGAAGCCATTCCACTGATTTCGATAGAAATCTCACCAGTGAAATGCTTCACGGTGACTTACGGCAACAGTGGGAAAATGCAAAAATGAATGGAAATCTACAGTTGTGCGATCTACAGTTACAGGAAACAGAAAACTAATTGACAAAATAGAATTGCTTTATTTCTCCTGAGCACAGTGCAATCACATTCGATTTCCACTACTTCAATATGATTACATTCGATGATCATTTCTCTGGGCATTTATCAACTCGCCCTTAGTAGTACCACACTAGCTCCAAGCGGCTGGGAGAACAATCCAAGCGGCTGGGAGACAACCGACCAAAACTACCCTACTGCCTTATTTTGGCATTATTACTATTTTTAGCATTATGCGATTACAACTTGACAAATGTCCCCTAAGTCACTTGGGACTTACAAAAATAGACCTAGGTACAACTGAAATGAAAATGCATTGGTCAAATAGACCTTATTACAAATGAAAACATGACTTTGTAGGTGCTCCACACCAGTTTGGCACATTTCCCTTATCCTTATCTAGTTCTATTTTACATTTGTTTACACTTAGATCTACACATTTAACTTTATTGTATCCCTAATTACACACATTCTTGTATATTCACTATTATTAGCCATTTATTGCATCCACACTTGCACACATATCTATACATTCCACCCCCACCTTCAGATCTATAGTTTCCTTTCCCCTATCAATCCCATGATACTCGAGATTGATCTCGAGGGGCTTAAGATCAACCCTCAAATTTCAAATTTTCAAATTCAAATTGCCCACTCTTGGCCTTTTCCACTAGTTTTTGGGAGTCGACTTGGTAGACATTTGCACAAAATGTTGCTATGTCTTGGTATTTAATGACATACAATGTGCAATTAATTTCTAGGTTGTGACAAGGAGAAATCATTCTGGGAACATTTTGATTTAGAGCTTAAAAGGAACCCATTGCATTGAAATATGGATAGAGGCTATTTGTATTTGAGAATGCTATCTACAAACATTCACCCAAGGTTGTAAAGTTAGTCTATTAAGGGGGGTTGACTAAGGAGAATGTGACTAGCAATCTAACAACTTCCCCTAAAGTATTTCTAAGTATTGTCATCCTTATGCATCTTTAGCTACTAGAGACCAGGGCAACACAAGTTTCAAAAGTCTACATTCTACTAGGATGATCTTGCGGGTTAAAGATTGATCCCACACATCAAATCATTCTTGTAGCACTTGGGTTTGATCTTGAGGGGCTCAGATTTGACCTCCAGGTATTTTAGAAACTATTTGGTGCCCGAATCATTCTTAAGACGGCAAGCATTTATTTTTTTGTATCAACATGAATGAATTCTATGTAACATCAACTTTTTTTCATAATCATAATTCTCAAAGTTAAGTGCCTTACCCTTCTAATTTAATTTTTGAGTGTTTATTCCATATTTATCAACCCAACTAATGTAAACTAAGTTGATCATAATTTTTTATTTAGTTTGATTTAATTAAGTTGGAATTATGTAAAATTAATTTTTTCCCACTCACAAAATATCTATAAATTTCATGTTTGTAGAAACCTAATTGTATACTTTCAACTACAAAGATCAACTTAACACTTGTCCTAAACTACCACTTCCCTTTTTGGTGGCTTTTTTTTAATTTGGTTGAGTTAGAAGTCATATCCTTCTTACCTTCCCATTGATGATTTGCAGGCATGTTGTTGAAGAAGAGGATACCTTCTAGAGAAACAGGATGGAATATATTCTATTTTATATCGCTGTGGATTTAGTTTTCTACTATAGTTTGGTGTTAGATGGTTTATGAATGTTTTTTTAAAAATATTTTTGTTGTATCACTTTTGTTTATGAGTGTTGAACAGTATTTTTATTGTTCATTTTTCTTTCAATTTTAGTGTATATAATTGTTCTTATTTCAAAGATTTGTGATCCTTATTTTTACTCTCAGAACTGTGATGTTTTATTCTGGTTATACTATTGTTCCAACATCTGTAAACTCAGCTTAAATTCAATACAAAAAGATATTGTTAACTAAATCCTCCAGCTGAGGACCCCACAAACTCACACAAAAGGACAATAACTTTATTTAAAAGGTCACAGTACAATGATAGAAACCTCAAGAACCCACATGGAGTGATTATTACCAAACATCTCCATGAAGGATCCTTAGTGCAAGGTTGGTTATACCTAACCATTACAGCTCTCAAACTTGCATACAGAACACAATGCTATTACAGACCGAGGAATATAGAAACCAATCCATAGAAGAAACTCTCAAGCTTGCCACTTTTTTTAAAAAATTCTACATAGTTTCATACAAGGGCTTTAACCTTTATGACCTTATAAATTCAGTTAGATTTTTAAGGTCAAACTAATTCTAAACAAATAAAAATGAATGTTTCATCTCTTTGTTTTTTAATAATTACATGAAGGTTCTATAAGTAAGAATTTTTATCTTTGAAAATACGATAAGATAATAGATAATAATAACTAACACTTGACATTACTAATATATGGTTGTTAGATATAAGGGGAAAAAAATTAAACTTAATAAGAGTTGAATAATAAAGATAGGAAACAAATAATATTCAATCTATCTATAGACTAGACAACATGAAGCAAAGGGAAGCTAATACAAAAAACTCTCAAAGGTTGTGTAACACCTCATCGACCTACACCCCGTTAGCAGCATCAACACTATCAACCACGCTTTTGCTTGCCACTAGTGCCACAACCTCTTTTTGGAGAGATAAATTGGAGAATCTTTACGATCATCAAATTTGGGTGATCCCACAATAGTGTTCCACTTTCTGGCCTAAGTGGGACACTCAAAATCATTATTTTTTTAGCATTTTTTTAAATTTGTGTCAAATGTAGCGAACAAATGGTTAAGAATTTAAGTATGATGCAATCTAATGAGTTGTGGTTAATTCTATGTAGATTCATGTTGCAATTTTTTTTTGTATTTTTTTAAGAATTATTTCTATCATTTTTATTTTATTTTCAAATCAATTTTTATTTTTTGCTATTATTTTTTATTTAGTGGCATTATTCCATATTGCATAACTTTCACTAGAAATAACAACTTTCCATAATTTCTTGGAGTTGGAACATTAACTCCAATGTCTAGTGTACAAATTTTTTTGTTTAGAGTCACTCAAGTTTTTAGCCTGGTTTGAGCCCAAAGAGACCCTTATGGGGGATCTTTTCCCATGGCTTATCGCCGAGACCGCTACTAGGGGGTCTCAGTCCCTAAGGCATTATCACCAAGTTCAAACCCATGAGCTCGTTGGCCCAATGAAGGCCCATAGCCTGCGAGCACAACAACCTAATGAAGACACATATCCTACGAGCATGTCAAGATAGTGAAGGCACAAGGCCTACAAGCTCTTTGGCCCAGCAGGTGTTTGAACCTTGGTGGCCACCACAACAACCTTGTGACTTGACCACCGAACCACACCCTTATCAACTTTTTGGATAATTTTTAATTAAAAATTTTATTTATTATTAATTTTTGAATTAGTGCTGACAAAAGTTTTAGGCCTATATTATTTCGTAACACATTTCTCTTAGCATATATATCAAAATTAAAAAATTCTTTTTCATTGACACAAGGACATCCATATGGAGTGTAAGGCATTTTTTAAAATTCTTCTAACAATGTTTGTTATTTTTTTTAATGTTTTGAATATGTCTTTATTTTTTCGTAATGGAGCTACATTCATTATAACTTAAACAAATATATACTATTAAAAAAAAGTACATATTTTAATTTTTGGAAAGCTAACACTAAGGGTTATGTACTTACAAAATGAAACTTCCAAATGATTTTGAATTTGATCTCCCAAAAGATGAAGCAAAATTATTTTTATGTCAACATTTTCATAGGTGTGAAGGAGACTTCGTTGGGGGTTTATTTAAGCTTAAGGGGGTTTTATCCAAAGGAGTTTGATATAATGGGGTTTCACCTAACCTCCTTGAATCAAACCCCCTAGATAGAACCCCTCAAGGCTTAAATTGTTAATTTTTCTAAATAATATATGATTTCGGGCAAAAATTAGGATGTCACATAAGTGAGATACTATTATGGTATCACCCATTTTTTTAATTTCATATCGTTAATGACATCCACTCACTTAGTAGTTGGATACAACACACCATCATCTAACAACTAAGGTTAACGAGCATGCAAACACACTATACTTATGTCAGCGACTTGACACACTAGAAATGGACCCCACACATGTTTTTAACCCCCCACTATTTCAACACCCAACATTGTTTCTCATAGATATTCCCATCACACTTAATAGCCCTACCTCATAGTCAAGACATTGATCAATGTTGCCACAATTAAACCCTTTCTCAGTTGTAGTTAACATCTTTCACTGCTATACTTTCCCACCAGCTATCCCATTTATATAGGAGCTATGTGTGAAACATGAAATCTTAAATTAGGCATAATCCTATTAATTACTACTAGTAAGGGGATCATTCTTTAGTTTCAAACAACACTTAGAATTTTTTGTCGAATCTTCATTTGCCATATTTGAGTTCATCTCTGGGATTAGTAGGGAGCAACGAATAACTGTGACATGGAAAGAGACAACAAATAATTCAACTTGGGCATTATTGTGGCTTGCAAGTGAGTATACCTCCTACTCACTTGGTATTGTGAAATTCAAAAATATGGGATGGTGCAGGGAAAGGTTGTCATAGGGTTTCATATAATTTCTTTGAAAAGATGATTGTGAAATTCCTTGGTTGTTTTTAGACCTTAATTCCTACATATTTATTTGTATCTTGTGGTTCACTAATATTTTGAGGAAGAACTTTTGTTGTTGTTTACCTACAAAGAATATATATGTTTTTGTAGCACTATGCTTTGATTGGTAGTCTATGTATCGTGCCAGTTAAGTTTAGCCCTTTTGTGGTGCAAAATAAGCTTATGGCTAAACAAGCCTTAGGAATTTCTCTTGACCATAGGCATTTATATTAATTACTAGGGCTTTGTAAAATGACTAGGGCTTTTTATGATAAATTTGTAGGGATTTTGAAAGAGAATGGTTATAGACTAAAGTGTCTATCAACAAAAGTCCCTCATTAATGATTATTTTTCTATTATAGGGTTTCATATTTTTTTTTCACAAACCATCTATGAAATTCCTTAGCTGTTTTATGTTCTTAGACCTTTTGCGGTGCCAAATAACCTTCTAGATAAAGAAGCCCTCAAAATTTCTCAACCATAGGAATTTATATTAATTAGTAGGGTTTTTTAGGACAAATTTGTATATCTCAGTGAACCACATGAAAATTAGTATTTTCAAAAAGATGATATTCTTTTGTTTACCTACAAAAAATTATGTTTTTGTAGCCATGTTGTGTTGGAAAATAAGGTGTGTATTTTGTAATAGAGTCACCTTAGTGACTTAGTGATGTTCACAATTAAAATGTTTAGTTAGTGTCATGTTAGTTGTTCAGTTCTTTCGATAGTTATGTTTTGAAAAGGCTTTATGAAAGCCATATTGTGATGTATGAATAACCATCCCGAATAACTTAATATTATAATTTAATATATTTCAACATTATTCTCTTCCTTTTTTCAACATAGTATCAGAGCATGTAATGGTTTTGTTCCTGATGAGTGAGGAATCCACTTAGATGAGTTAGAGAGCATGGCAAAATTCCAAAGGCATTGAGATGTAGACTAAGGATATGCTACCAAGGAGAGTTGAATGTTATAGAGAAGGCCACCAAGGATTGAACAAATTCTTTAATTAAAACTATCATATTATTTAAAAATGTGTGACATTTATTACCAAAGGAAGGGCATCATAAATTGTGAAGCTCTATGTTCTGTTGTTGCCATTTTTGTGAGCTTTTTTTAAAGACATAGGTACTACTGAATGTAGACTAGGAGAGCACCTGATGGTCCTACCACTATGAAGAGAATGTGGGAATATACTACTAAAGATATATACTGTTGTGGCAATAGAGGATCTAAAGTTTCAAGAGGCCACCATATGTTTAAGATGGTCATCACCTTGTTCATGTTGTCATCAAGGGATATCAACCATTACATGTAAGGAAGGAAAGCACTAGTGTGGGATCAATAGTGACAAAGTGCAAAAGAAAATGTGGAGTAGAAACTGTTGATAACTGAGAGGGGGGGTGAATCAGTTATCCTACTATTTTCTTTTTTTTATCTTTCTTAATAATCAATGCAACATTAATCCAAATAAACAAACATAACTATGAAATGGAAATACACATGACACAATATTTTGACGTGGAAACCCTGTTAAGGGAGAAAACCACGGGGTGATTAACCCAAGATTGTATTCTCTGTTAGAAGAATGGAAATACAAAATGGCACTTGCCAATTAGGGCTCACTGCTCGAGCACACTGCTCACAAGGAGGCACACTACCTACAAGAGACACACTATCTACAAAAAGAGTGTTATACAATACATGAATTGATTGGAAGCATCTACATATGTTGGAGTTCAGTTCCAATTAGGCTCAGTATACCAATCTGCTGCACTTCATCTTTCCTCTTCTCTTATGCTGCTTTCCTTTCACATATCGGACCTTCCTTACTACTTCTGCTCTTCTCTTCTACTTTTATTCGCACATCACAAACAACCATGACACTTCTCACAACTAAATCCATCTTGTATATATATCCACATAAGTGATTTCATCCCCTTTCTAGTCGGCACCGGAATAGTCAATATTTTCAATAAACTCTGATCTGTCGGCTGAATCCTTGCATACCAAGTAATGTGGATCAAGGATATACTTGTGGAAATCATTAATCATGTCAAACAAACATAATTCATGCCTTCATAACCTTTACCAACATCAATAACACATCCGGAGTAATGTCTGATGTTCTGCCAGTCAGTTCTTCCTCTGTCACACTGCCAATCAGGAACCCGATACTCAAGTATTCATATCTTTTTCCTCATCTATCACCGGAGGCTCAAACCTTAGAATCTATCAGTCAAGATAGTCCTCTTGACTTCCCCAAATCTGCACTTCACCAAGATACTTCCTCTGAGAGATCTAGACCTGTCTGTCGGACCTCGCCACATGCTTTGTTCCTGTTTACTGGACCACAACATTCTTCACTCTGACTTCCGGTAGAGACATACCATGTCCTGCGGATGTGTGGGATGAACTTTGTTGCCATCAATGACAACAATCATGAATCCATATAGTGTCTCTTGCCAACAATCGCCCCCTTTGGCATTGATGGCAACACTTAGTGAAAAATGACTAAGTGTTTACACTATGCTCCCCCTTGGCTGATGCTCTATTTTTATATACATTTTTTGGAGCTCCCCCTTAGTTGGATTCCTCATTTTTCACTGCTCCTCACTCCCCCTTTGACATCAATGGCAAAGGGTAGGGTTCGCATACCAAAATTTTCAAAAATTTTAACTATACTTAGCCGCATATTACATACTCACATAAACTGAAGAATGTCTGCAAAAGATGTCTTCAATTGGACGAGTTCTATAGCCCAACTTTGCTTCATTCTATCCAAAATTGAAATGTGACCACTCAACAAAAATGCAAAAGCTTCTGCCCTCTTAAGATCTGTCGGATCATTGGTTCAGGCGGTAGTCTAAGCATCACTGATGGCCTCATGCATGGCCTCTAACTTAGGGATAATGATTCTTCTGAGTTCACCCATCCGGCTAATTATGTTCTTTTTTTCCTTCTCAAAATTCTTTATTGCATTTGTGATTGCAATAGTCTAACACTCTTGATTGACTATGGAGGAAGAGAGAGGATCAAAACTTTGAGACAAACTTAGTAGTTTATCCTCTTGCTCTTTTATTTTCTTCTCAATCTCCACTGTTGCTTTGGACCATGAAATACAAAATTTGTATACTTCTCTGCCATCTTTAAGAGCATTTTCTAAGCTCTTTATCCCAATATTCATATTTCTCCTATCATTAATGATCAACCCTTGTACCTCTGAGAATCTCTTATTCAAAAACTCCTTCCGGACCTTTTATTCAGCTGACTTCTCTAGAGAATCAAAATGTGTACTAACACTGCTGACTAGAGTTTTGAGATTACCGGAAGAGGAGGCTGTGGGATCCTTCTGCAAAGATGGCATGATCTTTTCCAAAACTCTGGATGCTACCTCTATAAGCTCACAGTCTTCCATGTGAGATTTCAGTAGTTTCTCTTTTGCCTTCGCATTTGCAAATGAAGCTATCTTCATTGTTTGCACCGAAGATAGAGAGTCAAAGTCTAGTGGCCCTTTTAATAGGTCCGGTTCATCAATCTCCATACTTGCTTTTGTCAAAAAGTCCTTGACAGATTCTGCAGTGTCTCTTGCCGGAGACAGATTTTTCTTTTCTTCTGTAGTCACAGAACTGTCTTTTGGAGCTTTCTCCCCTTCCACAACCTTTGCACTGATATCTTCTTTTCCCTTCACCTCTACTTCTTTCTCCTTTACTCTTTCTTCTCCTTTGGATCCGGAGTCAACAAAGGAAACCGGAGGAGAGATGTTTGTCTGTTCATGGACCACCTCTTCCAGAGCAGAGGATTCCAAGTCCTTAGCTATTTCTGCACCGGAGTCCATTACCTCTTCTGTCATTTTCTCAGTAGACTCTACTACAACACTTGTGGCTGAGGGGTCAGTACCCAAGTCCTCTATAACTAAAATTTTGAATTTCTTAAAAGCATTTCAGAGGATCTCTTCAGTCTCTTTTGCCACTTTGTCGGTTTCACCAAGCATTAGTTGATTCATCCTGGCTTTGCTCCTGAACTCATCCTTACAATCTTTGAATACCATATTCATTGTCTTGGGGTCGATTGAAGGATATAGTTGAATAGCTATCTATTCCCGAATCTCAAGGTCTTTTGCCATGGCATTAGTTTTTCTCATTTCTAACTCTTTTTCTAGGCTCTTGGGAATAAGAGATATAATTTCAATAAAAGCCTTATTATATATGTTCAGATACTTAACTGTAGCTTCCTGCAAGATCTTTTGGTCAACCTCATTATAATCATCATAGAATTCGGCCATTGGTTGAAGGTTTCCATCCACAGTGACTAATTTGATTACACTTTCTAAAGACAGGGTGGGCTTTTCAACAAATTCCTTTGCCATTTCTTCCTTGTCTTGACCTGTGGAAGGTTCACCGGATCCTTTCTTCTTCTGCCTTTTTATTTCCTTTATGGCCTCATCAGATTCAGTTTCCTCATCATCCTTTAAGCTAACATAGGACCTTGTTGCCTTTTTCTTTGTTCTCTTTTCTCCTTTTTCGGATGCCTGGACTTCCGGTTTTGAGCTTTTAGCAGGGACAGGTGCTGATCTCTTTGATGATCTGGTTCGGGTGGAAGATTTGACCGAAACACTTTCCTCACTTTTCTTTTCTGCCTCTTTCTTCTCTTCCTTAGCCCTTTCCATCTTTTTCCTGAGGGCATCAAGTGCCTCCTTTGAGATGCCAAGGCCTTTTGCAATTTCTTCAACTTCTTTTCTTACTTTCCTCTTCATTTCTGGCTGCCTTAGCTCAGTGTGAATTTTCACACTTAGTTCATCAAAGGTTCCAAATCTTTCTGCTTTTGGGTCCTTTGGCTGACTGAGCATGTGTTGAACATGTAGCTCTACAATTTGTCCATCGACTTCATACCCCATAGGCATGATCCACACAGTTCTTGGTTCTACTACCTCCATTAGGCACTAATCAGTTTCAACCATAAAGCATACTGTCTCTTTATACTTCTCAACAAGAGACTAGGGAATTCTTTCTCTTGCTTGCATCATGTTCTAAAAATTCTTGAAGTATCCCCACAGGGCTGTATTTCTTGCTTTAGCATCCCCAAGCCCATGCAAATAGTCTCTGATTTGGATGGCAACTAGTCTGTCATTCTGCCATACCCATTCATTGGATCCAAGAAGCGCATTCATGTAATAAAAGAATAAGCAGAGTATCAAACCACCATACTTGAAGGAGTTCTTCTTATCCTTCTTAATCTTTTGTAGATTTTCCAACAGTTGGCTAAGAAGAAGCTCACACAAATCATAGTCAGCATTTTCTTTCAGCATTTGATAGGTTGTGTAAACTGCAATTCCCGGTACTGAATTTTCCCTACTGGAGTGATAAATCTTGTAACCAATTATCATGGATGCAAATTTGACATCCGGTTCAGTGATGTCTTTAATTGTCATAGCTCTTTTGTCAAATTTAGATCCGGTTGCATCACTTACTATCTGATTCTTGATAGACTTGAGAATAGGTATTCCACCGAATGAGTGCAGACCGGTTACTGCCCTAATTACATCTTTGGTGATCTTAAATGGTTGATTCAACCATAGGAAATTGTCATGCACTCTACTCAACACATACCGGACTCATTCATCTTCTTCAAAGCAGGGGAAATGAATGCACTGTGCAAAATGCTTATCCCGGATGGCTTTATACTAAGGTTTAATCTCAAAAGAATCATCTATCAACTATTTGTGATAGATATCTACTAACTTTGATTCACCAAATTCTTCAATACTCGCATGTATGTAAACCCTAATGTCTTATGTATGCAATACGCCATGCAGAACACTAGAAAAGGCTCCTAGGGGATCTACCTCCAAGGACTTGTATGGATGTTTCTTAAATGTGGGGCGAGGTCTATCAGAAATCTTTACTATATTCAGAGTACCCATCATTAAGGAATCTTACTGAGAGATATCAAGAGCGAAGAATACCTTTTACATTGTTTAGGGCACACACGATGAAATCCGGATCAAGCTATATGAAGAATCGTCTTGATCTTTGGGAGAAGTAGTTGCAGAGCTCCTTTTCTCTCTTCTTCTTGAATGCAGAATGAACAAGTGATTAATGAGAAAACCCTTATATTGCTCCGCAAACCCTATTGTCAGGTTGCAATAAATGCTCGACCTAAGTTATTCCGGTTGGCCTTATTCAGATGACTTGAAGAACTAGATCAGTCCTAATCTTTAAACATCCTGCGGATCTTCCAAATCTTAACCATAGTTTGTTTGGATGTTTCCCTTATGAATCCTTTAATCCACAACTCTTCTTGTGCCAGTTCCGGCACCATTTGACTGGCTGGGGGAACAAGGTTTTCTTTGTGACTCCCCCTGAGCCAGAACTCACTTTTTAATTTCTGGAAAGAATATCAGCACCAGAGTCTGGTGCAGATCCAACCTCTACATTCTCTGTACTTTTCTTCACCCAAATCTTGTTCATCTCACTTTTAACTTCATCCGCATTCACTTTTTGTTTACCCTTATCTTGATTTTGATTATGATATACCAGACCTTTTTTGTCCTGATTCTTGCTTCTACAGAATTTTGCACTATGACCGGATCTATTGCAGATTTGGCAAATAATATTTCTTTGCATATTTGACTGATATCCTCTTGATCTGCATTGATTAGCCATATGACCTATTCTATTGCATGCAAAGCATCTACCATTGAATGTTTTGTTCATTTGCATATTTCTGCATTCATGAGATTTGTGACCATACCTTTTGTAGTTGAAACACTATCTGGAGAAGGATGAATTAGTCTGATTCATTCTCTCTCTACACTGATTGGCTTTATGACCAAAGTTGTTGCAGTTGTGGCAGTATCCATTGAAGGATGGATATCTTTGAGCATTAGGCTGTCTTACCGGAGGTCTTCTAGGCCTGTTCCTTGGATTTTCTAATCCAAAATTCTTCTGACCAAATCCGGAGCTTTCTCCTTTCTCATATCCCAAACCACACTTGTCATCTACCTTCTTTTGACTTCCAAGAAGAACTTCAAGTTGAGCAGAACTTATCTTGAATTTCTCTTTATATTCATTTGTTGTTTGAAGATCCCTTTTGAGAGAGACAATTTGATCCTCAAGTTTTTCTTCATTATCTTTAGCATCTTCAAGATCAGATTCAAGATGTCTGATAATTCTATCCATCTAGTGACAATCTTCTGATTTCTCCTTGAGAGATTGTCTTAGATTATCTTCAGTTTTTCTTTTCTCTTCAACTTCTTGGGTAAACTTCATGACTCCTGATTCCATTTCATGTCTTACCATAATGATTTCTTTTGATAACTTTTCACACAACTTGGTCTTTTCCTTTAGCTCTTCATTTGCATCATTTGCTTCACCTTGTCTTGCCAATTGCTGAAGCAACTCCTTTCTCTTTTTCATAGAGAGACTTAATTTGTCTTTTAGTTCTCTCATGAAATCATCAGCATGTTTGAGTCTTTCCTTTAATTCATTGACTTCAGAGTTTGACTGTTCAAGATCATCAAGGGCAGTCTTGAGTTGCTCCCTTAAACCATATGCATCCATTTGAATTCCCAGATCTTCCTCAAGCTGTTAGGCTCTATTAGGAGGAACTTGGCTCTGACACCAATTGTTGATAACTGAGAGGGGGGTGAATCAGTTATCCTACTATTTTCTTTTTTTTTATCTTTCTTAATAATCAATGCAACATTAATCCAAATAAACAAACATAACTATGAAATGGAAATACACATGACACAATATTTTGACGTGGAAACTCTGTTAAGGGAGAAAACCACGGGGTGATTAACCCAAGATTGTATTCTCTGTTAGAAGAATGGAAATACAAAATGGCACTTGCCAATTAGGGCTCACTGCCCGAGCACATTGCTCACAAGGAGGCACACTGCCTGCAAGAGAGACACTGTCTACAAAAAGAGTGTTATACAATACTTGAACTAATTGGAAGCATCTACATATGCTGGAGTTCAGTTCCGGTTAGGCTCAGTATACTGATCTACTGCACTTCATCTTTCCTCTTCTCTTATGCTACTTTCCTTTCACATACCGGACCTTCCTTACTACTTATGCTCTTCTCTTCTACTTTTATTCGCACATCACAAACAACCATGACACTTCTCACAACTAAATCCATCTTGTATATATATCCGCATAAGTGATTTCATCCCCTTTCTAGTCGGCACCGGAATAGTCAATATTTTCAATAAACTCTGATATGTCGGCTGAATCCTTGCATACCAAGTAATGTGGATCAAGGATATACTTGTGGAAATCATTAATCATGTCGGCCAAACATAATTCATGCCTTCATAACCTTTACCAACATCAGTAACACATCCGGAGTAATGTCTGATGTTCTGCCAGTCAGTTCTTCCTCTGTCACACTGCCAATCAGGAACCTGATACTCAAGTATTCATATCTTTTTCCTCATCTATCACCGGAGGCTCAAACCTTGCAATCTATCAATCAAGATAGTCCTCTTGACTTCCCCAAATCTGCACTTCACCAAGATACTTCCTCTGAGAGATCCGGACTTGTCTGTCAGACCTCGCCACATGCTCTGTTCCTGTTTACCGGACCACAACATTCTTCACTCTGACTTCCGATAGAGACATACCATGTCCTGCGGATGTGTGGGATGAAATTTGTTGCCATCAATGACAACAATCATGAATCCATATAGTGTCTCTTGCCAACAGAAACTTAAATAGAATATAGTTAAAAATTGTGTTTTAGGACATGTGATTGTTACTAGTTGAGTGGTTTGTTGTTGCAAAGTTTTGATTAGGGATTAGGCATGCAAGCAAGTTTATAATTCTATTTTTTCAACATTTCTAATGGTGACTGTGTGGAGAGTAGTCAAGAAAGTGTAGAGGTGATCATGATATTGTTTCTCGTTGGAATAAGATGCTAATTTACTCATATAGGCTATTATATTTACAAAAGTTTTATTCTTTTATTCAATGCCTCCATTCCACTTGGTGATGGTTGAAACCTTCTAAAAATTAAGGGATTAATAACATCATTTGAAGTGAAATAAAAAAAAGGATCTTGGTGGATGGGAGGGCCATTGTATGGCCTCTGGTAAGTAGACATTATTTAGGATTCACTAAATTTCCAATCTCTCTAAAACACTTTAAACAAAGTTTGCTTTCAATATGAGTTAAAAGTGATAGGTAGATGGACTGGTGTAAAATGGAATTAAAAAAGGTTGTTCTAACTTCGAGGTCCCTAAATTTTATATGGCTCCCTAATTTTATTCACATGCTTTGTGAAATAGAAGTTAATATTTTTTGTAATTGGAGAAATAAGGGTGTAGTTGAATCATTTAAATATTTATAGGTGAAGGCTTTTTTTTCTTGGATATATAAGGTTTATATTTTCCATTTTAAATATATATTGTATTGAAGTTATTTGTATAAAATGGGGGTATTATTAGTTAAATATGACACTCATATTTTTGTCAATATATAATTTTGTGCATGCAATATATTCATTGATGGTGTTTTTGGAGATATTGCTATTACATCTAGTTGCTAAATCTTAATAGAGGTCAAAGAGGAGGTTGGAGGCATTGGAGGTTGGAGGAATTACCCGATCTTGAGATAGATTCTTGCTCAAAGATGATACTTTATTTGAGAAACACCACCACATCTGTGTCCCTTCTTGGAACAAGGGGGATTGGCAGTTTTGTAACCATGGATAGTTGAATATGGAAATTCACACTTTGAATATATGTAGGGATCTAGAGTAGATGAAGCTCAGTATGGACGGATTCCAAGATAGTTTGATAGTACATTGATCTTGGGAATTATACCTTTACAAGGGTCATGAGACAACATGATAGAGACTGTGGATGTAGCTCGACATGGATGGTTGCCCAATAATTTGAGAGATTTGTGATTTAAGAGTTTGGGGAAGTGGAGTCTAGGAACTCAAGAATCTAGCTTGGGAGATACACCTTTATTAGGGTTATGAGGAAACTTGATGGAGTTCTATTTGGTCCAATAACTACATTTAAAGATAAGCTTATGAAGAATATGAGGACATGATTGGTCAGCATGTTTTTATTTTTATTTTTTGCATTGTAAACCTTAAGAGGCGGTGTTGGAAAATAAGGTTTACATTTTTTAATAAAGTCACCTTAGTAACTTAATGATGTTAACAATAAAAATATTTAGTTAGTGTCATGTTTATTGTCAAGTATTTTGAGTAGTTGTGTTTTTAAAAGGCTTTACAAAATCTATATTGTGATGTATGAGTAACCATCCTGAATAACTTAATATTATACTTTAATATCTTTTAGCATTCTAGTCTTCTATTTTTCAACATGTAGTGTGTTTGATAGTCTTTGTATTGTGATAGTTAAGCTTAGAACTTTACTATTGTCAAATAAGTTTTGAGTAGTATAAACCCTAGAAATTTGTTTACCATATGCATTTATATAAATTACTAGGGCTTTTCAAAATTACTAGGGATACTAAAGAAAAAGTTATAGGGATTTTAAAAGAATAGCTATAGACTAAAATTATTGTTGATCATTGTAGGCCATAAGTGCATTGATCATAGTATGTATCATTATCCCTACCTTGCATCATTCTACAATTGGTACATGACAATCATTAAACATGATAGTAGGTATAGTCAAATTAAATATGTTTAGTATTGAGCTATGGGTTAAGATACAAACAATTATTGAAAAAGTCCCTTGTGAATAGTTATTTTCTTCAATCATATGCATAACAACTGAAGTCTTAGATCTACAAATCCTTTAGTTGCTAACAATAGTCATTAGTATTTGTGAATTTATCTCCTACTATGAAGTGTGGGGGATATCAATGCATGTATTTGAGCAAAGGGTATTAATCCTTGATAGTGATATGGATGGTTATCTAGGTAATGGCAAGCATGCTATTTCCTTTGTACCTAGCATGGCATGATAGGATGGATCAAAGTAATCTTTATATGATTATCCTTATTAAGTTTGACCAATAAAGTCAAACTGGTGATAAATCTAATTCATGTGCATCAATAGTAGAATGCATGTACCGTTGTATGTAATATTATGCCCTTTGTAGCTAATATAAGGGCATGCATTTAACAACTACAAGGCCTTGTATCCAAAAATTGATGGGTTGTGTAGTGACAATGAGGTTGCACAACAAGTACATAGTCTTGCACAATAGCTATGATGGATTTCACAACAACTATGATGATGTAGGAGCATCCAGGTTCACTGGAAATCCTGTGTCACCAAAAATATATTTTATTTTCTAAGTTGGTTTTTGGTTTATGTTTTCTTTCCAATGTTGGTTTTGCATTTCTTAAGAAAATTCAGATTTATTTGGCCAAGTTAAGAGTGCCATCATGTAGAAGAGCCAATTAGGTATCCCCTGTTTCAATTTGGTGAAATTTGGCTGAAAATTGGCTAAGTTATAGCCAGTCGGCAATTTCTCTGGTTCACGAACTGCTTAGCTCACCGACTCGACAGTTCACCGATTTGACATTTTGTCGATGGGCAATTTCTCCGACAAAGCCTTCAAGGGAACTTTGAATTGTTCTAAGTCTTCTTCAGTTAGTCATTTGGAACTTTTGTTGATTACACTTTAGTGAATTTGAATGAAGTTTCTTTGTTGTCTATAAAGTTGCAAGATTGTGAACCTAGTCAACAAAATTACTAGTTCGCGAACCCTTAGGTTTGCCAATGACTCACTTCACCAATAAAGTTTGAGGATTGGAGCTCAAACTTTCTTTAGTTCGCAGATTGGAAACTTTGTCGATAAGAGGAAAATGTTATGTCTTCAGCCAGTTTGTGGTTTCTACAAGTTGCCAATTCACCGACAAGGGTTTAACGGAGCTTTTGGTAAGTTTGTGCAGTTGGAGTTTTACCGATAAAAGGAGATTAAAGGCTTGTGACTTTGTATCGATAAACCTTTTGGTTTGTAAACATTTTTTTTTTCCAATAGCTTGTGTCGACAAACCTTTAAGTTTGCGAATTAAAATGTTTACTGATAAACTCTTCCTAGTGGTGTGTTGTGAATGCCTAAGTTCCCAACCCCTAAAGAACACCGATGAAGACATTTTTACCTAGTTTGAGGAGAGTATGTTTTGTTGATAAAGGGGATGGTTGACTAAAGACTTTATACCGACAAACATTTTACCTTGTGAAATGCCTAATTTTCTGATAGTAGTGATAGTGAACTCTTAAGTTCACGGAAAGCTACATTTGTTGATAAAGACTTCCTTGGTTCATGGAAGAGATATTTTTCCGATAGCCGATACAAGGAGATTTAAATTTTGAAAAGGCTTTCCGTTGCTGATGTATGGGACTTTATTAAGGGATGTTTATTTTATTAGTCAAATAGTATTATCATTAATCTATTTAGTAATCTAAGACATCAAGTGGCAGTTTGAATACCTGTATGTTCAGTTCCATAATTGTTTAAATTCCACACAGGAAGAATAAAAGGTGACTGTAATTCTTGTACAAGGTGTGGGTTGTCGAAGGAATGTGGTTTGTTCCGCTCAACACAGAGGGGTTAGTAGTTGTTTCTAGAAGAACTGAAGTGGGGCGATAGAAGATTGAGGTGATTTCTGTACATGTTGGAAAGTGATTTAGTGTTGTAAGTATATAGTCGATTGAATATTGCAATGTAATGTTGAAGCTTTGAAAGGCCAATAAATTTGTAAATGTTGATGTTTTTGAAGTTAATAAAATAGTTCCAGATTTGTGAGTGAATTTATGATTTTGTTGTGTGTTACTAGTTGCATGACTGGGTAGTTTGATAAAAACCCTGGTCTTGATTGCACCAAGTGGTATCAGAGAAAGGCTTTCTTGCTGGGAGGAGATATGTTGCAGAGAATCTAAAGTATTGTCTCAGAGGGCTCGACGGGGTATTTGCGGGTGTGAAGAGGAGTCCCGTAATTACTAAGGAATAAAGGAGATGTTGGAGTTGTGAGTAGAAGATGATTTTGTTTCCATAGTGTGTGTGGAGAGCAAGTAGTAGTTGTTGTAATTTGAGAAGATACCCCCGAGAAGATGAGTTCCCATAATGGAGGAAATGTTAGAACAATTTCATGTTGAAATGAGGAATGAGTTGAGAAATTTAGTTGTTGGATTGAGAAGAAACCTAGATTGTATGGAAGATCATGCTGATGATGAGGACAAAATTGTGGAGGATGAACAAGAAAGAGAACATAAACAGCCAGTAGATGCTGGAGAAGAATGGTTCTCAAGAGTGGTTGCCAGAGTTGGAGGAGGTAACAAAATAGAAATTTTTAATTTTGAACTAGAACATTGAATCCTAATGAATTGATAGATTGGATAGGAGAAGTAGAAGAATATTTTAAATATGAAAATATTTGTGATCCTCAAAGGGTGAGATTGGCACAAACAAAACTCATAGGACATGCTACTTTATTGTGGAGGGAGTTGCAAAGAGAGAGAGTGGCTAATGGAGATGTGAGAATAACCTAGTGGAATCAAATGGTTACTCAATTGAAAGACAAATTTATTCTTGGAGATTATGAGTTGGAGATGTTCAGAAAACTTTAGAATTTGAAGTAGAAAGATATGAGCGTAAAGGACTATACTAAAGAGTTTTATAAATGGTAATTAGATATGGGCATCATCAAATGGATAAAGAGAAAGTAGCCATAAATATCAATGGGTTGAGATTTAATATACAAGATGAGTTGAGTTGATGAAGATTTCTACACTAGAGGAGACGTATCAATATGCTTTGAAATCATAAGAAAAGATAGAAAGAAGACAATAGGGTAATGCTAGGGGAAGAGGGAAATTCTCAGCTGGGAGAGGACAAGGAAGCAATAGCAAAGGAAAACAAGTTTAGGAAGAAGAAATAAATTCAAAATGAAATAAGGAGTCAAGTCAAGGAGTGAGAGGAAGAGAATACTCTATAGGAGGATGTGGTAGCAGCAACAAGGGGTTCCTTGGGAAATGTTTTCAATGTGGTGAGGCAGACATATAGCTTATGAATGTCCACAATTACATCAAGAGAAGAATAAGAAAAGTATGGGAAGAAATAACATGGTACAAGAAGATGAAGAGAGTGTAGCATCACCAAAAGTAGAAGAGCCTGAAGAAGGAGAGTCTCTTATGTTCAAGAGAGTGTTGATAACACCAGAAGTGATGAAGGATGAATCATCATAGAGGAGAAGTATTTTCAGAACTATATGCAAGTGTGGAGTTAAGTGTTGCAAAGTAATTGTAGATAGTGGTAGTATCGATAACCTAGTTTCAGAGGAAATGGTGGAAAATCTAGGTTTGAAAAAGATGAAACATCCTAGTCCTTATAAAGTTACCTGATTACAAAAGGAACATGAATTAGTGGTGAAAGAGCAATGCATGGCTAGTTTTTAGATTGGGTCATATAAGGATGAAGTCTTGTGAGATGTTATGTCAATGAGTGTCTTTCATGTGTTGTTGGGTAGACCTTGGCAGTTTGATAGGGAAGCAATCTATGATGGTAAAAGAAATTTGTATACTATTGTGAAAGATGGGTAGAAGTATGTGTTGAGTTCAGTAAAAGAGAAGACACCGTAGGTGAAAGAAAGCAGTTCAATAGTTTGTTGCAATTCTAACAAATAGTTGCTTAAGGTGACAAGAGAGATTGGGAATGACTCAATGAAGGGTCCCATGAAGGGGACTGCAGTCAAAAATAAAGGTAGTGGAGCTAGTTTTGTGCAACAATAGCATAAATTCATGCCAATAGTGTGAAGATTGTGAGTATTGAACAAGGAAGTGGTGGTTTGGAGAACACAAATCATAGTTTGTACACTTGGAATTTTCTCAAGAGAAGTGTAGCTCAGGAAGTGTAAGTGGAAGTGAAGTATTTCAACAAGTGATGAAGAGGAGAAGTCAGGTAGACAAAGAGGAGGTTTGGATAAGAACAAGCATGGGATCACATCCTAAGCATTTTCAAATGTTCATGAGTTTTCCAACTCATGGAACATTTCACTTACCTGGCGTGTCTGATGCAGGAGCATCTAGATTCACTGGAAATCTTGTGTCACCAAAAATATATTTTATTTTCTAAGTTGGTTTTTGGTTTATGTTTTCTTTGCAATGTTGGTTTTGTATTTCTGGAGCAAATTTAGATTTATTTGGCCAAGTTAAGAGTGTCATCATGTAGAAGATCCAATTGGGTATCCCATGTTTCATTTTGGTGAAACTTGGTTGAAAATTGGCTAAGTTATAGCCAGTTGATGATTTCTTCAGTTCGCGAACTACTCAGTTTGCTGACTCGACAGTTTGTCGATTTGATAGTTTGTCGATGGGCGATTTCTCTGACAAAGCCTTCAAGGGAAGTTTGAATTGTTTGAAGTCTTCTTTAGTTAGTCGTTTGGAACTTTTGTTGATTACACTTTAGTGAATTTGAATGAAGTTTCTTTGTTGTCGGTGAAGTTGCAAGATTATGAACTTAGTCGGCAAAACTACTATTTCGCGAACCCTTAGGTTTGTTGATGACTCACTTCGCTGATAAAGCTTGAGGATTAGAGCTCAAAGTTTCTTTAGTTCATAGATTGGAAACTTTTTTGATAAGAGGAAAATGTTAAGTCTTCGACCAATTCACAATTTCTACAAGTTGTCGATTCGCCGACAAGGGTTTAACAAAGCTTTTGGTAAGTTTGTGCAGTTGGAGTTTTGCCAATAAAAGGAGATTAAAGGCTTGTGACTTTATATCGGCAAACCTTTTGGTTTGAAAACAAACTTTTTTGTTGATAGCTTGTGCCGGCAAACCTTTAAGTTTGCGAAGTAAAATTTTATTGATGTGAACGCCTAAGTTCCCAACCCCTAAAGAACACCGATGAAGAAATTTTGGCCTAGTTCAACGAGAGTATGTTTTGTCGATAAAGGGGATGGATGACTAAAGGATTTATACTAGCAAACCTTTTAGTTTGTAAAATGCCTAATTTGCCGATAGTAGTGACAACGAACTTTTCAGTTCGCGGAAAGCTACATTTACCGATAAAGACTTCCTTGGTTTGTGGAAGAGATATTTTGCCGATAGCCGATACAAGGAGATTTAAAATTTGAAAAGGCTTTCCATTGCCGATGTATCAGATTTTATTAAGGGATGTTTATTTTATTAGTCAAACAGTATTATCATTAATATGTTTGGTAATTTGAAAAGTCAAGTGGCAGTTTGAATACCCGTATGTTTAGTTCCATAACTGTTTAACTTCCACACAGGAAGAATAAAATGTGACTGTCATTCTTGTACAGGGTGTGGGTCATCAAAGGAATGTGGTTTGTTCTGCTCAACACAAAAGGGTTAGTAGTTGTTCCTAGCAGGACTAAAGTGGGGCGGTAGAAGATTGAGGTGATTTATGTATATGTTGTAAAGCGATTTGGTGTTGTAAGTACATAGTCGATTGAATATTGTAGTGTAATGCTAAAGCTTTGAAAGGCCAATAAATTTGTAAATGCTAATGTTTTTGAATTTAATAAAATAGTTCCAAATTTGTGACTTAATTTATGCTTCTATTGTGTGTTGTTGGCTGCATGACTGGGTAGTTTGATAAAACCCCCTGGTCTTGACTGCACCATATGACGGCTTGTACAATAACTATAAGGTTGTGCAACAAGTAAGAGGTATTGTGCATAAACTACAAGGGCTTGCATAATAGCTAAAAGGGAATGCACAATAACTACGAGGTTGCACAATAATTAAGTGGTCTTCATAATCAACTATGATGGATTTGACAAGGTAAGTGCATGGAAATGGGGGGGAAAAGGGGGTCAAAAGTGGTCACTTATTTTCTAAAATAAGCTACAACTAAACTTAGATGTAGAAATCAAGATGCTTATTGTTAGTGTAGGTTTTTTATTCCTTTTCATAAGGTTTTTCCTACACATATTATTAAGCTTGCTTAGGTTAATAAAATGAGTTTAATTAGGTGAGTGGATCATTTGGGGTGTCATCGTCCTATGAGGGAGTTGCATTTACTATGTTTAGACCATTTGGTGGTCTCTCCCTATTGGTCAGTTCTGCCACCTTCACCCCTCTCCCTAGTATATATAAACTCACTACCTAGCTTGTATTTGCAATTCCATTCCATTCTATTTTGTGAACAATCCATTCAAACTATTATGATATGATCTCTTTGTTTCCTCCATTTTGATCTTCTATTTGTGTTTGCCTTTAGCTTTCTAGATTTTGGGTTTTCATTTCCATTTCAAAATCTAACACTTATACTCAAAATTTGAAGATGTTATTAGAATAAAAATTATAGTACTCCAAGTCTAGTTTCTAAATTACCAAGGAATTTTAAAATGGTTAGATTAAGAGGGTCAACATTCAACTATTCCTATTTTTAGAACTAAAATATAATATAGCATCTAACATGTGCTCCTTATTTTTGTGTTGTGTTAAGTATTTTTCAAAACAATTTGGTAGAAAGATAGGTAAGAGTTAGTACTACAAGTATATTTTTATAATTTTTGAAGTGGATGCATCCTAAAAACTACATCACTAAGCATGCATGTCATAAAACTTCTATAAAAATAATTGAAAATATATATTTTTTGAATTTGTAAATAATGGAGCATAGAATAATTTGACATATTTTTTTAAAATTTAGGTAAGATGATTAAAAAATTTAAAGAGAAAATAATACATTTATATTTCAATAATATGGGGTACATGTGCATGGAAATGGGGGACCAAAAGGAGGTCAAAAGTGACCACTTTTTTTTTTTTTTTTTTTTCTGAAATCAGTAAAAATTAATCTTGGATGAGAAATTGAAGATAGCCACGCCCAAAATTTGAAGATGTGACAAGAACAAGATTCATAGTGGTCAAAATATAGTTTCTAAACTACTAATGTTTTTGTCAGGAAAAAAAACATAGTGTTTGGTGTGCTCCCCCTAAAATGTTGATATTTTAAAACTATTTCACAAATTGCTTTAGTGGAAAATTAGCTAACAGTATGTTGCTTATGATTAATTCTTTTGCTATTTTTTTATGAACAAAAATTTTTTTATAATTTTCAAAGTGGACACATCCTGAAAAATAAATTTTGAGTATGTTCCCTCCTAATTTTTAGGAAAACTAGTAAATTTTTTTTTTAAATGTGTATAGAATAGAGTCTAGAATCTAAAAATGTAAGTTGTTTTAAATTTAGACAAATGAATAAAAAATTACACAAAAATACTATACATAGGTTTTTGAGAAAAAAAAAGAAGACATTAACAAAAGAAATTGAAGATGGAAACCTTAATATTTTTAGATTTTAGAAATAATTAAATGATTATAAACTAATAAAAAACTTGAAGTCATCCTAGCATTTTTTACATTAACATTGAAAAATGTGTAAAGCTAATGGAGAGCACACTCGAGATTTAGTTAGTTTTCTATGTTTTCTTGAAAACACATCTTTGGGCGTCTAAAAGGTAGGTCCAATACTTTGGGTTGGATGTCCAAGACAAACCCAACCCTTAGGGTTGGAAATTCCCAATGCAATTAAAAATGCGCTCGCATTATAATGTGAGCATGTTAAGACACCCACATTTTAGACTACCTAAAAAGTTGAGCAACGGTTTGTAAAAAGGCAAAACATGTGAATTTGGGCACACATGCTCTACACTTTCTACAACATATTATTACCCCGTGTTTGAATTTTACTAAAGCATCCATGTCTTAGGAAGTTCCCATTCTTTATTTGTCACTATTCACATTCTTTCCCCCAAGTCGCATTTTTCCACTTAGTCATTTTCATGCATTGTTGGAAATCCTTTAAGTTTTTGAACTGAAGTCAATGGGTTCAAAAGTTCATGAAACACCCAACTCCCTGACTAGTCACCAAGCCTAGCATCTTAAGATCCTTTATTCATCGGTCTTGGTCACTTTGTTGAAAGTAAAGTCTTTGTTGTCAAGAAATCAGAGGTTCTTTGAACTTCTGAACTTTCAAACTTTGTGGTTCAAAAGTTCTTCACATCCCCGACTTGCTGACTGAATGTGCTCACTACTCTCGCAATGCCTCCTTCTGAGCTGGCGATTAATACGGAGAAATGACACCTGTCACCTCGCATTTAATTTGGAATGCGTGTAAGTATGTGGGCACTCTTTTCGAAGGGAAACCAAAGGAGATATTATGAATTTTGAAGTTTGATATGCTACCAATAATAAATGGAATTTATGAGCGAATTAGTGGAAAGTGATATGAAACTTGAATACGTTAGTCACCCTGCAAAGAAAGTTTTCATAATTTCATGAAGGAGATACATTGCAGAGCGGAGCTACCAGTTCACCACACATAAAGAGTTCACATAATTTATGGTTTACATGTTAGCTCAGTTGGCTTTTCCTCTTCCATTTTGCTCTCTCTTTCTATAGAAACACAATAATTCATTGGGTGGAGGAACCATATCTTTTCATGAATCCATATAGTGTTTCCCTTATAAATGTATTGTGGACATCTGTTGTGTCCTTGAATGTTTCTGAGTTTTTGGTTGGCTGGATTTTCAGGTTAGTTAAAATGAAATACAAATTTCAAGGGGCTCATATGGTTTTTGTGGTTGAGAATGGTTTGTCAAGTCTGAAAGATACAGAGCTGGGTCACATTGACCTGGAAGATTTTTGGAGGAGAATGCAACTTGAAGGTAGAACTTCTTTGGCCAATAAAATTGTAAGCAGTGGTTTGGACCGAGCTGGGGGTTTTCCACTTGATGTGCATTGCCCTGACTTGGTTGTCGTTTGTGCTAACAATTATTTCCCAGATTCATAAGAAATAAGAGCTCTGGATGGCTCTGTGGTAGCTAGGATCGATTCAGAATTCATTACTCTTGCTCTGAAAATGGATGATTATGAAGAGAATGTTGATGTTTCTGTGTCCCCTACTTGGGGGTTTTATAATGAGAAGAAGGATTGGTGTGAGAGCCGCATTGCCAAAACTTGGCTAGAGGATGAGAAGAAAGGAAAGTTGAGACTTCCCACCAATTTGAAGAGAGGGCCATTTCAAAGAGGAGATTTCTGACATGATCACCTTGCTACATCAGATGGTCAGGAGCCCTGACTCTAATTCCTTTGAATATTGGATGTGTCAATTCATCTTACTCATTTGTGGAGATCATCATATAGATTGGGCAAAGGTAATCAGTGAATGCATGCATGAACAATTGGTAAATTTCCTGCAAAAAGTGAGTTTCCATATGTGTTCTCAGTTGGTATATGTGTTGGCCACCAAAGAGGTTGTTTGGACTAGCTTAAGAGCTCAAGGAGCTCCCACCCTAGACATACCTATGTATCAAACATTTCCACAGTTGCAGAGGAGTGTCGGTATGAAGGATTTCCGTTGGGTGAATGATGCCTTTTCCATGTTGCTCGCAAAAAGAATTGAAGGTTCATTAGAGCGGAGACTTTCAGCAGAAGCGGCTACCCAAGTTATGAGTTTTGGAAGTTTCTACATTCAATTCAACTGCTTCTCATACCTGAGAATAGGGGGTTATGAAAATGCCCCATTGAAACTACCGAGGTATCCATCTGACTACCTTGTGTTTTTAGAGGTATGTCGTCAAATGGCAGTTATAAATGCAAAATACCATGAAATGAAAAAGAAGGGATATTCATTCCATGTGTCTATTTCTTTTTATTCCTGTAAGAGTAATGATAGTGCAAAAAGTGTGGAGAAGTTACTGGCAGAATTCAATTTTCATAAGTTGTCTACCTGAGTAGCTTTTGACAGCAAAAATTTTGTGAAGAGAAACATGTCTGGTGGTGGTTCATACCTGCACAAGCCTCAACTCGAAGATTTTTGGGAAAGGCGGTTATTGGATGACATGGCTACAAATTTAGTTAGCTTGTTGATGTTGAGGATCTTTTGGCAAACTTTGTTTTGGTGATAGATCAAATTTTGTGGTGTTACTTTCTTGTTCAATTGCTTTGATATATGAATAGAAATCATATAGTGGAGTTTGGGTGATCATAGACTTTGTGTTATGGTTGTTTGAATACTTATTCTTGCTACGTTGAATATACTATTGGTGGTTGGTTTTCTTTTAGTATTGAAGTGGTTGAATGTTTAATTCTTGCTCACTGCTATGAAGTATTTATCTTTCAGTGAATGGTTTGTGGTGGTGATTGTATAGTATATGGTGTAATTCTTTATTGCTTCATTGAAGTTACTACTGTTGAAGTCTTTGTGCTTTTTTTGAATTCAGTTAATATTGGGATATATTGCCTTTTTATGCTTTCTGGTTAAAAACACCACCTTTTTCTTTGCTTTTTGGTTAAAAGCAATTTAAATTTTCATTCATTAGATAACATAAGAAGGTAGTTGCACCTTGTTAAATAAGCAGAGAATCGTTGTAAAATATCATTATAATTGATTCAACTATTGGTACATTTGTCACTTATGTGGGTGTGAGAATATAGAGTTAGGTGGAAAAATCTGTAAACCAATAGATTTTTGGTGACTTCGCTAGGGATTACTTATGAAAATAACTATATATATTCTGTGAGTTGCTTTATCATTAGACTTTATGGTTCTCCGTGGAAGACATGCACCAGTTTTGCAACCTAACATAGACTGTCTTGTTGGTGACCAAGAAGATATTACAACTGGTCTATGAGTCATATCCTAGCAAACTAGGAGAACAAACCAACAATATCACCAATTTGATGAAGTACTTGAGGAAGAAGAATAACTTGGTGATATCATAAGAGAGAATGCACGTCATTTTGGTGAAGCTCAAGAGATTGTTTTTGTTGAAGGCATAGTCCCTGTGCCTAGGAGAGAAAGACCCCTTCAAATTCAGGCAGTCCCTAATAATAGACAGAGAAACCTTGTTGATAAACCAAGGAACCAAGTGTGTGCCCAGCAAGCCCTTCCTCATAACAACTAGTAAGTGGTTTGGCAACTCTACACTATTGTTTTTATATATACACATATCTGTGAAAATTGGCTATGAAAAGATACACCCGTGGTGATAGAAAGAAGGGTATCTCTAATTTTGACTTTGACTTATTTTAGTCTTTGAATTTTGCTCCTTTTCCTCCTACACATAAAGTCAAGTCTTTAAGTAGACCATCTTCCCCTCCACCTATAAGAGAGTCTGCAAGTTTCTCTTGTTAAGTCTTAAGCCTTGACGATATTGTTTTACCCCTACAAGTTAACTTTCCACTTCATAATCCTTTCAATATGGCTCAACCACCTCCTGTACCATGGGGAGCTGCCATAGGTCCTCTGAGATTAGGGGCACATCTGCATGATTTACCCAAAGGGTCTAGTAAAATTGTACCTAAGTTCAAAGGGGATGGAAAGGTCACCTCAGATGAACACATAAATGCCTTCTTCACAACATGTTATATCTTGGGGGTGCAGCATGAAGATGTATCTGTCAGATTGTTTGTTGAGTCTCTCACCGATGTTGCAACCAAGTGGTTTTACCATTTACCTAATGCATCTATTAGAGACTGGGCCACCATGAGACAATGTTTTAAAGATAGGTTCAAAACTACTGACAATGAACACTCTTTGGTAGCTCAACTCTCTTCTATGAAGAAAGAAGTGCATGAAAAAATGAGAGTTTGTGGCTAAATTCAACAAACTTGCAAATAGAATCCCTGATGATGTGAGGCCCGATGATGGGTTGTTGAAATATTTCTTTATCAATTCTCTCCCTCCTGATGTCATCTTTCCTATAAAGAGGGAAGGTGCTGCTAATTTGACAGTAGCCCAAACTATGGTCATTTCCATTGAAGATGATCTTATAATTGTTGGTAAATGGAAGAGGGAGTTACAGATAGACAAACCTTCAGTGGTTAACTCTACTGACCCTATCATACAGAGACAGGCCAATGACATTATCACCTTAAAGAGACAGATGCCCAAAGGCTCCCAACAACCTTTTTACTAGGATATGCCAAGGAAAGATCACAGTTCCCAGGGGAACTATAACAGAACGCTACCCTTACCTGGTCTGACTCGGAGGTTGGCATTAATTGAAGGTGGTCCTTCTACCAGAAGAATAATTATATGATGTGCAACTTTCATTTAACTTCTGATCATGATGAAGCATCCTGTCCAGAGATGGTTAGATTCATGCAGATGCTCTCGATGAATAAGCATACAGAGGAACCTTATGTAGAAGAACCTACTCAATCCGGTGATGCCAGTGCTAATTTCTTTGAATATGAGTCAAACCCTGAAGCTGGAGAAGATGTGTACACTAAGATAGACAATCCAAATTGTGCAATGTTTACTAGGGGACAACAAGCACAGAAGGGGCAAGATTCTAAAGGCCAGTCTAGTGGTTCCTCTTCTGCTCCAAAATATATTATGTCAAGACATACCAACACTAGTTCTAAGAAGACAAAGAGTTCTATAACCAAAGTTGCATCCATTGAGGTACCCTTTGCTTCTTCTCCTGAAGTTCTTGTTTCTAGCTCTTTTGACATAGTTGAGTCTTGTAAGAGTATTAAAATTCAAATTTCACAAGTTGAATACCTTAGTCTCAATCCTTCTGAGCTAGATAGACTAGTTAGGTATATCAAGAAAGAGCCTTCTCCTTCTCATTGCAATGCTTAGGTGTATAATGATAATGAAGTCCATGCTGAAAAATAAAACTGCTCAAATTCTCATTCCCAAGACCTCGACCCTCAAAATCCCTTTGAAAAACCAGAGCCTTTTTATGTATCATTGTATATCATTGGCTATAAATTGAGCATATGTGTCATCGATTCTGGAGCCTCAGATAATGTCATGCCTACCCAGGTTGCTAAGGCCCTAGGTATATCATATACCTCCTCTAATGGTAGGTACTTTTCCATGGATGGCTCACCAGTACCAATTTTAGGTCAAATAAAAGATGCACAAGTTGTCCTTGCAACATATCCTAAGAAGAGATTAAAGATAGCTATCTTAGTGTCGGATATACCTGCAAGTTATGGGATGCTTTTAAGCCATAGTTTCTATAGAGACTTGGGGGTAGAAATATAGATGGACTGGTCTCATGCTCTAATACCAATAGATAAGAAGAAAGTTCGTCTAAACCTTGAACCTAAGGCAAAGTTCACTATACTGAAGTCATGGGACCCAAGGGCAGAAATTTTGTATGTAGAAACTGGACCCGACACATATATGTGCACCTCGATAGTGGAAGAAGATACAAATCTAATTAGTCCTGACCTAGCCAATGAAGTGTGGACCCTAGAATTTGATGGCAGTTTCTCTAATGCTAGTTCAAGTGCTGGAGTAGTTTTGGTTTCCCCCGATAATTGCAAGTTTCCTTTTGCTTATAATTTGGAATTTGACAACACCAATAACACTACTGAATATGAAGGTTTGTCGCTTGGGCTGGCATTAGCTAAGGAGAAAGGTATTAAGTAGCTGAGAGCCAGGGGTGATGTTGAATTGATTGTCCAACAAGTAAGGAAGATATATATACAGTGAAAAAGGGAGACTGAGGCACTACAGAAATAGGGTGTGGGACTGTATAGAAGATTTTGACGCCTTCTCAATAGAAGTTGTGCCCAGAGATCAAAATGCTCGGGTTGATTCATTGGTTGTATCTACATCTCTCCTCTTGCCTCACCTAGATTTTAAGGACAAACCTTACAGAGTTGAGGTGGTCTATCGGCCCAGTGTACCTAACAATGTCAACCACTAGTAGGTATTTAACAATGACTAGTAGATTATCTCCTTTCTAGAAAAAGTTGAGTCATTTGCAAATGTGTTCTTTGAGGGGAGTTTTGATGAAAGCAATGATGCTTTAGGAGTGGCTAGTTCTCACAATGTCCAGGAGTCTAAAGTGATCTAATTGAAGAGTAATAAGATTCCCAAGGGTTTGGTCTCCCTTCAGGACCTTTTTAATAGACATGATCAGTACATAAAGTAGAAGAGCAAAGTTTCTATCAGATCATCAGCTAATTATGATCAAGTTAATATTGGTACTCAGGAAGACCTAAAGATTGTTTGTATTGGGAAGTGTTGCTCTCCCAAAGAGAAAGAGCATCTAATTTCTTTTTTTATTCATTACAAATATGCTTTGCATGGTGCTATGTGGATCTGAAGAGATTTAGAATTGGAGAAATACAACACCACATTCCATTGAAGCCTAGTACTTCGCCCTTTAGGTAGAAACAGAGGACTTACAATCCTAAACTAGCTGAGGCCATTTTCAGTGAAATAGACAAGATGCTGAAAACAAAAATTATCTACCCCATTCACTGACAGGATGTCATGAGGTCCTAACACTTTAGTTGAAATATGTCAATTATGTCAATCGGGTAGTGTCCAAGGTAGTTTGCAATAGGGAATGAATTCAAACATCTCATCTTAGCAATGGTTTTTTTAGTTTTTAGACAAGCCTTTCAACAAAATGAATCTAAACTAGAAAGCATACCACTCTTAACCTAGAAAGCATTTAAATTCTTAATCTAGAAAGCGTATAAACTAACTAGGAATCACATGCATTTTTAACTATGAATCTTAAAAAGGCAGCTAACTATTAACTGAAAACATATTAAAATTTGAGCTAACAATTGATAACAAATTTTATGGATGAAGTAGATGCTCTGGAAACTCTTAGCATAACAGCAGAACTGAAATATTATTATCTTAAACACAATATCATGTAGGAACACACAATAATACTAAAACAGAAAGTTACATTAATCTAACAAAAACATTTATTAACAGAATTGAACAACACAATTGCGCAATAGTAAAACACTTATCTATCCTATATCCTTCGAGTGGCCAGCTCTTAGGAGATCTTCTTATCGATTCAAATCACATGCATTATCTCAACAACTCCAAAATAACTCCATTTTCATTTGCATTTCCATTGCTCATAATATATTACTCATAATAAACTAGGTTGCTTCATTCCATAGACATAACAACTGAACATTACTTTTGTATTGTTCAACATAATAAAGGCTCTGAGTGGAGTCATAATATGTCTTAAGTATTTTTAGTTGAAAATAAAGAAACTGTCGATAAATCCTATGACCATGTAATCCTAAATTTTTGGCGCCCTGAGATTCCGATGCTACTGACTTAAGTTGCTTTTAAGTTCCACTAGGCACTTCATAAAAACCTACATAAATACATAGACCTTTACACATGATCATGTCAACATTAGTGGAAAACTTCAATCAATTAGAAAACAAGATTTGTACATCATTCTATAAAAAATAAACAAATGTTGTGCATAAAATTAGTAAATTGGCATGGTTTGGGTAATTTGGGCAACACAGAAAGGGGTATATGACTTATTATGAAATGAAGTTAATTATACCTCATCATTCACCACTCCACATGTGTGGCCAATATTGTTCCTGTTAGGAAGAAGAATGGGGAGATCAGAATTTGTGTTGATTTCATAAATCTGAACCAAGCTTCTCTGAAAGATAATTATCCCTTACCCATGATGGATCATATATTGCAAACAATATCTGGTTCAAAAATGATGTCTATGTTAGATGGTTTTTAGGATATAATCAGATCAAGGTAGCCCTGGAAGATCAGCACAAATGGTATTCACTACTCTAATCAGTGTTTTTGCTTATAATCGGATGTCCTTTGGCCTCATTAATGCAGGGGCCACTTTCCAAAGGGCAATGAATTTAACATTTGGTGATTTGAAGAATAAGATTATTGTCATTTATTTGGATGATTTAACAGTATTCTATAAGAAGAGAGTTGATCACTTACATGATCTGGAGGTGGTATTGCAGCGTTGTAGAGAACATGGTATTTCCTTAAATCCAAAAAAGTCAATTTTTGCTATAACCGCAAGGAAACTGTTGGGTCACATTGTCTCCAAGGATGGTATCAAATTGATCCTGAAAGGGTCAAAGCAATTTAGCAACGAAGCCTACCTATGACTGAAAGTAATTCCAGATCTTTCTTTGGTTAGGTGAACTTTCTGAGAAGGTTTGTTCCTGATTTTGCTGAGTTGATGAGACATATTGCTGAGATGATGAAAAACCATCATGTTTTCAAATGGAACGATGAAGGTAAACATGCCTTTGAAGATATTAAAACAACCATTGCCAATGCACCTACACTAGTGCATCCTAATTTTGAAAAAGATTTTATTATCTATTTCTATGCATCAGAACACACTCTGTCAGCCATCTTGTTACAAAAGAATGAAAAGGAGATCGAAGTTCCAATCGCTTTCATGAGTGTGCCTCTAAATAAGCATTGAAAGCTTTGAAAAGTTCCAGGTTTTATATTTTACACTCTCATGTTGTTGTCTATGTTCCTGATTATGTTGTAATAAGTATACTTTCCCAACAAGAAATCAGTTATAATAAAAGAGGAGCCTGGATAGCTAAAGTACATGAATATGATATTGAAATAAAAAACCTACCAATTTGTTCAGAGGTAAAGGTTTATGTAGAATGATTGTCGAGAATAAAGTTACTGAAGATGAAGAATTGCCTCTTGCTCTTTTCACAAGCACTACGGATGAATGGTTTTCTAATATTTCTTATTTATTGGCATATGGCGATTGTCCACCCCACTTGTCTACTAAGGAGAAAATGGATCTGAAGCTTAAAGCTAACAAGTATGTTCTCTGGGATCAGAACTTATACAAGAAGGGAGTGGATGGAACATTTTTAAGATGTGTAGATAAGGAACAACAAAAGAAGCTATTGGAAACCTTTGATAATGAAGCCTATGGAGGACATTTCTCAGCTTCTGTGACTGCTTTTAAAATCATGCGGTAATTTTTTTATTGGCTAGGTATGTTCAAAGATGCCTATGAATGGGTGTCTAAATGTGAGAAGTGCTTAAAGTTTACTAGTAGACCTTAGTTAGTTGCATTTCCTCTGAGACCAGTAATAATTGATGAACCCTTTCAGCAATGGGGATTGGATTTCATTGGACCTATTAACCCTAAATCCAATGTTGACACACCCATATCTTAACAGCAACAGATTATTTTACCAAGTGGGTGGAAGCAGTTTCTGTGAAACACACCACCTCTAAAGTAGTCTATAATTTCCTCAAAGAAAATATATTCATCAGGTTTGTTGTACCCAAAAAGGTTGTAGTAGATAATGCTAGTAGTTTCTCCTCTTCTAAATTTACTCTTTTCTATTATGATCATGGTATCAGCCTTGCCCACTCATCTGACTATCCACAAGGCAATGGGCAAGCTGAATCAAGTAACAAAAACCTAATTTCAATTGTTAAGAAGCTAGTGGATGAAAATCAGAGAGGGTGGCATCAAAGTTTATATGATGCTCTTTGGGAAGATAGATTAACTTATAAGAGAGCCATTAGTATGTCTCCTTCCCAGCTAGTATATGGAATTGACAGTGCATTACCTATCCCTTTGGAATTATCTGCACTAAATTTATAGAAGGCAATTGAAGGTGAACAATTTCAATCAGCACTTGAAAGAGAATAATGTACTTGATCAAGTTGGAGAAACAAAGAGAAGTGGTTGTGGATAGGATTACCAAACACTAGCAGGCTGTGAAGAAATTATTTGATAGAAAAGCCAAGCAAAGAAGTTTTGTTGTGGGAGACTATGTGCTTTTATAGGATTGATGAAGGGGGTAAATCATAAAATGCACAACAGAAATTGCACACAAAAAATAGAACTTTCTTTATTGAATTGGACAACTTATTACATTACAGAAGCTCAAATACAATCAGAGGAATCAACCCTCCATAGGCTGCAACACATTACAACTTCCTCTCACAAGACTCTGGAATCATCTGCCATCTGTAACCCCAAATCTGCTAGGGTTTCTATTTTCCTGCCTATTCTTGACTCTACACTTTCCCCCTTAACTCTCCTACTGCCCAGGGTTCCCAAAAATGGTTATTAATAGCCTTTTTGGCGGCCAACAACCTAATTTCAAAATTTGCATCTCCCTCCAAAAATAGGTCAACTTCCGGGAGCCATAATTTTTGATCCGGGTGTTCAATTGATGAATTGTTTTATGCATTGGAAAGCTTGCGAAGTGCTCTACGCGCTAAGAACCAGCTTTACCGGTTCTGGCCATTTTTAGGCCCGTACGGGGCCGTTTAGTGCCTCAAACCTGAGTTTGAATAATTTTCAGGTATTTTTCGGGAAACAAAAACTTTAATATCTTTCAACTCACAAATAATCTTTATGTGATTCCTTTGCCAAAGGTCTTATTTTTTAGTTATGTAGCTTCCTGTAAATTTTCACTTCATTCCGTGCCCAAATGCAAACTTTCTAAAAATAGCAAGTTGCTATTTTTAGCAGTTTGGAAAATTTGAAAGTTCTACATCATTATTCAAGTGATTATGGAACCAGAACCACAAATTTTGAAAAGAAATGGAAATAACATCAACAATTTTGAAATGCATCTTTTTTTCTAGGTGATGCAAGATTGCCCTTACACCACTGGATGCTCCTACATCAGACACCCAGGGTAATTTGAGAAGTGACCCTATCACGTCTCATGTGTTTGTGTGAGGAAAACCCAAATGGTCAACCTCAACCTTAGACAACCAAGAAGAATCTTCAATAGGCCTTCCTTTCCATTTCACCAGATATTCTTCATATTGCCTGTTTTGAGTACTTCTTCCAACACGGCTATCCAAGATCTCTTCTATCTCCTTAATTGAAGTAGATGTCGGGATACTCCACTGTTCTTCTGTTGGTCCATCCTTTGTTCCACCTTCATGATAGTCTGATAAGTCAGCAATGTTGAAAATAGGGGAAATGTTGATCCCACTCGACAGCTCTACCTCATATGCATTTCCTAAATCATGTTTCTTCAAAATTCTGCATGGTCCAAATTTCTTCATTTTTAGCTTATTGTATGTTCCAATTGCAAACCTTTCTTTTCTCAAGTGAACCATGACTCCATCTCCTACCTGGAATTCCTTATATCTCCTCTTCTGATCTGCCTTAGCCTTGTACTGAATATTCATCTTATTAATGTGCTTTTTTACCTCTTCATGCAAATTCTTCATGTGTTCTACAAAGTCTTTAGCCTCGGCACTTGTCTTTTATCCTTTGTCCAGATTCCTTAACTCTGGAGCATTTCTTGGACTATTCCCATATACAATTTGGAATGGTGATTTACCAGTACTTCTATTGATAGAATTGTTGTAAGCAAATTATGCCTGTGGTAAAATCAAATCCCATCCCTTGGTCTTATCTCCTACTAAGCATCATAGCAGGTTACCCAAACTCCTATTCACCACTTCAGTCTGTCCATCAGTCTGTGGATGGTGTACAGAACTGAACTTCAAATCTATCTTCAATTTCTTCCACAATGTCCTCCAAAAATAACCAACAAACTTGGTATCTCGATCTGAAACTATGCTCTTAGGTAGACCATGTAGTCTCACCACCTCCCTGAAAAATAACTCTGCAATATGAACAACATCATTAGTCTTCTTACAAGGAATAAAATGTGCCATCTTCGAGAATCTGTCCACCACCACAAAAATGGAATCATGTTCCCTCTGTGTCCTTGGTAAACCAAGAACAAAATCCATACTAATATCATCCCATGGCTTCTCTGGTATAGGTAGTTGTTGATATAGACCTGTATTCTGACTTGCTCATTTCACCATCTGATATACTCTGCAACATCCATACTAATATCATCCCATGGCTTCTCTGGTATAGGTAGTTGTTGATATAGACCTGTATTCTGACTTGCTCATTTCACCATCTGATATTTCTAGGTGTTCAATTGATGAATTGTTTTATGCATTGGAAAGCTCGCAAAGTGCTCTACGCGCTAAGAACCAGCTTTGCCGGTTCTGGCCATTTTTAGGCCCGTACGGGGCCGTTTAGTGCCTCAAACCTGAGTTTGAATAATTTTCAGGTATTTTTCGGGAAACAAAAACTTTAATATCTTTCAACTCACAAATAATCTTTATGTGATTCCTTTGCCAAAGGTCTTATTTTTTAGTTATGTAGCTTCCTGTAAATTTTCACTTCATTCCGTGCCCAAATGCAAACTTTCTAAAATAGCAAGTTGCTATTTTTAGCAGTTTGGAAAATTTGAAAGTTCTACATCATTATTCAAGTGATTATGGAACCAGAACCACAAATTTTGAAAAGAAATAGAAATAACATCAACAATTTTGAAACGCATCTTTTTTTCTGGGTGATGCAAGATTGCCCTTACACCACTGGATGCTCCTACATCAGACACCCAGGGTAATTTGAGAAGTGACCCTATCACGTCTCATGTGTTTGTGTGAGGAAAACCCAAATGGTCAACCTCTACCTTAGACAACCAAGAAGAATCTTCAATAGGCCTTCCTTTCCATTTCACCAGATATTCTTCATATTGCCTGTTCTGAGTACTTCTTCCAACACGGCTATCCAAGATCTCTTCTATCTCCTTAATTGAAGTAGATGTCAGGATACTCCATTGTTCTTCTGTTGGTCCATCCTTTGTTCCACCTTCATAATAGTCTGATAAGTCAGCAATGTTGAAAATAGGGGAAATGTTGATCCCACTCGACAGCTCTACCTCATATGCATTTCCTGAATCATGTTTCTTCAAAATTCTGCATGGTCCAAATTTCTTCATTTTTAGCTTATTGTATGTTCCAATTGCAAACCTTTCTTTTCTCAAGTGAACCATGACTCCATCTCCTACCTGGAATTCCTTATATCTCATCTTCTGATCTGCCTTAGCCTTGTACTGAATATTCATCTTATTAATGTGCTTTTTTACCTCTTCATGCAAATTCTTCATGTGTTCTACAAAGTCTTTAGCCTCGGCACTTGTCTTTTATCCTTTGTCCAGATTCCTTAACTCTGGAGCATTTCTTGGACTATTCCCATATACAATTTGGAATGGTGATTTACCAGTACTTCTATTGATAGAATTGTTGTAAGCAAATTATGCCTGTGGTAAAATCAAATCCCATCCCTTGGTCTTATCTCCTACTAAGCATCATAGCAGGTTACCCAAACTCCTATTCACCACTTCGGTCTGTCCATCAGTCTGTGGATGGTGTACAGAACTGAACTTCAAATCTATCTTCAATTTCTTCCACAATGTCCTCCAAAAATAACCAACAAACTTGGTATCTCGATCTGAAACTATGCTCTTAGGTAGACCATGTAGTCTCACCACCTCCCTGAAAAATAACTCTGCAATATGAACAACATCATTAGTCTTCTTGCAAGGAATAAAATGTGCCATCTTCGAGAATCTGTCCACCACCACAAAAATGGAATCATGTTCCCTTTGTGTCCTTGGTAAACCAAGAACAAAATCCATACTAATATCATCCCATGGCTTCTCTGGTATAGGTAGTTGTTGATATAGACCTATATTCTGACTTGCTCATTTCACCATCTGATATACTCTGCAACTCTGCACAAATTTTCTCACATCCTGCTGCAATTGTGGCCAATAATAATTTTCACCAACAATAGCAATGGTCTTATCTCGACCAAAGTGTCCAGCCAATCCTCCGCTATGCTTCTCCTTAATCAGGTTCTCTCTCATGGAACTCCTTGGAATGCACAACCGGCTTCCTTTAAACAACATGCCATCTTGGATTATGAAATCCAACCATTTTATCCTGTCCAAAGTAACAGGTTCCAGACAAGCTTTCCAAGCCTTTGCAAAATCTGGATCTTCAAGATACAAACTTTTGAGCTCATCGAACCCAACAACCTCTATCTTCATTTTTGTCAACAAGTTTTGCCTTCTACTCAAGGCATCTGCAACTCTGTTGGACTTCCCACTCCTGTGCTTCAAAACAAAAGTATAGCTCTGCAAAAACTCAACCCATTTTAAGTGCCTCTGGTTCAACTTTCCTTAACTATTAAGATACTACAAAGCCTGATGATCAATATATAAAACAAACTCCTTTGGCAACAAATAATGTCTCCATTTCTTCAAAGCCTGAACTATTGCATAAAACTCCTAATCATAAACATAATACTTTTTCTTGGCATCATTAAGCTTCTCACTAAAATAGGCGATGGGCTTACCTTCTTGACTCAAAACAACTCCTATAGCATTGCCACTAACATCACAATCTACCTGAAATACCTTATTGAAAATTGGAAGTGCCAAAATAGGTTTCTCTATGACTTTCTACTTCAATGTATCAAAGCTTTTATCTACTCCTTTAGTCCATCTAAACTCTTTTCTATCCCCTCTCATTGGCTCAGTTAGGGGTGCACAAATGCTACCAAAATTCCTGATAAACTTTCTGTAAAAACTTGCCAAACCATGAAAAGATCTTACCTCGGAAGCACTCCTTGGCGTAAGTCATTCAATGATATCCCTCACCTTCTCTGGGTCCATCTTAAGACCTTCCTCTGAGAAAACATTTCTTCAAATTATTCATCAACTTCTCCTCCCTTAGCTTTTCTAAAACTCTTATGATATGCATCAGATGCTCATCCCAAGTCTTACTGAAAATCAAAATATCATCTAAATAAATAATAAAAAAACTTCCCAAAAATTCTTTCAGTACCTCATTCATGATCCGCATGAATGTGCTTAGTGCATTGGTTAGCCCAAATGGCATGACTAACCACTCATACAAACCTTCCTTTGTCTTGAAGGCTATCTTCCATTCATCTCCTTCCCTGATACGGATCTAGTGATACCCACTCTTCAGGTCAATTTTCATGAAGTACTTGGCTCCACTCAAACAGTCCATTATGTCATCCATTCTTGACAATGGAAACCTGTACTTGATCATGATCTTATTGATGGCCCGAGAATCTATACACATTCTCCATTCTCCATCTTTCTTTGGTGCTAGTACTATAGGTACCGCACATGGACTTAGGCTCTCCCTTATCAGTCCCTTCCTCAATAGCTCTTGAACTTGTCTGTTCAGCTCTTCACTCTCAGCAAGAGTCATTCTGTGGGTTGCCTTATTTGGCAAACTAGCTCCTGGTATCAAATCCATTTGGTGACTTATCTTCCTCACTGGTGGTAAACCTTCTGGTACATTATTAGAGACAATATCTTGAAATTCTTCTAACATTTCTGAGACTTCTGCTAATACATCTTCACATTTCTCTTGACTAATCTTAGGAATCAATGCAAAGCAATGACGCTCATGCTTCTTACCCTCCAAAAATTTCTACCATCTACCAAGCAAATTCTGGCAGTACTACATACCTTTTCTTCCACCTCCTTCAAGGACTTCAACTTATGATGATCTCCATCCTTTGTTAGGGAGTATGTGTTTGCACGACCATCATGGACATCACTCCTATCATACTACCACGGACTCCCCAACAGCATATGACATGTAGGAGTTCAGGACAACACTGAGGGGGGGTGAATCAGTGTTGTATAAATTTTAACCTTTTACAAATTTAACTTTCAAGACATGGAGAAAGAAAGATATCATTTGTTACACACATGTGCACATAACTGAGAATGAATGATGAGATTAAAATCTCATGAATAAATCATACACATAAATAGAGAGAAAATCAAGACACAAGAATTGCACGAGTGGAAAACCCTCCTGGGGTAGAAAAACCACTCCAAAACTGCCTCACTAGCTTAACCTTAAAAAATATCTTTACAAGCCTCACTGGCTGATGTGAGTGTCTCACTGACAAATGGTCTCACTGACCTATAAGCCTCACTGGCATACTGTGCCTCACTGGCTTTTCTCAATCAATCAAAACAAAAATCTCATGTGCAAGAAGTGATTGCTATTCAATCTGATTTGCACCATTTAAATCAACTCATCTTTCTTTTCAAAAAGGTTTTTCTCTGCATATCATAACTTCATAACATACATAACATTATTTGCTCATCTCTGTTTTCTTCATCAACACACACACGTCAATGTACCTGAAAACCATTAAATACAATTTGAAAAACCTTTCACATTCTACACAATCATTTTTCATCTGTGAAGAAATTAATTTTCTCTTCATGCCCATGACTATTCATTTTCTTCTCTGCATAAACAATTACATCTTGCAATAAAATTATAAACAATAGAACTTCTTGGAATTTTACTTCTCTCTGCAAGAAAATCATCTGAAATATCTTCAATCTGTGTAGCAAATCACAATAAAAATAATTCATCTGCCTTTGTAATAAAAACTCTTTCAAACTGAATATTCAATCTCCTCATTTTCATCTTCCATAAAAAAAATTCTTCAATCAATCTGCCTTCATGCATGATCCTTCATTTTTCTATATAAAAAAAAACTCTTCAAATTTTTCTTTGTATTGCATTCAATTCCCTGTAAGAAAAAATGTCTTTAAAAATAAAATCTTTTTCAATATGCTCTTGCAAAATAACTTCTCCCAATCCATTCATCTTCTTCTGCAAAAACAATCTCCAAAAAAGAATAATATATGTTTGCATCTCACACATCTTCCTCTTGCTTTGCAAAATAAAATCAATTTCTTTTATAAAAATGATCTTTATAAAAAATATTTTTCCATTTTCCATTTTATTTTCTCTGAAATCATCTGTAGAAACTTTTCACATTTTTATAAAAATTTTCAACATGATCCTTCATCTCTTCAATGATGCTTCATATTCCTGCAAAAATACAATATCTGAATGCAAACAAAACAATCGATTCATCTTTAAAAAACACTTCATATTCTCTCTGTTCTTCAAATCATCTGCAAGAAATCTCTTTTTCTTCTCTAAAAAAATCATCTTCAATAATGTCAATCTTCTCACAAAATTATCTTCCTGAAAAATTTTCTTCAAATTCTTTATCCTCATCCTTTAAAAAAAACTTTCCTCTTAACAATTTTTATGAGGATAAAAGCTTGTTTTAGAAATCTTCTAAAAAGAATTCCAAAAAAAAATTGCTTTTAAAAATATCACTCAACTCCAATAAAGGCTCCTTGAAAAAAAAAACTCATATACCTTCTATTTTGGATCTCATGCTTTTCTGTTAATTTTAAAAAGCAAGTAAAATAGAAATTAAAAAATTTCTAAACTTTGAATACAAAGCCTTTTAAGGCTAACCCACATATCTTTTAAAAACTTTATAAAATCCATAGAAAATCATGCCCACGTATTCTTTTTCAAACTTTATATAAATAAAGCTTTTTAGAAGCCTTTTACTAAATGCATTTTAGGCTTTATAAAAATAAAGCTTTCCATAGATGGGCTCCCTCCTTTGAATATTCAATGCTCTTAAAAAATAATCAAACTCTTTATTAAATAAAGATGCTCCCCTTTGAATAATTTGATGCCTTTTTCCTTATCAAACATATTTCAATGATTTTATTTTTCTTAAACCATTTCATGGTTTTTTTTCTTTCTTTAAATCATTCGATGGCTTTTTCCCTTAAGCCATTTTTAATGTTTTTCTTAAACTCCAAAAAAGCAAGACCGATGCTTTTGATTTAAAACCATTTGATTTTTTTTTTAAGCACTCTTTTGAAAATGCATTGGACTCCCATTGTAGTTGCTAACCATTGAGCACCGATTGACAAGGTATGATTTATCAAAAGCACTTCTTGATCACACAATCTTTATTTTAAAGACATTATATGCCATATTTCCATCAGGGTCTTCTCTAACCATCATCACAATATGAGGGAAAACAACATCATAAGGTTATAACCTGCAAACCACTCTGAGAACACATGACCAAAGACCAAACCATTCTAAGAACATGCTACTATAAATGATGACTTGAAAGCAATAGAGATCAAATGAAGATCATGCCACAACTGTCACTATGAAGACCATTCTATGTTATTTGTATCAAGTCACTATCACTTGTAAACAAAATAATGTCAAATGAACTCCATCACCTGTATCAACAATACCATAGATAAACAACCATGAGAGATATACACTAATCAAGCCAACTCAACTGACAACACTTATTCTGTCCAAATGAACAACTCCTGATTGATGTTCCTGCAACAACTATGGCAACTTTGCAACATCAACTGAGCATGCTTTTGACATCAATGACAACCTATCACCATCATGACATGCATCCATTGGTATGATATCACACAGCACCTCATCATGGTAGTCTCCAATCTTACTAAACACTGCTCATTGACCAAACTCTATGGTCCTTCTACAACCATCTCCTCTGAAACAAGATTATCAGTGCTCCCACTATCAATAATAATATCACAACACTTACCTTCACATTTGCACCTTGTGCAGAATAAACTTTTCCTCTGATTGGGTTCTTTATCCTCATTCAACAAAGTTCTTCTGACAACTAGGGTTTCTCCCCTTTTAGCATCTTCAGAACGCTCAGACTGCACATCTTCATCTACATGTGCAACTCGTGCATTACCTTCAGGTCTTCTATTCATCCTTCCTTGATGTTGCAGACACTCGTATGCTCGATGCCCTTCTTCTCCACATTGAAAACAAGTTCCTCTAAAACCTCCTCTTCCAGGTCCTTGCCCTGGTCGGCCTCTTCCTCTTCCTCTTTGCTCACCGTTGTTCTGGTCACGAGGGCGGTAGGCATTATCTCCTCTTTGATTTTGACTGGTGCCAGCTTCTTCACTTTTCTTTGAATCTTCATTTCGGCCTCCATAGGGTCTGGTGCAGGAGCACCTACCTAACAGCTGGTCTTGATAAGGCAGTTAGTTGTTTTAGGTCTTGTTTATGTTTCCAAGAAGGTCTGTTAAGACCAATGCATGTAATAAGGTCATGCTGATCATGATAAGATCATGCTGACCACGCTTTGCTATTTTTAGCCAGTTTGTTAGAACAGCTGTCATGATGTATGTTCGGTTGGATCTCCCAGCCGCCTGGAGAGTTCCCAGCCGCTTGGAGTCGGGTCAGTAGTACTCGTAGGAAAATCTATTTAAGCATGAGGATCGGTTGACTGTAGATCATGAATCGATCGAGCTAGGTTGTAGAGAGTGAGACAGCGAGAGAAACTGATCATTGTATTTGCATCTTTTGAAATCAAATAAAGTGTTCCTGTTTGTGTTCATCCTCTGTTGAATTCCATTGCTTGATCGATTTGCTGGTTTGGTGGCTGTATGGATTCACTGATCCATTCCACCGGTTGATTCGTCTGATCGGTGGAATGGTTATGTACAGTAGGGTAGGTGTTAGTTTGTTTGTTTGCATGCAGGTGTGCAGGATCGCGGCTGAAAGGTGTTGAAGACCCTAGCATGGGCATGTGCTAGGTCGAGCTGATAAAGTGTGGTAGATCACCCTGGAAGTGGATCGAGTCATCCCAGGAGGTTCGAAGGATCAGAACAGTGAAAATCTGCTAAGACTGAAAGTTGGTCAAAACCGCATCATCAGGATATTTCTGCGTATATCCTGCAGTCGCTTCGAGCATCATCATCCGAGTAAGAGGAGATCGGCATGATGCGGTTAGTTGCATGAAGTGCAAGTGCGTCGGGGTGATCATCATCAGGAGTTGCCGGAGAGGAGCGTATCGGCATCAGGTAGAAGATCGGGTCATGAAACTGTTGAAGTTTGCATGTTGCAAGTGCATCAGGATGTTTTAAGTCGGATATATACTCAGCGTATATATCGCCATCAGGATCATCTCTCGGGAGTGCCCATCATCCGCGTATCGCTAGCAGATGCGGGAGTGAAAGTTCGTTTCTTTTGACCAAGTGTTGAAGAGGTCATCAGGATATTGGGAGACGTCATTGTCATCAGGATATGACGTCATCGTCATCAGGATATTGAGATATCCCCCTATGCAAGTTTATCCTGCTGTCGTTAAGTGCTTAGGTATCGGCAGAAATTTGTGTTAACATCATCAGGAGGTTTCGAGAGAACCGGATAAATCATATCATGATGCTGTTACTTGTATCGTCGGCTATCGGGGCATCAAAGGGGAGGTGCTGAAGGTGATCATCATCAGGATCTTTGGAGCAACCGGATATTGGATATCCTGCAGACGAAGGGGGTGTTGCATATCATGATGATGCCGATGGAGCTTGGCGCCCGATGAACAGTGCAACAGGAGGATGTTTGCGCTAGTTGAATATCATGATGATGAGGATAGGCGGAAAACAGAGGAAGTGAATAGTAGTCGGCAGGAGGACAATTATGCTCGTCCGAAATATGATGATGATGCTGACAGTGTAAAGCAAAACATGATGATGATGGTGATGATGATGATGATGATGATGGGCTGCAGACATCCATGTTGTATTGTAAGGTTATAGTGTGGATGCCTCTGCATCAGGGTCTTCCACCAGTCCTTCTGCCTCGACCTCTTCCCCTTTGCTTGTTGTCGAATCTTTTATTCAGCTTCTCTTCCACCTTCAGGGAAAATTGGTATGCATCTTCTATGGTGGTCATTCTGACCAGGCTCAACTCCTCTTGAATACTTGGCCTCAACCCATTAATATAATGGGCTACCTTCTCCTTGTTGGCCTCTGCATGACCGGTTCTGATAGTAATCTTATAAAACTCTTCTGTATACTCCTTAACAGACTTGTTGCCTTAGTTCAATCCTTGCAGCTTCTTCAATAACTCCATCTCATAATCCACAGAAATAAATTGTTTCTTCAATTTCTCCACCATCTGATCCCATCTAGTGATCTTTCCTTTTCCTCTTCTGTTCCTCTCTAACTGAACCTCCTTCCACCAAATATTTACATGTCTCTTCAACTTTTTTTTTTTGCAAACTTGACCTGATCTGGGTCCTCCACGTCTTCATACTCAAAATACTCCTCCATGTCATTGATCTAATCAATAAGTTGTTCTGGATTCAAATCTCCAGAATATGTAGAAACTTTGATCCTGGGCCTCTTTCCAATCTTAGAAATGGCCCTCAACAACCTAACTTCTGCAGGATCTCCTGTAGCTTCTTATCCTTCCTCAGATAGCTCTTCTTCAGCTTCATCTTTACTTTCTTCTCTTATTCTCAGATCAAACCCTCTTCATAGCTCCTCTTGCAATGCATCGATTTGCCTTTATAGGGCTCTAAAACCCTCTTCCGTTAAAGCATTCCTCCCAATACGATTTCTTCGTGGAGGCATCTTGATCTCTGTAGCAAACCCACAACCTCAAGTCCTAGTGCAAACTGCTTCATGGTCGGCGATCTGTCTACACACTGATGCAGAGGTAGGAGGACCAAAACTATCATCAATAATATTAACAAATCAAAGAACTAATCCAATTTATTTTTTCAGATTGAAGAGAACCTTAATACATACTTTTCATCAAATTTTTTGAAGATCCAATGGTAGGAGGGAAAGTTATGACTCTTTTCCCAAAACTACAAACCCTAGGCAGCGTTCAGACCTGCCCTCACCAAAAATGCCATAACTTATTCAAATCTTAATAAAATTTGATGCAACAAAAAGAAATAGAAAGTAGACTCAATACTCTTTCCAACCATATATGGCTTGCTCCTGTATATGTCCGTACAAAACCGTACCAAACGCTGCAACAAGACTGTTATAGGAGAATTCTAAAAATTGTAGTCACTAAAACGGTCATAACTTCCTCAATATTGCACCAAATTCAATGAGACAAAAAGGAAAGGGAGGGTGATTGAATATAATTTCATTTGAAATCAAAAATAAATGTTTTCCTACCATTACTAGGCCGTACCATGCAAGAAAACAGCAATTTTTTGTAGAAATGCCTAAAAAAACAGTCTTCTTTATTGTTCCAATTCTTGAATTCAATCACCCACGAATTCTTTGGATGTTACAAGGCCTTTTAAAGTAATTTCCTACTTGACTCTTTAGTTCCTAACTTCCTTGGAATGAACTAAGAGCCAAAAGACTCTTCACCTTCCACACATTTTACATCTTTTTTCCAACTTTACATTGACAACCTTTACATGGTTTGCAATATTTTGCATTTTTGAAACTCCTAATGATCTAAACACATAAAAATGAATTGATAAACTTCATTACAATGTGGAAGCATAAAAATTTAATCAAACTCAAAGATTTGTCCAGGGCAATATTAATTTGCCAAGGTGCTCCTGCACCACACACTCAGGAACCCTTACTCTAATACCACTTGATGAAGGGGTAAATCATAAAATGCACAACAACAAAAATTGCACACAGAAAATAGAACTTTCTTTATTTATTTGGACAACTTATTACATTACAGAAGCTCAAATACAATCAGAGGAATCAACCCTCCACAGGCTGCAACACATTACAGCTTCCTCCCACAAGACTCTAGAATCATCCGCCATCTGTAACCTCAAATCTACTAGGGTTTTTGTTTTCTTGCCTATTCTTGACTCTACACTTTTCCCCTTAACTCTCCTACTGCCTAGGGTTCCCAAAAATGGTTATTAATAGCCTTTTTGGCGGCCAACAACCTAATTTCAAAATTTGTATCTCCCTCCAAAAATAGGTCAACTTCTGGGAGCCATAACTTTTAATCCGGGTGTCTGATTGACAAACCGTTTTATGCATTGAAAGGCTCACGAAGTGTTCTACGCGCTAAAAACCTGCTCTACCAATTCTGGCCATTTTGGGCCCGTACTAGGCCATTTAGTGCCTCAAACCTGAGTTTGAATAATTTTCAGGTATTTTTCGGGAAACAAAAACTTTAATATCTTTCAGCTCGCAAATGATCTTTGCGTGATTCCTTCGCCAAAGGTCTTATTTTTCAGTTATGTAGCTTCATGTAAATTTTCACTTCATTCCGTGCCCAAATGCAAAATTTCTAAAAATAGCAGGTTGCTATTTTTAGCAGTTTAGAAAAATTGAAAGTTCTACATCATTATTCAAGTGATTATGGAACCAGAACCACAAATTTTGAAAAGAAATGGAAATAACATTAACAATTTTAAAACACATCTTTTTTTGGGGTGATGCAAGATTGCCCTTACACCACTGGATGCTCCTGTATCAAGGACAAAAGAAGAGAACCAAAGGGAGCTCATAAGAAGTTCAACTCTCTTTGGAAAGGACCTTTCTTGATTAGACAAGTCATTGGAGAGAATGCATTCTTGCTAGCATATCCTGATGGGACACCATTGCCTCTTGCCTACAATGGGCAAGACCTCAAGTTGTATAATTGGTAACACTCTCGAGTCTTTCCTTGTATCATAGTTTCTTTCTTTGTCTTTCCCTGTTCTGTTGTGTTTTTGGTGTGACTTTATTTCCCTTTTGGAATAAGGCTTTGTGCCAAGTTTGTCTGGATTATCTATGTCCTATTCAGTCCTTGTCCCCAGTTAGAGTCTGTTGTTACCCCATGTTTGAATTTTACTAAAGCATCCATGTCTTAAGAAGTTCCCATTCTTTATTTGTCACTATTCACATCCTTTTCCCCAAGTCATGTTTTTCCACTTAGTCATTTTCATGCATTGTCGAAATCCCTTAAGTTTTTGAACTGAAGTTGGCGAGTACAAAAGTTCATGAACCGCTCGACTCCCCGACTAGTCACCAAGCCTACCGTCTTAAGATCCTTTCTTCATCAGTCTTGGTCACTTTGTTGAAAGTAAAGTCTTTGTTGTCGAGAAATTGGAGGTTCTTTGAACTTCTGAACTTTCAAACTTTGTGGTTCAAAATTTCTTCACATCCTCGACTTGTCGACTGAATATTCTCATTACTCCCATGGTGCCTCCTTCTGAACTAGTGAGTAATATGGAGAAATGACACCTATCACCTCGCATTTAATTTGGAATGTGTGTAAGTACGTGAGCACTCGTTTCGGAGGGAGACCAAAGGAGATATTACGAATTTTGAAGTTCAATACGCCACCAATAATAAATGGAATTTATGAGAAAATTAATGGAAAGTGATATGAAACTTGAATGAGTTAGTCACCCTGTGAAGAAAGTTTTCATAATTTCATGAAGGAGATACATCTTAGAGTAGAGCTACTAGTTCACCATACACAAAGAGTTCACAAAATTTCTAGTTTACAGGTTAGCTCGGTTGGCTTTTCCTCTTTCATTTTTCCTCTCTTGCTATAGAAACACAATATTTCATTGGGTGGAGGAAACATATCTTTTCATGAATCTATATAGTGTTTCCCCTATAAATGTATTGTGTACTTCTATTGTGTCCTTGAATGTTTCTGAGGTTTTACCTGGCTAGATTTTCAAGTTAGTTAAAATGAAATACAAATTTCAAGGGGCTCCTATGGTTCCTGTGGTTGAGAATGGTTTGTCAAGTGTGAAAGATACAGAGCTGGGTCACATTGACCTGGAAGATTTCTGGAGGAAAATGCAACCTGGAGGCAAAACTTCTTTGGCCAATAAATTTGTAAACAGTGGTTTGGACCGAGCTAGGCATTTTCCACTTGTTGTGCGTTGCTCTGACTTGGTTGTCACTTCTGCTAACAATTATTTCCCAAATTCGCAAGAAATAAGAGCTTCGAATGGCTCTGTGGTAGCTAGGATTGATTCAAAATCCATTGCTCTTGCTCTGAAATTGGATGATTATGAAGAGAATGTTGATGTTTACGTGTCCTCTATTTGGGGGTTTTATAATGAGAAGAAGGATTGATCCCAGAGCCACATTGCCAAAACTTGGCTAGAGGATGAGAAGAAAGGAAAGTCGAGACTTCCCATCAATTTGAAGAGAGGCCATTTCAAAGAGGAAATTTCTAACATGATCACCTTGCTACATCGGGTGGTCGGGAGCCCTAACTTTGATTCCTTTGAATATTGGATGTGTCAATTCATCTTACTCATTTGCAAAGATCATCATATAGAGTGGGCAAAGGTAATCAATGAATGCATGCATGAACAATTGGTGAATTTCTTGCAAAAAGTGAGTTTCCATATGTGTTCTCAGCTGGTATATGTGTTGGCCACCAAAGAGGTTGTCTAGCCCAGTTTAAGAGCTCAAGGAGCTCCCACCCTAGACATACTTGTGTATCAAACCTTTCCACAGTTGCAGAGGAGTGTCGGTATGAAGGATTTTCGTAGGGTGAATGATGCCTTTTCTATGTTGCTCACAAAAAGAATTGAAGGTTCATTAGAGTGGATATTGTCAGCAGAAGCAGCTGCTCTAGTTATGAGGTTTGAAAGTTTCTACATTTAATTCGACCAACTTCTCATACTTGAGAATAGGGGGTTATGAAAATGCCCCATTGAAACTGTCGAGGTATCCATCAGATTACTTTATGTTTTTGGAGGTATGTCATCAAATGGCAATTGTAAATGCAAAATACCATGCAATGAAAAAGAAGGGATATTCATTCCCTGTGTCTATTTCTTTTTATTCCTGTAAGAGTAATGATAGTGCAAAAAGTGTGGAGAAGTTACTGGCAGAATTCAATTTTCATAGGTTGTCTTCCTGAGTAGCTTTTGACAGCAAAAATTTTGTGAAGAGAAACATGCATGGTGGTGTTTCATACATGTACAAGCCTCAACTCAAAGATTTTTGGGAAAGATAGTTATTGGATGACATGTCTATAAATTTAGTTAGCCTGTCGATGTTGAGGATCTTTTGGCAAACTTTGTTTTGGTGATAGATCAAATTTTGTGGTGTTACTTTCTTGTTCAATTGCTTTGATATATGAATAGAAATCATACAGTGGAGTTTGGGTGATAATACACTTTGTGTTATGGTTGTTTGAATATTTATTCTTCCTACATTGAATATACTGCTGGTGGTTGGTTTTCTTTCAGTATTGAAGTGGTTGAATGTTTAATTCTTTCTTGTTGCTATGAAGTATTTATCTTTCGGTGAATGGTTTGTGGTGGTGATTGTATAGTATATGGTGTAATTCTTTATTGCTTCATTGAAGTTACTACTATTGAAGTCTTTGTGCTTCTTTTGAATTCAGTTGATATTGGGATATATTGCCTTTTATGCTTTCTCATTAACAGCACCACCTTTTTCTTTGCTTTCTAGTTAAAAGCAATTTAAATTTTCATTCATTGGATAACATAAGAAGGTAGTTGCGCCTTGTTAAATAAGTAGAGAATCTTTGTAAAATATCATTACAACTGATTCAATTGTTGGTACATTTGTCACTTATGTGGGCGTGAGAATATAGAGTTAGGTGGAAAAATCTGTAAACCAACACGTACAAACAAAATTTTGATTCTTTTGAGGATCTAAAATCATTAGTTAACAAAATTATCTCACTTTTTGTTCTTATATCGAAGTAGAAAATTCTAATTACATGTTTTTAAATCAAATTTGATATTGTAAATTAGTGTTTTCATGTTTTGAGGAATTGAAATAATTATTTGACAAAACTAACTAGTTTTTTGTCTTACATTGACAAAATACATTCTAATTGCATGTTTTTATTTGAAATTGATAAATTGTCAATCATTATTTTTATTTTTTTGACCAATTGTTTTAGATTGATATAGAATTTAACATCATGCCAAAGAAATAACTAAGAACTCAAACACTAGAGGAGTGTGAAGCTAAGAATGTTAAGAAAAGAGAATGAATGAGACAACTTTATGAAAATAAGAAAATGAACTCCATAGATGAAGATACACCATCTTTTCCAATTGAATTAGATCATGAAGCATCTAAGAAAGAGAAGGATTTGGAGAAACAAATGGAATGAATGCAAAAACTTTGTTCAAGTAAGAAATTGAATGCGGGAATTGAAGGTATGTCATCTTTGCCATCTCAATTTGATATCAAGTAGAAAATACTCAATCACTAATTGAAAATGATGATGCAATTTCAAATGTAAATATAGATGTTACACCAATTGATCAATTGTTGAATGAGAAAAAAAATCTAATGAATCAAGTTTGCCATTGAGAACACCTCCTAGGTTTTTTTGTAAAAAACTTAAGTTTTTATTGAAACTGGTGAGAATATTCTAAAACCAATGCCTTATAAGATTCCTGAATGTACTTGTAGAAGAAATGTTAATAAAATATGGAAAATATTTTTTGAAAACTTAAGTGAAACTAGAAGATGTCAATTATTTGTTGAAATGATGAAAAATCTTAAGTTTAGACCCATCAAGAAGGTTCTTGGTCTAAGAACATTAGATAATAGCAAAAAATCTATTGCAAAAAATCTCATCAATGCATATCAAAGCATTGGTTCCACCTCATGCACCAAAGATATAAATTATATACAATGTGTCATTACATCAGCTATAGTAAGTAATCAAACAAATAAATCTCATTTGATAAGAAAAACAAGTCAAGCACTAAAAATAAGTTTAAAACACTAATGAAAGTTGTTAGGAGGCATGAAAGAGTTGAGGACCCAAATAGCAATGAACTATGGGCATTCTTTGGTAGACTCCCATGAAAAGATAGTCATAGTTGAAGCCTTAAAATCCCTAATTGAAGAATTTTGGAAAAATAATATAGGAGTATCTCCTAACCAAAGAGATATTGTAGAAAGGAAAATTGGTTGTCAAAACCGTGAGCCACATCCAAAGCATTTTTTGGATATGACTAAAACATAATTTTTCTCCAAATTTATAAGGATTTATCCTCAAATAAAAATTAGTTAAATGTATTTTGAAATGGAAAAACCTTTTTATGTCAATATAAATCATACACGCACAACTTTTTGTTGTAGAGTCCACATAGAATTTTCTATGCATTATGATATTTATCAACATATATTTGTATATTTTCATACTAATGATATTTTGTAGGAGTGCAAGATAGAAGCTCCACCTAAATCGACAAGAGATTTAATTTCAAGAATTTTTTGTGATTTAAAGTAGATGGACAATTATTTTATAAAAAAACCATGTTTGGATGGAACATGTGATAGTTGCGGTGGTTTGTAATGTTTGAGAAATTGTGTACACATGGAGAATACACATGCAATTGAAAATGAAATATTACATTTTGGTAAATATTAGTCAGTGGGATACACTCTAAAAAATGGTAAAGAGGCAAAAAAGTGTGAATTAGTGAGCAGAAAAAACTAGTACCTGACTTTATGCCTATTTTTTGAGAAAAAATAGTGTATGAATATGCAAGGCATACGCATAGAGTTTGGTGGTTGGAATTGCAATTAAAGTTATGCAAGGACACATTTCATCTTCATATGATCATGTCAATTGTAGACTTTGCAAAGAATTATACACTACAACCACATAATGGGGTTCAATCATAGTACTACAACTCTATTTAGGTTGCTATATTTGTGCATATAACATTCATTCATGCACCCAATAGTACAAAGGAATATAGAAAGATCTTGAGGGGGTATCATTTTTATATTAGTGGTGATTGCACACATTCTACAGAGTTTTTGCAAGGTTGCTTTCACTTGTTCTGTAGTAATTTGAGTAGTAGAAACATCATGTTTGGTCAGCATATCATATGGTCAGATAATTGTACATCACAATTTATGAATTCATTAATGTTCTATTGGTTGAGTGGGATGCATATTATGAGTGGTGTTCAACATATATAACGTTTCTCTAAGGTTGGGCATGGAAAAGGGAAGCATGATGGTGTGGGAGCATGTATTAAAAGAGATTTAGCATGAGAAGAGTTGAAGTACAAAGATATTGCAAAGTTGATAGATGCAACATCCATCATTAAATGGTGTAACTCTACAATGGATCTAGGTAATGAAGGTAAGTCTACAATTTGTAGATATTTTTTGTTGATAGAAGAAGCTAAAATTGTAAAATATGAAGATTGTTGTACAATGATAGAATCGAGTGAGTTCCACTCTTTTAGAAGCTCAAATGAAACTTCATGGACTATTCATATGAGGCAGATGGTGTGCTTTTGTTCCTCATGTACAATTTTTTCTAAGAATGAGTGAGTTAAAAGAGTGGGTTGATGAATGGTGTGCTAGAACTTTAAGCCCACTTGACACGTATCAAATTCTAGGAACACTACAACTCATGGAGATAGAATCATCAGTTGAATTTGACCATATTCAAATCTAGTTGAACCAGGTATTATAGATGCATTACTTAATAAAAATAATATATTTTATATTATGGTGTAGTATTTTTGTACCATTTATTGAATTATTCTTTTTTGTGTAATTTAATGTAGGGCACGTTTATGTAGTTATTGCAAATGATGATAATGATGAAGGAATAGATTATTATTTATATCATTGTGTTGAGGAAAAAAAATTGGTAGCCCATGTCATAGATGGAGAAAGTATTGAGTATCCTATAGGATTGATGGTTTTTACTAGAACATAACTTAGAAGGTACCCAATGAAGAAGTATGATGTGTGGTTGTTTGAGGACTTTGAAACATAGGAAAATTCTTCATTAGTTTAACCTTGTTGTGGCATCAAAGGTTCAATTGATCAAATATGGGGGTAGACTGTTGAATAAGAACTTGTGGAAATTTTGTGAGTTTGACCACGAAGCAATACACAACACCATATATAGTAGAGAGGATCCACATGGTTCACTGGATTGAATTGGTGGAATGACACAAAGGTATGTTATTAATGTAGGTTAGTGGTGCCAAATTAATGTGGGTTATTAATGTAGGTTATTAATCTATATTTTTCTTTTCTTTTATTTATTTATTTCTAGTGGTGATATTAATGTAGGTTAGTGGTGCCAAACAAACTTCCACCTTATTATGGTTGTTACTGTTAGTATAAAATTTTATATTCTTGAAGTGAAAAGAAGTTTTAAAAACTAACAATAAAGTAGCATATCCTCATATCACCTTCTATATGTTTGACATTATATGTTAGTTAGGGAGAGAGAGAGATGTTTGGCATGATTTTCTTATCCTCATTTCACCTTCTATATGGTTTCCATGCTTTTCATATTGTCATTTCACCTTTTATACATTTACCATGATTATATTACTTTTATTACACCTTTATATGTTTGCCATGTTTTTCTCATCCTCATTTCACCTTCTATATGTTTGACATGATTTACTTATCCTCATTTCACCTTCTATATGCCTGACATTATTTTCTTTTGTTTGCCAAGAGTGGTATATGTTATGGAAGAACTATTTGAGATGCTATATTATGTATTTGCTTCTTTTTACATGCATATCCTAAACATGTAGTGTGGTATGATCAATAAAAGAAAGAGGCTAACTAACATTAGAATTATCCTCATCACATAAGTCCATATGATTATGCTCAACTTGTATAATCTCTTTATCTATAAGATCTTGAACTTTATGATGCAAGACAATGTATCTATCTATAGAATGTCAATTTATGTGATGATTTGAACAAAAATATTTATCTCTATGTGGAGAAATATTAAAAACATTCATAGGATTAAAATAACTAGAGATAAAATAATAATATTGTGTGCCAAAATTTATTTCAATCCAACATATGGAAGCTTCTCAAATGTAGTGAAATCTCTAAATGTTAATGGTTTGATATGTGTAGGATGATCATCATAATAAGGAACAATAGATGCGTCATCACTGCTCCCATGTTATAAAGAGGACAATGTTTCTTCATGAGAATGAGTAGTGGTAAAAATGCAATAATAGAGAGAAGGATCATTCTATAAAACACAGTCACATTTGCACACAATAGTATATAAATCTAATGGATGGCCCATTGTCCTTCCATACATCAAGTAAAAATGGTAAGATATCCACAAGTTATCCTTCTTGTTGAGGCATACCTAAAGAACATGCAAGATAAAATGTATGAGAAGGTAATATACAAATGCTCTTGAGATATATAATAGGAAAGAATAAAAGGATCGAAAGGTAGGTCTCCATTAAAAAGTGGTATATCACCATGATGCATAGAAAAATATATGGGATCCACTAAGGCTCACTAGAAGGGAACAATGAGAATTATTAGTGAAAATATGGTCTAGGCAAATAGTAAAGTAGTATATGAAAGAACATGTGAAAAATCATGGAAGGATGTGTAATAAGTATGAAATTAATTTGTTGTAGGAGCATCCCTAGTTCAAGAGCAATCTTGCATCAACCCAAAAAAAAACATTTGCAATTTAGTTTGTTTGCAGTTCAATTTGTTTCTTTTCATTTTTCCAATTCAATGTAAGCAATTCAGTCAGTAGTAGTTTATGTATTTTGGTCTGCATTCTACCGCAATTGCATTTCAACTCTTATGGAGCTAGACTTAGCATCTAGATTCACTCATCTACACCATATCTGAATCTCAGAGAATTTGGATAAATTATCAAAAAGATATCGCTATCAAAGATTGATTGTTTTCTCAGAACAGAGCACCCTGACAGTCTCAGACAATCAGCTAAAGGAGAAGACTTGCGGAGCATTCCTTGACTTGTGGAGCTTAATGACACATCATTCAATGATCTATGGCTCATGGTCAACCTTCCTCGAGATCTTCACATCATTCTATTCATTTGCAGAGGTGTTCTATGCATTTAGGTCTAACCTATTCGTGTACACACATTACAACTCTTCATTGGAGTTTGTGATCTTCCTTGGCCGACGCGGAGGAATCTTGTGATCTAGAGATGATATATATTGATGTAATAGATCCTTAGAAAAGTAGATTTTAGATAGTTAGATATTGATTCATAGTTCATAGTTTGATTTTGCATGAAGGGGACTTCAAAGCTATATCTTGTGCATACTCTAATATTCTGTAATCATGCCTCTGAGCCCTAATTGTAAGTCCGCATGTTGCTGACCGACCTGTATTTGAATTCTATGATATACTGAATGGTTGAATCTATATTTGTTCTATATCTTTGAGTTTTTTCCGTTGTGTTTACTCTTGCAGCACGGTTTGGATAGTTCATTTTGTGAACCCTCCTACCGTGACTACACCAAGTGGTATCAGAGCGAAAGTTTGAATCTTTGGGAGCGAATTAAGTGAAGTTGGTGAGGGAATTCCATAAGATCTTGCTATGGACAAATCACCGAATTGAGGTAGGTTACTTGTGTCACAACCAACCATCGATTATGAGGTAGTTGTCACCTTGTAGCCAATTGCCGAACTTGAGGCAGTTTGCACTTGATCCTAGGAAGTATGCTACCGAGGAGAATCCCTGCTATTGGAACGATAGCTAGTAGGATGGATGAGATGATGGAAATGATGCAAATAATGTGAATTTGATTGGATGTTATTAAGGAAGATACGCAAAGAGGATTGACACCGAGACCTAATGTTGATAGTGATGATGAAGAATTTCAATCTATTGAACAAATTGGTGAAACCCTAGGAGGTGATGAAGAAGAAGAATCAGATCAAGTCAAGATGTTACGAGCTATTTCAAAGATTAGAAAGAGACCTAGAGTTGATGTACTAGATTATACTAGTAATTTGAACCTTGAAGAGTTGATTTACTGGATAAATGATATGGAAGAATACTTTGAGTATGAAGAAGTTGAAGATCTAGAAAAGGTGAAATTTGCAAAGATAAAGTTAAAAGGACATGCTGCTATATGGTGGAAAGAAGTTCAGTTGGATAGAAACAGAAGAGGAAAAGAAAAGATTACAAAGTGGGACAGGATGGTGACAAAACTGAAGAATCAATTCATACTTGCTGACTATGAGTTAGAACTGTTGAAGAGATTGCAAAACCTAAGACAAAAGGAGAAATTTGTGAAGCAGTATACTAAAGAATTTCATAAGATGATTATAAGGACAGGACATAGTGAAGCAAGCAAGGAAAAAGTGGCTAGATACATCAATGGACTGAGATTGAACATTCATGAAGAACTGAGTTTGGTAAGGACGACATCTCTAGAAGAAGCATATCAATTTGCCCTGAAAGTTGAAGAGAAGCTGAATAAGAGACATCATCAGAGGCAGGGAGGCAAAGGAGGTAAATTTTTGAAAGGTAGAACATTTTTCGAAGGTGAGAGATCATTTGCGAAGCAGAACAGATAGGAGAACACATTCTAGAAGGATGACAGAGATAATAATGCTTACCACAGAGATGACATAAATTTTTACCAGAGAGGAAACCCTAACGCATACTGGAATGAAGGATATAGAAGAGAAGGAAGAGGATTTGATAAGAGAACATTCATAGGTACTTGTTTTAAGTGTGGAGGTGAAGGACATAGAGCATTTGAATGTAATCAGGGTAGTACAAGCAAGAAGACAAAAAATAATGGAAGAACAACCTATGTGGAAGAAGAACCTATTGAACTAGGTGAACCCTGTTCAGTTGGTAAACCGAAGAAAGGAGAATCACTTGTGATGAGGAGAGCACTATTTCAAGCAGAGACAAATGAAGAACCACCGCAGAGGAAAAGTTTGTTTAGAACCAGATGCATGTTAGGAGGTAAATGTTGTAAAGTTGTAATTGATAGTGGTAGTTCAGATAACCTAGTTTTAGAGGAGATGGTGACTAAGCTGAAGTTGGAAAGATTGAAACACCCTAAGCCCTATCAGATAGCATGGATTCAAGATGATCATAAGGTATAGGTGAGTGAACAATGTTTGGTGAAATTTCATATTGGAACTTATCATGATGAAGTCTTGTAATTCCTTTGGAAGATGATCCTAAGAGTGAAGTATGTGAGAATGCTAGAATCTGTTTGATAGATGGAAGAAAATTTCTGGATGGTTTGAGACATAAGAATATGTGTTCCTAAGAAACTTGAAACTTTGAAGGAGACTGAAGAGTCACAACCGGAGGAGATAACAGAGTTGTTAACAGAGTATGAAGACATCATATCAGATAATGTACCTGAAGGATTGCCACCGATTAGGAGTATCAGTCATCACATGGATCTTATACCGGGAGCTAGTTTGCCTAATAAAGTAGCACATAGAATGACACCAGCAGAGAATGAAGAATTGAATAGGAAGATATAGGAGTTGTTGAAGAAAGGTTTGATCAGAGAAAGTTTGAGTCCTTGTGCAGTACCTGCAGTGTTAGCACCTAAGAAATATGGAGAATGGAGAATGTGTATGGACTCTAGAGCAATAAACAAGATCACAGTTAAGTATAGATTTCCTTTACCTAGGATGGATGATATCATGGATTGTTTGAGTGGAGCAAGATATTTCACAAAGATAGACTTGAAGAGTGGATACCATCAGATCAGAATCAGAGAAGGAGATGAATGGAAAACTTCTTTTAAGACAAATGAAGGATTGTATGAGTGGTTAGTGATGCCTTTTGGATTGACAAATGCACCTAGTACTTTCATGAGATTGATGAATGAAGTCTTGAAGAAATTCTTGCGTAAGTTTGTGATTGTACACTTGGATGATATTATGATTTTCAGTAAGACAAAAGAGGAACATTTGCATCACCTTAGACAAGTTTTACAGAGACTGAGAGAGGAGAAATTGCTAATAAACATCAAGAAGTGTAGTTTCATGAAGGAAGAACTAGTGTATTTTAGATTTGTGATTTCTGCGGAAGGATTGAAGATGGACCCTGAGAAGGTAAGAGCAATTGTTGAATGGCCTACACCGGAGAGCATTGGAGAGGTTAGATCATTTCAAGAATTGGCTAGTTTCTACCAGAAGTTTATTAGAAATTTTAGTTCAATATGTAACCCTATGATAAAGACAATGAGAGGTGACAGAAAATATTTCAAGTGGACATCAGGAGAAGATAAAAGTTTTGAACTGTTGAAGCAGAAGGTGATAGAGCAGCCTATTTTAGCATTACCAGATTTCAATAAGGTATTTCAAGTAGATTGTGATACAAGTGGGAGTATGATTGGAGCAGTATTAAGTCAAGAAAGTAGACCTATAGCATATTTTAGTGAAAAGTTGAATGATGCAAGGAGGAGATATTCAATTTATGATCAAGAGTTTTATGCCATAATTTAAGCCTTGAAGAAGTGGAGACATTACTTGTTGCCTAAGGAATTTGTGTTGCACATAGATCATCAAGCTTTGCAATATTTGAACAGTCAAGGAAAGTTGAATCAAAGACATATGAGATGGGTAGAGTTCATGCAGAGTTATACATTTGTATTGAAGCATAGGAGTGGAAAATCAAACAAAGTTATTGATGCATTGAGTAGGAGAAGAAACTTGTTGATAGAGATGAGAATTGAAGTGATAGGCTTTGATGAATTGAAGAATCTTTATAAGGGAGACACTGATTTTGTAGAACCTTGGAAAGCATGTAAGGAACCTGTTGTGACAGATAGGAGTAAGTGGTTAGACTATTTCATTCAAGAAGATATGTTGTTCAGAGGAAATCAGTTATACATACCTAGAAGTTTAATGAGAGATAATTTGATCAAGGAGAAACATAGTGGTGGATTGGCAGGACATTTTGGCATTGATAAAATAGTGGCTTTAGTAAGTGAAAACTACTTTTGGCCTCAGCTACATAAGGATGTTAGGAAGTTTGTGTAGAGTTGTAGAGTTTGTCAAGTTGCAAAAGGGAGTAGTCAAAATACTGGATTGTATAAACCTTTGACAATACCAGAGAGACCTTGGGAAGACATAAGCATGGATTTTGTGATGGGATTGCCTAAGACACAGAGAGGAAATGATTCTATATTTGTAGTGGTGGAGATATTTTCAAAGATGGCACATTTCATACCTTGTAAGAAGACAACTAATGCAATGCATGTAGCTGACCTATTTTTCAAGGAGATTGTGAGATTGCATGGATCACCTAAGAGCATAATTTCAGATAGAGATACCAGATTTCTTGGATACTTTTGGAAGACACTTTGGAAGAAATTGAAGACAGATTTGAAGTTCAATTCAGATTTTCATCCAGAGACTGATGGACAGACAGAGGCAGTAAATAGGAGTTTGGGAAACCTGTTGAGATGTTTGGTTGGAGAGAAAGCATGAAGTTGGGATTTAATTCTTTCACAAGTAGATTTTGCATACAATAATTCAGTGAAAGGAGTACCGAAAGAACACCTTTTGAGATTGTTATCGGAGTGAATCCTAGAGGAGTTGCAGAATTGAGAGATATCAGTGCAGAAGAAAAGAGAAGTGCAAAATCAGAAGAATTTGCATATCGCATGGAGATAGTGCATAATTAGGTTAAGAAGCATTTGGAAGATATGAACAACAAATATAAGGAGCAAGCAGATGAGAAGAGAAGACACAAAGAATTTGAAGTTGGAAAGCAAGTGATGGTATACTTGAGAAAAGAAAGATTTCCAGTTCGGACATATAACAAGTTGAAGATGAAGAAGTTTGGACCTTGTAAGATACTCAAGAAATCTGATTCAAGAAATGCATATGAAGTGGAGCTACTAGAGACATTGGGCATATCACCTATTTTCAACATTGCAGACCTATATTAGTATCATGAAGCAAAATTTAGTGACAGCATGGCATAAGACTTGAAGAAGTAGTTACCACAACAAGCACCAGAGCAGATTGAAGTTATTTTGGATAGTAGAATTGGACACATCACTAGAGGAAGACAATACAAAGAATACCTTGTGAAGTGGAAAGGCAGACCAGAAGAAGATTCATCATGGATTTCTTAGGCTAAGGTGGACCATCTTGGTTCTCCCCTAGCCCCAACAAAGTGAGGGACTCACTTTTTCAATAACCCCAGATGTCAAATGCAGGAGCATCCCTGGTTCAAGAGTAATCTTGCATCAACCAAAAAAAATATTTGCAATTCAGTTTGTTTGCAGTTTAGTTTATTTCTTTTCATTTTTCCAGTTCAGTTTAGGTAGTTCAGTTAGTAGCAGTTTCTATATTTTGGTCCGCATTCTACCATAGTTGTATTTCAGATCTTGTAGAGCTAGACTTATCATCTAGATTCACTCATCTACACCATATCCGAATCTCTGAGCATTTGGATCAATTACCAGAAAGATATTGCTATCAAAGATTGATTATTTTCTCAGAATAGATCACCCTAACAGTCTCAGACAATCTGTTAAAGGAGAAGACTTGCAGAGCATTCTTCGACTTGTGGAGCTTAATGACACATCATTCAATGATCTATGGTTCATGGTCGACCTTCCCCGAGATCCGCACATCATTCCATTCATTTGCGGAGGTGTTATATGCATTTAGGTCTGACCTATCCATGTACACACGTTACAGATTTTCATTGGATTTTGTGATCTTCCTTGGTTGATGTAGAGGAATCTTGTGATCTGGAGATGATATATATTGATGTAATAGATCCTTAGGAAAGTAAATTTTGGATAGTTGGATATTGATTCATAGATTCATAGTTTGATTTTGTGCAAAGGGGACTTCAAAGCTATATCTTGTGCATACTCTTATATTATGTAATCAGGCCTGTGAGCCCTAATTATAAGCCCGTATGTTGTTGTCTGATCTGTATTTGAATTCTATGATATACTGAATGACTGAATCTGCATTTGTTCTATATCTTTGAGTTGTTTCCATTGTGTTTACTCTTGTTGCACGGTCTGGACAGTTCATTCTGTGAACCCTCCTACCGTGACTGCACCATAATTAAACCATTGTTTGGCTCTAACAATCAAGGTATCACCAGATGCAAGCATCAAAGTACTATCATCATTTATATAGGCATAATATGAAGATATGAATGATCTAAAATGTAACTTTGAATCATTATTACTACTAAATAACTCTATCTTAATTATGTATAAACAATGTGCATCATAAAACAAATAATTATGAAACAAAGAGTCATCAACCTCATAGAATATTGATTATCATTAGCTACATGGGAGGTAAAAACCTCATTTGAAGGTGAATCATGTATAGGCACATCACTAGTGATAGAAGAAGTAAAATAATCATAAATCTAAACACTAGCATAATCATCATACATAGGTAATCTCAAATCAATGAGTACACCACTAGACATGGGAGAACATGTATCATCATCATATGTAATTAAAGATGAAACATGTGTATCTAACAAGAACACAACACGAGGCTCCTAAAAGGAGGATGGATCAAGCAAAGGCACATGAAAGAGAGATATAATGAGATGTATAAAGTATATGCTTGCTATGTGAAAAAATCACATGAATGAATAATATTAGTGACTAAATTAGTAGCTAAATCACTATCATAGGCCACAAAATATTTATCATAAAGCATAGTGACATAGGAAGTGAGATTAGCAAGTAAGGGGGAAATACATCCATCATAAATATTTAACAATGAAAGTGCATAAGGGAAGGTGGGTGCAGTAAGAATATGAATCTTCAAAATGAGTGATAATAAAGACATACGAAGCAGGTGGAGCACGAGAGATAGACTCAGGGAGAGAGGAAGAGAGAGATAGGGATAGAGAGGCACATTTTACATGATTTGCATATCCTCATTTTGTTAGAAATGAAAGCACAACTACTTCAATGGAAATCTGATTCAAATATATGTTTAATGATCTTTAACAGTGTATTATCAATGGAGATTGCATCAAAACAAAAAACCCACTACAGAGAAAATATCAAGCATGAAGAACTCAACATAATCACACAGTGTTTACATGGAGAAAACCCTTGCAGGTAAAAAACTCCACCAGGAAAGAGGCACAAGTTTGTATTAATCTAAAAAAGATTGTACAATACAACAACTCAAGAACTCTCTCCACCAGTTTTCAACCTGACAACATTCCAGCAACACTTGAGTACCTAAAACCTATATTGCAGCAACAAATACAATGGCAAATATTTATAGAAGAGTTTTCCCTCCATTCTAGGTGTCCACTTTCTCTCTCCTCCAATAACCCTGCATGCAAGAATTAAATGTCGTCATACATGCAACCACCAAGTGTCAAAAGATACCCATGCAAGGTTGGGCGCCCATGTCCAAGAATAACATGTAACAACATCTTATGACATGTCATAACTGTCATAGATACCACCAATAATAAATCTTCCCAAGATGGGCACCTAGGCCTAAAGATAACAACTTACAACTCATAATGAGTGTCATATGCGTCATAGAATCATGGAATCTTATGACAACTTGCAACTACCATAAATCCACTTACACCACATTATGACAAGTTGTCATACATGCCAAAAATAGTAGATTCCTCAAGGGAAATGCCTACCCTCATTTACCTTTGAGTTTTACATTTGCCAACAGTAAAAGTTATCTCGTAACTACCGTCGGTAACTCTAAAATTACCACTGCCAATGAAACTACCCCATTCCCTTATGGATAATTACAAATAACAAATAATAAATAGAATAAATACAATATTGGAATTTACAAGGTTAATGGCACCTTATTCCAACATTCTCCCACTTGACATTATACATTGTAAATCAACCCATAGGAAATCAAATGAGATAATCAGGTACTAGAAACAAGGCCCATGGCCTCTCTGCACCACATGAACTTCTATGTGCTCATAGGTTTGGTCAATGAATTAGCAACATTCTCCTAAGTGTCTATCTTCTTCAGACTCAATCTATCCATTTTCAACCAACTCTCAAACAAAGTGATACTGAACATCAACGTGCTTAGTCTGAACATGATACATAGGATTCTTGGCCAAACAGATAGCACTCTGGCTATCGCAACCAATTTGAATGATCCTACAATCAAATCCAATACCTGTACACAGTCTCCTAAACCAAACTACCTCCTTAGAGACATGAGTAGCAGCCATATACTTTGCTTCTGTGGTGGACAAAGCAACTGTGGGCCGCCTCTTACTCATCCAACTCATTGCTCCTCCAAACAGAGTAAACACATAGCCACTAGTGGACCTTTGACTATTTAAGTCACTTGCCCAATTTGCATCAACAAAGCCCTGTATGTCCAAAGATTTATCAACACTATCAGTACTAGAGTAAAAAAAAAATCTGGAGTACCTACAAGATATTTAAGCAGCCTCTTCGCATAATTCTAATGCTATCTACCAGGATTAGACATAAATCTGCTCAAAACTCCCACTGCTTGGGCAATATCTAGCCTAGTGCAAACCATTGCATACATCAAACTCCCTACAACATTAGCATATGACACATTAGACATATCCTCAAGATCATACTCAGTCTTTGAACACATATCTAATGAAAGCTTAGTACCAATGGCTAAAGGAACTTTAATTGGGTTACAGTCCTGCAAACTAAATCTCTGCAAAATGGTATTCACATACTTACTTTGTGACAACCAAAGTTTTATGTTACCTCTATCCATCCTAATCTTCATTCCCATAATATACCTAGTAGCTCCAAGATCTTTCATATCAAATGCACCTGCAAGTTGAGCTTTCAGCTCACCGATCAGACCCTTAGTATTGCTGAAAAATAACATGTCATCAACATACAATGCAACGATCAGTATAGAATCACCAATACAATGATCCTCCTCTCTCCTAACAAAATGTAATTTCAACATAAATGAATCAAACTTTTGATACAACATTTTGGGGGACTGTTTCAAACCATAGAGAAACCTCTTTAACCTGCAAACCCATTTTTCTTTCCCTTTTACCTCAAAACCTGTAGGCTATTGCATATAAATTTCTTCCTCAAGATCTCCATGCAAGAACACAGTATTAACATCCATTTGCTTAATCTCTCATAAGCTGCAGCAATGGATAAAAGAAATCTAATAGAAGTCAATTTAGCAATAGGAGAGATTATCTCACCAAAATCAACTCCCTCTCTCTGGGAGTAGCCCTTGGCTACCAATCTAGCCGTATACTTCTCCAATGAACCGTCTGCTCCAAACTTCTTCTTGAAGACCCACTTACAACCTATGGTATTTCTTCCTTTGGGTAAACGAACAAGATCCCAGGTGTTACAAGAGTCTAAAGCCATCATCTCCTCTTGCATGGCTAACTACCAAGTCTCACTATCATCTGAAAGAATATCTTCCCTGTAGGATCTAGGCTCATTGTTAGTACTCAATAAAGCAAATACACAATAGAAATCTGGTGGACTATACCTGTCAATTGGATTCCATTGTCTTGTGGATCTCCTCAAGGGTCAAGTAAGAGTCTCAACTTGTTCTTCTGCATGATCATATGTACCAACTTCTTCTGTAACAATAGATTCATCTTCATTAGAACTACTTGAATCTTCTTCTTCTTCTTCACCTCCCAATCCATCATTTTGTTCTTCCTAAGGTGCATCTTGCTTCTCTAACTCAAAGTGCACTCTCTTTACCTTTTCATCTTTTTCTTTTGGCTGTTCAGGTTCAGAAATAGCTCTAAGTTCCCTAAAAATAACATCTCTAGAGTAGATAATCTTATGGGTTAGTGGATTCCAAAGCTTATAACATTTAACATTATCATCATATCCAATGAATGTACACTTTTCAGCTTTTGGATCCAACTTAGATCGCTTTTCCTTAGACACATGAACAAAAGCCTCAGCCAAAAATCTTTAAATGTGAAACATAAGGTTTCTTACTTGTTCACACTTCATAAGGTGTCAAATCGAGATCCTTAGAAGGAGATATGTTAATCAAGTAGCAAGCAGTGCACACAACCTCTGCCCAAAAGCATTTATCCAACTGTGCATCACTCAACATACTTCTGGCCCTTTCCATGATTGTTCGGTTCATCCTTTCTGCAACACCATTTTGTTGTGGTGTATACAGATTTGTCTTTTGTCTGATAATACCTGCATGCTTAAAAAATTCATCAAATTCCTTAGAGCAGTATTCCCCTCCATTGTCAGATCTCAATATTTTTATCTTCAAACCTAATTGGTTCTCTACTAGGACTTTGAATCCCTTAACCTTAGTGAAAACTTCATATTTGTGTTTCATAAAATAAATCCAAGTAAATCTAGACACATCATCAATGAAGGTAACAAAATAATGAGATTTTCTGATATAATCATTATCCACAGGTCCAAACACATCTGTATGAATAATTTCTAACTTCTCTTTTGCTCTATTGCTTCCTAAAGGAAAAGATTTTCTGTTTTGTTTACCAAACACACAATGCTCACAGAAATCAAAGTGCTCATTAGAATAAGAGAAACCATCCAACAAATCTTCATTCTTAATAGTGGCTTCAAGCTTGAATAGGTTTCCCAATCTCTTCCCCTTCACTACCACCAAGTTCCCTCTCACCAATTTGCAGTCATGCTTGTCAAAAGTCACATGCATTCCTAAATATTTCAGTTTTGAAATAGAAATGAAATTTCTAGCTAATCTAGGAACATGCAAAACACCAGGGAGGGTTTTAATCCTCCCATCACTGAAACACAACAATACCTTGCCTTTCCCAACTATCGGATATGTAGAGTTGTCTCGAAGGTAGATATTATCTCCATCATGCTCTTCATATGTGGAGAACCATTCCTTATGTTGGTTCATATGAAACAAGCATCCTAAGTTAACCAACTAGTGATCATTAGAAACAACATTACATGTAGAAAGTAAAACATCTTCACCCGCATTCGAGGACTTATCCGAAGCACTCTCCCACCGTTTCTTTGGGTTTCTGCACTCCTTCACATGTCCTCTTTTACCGTAGTTCCAACACTTAACTCTGTTCTTCTTCCTAGGAGTCTTGGATCAGCCCTTGGACTTGTCCTTAGCCCCTTTCTCATCTCCTTTTGGTCATCTTTCCCTAGACCTTCCCCTGACACTGAGAGCATCCCCTGAACTATCCAAACTCTTCTTCCTCAATTGCTATGAAAATAGAACTAAAACAAGGGAATCCAACTTGGGATCTATGAGGTTAGCAGTGATAGCTAGGATAACATTCTCCCAAGACTCAGGTAAAGAATAAAGAAGTAAGATACACTTATCTTCCTCACTAACATCAACATCGACTGATGCAAGCTGACTCATCAATAAATTAAATGAATTTAAATGCTCTGCAACTGACTCACCCTCTTTCATTTTCAAATAAAAATAGTATTCTTTTTAAATAGAGTTTATTTACCATACTCTTGGCTTGATAGATCTCACCTAACTGATTCCACAATTTATGTGCGGTCTCTTCCTTTGCGACATTCATCAAGATAGAATTTGACAGACACAAACTGATGGTTCCCCGTGCCTTCTTATCTAGTCTATCCCACTCATCCAGAGAGACATCATCGGGTTTCTTCTCTTTTTGAACAACTAACTACTGGTTTCATTCTTCCAACAAATCTTTCATTTTCACCTTCCACAACTCATACCCCGTTCCGTTGAACTTCTCAATGTCCAAACAAGAGGTTGATGCAATAGTGGATGTAGCCATAATATCAACACAAGATCTACAAAATAAACACAACTAAATCTTCCACTGCAGCTACAACTTCCACACTACCACCCGAGTCAAAGCCAATTAAAACACCATGCTAGGGTGGGCTTGTTGTAGTTGGTTAATAAGCATTATCCTTCTTTGTGGAGTTGTATTGAATCTTATGAATAGATCTGGCATAGTGAATAAAATTCATACAGCTTTAGGCCTTAGAACTTCAATTTCACATTATAGGATCAAAGTACAAAACTCCCTTGTAGGCATTGTTGTGATGAATGTATTCGTGGATAACAATGTTTGATGTACGAAACTGATCTATGCTCTTGCAAACGTTTCTAAATAGCTAATTCTATGTTCGTCTTTACTCAAGGAATTTCAAGTTTTGAGCATTGCATTCAATAAAGAAAGAAACCAAACTAATAGACAATAGTTTGTATTCAAAATACACATATTACAAACCTAGAAAAACCTCTTGCAACTCATCCATTCCTTAGCATGCTAAATCAACTTGTACATAGTCGGGAGTATATCCCAAAACATCATCATTCCAAATGCTTCCACAAGAATATTGTTTCAGACTTATAATGCAGCAAGTTGTGATCTTCATATATATCAATTGATGTTGCTCCTTTTTAAATTGTTCTTCTGCTCAAGTGCTTTGTACCTTGATTTATTTAGATTGTTTGTGTTGTGAGTACATTGTGATTTCAAGATTGATTTCTTAAACATATTAATTCTGGTCTTTTGAACTATTCAATTATGTTCTAAGTGCGCTGCATGTTAATCAAACAAGAAACATATCTACTTTTTGTTTTTGAGAGTGCTATCATATCAATGGATAGATTCAGTTCACAATTTCTAAGATGGACATATTTTGTTTCATAGACGTTGCAAATGTTGGAATATGTGACATTTTTCCTTCAAATTATATTCCTTGCAGTCCATTAGTTCATTTACATTGTTGCCCTACATATTAATTTTGATGAATCTAGTAATTTAATTTCTTGATGATTAGGTTAATCAACAATGTCACTAAGTAATAAATATGCCTACCGCTAATCCACTCCACATATCATACCTCCACTCCAAAGCCAATCTAAATAACCAAAACATTGGTACGGACCTAATGCAATTTGTCTCTTGTTAGCTATCTTAGGACATGACAAAGCTTTTTTCATCAAATTCTTTGGCAACTTTCACTATGTCCTATATAATAGTATCTAATTGCCTTGAAGAAGAGATGAGACTTGCCTTTGCTGCATCGATCACCAGTAATAAATCTCCCTCGACCATGAATTGTTTGATTAGTTATTTGTGGTGGAACTATAATCTTTAACAAAAGCTTATTTTAGCTTTCCCTTCTCAGTTCTTAGGAGACCATCTCATACCACCAGGAGCTGAGAACAATAAAAATAATAGAGCACTACAATTAAAAATGATGCACTGTATATTTAAACTATATGTATCAGTTTTTATAAATGATTAAAAATTATTGTTGCAATAATTGATTATTATTTTTTTATACTCTTCTCATGCTCTATGCTCACAGCATTTGGCAGGGACTCCTACTACTGCACAGCTCTTGTTTTAATTTAAAACCTATACCTTCTTTCCCTTTTGGCTCCCGCAGGCCTCTAAATTATATTTTTTTTCTTAATTTTATTTTTTATAATATAATTTTTTTTTAATAGAAGGTTTTTTAATATAAGGCTTCTTTCTATATTGATTCTTTAATTTTTTATTTTTTTTAAAATTTGTGAATTGGGCTAGAGGGAGCCACATCTCATAAATAAAATAAAAAACTAGGAAAGACCAAGTCTGTATTAGATAACTATTAAAATATTTACAAAACCAGCTTATTTAGTTAAGCCTAATAGGCTGTAACTGTTGGAATCCACACTAATCTATACTATCAGCATTATAGTGATTACATTTTCAACCTATTTTTCCACCACCTGCAAATTCCTCCTCCACCAAGTTCTCAGAATCCACTTCCAATGACCAGCATGTACTATCGACGTCAGCCAATCCTGCAACCATCTTCAGAAAGCCAAGACCCCATTGGGCTTCATTTCGCCGAGCCTCCACACTCTCTCCCACCATCGGTATCACAAACGGAGCTCAAGGGCCATTGTATGCAGGTAAAATCATCGACCAATATCCTGAAGCGGTAGGGAAACCCAGACTAGGGATCGCTAGATGTAGGATATTATCCAACCCTACACTCCACTCGGCCCTAATCAAAGCCCTAGCCATTTCCCAAACACAATCCTTTGACTCCCCAAGATCAAGTATTACTGCTAAAAACATCAATGCAATCTTTGTATTGACACGATATTTATTCTGCAAATTCATGAAAGAGTTGCCAAGCACCATACCTATTGCATGCAATGCCACCGGGAGAAGACCTTGAAGACAATCCTCAGGTGCTTATCTGAGATGCCACCGCAAAAAGCCATTTGTTGCTTCTGGCTCAACAAACACGTCGTTGACTCTGGCTCAACAAACACATCGTTAACTCCATATCAGAAAAATGCATCTTTTGTTCCCAACCACACCCTTTATTTAATCATGTTGTGAACATCATTGTCGAAGCAGCCCACACACTGCTATGATGAATCTGCCCAACGATCTCACACTCCATAGTACTTCTTGGCCGCCACCAACTTGTGGGAGCCTTCCTCCCAATCTAATACTTACGATTTTTTGCACTTGTGTTGTCATTGATGTCAACAGTGTGAGGCTCAGGAATGTTGTTTGCAGTGTTGTAATGAAGAAGGTTAGAAGTCAAGTTAAAGTAGAGGTAATGGCAAAGAAAATTTGTGCCAATATGATCAGAGAGGAAGACAAAGAAGATAGACCAGAGAAGTTGTGATGAGAAGGGCGAGGTAATGAATGTCATCAATATCTCTAAAGAGGAAGAGAAAGAAGATAGATCAAAAAAGTTGTGATGAGAAGGGCAAGCTAATGAATGTCATCAATATCTCATGAAGTTGTATAGACAAAAAGTGTACTAACATGAAGATTCTTGCTTTGAGAAAAGAGTTTGTTGTTTTTTTATGAAGTTGATAATGAAGTCTCTGATGTGGCAAATATTGTATTCATTGTTTCCTGAGGAAAAGCATTGCTTTAGTTTTGAAAGAAAGATTCAAGTTGTCCAAGGCACTGGAGTTTGCACAGAATAAGCTCGAAAGAATGCTCCGCATTCCTCCACATTCCTCCACACTCGGTGGTATGACCTTGTGGTTTGGGGGTTTGTCAAGGACATAAGTGAAGGTTGTATATTTCTAATTTCAGAGCTTGGAGATCAATGCAAAAGTTTTTAGAGCTCGTAGAGTGAAGACAATTGTTCAGAGTTGTTGCAGTCAGGGTGCATTCAGGAAATGCTCTGCATTTCTCCGTTGTTGAAGTTGAGGTTCTGTCATTTGAAGGTTGATCATTTATAGATGAGAAGATGATAATATTCAAGTTTCAGTTGCTAAAGTGTAACGCAAAGGTTCTCCAAGGTCAGCAGAACAAAGACACGTCTGTTGCTGACTAGGGTTGTTTGGAGGAGATAACAGAGCCACTGCATTTCACCACATAACTTATCTTTGGCTTTGATGTTTGTAAGATGAGCTCATATATTCAGTTGGATAATTCAATTTAGGTTTCAGGTGTTGAAGTGCACCGCAATTTGGTTTTTCAATGCTCTATCTCAAGATTGTGTGTTCAGTATTCGTTTGTGATACCAGGCTCAATTTCTGTTTGTTTGTACCAAAAAGAAAACATATATTTCAGTAGAAGGATTGGTTGAGAAGGTTTGTATAAGTCTTATGTTGCTTGTGTAATGATCCGCATGACGTTAATTATTCTCTCCGGTACCATTTTTGGTCTGGAGCTATTGGGTGGAAGGATGAGTGTTTGTTGGGCCGAATTCATGTGCTTTGATGATCCCACCAAATGATTTGAAGTGTACACCTACTTAGGAAGATCTATTAACGAAGAATAGGCCCAAGTTATCACTTTTATTAAACCGCATTAATTTTCTACATCTTTTGGATGTTGAATTGAAGAGGCCTTACACGTTTCATGATTACACGTTTCATCTTGGCCGACATGGGAGAAGGATTTTAGAAATTATGGAAGGTATAAATGAAAGATTTTGTTTGAGGATGAATGCATGAGTGTGTGAAGATGTGTGAGCAGATGTGAGTATGTTTGTTCAAAGGTGTGTTGGAGGTAGTAGTGTTCATTATGCAGAGAAAGTGAAGTTTTGTGACAAAGTGAAGTGTGCAGATGATGCAGACGTGTTTTTTTTAGTAAGATCTATTGAATGTAATATCTAGAGGTTGTAGCCTCATTCTGTAAGAGTTATTGATTTGTATTTTAGGGAGTTGTAGCTTCCTTTGGGTTGTAGCCCATGAATAATATTGTAATCATGTTTTATCTTTATTTGTGAGGCTGGATTTGGACAGTAGATCCAAGCAGCTTGCTCACCATGGTTTTTCCCTTCTTGGGTTTTCCACATAATTCTGGTGTTGTGGATGTGTGCTTATGTGTTGTGCTTTAATTGGTTTAATTTTTTGATCTCTTGGTTAAAGCAGTTAGAAGTTTTGATTGTTAATGTTAAATTGGATTGAGTTTAGAGATATACTGATTCACCCCCCTCTCAATATATCCTTGTGTTCTAACATGATTTCCACATTGAAGCTAGTGCCACCTAAGGTTTTCTTCATTGGAGATATGACACGCCTGCCACCTCATTATGCCTTGTGCCAGCTGTTAAATTACCATCTCCTGAATCTTGCTCAAGCTGAAGTGTCAGGAATGCAACCTTGCCATTCCAAAAGGGAATGGTTGAGCAAGAGGTCCCTATTATCTTCAAATTCAAAAGCCACATTGGCTATTTTATCTCCTAGAGAATTAACCTCTCTAAAAACGTGATTCACTTTATACTCAGAAAGTTTGTCCATCAACTCTAGCCCCCTTCTCAATAAATTGTGTAGTCTCCAGTTAGAGGTTTGTCTACTACAAATGGAATTGATGGTCAGTAATGAATCACCCTCTATATGTAATCTTCTAACCCCTGAGGCCAAGCTTAACTGCGAGGCTAAGCTTAACTGCAAGGCCAAGATGAGAGCTTGCATCTTGGCTTCTTTGTTCGACATTATCCCAAGTCTTTTCAAAGCCGCTCCAAGGAACTAACCTTTGTGATCTCTCAAGGTGCAACCAGTACTGGCCCTACTTAGGTTGCCTCTCGAGGCCCAATCAAAGTTAACCTTGACCCAACCTGTGCTTGGGGGCTTCCATTTAGCCTCTCCTATCCTCCTTGCTCAGATGAACTCGATCTACCCCATTAACAGGGGAATTCTTCAAAAAAAATTATTATAATAATAATCTTCTAATATAATTGTTTTATATAAAATAAGGTTTATTGTTTTTTAATAAGGCATTATTCAGTTTTTATTTAATTTCATTTTAATAATAAGTTTTTTTAATTCCTTTTTTATATATATTTTTTAAAATCAAGTTTTTAAATATTATATGTTTTTTTAAAGGTATTTTAAAAAAATTGCCTTATGTGTATATAATTAGGCATTTAAAAAAAAATGCCTTTTGGTTATCTAATTAGGCAATTTTTTTTTTAAATTACATTTTCTAGCAACAAATCTTATTTAATTAATAGGGATTAATTTTTTATTAATGGTGTTTAAAAAAAATTTATATTTTCAAAGTATTTAAGTTTTTTTCCTCTATGCATTGGTCTATCTAAACAAATAGAAGTTAAGAATTCGTTTTATTTTTTGACAATCCATGTGACAAGTGTTTATCCAACTTGAAATTATGTTTTATCTTCAATAATTCTAGAGCTTCCTTCTCGACTCTTCTATGTTGTCTTGTTAAAGAGATTCTAAAATTTCATTGTGCATAATAATTATTTGCCTTGTATTTTTCCATCTAAATTTGTATGCACAAGATGCATGTGTAGTAAGTTGTATAGGGAGCCCTTTCTACAGGGTTAAGCATGGAGGACACATCATAGTTGGACCTCCTAGATACCTTTTGGGACCCATGGAAAATAATTCCATCCAATGATCTTGGTGTACTTATTTATTTATTTCTTGATGATTATTCAAGAAGAACTTAGATCTATTTTATTCAAAAGAAGGATCAAGTTCTTGAAACTTTTATTAAGTTTCATTCTTTTGTTGAAGGCAATCCAATTTTTTCAAAACATCCTTAGGACTGATATTGATCAAGCATATGTGCATAATGCCTTTAATGGTTATTTAAAGTCCTTTGGAATTAAACATGAGTTGACCATTCCCTTTACAATTCAACAAATTGATGTAGCGGAAAGAAAACCTAGAACTATTGTTGATATGACTTTATGTTTGCCTTATAGATTTTTGGGCTAAAGTCATGTTTTGTGCTACCTATCTTTTAATAGCTCTCCTACTCAAGACTTAAAGGATATCTTAACTAGATTGGATCAATCTAATGTTAGCTAAATCAATTTTTGCTTTCTTGCCTTAATGTCTCAAACTTGGATTCACTTAATCTCAAAATTATTTTATGCAATATGTATTTTTCACCTTAATTGCAAATTGTAATTTATTTATTTTTTCTCTAGTTATACTAATTTAGATTTAGGAGATGATCCCAATAATGGGAGGTCCACTTGTGGTTATTATTTCTTTGTTCAATCGGGTTCAATATCTTGGAATAACAAGAACCTACAATCCACTTCTCTTGGCTCTACATGAGCTCAATATAAAGGTTGTCCAAACGCATCTAAAGAAGCACTATGGTTAAGAAGATTACTTAAAGACTTGGCTCTATCTCAAAAGGATCCTAGGCTTCTCTTCAAGCCTCTTTGTCAAGATATATGTTATTCATCATTGTAAAAATCAAGGCTCTCATCCCATTGATGTATATGTTGTAATCATCCCATTGATCCAGATTTGGTGTAATCTCCCCAAGTAAAGATTAAGGGGGGATGTTAGAAGGTTAATCTTTACTTGGTAAAGAATATTTAATCTTTACTTAGGTTATTAATTAACTTCTTATTATTAAATACTTGTATTTATAATACAAAGTACTTTGTTTTATTTGAGTATCCTCACACATGTGTGAGGATGACTCATGTTCATATTCCTCTTGGAGGAATATTTAAACTTTAGTCTCCTCCTTATGAGGATTGTGATACTTTGCACACACACATTATGAAATATGGCATGCATAGACTATGGGAGTTACATAAAACTCCTTTCTCTCACCTCTATTTATTTGAGGTGCTTCTCTTCTTCTTTCACGTGAATTAGTTTGGATATCTCTCTCTCTCTTTGCAATGTAATTTTTAGGCTTATGCCTCTTTCATAATAATGAGGTTTTTTTCTTTGCTTTTTCCCCCTTACAAATTCTTGTGTCTCCTCTTGGATTTGCTGGTGATTGCTCCTATTTTGGTTCATTTCAATGGTAATATCATTCTTTCAAACAATTCTCATTTGATTTAGTATTTTACTTTATTTATTTGTTTATTTTTCTTTCATCTCTTCTTCCCTTGCCAATAGTATTCTGATGTCTTTGGACCTCATACTCATATCTATTCATTCTCCTATTCGTTCTAAGTATATTATCAGCAAAGTCCTCAGAAGTATACTGATACTGACTTCTACAATCATCAAATACCTCATCTCTGCCAGAAGTATCTGCATGTCCTTGGGCATTAGGATTTCTTGTTCTCCATCTATTCCTTTGGCTTCTTGAATGGTCGGAAGAACTCTCAAGTGTTGACATATCTTCGGGTCTTCTCCTATGATCCATCTTAATTTCTTTCTAGTTTGAAAATAATTTTTGGGTTTGACTAAACAGAGTCTCCACTTCCCTACTGGGAAGAAATACTAGAAATTTCACTATGTTAAAGGACAATGACAATTCAACCAGAAGTAATTTGTTCTCTGGCAATGACGCCAATCTGTTGGGTCCCAAAATAGCTTATCCTAATCCCTATAACATTCTCCAATCTTTGAGGCTAGTGATGTCATCAAGGAGATAGAAAATAGGTTCATCAATAAGATAAGGATGATTAAGGGCCAATGGTTGGGAATGGGTAATCTCCCCTTCACTTCTGGATCAGCTAAGCCAAGGAAGGTGTTCCAAGAGGTATCCCTTAACAAGGATTAACAACAATGGAAGATGTTTTCAGGGTCATATCATTGCAACAATACCCAAACTATTGTTTTAATCCCTAAATAGAGTCACTAATTAAGACACGCTTGCTACACTAAAACCTCAGTTTAAGTTGATGAAAATCATTCTTGCAATAATGGAAGGTGCTAGTATGCATGTTTGGTTTGCTAAAATTGGCACTTTGAAGATACACTAACAATATTTCCTGGTTACAACACAAAACCACAACAATGCATACAGTAGTAACTATTTACTTCACACTTGATAAATTTGTTTTAGTTTTTAAAAGAGGTGTGGGTGATCATACATCTCAGACCGATGCCTATTAGGATGTGCTACATAGTCCACAATTCAGTAGAGGATAAGATAATATAGAAATGGAAACAAGTACTTTCTAGATACCCAAATACAAAAAAAAAAAAATCAGTGAGGAATATGCTTAGTAATCCTTTATCAAAAATGCAATCATTCATATACAACCATAGAAGAGATCATCACATAGCATGTAATGTTTTAAGAATCTATCTTATTCATTTGATCAATGGTTACAATCATACCACGAAGTGTGGTAAGAGGAAACCCTAATTGAAACTTAGGATTTCCTTGAAAAATTACATGAGAAAAAGGAGTTCATACACTAATTCTTGAAACCAATTTGATCTTTTCATAACCTTGGTATCTTCCCTGCTAGAGATATGGAACTTTTTTTCTTTGAAACCCTAGAGAGCTATGCACTTTGTTGCCTGGAAAACTGCTAAAAGACCAACCCTTGAAAAAAGTTTCAATCTTCAATTTATAGCCTTCACAACTCAGATTGGATGAAAAAATAGAAGGGAAAACCCCCCAAGTCTCCCTACTGCAATAAAAACATCAAATTCAACCACCCACTTTGCATTAATGGTGATATGGAAAGTTGGTGACGCGTTTCTGGACCTCTAGCGGGTTGCGGGACGACGGGAGAACTTGCACCCAAGAACTTTTGGAAAAATTTCCAAAGTTTTGGTGGGTCCAGAAGTCTCGCCAGAACCAAAAGTAGCTAAAGTCAAAAATGAAAGTTTTACCAAAAACTTCATAAAATACTTAGCCAACATCTGAAAAATTACTTGAAAATTTGATTTTTTGCACCTTCAAATTTGACTTGAAAATTCAGGGGGTCCAGAAAGATTTCAGACTTAGAAAACCTTCTGTTGGTAGGTTGCGGGTTTGCGGAGGAACGAGGAACTTTTTGAAAAAGTTCCAAAGTTCCAGCAGACCCCGAAGTCCCGCAGGAACTTGGTGGAAAAGTCCTTATGGGGACTTCTTGCTATTCAGCAGCCTTGTCTCCTTAAGTAACCCTCTCCTCCACAGATTGTTGTTGTTTTGAAGAAGGAGGTGGGAACATGACTGTACCAAAAGTTGTTTGTGACATTTCTGATGGTGTTAGGTTGTCATTGATGTCAAAAGTGTTCAGGAGCATGAGACATCATCTTGCAGATATAGAGAATGGTTTTATACTTCACAGGTTTGATCTTGCATCATCAGGAGATGTGTTCTTCACAATGTCATATCAGTGAACATGACATATCAATCAGTTGGAGAGATGTGTTCTTCACAATGTCATATCAGTGAACATGACATATTCTTGGTAGGCATGGTCTTCATTATTCATCAGGTTCTTGACAAGGTTGATGATATCAATTGTTGGTTTGCAATGTGATTTGTCTATTGTCTTCGTATTTGTTGATCATGTATAAGATGCTTTACAAGAGATGGTATATGTTCTCACAAGAGATGTTGTATGAGCTTAGACTGCAGTGAGTTGTGATATCTGATCTTGGTCTGCCAAGAGGATTGGATAGGTTCATACATGTCATATCATTTGTGATGCTTTGGTTAGACCAAATCATTTGCTTTCATATTCTTCAGGGTGTCACAGTTATGATTCAGATGAGATGCTTTAAAATGGAGGTGGAAAGTGTATCTAACAAGTACTTGGTCTCTTCATGTTAAGGCACAAGTGATTGGATTATGAATGTATTCCATTAGTATTTTGAGTTGTTCCTTTCATGTCATAAATCTTCATGTTGTCTGGATCTCAGTGGTATGATATTCTACATCAGAGGAATATCATTTCATAGGTATTATTTTTATATGGGTCTGGATGGATCACATGTATGTGATCAAAGGTCAGTCACTTATACATGACCTGCTAGAGGGTTTCTTACCCATGGCGGTGACCGGCCCTTCTACCACGGAGACTTAAAGCATCGGTCTCTCTTCAAAAGGCCTCGGGCGGGAAGTCATTTGAAATGACTCTCTTCACATGTTTATGGAGCGCGTTTTTCTTTAGAGATTTTTACAAGTTTAAAAACAATTGAAATTGCTTTAAAGGGCCCGCGATATATTCAAAGAGGGAAGGTTTGTTTTTTGTTTAAACTTAGTATGTCATATTTTATGACATTGAAACAAAAGGTGCATGGTATTAGTGGGAGCCCGATATGTAAGGGGTATTTAATTTAAAAAAAAAAGTTTCTATTATGGATATAAGCCTTTTATGGCTTTAGTTTTTTTTTAGAAACTTTATACTAAGAAATTTTTTAAGGAGATTTTTATTGTTTTTTTTTCTAAAAAGGAAAAATCTTTATGAAGATATTTTTGTATATTGGAAGTCACAAAAGAGATAAAAATAAAAAAATTTTGAGGAGATTTTTTGGGATATGAAGAATATTATTGAAAAGAATATGAAGGATCATGTTTGCAGAGAAGATGAACGAAATTTTTGAGAAGGAGATGAAAGATTGGAGGGATGTTCAAAATGAAAATTGAAAAGAAATTGATTTTTTTTTTGTAGAGATATAATTTGTTTGGTTCAAGATTTGTTGCAGGTTCTTTATAAGGAAGAAGTTGAAAAGATTTTTTGCAGGAGAATATTTTTGAAGAAAAATTTGAAGAGGTTAATGAAAAATTTGTTTGAAGGAAAGATAATCAGATTGAAGTGTTTTTTGTGTTTTGGAGAATATGAAACATCATGCAGAGATTGTAGATATGAAAAGGTTTTAATGGAGATAATTTGTCTTGTTGAAGATTTATTATGAGAGAATGTTTTTGCAGGAATATGAATCAAAAATTGAAGAGTTTATTTGCAGGAGAAAAGCAAATGTGTTTTTGCAGAGAAATGAAATTTCAAAAGTCTTGTTGCGAAATTTATGTGATCTGAAGGAGAAATTTATGAAGGAATGTGAAAGGTTCCAAGGCAGTGAAAAGACATTCATCTTGTATAAATTTTGTTTCCAGGTGCATTGATTATGATTTTTTTGAAGAAGGATAGAGATGAAACATACAGTGTTGTGAAGTGTTGGATTAGAATACACATTTGATATGCAGTGTTGTTAGAATGCAGTGTTGATTGGATCAGAATAAAGGATTGTTGAGATGTCAGATTGAATAGAATGGGTATTTGACAGACATATATTTGTATTGAATGGAAACAGAGTATCCCTCTGATTTGGTTTATAACTTCTATTGGTGATTTGGTTTGCCAGTGAGGCATTGTATTAGCCAGTGAGGCTTATAGGTCAGTGTGACCTTAATATTTGTCAGTGAGACAATTTGTATTGCCAGTGAGGCATGTTTTTCAGTTAAGCCAGTGAGGCAATTCTGGAGTGGTTTTTCTACCCTGATGGGTTTTCCACTCGTGCATATCTTATGTTATGATTCATATTGATCTTCCTTGTGTGTGTTTAATTTACTTATGAAGTTTTATTCTCTTTCTGCATTCATAGTCATGTGCATATGTATTTGACAAATCAAAGGTATCATTCATTCCTTGTGCTCAGAAAGTTAAAGTTTGAAAAAGAGTAAAGAATTTACACAACACTGATTCACCCCCCCTCTCAGTGTTGTCCTTAACTCCTACAATTTCTTCTTCAGCAGTTTGTTGTCCTTCTCCAAGTGTTTGGCGAATAGCATCCCTTGGAGCAATGACTTAGGTGATAGGTCTGACCCCAATCTCGGATGTGATTCCTGTTGCACCCTCCTTATACAAAATTAAATATTGAGCAATTTTTTCCTACATAGCCTTGAGGACATCCTCAAGAGAAGCAGCATAGAGGGAAATACCAGATTTTGTGATCTTTGGAGGTTTACCCTCTACCTTCTGTCTCTTCCTAGCTGGAGACCCTGAAGATGAAGCTTGCTCCTTGTTTCTTTTCCTGGTTTGTGGGTTAGCTGGCACAAAATTTATTAGCCTTGACTCTAACCATTCCATATTCTTCGAATAACATAAGCACTGAATTCCCTGATGGAATTATCCTCTTTCTCTGACCAATTGATGAGATCCAAAGGCTTTTCATCAATGGAAGATACCTAATATATTGGGTCTAACACCACACCATCATCAGAAAATTCCTCCAGTATGTCATTTATTAATCCATTCTCTTAACTGGAAAGCAGTAAGTCTAGTATACTTCTTCTTTTTGATTTCAAAGTAATCTTGGCAATTTGCCCAAAAGTCTTCTAAAGAATGCTTATGTTTGAAGTCCATAGTGGGAAAGAGCTGATTAAGTTTGCCAATAGGGTCAAAATCTTCCCCAGGCTCATACACTTTCAAATTTAGAGCATTTAGCTCTTCGGCTGTCATTTTAGCTGCAACAATAGATGGACACTCGTAAAAACCTAACACAGAGGGATACTTGACCCTGAACTTATGCTTTCTAGACAGCTTTAAATGAACTTCACTAATTTGTTGATAAAATTCCATCAAAATAATCTTATCACTGCAGTGCCTCGGAAGAAAAAATGTGTCCTCATTAAGCCTACTATCCTTATGTATGTTGATTTGGGGAATTGTATGAACCACTGCCCCTATGGCTTGATGAGATCCATTGCTTTTGAAGACATCTGGAAATCAAGGTCTCCTATCAACTGTAGAATAATAGCATATAAAATGCATCATTCACCCTCTTAAAATGCTTTTCTGCTTCCTTAAGCTCCAATTAGGGATAAAATTATCAGATTTTGTTATGTCTTGGAGCCTCTCCTCTTACCCCCATAGTTGTCAAACCAGGGAAGTTTCCTACCCTAGCAGCCATCCATACAACATATGATGTCATATAAAATTTCTTGAGCTATACTACTGATATCAATTGGGAATGTATGTTGTTTGAAATCATTTGTGCCCAATCTAACTTGGTATCCCCTTTAAGAGTAGCATAGATATACTAAAACATCCAAGTTTCATAGGTCTTGGATTCTTCTCTCTCGAATGTTCTACTTAACAATGTAATTACATGTGACACCTCTTCCTGAAAATTTGATCTAGTCAATTTCCCTGGGACCTTAGAGGCAGACTTCTTCGCTAGCCAATGCTGATTCAGATATCCCTTATTCAGTAACATCTTGATCATATGCTTTAAGGGCATCAACCATTGATAATGTGTGGGCTTGTGGATACACTGGTAAGTCAAAATCATTCTTATAATTTCTGGTGTGATATCAAGCAGAAGGTTCCCACTAGAGTCATAACATTTCCTCTCGTCGTGGTTGTAGTGATAAGCACAGGTAAGAATCAGCTCAGGGCATTGGATTGTGGGTGGAAAGCATGCATTCCCAAGCTCGATTGAGTGATCTTATTTGCTCGAGGAGTGACATTGTCCCCAAATGTATCATGTTTGAAAACTTCTAGATCAATGTGACATAGTTCAGTATCTATAATATTCATAAGTTCACTCTTGAACTTAGAGTCTTTCGAAACTCCTTGAAACTGGTACTTCATTGTTATAGGTAGTTCCTTCTTCTTCTTATGCTCAACAAGCTTTTTGGATGATTGTGCTTCTCCTGCTTCTTGTTCCTCTAGATCAACCTCTTCTATGGATTTAGAACCAAAAAGTGTTTCCTCACTCTGATGGTCAGAAGTCTCCTCCTCAGACATCTATCCTACATGATGAAAGGGGACATATAAAAACTCAAGAAAATCCAAAAGAATCACTAAATTCTAAGCAATTTGAGGGTTTTTTGTGCCTTGGCAGGTTTTCGGGACCAAGTCAGAAATTTGGACCCTGGGTCAAATTTGGATCGTTGGCCCGCCATCCCAATCACGTAGGTGGAAATCGGGTTCTAAGCTAAAAGTGTCATGACAACCAAAAAACCTCCACAAACCTGAAGTCCTGAAATGGATACTACGTTCGAAACACCTAACTAGCAAGGCACGGTTTGCGGAAGGAAATTGACTATTGGAAACTTTGTATTTTGATCCTCTTTTTACCCTTGGACCAAAAGTGCATGTTGGGTCTGAAGTCCCAAATTGATCAATTAGCAGATGGTGGGCTGTAAGGTAAAAGTTGGTTTTGGCACTTTAGAACAACTTAAGGCCCCTGGACCAATCGAGGTTCGAAGTCCCGATAGGTCCCTTTTAGCAATTTCAATAGATTGAGTTCCTCGTGGGGGGGAGGAATTTAGGTTTTTGAACCACTGAAGCTATTAAGGCCGAAAAGCCTTTTGGGGCTCGAGGCCCCAAAAGGATCCTTAGGAAGGTTTTTCTTTCTAAGTCATTCATTAGGCGTGGGGACAAAAAATGGATCTACCCCCTTGGTTGTCTTTTGGGTTAAGTCCAGATGACCTTCCGGGGTCCGAAGGCCTAAAAGGTCCTTAAGTCTTGGTTTCGATTTGGACTTGTGGGGAGTAGGTTGAGGGAAGGTTTTTGAACTTTAGGGTTTGGGCTAAAAAACCCTTTGGGACTTGAAGTCCTGAAGAAACCTCCAAGACTTAGCACTTTTTGAAAAGCTCGCAGGGAGCAGGTAGACATCAGGTTTTGGCACCAAAAGGCAAAATATAAGGTTGATGGGCCAATCGAGGCCCGAGGCCCTGATTGGACCTACAGTTTTGAGAGAAAATCTAATAGTTTGGTCAAACGGGGCTAGAAGCCGAAAAGAGACTTGTTCAAATTTGAATAAGAGTTTAAATGTTTCGATGAAATGATTGTTTTAATTTGGAAACTAGTCCACTTATTAAACTAAAAACCTAAACTAATCTACTTTAAAACCCTAGAAAACATGAAATACAAAAATTTAAACTAAACTAAGAGCAAATAAAACCCTACCTAAAAACCCTACAGTAAGACAACACTAACAAACGACGAAAACAAAGAACAAAACAACAGGAAGAGAAGAGGCAACACAATATCACAAAAGACAACAAAAACCCTACCTACTACGTGAAATTCGGGGAAAGGGAGGGAACGTGAAGAACTTTCAAGAACACCACCAAAACTCTATCCACACATGTGGAAGTGACCTCAAATGCCCTCGAATTATCAATCAAATGCTTGGAAATGGACCTCTTCACTCGCTGGGATTGCAACAGACAGAAGAGAGAAAATAATGCACAAATAAGGGATAGAGGGCTTTAAAAGCCTTTAAATGCCCCATTGTACAAGTCCCCTTCTTCCATTAATGTGGTAGTTGGGGCTGAGGCACAGGAGCAAAATGGACTTTTGGTCCTGCGCAGAGGCCAAAAGGCTGACCGGGCCCCACAATCTCAACGAGACTCGTTAGAGGTGGGAGAAAAAAGATGGAAAAGGACCATTGAGTCCTTTGGACCTGGGAAGCCCCGAGGCCTGAAAATCGATTAGGGCCCAAGGTCTCGATCGGTCAAAGGCACTTGGTCTTGGGAACCAAAATAGGCCCAGGAACCCGCGAAGCCAGGAGTGAAAGAACTCTCGGGCCTCAACAAGGAAACTTAAAAACTTAAATTTTTAAGGCAAAAATACTCAATCTCTTAGAATTTTAAGAGAGAGAAAATGATGCTAGGATCATCAGGAGGTACATGAGCCAAAATGACAACGACAAAGAGGGGGTCCCAACCTGTCGAAAAAGGATGAGGGTGGTTATGTAGGGCATAACAAGATCCTCTACAAATTTTGAGCTAATTCCAATCCAAGGATTAGGCTACCCTTGAGGCACTCTACTTTTCTCAAGAAGATTTGACCTTACTTCAGATAGTTCCTAGATTTCACAAGTAGCCTCTATTGATTGTTCACACCTAGGTTTAGTAGTTACAATCCATTTTTATTTGGTGAAACCCTTCCATATCATCTATTTTGTTCTATCTTTTGCATTGCTAGATTAGTGGCGTGCTTTACATTTTATTCATGTTTTTGCTCTGTTTCTTGATAGATGGGGGTGAAGAGAAATCATCAGTAGACTGTCATATTCTTGCACAACGAGTTTCAGTCAGTTTTAGGTTAAGGTCAAAGTCGCCCATTGGGAAAAATAATTTGCCTTAGATGGCATTGACTGTGCCTCAGATCATCTCCACATTTCAACCACAACCTTTGCATTCAATTCTAAACATTTTCTATAACTGCCATCCCTGTTTGTAGGTGCATTTGATTCCTCTTTTTAACTATTAGGCATACTTTTGCAAGCGTATATTTCTATTTCTAATATTTTTGAATTGAGTCTCTAATCTTTTCTCAGACCTAGCTATAGCATTAGCTAATTAGAGTAGGATTAAAGTGAAAAGACTTCATTTGCTATAATTACATACACATAAAAAGAATCTAAATCGTTCACCCATGTATATTTTTTCTTTCTAGGCTCTTTCATTTCAATTTTGAGGCATGCAGGAATAAACCTAAAATCAAAAGCTTTAAATTCAAATTTGAGATTTCTTGCCTCCTTATACCAGTTATTATGAGCCGACTTTTAATGTGTGTGTTTATGCGATACATGTTGCAATGTCATGGTATTTAAAGACATCCATTTGTGCATTGAAACATGATCCTAAAAATAGAGGTCATCAAGGAGAATTTGTTCACCTATTGAATCAACAAACTCCTAACGATGCCACTAGGCAGCACCTTGATAGGTTCAACTATTTGAAAGATGAAGGTGAATAAATATTCGAGTGCATGCTCTGTCAACTCAATCCCGTGTAGTACAAAATCAAACTTGTACGACAGATTAAGTTTGCAATGATCATGATCAAACTCACGGTGGTCAAAAGCGAACTGCAAGGTTTCCTATGGACAACACAAATATTGAGATGGTCCTCTGACAAAGGTCGTTAATATTAACTAGAGACGACAAATTAATACATCACTCTTCCATCATTAGTTTCAAGGTTAGCTACTCTCGTTTGTCCCATTTATTCCTTTTGTATTTATTACAATTATTTTTCTCGGCTCTAATCAATCTATGTTAATTTACGCCTGATTGATTGCATTTATTTAATTTGCCTAAATTATTTGTGAATAGTGCTTTTGTAATGGTGAAATTTGCATAGCCATGATGGTTTCCATTTAGTTCTGGTCCCATTTCCCTGGAATGGCTCGATACAATTACAAATCGACAAATGACCTCAATCTGCTACTTACCTCTATTTCCACTCATTCCCATACATTGGATCATATCCTATCGCCATCTACACATAGTCCCATTCACATGGCATTCAATATGCCTATCATTGCGTCCCATGACCAGACATTCATTCCGCACATCAATATTAAAGCATTCCCTTGTCTCGGGTCAATCCTACGACACAAGATCGATCCCACACACTGTAGAATTAGCCCCTGAAATTTAAAATTCGTTGACTCCTGCCCACGTCATTCTTGCCACGAGCCTACTCAGTACACATTTTGCTAGATTTACTACTATATATCGGCATATAAAGGATTGACTTGAGATCGATCCCGCACCCTGTAGAATTAACCCCTGAAATTCAAAATTCGTTGACTCCTGCCCACGTCATTCTTGCCACGAGCCTGCTCGGTACACATTTTGCTAGATTTACTACTATATATCAGTATATAAAGGCATTCATTTGATTGTCATCCTAGAACCACTAAACATCATAACATTTCGAGGAGCATTCGTCACAGGAATCTTTTGATTTGGATCACTGAATGGAGTTTAATTTGCATCAAAGTCACTTTAGGACATCTTCATTGCTTGGGATTGTTGTCCCCCATCATATCCAAATTGAAAAGCCTATCAAATCAACGGGGTTGACCTGGGAGAACTTGCCCCCCATGATGTGACTATTTCCCCAAGGCATTGTAAAATACCCACGGTCCTTTAAGACAATTGGCAAGGAGTATAATTCAAGGCAGACTAGGCAACACCTACATGCACAGCAGTCCAAATTAGGTATGTGGATCACATAACAGATATGCGTTGTGTAGAAGCTACCCAAAATTGTGGGGTCAACCTACGTAGAGGTCAGACACTGGAATATCTATTTTGAGGCACTTACCAAAACGAGAGGATCCATTTTTAGTCCGGATAATCAATTTCCACATCCCCACTTCGATCCAAGAACTAAGTACGCATTCTCTTACAATTGATTTCCTAAAATAATATTAATTTTTTTACATACTTTATCATTCCATTTATTTGATCTAGGGTGATGCATTCTTTTTAATTGGCCTAAATTAACATTAGGAAAAGTGTGTTTCCCATTTACAATAATTTTGTCCCTGTACAAATATATAAATTTCAAATTTAAGTTTGTGTGTAAAAAAACAAAATCGAAGTAAAACAAACACTTACCTAGGTAATAAAACCAAAATGAAATAAACTTCACACCACAGCATAGAGGCGTTGGGAGAAAACCAAAAAGCAGTTCAAAGTGCTGCGCGCCAAAAATCAGAGGACAATTCAAAAAGCAGTTCAAAGTGTTGCGCGCCAAAAATCAGAGGACAATTCAAAAAGGGGAACGCCGTTGGAAAATGCAGATGAATAAAAAAACAAGGCCGTTTCAGGAGCGGGGAAAAAGTCTGATCTAAGGGGGCTTGCTGAGTGTTTTCAAAGGTAAAGCCATTGTCTAAAATTGCTTTTATTTACAGTCTTGTTAAAAGACTACTGATAGTGAGTATAATAAGGTTATACAACAAGATAAAGAGATGCAGAACAAAGTTTAAAAATGTAATGGAGAAGATTAAAAAGCCGGGCTTTAGTTTCAAGTCTCCCATGAAGAGGAGAGCGTCCCTGTCGAGAGAAGTAGAAATAAAGATGGAAATAAGAAGGTAGCCGTGAAGCCTGTTGAAGAGGAAGAGGAGGAGGAGAACCAGGAAGAGGATGATGAGAAAGTTAATCAAATACAAAGGAAGATAAGGATGTGGATATTGATAAGGGCAATTTAAAACTTGGAAAGGATTTAGCTGCACAACTTTTTAATGGATTTTGATAGGGCCCCTCTCGTTGGTTTTGATATCCATCTATCACCTCTATCTGGAGAAGATCAACCCTCGATTCTAGATTCTTTAATGTCGGAGAGGATAGAATTCACCTGGGCCCTTAATTGGTTCGATAAGCACGAGCGTTCTTGACTTCAATGGATAGAATGGTTTACTCATGACAGTTCGATAAGCTCGGTTGCTTGATTAAAAAGTTTTAATCGTCTCCATTAAACTTTGTTCTGCACCTCTTTAACTTGTTGTATAACTGGTCATTATCATACTTGCTATCTAGTAAACTCTTAACATGACTGTAAATAAAAATAATTTTAAGAAATGGCTTACCTTTTTGAGAACACTCGGCAAGCCCTTTTAAAAGCTTCTTCATTGATGAATTATTTTTAACTTTTGTTGTTTCTCTGTGTTTTTTGTGAAATTGTTTGACACAGTTTTGTTTCTCTGTGTTTTTTCTGAAATTGTTTGATATTTTTGTGTTTGGCTTCAGTCTTTTGCTTCAGCATGCACGCTGGCCAGTCCATCTTATTGTCTTTGAGTGCATTTTTTGGTTTGGTGTTTTATTTATTTTTGGCCTTGTTTTATGGCGGCAGGCAGATGCAATGATTTTTTTCTTAATCCAGATTCCAGGTATTCTTCACTACTGTGGGCTAATAATTCTTAATCCTTTAGCATTTGTTTTCTTCTGCGCAGTATTTCTTCTTTGAAGGTTTTGTTTAATGTTGTTTTTTTATTATGTTTTCTTTTTCTATCTGATTGTGGTATTTAACACAATGGGGAGGGTTTCCATGACGGCAGCAGAGGCGGGAGATATGGAGATCTTCTTGCAGGTATTTAACACTTTCTGACATTTCCAGCTTTACTTTCTTGTTTTATGGCGGCAGTAGAGGAAGTGGCAGATGCAGATGATTTTCTTCTTAATCCAGATTCCAGGTATTCTTCACTACTCTGGGCTTTCCTTTAGCATCGTGGATTCAGTTGCATAATTCTACATGGACATGGCTAGTTTGTTTGAAATTTGAATAGGCAAGCAAGTAGTATACAGGGGAAATAGGCAGGATAGATGGTTTGTTTAATAACCTGAGCCAAATTGAAGGCAATGTCGATTGACCTATCCATCTCGATCTCTCCCTCTGACTCACCTTCCTATGAAAAGAGCACCGACTTAGAAATGGACAGAATGCTCTTAGATAGGATAACTTAGGCACCTAATTTCTGCACTCTACTCCTAGTAAGGACATAAACATATACAATGAACGCTCAAGATTTATAAGTAATTGTGTCTCAAATATCATATAAATTTCGGGAAGAAGGATTCTTAGCAGTTGTGTTAATTACTTAAGTGAATATTGATTTAGAGTCCAGAACTTAATAAAAAGAAAACAATTTACTTTACTGAAACAATTTTGTTCATATCGAAACTTCATAATGATATTAAATAGCACATTAACTGGATCGCCTAAAATAATAATAATTTACAGCAAAAGAGATATGACAAAGGAAACATGCACTAACACATCAACAAGATTTAGGCTCATGGTTGACAAACATGAATTTTTCGGTCTAATAACGGTGCCCCAATAACATGAGATTAATGGAGTTCTCTGTTATTATTCTTAATAAAAAAATTCTCCAATTTGCACAGGGAATTTCTGACATAGAAGGTCATACAGTTAGAAGATTGATGACACTAATTGTCACTTACAGCCAAGACAGAACCCATGAGAAGCACAATGTGACCCCTGACCCTTGGCTTTCTTTTTCATTTCTTTACTCCTTGCCTTGAACCCATTTTACTCCTCCATCTTCCTTTGGGATTTATGTTTTGGGGTGTTGTACTTTGCCAGCTTTAATAACCATGTCTTCAATGGAGATCTGATGTCAAGTGGTAGCATTACCATCTGTAGATCTTGCAATTCCATTTCTTCTCTGTCACCATCTTCATAAATCACCATGTACCAATTTGTCTCAGGATCATAGTTTTGGACCTTGCCTTCTCTTCCAAACTTTGTAAGGACTTTCCTTCCTTTCAACCATTCCCCTTGGCCATAAGGCCCAGTAGATTCATCTACACACTCTGTCACAGGTTGCCTGGCTGCATTTTCATTTACAAAGTCTGGTGAAGGATCTGGCACCCCATTAATGACAACTGCAGGCTCACCGCATCTACTGCTGCAGAAGCACTGTTTACTTGCTCTTCATGGTTGTTGTCCATGACAGAAAGACTGACCTCCCAGAAGCTTGTTCTGATTCTTGTGATTTGTATGTGCCTTGGTTCTTGAAAATCTAACAGACATCTCTTATGTACTTGGTAGATAATTGATATTTTAATTGTAGACACTGCAAATGGACAAAAACTTGACATGTAAGCATGTTTTTCATTTTCAAACAGATTTTAAAGCAATACCAGTCACCGAATAAAGCAATAACATTGTATGATATTTTTTTAGTTACGTGCCTAATTATTAACCTCCTCCTCCTCCATAAATAAATTCACTAATCGATATTTTTTTCCTCAAACAGCTAGTTAAATTGACAATATTTGCCAAAAACTTACCAATATGAGTACTATGTTGTGTGTTTTCACTCAAACAGAAACATGTAATATTTTATACTTTCTTATATTATTAAATTAAAATTGCATACTCATAATGGTTTGTTGGTTGGTCATACCCATGGGATCTCTATCTCTGCTGTAAACAAACAATGTTGACTTAATTTTTGTGATGGAATTTACATATTAGTTTGTGAAACTCTGATCAAAAGTCTGAATTTCTTTAACCTGCAACTGGATAATATTCGCCACTGTGAAATCGTGGTTCTGAACACTTGTTATTTGAAGTTATTGTATATTTTGTCATTTTCCTCCTTATCCTCTTCGTTTGGCTAAAACTTCTCTAACTCAAACGAGTGAACAAAAATATCCAGAGAATTCTCTTTGCAGTGCACTTGAGGTCTCATGCTAGGATTTCAGACTTACTAACAAGGACTTACACAGGGTATGTTAAGTGTAAAGGATTCACGTTCCACATTTCTACAGACTTCAAGAAAATAGACTTGCAGGAATTGAGTAGGACTTTAGTACTTCCAAAGTCTCCAGTGTTCTGACCACAAGGAATAAATACTTCTTTTTCTGTGGCAAAAGAAAATAAATATGCAACTTCAACTGCTCTCTTAGTCCAAGGGATTGGATGTTGATTTTTTGTAGCTTGGAAGGTGGGCCTGTGTGGAGGGTGGAAGTTGCTTAAGGGCAACTCGAGTTGGATATTTAGCAACAACATGATTTCTTTTTTATTAATAGAATGTTTCTTGAGTTGTGAGGTGGAGATAACACCAAGAGTGATTTTATGTGTAAGGAAAGCCAAGTTATGTAAGGAAAGTTTCTTTTCTCTTGCAAGGAAAGTTTCTTTTCTCTTGCATTAGCAGGGCTATATATGTAAGATTGCTGTAGCAACAAGCTATTATTGTATTATGTGTGGAAAGTTTGCTGTTGAGGCTGAATAGAAGATCCAACATTTGCAGGTTTTTCCCCATATTGGGGTTTCCTGGTTATATCTGTGTTATTGTCTCTTTGTGTATGGCTTCTTGTTATTTTTTTGCTTCCGCTGTTATTAGCTGTTAATTAACCTAGAGTATTGATTGTTATAAATCAGATAGAGGTTCTATGCTGTGAATTTATTGTGCAATTAATTTGTAACTAGGTTATAAGAAATTAACATGGTATCAGAGTTCTAAACTCTGAATACGAAGCCAAGATTTGTGATGCAGATTTCAAGAAAAAAAAATCAGTTTTTCGCCTCCAGTTTCTTCTGTGGCTATGGTAATCAGTGTTCGATATGAGGATAGGCTTGAGGGTGCATCCAACTTCTTACAGTGGAAGGTTCGGATTACATCCGTTCTCAAGGAGAACAGGTTGTGGATCTATGCTAGTACAAAGGTGACACCAACAAATGATCCTATTGCCCTAGATTCGCATGAAGTCAAGGAGGCCAAGGCTCAGAGGATTATCCTGGACGGAGTAAGAGATCATCTAATTCCTCATCTATCGGAGAAAGACACCGCCAAGGAGATGTGGGATTCGCTCACAAAACTTTATCACAGCGACTATCAGAGTCATAAGATGATGCTGAAAGACAAATTGCATAACACCAAGATGTCTAAAGGCTAGAGCGTGACCTCTTACTTGTCCAAGCTGACACAGGTCAGGGATGAGCTAGCTGCTGTTGGAGAGACAATTGTTGAAGATGAGTTGGTGCGTATAGCCTTGAACGGTTTTTCGAAGCACTGGGAAGTGTTTGTCAAGTGTATTGTTGGTAGAGATCAACTACCTAATTGGGCGAGGCTTTGGGATGATTTCGTTCAAGAAGAGATCTGTGAAGGTGCTCATCGAGGAGATCAAACAAAGAAGGGCCAAGATGAAGAAAATCTTGCTCTTGCAAGCAAGGGAAAGCAAAAGTCCAATAAAGGGCAAACGGAAGGTTCTTCCAAGAATGGGAAGAAGAAAGATCTGAGCAAGATAAAATGTTTTTGCTGCCATCAAATGGGTCACTATGCCAGTCAATGTTCGAATAAGAAAAATAAGGACATGCAGAAGAAGCAAGTTGCTGCCACAGCATAGGTGGACGAGTTTGCATCACGATTTGAGAATGAGTTTTCACTCATTGCCTGTCTCTCAAGTTCAATTGCCAACAGGGTATGGTATATTGACAATGGGGCTTTTTGCCACATGATGGGAGTTAGAGAATGCTTTACCAAGTTGGAGGAGAAGAAGTTGGATTTCTATATTGAGCTCGGAGACAATGCCAAGTACCATGCAATTGGTATTGGCACCGTCAAGTTTCAGAGGGAGTCTGGCAAACCCTTGTTGGTGGAGGATGTGTTGTATGTCCCTGGCATGACAAAAAATTTAATCTCGGTTTCTACCTTGGAGGACAAGGGTTACATCATAACCTTTGAAAGGGGCAAAGTCTATATTCATCCCAAGGATTCCAAGGTTGCAAAAGTGATTGGAGTTAGGCATGGAAGCTTGTTTCGGTTACAGTTTGAGCCAACACATGCGTTGGTAAGCAGCTGTAGAGGGCTAGGAGAATTGTGGCACGGGAGGATGGCTCATCTTCACCATGGAGCACTTAATGTGCTCAAGGAAATAGTGACGGGGCTGCCTGAGATGAAGACAGAAAACCATGAGGTGTGCAAGGGTTGTGCTCTTGGGAAATATGCCAAGACCAGTTTTCCAAGCAGTGACACTAGATCCAAAGAGATTTTGGATCTTGTACACTCAGATGTGTGTGGGCCCATGTCAACAGTATCCTTGAATGGGTATGAGTATTATGTTACTTTCATTAATGACTTCTCCAGGAAGACATGGATATATTTTTTGAAGAACAAAGATGAGGTCTTCAGTAGGTTCAAAGAGTTTAAGGCTCTTGTGGAGAACCAAACAGGGAGGAAGATCAAGATACTGAGGTCTGATAATGAAGGCGAGTATACCTCGAATGCCTTCAAAGATTTCTGTACTTAGGAAGATATCAAGAAAGAGTTGACGGTTTCGTACAACCCTCAGCAGAATGGGGTTACTGAACGGAAAAACAGGGCTATAGTTGGAGCAGCCAAGGCCATGCTTCATGATCAGGATCTACTTTGGTTCTTATGGGCAGAAGCTTGCAATACAGCTGTGTATTTGTAGAATAGGAGCCCTCACAAAGTGTTGGGCAAATTGACTCTAGAAGAGGCGTTCATCGGTAAGAAACCAGATTTGGGGCATATTCGCATCTTTGGATGCCTTGTGTATTGTCACATTCCTGTGGAGAAGAGAACCAAATTGGAACCAATTGCAGAGAAGGGTATCCTTGTTGGGTACAGTGAAACTTCTAAGGCCTATAGAGTTCTCATTCCTGCCCTCAGGAAAATAGTAGTTCGCAGAGATGTGAAGTTTGAGGAAGAGAGGGCTCTTCAAAAGTCTAGCAGTTTGATGAATGAGGAGAAGCAATCACCTACGGTTGAGGCAGAACAAATCCCTCAAACTTTAGTCCCACAAGCTGGAGAGCAGAGCCAGCAGGCCGAGCAAGTTGATCAGAAAGAGGAACAAATAATTCCTTAGCCTCAGATCCCTATTACTGAGAAGAAGAGAAACAGAGCGGCTGAGCAGACACTGAGAGAGGTGCAGGAGTATGTTGGTGACCCACAGAATTTAGTCAGACAGAGAAAAGTTCCCAAATGTTATTTTGATTGTGTGGCACTTATGAGTGAATTAATTGAAGAGGAGCCTTCCAGCTTTCAGGAAGCATCCAAGCACCAAGAATGGAGGGATGCCATGGTCGAAGAGTATTCTTCCATCATGAAGAATAGTGTGGGAGGTAGTACCTCGGCCAGAAGGTAAGTCTGTGGTGGGCTCGAGATGGCTGTATAAGATTAAGCATGCTGTAGATGGTAGTGTGGAAAAATTCAAAGCCCGGTTTGTGGCTAAGGGGTTTTCTCAGAAGGAAGGAGTTGACTATGACGAGACTTTTGCTCCAGTAGCCAGGTACTCATCCATAAGAGCTATCATTTCTATAGCAGCACAGATGGGTTGGAGGATTCACCAGATAGATGTAAAGACGACCTTCCTCAACGGAGAGATTGAGGAAGAGATTTACAAAGAACAGCCAGAAGGATTTGAAGCACATGGGAGGGATTCTCATGTATACAGGTTGAGAAGAGCACTGTATGGGCTCAAGCAGGCTCCCAGGGCGTGGTATTCACGTATTGATAGTTACTTGCAGAGTGTGGGCTTCATCAAGAGTGAGGTAGATCCGAACTTGTACTATGTTCAGGTGAAGGATGAACTTCTCATATTGGTGTTGTATGTTGACGACCTATTTCTCACAAGGTCAAAGGAGCTCATAGCCCACTGCAAGCAGGATCTTGCAGGAGAGTTTGAGATGAAGGACTTGGGGTTGATGCACTACTTCCTAGGATTGGAGTTGTGGCAGAAAGAGGGAGAGATCTTCCTTGGACAAGGGAAGTACATAATTGATATCCTGAAGCGATTTAGGATGGAGGACTGTAAGCCCATGTCCACGCCACTTGTGACCAACTGGAAGAAGATTGATGCTTCCAGATTAGAGGCAGTGGACCCGACTTTATACAGACAGTTGATAGGCTCTCTTTTGTATCTGGTCAACACCAGGCCAGACATTTGTTTTGTAGTGAACTCACTTAGTCAGTTTATGGTGGAACCTAAACGTGTGCACTGGATAGCTGCGAAACATGTTTTGAGGTATCTCTGAGGCACAATTGATTATGGGCTGAAGTATGTTCAACAGGATGGAGTGAAGCTTGAGGGGTTCATCGATGCAGATTGGGCAAGCAGTACAGCTGATCGGAAGAGCACTTCAGGGTGCAGTTTTAGTTTGGGATTAGGAGCAGTCTCTTGGTACAGCAGGAAACAAAAGTCAGTTGCACTGAGTTCTGCGGAGGCCGAGTATATGGCAGCCAGTATGGCTACATGTGAGGCTATTTGGCTTTGAAAACTTCTAGCTGGGCTCTTTGATCAGGAGTTAGATCCTACAGTCATTTATTGTCATAATAAGAGTTGTATCAAACTCTCTGAGAATCCAGTGTTTCATGACAAGTTGAAGCACATTGAGATCAAGTACCACTTCATCAAAGATTGTGTGGAGAAGGGGACAGTGAAGCTCCAGTACATTCCTATTGACGAACAGATAGTAGATACCCTGACCAAGCCCTTGATGAAGAGTAAGTTTGTATACTTCAGGGATAAGCTAGGTGTTGTGCAGAACACCTTCCTCGCTAAGAGGGAGTGTTGATTTTTTGTAGCTTGGAAGGTGGGCCTGTGTGGAGGGTGGAAGTTGCTTAAGGGCAACTTGAGTTGGATATTTAGCAATAGCATGATTTCTTTTTTATTAATAGAATGTTTCTTGAGTTGTGAGGTGGAGATAACACCAAGAGTGATTTTATGTGTAAGGAAAGCCAAGTTATGTAAGGAAAGTTTCTTTTCTCTTGCAAGGAAAGTTTCTTTTTTCTTGCATCAGTAGGGCAATATATGTAAGATTGCTGTAGCAACAAGCTATTATTGTATTATGTGTGGACAGTTTGCTGTTGAGGCTGAATAGAAGATCCAACATTTGCAGGTTTTTCCCCATATTGGAGTTTCCTGGTTATATCTGTGTTAGTGTCTCTTTGTGTATGGCTTCTTGTTATTTTTTTGCTTCCGCTGTTATTAGCTGTTAATTAACCTAGAGTATTGATTGTTATAAATCAGATAGAGGTTCTATTCTATGAATTTATTGTGCAATTAATCTGTAACTGGGTTATAAGAAATTAACATTGGATAGGAGGAAGGAGAAGAAGATATTGCTTCCTATGAATGAAGCAGTTAGTTTAGTTGGTACTGTAACAAAGTTTATTCCTCACAAGAAAGAAATAGTAACCTTTTTTTTTCTTGTCCAAAGAGTGCTGGAACATACTGTTTATTTTACACTTTGACTTCTAAATTTTAAGACTCTCACTTTGCAATAAATTGTGGTGGCTTACAAATGGCTTCCCAGCAAGGAATTGATTATGAAAGTGACAACGAAACACTTGATCCTGTTTATTTGATCTAGGATGATGCATTCTTTTTAATTGACCTAAATTAACATTAGGAAAAGTATGTTTCCCATTTACAATAATTTTGTTCCTTACAAATATATAAATTTCAAATTTAAGTTTGTGTGTAAAAAAACAAAATCAAAGTAAAACAAAACACTTACCTAGGTAATAAAATCAAAATGAAATAAACTTCACACCACAGCATAGAGGCGTTGGGAGAAAACCAAAAAGCAGTTCAAAGTGCTGCGCGCCAAAAATCAGTTCAAAGTGCTTCGTGCCAAAAATCAGAGGAGGACAATTCAAAAAGGGGAACGCTGTTAGAAAATGCAGATGAATGAAAAAACAAGGCCGTTTTAGGAGTGGGGAAAAAGCAGAGGAGAAGCGAAAAGCTTCTGTAAAGGATGAAATTGCCTCTGTTCTCAAAAAGGTAAGCCATTGCCTAAAATTGCTTAAAAGCTTAGTGATAGCAAGTATGATAATGACCAGTTATACAACAAGATAAAGAGGTAAATAAAAGCAATTTTTGGCATTGGCTTACCTTTTTCAGAACACTCGGCAAGTCCTCTTAGAAAGCTTCTTCATCGATGAATTCTTTATGACTTTTGTTGTTTCTCTGTGTTTTTGTGAAATTGTTCGACACAGTTTTGTTTCTCTGTGTTTTTTGTGAAATTGTTTGATATTTTTGTGTTTGGCTTCAGTCTTTTGCTTCAGCGTGCACGCTGGTCAGTCCATCTTATTGTCTTTGAGTGCATTTTTTGGTTTGGTGTTGTATTTTTGTTTGGCTTTGTTTTAGGCAGGCAGATGCAGATGCAGATGATTTTCTTCTTAATCCAGATTCCAGGTATTCTTCACTACTGTGGGCTAATAATTCTTAATCCTTTAGCATTCGTTTTCTTCTGCGTAGTATTTCTTCTCTGAAGGTTTTGTTTAATGTTGTTTTCTTATTATGTTTTCTTTTTCTATCTGATTGTGGTATTTAACACGATAGGGAGGGTTTCCATGACGGCAGTAGAGGCCGGAGATGTGGAGATATTCTTGCAGGTATTTAACACTTTCTACACATTTCCAACTTTACTTAACTTTCCCTCAAGTTTGCTTTCATAGGCATTTTCATAGCTGATAAGGGTAATGCTTAATGACCACCCCACGTCAATATCTATTCCCACATGTGAACAGCCTTATTTGTCACAGCCTCTTACATTTTTGATAATTTTTTGTTGCTTTATTACTAATAGAAAACCCTGTTTTGGGCACCGCCATTTTTCCTACCAGAAGCTTCCTGTTAGTTTTCATTATATACCACTTTGGGTCATTTGAAAACAATCCCTCAAATCTGGAGCAAGCAATGCTCTTGTGTCTTGGCATTTGTCTACCAATACAGAGTTTTTTTAATATTGCCTTAAAATTAAATGCTTTGTGAATGTCTGCAAACTTCACCCATTGAGTAGATGTTATAGTAATCCTGTAAGTTAGTTTTCCTTTAAAGCTTTTCCATATAAATGAATGCTGGGCGTCCCAATTTCTTTTAAACTTGGAATGATAACTAATTAAAATCTGCACGTATCTCTTTCCTTGCGGCCTAGTGTGAGAAATAGGAATTAAAAATTTATCAAATTCTATGAATCCTAATGTCTCTCTAGTGTATTAGATTTTATTTTGTAATAGATCACTGTTGTAATCCTGTCTTAGTTTGTAATGAAAGGAGCACCGACTTAGAAGTGGACAGAATGCTCTGTAGAGAGGATAAGTTAGGCACCCAGTTTCTGCACCTATTTGTTAGTTGGTTGGGATCTCTACTGTAAACAAACAATGTTGACTTAATTTTTGTGATGGAATTTGCATATTAGTTTGTGAAACTCTGATCAAACGTCTGAATTTCTTTAACCTGCAACTGGATAATATTCGCCACTGTGAAATCGTGGCTCTGGCATAATAACAAATAGAGGGATTTGTCCTGTGCAGGGAAAATGTGCAAGTATCAGATTTGGCGAGGGAAAGGTCATAAACTCCATCCTCTGCAGCCGCTGTGAGGTCAACAATTACACGGTGAAAAATGGTGTATCAACACAACATTAAATTCAACGCAACTCTGTCACTGAGAGTTTCAAGAAAAACTATGATTTTTGATTTTTGTTGGTTGTGCAGTTTGCAAAGATGGGGAAGGGCTGTAGGCTGACCTCAAACGAGGAGCATTTTCGGATTATTCACTTACATTCCTTTCTGGGCAGCAGGTTTTTCTCTGTTTCTGTACCCTTACTGAAGCATAATTGTTATGTTTGCTACCATGGGATATTGAGCAAGTATTCTGGGCTGTGATTCTAGACAATGCAACATCACACACGCTCGTTAAATCGAAGAATTTCTTGCTCTAAATTAACAGATTATATATTTCTTGGGCAGAGATGCCTATTTATTTCTCGAATGAACAGGTAACGTTGTGTGTAGCCTTCAGTTTATCATTGGGTTCTACTTAGAATGATAGACTATTGTTTTCTTGCCAAGCTTTCACACAGGAAACTTTATATGCACAGAATTTAACTCTACATGTATTTGGTGCAGGCAGAGGTGTGTATTATGACTCTGATGAAGGGCTCGGGTAGAGGCGCATATTGCGACAATGATGAAGATGGTGAAGGGCTCGAGTAAAGGCGCATATTGCGACCATGACCAAGGCTTGTTGGAGGAAATGAATTTGGTCAATTAAATTGACCTAGTATTAGAAGTCAGTTATGCTGTAGTCTAGAGGCACAATGAAGTGCTTGTTGCACAAACAGATCAGGTTCACTTTCTGCGGTAGATCCAAGTTTTACCCAGCCATAGTTAGACCAAGTGGAATTCCCAATGAACTTAAAAGGCCCACAACTAAGGCATATCAAAAGATGATGTCAGGGATTAGGATCTATAGGAAACTAATCAGTAAACAAGAAAGATTAAATATTTCAGAAATAAATAATTGAAATATAAATTGCAGAATACATAGAGATCAACACATCACACAAGAATTGCATGGAGAAAACCTTATGATCAACAATCCCACAAAAGCATCATTCTTTTACTTGAGAAAACTTTATAATGTCTGTCAACCAGACTCAAGAACCTGGATTTCACAATCTCTCCTCCCCTTATTCCAATGCCTCAATATCCCTTGCAGTTATGCTAATTCTCACACATATCCAATGATATATGCAAAATCATTCAATACATTTGCAATGTATTCTTCCCTATTTAATGTAAATCCCAAATAGGTTAGTTGATATATTTCTCAACTTTTCATGTAGAGATTGGTGACTGTTCACCAAATAACCATTTAAGGTTATTTAAGTTAATTAACATTTATAAAGCAACACTTTATAAATCACCCCACTTAATATGAGGAATGTCATATTTTATGTTATAAGGCTAAACCTTATAATTATAATAGAGCCTTATTAATCTTATTAAGACCACTTATAAGCATGATCCCCTAATCCCCTAATAAACATTATGCTCTATTAGATGATTCCATGAACAAGTCTTGGATTACTTTAAAATATGCCTCTTGATCAATGGCATCTAAGCCAACATGAAAAGTACTCTTTAGAAGAAACTGTTACACCCAATTAAGAAAAAACATTATTATGAATAGAAAAAAATTGAATGTTTATGAAAATAGAAAATGGAATGTGACCTTCTATCTTGAGAGTTGAGGATCAAGATATCTCAACTTGTGCCTGATTTAAAATGCAGTAATAACAGTATATTTTCAATCTTCCATGGAAAATATGTTGAAAGATGGCAAAACCTACCGAGTAAAATATTGCTGATGTTTGAAATCCAACTAAAACCCTTGTGATGTTGAAAATGTGGCTATAAAATGCACTCCATGAGATGAAAGGGGCTAGGTTCCAGTCAAAGACAGAAGAGCATTGCCATGACTCAAAGTAATTTGAATGTTCATGAAAGCAAAAAATGTAATATGACTTCCCATCTTGAGAATTAAGTTTAAAGCTGTATCCAGCGCAGCGAAAGGTAATCCAGGCAAGGCTGGAGGCGGAGGTGTATTCAAGAATGCAGATGGTCAGTCCCTAGGCCTTTTTGCAAATGATTTTGGAGTAGATACTAATAACATGTCTAAAGCCAAAGCTTTGTTGTGGGGATTAGTGATAGCCAGAGAAAAAGGATGGAGGAAATTATGGGTGGAAGGTGATTCTAAACTGGTAATTGGGGCTATGAAAGGAGGGCCGGTCCGAAATTGGAGACATGAGGTAATTTTGGAGGGAGCTAAGCAAAACGCAAGATGGTTCGAAGAAATACAATTTACTCATATTGGCAGAAAAGGAAATCAAGTAGCGGACTAGGCAGCTAACCAAGGAGTATAGATACTGGTATAGACTGCTTAAGACTTATAAACAGTATATGATAGGGGTATAGATACTGGTAGTAAGCTGATATTATAACAGTTAGATATTTCACTGCTCCAACTGCTAGTCGGACCTGGCTTTTTGGGGCTATCTAGCCTGAAACACTGGTCTTTTTTGGTTCCTAGATCCTAAACCAGGTAATATAACCCAAAAAAATAATAATAATTTAAAGATGTATCTCAACTTGTGCCTATTTCAAATGCAGCGACAACCATACATTTTTCAATCTTTCACAGGAATTTTTTTGAAATATACTAATAGAGTGAATCCTCTCAGAAAAATAGATGTTGCTTCAAATACAACTAAAAACCCTAGTGATGCTCAAAAAGCAGCTATGAGCAATGAAGCCCACAAGACGAAAGATCAAAAGAGAGGAGAAATTATCTCAAAGCACTATATGGTTGCACATAACCAAGAAAACATGTGAAAATTAGAGACGCCGATTTCTTCAATGGAATTGCAGCTAGAAACCCACTCTACCAAACAGGAAATTGTGAACTTCAAACCTGGCATGCATAAAGAATGTTGGGAATCAAACAACATTTGATGAATTTAAAGAAAGAACATTACTAATCCGTCAAGAAGAAATCCTCAAATCTAATGTTAATATCATCCAAACTAAAACCAATCAGTAAAATCCAAGCAATCGTTGTGAATTGATTGAAACTGTCAAATTGTGGTTGGAAATCTGCAGGGGTTTTGGTTCGGGTCTTATTTCAGGTTCATGATCATCTGGGTCTTATTTCAGGTGGTGTAGCAATTTCATATACCAACCCACTTAATCTGCTTGATTATTTGCATATTTAACACCTTGATAGGCATCTTGCATTCTTTATTTTCAATTTGCATAACCAATTCTCTTTTTGTAGCTGCCCTTGAAACAGTTAATAGATTGCTCTTCTTATTTAACTTCCACCAAGATGGCTGTTTATCAGTTTTGTAAACTTTGTCACCATTGTTTGCTTGGACCACATTCTGTAAATAGCATTACTTTCAAGCCGATAAAATGTCGCCATTATTAATTACACTTTCAACATTGTAATATCAATGTGCCCTTCTTTATCTTTTTAAAATTGGAGGTCACGATCCTCTACTCCCAATATATTTTTACTTGATGATCTATTATTTTAATTGTTCCTATATGCCCCAACTAATAGTGTCCATCATACGATCATACAATTTTTGTCTGTTCTACTGTCTTTGAGATTAAACAGACATTTGCTAATGTCATGAGCTCTTGCAATGCAAATTCCCCAGTACTTAACACACAGCATTCTTCTTCTTTCTGACCATTTTACATTTGAAACACTATGATCTTGCTCTTCCAAGTTTTATTGATCATCTTTATCATTAGCAATTTTGTGGTTTTGTCTAATTTGGACTCATGCCCGTCTTCATATTTCTCTCTTTCATCTCTCTCTTCTTTGTAAAAAGTTATGTTGCTTAATATCAGACCAATTTGGGTTTGTCTTCCTAACCTTCCCCCCCAGTTTTGGGAGGTTCTTGTTATGAAGCCATCGGCAACATGTTAGGGCGGTTCTTGAAGGTTGATGCTACAACTTTGGATATGGGGCATACTATTGTTGCTCGCATTTTAGTGGATATCGACTTCTCTAAAGCCCTCTTTGGAGAGGTTGTTTTGATGGTAAGGGACAGGCCATGGACGCAACTTTTGGATTATGAGGGTCTCCCCTTCCGATGCAAGCGTTGTTTCTTCACTTAGCCTCTGGTTGCCCTTATTCTTGTTGTAAGGGTGTGGCAACATGGTGGAAAGATGCACTTTCAGATCATTTAACTGTTCTTGCATCCCCTTCTGATGACTCTTCTCAGGAGGGCGAGCCTTCCCTTGAGTGTGATTCTTCTCTGGGTCACGCTGTTGGGGAGCCCTTGGTTTCCGTTTCTGCTCCTACTGCTGTTGCCAATTCTGGTTTGGTTTTTGTTGCTGGTCCTAGTCTGGATGTTGTCGTTGTTACTATTGAACCTGCTCTAGACGTTGTCCCAACTGCTGTTCTTGCTGATCTTGTTGCCTCTGCCGGATTGGCGGCTCCCCTTGCTACGTGTCATTCTTCTCCATTGGCGGTGCAAGTTTCCTCGGTTGCATTGTTAGCCCCTTCTGCGCATGGCTGCCCTTTGGCTGCGGGGCTTGATGAGGAGCCCACCCTTTTTCCTCGCTTTGATGACTTCGTCTCTGGGCTTTCTTGGACTATCGTTCATAGAAAGCAAAAAGGGCTCCTCAAGTCTGTTGCAGCTTCGCGACAGAGGGTCATGGGAGTTAGATTGCTACCTTTTGGGTCTAGTTTTGTTTAGACCCTTTGGCTCTGGTTGCCGTTCAACTACTAGATGCTTGCATTGTTCAACTAAACTTAGAGACTAAACAATGCAAAAACACAAAAATTGAATAGGTTTAACATAACGACACAAATGTTTTGGTAAATTAATTAAAGGAATCGATACAAAGCCACGATTTCCAACTTCGAATAGACTTGCAATACAAAGATTGCAAATTTGATAGAAGCTATTTAATTTACCTTAGCACACAACAAAACATCTTAATAGGCATTTAAAATTTAGATAGGCATAATAAATCCTATGGAGCGAATAAATATTAACAATTACAAATACTCAATGAACAGTAATTTCAACATAATGCAAGCATGAGTATTACCATTCCTTTGTCCCCCACTGAGTGCAAAAAAAACACTTATTTATATTGTTTACAAACAACTGCATTAAAATAAATAAATAAAACAACTATACTTCTACCTTAACTACGACTACTTGCATGAGTGCAAGTTTTATTACAAATTACAATCACAGGACTGTGAATTGAACTACCCATTAAAATATTACAATTATCCCTTAAAAGATCTTGTCTCACATGAAGAGATAAACGATCTAGAAATAGTTAACTTCGAGCTAAAAATAGAGGATGCTATAAATAGTGGAAAACTATAAATAGTGAATTCCAATTAAAAATAGCTTGTCCTAGAATATGCTCTCCTTTAAAAAAATGATGACGGCCAACACTAAAAATAGATTTTTCTAGAAGTGGCTCCTGTCATCAAAGGAGCTTTCTCTTACCTTGATCACAACAAAATTTTGAAGACACTGAAACTTCGACCTTCCTTGATGCCTTGAATCTAAAACAGCCATTGTATAGGATTTGAAACTAAAAATATAAATTTTCCTAAGAGAAACGCATGCCTACAAAACTGGCATTCGCCATTATACAAGGATTCCATTGCTTGTTTGAGTGTGCATTTCTCACCCTAGATGTACATTTGTATCTTGTCGTGCGCCCTAGCACTCATATGCATGCCTGGAAGTTAGCCTGCTCACACCTATATATGGTCGTGATTTTCTTACATTTATTGTCTATTTTTCTTTCCTTCTCTGTGCATGCATGCCTGGCAAACATTTTCATTCTGTTTGTGCCTTTTGATTCTAACACCTGAGCGTGATTTTTTTAAAAAACTACCCATTTTCCTTAACACACCTTTCACTAATGTCGGCTCCATCTCTCCTTAGCTTGTTTCTACTATTGCCATCTGTATCATTGACCCGTTCATACCTCTTTCCTTATATTCTCTTTCATTTTGATGACCCTGCAATACCAATTCCTTCTATGTCAGTATTTATGCTTTTTCTAAAATCTCTTTTGTTGTTTGTAGAGTTGCCATGTTGTTTGGAACTTTTGCATTTTTTTTTAAGCTTGGGCAATTCGGTGAATGTAATCCGTCCACCAAGTTCTTTGCCAAAAAGAAATCTAGCTTTAAACTATGTAATAGAAGGCAAGAGAAAGAGTGGACTACTATTTTATTTTGTTCGAGGCCTTGGTTCCCAACCATAGAGATTGATAATCCTTTGACCTTCTTGGAGCAATGAGATGATGAAGTTTGGAAACTTTGCCTTTGAGAATGAATGGATAGACAAGTCGAGCCACCTCTTCATCGATTTGAACTCCATTTTCCACTTTTGCAAACATGTTTGGAAACTTCATTGTTAATCTGCAAAGATACGAACAAGAAGTAACAAAGACGACATATACAAGACAAAATATGACTCATGCTTGAAAAGGATAAGGATTTAACTTTGAAACTTGACTTAATATGAAAATTTTCTGATTGGGTACAACAATTGGCTCTAACTGGGGACCACAACATATACTTGTGACGTAGGGCTTCAAAATCTCTAGTTTTATAGTAGACCAATGCTTTATCAATTGGGCAATGGACTCTGACTATTCCTATATCACCTAAATGATGACATAACATGACGTTATATCACAAAAAGGGGGAAAACAATACGTTATAACAAAAACATCACAAATTGGGAAACACAATACACACAATTTAGAAAACATAAATGCTCTTTACAAGTGAGAACAAAAGGAAACAAAATGGGTTACACAAAACCATATACCAACTAGGAAAAGTAACAACCTCTCCTGAGCTAGAAATCTAGTCGTGATAGCACATAGACTTTCAATCTCTGCAACACCTTCTCAAAGAACCATGGTTCAAGTGGATAGACAAAATCATGCAATGAGAAATTCAAGATGAATTGATTGATATGCATTGGTTCAGGTTGATTGTCTTCCATTACGAGAAATCTCTGTAGCAAGTGAAGAAATTGAGCCTCCTGAAGATATCTAGCAAGATCTTGAGGCTATAGTAATTTGTAGGCATTGTAATCACTACATTTTTGAATTGATCCTCTCCACTTGTCTCTTCAACATATGTGATCCTAAACTTAGTCCAACTCTCAAACTCTGGGAAAGGTTAGCGCTATTAAGAGAAAATCTCTCACCAACTCTTGACTTACTAAATCCACAACTAATACCAATGGAGAACCGTGTGCTTGAAACACTTCTTGACCATCTTCATCAGTTGAGACTTTGGCTAGCCAACCTACAGAGTCTGAATGTAAAAGATCATCAAGGTCTGAGTCTTCAAGCACCAGGTCATTATAAAAGTACACATGCTGAAAAATATCATCTTTTGGTAGCTCACTTCACCATCCATCATTCCACATTATTGGTCCTTGGATAAAATGAGTTTCTTTAGTGCAATCATCTTCAATTGATGTCTTTCAGTTCTCTACTATCAATCATACTGTTGTTATCTCCTATTCCTGGGGTATGAGTATCAATATGATTCTCTAATGGCATTTCATTATCTTTGACTATAAAATCCCCTTATAGATTTTTGCCCAAAAACTCTTCAATTTCTAATTTTTATAGTGCAGGCATTTTGTCAAACACTTTGCATTTTGTCATATTTATTGGTATTCTCAGAGAGAATGTTGTAGAAAAGTTCATTTGCAGTTTGATAACTTAAATCACTCATAAATGCATTCACAAGTGCAATGAGATATAGAGACAATATGTCAAATAGTTTGCAGTCATGTTATTCACAGAAAAGTATGTATACAATACCCAGAAGTTATTGATGTAAATCAGGAATTGCAATATTGTAAATGTATTTCAGAAATGCTCATACATACCAAATGTGTATGCTCAATACTCAACAAAGGAAGGACCTCATCTAGGCGGCCAGCCAAATAAACTTCCTTTCCATGCTTGCGTCCCTCTTTTGGTATATATTCAATCCTTCCAAACACACGTCAGCCCAAGGATGTGAAGCGCCCAATATTTGTAGTGGCGGCTCCCACATATGCTACGGCATATAATATGAAGTGTGTTATTTAAAAACCTTGGCAACAGTTAATGTATTAGGGAGCTGCGGTTACCACAAAGGTTGCAACTTCAACAAAGACCCACTCCAAAGTGGCGTCTCAATGAAATAGTTTCCGACACTAAGCGTTGGAAAATATAGGGATTAAAAACCCTCAAATAACCACAATGTCTTCATTGAAATATTCAACATAAGCCTTTGTCCAAAACCTCAATCTGCATAAAGTATTCTTCAAATTTGTATTACTTGTAATCTCACAAATTTACCAAGATGACCTCTTGCAGAACCAATACCCCAAATCCTATAAATGATATCTCTTTTCAACACAATAGCTTTGAAACGTGTATGGACTATAAGTGCACCTTTGAATTCTGAGTGAACCCACCAAGAAAGGTTGAATGGGTTTTCGTCCACACAACCAAGTACCCAAGGGTTTTTGTCCTAGGGTTTGCTGAACCAAAAACTCTAACTCTCAAAGAAAACTCTGCGAAAATGAAATGTCAAGAATGAATTGTTTTTTGGCTCCCATCACTTTTATATCCTTCTTTGAGAGAATTAACTTTATTTTCTTTTAATTTATTTCATTTTCCCACTCACATAAAGTGACCCACTTTATAATTTTCCATTGACATGAAATAAAGTCACTTTATTAAAATCCAAGGTTCAGCGTTTTAATTAATTAAATATAAATAATCCTTAAGAACTTAGGACTATTTAAAATTTAATTAATTAATTATTCCCTTATATCACCCGACTTAGCCTACAGGAATTAAATAGGCTAACGATTTCCTGCAAATGTCTCATTCGGAAGAAGGGGACATTAAAGTCCTCCCTTCCTGAAATTGCTTGCCCACAAGCAATTGCGAATTCAGATGCTGAAGAATTTGCTCTCCCTCCCAAGTGGCATCCTCTAGGGGCAAGTCTCTCCATCTGATCAAATACTCCTTAAGCACTCTGCTCCTTAGTCTCCTCTCTCTGACATCCAAGAAAGCATCAGGAACCAAAACCAATTTGCCCTCCTCATCCAAGGGTGGAAGCTTAGGAGATGAAGTGATATGCTTCCTAAGTGCCTTTTTGAGGCAAGAAATGTGAAACACATTGTGAATTCTACTACTCTCAGGCAACTCCAATTCATACGCCCCCTCTCCTACTCTCTGGACAATCCTGTAAGGACCATAGAAGCAAGGCTTAAGCTTCTTTGCACCACTCTTCTTCAATGTAGATTGTCGGTACGACTATAAGCACAAGAAAACTAAGTCTCCAACCTCAACTCCTCTCAACCATGTGCCTATCTATATAGATTTTCTGTTGATTCTAGGCATGATGAAGATTATCCTTAAGTGACTTAAGGATGTCCTTACTCTCATGAATCAAAGGCTAAGTCTACAAAAGGCATAGCATCATACCCATACAATGCTTGAAAAAGAGTCATACCAATTGACATGTGGTAGGTGGTGTTGTAACAATGCTCACTCAAATATAACCACATGATCCAATCCTTTTGTTGCCCCGCAACATAGGCGCGCAAGTAATCCTCCACCCATTTGTTAACAATCTCTCTCTGTCCATCATTTTAAGGGTGGTAACTGGTGCTCGAGGTGAACTCTGTGCCAACTAACCTGAATAGCTCCTGCTAAAATACACTGAGAAACCTGTTATCCCGATCACTGACAATATTCTTCGGTAATCCATGGAGTCTAAACACCTCCCTAAAGAACAACTCTACAACCTGAGATGCCTTATACTCAGATGATATAACAAAGAAATGTGCATTCTTGGTTAACATGTCGACCACCACAAAGATGCAATCTTTGCCTTGCACTCTCAGAAGACATGTAATAAAATCCATAGATATACTTGTTGGAATTAGACCGGACAATTGAGAGGGGGCGGGGGGGGGGGGGCTGAATCAGTTGCCACACAAAATAAACCTTTTCTGCTTTTAATCTTCTTTATTAACTTACTATCAGATTAATGATGTAAACATTAAAGCATGGATCAACAACATATGAGCAGAAACGTAAGCAACACACTGACACCAAGATTTTGATGTGGAAACCCGGTTAAGGGAAAAACCACGGTGGGGGTTAACCCACAAAGATTTGTACCCTGTTAAAAGTACTTTAAAAAATAGAAGGCACATGCCTTCAGGCGCACTACCTAGAGCTCACTGCTCAAAAGAGAGGCTCATTGCCTACAGAATTTATTTTAAAATAGAAAGAATTAACTGAGAAATAGCATCTACTTCATGCCTGGTTCAATTTCATTGAATGCTCACAAAACTTCTACTCTGCCCCAAATACTTCTTCTCTAACTCTTCATCAAAACAACTCTTGTTCTTCTGCTTCTCCTCTCCTCTGCTCTGCCTTTTGATCATTTCTTCAGATTATATTATTTTCGCACAAGGATGATTTTCCATGACTCATCAACAAGTATTTATATACTTCATCAACCTTGGAATGAACATCAAGGTTGACACTACAGGCATCTGACTTAATGCGAATCACTAAGTTGCAAGGCAAACATAACTAGGACTCAAATCTTCCTTGATCAACACGCTACACTTCATAGAATTGCTCTTAGATCATCCACAACACGCCTGAATCATCCAGTTGGCCAAGACTGGGAAGAACAACAACACCAAGAAGGAAATCTTTATTGACAAGCTCAAACTTCAATGCAGACCTCCAACATAACAGTCATTCAATCCAGAGACTTCCACAAGCACATTGATTTCAACAAAAACATCCGCAATCCTCCAAATCATCAGAATCGCTTGCATCTTCCTCCAGAACCTCAAGAACACTGTCTGCCATGACTGCCACTTTAGAAAGATTGCTTGCGAACCTCCAAACCATGAACCACTTGAATGGATGATACACACTGACTTCCCAAATATGCCTCCAGATCTGGAAATCATCATTTGACATATCTAGAACAATCTGGACCTCTTTCCTGTCGCTCTGTCTCTTCTGAACACTGCAAAACTGGTTCTACTCAGATGACCATAGCTTCTTCAAATCTTCATGCGAACCCTTCAAAGCTTAACTAGAGCTTCTTCAGACAATCCTCTACTCAGCCATATGGTCCGCATACATTGATCCTCATTAATTTTCTCAATATCCTCACCAATCCAGTCTTCTACACATGCAGTAAAATAGGATACAGTTGACACCAATGGCAACAAGGATATGTTGACATCAATGACAACACCGCTTAGGCACATATTTGCAACAATCTTCCTCTTGGTCATTGATGGCAACATATGATGTGAAAAACTGATTTGACTATCAAGACAAGACCTTCTCCCCCTTTCTCTTATCACTTCTGCAATCACTTTCTTCATTGCTTTCCCTTTCATCAGCAATTAGTTTTTCACATGAACTTCTCTCCCCCTTTGACATCAATGGCAAAGGGCACATATTTGCAATCTTTTCTCCTTATTTTTGATTCAAACCAAACTCAAAAATTACAAGCAGACTACTCCCCCTGAGTAGTGCCTCCTTGACATCAATCCGGATCACAAGATGTGACTGTGAATTCTACCAGATTGATGCACTCTAGTGCATCTTAATTCTGATCAGGAGGGGTAATAACCCCCAACTTCTCTCTGAGATACTCAAAAGTATCCTTGGGAAGAGGCTTAGTGAAAATATCCGTAATCTGATCCTTTGAAGATACAAACTCCAACTTGACTTCATTCTCATTTACCTTCTCTCTCAAGAAATTAAACTTGATGGATATGTGCTTTGTCTTTGAATGCAACACTAGATTCTTTGAGATGCTTGTTGCACTTGAATTATCACAGAAGATTGTGACCGGATCCTCAAACACAATTCTAATGTCCTTCAACATTTGCTTCATCCACAAAACTTGACTGCAATTGTTTGTTGCTGCTATATACTCTGCCTTTGCTATGGATAAGGATATTGCCTCTTGCTTTTTTCTTAGCCAAGAAACCAATCTACTTCCCCAGAAGAATGCACCACCACTAGTACTTTTCCTATCATCCACATCTCCTGCCCAATCAACATCTGTATATGCATGAAGAGTAAAGTCATTGTCTTTTGGATACCACAAGTCATAATCAAGTGTTCCTTTGAGATATCTGAAGATTCTTTTGACTGCTACAACATGGGATTCTTTAGGATTAGCTTGGAATCTAGCAACAAGCCCTACTGCATTCATGATATCAGGTCTGGTCTGAGTCAGATAGAGCAGTCCTCCAATCATTAGTCTATACCTTTTCTGATTTGCCTTAGGGGAGTCATCATCTTTACTCAACTTACATCTGGTTACCATAGGCGTACCTACTGGCTTTGAATCTTCTATTCCAAACTTCTTCAACAATTCTTTCACATACTTAGACTGAGATAGAAAGATACCTTTATCTGACTGAGTGATTTGCAGACCTAAGAAGAAATTCATCTCACCAAACATGGACATCTCAAATTCACTTTGCATCTGATCAGCAAATGTTTTCCACATGCTCTCATTTCCACCAAAAATGATATCAAATAACAAATACCTCAACAATTAGAATATTCTCATGATCAATCTTGAAGTAAAGATTACTGTCAGCAATGCCTTTGTTATATCCTAGCTTTAGGAGATACTTATCTAATCTTACATACCAGGCTCTTGGGGCTTGTTTGAGTCCATATAATACTTTCCTCAATCTGCAGACCATGTCTTTCTGATTAGACAACTGAAATCCTTCTGGTTGTTCAATGTAGACTTTTCTAACTCTCCGTTTAGGAATGCTGATTTGACATCCATCTGATAGACCTTGAAATCTTTATAAGCAATAAATGCAAGAAATAACCTGACTACTTCTATTCTTGCCACCAGAGCAAAAGTTTCTTCAAAATCAATTCCTTCTACTTGAGATTATCCTTTGCATACCAACCTTGCTTTGTTTCTTACAACTTCACCATTTTCATTTAGTTTGTTCCGGAAGACCCATTTAGTTCCAATCACATTTTTGTCCTCAGGTCTAAAAACAAGATCCCAAGTGTGATTCTTTTCAATTTGCATTAATTCTTCTTCCATTGCCTTTACCCAATTTTCATCTTCACAGGCTTCACTTACTGTTTTTGGTTCAATATTTGAAATTAGACAAATCTCTTCTTGATCTTCAGCAATTCTTCTCCTAGTTCGAACACCTTTTTTTCTATCTCCTATAATTTGATCTTCAAGATGATTCATCCTTACATACCTGGGAGTTTTGGGATTTGCTTGAACTTCTGATTCTTGAGCTTGTTCCTCAACTTATGCACTAACATCTTGAATTATTGGATTTTCTGGATCAATCTAGATCTGAGTTTGAGTTTGCAATTGCCTTTCTTGACTTGGATTTTCATCTTGATCATCAGAATCATATCTACAAGACCTGGAATGTCCTTCCTTGCTCTCATCAACTCTGACATTAGCACTTTCAACAATCTTTTTCAACCTCTTGTTAAAGCATCGGCATGCTTTGCTTTGAGTAGAGTAACCCAGAAAAATTCCTTCATCACTTCTTGCTTCAAACTTGCCTAGATCCTCATCTCTTTTGATATAGCATTTACTACCAAAAACTCTAAAATATCTCACAGTAGAAGGATGACCAAACCAGAGTTCATAAGGAGTCTTACCAGAATTTTCTTTGATCTACACCTGATTAAGAGTGTAGACAATAGTACTCACAACTTCTCTCCAATAAACTTGTGAAACATTTGTTTCCATCATCATGGTCCTGGCAGCTTCTTGAATGGTCTGATTCTTTCTTTCTACAACTCCATTTTGTTGAGGAGTCCTAGGAGCAGATAACTGTCTTTTTATTCCATGCCTTTCACAGAATGTATCAAACTCACCGGAGGTAAACTCTCTACCTCTGTCGGATCTCAAACACTTTATCTTCACACCAATCTCATTTTCAACCATAACTTTAAACACTTTGAATTTGTCAAGAGATTTTTATTTTTATTTTAAGAAAGTTACCCACATCATCCAGGAGTAATCATCAATCAGCAACATAAAATATCTATCTCCTTGCACACTCCTAATTCTAGCAGGACCACATAGATTAGTATGCACAAGTTCCAACTGCCCACTTGAAAATTGTTCTTTACTTTTGAATGATGTTTTGTTCTGTTTACCCAATTGACATTCTCTACACATGCTATCAGGTTTCACAAGTCTTGGAAGATCTCTCACAGCCTGAGTAGAACTTATCTTGACAATGTTATCAAAATTCACATGACACATTCTCCTATGCCACAACCAATTTTGATCTATTTGAGCAATCAAACAACTTTTACCAGAACTACTTAATTGAAAGATATTACCTCTAGTTTGTGTACTAGATACAATTTCAGTTCCAGAGCTTTCCAAGATTCTGCATTTACCATCCTTGAATCGGAGATCATAACCCTTGTCAACCAACTGTCCAACACTGAGAAGATTATTCTTTATCCCTTCCACATACAGAACATCATTGGTGTTATTCTTACCATCAAAAGAGATGGATCCTCTACCATGGATTCTACCAGCTGAGTTATCTCCAAATTTTACAAGCCCACCTTCATATTTTTTAAGGCTTATAAACTTACTTTTTATCACCAGTCATATGATGAGAACATCCACTATCAATCGCCCATTCATCCTTTTCAACAACCTGAGCAGCCAAGGCACTTTCCACATGTTGGTTTTTTCCCAGAATGGATGCTTACTCCTAGATTTCCCTACAAGGTAGCCATCAATGATCAACAAGATCTCTGGGCCAGGGGCCAACAGTGTAGGAGATAGACTCTATATTTTATCTTCTCTTCTTCTTCAGGCTCTGCAAAACCTAGGGGGGTATTCCCTACTCAACATCCGTGAGGATATGCATATAAAGGCTGGGATGCTGACATAAAGCAAATAAGTCCTCCTGTAAGTAGACCAAAACTGTAAGATAAGAGCAAAGGGGCTAGCTTTGGGCCTATTTGCAGTTGTAGACAGAGGACTTGGATCCTAAAACTAATTCTACTGTCCTAATGGTTGTTTTGGAGTTTTGATTTTGATTTTATATTTGGATGCAGAGATGAACATGGTATGTAACACAAACACAAAGCTAGATCAGTGCCTATCCAGGGCTTGGAGTCAGTAGACATACACCTGTGAATGATCAGCATGAACAACTAAAACTGGATTTCAGGGGGATACATGTGATATCTGCCTTACAGATATCTCCCAATACAAAGTGTTAAGCTATCTATACTTATGGCATCCCTATTGCAGTATACCCTTCCCAATATTCAATCTGAAAACAGTTTAATCTACCCCTTGAGCAGAAGTTAAGAGATTAAACATTCAACACAGGAATTCTATGTTCTAGAATCTTAGACATTCCTTGAATACCTAGACTTAGAAGAAAGATACATGCAACATTGGAGACAGAATTAGCACAACACATGCAATTATAGCATTATTCATATAAGATTAACCATGAAATCAGTGGATTCATGCAAAAAAACATATTACAGGAGATACATAAACTCACAAGTTTTGCTGCATAGAGCAACCAAAACCAACTGTATTGTATTACAAAGCCAAATGTTCAACTTTCAACAACCAAAAAATGAGTAACACTGTCTACCTATATCGGCCAGAAAGTGTACCTCTAGCATTAATTACATGTTTTTGACAAAAAACTGCTAGATACAGTCCTTAGAAGGAATGGCGCTCAGAGGTTATTGCTGCAACAGACAAGAGGGTAGACAAGAGTGGCCTCGAGCCCTGTGCCACCATCCGGGAGTCTTCATGCCAAAAATTGGGTACATGACTGTTCAACAACTCGCCCACGCCTCAGCATAGTCGCCATTTATGGCTCAACCACCCGTAGCCACCGAGAAAATAGTCGCAGCATTCAAAAAAGAACTTCTCGCCAAAACGCGTTTCACCGTAGGTTCAAATATGCAGGGAAATTAATCCCACATGCATGCCACAGAGACCCTTCTAGCACTTTAAGCGTGGTCGCATGCATATCAAATGTCGAGCGCTTTTGCCGCGCTCGACCCATGGTCCTCCGCCAAAGCCCCATCGCCCAGACCTACACCATCGGCCTAGCAAAAGGCCCCCCGGCTGATAGACCAACTCTCCTTGATGGCCACCAAAACACCCTCGTCGGCGAAACCTCCACTGTCGGCCCAACGACTAAATCTCCTGCCAACAACACAAGTCGCGCCGAAGACCACTTCATAATCCCTTGTCGCCAAGACATAGACCATCGGCACACCAATGAAAGCTCCCACCGACCTCAATAGTCTCACTGATGCAAACTACACTCCCCACCTCCGTCGGCATGAGCCACACCATCGGAGCATCCAAAAATCCTCTGGCCGACCTCAATAGTCTCGCCGACCGCAAACTCCACACTCCCTTCATCAACCAAAGAAAGACCATCGGGTTATCTCTCCACACTCCCACCGATAGTATGAGTCTCTCCGATGACTAGCTCGCACCCCGTTAGTGGTTACCAGTCCACCTTCCTCATCCATCGGTATGACCAAAACCATCGGTGAACCACAAAATGCCCTCGCCGATAGCATCACTCCTGCCGATAACACATCGGCTTGTCACCTCCGTCGGTGTGACTTACACCGTCGGAACAGCATCTCAAACCTATGCCGATACCTGTCATCATGCTGATGCATCAACAAGCTAGACTTTGCCCCTTGGTCGGCCAGACACATGCCGATGACCACACACACCTTCCAAGCTCTCGTCGGCCAGACCATCCATATCGGCCAAACAGAAATGAAGCCTGCCGATAACAATGATCACCCCGATACACATATCCCTCGACGAGACACATGCCGATGACACCTCATCGGCCAAACATCCACAGTCGGTCGAACAAGAAATTGCTTCGCCGATGATGCCGATCACTCCGATGAGACCAAAATCATAAAGCTTTGAACCATTGAACCGATGAACCATTGAACCTTGAAGAAAAGGGTTCAAGCGGGTGGTTTAATGCGATGGTTCAACCATACCGATTGGATTCACTCACGGAAAATATGGAACCAAAGCGCCTTTGCTGTTGAACCACGAACCATTGAACTGTGAGAAAAGGGTTCAAGCGGGTGGTTCAAACCGAGAGTTCAAAGACACAATTGGAGCACTCAAAAAGAACTTTCACCGATGACAAGTACTCCGATGAACAAGAAGACTTAGGGCTCAAAAAGAAAAAACCCTCCAACATGCAGAAACAACCTCCAGACCAAAATGAGTGCCAACACTGGCTCCGAATGGGGATGTGTAGGTGCAAAACTGCAGCGAGAACCAGATCTCCAAGCAGACCAGGCAAAAACCAAAAAAACATGAACTGTACAAGGCATTTACAATATATACATACTTTTTACACATGTGCACAGAGATGGGCCATCATGCAAATTAAAACTTGAGGAACTGACCATGCACAGGAAATTCCAAAGCTTCACCATCTAGGGCCTGGAGAAAATAAGAGTCCTCTCCATGAGTGCTGCAAATCTGATATGAGCCCATCCATAAGGGTTCAAACTTACCATGTTTACCCCTATCCTAATTTTTTGCATTCCAAATGAGCACCAGATCATTGATTTGAAACTTCCTTTTAGTAGCTCTCCTATCAAACAGATATTTCATATCTTGTTGTCTCTTGAGGTTGATCTGATGTGCTTTCCTTCTGTTCTCATCCAGTGCAGCCAGCTGGTTCCCTCTTTTTGTCATGGAATCTTCAATCTCCTCATCATTATCTTGGATAAATTTGTAAACTGGTAGGAGATTGTTTACGGGCAATCTAGCTGATGCGCCATATACTATTTCAAAGGGTGACATCCCAATAGCCTTTTTTACTGTCACCTTGTCAGCCCATATTGCTAACTTTAATTTTGAGTCCCAAGCTCTCTTGTTCTTGTCCAGTATCCTCTTGATAATTTTCATGATGCTTTTATTGCTTGATTCTGCTTGACTATTTCCTTGTGGGTGGTATGGTGATGCATATGATAGATTTATCCCATACCTGTTGCAAAAATCATCAAATTCACCTGATTTGAAGCACATAGCATTATCAGTGACTATCTTGAATGGTACTCCAAACCTGATGATAACATTTTCCAGTATGAAATCCGTCACCACCTTACTTGTAGCTCTCTTAGTTGGAATGGCCTCAATCCATTTGGTAAAGTAATCAGTTGCCACCAAAATCCAACTGTGTCCCCCACTTGACTTGTCTACAATTTCCCCTATGAAGTCAATTCCCCATTGCTGAAATGGAGCATCCACAGTTACAGTTCTGAGGGGTAAAGCACCATCATATCTCAACTTTCCTGAGAATCTTTGGCAAGGGTCACACTTCCTCACTAACCTTTGTGCATCTGAAAAGAGAGTGGGCCACCAATATCCTGCTCTGAGAATCTTATGAGCTGTTGTTTGGGCAGTATAATGTCCACCACACAATCCCTTATGCATGTCATTCAAAACATTGTTAGCCACATCCTCATCCACACACCTCAGCAGCACACCATCAGGGTTTCTCCAGTATAGCTCATCTTGAACAATAACATACTTGATTGCATGTAACTTTAAAGTCCTCTTTTGACTGTCGTTAAAATGGGAAGGACAATTCAGATTTTGCAAGTAATATATAATATCCTTATACCATTCAGATCTTGATATATCTACACTCTCATTTTGGACTGCATTGACTTGGCATGCTTCCAAGTTTGACTGTGCCATCATCTTGGCTAATCCTTGTCCTCTTACCAACTTGGTAATTTGTATCTCTATGTTGAACTCCTGCAATTTGTTTATCCATCTGCACCTTCTTCTAGTCACCTCTTGTTGAGTGAATATGTCTTTGACTGCCGCATGGGGTACATATGCAATTATATGTGATCCTACCAGGTATGGCCTGAAACTTTTGATAAGTCTGACTAATGCATATGCCTGTTTCTCCATGATATCATATTTCAATTCAGAAGCCTGCAAGGACATACTGAAGAAAGCTATGGGTTGCTCAAATCCATCCTCATTTTTCTGTAGCAAACATGCAGCAACAGTGTGAAAGGAAGCAAATGAAAACAATTGGAATGGCCTAGAAAAATCAGGAGATTTAAGAACAGGGGCCATCTTGATTGCCTCTTTGATACTCTGAAATGATTCAATTGCTTCACTTTCCCAGTGGACAGTTGCATCCTTCTTCATCATCTTGGAAATGTTCCTTGTGGTTTCTACAAAGTTGGGAACAAATCTCCTAACAAAATTTATCTGTCCAAAGAAGGACTGAACTCCTTTTACAATTTTTGGCATTTGAATTCTGTCAATAGCAGCTACTCTCTCTGGATCTATCCTAACTCCATCCTTGGAAATAATGTGCCCTAGGAGCTTTCCTTCAACTACCCCAAAGGCACACTTCTTTGGATTTAAAGAAATACCATATTCTAGTGCTCTTATGAAAATCTGCTCTAGATGCAAACAATGCTGCTCCTCCTTCTTTGAATAGGCAGTCAAGTCATCTTGATATACAGCCAGGATTGAATCAACCAACCCTGCAAAAGCAACATCCATTGCTCTTTGAAATGTAGCACCTGCATTTGTTAGTCCGAATGGCATTCTAACATATACATAAGTTCCCCATGGAGTGGTGAAGGCAGTTTTGTACTGTTCTGATTCCTTTACCTTCACCTGATTATACCCTGAAAATCCATCCATCATGGATAAGAGTTCACAACCAGTCATTTTTTGCAACATAGCTTCCATATTAGGCAGTGGATAGTTATCCTTTAAAGAGGAAACATTCAAGTTTCTAAAGTCAACACAAAGCCTAATATCACCATTCTTTTTCCTGACTGGGATAAGGTTAGACACCCAAGTTGAATGCTTGATTGGCACAATTATTCCAGCTTCCCTAAGCTTTTTGAGTTCTTCTTGCATCTTTGGAGCTAAGGTAGGATTAATAGGTCTTTGCCTTTGTCTAAATGGCTTAGCTCCAGGCTTCAATGGGATCTCATGCTGGAATAGATCTTCCCTATAGGCTTTTAGGTCCTCATATGACCAAGCAAAAACATGTTTATACCTTTTCAGTAATGCAATCAGCATACTCTTGATGTGTGGTTTGAGCTGCTTACCAATGTATACCTTCTTGGGGGCCTGAGATGTCCCCAAATTTATCTCTTCTAAATCTTCCTTGTTTGTGGGAGATGTCTTTGTGACCAATTGGTCTCTACTGTCAAAAGCTTTTTCCAAAGCTACTAACCCTCTAGGGATTTTATTAGTCTTCAATTGAATTATCTCTTTCCCCACAAGAGTTTCTTTTCCATCTATAGTCTCTACAAAAGCTTGGAAATCAATTTCTTGATTCTTATATTCATCTATGCAGTGCAAAAATTTTAACAAGTCCCTATCATCATTAAACACTTGCCAACTGCATATGTTCTCTGGTACTGCAGGCCTGATTTAACTTCTACATTTGTAACATCTGACAAAGTGATGTCATCTGGCCTTATTGCAACATTAGCTAAGAAATCAACCATAACATTCTTTGATCTCTCTACCCAGCCTATTGAAAATGCATCAAATAGTTCAATGGTATCCCAAACAGCATGCTTGTATTGTTTCAATCTTTTGTTTTTTGAAGCATACCTATCTCTAATTTGGGATACAATTAGCTCAGAATCCCCAAATACTCTTAGCATCTTGATTCCATGTTTGAGAGCTATATTTAGGCCTAAGAGTAAAGCCTCATATTATGCAATGTTGTTTGTGCAAACAAACCTCAGCAAGAAAGAGAATTTGAAGAGCTTACCATTTGGAGACAGAAAAACAACTCCAGCTCCAGAGCCTTCTTTTGCACAAGCTCCATCAAAATACATGGTCCATAAACCTTGCTAGTCCAGCTCTTTAATGCAAACATTTTTCTCCTTATCTCCTTTATCATCTGAGACAACCTTGAAGTTATCACAGTCAGTGTTTACAAAGCATATCTGTTCCTCTGCTTCTTGGTCTTCCACTGTCTCTGATGATCTTTCTTCTCTGATCAGCTTAACATCCCTGCCATTCATTGGAATCATGGCATATGACAGGTCCAGCTGCATACTTCCACCAATTAGTGCTACCCATCTTCTTGACAGCAACATACCATACTGTGGCTTGATGTCAACCACTGTTATATTCATTTTATATCTTTTTTCAGGAAATGCTGCCAGTTTGAAATCTACATCCTTCATGATTCCAATAACTGGTACCTCTCTAGCATCCATAGCATAACATTTTCCACATGCCTTGTCAATTTTCAATCCAGCTTGTTGCATGATGGCTAAAGGCATGATATTTGTAGATGCTGTAGAGTCAAGCATACAATTTCTGATTATTTTTCCATTTATAACCAGGGATACATAAAATGGTTCCACTTGTGAGGGGCAGTTTGTCATAGTCACTCCTAAATAGACCTCAGGAGCCTCATCTTCTTCATTGCATATGACATGTTTCTCACCCTGGATCTGAACATTCTGCTTAGCTTGAAAAGGCACCCCTAAAATTAGGGATATTGTCCTATTCTTGATCTCTTCAATCTTCATCAGTTCCATAAGTGGAACAGAGACTTTTACCTGGGAAAGGACTTGAGCTATATCAAATGGAGCATAATTTTGTATAACAGTTGTAGCTTGCTCCACAATCTTGTTTTTATCCTGAACTGATTTAACTTTTACTTTCATAGTTCCCTGATCATTCTTGTCTTGGGAGCCTTTACTTTGATCTTCAGCCTGGGGGATTCTATTTTCTGGTCCTTGAGATTCATGACCTGTTCTATGTCTAAAATTCTGTTTATTATTAACCCACTGCCTCTTTTGTAATTCCATCCCCTTATGACCATGCACTGGATGACCTGCAGAAATACCTTCTGGCTGATGTGGGCTGCTTATCTGAGCTTTACCTCTGAGATTGTAGTTACTCTTGATTTGGGCCACTGCTGCGGTTGTGAGGGCCGTAATTTCCTCATCAGAAGGTCATTGTAAGTTACTCAGAAAATTGTGTGAGCTTTGAGCATACACATAGCTTTCTTCATTACCTTTATCATAAAAATCCTGTTGACAGGCCTGAATTCCATTATCTGTACTCTCATCAGCATCATAAAGAGGGTATCCACTGCTTATGGACATCATATTAACATCATCATCTTGCACATAATGTGGCTCATTGCATTCATTACAAAATGCAGCATTATCATACAAGGACTGAGCAATCATACACTGTGACTGTGAATGTGGCATCTGACAAATTATACACCATGGAGTATCATCAACAATATTTATAGCTTTCTTTATAGGATCAGGAGTTTCTTTGACATGTTGAGTTCTCTGATTTGTGTTGTTATGTGGGAATATAGGCTTACCATTATGCTAATTGGTATTATAAGGCATATCATGCAATGATGGTCTCTTTTCCTGCCTTTGGTAGACTTGCCTATCAAGACCTATCCCTTTTTCACTTCTAGCTAGTCTATAGCTTAGGTCCTTAACAACATTTGCCAATTTGTCTATCTTATCTTCAGGGGCAGGTGTATTACCTTGAGTGTTCTGAGGCTTGTTTGGATTCTGCAGAATTTTCACATCATCCCTTCTGTTTGTCTTGCCTGATGCTTTCCTGTTGTTCTCAATATTCACTGCAATTCTGAAAGCATCCCTGATAGTAGCAGGACTTTTATCTCTTAATCCATATGCAGTTTTTGCATCAAAGGCATTGATATACAATATTATGCACATTGGTTCATTTGGCCTCATGTGATGTGGCAATTTGTTTAACACTTTAGTAAATCTTGCATTAAAATCTGCAACCTGCTCATTTGACCCTTTAGTGATACTGGTAAACTCATTTACAAAAAAGCTAGGGTCAGTTTTGTCACCATATTGCTCCTTGAACACCCTTTTAAAATCAGCCCATGATGAAATACTCCGGTCAGGCAGATTCTTGTACCATTCTCTTGCCTCATCTACTAAAGATTGCATGAATGACTTCATGAAAACATCCTCATGTTCAACCTCAAAGTTATCCATGACATTTTGAAAAGCCTTTAGATGATCTTCTCCTGACACAGCGTTGTTTCCTGAAAATTTAGGCACTTACAGCCTTAGATGCTTGTCAATGGGGTTAGGATACCCAGGAATACCATCAAATACCAGCTATCTGAATCTATCTAGCTGCATGTGCTGTCTGTCAAACTGATTAGCATTAATCTTTTTGCATTCATTCTGGTTTCTTACATTGTTCAGTGGTATCCTAGCATCATTCACATTTTGTCTTTGATCATTATGCTGATGTTGCACTTCATTTCTTTGCTGATGTCTCTACACATTTGCATTCTCAAGGGTAGGAATTGAATCATTTTGGGCAGTCCTTAAAGCTTGCACTTTCTGCCTCATGTCATCTCTGATTTTCATGGCTTGTAGATATTCTAGTTCTGCTCTCAGATTTCTGATTTCTTCAGCTAACTGTTCTTCTTTAGGCATAGAGGTAGATGGTCTCATACCATTCTGGTCATCATCTTCATCATCCCTCAGAGACTCTGCCTCTTCAAACCTTTCACTAGGGTCTAGAAATGGGTGTTCTTGGAACACCTCTGACCTCATTCTCACGCTACCACCCTGTTGCCTCTCATATGCACCCTGAATATCAGCTTCTGCATTTGAAAAGTAAGGCACATGCTGTCCTGATGGCCTAGGGTTATCTTGCATATCATCATTTTTTCTGGAGGAACTCTCATGACTGACTGAGACATCTCCCTTTCTTCTGTACATCATTCTTCTTGTTACTGGTAACTCTTCAAATAAAAGATTTTGTTGGGATCTTCTCCCCTGCATATAAATTTTACTTTGACCAGTTGGGAGATTACTTCGGAGTCGCCACCTATTACTAGGAACTGTTTTCTTTTGTAAATCAGGGTTCTTTCACAAATTCCCCAGCGGAGTCGCCATTTTCTGTTGGTTTTTTCCCAGACTGGATGCTTACTCCTAGATTTCCCTACAAGGTAGCCATCAATGATCAACAGGATCTCTGGGCCAGGGGCCAACAGTGTAGGAGATAGACTCTATATTTTATCTCCTCTTCTTCTTCAGGCTCTACAAAACCTAGGGGGGTATTCCTTACTCAACATTCGTGAGGATATGCATATAAAGGCTGGGATGCTGACAGAAAGCAGATAGGTCCTCCTGTAAGTAGACCAAAACTGTAAGATAAGAGCAAAGGGGCTAGCTTTGGGCCTATTTGCAGTTGTAGACAGAGGACTTGGATCCTAAAACTAATTCTACTGTCCTAATGGTTGTTTTGGAGTTTTGATTTTGATTTTATATTTGGATGCAGAGCTGAACATGGTATGTAACACAAACACAAAGCTAGATCGGTGCCTATCCAGGGCTTGGAGTCAGTAGACATACACCTGTGAATGATCAGCATGAACAACTAAAACTGGATTTCAGGGGGATACATGTGATATCTGCCTTACAGATATCTCCCAATACAAAGTGTTAAGCTATCTATACTTATGGCATCCCTATTGCAGTATACCCTTCCCAATATTCAATCTGAAAACAGTTTAATCTACCCCTTGAGCAGAAGTTAAGAGATTAAACATTCAACACAGGAATTCCATGTTCTAGAATCTTAGACATTCCTTGAATACCTAGACTTAGAAGAAAGATACATGCAACACTGGAGACAGAATTAGCACAACACATGCAATTATAGCATTATTCATATAAGATTAACCATGAAATCAGTGGATTCATGCAAAAAAACATACTACAGGAGATACATAAACTCACAAGTTTTGCTGCACAGAGCAACCAAAACCAACTGTATTGTATTACAGAGCCAAATGTTCAACTTTCAACAACCAAAAAATGAGTAACACTGTCTGCCTATATCGGCTAGAAAGTGTACCTCTAGCATTAATTACATGTTTTTGACAAAAAACCACCAGATACAGTCCTTAGAAGGAATGGCGCTCAGAAGTTATTGCTGCAACGGACAAGAGGGTAGACAAGAGTGGCCTCGAGCCCTGTGCCACCATCCGGGAGTCTTCATGCCAAAAATTGGGTACATGATTTTTCAACAACTCGCCCACGCCTCAGCACAGTCGCCATTTATGGCTCAACCACCCGTAGCCACTAAGAAAACAGTTGCAGCATTCAAAAAAGAACTTCCCGCCAAAACAAGTTTCACCGCAGGTTCAAATATGCAGAGAAATTAATCCCACATGCATGCCATAGAGACCCTTCTAGCACTTTATAAGCGTGGTCGCATGCATATCAAATGTCGAGCGCTTTTGCCGCGCTCGACCCACGGTCCTCCGCCCAAAGCCCCATCGCCCAGACCTACACCATCGGCCTAGCAAAAGGCCCCCCAGCCGATAGACCAACTCTCCCTGATGGCCACCAAAACACCCTCGTCGACGAAACCTCCACTGTCGGCCCAATGACTAATTCTCTTGCCGACAACACAAGTCGCGCCGAAGACCACTTCATAATCCCTTGTCGCCAAGACATAGACCATCGGCACACCAATGAAAGCTCCCACCAACCTCAATAGTCTCACCGATGCAAACTACACTCCCCACCTCCGTCGGCATGAGCCACACCATTGGAGCATCCAAAAATCCTCTGGCCGACCTCAATAGTCTCGCCGACCGCAAACTCCACACTCCCTTCATCGGCCAAAGAAAGACCATCGGGTTAACTCTCCACACTCCCACTGATAGTATGAGTCTCTCCGATGACTAGCTCGCACCCCGTTAGTGGTTACCAGTCCACCTTCCTCATCCATCGGTATGACCAAAACCATCGGCGAACCACAAAATGCCCTCGCCGATAGCATCACTCCTGCCGATAACACATCGGCTTGTCACCTCCGTCGGTGTGACTTACACCGTCGGAACAGCATCTCAAACCTATGCCGATACCTGTCATCATGCCGATGCATCAACAAGCTAGACTTTGCCCCTTGGCTGGCCAGACACATGCCAATGACCACACACACCTTCCAAGCTCTCGTCGGCCAGACCATCCATATCGGCCAAATAGAAATGAAGCCTGCCGATAACAACGATCACCCCGATACACATATCCCTCGGCGAGACACATGCCGATGACACCTCATCGGCCAAACATCCACAGTCAGCCGAACAAGAAACTGCTTCGCCGATGATGCCGATCACTCCGATGAGACCAAAATCATAAAGATTTGAACCATTGAACCGATGAACCGTTGAACCTTGAAGAAAAGGGTTCAAGCGGGTGGTTCAACGCGATGGTTCAACCATACCAATTGGATTCACTCACGAAAAATATGGAACCAAAGCCCCTTTGCTGTTGAACCACGAACCATTGAATCGTGAGAAAAGGGTTTAAGCAGGTGGTTCAAACCGAGAGTTCAAAGACACAATCGGAGCACTCAAAAAGAACTTTCACCGATGACAAGTACTCCGATGAACAAGAAGACTTAGGGCTCAAAAAGAAAAAACCCTCTAACATGCAGAAACAACCTCCAGACCAAAATGAGTGCCAACACCACATTTGCACAGCTAGCAGATTCAGTAGACACTGGATCTTCTTCTTTGATAGCAATGAACACCTAATCATTTTCAGTGGAACCTCCATGATCAGATTCATCATCTGTGACTCCTCCAGCTTCTTGGACATAGTAACATTTATTTTGACCTTTATATATGTTAGGGTTTGGTTTTGAAAACCTCTCCAGATATCTTGAGGCAAAATGACCAATCTTATTACAAGCAAAATATTTGAGTGGCAACTTTCCTTCATACTTACCGGATCCTCTTGGCATTCTTTTGGCAATAAGAGCTTCAAGATCTGCAGTCTCAATTTCATCATCTTCAAGATCCTTCCTTGCCTTCATAAATCTGTTTGATCTTGCTAAAGAGCTTTCACCTGGATCATATCTTTGTTTTCCATATACATTGGCCTTAAATGCAAATTTAGACTTAGGAAGAGAATCACCAAATTCACTTAATTCAAAAGCTGAAATTTTGCCAACCAACTGATCTCTTGTAACTTCTGAGATAGTCCTAATCTCCTCTATAGTAGCAACCTTATGTTTGTATGAATTAGGTAAAGATCTGAGCACTTTTGCCACAATCTCTAATTCTTCCAAAGTTCCACCAGCACACCTGATACCACACACAAGTTCATTTATCTTTTGCATGTAGATTGTGATGTTTTCATCTTCACTCATCCTCAGATTTTCAAAATTTCCTCTCAGACTTTGTAGCTTGGCACATTCGACAAATTCATCACCTTTATACAGATTCTCCAACTTCTTCTAGATTTCATGAGCATTTTTTAGTCCAAAGACATTGGTCATTTCTGAATCAGTAAGGGCACTCAATATGGCTTCTTTAGCTCAAAGGTTATTTTCAGCATCTTTGAGTTCATCTGGAGTTGATGGACCTTTCTCGGGAGGATTATACTCATCCTTAGTTAACACCCAATAAGCTTTACCCATGCATTGCAAATGGCACTCCATGTGACTCTTCCAAATAGAGTAATTTGTTCCATCAAATCTCAGACTGTCCTTGTAGGTCAACATCCTGGATCTCCTCAAGCGGTCAAGCTTCTTTTAGAGGATCTGGCTCTGATACCAATTGTTGGAATTAGACCAGACAACTGAGAGGGGGGGGGGGTGAATCAGTTGTCACACAAAATAAACCTTTTATGCTTTTAACCTTCTTTATTACCTTACTATCAAATTAATGATGTAAACATTAAAGCATGGACCAACAACATATGAGCAGAAACATAAGCAACACACTTGACACCAAAATTTTGATGTGGAAACCCGGTTAAGGGAAAACCATGGTGGGGGTTAACCCACAAAGATTTGTACCCTGTTAAAAGTACTTTAGAAAAATAGAAGGCACATGCCTTCAAGCGCATTGCCCAAAGCTCACTGCTCAAAAGAGAGGCTCATTGCCTACATAATTTATTTTAGAACATAAAGAATTAACTGAGAAATAGCATCTACTTCATGCCTGGTTCAGTTTCATTAACAAAACTTTTGCTCTGCCCCAAATACTTCTTCTCTAACTCTTCATCAAAACAACTCTTGTTCTTCTGCTTCTCCTCTGCTCTACTTTGCCTTTTGATCCTTTCTTTAGATTATATTTTTTTCGCACAAGGATGATTTTCCATGACTCATCAACAAGTATTTATACCCTTCATCAACCTTGGAATGAACATCAAGGTTGACACTACAAACATCTGACTTAATGCGAATCACTAAGTTGTAGGCCAAACATAACTGGGACTTAAATCTTCCTTGATCAAAACGCCACGCTTCATAGAATTGCTCTTAGATCATCCACAACATGCTTGAATCATCTGGTCAGCCAAGACTGGGAAGAACAACAACACCAAGAAGGAAATCTTTATTGACAAGCTCAAACTTTAATGCGGACCTCCAACATAGCAGTCATTCAATTCAGAGACTTCCACAAGCACATTGATTTCAACAAAAACATCCGCATTCCTCCAAATCATCAGAATCACTTGCATCTTCCTCCAAAACCTCAAGAACACTGTCTGCCATGACTGTCACTTTAGAAAGATTGCTTGCAGACCTCCAAACCACGAACCACTTGAATGGATGATACACACTGACTTCCCAAATATGCCTCCAGATCCACAGATCATCATTTGACATATCCAGAACAATTCAGACCTCTTTCCTATCGCTCAGTCTCTTCTGAACATTGCAAAAAAGGTTCTACTCAGATGGCCATAGCTTCTTCAAATCTTCATGCGAACCCTTCAAAGCTTAACTAGAGCTTCTTCAGACAATCCTCTACTCAACCATATGGTCCGCATACATTGATCCTCATTAATTTTCTCAATATCCTCACCAATCCAGTCTTCTACATAGGCAAAAAAATAGGATACAGTTGACACCAATGGCAACAAGGATATGTTGACATCAATGAAAACACCGCTTAGGCACATATTTGCAACAATACTCTCCTACTTCTACTCATGAATAGGTAATGGCTGCAACAAACCCACTGGGAAAGTATTCTCAGACTTATTCTGCTGACAAGTCATACACTCTCTGACATGGCGCAAGACATCATCTTTGAGACCCTTCAAAGAGAATCTCACTATGATCTGCCTATACATTTTGAAATAACCAGGATGTCCTGCAAGAGGTGTGTCATGAATGGCCCTGAAAATTTTCTCCTTCAATTTTGATTCAGGAACCAAATACGTTATGTCCTTGTAGTAGATGACTTCATCTACCACTCTGTACCTGTCATCCTGAATCTTACCATCCATAAGCTCGCATGCAAAAGTATTTTTGGAATACTCAACAAAGAGGTGAGCCTTTGAATCAGCTAAAATCTTTGTCGGGGCACAAAGTGGGTTTCCCGGAAAGTGCATCTGCTACAATATTCCTCTTCCCCTTCACACTCTCTATGTCAAAATCATAAGTTTAAATTTTTTTGACCCACTTTTGTTGTCTCATTCAAATCCTTCTGCTCCAAGAAATATTTCAAACTGTTGTGGTTCATTCTAACAACAAATTTTCTACCTGCCAAATACTACCTAAATTTTGCCAATGTATGCATGATGGCAAGCATCTCCTTATCATAGGTAGAGTATAGTCTCTCTACATCACAAATATTCTTGCTCTCATAGGCAATGTGATGCCTATTCTGCATAAGTATAGACCCTATTCCCTCACCTGAAGCATCACACTCCAAAACAAAAGGTTGAGAGAAATCAGGTAATGCTAAAACAGGACAAGTGCTCATTACCTCCTTAAGTTTGTTGAATGTGCATTGAGCCTTATCTATCCATTTGAAAGCTCCTTTCTTAGTGAGATATGTAAGAGGTGCACCAAGTTGAGAAAACCCCTTAATAAATCTCTTGTAGTAACTAAGGCCGAAGAACCCCCTCAAATCTGACAATGTCTTCGGCAGTGGCCAATCCAAAATGATATGAATCGTCTCTTGATGGACCTTCACCCCACAAGCACTGATCGCATGCCCCAAGTAAAGAATCTCTATCATGCCAATCTCACACTTGGAAGCCTTTGTGAACAAGGAATGTGCCTCCATAATACCCAACACCTCATCAAGATGCCTGAGGTGATCCTCCCAAGTCTTGTTGTAAATAAGTATGTCACCAAAGAATACCAGTAAGAACTTTCGCAACTGCTTGTTGAAGATGTGATTCTGCAAGACTGAAAGGTAACAGGAGCATTGGTCAAACCGAAGGGCATGACCAAAAACTCATAGTGGCCATAATGGCACCTGAAGGCTGTCTTGTGGATGTCCTGCTCACGAACTCTGATCTAGAAATATTTAAATCTATATTTTATTATTATTTTCTTTTCAAATTTATAATTAAAAAAAGAGATTTTGAATGAGAATTTTTTTTTTAATTTTAATTTTTTTTTATAACATTTAAAATCAATTCACACATATAATCATATATATACATACACATTATATATATTTTCAAATCTATATATTTTTTAAAACACTTAAAAACATAGATGCATGTAAATATATTTTTATATCTAAGACAACTTTTCAAGTGAATTATATATTTTTTCTCTTAACAATGAATGTATCTATAACAAATAAACCTCTTTGTTTATTACAAGAATACACTTCTATTTTTCAAAGCACTTACAATTATGATTGAATACAAAAAAAATTAAATGCAATATATTTTTTCTTATACAATGATTTATACAAAGAAATCTATTTTCCCTACAATAAACATATAAGTAGATCTCTCATTTGACAACTCTCACATGCATAAGGAAAAAAATAAATCTCTTTTCTAAACAAATCTAAAGTGTCATATGCACAAATATGAAAACAATCACATCCTCTCAAAATAAGGTTTACAATAGTCTAATAGCTTCAAGAGAGAGTTTCAAAACTCATATAAGACTTTCATCAAACACAAGTTTGTTATATTTTAATTCATCCCAATTCTAAAAAAACAAAGCTTCACGTCCAAGCCAATAGAGATTTGCTCACCTCCCAACTATATGATTTGCTCACAAGCCCACCCCTGAGTTAGAAGGTCTCAAGAAACCAAGTTTCACATCAAGGAATACACAAACACACAAATCTATAAATTATCTAAGAGCTAACACGACACATAAATCCACAAAGCATTTTTCTCACATCACATGATATCACACATCAAATACAAAGACACTCAATTCTTTGAAAACACTACAACCCCCACATGAATACTCCTTATATCACTAAGAAACATAAAATTCACACAAATATGCAAAGGCACTAATGCCTTAAAATAAATGTAAATTGAATATGTTTTCTCCAATAAAGGGTCCACACCTCCTTTCAACCCCATTATGTGGGTGGATTTTTACCCAATTAGGAAGATCCACACATAAAACACATAACACCCATCTCAAATGAGTTTAAACACATAATATCAACACAACAAGAGGAATTTCATGTAATAACAAGAATATTCATAAAAAATCTAACAAATTTTTAAATATCATTTCAATAACAAAAATTAACAACTTCCCGCTCGCTACTCGATTTGAATTTGAATTTTAATGGTTACTGGGGATCCGGGCGACTCCCTGGACCCACCGGTTTTGGGGTGTCCGGGGTCTTCTACGGGGAAGGTATCCTCTCCTGGCATGACATACTGTAGTGTGGACAGTCACATGCAGGGTGAAAAGGATTTGGAGTCCTTTGGCCATGCGCTGCAAGAAAAAGTGTTGGGGCCCAGGGCCTGGAAGAACGCCCTTTTAGGGAATGATTTGGAGGGTAGCCGTGCTACTCCAAGTGTTCGTGAAACAGCTAACGGGGCAGCATTAGTGCTCTCAGACCTTACAGTGGACAGAGTGGTATCCACCATGGATAACGCTCTGGTAGGAAAGTTTTTCTCTTTCAAACCTAACATAGTTATTGTTAGGAAGTGGGTGAATGCAAAATGGAAAGTGAAGGGGAGCATTTCAGTGAATGCTATGATTGGGGGGACATTCCTCTTTAGATTTATAGCCAGAGAAGATCTTACCTCAGTGCTAGTGGGGATCCATGGATGTATGGGAAACATAGTTTGTCCCTATGCAAATGGAAACTAGGTTTCGATAGTGCGGCGTGTTGGTTTTTTCCTAGACTGGATGCTTACTCCCAGATTTCCCTACAAGGTAGCCATCAATGATCAACAGGATCTCTGGGCCAGGGGCCAACAGTATAGGAGATAGACTCTATTTTTATCTCCTCTTCTTCTTCAAGCTCTGCAAAACCTAGGGGGTTTTCCCTACTCAACATCCATGAGAATATGCATACGAAGGCTGGGATGCTGACATGAAGCAGATAAGTCCTCCTGTAAGTAGACCAAAACTGCAAGACAAGAGCAAAGGGGCTAGCTTTGGGCCTATTTTCAGTTGTAGACAGAGGACTTGGGATCCTAAAACTAATTCTATTGTCCTAATGGTTGTTTTGGAAGTATGAGTTTGATTTTGTGTTTGGATGCAGAGCTGGACTTGGTGTATAACCTCAACACAGAGCTAGATTGGTGCCTATCTAGGGCATGGAGTCAGTAGCCATACACCTGTGAATGGTCAGCATGAACAACTAAAACTGGATTTCAAGGGGATTTACGTGATATCTGCCTTACAAATATCTCCCAATACAGAGTGTTAAGCTATCTATACTTATGGCATCCCTATTGTAGTATACCCTTCCCAATATTCAATCTGAAAACAATTTAATCTACCCCTTAAGCAGAAGTTAAAAGATCAAACATTCAATACAGGAATTCTATATTCTAGAAAACCAGACACCCCTTAGATATCTAGACTCAGAAGGACACATGCAACACTGGAGACATAATTAACAAAACACATGCAAAACAACATTACTCATATAAGATTAATCATGAAATCAGTAGATTCATGCAAGAAACATACAACAGGAGATGCATAAACTCACAGGGATTCCTGCACAGAGCAAACCAAAACCAGTCGTATTGTATTACAGAGCCAAAAATGTCCAACTTTCAACAACCTTAAAAATGAGTCACACAGTCCCTTATATATAGCGAGGAAGGTGCACTCAGCATTAATTACCTGGGAGGCCAAAAATCCTGCCAGATACACTGCACTAAAAAGTGGCGCTCAAAATTGAATGCAACAGCTAGAAATAGAGGACAGAGCAGGTGAGATCAGGATCCGAGCGGCCGCTCAGGGACATTTCTCTTAAAACTGGTAGTTGACCTGTCCATCATTGTCCCATCGCACCCCTGCAAGATCGCCATTACTGCTTCACCAACCCGCAGCCCCTGGAAATGTAGCTACAGCAAGTTTCTCCTGCCAAAAATGGTCGCAGATACTCGGGAAAAAACCCACGATGCAACTTTAAAACCTGGCCGTTGATAATTTCCTAGTCACTGAGATCCACGGCCCCAAAAAATGTTGAAAAGTCGCCCACCAACCAAATCGTGCCACGTAGGCACTTCAAGTTTCTATCGCTGATTTGTTTTATCCTTTTGAAACACAGGCGGAAACCAACACGTGGCGGGTTTCACTTCACCGCTGAGAGACATAAAAGGGACCCAATGAAACAGCCTGCGAAAACCTTTGAAACACAAGAGACCCTTGAAACTCCCGCGGAAGCTGCCATATGGCGCCTTTCGTGGTCTCCTGAAACTTAAAGACCCTCCTTCGAAACATTCTGGCGGAAGCTGACACTTAGCATCCTCCGCCCCACTTGATGTTTAATGCAGGGTCCCACCTCCAGCCTCACCACACTTAGAAACCTTAAGGCCCTTCTTTGAAACTTATGTGGAAGCAGACACTTGGTGCTATCCGCGGCACTTGAGAAACACTTCACTGGGACCCACCATTGTCTTCGCTAAATATTGAAACATGTAGAAACTTGAGAGAAATAGGTTGAAGTCCTGGGAGCCTCCGCCACGTGTCGCACTCTGACACATTTGATACATATGCTGGGGCCCACCTCAGTGTTTCGCTTAACTTTGAAATACACAGAAACAACTTGCGGAAGCTGACACTTGTCACGCTCCGCAGTAACTATGAGGGACACACGGTGCTTTCCACGCACTTGTTGAAACATAAAGAAACTGCTCCAGCTGAATGACACTTGGCGCCCTCCGCGCGATCATTGAAACTATATAAAGGGGCACATGAAACCTCAAGCAGAGGCTGACACTTGGCAGGATCCGCGGCCACCAAAGAAACTAAGAAACACTTTTGAAACTCCTGCTGAGGCAGCCACTTGGCATCATCCGCTGCAGCTTAGAAACTTTAATGGGACCCACCATGTCTGTGCCAAACTATGAAACAAATAGAAACAAACGCGGAAGCTGACACTTGTCGGCTTCCGCAGCAGTTACAAGGGACAGATGGCGCTTTCTATGGTAGCTTAGAAACTTTTTAGAAACTCAAGTGGATAGCGACACATGGCAAGCTCTGCATTACCGTGAGAAACATTAAGGATCTTTTAGAAACATATGCGGAAGCCGCCACTTGGCACAGTCCGCGGGCCTTTAGTTACTTTCCATTGTGTCCCTCGGGTGCCTCCATGTGGTGCCCTCCGCGCCACTCTCAAAACATATAAGAAACTCGATGAAACTTTGGCAGAACCTAACACGTGGTGCCTTACGCGCATTCAACTTGAAACACAAAGGAAACGCTTAAAGGGTCTTTGAGACTCAAGCAGAAACTGACACATGTCGAGTTCTGCGGCTAGCAACTTAAAGCAACACTAGAAACAGCTTCTGCCACGTGGCACGCTCCACGCTACGGTTATCAGTTAGAAAGAAAAGTGCGGCATGAATCAAGGCTCGACACTTGGCGGATGCCGTGATACTAGCAAAGGGAAACGCTCATAGCCATACTCAGAAACAATTTTAGACACAGGAAATTGAGACCCGATACACATCTAAAATGCATCTGACTCAAATTTTTATCATTTTCAGGGGCCGATAGTAATTTCAGCAACAGAACAAGATCCCGCAACTCAAAAATTTTAGGGTTTGAAGGAGAAAATTAGCAAACATTCAAGTTTAAAACCCTAGACATAAATAATTACCAACATAGGCTCCGATTGGGGACGTGCAGGCGCAAGACTGCAGCGAGGACCAGACAACTCCGGGCAGACCAGACAAAACCCAAAACTCAAAACATGACCGGCCACACAAGGTATGTACAAAATATTTACAACTCTTTTACATTGTGCACACAAGTTACTCATTTATGTGAAAAAGGCGTTAAGGAATTTGCTGTGCACCGGCAATTCCATTAATTCACCACTTAGGGTTTGGAGAAAGTAGGAGTCTCCTCCATAGCTATTGCTAATTTGGTATGGGCCTGTCCACAAGGGTTCAAATTTTCCATGTTTACCCTTATCCTGGCTCCTTGCATTCCACATAAGGACCATATCACCTATCTGAAAAGCTCTCTGTAACCCTTTTATCAAACAAGTACTTCACCTTTTGCTGTTTCTTGATGTTTATTTTTTGTGCCTTTGCTCTGATTTCATCTAGCTCAACCAGTTGATTGATCCTTTCAGTCATTGAATCATTAACCTCCCCATCATTCTCTTGTATGAACTTGTAAACTGGCAGGAGGTTATTCACAGGCAATCTAGCTGCTGTACCATACACTAATTCATAAAGTGACCTTCCAGTGGCTTTTTTCACTATCACCCTTTCAGCCCATAATGCCAACTTCAATTTTGAATCCCAGGATTTCTTATTTTTATCCATTATCCTCTTGATGATTTTCATTAGGCTTTTGTTGTTTGACTCTGCTTGACCATTTCCTTGTGGGTGGTATGGTGATGTGTGAGACAAGTCAATTCCATATTTAGTGCAAAAATCAACAAATTCACTTGATCTAAAGCACATTGCATTATCTGTGATTAACTTGAATGGTACCCCAAACCTGATAATAATATTCTCCAAGATAAAATCCATCACCACCTTACTTGTAGCCTTTTTAGTAGGGATAGCCTCAATCCATTTAGTGAAGTAATCAGTGGCAACCAGAATCCAACTATGTCCTCCACTAGATTTCTCTGAAATCTCCCCTATAAAATCAATTCCCCATTGCTGAAATGGAGCATCCACAGTTACAGTTCTAAGGGGCAATGCTCCTTCATATCTTAACTTTCCTGAGAATCTTTGGCAAGGGTCACATTTCCTTACCAACCTTTGTGCATCTGAAAAGAGAGTGGGCCACCAATATCCTGCCCTAAGGATCTTATGAGCTGTTGTTTGGGTAGTATAATGTCCACCACACAATCCTTTATGCATGTCATTCAAAACATTGTTAGCTTCAACTTCATCCACACATCTCAGCAACACACCATCAGGGTTCTTCCAGTACAGCTCACCTTGAACAATAACATACTTGATTGCATGTAGTTTTAAGGTCCTCTTTTGACTGTCACTAAAATGGGAAGGACAATTCAGATTTTGCAAGTAATATATGATGTCCTTATACCATTCAAATTTTGATAGATTGACATTCTCATTCTGGACTGCATTGACTTGGCATGCCTCTAGATTTGACTGTGTCATTAGCTTTGCTAACCCTTGTCCTCTTACCAATTTTGTGATCTGTATCTCTATGTTGAACTCCTGCAACTTATTTATCCATCTGCATCTCCTTCCAGTTACCTCTTGCTGAGTGAAGATATCTTTTATCACTGCATGAGGTACATATGCAATTACTTGTGAGCCTACCAAATAAGGCCTGAAGCTCTTGACTGCTCTAACCAGTGCATATGCCTATTTCTCCATAATGTCATACTTTAATTTAGTAGCCTACAATGACCTACTAAAGAAAGCAATGGGCTGCTCAAAACCATCCTCATTTTTCTGAAGTAAACATGCAGCAACGGTATGGAAAGAAGCAAATGAAAACAATTGAAATGGCTTGGAAAAATTAGGAGATTTCAGCACAGGAGACATCTTGATTGCTTCCTTGATGTTCTGAAATGATTTAATTGCTTCATTCTCCCAATTAACAGTTGCACCTTTCTTCAACATCTTGGAAATTTCTTTTGTGGTCTCTGCAAAGTTAGGAACAAATCTCCTAACAAATTTTATTTGTCCAAAGAAGGACTGCACACCTTTTATTGTTTTAGGGATCTGAATTTTGTCAATTGCAGCCACCCTTTCAGGATCAATCCTAACTCCATCCTTGGAAACAATGTGTCCAAGCAATTTTCCTTCCACAACCCCAAAAGCACATTTCTTTGGGTTGAGAGAAATACCATACTCTAGTGCTTTAATGAAAATCTGCTCCAAGTGCATACAATGCTGCTCTTCTTTCTTTGAAAAGATAGTCAAATCATCCTGATAAACAGCCAAGATTGAATCAATCAACCCTGCAAAAGCAACATCCATTGCTCTTTGAAATGTAGCACCTACATTTGTTAGTCCAAATGGCATCCTTACATATACATAGGTTCCCCATGGAGTAGTGAAAGCAGTCATAAATTGTTCTGATTCTTTTACTTTCACTTGATTGTACCCTAAAAAACCATCCATCATAGATAAAAGTTCACAACCAGTCACTCTTTGCAACATGGCCTCCATATTTGGCAATGGATAGTTATCCTTCAAAGAAGATACATTTAGGTTTCTAAAGTCCACACACAACCTTATATCACCATTCTTTTTTCTGACTGGGACAAGGTTAGACACCCAAGTTGAATGTGTTATAGGCATGATTATTCCAGCCTCCCTAAGTTTTATAAGTCCTTCTTGCATTTTTGGAGCTAAGGTTGGGTTGATAGGCCTCTATTTTTGTCTAAATGGTTTAGCTCCAGGCTTCAAAGGGATTTCATGCTGAAATAAATCCCCTCTATAGGCTTTCAAGTCCTCATATGACCAAGCAAAAACATGCTTATACCTTTTCAGCAATGCAATCAGCATGCTCCTAATGTGTGGTTTGAGCTGTTTGCCAATGTATACATTTTTGGGAGCATGAGATGTTCCCAAGTTTATCTCCTCCAGATCATTCTTGTTTGTTGGAGATGCTTTTGTAACAAATTGGTCCCTATTGTCAAAAGCTCTCTCTAAGGCTACCAGCCCTCTAGGGATTTTGTTAGTCTTCAGCTGAATTACTTTTTTCCCTAAAAGGGTTTCTTTTCCATCTACAACTTCCACAAAGTTCTAAAAATCCATTTCTTGGTTCTCATATTCATCAATACAATGCAAAAATCTCAGTAAATCTTTATCATCATCAAACACTTGCCAGCTGCATACATTATCTGGCACTGCAGGCCTAAGCTTGATTTCAACATTTGTAACATCTGACAAAGTTATATCATTTGGCCTTATGGCTACATTGGCTAGAAAATCTGCTCTGACATTTTTTGATCTTTCTATCCAATTTATTGAAAAAGCATCAAACAATTCAATTGTATCCCAAACAACATGCTTGTATTGTTTCAACCTTTTATTTTTTGATGCATACTTATCTCTAATTTGGGACACAATAAGCTCTGAATCACCACACTTTGAGCATCTTAATTCCATGCTTCAAAACAACATTTAACCCTAATAATAGAGCCTCATACTCTGCAATATTATTTGTACAGGCAAACCTCAACAAGAAAGAAAATTGGAGAAGCTTACCAGTTGGAGACAGAAAAACAATTCCAGCACCAGAGCCTTCTTTTGAACAAGCTCCATCAAAATACATGGTCCAAAGACCTTGCTGGTCCAACTCTTGAATGCAAATTTTTTCTCTTTTATCTTCCTTATCATCTGAGATAACTCTAAAATTTCACAGTCAGTGTCCACAAAACATATGTGCTCCTCTGATTCTTGATCCTCCACTGTCTCTGATGATCTTTCTTCTCTGATCAGCTTGACATCCCTGCCATTCATTGGGATCATGGCATATGACAGGTCCAATTGCATACTTCCACCAATCAGTGCTGCCCATCTTCTTGACAGCAACATGCCATACTGTGGCCTAATATCAACAACTGTTATGTTCATTTTATAGGTCTTTTCAGGATATGCTGCCAATCTAAAATCAACATCCTTCATGATTCCAATGACAGGTACCTCCCTAGCATCCAGTGCATAGCATTTCCCACATGCCTTATCTATTTTTAATCCTGCTTGTTGCATAATGGCCAAAGGCATGATATTCGTTGATGCTCCTGAGTCAAGCATACAATTTCTAATTACTTTCCCATTGATAACAAGGGAGACATAGAATGGTTCAACCTGTGAAGGGCATTTTGTCATGGTCATCCCTAGATATACCTCAGGAATCTCATCCTCTTCAATACACATAGCTTGTTTCTTATCCTGAGTCTCAATATTCTGTTTGGCTTGACATGGTACTCCTAAAATCAAGGATACAGTCTTATTTCTGAATTCTTCAACTTTCATCAGCTCCATTAGTGGAACAGAAACTTTTATTTGAGACAAGCCCTGAGTGATGTCAAATGGAGCATAATTTTGAATAACAGTTGTAGCCTGATCCACAGTTTTACCTCTATCCTGAGATGATCCAGCTTTAGTTTTTATGGCTCTCTGACTGTCATCCTTGTTCTAAAAATTCTTATTTTGATCTTCAACCTGGGGAACTCTATTTTCTGGTCCTTGAGGATCATAACCTATTTTTTGCTTAAAATTTTGCCTATTATTGTTCCATTGCTTCTTTTGTGTCTCAGTTCCTTTATGACTATGTACTGGCTGATTTGTGAAAGTACTCTCTGGTTGGTGTGAGTTACTTACCTGAGCTTTACCTCTTAGGTTGTAGTTGCTTTTGACTTGAGCAACTGCTGCAGCTGTGAAGGCCCTAATTTCTTCATCAGAAGGCCTCCTCAAGTTATTCAGAAAACTGTGTGAATCCTGAGCATAGGCATAGTTGTCTTCATCATCTTCATCATATGGGAACTACTGGCAGACCTGAGTTTTACCATTTGCATTTGCATCAGCATCATGAAAAGAGTATTTTGTATTTGTAGACAACATGTTGACATTATCATCTTCCATGCAATGAGGCTCATTGCACTCATCACATGCCATGACATTGTTATATAGAGACTGAGCAATCATACATTGTGATTGTGAATGAGGCATGTGGCATATTATACACCATGGGGTGTCATTAACAATATTAACAGCCTTCTTCAAAGGATCAGGAGTTTCCTTGGTATGTTGAGCTCTCTGATTTGTGTTGTTATGTGGCAATACAGGTCTACCATTATGCTAATTGGTATTATATGGCATATCATGCAATGATGGTCTCTTTTCCTGTCTTTGGTAAGCTTGCCTATCAGGACCTATTCCTTTTTCACTCCTAGCCAGTCTATAGCTTAGATCCTTAACAACATTTGCCAATTTGTCTATTTTATCTTCAGGGGCAGATGTACTACCTTGAGTGTTTTGAGGTTTGTTTGGATTCTGCAGAATTTTCACATCATCCCTTCTGTTTGTCTTGCTTGATGCTTTCCTATTATTCTCAATATTTATTGCTATCTTGAAAGCATCCCTGAGAGTAACAGGACCCTTATCTCTTAACCCATATGCTGTTTTGGCATCAAAAGCATTAATATACAATATTATGCACATTGGTTCATTTGGCCTCATGTGATGTGGCAATTTTTTCAACACTTTAGTAAATCTTGCATTAAAATCTACAACCTGCTCATTTGACCCTTTAGTGATACTAGTTAACTAATTTACAAAAAAGCTAGGGTCAGTTTTGTCACCATATTGCTCCTTAAACATCCTTTTGAAATCATCCCATGATGAAATGCTTCTGTCAGGTAGACCTTTATACCATTCCTTGGCTTCATCAACTAAGGATTGCATAAATGATTTCATGAAAACATCCTCATGCTCAACCTCAAAGTTGTCCATGGTATTTTGAAAAGCTTTTAAATGGTCTTCTCCTGAGACAGTATTGTTTCTTGAAAATTTAGGCACTTGTAGCCTCACATGTTTGTCAACAGGGTTTGGATAACCAAGAATGCCATCAAAAACAAGCTGTCTGAATCTATCCAACCGCATTAGGTGCCTTTCAAACTGATTAGCATTTGCATTTCTATCAGCATTATGCTGTCTCACATTATTTAATGGTACTCTGGCATTGTCTACATTTTGTCTTTGATCATTATTCTGATGATACTGTACCTCATTTCTTTGTTGATTTCTCTGCACATTTGCATTTTGGATGGTAGGAATTGAATCATTTTGAGTAACTCTCAAAGCCTGCACTTTCTGTCTCATATCATCTCTAATTTTTACTGCTTGCAGATATTCTAACTCAGCCCTTAAGCTCTTAATTTCATCAGCTAGTTCTTCCTCTCTAGGCATAGAAGAGGATGGTTTTATCATATTCTGATCATCATTATCATCATCCCTTAGGGATCCAACCTCTTCAAATCTGTTAGGAGAATCATGAAAAGGATGTTCTTGAAACACTTCTGACCTTATTCTCAAGCCATTACCTTGCTGCCTTTCATACACATTTTGGATTTCAGCCTCAGTGTTTGAAAAATAAGGTACTGTCTTCTCTGAGGATCCTGGATTATCCTGAATAAAATCATTTTTCTTGGGGCTAGGAGAACCATCTTGATTGGCTCGAACAGTCCCCTTTTTTCTATACATCATTTTTATGGGTAACTCTTCAAATAGAGTATTACGTTGGGATCTTCTCCCTTGCATACAAATTTTTACTTTACCGGTTGGGAGATTGGTTCGGAGTCGCCACCTATTACTAGGAACTGTTTTCTTTTAAAAATCAGGGTTCTTTCTCAAAGTTTGTCCCCAGCAGAGTCGCCAATTTTCTGTTGGTTTTTTCCCAGACTGGATGTTTACTCCCAGATTTCCCTACAAGGTAGCCATCAATGATCAATAGGATCTCTGGGCCAGGGGCCAACAGTATAGGAGATAGACTCTATTTTTATCTCCTCTTCTTCTTTAGGCTCTGCAAAACCTAGGGGGGTATTCCCTACTCAACATCCATGAGAATATGCATACAAAGGCTGGGATGCTGACATGAAGCAGATAAGTCCTCCTGTAAGTAGACCAAAATTACAAGATAAGAGCAAAGGGGCTAGCTTTGGGCCTATTTTCAGTTGTAGATAGAGGACTTGGGATCCTAAAACTAATTCTACTGTCCTAATGGTTGTTTTGGAAGTATGAGTTTGATTTTGTGTTTGGATGCAGAGCTGGACTTGGTGTATAACCTCAACACAGAGCTAGATTGGTGCCTATCTAGGGCTTGGAGTCAGCAGCCATACACCTGTGAATGGTCAGCATGAACAACTAAAACTAGATTTCAAGGGGATTTACGTGATAGCTGCCTTACAAATATCTCCCAATACAGAGTGTTAAGCTATCTATACTTATGGCATCCCTATTGCAGTATACCCTTCCCAATTTTCAATCTAAAAACAATTTAATCTACCCCTTGAGCAGAAGTTAAAATATCAAACATTCAATACAAGAATTCTATATTCTAGAAAACCAGACACCTCTTAGATATCTAGACTCAGAAGAAGGACACATGCAACACTGGAGACAGAATTAACAAAACACATGCAAAACAACATTACTCATATAAGATTAATCATGAAATCAGTAGATTCATGCAAGAAACATACAACAGGAGATGCATAAACTCACAAGGATTCCTGCACAGAGCAAACCAAAACCAGTCGTATTGTATTACAGAGCCAAAAATGTCCAACTTTCAACAACCTTAAAAATGAGTCACACAGTCCCTTATATACAGCGAGGAAGATGCACTTAGCATTAATTACCTGGGAGGCCAAAAATCCCACTAGATACACTACACTGAAAAGTGGCGCTCAAAATTGAATGCAACAGCTAGAAACAGAGGACAGAGCAGGTGAGATTGGGATCTGAACCGCCGCTCAGGGACATTTCTCTTAAAACTGGTAGTTGACCTATCCATCATCATCCCATCGCGCCCCTGCAAGATCGCCATTACTGCTTCACCAACCCACAGCCCCTGGAAATGCAGCCGCATCAAGTTTCGCCCGCAAAAAATGGTCGCAGATACTCAGGAAAAAACCCACGATGCAACTTTAAAACCTGGCTGTCGATAATTTCCTAGTCACTGAGATCCATGGCCCCAAAAAACATTGAAAAGTCGCCCACCAAGCAAATTGTGCCACGTAGGCACTTCAAGTTTCTATCGCTGATTCGTTTTATCCTTTTGAAACATAGGCGGAAACCAACACGTGGCGGGTTCCGCTTCACCGCTGAGAGACATAAAAGGGACCCAATGAAATAGCCTGCGAAAACCTTTGAAACACAAGAGACCCTTGAAACTCCCGCAGAAGCCGCCATATGGCACCTTCCGCGGTCTCTTGAAACTTAAAGACCCTCCTTCGAAACATTCGAGCAGAAGCTGACACTTGGCATCCTCCGCCCCACTTGATGTTTAATGCAAGGTCCCACCTCTAGCCTCACCACACTTAGAAACCTTAAGGCCCTTCTTTGAAACTTATGCGGAAGTAAACACTTGGCGCTGTCCGCGGCACTTGAGAAACACTTCACTGGGACCCACCATCGTCTTCGCTGAATATTGAAACATGTAGAAACTTGAGAGAAATAGGTTGAAGTCCTGGGAGCCTCCGCCACGTGTCACACTCTGACACATTTGATACATATGCTAGGGCCCACCTCAGTGTTTCACTTAACTTTGAAATACACAGAAACAGCTTGCGGAAGCTGACACTTGTCACGCTCCGCAGTAACTATGAGGGACACACGGCACTTTCCGCGCACTTGTTGAAACATAAAGAAACTGCTCTAGCTGAATGACACTTGGCGCCCTCCACGCGATCATTAAAACTTTATAAAGGGGCACATGAAACCTCAAGCGGAGGCTGACACTTGGCAGGATCTGCGGCCACCAAAGAAACTGAGAAACACTTTTGAAACTCCTGCTGAGGCAGCCACTTGGCATCATCCGCTGCAGCTTAGAAACTTTAATGGGACCCACCATGTCTGTGCCAAACTATGAAACAAATAGAAACAAATGCGAAAGCTGACACTTGTCGGCTTCCGCGGCAGTTACAAGGGATAGATGGCACTTTCCGTGGCAGCTTAGAAACTTTTTAGAAACTCAAGCGGATAGCGACACATGGCAAGCTCCGCGTTGCCATGAGAAACATTAAGGATCTTTTAGAAACATATGCGGAAGCCGCCACTTGGCACAGTCCGCGGGCCTTTAGTTACTTTCCTTTGTGTCCCTCAGGTGCCTCCATGTGGTGCTCTCTGCGCCACTCTCGAAACATATAAGAAACTCGATGAAACTTTGGCGAAACCTGACACGTGGTGCGTTCCATGCATTCAACTTGAAACATAAAGGAAATGCTTAAAGGGTCTTTGAGACTCAAGCGGAAACTGACACATGTCGAGTTTCGCAGCTAGCAACTTAAAGCAACACTAGAAACAACTTCTGCCACGTGGTACGCTCCGTGCTACGGTTATCGATTAGAAAGAAAAGTGCGGCATGAATCAAGGCTCGACACTTGGCAGATGCCGTGATACTAGCAAAGGGAAATGCTTATAGCCGTACTCAGAAACAATTTTAGACACAGGAAACTGAGACCCGATACGCATCTAAAATGCATCTAACTCAAAATTTTATCATTTTCAGGGGCTGATAGTAATTTCAGCATCAGAACAAGATCCCGCAACTCAGAAATTTCAGGGTTTGAAGGAGAAAATTAGCAAACATTCAAGTTTAAAACCCTAGACATAAATAATTACCAACACGGTGAACCTCAACAAACCAGCTCCGGTCTGGGTTAGACTCCCAGGTTTCCTGCTAGAGTACTGGGATGAAGAGATATTCAGATGGATTGCCAACTCTTTTGGTCATTTCATAGATCTTGATAGCACCACCAAGAACAAATCAAGGTTAGTCTTCACTAGATTCTATGTTAATGTTGATATCAACAAGGTTCTCCCTAATAATATTACTCTAGAATCTAAATATGGAAAATGGACCCAAGCTATTCTTTATGAAAATTCAACAACCTTCTGTCAAATCTGCAACAAAAAGGGACACCTAGATTCCCAATGTAAGGCTAAGAAGGCTACTCCAGCCCCGAATGACCAGGCCAAGAGTGATGATAATGAATATCCTTTTAGGGAGGAGTTGCTAAATATGGTTGATTCTCCAGTAAAGGACTCAGGTAAGGACAAGACAATTAGTGAAGCCCCGTTGGCCCATGCCAACTTTGGTCCTGAGAATACACTTATCTTTTCCTCTTCTAGAGGAGATGGGTTACCCTCTTTGCAGCTTGAGGGGCTGGAGGAAGGAGAAGTGCATTAGGAAGAGATCCTAGAAACAGAAGATTTAGGGGAGAAATCGGTTCCTGCTAGTGTATGTAGCCCCCCGGGCAAGGGGTGCATATCAGGGGGGAATGAGACTAATAAGGGGATTTCCTCTCCTATCAACAAATCATTAGGCCTTACCCCTAGGGCTAGCTCAAGTGTATCTAATCTCGAAGGATGGACTACGACAAAGAGAAAAGGTAAAGGTCCAGGGAAGAAAATCCTAGATGTTGGAGCTGATTCCAAGCAAGGAAGACCATCTCAAAGGGAGACTAGGCAAAAGGTGATCAACAAAGATATTGCTATAGGGAAGTAGAGGACCTTGGAGCTGGGATCCAAGAGGGCCACTTTCAAATGAGAATCCTATCATGGAATATTCAAGGGTTTAACAACCCCCACAAACAGTTCTTAGTCAAGAACTGTATCTTTGACAACAAAGTTGATATTCTGCTTCTCCAGGAGGTTAAGATGAAAAGTAAAAGCTTCCAAGTTGTGGCTAGAAATATTTGGCCTAACGCAGAGCACCTGAGTTGTGATGCCCGGGGGGCATCAGGGGGAATTGCGACCCTATGGAATAACAACATTGTTAAGGGGAGGATTATAGAAAGCAACAGAAACTTTCTGGCGGTCAGAATGGAGTTAAACAACCATTCTTGGAGTCTGATTAATATATATGCTCCTAATCAGAGGGGCCCAAGGAGGGAGGTGTGGAATCTTCTCTCTTCGTTGATCACTAGTGATCCTTCTAGCTGCTAGATGTTAGCTAGGGATTTCAACACTCCACTCTTCCCCTCTGAGAAGAGTGGAGGGATCATGGACTATACTGACAGCATGATGGACTTAAATAATTTTCTAAACAAGGAAGGGCTGTTGGATATGGATATGCAAGGGAACAGATTCACTTGGACTAATTAGAGAAAAGGAACCTGATACAAGTTAAGCTTGACAGAGTCTTGGTCTCACCCAATTGGAAATTCTTAAGCTCATATTCTCTAGAAGTGTTGTCCAGAACTACTTCTGATCACAATCCCCTGCTTCTTTCATGGAGAGAAGTAAATGGAAAAGGCCCTTATCCCTTCAGATTCGAGATTATGTGGATCAAACACCCAAATTTTAGAGACAATCTTATGAGCTGGTGAAGTGAAGATGTCCATGGTACACCTATGTATAGACTGGCTCAGAATCTATTGAGGGTGAAGAAAAATGTGAAAGGATGGAACAAATTTAGCTTTGGGAACATCTTTGAGGAAAAAAGGAGAATTAATATCAAGCTAGGAGAGCTTCAAAAGAAGATGGAGGAGGGGGACACTTCAGAAGAAATGGCCAAAGAGGAAGAGTTTGTGAGGAAGGAATGGAAGAATTTGCTGCTGAAGGAGGAGGTCTTTTGGAAACATAAATCAAGAGTGCAATGGCTAAAAGAGGGGAACAAGAACACAACCTTTTTCCATCAATCAACAATGAAGCACAGGAAAAGAAACAACATATCTAAATTGATGGATGACAAAGGCATTATGGTTGTCAGATTCTCAGATTAGGCAGGTGGCTGCTTCCTATTTTGAGAATTTCCTTGGAGCCCAAGACAATTGTATAAACCAAAACCTCATAGATATCATCCCTACTCTACTAGATGAAGTAGTTAATGAATAGATTAGTAGGATAGTTTCTGAGGAAGAGGTCCAGGCTAGTCTTTTTTCTATGGAAGCTTTTAAAGCCCCTGGACTTAATGCTTTTCCCCCAGCTTTCCTTTAGGAGTACTGGGATATTATGGGAAAAGATGTCACTGAGGCGGCTAGAGACTTTTTTAAGGGAGGTAAGATCCTGAAGCAACTGAATCATACTTTCATTGTTCTTATTCCCAAAAAATAAGACCTGATCAGTATGGGGGATTTTAGACCTATCAGCCTTTGTAACACTTTTTATAAGATTTTCTCCAAAATCTTAGTGTTCAGATTGCAACCTCTTCTTGATAAAGTTATAAGCAGCTATCAAAAAGGTTTTGTGTCGGGCAGATAGATAACAGATGTGGCCATTACTACCCATGAAATAATTCACTCTATGGAAAGAAGAAAAAATCTGGGAATGGCATTCAAATTAGACATCTCTAAAGCCTATGACAGAGTTAACTGGGAGTTCATGTTCACTATGCTGAGAAAATTAGGCTTTAAAAGTAAACCTTTGCAAATCATAGAGGCCTCATCCATCTCCATATAAAGTCTTTCAATGGAATCCCCAGGGGGTCTTTCAATGCAGGTAGAGGACTCAGATAGGGAGACCCCCTGTCTCCCTACCTCTTTATCTTGCTGGTTGAATCCTTGAGTAGAAGTTTCCTCAATTTACTGCACTACAAAGAAATTAAAGGTGTTAAACCAGCTTCAACAACAACACCTGCAGTGATTCAACAATTCGTGGATGACACAATTCTTTTTGGCTCAACTTTCGTAATTGAGGCTAGAAAGTGGAAAATGGTGCTTCAAAATTATGCTACCTCAGCGGGCCAATGCATTAACTATGACAAAAGTTAGGTCTACTTCTTTAACACCCCTTTTGTCTTACAACAAAAAGTTATGGGGATCCTTGGGTGCTCGATGGGTGAGTTACCTGGTGTCTATCTTGGGCTCCCATTTTCAGTGAAAGATGCTCCTTCGGAATACTAGAATTCCCTAATTGAAAGGACACAGAGGAAATTAGCTAGTTGGAAGTGCAAACTTCTGAGCCAAGCAGGTAATTTTCAATTACTTAAGGCCTCTCTACAAGGGATACTAGTTTACTTCTTTTCTCTTTTTAAAATCCCTAAATACATAGTGGAGAGATTAGAGAAAATATAGAGGAACTTCTTATGGACAGGCATGGAAGATAAGAAAAGACTGGCCCTTGTTAGTTGGGATAAAGTCTGCAGACCAAAACTTCGGGGAGGATTAGGTCTAAGGAAGCTAAATCTACTTAACAAAGCCATGATCACCAAGGTGGGATGGAATTTTTTAACTGGAGACAAGGATTGGGGAAAAATTATGTGTGCTAAGTACTTTGGGAATTGGAACCCTGAGGATATTTTAATAACTTTTGAATTCCCCAAAGGGTCGGTGATATGGAACATCTTAAAATACAGGTCAATTCTTTTAAGGGTTGTTAAATAGAAATTGGGAGATGGAGGAAACATAAGGTTTTGGGAAGACAATTGGATTAAGGGAGGGCCGTTAAAAAATATGCAAAATATTTTGGAATTGGCTAACATTGTTGTGCACCATAGAGATTATTTTCTTTTAGACAAAAGGGGGTGGAAGTAGCTGTCTAACTGCTGTCAAGGAAGGGTCAATCTTATTAGGGATACTAAAGAGGTCCAACTCTCCTTAAAAGGGTGTATAATTCCTCTATTTCCTCAAAATGATAAAATCCTCTAGGCTCTAGAAAAGTCGGGGAGGTTTATAGTCAAATCTACTTATAATCTTTCCCTCCCTCAAAATTTTGATACCTTTTGGAGAAAAATCTGGAATCACAATCTAATTCCAAAGATTAACCACTTTTGGTGGCTAGTGGTGCAAAATAGAATCCTTACGACTAATAGCCTCTGGATCAGATGTTTCCAAATCCCAAACAGATGCACCCTTTGTATGAAAGAAGAGAATGTCCCCCATATCCTCTTGCATTGCAATTTTTCCTGGGAGGTTTGGAGCACAACTTTGAGTATGCTTGATGTGCCTTGGTGTTGGAACAGAGGCTTAGAGGATTGCATTAGAGCTTGGTTCTCCCCTTTCACAAATCCTATTTGCAGATAAATTTGGGCCTTGATCCCCCTATCGTCTCCTGGTGTTTGTGGAAAGAAAGAAACAATAGGCTTTTTAGGGAAAAGTTCAGGGAAGCTAAGGAAGTGTTAGGATCAGTTGTTAAACTGTTGCAAGACAACATCATCAACAACACTATAAGAGCTATGGAAACTCTGCCAAATGCTAAGGAAATCACATGTGATGAATCAATGGGCAATCCCAATGAGCATATGTACGGTGGATGATAGCAGGAGAAAAGCTAGGGCTGGTACTAAATGGTCTCCTCTGGCGGGATGGTTTTTGTTTAATTTTGATGGTGTTGCTAAAGGTAATCCAGGGTTGGCCAGTGGGGGAGGATTAATAAGGTCAGAGAATGGTTCTCTTTGTGCTGCGTTTGCAAGAAGTTTGGGTGAAAATACCAATAATATTGTGGAGGCCTATGCTCTACTTTGGGGAATAAAATTTGCCTTCGCTCTTGGTATAAAAAACATCATTGTTGAAGGTGATTCTAAGATTGTAATAGAAGCTGTCAAAGGAAAGGTCAAAGTGGGCTGGCAGTTGGAGGATATAGTATAGGATATCAAAACCCTCCTACTTAACTTTGAAGGAAGGGAAGTGAGACATATTATTAGAGAGAGTAACAAATTGGCTGACCTTTTAGCTAACTTATGGATTAACATTAACCCCCTAAGGTGTTAGAAAAATATAGATAATCTACCTCTAAGCATTATTGCTAGTATACAGAAAGAAGCGCCTCTCTAATTAATCATGACAATTATGATTATAAGTATTGCTCGATGCTATTATTTTTTGCTCTTCTCTCACTTCGAGGGGAGATGTGACTTAATTGTTAAAGTTGAGAACCCCACCAATCCCTATAGGGTGATGTGGAAGCCAAATGCCCACGTGGATGATGACAAACTCAGCTATGAGCAAGATAGGCGAATTGATGGATTTGGAAAGTCATTTTGGCCACCTCCTGGAATGATGGTTTTGAATGGCACACACAAGCGAACCCCAGAAAGCATTTATGACTCAAATGCGCACAGAGTGGAGAAGGAAAAGCTTGGAAATATGAGCAAGGATTTAGAAATAAATTTTTTAATCTCCTTTCTAGACTATTTGACCAACTCTCCCCTTGGCCCTGCAACCACATTTTCAATCTTGAGTTTAACTGGGTTAGAAAGATGGGTGGCGATAAGGTGAGAACTGAACCCATGAACTGTGGCAAATTTAGGGAGGATGCACAGGTTTGGAGTATTGCGTATGAAGGAGGAGTTACTCCATTTATTGAATGCCTAAATGAATATGATGATCATTTGTTAGCTCAGTTTGTAGCCTCATGGGATAGTAACAAGGTGGTGAAAGTGGGTGGTGACCAGTTTGAGGTTTCAGAGGATGCCATTGCCAAAGCTACGAGACTACGGTGCTTAGGGAACAGATTAAAGAAGCAGACGAGGGTTCAAGACAATGAAGGAATGAAGTTGTTCTTTAGAGAGGGTGAGAAACATATAAGATTGCAAGGAGGCTTCGAAAGAAAAAGCCTGGTAAGTCCTTGGAACCGGGTTTGCTTCTTGGTTATGAAATACTTTACTTTAGAGGGGAGATATAAGGTTTTCTATCACTACCATTTTGCCTTCTTGAACCACTTTCATCACAAACTTGAGGTGAACTTTCCCTCCTTCCTTCTATCTAGTTTGGAGGCTTCGGTGATTCAAACTAAAAAATCTTGCAAAAGTAACCCTGTGATCCCAACCTTGCCTCTGCATCAGGGGCTCATTTTCCGTCTCTACCAGTACCATCTTGCTCTTTGCTCCTCAAAACCCCCTTCTGCCTGATTGGTTGAAGATAGTTCTACTGATGACCTCGATGATAAAGTCCCCCTTAGTGTGCGTCTGGGTAGATCAGACAAGAAAAATACCTCTGTGCCCTCATTGCCAAATTCACCCATTAATGTGCAGTCCCTAGCCCTCAGGTTTCCAAGGGCATTTCCCAGTCTAAGTCCCTTTCTGAGAGTCATACTTCGTGGGCCCATGTTCAGGTTGGTGGGGAGGGTTCTCATGGGGGTTCCAGAGTGGACGGCGGAGGGCCTATGCAATTTAAAGAGTAATTCCCCTAAACACGACAGAAAGAAACACAAAAGAGGGATTCCTGACTGAGCAAGGGTGATGGGAAATTCACAGTAGAAGTGGCAAGAAGAGTGGGAAGGCTGAGTGGAAAAATTAGGGGATGTTGGATAGAGAGGAGAAGTAGGTCAAAGAGGAGGCTAAGGTGGTGAAGGATAGGGCTAGATTGGAAAATAAGGCACTAATAGGAGACTGAGCATAAGAAGATCCTCCCATCTGGCTGAGGATAAACCCCAATTTGTGAAGATTGTCGACTTCTCATCTAACTCGAAGTAGGAGGTCTTGGTGAAGAAGGTGGAAACTAAAAATGAGGAGCCTGTACCAGTTCAGGAAAATGAAGATACCAGCCACTTTGATTCCATGAATAATTCCTACTACGACACTAACAATGAAGACACAAAGATTCTGGAGACACTGGACAAAGAGGTTATGAGCACAAGGATGGAGCTGGACAACAAGAGGCTGGAGAAGGAGCTGACTGAGGTCAAGACTCGTCTTGCTGCTATGGACACCAAAGTGAAGGTTTTAATCAATCTAGTGATGAAGACTTCCCACAAGGTTGCTGTTGCATTTTCGGTTCTACACGAGGATTGGGTCAAGGGAGAGGATTCTCTGCTGGATAATAAGGAAAATTTGTTTAATTTGCTCAATGAGGATTGGAAGGATCTCCTTAGCTAGTGTTTTCATTAGTTTATGTTTTAACTCTCGAACTCTATTTTTGGTTATGCTGTTAAACTGGTGTTAGTTTGTTGTTCTATGGCTGTTTGAGGCTCTGTGCCTGTTTTGTTGCCTTTTGCCTTTGTTATCAGGATCTGCACCCGGGTTTGCAGCTTAATATTATCAAAAACAAAAATTAACAATATACATTCTAAAGTGGATTAAGAGCCTACCTCAATACTTCAACTGAATTTGAGAATCTCTTAAATAAATCTCTTCAATCCCTCATCTTCTCCAAAGCTCTCCATCTCTTCTCATTCTTCTCTTCTCCAAGCAACTTGAAAATAAAATATAATAAATCTAAAAATAGAAAATCCAACCCTAAACTAAGATTCAAGAAAAGTTAAAAATAAAGAACAATTGTCTAAATACCATGAATCTAAAGAAAAATTTAACTTTACCACCTAAATTAGATTTATCTCCAAATCTTGTCACTTATATTCCAAGACACTTTTCAAAACTCTAAACTCTTCTAAAACATAATTTAAACACTCCAACATGAACCCATCTCGTAGGTCATCAATTTAAGAGTTTAATTTGACTCAAATAATAAGAAAAATAACATTAAAAGACTTCTAAAATTTCCTCTTAAGTTTAAATTCGAGATTTGACACTTAAGGAGACATAACCAAAACCAGACTTAATGATAATAAAAATAATCATAAATTAAAAATTAATTAACAAAATTTTACACAAAACACATTTACATAAGAAGACCTTAATCGCCTATTAGAATAAGACCTAGGTATACTGGAGAATCATAACAGTGGTTTCTTGAGAACCTCTACAATTTTTTATTGGTTATGAAAATTAACCTGGACACTTGTACCCAAATGTCAATATATCTAAGATATTAGTTGAAATAAAATTTATTATTAGAATAATATACACACCATAGATAAATCACAATTAATCAACATTATCATAATTTATTAAAAAATTAATGATGCGTTTAATCCATTATCGAAATCATATTTACACACAACCACATAAAATACATAGTATCTATTCAATTACATTGAGATCCATCATTGCATAATTAAATCTATTCTAAAATTGATCTTTAACAACAAGATAAATATGAATTTTATACTTTAATATAGATAATATAAACAAGTCCATAATTATTAGTTAACCAAATCATCATACAAGTAGATAATCAACTACTATTCTAAACATAGTATCAGTGTCTACATAATCTTTGTTCATAACAAACTATAATAGCATACCCATGAGTGCCAAAAGCATAATGAGTCTTATCAAAATAAGATGTGATCATGAGGAAGAGAAGTGGGCCTCACAACATTTATGAGAATTTTAGGAGATGTTATTGAACTTATTCATAGTTTTGGGAATGGATTTAAGTGTGATCTTCCTTTGGTTAGAGAGGCTTACATCCATGTTCGTTACATGATACATATGTTTTGTTTGATCTATTAGATTGAATAGTTGGATGTTGTTAAGGTTTTCATTTAGGGTTGTAAAGGAGATCATACTTGACACAACTTAGCACTTTGAGGTGTTGTTAGAAGGACATGGTATGAGATATGATTTATAGGCTTTCTTTCTTTGTTCTATGGCTACTTCTTGGAGGTTCATGTTCACATGGTTTGGTGTGGTGGACTTGGGAGAGTTGTGGTGACATGTTAGGAGAGAGTATGTAATGATTTTTGTTGCATGTGTGGATCATTGTGATTGTTCTTTATTACTACATGGTTTGATTATTAGCCGCACATTGGTATGAGTGTTGATTGGTAGACTTGGTATGCCTTGATCTATTTTAGATTTGACATTACCCATGTAGTGGGAGTTCCTATATGTGTATGTTCTCCATCGACTTGTTTTATACAAGGAGCTTGTGATTACAGTTTATGGGTTGGGTATGTTGATGGCATGAGTTCTACTAATGTTTTTGATACCTAGGAGGTATGAATGATTGAATGTATTAGCATTTGTTGTGGGTGCTATTTTTAGTCATGTGGGTTTTTTTTCTTAGCGGCAGCTTGGAGCCTTTGTTATTATTTGGATTTAAAGCTTGTGTTTTTTTAATTGGAGTATCTTCACTTGGCTTGTTCATTTTCTTCCATCGGTGGCATGTTGGAGGATGAGAGGAGTTCTTGCCTGAGATGGTGGTCACTTTGGTTTTATTGTATGTATCTTGTTGGAACATGAGAGCATGTTAGATATTCATGTGGTTTCATGGATGGATATGATGATGTGTTTCACCGATTGACCCTTATGTAATGTATACAATAAGTGGGAGAATATTAGGAAAAGGGTGTTGTATACCTTGCACAAGAAATAAATATTTTAATTATGTAAAATAAATATTTATTTGTGCCGCATCTTAAAGAATGTGTTTATCCACATTAAATATTTAAATGGGTCCACTTATAAAGTTGTATGTAACATTGGTTATATATTTTATGTGGGAGACATAGGACAAATATTTAATATTTGTGATAAATATCTAATTTTGGGGTCAATGGTTTTGTGCTTTCATGGTTTTGAGACACATAGTTTGGTTAATACCACTTAGTGGTTTTGTGTGAGCTTGATTCTATAAAAACAAGCACACGTTTAGTGGTTGAAGTTGGCTATCATTTGTATTGAGCTCTCTTGAAGAGTCCATATGTGAAGCATGGCATGGGATGTGTGGTTTCATAGTTACCCATTATGCTTGGACACATGGAGGATGCATTGGAGAAGATTGATGTTTTATAAGTATTCATGGAGACTCTATAAGTGTATTTTAATGTTTCATTGTTGAATAATACATTAAGTATGGGTGCTTTGGAGGTTGGGTGTTTCTCTTTTAAAAGTTTTTTGGGGTATATCTTGTGTTATCTTGTGATGTCTTTTGATCTTTACAATTCGGTTATTATGTAAGCTTGCATGCATCATTTTCTCTCATAGGGTTATGTAGGAAATGGTTTGATCAACTTGATTAATTTCCTAACAAATTGACAATCTCTGACAACAACACACACAACTAGCAAAGAAAAGAACAAACACCATTACATAAATGAAGGAGCTAGGTTTGGAAACTAATCTATATTTATCACTTTTGTCAAATCTTTTCCAAGACATAAAGAAAGGAAGCAATACATCTATAGAACCAACTACTTTAGTAGCTACAAAGAGGGCATGTGGACTTAGCAATAGCAACTTCAAAAATTCAAGACATGGTTTGAACATGGGAGAACACATATATAACCTCATGGAAGTAAAATACTAACACATACTACCTTAAAAATAGGTGAAGTACAAAAGTAAAAGTTTTGGTAGTAATTGATGTCTTGAGGACAAGATAATGTTTTAAGCCTGAGGAGGATGTTGGTAGGGCAAACTGCACCACTACTGCTATAACACAAACATAGAAGAACCAATGTGGTACATTTAGCCAACACACAACACATATAACAAACATCTCAAGAGGAAAAGACATGTCTCTCCATGTATTTATGTACACATATATAGAAAGAAGAGAGAGAAAGGCCAGGAGTTACAAGAAGCTACCCAAGCATATGTGATGTTTATAGCTATGCTTGTGGTAAAGTATGTATATAAAGAATATATGATATGATTATATGAGTAGACCTATCTTATGGTGTTAATGAATTTGTAAAATTGTGTGAATCTTTATGTTATGCATATATTATCTACTGCACTCCTCTAATTTCCTTATTACTACATCACCCTGGCGTTAACTTATCTAACATAAGTAGTACAAACCTTAGGTCTACATTTTATTGTCAATAATGACATTGTTAAACCTTATGATGATATCTTCCCTACATGTCGTGATGATTCTACCATCTATGGGGCTTACAATTCGTCCTATTTTACATCTCATACTAAGCCTAATTCTATGCCTACTTTTCAAACCTTAGTTATACCATTGAATCATTTTATGACTAAGCATATAAATGTGGTGTATAAGGGATGTGCTCATTTCAATAGTACCCCCACCAAAGAGACTTCTCTTAAATACATAAGAACAGATTAAAGGAGACCTTAACACACACAATTGTTTTGTCTAATATTACTTCCAAAGAGTTATCTTCAATGTTACAACCTATACTTTGAGATAGAACCCAAATCTCATTCGCTCTCCAAGAATTACCGCTTTCACATGTGATTATATAATAGAGTCCATTATACATTATACATAGATATGGGTGTTGTCCCATGATTTTCGTTAAACCAAAAGGTTGACTTGTCAATTTTTGATACAAGCACCAGAGTTAATGAATCCATGGGAGGCGGTTAGTACATGTCACAAATCCCACGGGGAGTGCTGACCATTTTCCAACAAACTCCCCGCCCAGTGTTACCTGGGGGGATTCGAACCTGTGACCTTTCGCTCTGATACCAATTGTTGGCCCATGATTGTCGTTAAACCAAAAGGTCGACCTGTCAATTTCTGATACAAGTGCCAAAGTTAATGAATCCATGGGAGGTGGTTAGTCCATGTCATGAATCCCATGGGGAGCGCTGACCATTTTCCAACAATGGGAACATTAGAGGTAAAAGAGTAGTTGAAAATGGATCTAGATTGAACATTTGCAGTAAGATTTTTCTATACATGATCCAAGTTAATTACTCTAATCTCCCTAAATTTGAACTAACCATTAAAGGGTTTGACAATGTGATATAATAATTCCTTATCTATATCACTTTGTATACTTAGAACCTTAGTGTATAATATTATTTTAGGGCATCCATGGATCCATGCAATGGGTATTATTCCATATACACTTGATAATAACCTTCAATTTTTCTATAATAGCAAGAGATGTGTCATGACAATCAATGATAACCCATACCAATTCTATCAAATATTTGAAAAATAAAAATTTGGTATCTCCAAATCAGTTAGTCACACCCATAATTCCTTCAAGAACCTCTCTTGACCCATTCATACATCATGTCAATCTTAAGGATGATTAGGATTCTCTAAATTTGAAATCATCAAGTCATAAGGGAGATAAACAAAAAGATAAGATCCAAAGTTCTCCTCCTTGGACCGTAGATCCCAAAATGAATGATAAATCACCTTCAAGTTATGGACAAACTTTCTAATAAGGGTGTTACTTCTCATGGATCCAAGACTAGCCTTTTTTTAATGTTGCTTATCCTTGTCTAAATTGGCTTGTTAGGATGGAAAAGGATATGATATTCTACTAAAGCTTAGATACAATGGAATGGAATTGGGTTTAAAATAACAATGCACCATCAAACCTATCAAAATGAATAATACCAAGGGAATAGGCAATTCATGTGCCATTAGTAGTGATATAGACCTACCTTTAGTGATATTATATGTGTCTTAAAGAGATCAAATAAGTAAGGCAAATCCTAGTCTTGAATGATCAAAGAAGTTGAAAATGACAATTGATCATTGAGATTATTCAATTATTATCCATATGCCAATGGAGGGTCCCACATTTTAGTTAGAATTTCACCTTTATTTGGTGTTTTAGAGATTGTTTCAAGGAGTATGGGGAATTTTATTTAAAAGGAAGTTTAGTTTTTCTATTGACCTTATACTTAGAATTGAAGCTCCATTAGCAAAACTTACTATATAATAGTTATGGAATTATTCAATCTTATGGTACAATTGTAGGATTTATTAATTCAATCTTATGTAATTCATTACTTTGGGCTTTTCATCTTCTAGCATGTTTTCTTATTGGCAAATCTTTTGGGACATTTAATGATTTATAGATCACCCTTGACTCACAATTTGAATGAATGTGGGATTAACCCAATGACAAACCAAACATGTATTTGTGTTAAGAATTTCATGTGCAATTTTAATTGGATTGGATGATGCCAAGCCTTCATAAAATATGTTTATCTTAGATTCTTTACCATTCAATGGTATGAAATACAATAGGGTACCTAGAGCTAAAGAAATCTAAAAAGACATGCAATTGTATTAGGGTGTGTTCTAATTTTTTTATGACCATTTGTCATTATCTTGTGATAACTCAAAATGGTGAATGTTCAAAGAACCTCTTTTAAGGAAAAAGGTGATTTTAAAGTTAAGATTTGGTGATAGCTGACATACAAAATTTCTAGATGAAAGATTTCAACGAATAGCTCCCTTCAACCTTCCCTCATTACATAATGAAGTAAAACATTTTTATGTATTTCAAATTATTTAAGCCATGATTTATGTGGCCAAAGCAAAAGAACACTAGAGATTGCGACCATTAAAAGAACCATTAAATTTGAAGAATTAAAAAAGATGATCAAAGGAATTATCCAAAAGTGATCTAAGTAAGAACTATTAAGGAATTAAAAAAGTGATCGAAGGGCTTGGTATATTATATGATCATGACCATTATTGGTGCAGTCACGGTTAGGAGGCTCCACAAAGTGAACAGCCCAAACTGTGCAACAAGAGTAAACACAACGAAAACAACTCAAAGATAGGATGCAAATGCAGATTCATTCATTTAGTATATCATAGATTCAAAATATAAACATGCCGACAACATGCGGGCTTATAATTAGGGCTCACAACCCTCATTCCTCAATTACACAATATGCGCAAAATACAACTTTGAAGTGCCTTCTCAAAGAATTAAACTATAAAACTATCTCTATGTGATTGACTACTTTCCCATACATCTATTACATGATTATATATCATCTCCGGAACATAAGATTCCTTCGCGTCGGCCAAGGATGGCTACAAACTCTAGTGAAAGAGATGTAATGTGTGTACACGGATAGGTCAGACCTAAACAGATGGGAATCCTCTGCAAGTGAATGGAATAGCGTGCAGATCTTAGGGAAGGTCGGCCATCATCGAAAGTTCCTTGAATGATGTGCAATTTAGCTCCATAAGTCATGAAAGTGCTCCGCAAGTCTTCTCCCTTAGCTGATTGTTTGAGACTGTCTAGATGCTAAGTCCAACTCTACAAGGTTTGAAATGAAACTGCGACAGAATGTGGACCAAAATATTGAAACTACTATTGACTGAACTGACTAGAAAATGAAAGAAAACAAACTGAAATGCAAATGTTTTTGGTTGATGCAAGATTGCTCTTGAACCAGGGATGCTCCTGCATTAGACGTCCGGGGTTGTTGAAAAAGTAAGTCCCTCACTTTGCTAGGGCTAGAGGAAAACCAAGATAGTCCACCTCAGCCTGAGAAATCCAAGATGAGTCTTCTTCCGGTCTTCCTTTCCACTTCACTAAATACTCTTTGTATTGCTTGCCTTTGGTGCTACATCCAATTCTATTGTCCAAGATGTCTTCAATCTACTCTGGTGCTTGTTGTGGTAACTGCTTCTTCAATGTTGTCACTGAACTCTGCTTCATGCTACTGATATAAGTCTGCAATGTTAAAAATAGGTGATATACCCAATGTCTCTGGTAGCTCTACACTTCATATGTATTTCCTAAATCAAACTTTCTGAGTATCCTACATGGTCCAAACTTCTTCATCTTCAACTTGTTATATGTCCCAACTAGAAATCTTTCTTTTATCAGATATACCATTACCTCATCTCCAACTTCAAATTCCTTGTGTCTTCTCTTCTCATCTACTTTCTCTTTATACTTATTGTTCATCTCCTCCAAATGCTTCTTAACCTGATTATGCACTGTCTCCATGTGTGTTGCAAATTCTTGTGCCTCTACACTCCTTTTGTCTTCCATGCTGATATCTCTCAATTCTGTTACTCCTCTAGGGTTAGTTCCTATCACAATCTCAAATGGTGTTCTTCCAGTGCTCCTATTCATTAAATTATTGTATGCAAACTTTACTTGTGATAGAATCAAATCCCAATTTCCCACCTTCTCTCCAACCAAACATCTCAACAAGTTTCCCAAACTCCTATTTACTACCTCTATCTGTCCATCAGTTTGTGGATGAAATGTTGGACTAAACTTGAAATCTGTCTTCATCTTCTTCCAAAGTGTCTTCCAAAAGTATCCAAGAAATCTTATATCTCCATATGAAATTATGCTCTTAGGAAATCCATGCAATCTCACAATCTCCTTGAAAAATAGGTTAGTCACATGAACTGCGTCAATTGTCTTCTTACAAGGTATGAATGTTAGAAATGAAAGAAACACTACTTCAATGGAAATCTGATTCAAATAAATTTTTGCAATCTTTTAAGTGTGTATTATTGATGGAGATTGTAACAAGAAATGAAACTATGCTTCATAGAAATGCAAAATTAGAAAACCGAACACATGACACAATGTTTAATGTGGAGAAAACCCTTTTGGGTAAAAAACTCCACACAAGAAAGAGGCCCGATGTTTGTATTAATCTAAAAATGATTTACAATACAACAACACCACCAATCTCTCCTTCAGTCTTCAATCTGACAGCATTTCGGTAGCACCTAAGTACCTAAAATCTGTATTGCAGCAACAAATACATGGCAAAATACTTATAAAAGTCCTCTCACACCTCCATAGGCGTTCACTTTCTCTCTCGTGAGAATCTCCAACATGTAGACATTAATTTGCCATCTTACAAGCACCTTACACTTGTCCAAAAACAACCATGCAAGGTTGGATGCCCAAGACTAAATCTGGCCTCTTACAACATCTTATGACGCATCATAACCATCATAGATTCCACCAAAGAGTATCTTTCCAAGATAGGAACCTTTGGATAAACATAGCAACTTACAACTCATTAATATCTGTCATATGTGTCATAGTGTCATAGAATCTTATGACAACTGGCAGCTGTCATAGATTCTTTACATGCACCCACCAAACATTATGATATGTGTCATACATGCTAAAAATAGTAGATTCTCCCAAGGTGGAACCTACACTTATTTAATATTGAGTTTACAATTGCCAACTGTAAATGTCACTCCTTAATTACCTCTGGTGAATCCAAAATTACCATTGTCGATGAAACTACCTCATTCCCTTATGGGTAATTACAAATTATAAATAATAAAATGGAATAAATACAATATTGGGATTTACAAGGTTAATGGCACCTTATCCCAACATTCTCCCACTTGACATTATATATTGTAAATCAACCCATAGGAAAACAAATAAAAAATAATCAGGCACTAGAAACAAGGCCCATGGCCTCTCTGCACCACACAAACTTTTCTGTGCTCACAGGCTTGGTTAATGAATCTATAACATTCTCCTAAGTGTTTATCTTCTTCAGCTCAATTTGTCCATTTGCAACCAACTCTCTAACAAAGTGATACTGAACATCAACATACTTAGTCCAAGCATGATACATGGGATTCTTGGCCAAACAGAATGAACCTGCAATCAAATCCAATACTTGTACATAGTCTCCTCAATCAAACTGCCTCCTTAGAGACATGGGTAGCAGCCATATACTCTGCTTATGTGGTGGGCAAAGCAATTGTGGGTTGCCTCTTACTCATGCAATTCACTGCACCTCCAAACATAATAAACACATAGCCACTGGTGGGCCTTTGACTATCCAAGTCACCTGCCCAATTTGCATCAACAAAACCCTATATGTCCAAAGATTTATCAGCACTATCAATACCAAAATAAACCAAACAATGATCAGGAGTACCTACAAGATATTTAAACACCCTCTTCTCATAGTTCCAATGCTGCTTACTAGGGTCAAACATAAATCTGCTCAAAACTCCCACTGCTTGAGCAATATCTGGTCTAGTGCAAACTATTGCATACATCAAACTCACTACAACACTAGCATATGGCACATTAGACATATCCTCAAAATCATCGTTAGTCTTTGGACACATATCTATTGAAAGCTTAGTACCAATGGGTAAAGGAACTCTAACTGGATTACAGTCCTGAAAACTAAACCTTTGCAAAATAGTATTCACATACTTTGTGACAACCAAAGCTTTCTGTTACCTCTGTCTCTTCTGATCTCCATTCCCAAAATATACCTAGCAGGTCCAAGATCCTTCCTATCAAATGCACCTGAAAGTTGGGCTTTAATCTCACTGATCATACCCTTAGTATTGCTGAAAAATAACATGTCATCAACATACAAAGCAATAACTAGTATAGAATCATCAATACAATGAATGTAAACACAATGATCCTCCTCACTTCTAACAAAACCCAATTTCAACACAAATGAATCAAACTTTTGATACCACATTCTAGGGGACTATTTCAAACCATAGAGAGACCTCTTTAACCTGCAAACCCAATGTTCTTTTCCTTTTACCTCAAAACATGTAGGTTGTTTCATATAAATTTCTTCTTCAAGATCTCCATGCAAGAACACAGTCTTAACATCCATTTGCTCAATCTCCTAATCATAAGCTAGAACAATGGATAAAAGACATTTAATAGAAGTCAATTTAGCAACAGGAGAGAATATCTCACCAAAATCAACTCCCTCTCTCTCAGAGTAGCCCTTGGCTACCACATATCTAATCCCTACAACACTAGCATATGGCACATTAGACATATCCTCAAAATCATCGTTAGTCTTTGGACACATATCTAATGAAAGATTAGTACCAATAGGTAAAGGAACTCTAACTGGGTTACAGACCTACAAACTAAACCTCTGCAAAATAGTATTCACATACTTTGTGACAACCAAAGCTTTCTGTTACCTTTGTCTCTTCTGATCTCCATTCCCAAAATATACCTGGTAGCTCCAAGATCCTTTATATCAAATGCACCTAAAAGTTGGGCTTTAAGCTCATTGATCATACCCTTAGTATTGCTAAAAAATAACATGTCATGAACATACAAAGCAATAACCAGTATAGAATCATCAATACAATGAATGTAAACACAATGATCCTCCTCGCTTCTAACAAAACCCAATTTCAACACAAATGAATCAAACTTTTGATACCACATTCTAGGGGACTGTTTCAAACCATAGAGAGACCTCTTTAACCTACAAACCCAATGTTCTTTTCCTTTTACCTCAAAACATGTAGGTTGTTGCATATAAATTTCTTCTTCAAGATCTCCATGTAAGAACATAGTCGTAACATCCATTTGCTCAATCTCCCAATCATAAGCTATAGCAATGGATAAAAAAATCTAATAGAAGTCAATTTAGCAACAAGAGAGAATATCTCACCAAAATTAACTCCCTCTCTCTAAGAGTAGCCCTTGGCTACCAGTCTAGCCTTGTACTTTTCTAATGACTCGTCTGCTCCAAACTTCTTCTTGAAGACCCACTCACATCCTATGGCCTTTCTTCCTTTGGGCAAATGAACAAGATCCCAGGCATTGCAAGAGTCTAAAGCCATCATCTCCTCATGCATGGCTAATTGTCAAGACTCACTATCATCTGTAGAAATAACTTCCCTGTAGGATCTAGGTTCATCATTAGTACTCAATAAAGCATATACACAACGAAAATCTATTGGGCTGTACCTGTCAACTAGATTATGTTGTCTTGTGGATCTCCTTAAGGGTGGAGTAAGTGACTCTACTCATTCTTCTGCATGATCATCTGCACCAACATCTTCTGTAACAACAGACTCATCTTCATCAGAACTACTTGAATATTCTTCTTCTTCTTCACCCCCCAATCCATCATTCTGTTCTTCCTGAGGTGCATCTTGCTTCTCTAAATCAAAGTGCACCTTCTTTACCTTTTCTTCTTTTTCTTTTGGCTGCTCAGGTTCAAAAATAGCTCTAAGTTCCCTGAAAATAACATCTCTAGAAAAGACAATCTTGTGGGTTAGTGGATTCCAAAGCTTATAACCTTTGACATTATTACCATATCCAATGAATGTACACTTTTCAGCCTTTGGATCCAACTTAGATTGATTTTCCTTAGGCACATGAACAAAAGCCTCACATCCAAAAACCCTTAAATGTGAAATAGAAGGTTTCTTACCTATCCACACTTCATAAGGTGTCAAATCAAGAGCCTTACAAGGAGATCTATTTATCAAGTAGCAAGCAGTACACACAACCTCTGCCAAAAAACATTTATCCAACTGTGCATCACTAAGCATACTTCTGGCTTTTTCCATTCAGTTCATCCTTTCTGCAACACCATTCTGCTATGGTGTATATGGAGTTGTCTTTTGTCTTATTATACCTGCATGCTTGCAAAACTCATCAAATTCCTTAGAGCAATATTCCCCTCCATTGTCAGATCTTAATATTTTTATTTTAAAACCTGATTGGTTCTCTACTAAGACTAGTTGAATTCCTTAAACTTAGTGAAAACTTAAGATTTATGTTTCATAAAATAAATCCATGTATATCTGGATACATCATCAATGAAGGTGACAAAATAATGAGATATTCCAATAGATTCATTATCCATAGGTCCAAACACATCTGTATGAATAATTTCTAATTTCTCTTTTGTTCTATTGCTTCCTAAAGGTAATAATTTTCTATTTTGTTTACCAAACACACAATGCTCACAGAAATCAAAATGCTCATCAGAATAAGAGAAACCGTCCAATAATTATTTATTCTTAATAGTTTTAGTACATTATTACTTGTGTGGCCTAATCTGCGGTGCCACAAGATACAAGTGTTTTTAGAAGCCTCAGAAACATAAGAGGCATTACAAACTGTAGTGGCTTCAAGCTTAAACAAGTTCCTGAATCTCTTCCCTTTTGCTACCACCAAGTTCCCTCTCACCAATTTGCAGCCATGCTTGTCAAATGTCACATGCATTCCCAAATCATTCAACTTTGAAACTAAAATCAGATTTCTAGCTAATCCACAAACATGCAAAACACCAAGGAGAGTTTTAATCCTCCCATCACTGGAACACAACAATACCTTTCCTTTTCCGACAATCGAATATGAAGAGTTGTCACCAAGGTAGATATTACCTCCATCATATTCTTCATATGTGGAGAACCATTCCTTATGCGGGGTCATATGAAATGAGCATCCTGAGTCAACCAACCAGTGATCATTAGAAACCACATTACATGCAGAAAGTAAAACATCTTCACCTGCATTTAAGGACTTATTCGAAGCACTCTCCCATTATTTCTTGGGGTTTTTGCACTCCTTCTTCACATGTCTCCTTTTACCACAATTCCAACACTTAACTCTATTCTTTTTACTAGGAGTCTTAAACCAGCCCTTGGACTTGTCTTTAGCCCCTTTCTGATCTCCTTTTGGTCCCCTTTCCTTAGACCTTCCCCTGATACTGAGAGCATCACCTAAACTATCTGAACTCTTCTTCCTCAATTCCTATGCTAGTAAAAATGCAACAAGAGCATCCAACTTCGGATATGTGAGGTTAGCAGTGATAGCCAAAATGACATTTTCTCATGATTCAAGTAAAGAATAAAGAAGCAAGATACATTTATCTTCCTCATCAACTTCAACATCTACTGAAGCAAGCCGACTCATCAACAAATTAAAAGAATTTAAATGCTCTACAACTGACTCACCCTCTTTCATTTTCAAAGAAAACAACTTCCTTTTTAAATAGAGTTTATTTACCATACTCTTGGCTTGGTAGATCTCACCCAACCAATTCCACAACTTGTGTACAGTCTCTTCCTTTGCAACATTCAGCAGGACACAATCTGACATACACAAATGGATGGTTTCCTGTGCCTTCTTATCTAGTTTTCCCCACTCATTCGGAGAGACATCATCAGGTTTCTTCTCTTTTTGAACAACCAACCTTTGATTTCTTTCTTCCAACAAATCTTCTATTTTCAGCTTCCACAACTCATACCCCATTCCATTAAACTTCTTAATGTCCAAACGAGAGGTTGATGCAACGGTGGATCTAACCATAATATCAACACAAGATCTGTAAAATAAACACAACCAAATCTCCCACTATAGCTACAACTTCCACACTACCACCCAAGAGTCAAAGATGGCCAGGCTCTAATACCAAATGTTAGAAATGAAAGCAACACTACTTCAATGGAAATCTGATTCAAATAAATGTCTGCAATCTTTTAAGTGTGTATTATTGATGGAGATTGTAACAAGAAATGAAACTATGCTTCACAGAAATGCAAAATCAGAAAATTGAACACATGACATAATGTTTAACATGGAGAAAACCCTTTTGGGTAAAAAACTCCACACAAGAAAGAGGCCCAATGTTTGTATTAATCTGAAAATGATTTACAATAGAACAACACCACCAATCTCTCCTTCAATCTTCAATCTGACAGCATTCCGACAACACCTGAGTACCTAAAATCTGTATTGCAGCAACAAATACATGGAAAAATACTTATAGAAGTCCTCTCACACCTCCATAGGCATTCACTTTCTCTCTCATGAGAATCTCCAACCTGTAGACATTAATTTGCAATCTTACAAGCACCTTACACTTGTCCAAAAATAACCATGCAAGGTTGGATGCCCAAGACTAAATCTGGCCTCTTACAACATCTTATGACGCGTCATAACTATCATAGATTCTACCAAAGAGTATCTTTCCAAGATAGGAACCTTGGGCTAAACATAGCAACTTACAACTCATTAATATCTGTCATATGCATCATAGTGTCATAGAATCTTATGACAACTTGCAGTTGTCATAGATTCTTTACATGCACCCATCAAACATTATGACGTGCATCATACATGCTAAAAATAGTAGATTCTCCCAAGGTGGCACCTACACTTATTTAATATTGAGTTTTACAATTGCCAACCATTAATTTCACTCCTTAATTACCTCCGGTGAATATGAAATTACCACTGCCGGTGAAACTACCTCATTCCCTTATGGGTAATTACAAATTATAAATAATAAAATGGAATAAATATAATATTGGGATTTACAAGGTTAATGGCACCTTATCCCAACAATGAAATGTGTCATCTTTGAAAATCTGTCCACCACTACAAATATTTAATCATGTCCTCTCTGTGTCTTCGGCAGTCCCATTATGAAATCCATGCTTATGTCTTCCCAAGGTCTCTCCGGTACTATCAAAGACTTGTACAATCCAGTATTTTGACTACTTCATTTTGCAACTTGACAAACTCTACAACTCTGCACAAACTTCCTAACATCCTTATGTATCTATGGCCAAAAGCAATTTTCACTTACCAAAGCCACTGTCTTATCAATTACAAAATATCCTGCCAATCCACCACTATGTTTCTCCTTAAGCAAATTGTCTCTCATTGAACTCCTAGGTATGCGTAACTGGTTTCCTCTAAAAAACATATCATGTTCAATGAAATAATCCAACCACTTACTCCTATCTGTCACAAGGGTAAATGCAAGAAGTTGTGTCCACTTAAGGTGGAAGTTTCAGAGTTAGATAAAAATCTGAAATCAGGTAACTAAAAAAGGGATCCTGTTTTGGGTCGCGATACCGAGCCTAAAATCCAAAACGGGATCCCATTTTGAAAAAGTATTAAATTTTTTTAAAAAGGGCAAAGACCCTATTTTTCCCAGCGACAGGCGACAGCTGAGAACGGGATCCCGAGTTGAGTCACCATTGAAACAACAAGTAAGTGGATTTTTCCACTTCTACAATTTAGCAATCAATCTTTTGAAGTTTCCCTTGTTTTTTTTGGTGTAAAATACAATCAAAATTTAAATTGTAAACTGTTATTTAGGGTTTCTGTTTATGAAATGAATAGATGTTTTTTAACATTTTAGTTGTAAAATACAATTGAAATTTTGAAAGACTATATCATATAAAAGGATAGAATTTGAACAAACTGTCAAAATTTTGTTTAAATTTAAGAATTGAATAGCTGTATTTAGACATTTTAGCTGTAAAATACAATTGAAATTTTGAAAATTCTGTATCATATGAAAGGAGAGATTTTGAACAAACTGTCAAAATTTGATTTCAATTTGAGTGTTGAATAGCTGTATTTAGACATTTTAGCTGTAAAATACAATTGAAATTTTGAAACGAATGTATCATATGAAAGGAGAGATTTTGAACAAACTGTCAAAAATTATATAGCATTGGGATGATATATATATTTGGTTTTTATAAAATTTACTTATATCAATGTATACATCATTGTATTTTAAAGGCATTATTGAATAGGTAACTGTCATGTAAAACAATTACAACAAACCATAATAAAACCTTTATCATGTCCTTCATAATCAAACCTTTAGAGACAACCAACTAATCAAAAATTGAGAAGATTTTACAGTTTTTGTGATAGCCAACTAATCAAGAATGAAATCAAGCCAACAAATGTAACTTTAGAGACACTTGTAGCTGTCCTCACTAGCTAGGTTATGCCCCTGGGATGAACATCGTGATGTTAATTGTGATATGAGCCTAACCTCATTGGTAATGCTTCCCCTAATCTTAATGACATTGATGTAGGCCCCACTCATGATCCTTACGAAGATCTTGTCACCACTAACCTCTTTCATGATAGGTCACTATCCTCACCATCTCCTTAGACCTATAATACCTTGAGCTTATCGATTGGGACCAACACGACCCTTTATGATTTGATGTTTTCCAAAATGACGAAGCCATCATGAAACTTATGAAGTGTCAAGATCACATCCCCATTGTAATCATAAGAAAGACTTTTCCACCATACTTAACACCTATGCTTATTTTGGAGAGAAAGAAGAACCCTTTAGTCTTAAGGCACCCTAGTAGGCAGAATAGCAACAAGATATAAGAAGAAACTTGTGATCGATTAAAATGATATACAATAAAAATGGACACTTCCCAAGAGCTCCTCAATGACAAACTTCACCTTCCATTAGATACCACTCATATACAAGATGGCTCCCCTCTCCTTGTTGAGGATGCTATAGACATCAACCTGTGAATAGAAGAGGACCCTAAACTCTCTAAGATAGTAGCTCCACTAGACCTTGACATCAAAGAAGGCATAACCATCACCCTTAAAGATTATAGTGATTTCTTCATGTGGTCTTATGGTTATATGCCTTGAGACTTCATCTTTAAAGTCATGTATCATCTTGTGGTTCACCTCAATGCCAAACCTATTCAATAAAAGCTACGCAAAATGTACCCCCAAGTAGCTGTGTTGGTCAAAGAAGAATTGTATAAACTCTTTGATGTGGGGTTCATTCAGACGATTACTTATCCTAAATGGGTCTCTAATGTGGTCTTAGTTAGCAAGAAAACTAAGGGAATTCATGTTTCCACTAACTTTTGAGACATCAAAAAAGGATACCCTAAAGATAACTTTTCTCTACCAAACATTGATATGATCGTGGATCTCATAGCCATATATATAAAATGTTATCATTAATCTGGATATAATATCCCTTGAAACATTTGAGTTAGACATGGAGACACCTATATTATGGAGAGGTCTATGTAAGAAAACACCTCCTGTAGACTTAACACAAACTTATCCCTCAACCCTCTAAATTGTGACTTAAACATCATTTGATTACCCTGGAACACACTATAGACAACTCTATACAAATTTGGCAAAAGATATTTTCTCCTAACAGAAACTTGTATATGTAGAAGTATCTACTACTACATTAGATTTGATATACTTCTTAAAAGGAAAGAGTTGGTACTAACAACTAAATAGAAAACAATAATTTTTCAAATAGGAAAGAGGAAACAAAATCGAGCTAGAACCATCTTGACTAATTTATATTTTTCTAGCTAGATTGAATCCCTACAATCACAAGTTAAAAACAAAGCATCAAATTCTTCATTAAATTTAAATCACAAATCATCAGAATATATTCATCTTCATACTCAGATTAGTCAGGTAGGCAACTAGTAACTTCAATCCTATCTCCATTATCAAATTTGGTTGCCATAGGCAACTTCACCAAATTTAGGTTTTCAGATCATGTGGCATGCACAAGATATCCACCTCAAGGTAGTTCTCCAAGTCTAGTTATAGTCTTGCAAATGTTCATTATGATTCTACCTAGGTGGTATGATAGTCCATTGGTTTCTATGACATCATTCAATAGCATAGATGCATCTGTTCTAATTCATTTCTTTTGTCCAAAATAGTTGTGACAATAAAAAAGAAGCAAGTATTGAACTCATAATCGATAGGAAACCCTCGGTCATAATAGGAGGTCTTGAATTTGGTACCAATGATTGTGAGTTCCTTGTAGAATATGATGAACCTTTTGAACAAGAGAACCTTGTAGACCATGATGCATATCTTGATTTAAACTTGAACATTATCGTCATGTGAATGCTTTTAGCCATCCTACAACCTCCTATCACCCTTCATCCTCTTATAGGGATATGGGCCCCACAACCTCTCCAAGTTGACCATGCCAAACCCAAAGTCACAATCCTAAGAGGTTCCTAATTTCCTCCCAATGATCATGAGAACCTTGTAGATCATGATGCATATATTTTGAACAAGACTATCAAGTTCCTTCGCAACAAGAACATGCAAGTCCAAGTTACCCTTTTCACCAAGATTGAAAGTGTCCTTAAATCCTTATGTTACCTTTGACAAGGGGAACACCACTCTAGATTATGCATCTTATATGGGTATCCTTCATCATCATCCAATCGAATGCCTATCCAAGAGCCTACTAGTCCTATCCCAACACCACCATGTAATCCCAATCCTAATTCATTGGTCCATCCACCTTCTAATCCATCAATCCCTTCATTACCCTCACCACCACCTAATCCTAGACATTCACCCTTCATTGATATATATGTCTCTTTGATTATCTAGATAATGCAATTGAATCTCGAGAGGAGTCTTACATCTTAACAACAATTTCATTGTCCCTTTGTAGTTCATTGTCCCTCATGACAAGTCTGTTATTGGTTTAAGGCTATCTTAAAAGTCCATATAACAATCTAAAGGAATTTAATAACAATTAATGTTCAGTCCTTAATGTTCATGACAACATTATACAAGATACTAAAGTTCACATTCAATGATTTCCTCTTTCCTATAGAAAAATTAACAAAATTGGAAAATTGGACCTAACTCCATAGAAAAATTAACAAAATTGAAACCTTGGACCTAACATATGATAACAAACCTTGAGAACAAATTTGAATTATGGTAGTCCTAATAGCCCTAGACTATTAAATTGATCTGTATATACTATTAAATTGATATTTCTTGTCTCCCTCACTATAAGAATCAAAATTTAGCTCTCAAATGAAAATCCCTTGATTTCAATTTGAAAATTGCATGTATCTGTATGTTTAATTTAAATTTATTTCTGAAAGTGTAATTTCTTGAAACATATGTATATAATTTATAATTTTTGAACATGTACATTATATGTTTATTTATAATTTATATATATATATATATATTCTTGATTTAATTTTAAATTTGTATGTTTATATGTATATATGTAGGTTCATATCTGTTTTTATATATATCATGAATTTGGATGATATTCACTTTGATGTTGACGACTTCCTCAATGCACAAGATGATCCGGCCCCACCACCACCCCCAGCGCCAGATGCCCCACCTCCAACCCCACCTCCACCCCCACCTGGAACTGACCAGGCTCACTTGCGAGCCATAATTAATGAAAATGTGGATTCCATACAAGAAAAATTAAATTCCATTCGCAATGAACAATTCATGCCTCCTCACGTGGTACGTTTTGCAGGTTGACACAACAATGAGGATGGGCATTGCAGCACACTTGGATAATCCAAGTTTATATCAGGAGTCAATTGCATTTCAGGTTGTTCAAAAATGTATAACATGTACACAAGTCAATTATATATATGTTTTAAGACCTAATTTGTACACACATGTGCTAACTTAGAAATGACCTTGTACAGGAGCTTGTTAGTGACACGTTTCATCAACACACAACACATGCAGAGCAGGAGGACAGAGGAGATGGGCAGCCTGATACGGTATAATTTAAAATTTAGATTATATTTAAATTCAATTAAATTAAATTTCTTGATAGATATATATGTTGACATGTGTTCAAAATTCTTTTTCTTTTATAGCTTGAGACATGTCATGTAGCTAAGCCTGTAGAGACAGGTCCTGGAATAGAGGATGCACAACAAGTTCCTCTTACGGTATAATAATTTAAATATGATATATAAATTATAAATTAAATTGAATTAAATCATTTTTAAAATCATCTTGTACATCTAATTTCAACTTGAACTTTCTCTTGTATTAAATAGATTGATTCAGAGCATGTAGAGACAGGTCCAGGTGCACCAGAGCATGCCTCTCAGCCTCACACGGTAATTTAATTATAATATGATAAAAATTATAAATTTAAAAATTGTCATTAAATCATTTTTAATCATCTTACATCTGATTTCATCTAAATCTTTCTCTTCTACAGAGTGATTCAGGTCATTTGAGTAGTTCGTATGGTGTGAAGAGGACTCTTGATTATAGAGATAGTATGTGATACCTGTTATTGAACATGGGCTACATAATTTGACTATTTCATGGACTATGTTATATATTGTTTTTCATCCAGACTTTATATATATATTGTTGAACATGGACTTTATATTTTGAATGTATGGGACTTTGTATATTTTTTGAGTTCATGGACCTAGAGTTTATACAACCTGACCTTCCTCTATTTGTTCTTGTGTGGGTTATTTGGATAGACAATAAGTAGGCATTGTTTTCTTCTTGTGGATATTGTTGTTCTATTTAAATAGTTTATAATTATGGAAATCTTTTTTAAGGTTATATATTTGTTTAATCTTCCCCTTATGACTTTATATAAAGGAAGTTGTAAATGACTTTATATATTTGTACTCTTTTGTTTGGTTGAAAAGTATTTCATTTTAACAAATTTATGAGTAGTTCTTTCCAAAACTTGTATATGCAAAAAAAACCACTTGAAAAAACATGTTTTGAACCTGTCTTATTTGATTTGAATCCTAGGAGGATTAAAGGATGTCCAAATTACAAGAATAATATTGATGATGTGCAAAATTGATTCAACACTTGTTGATGCATATTTTGAAAGGGAACTTCTTCCCCCAAGGAATTTTAACAATTTCAAACATGGTAAAAATTTAACATCTTAGACTAGATACTAATCTACAATACTTTAAGTTTTTAATCCCAATCTAATAGATTTTATAAGAAAATTGCAAAATAAAGGTGAGAAGGAGAAGCTACACTCTTTAATTGCTTTGTCTTGGTAAGATTTATTAGTGGAGCTTTGGCTACCCTTGTGCCCCATTTCTTGATATCCTTCACTAGGTCTTCTAAGATTTGTCAGATCTTTTCTTCACTCTAGAAAATATCAACAAATTAACACATCAATATTTCAAAATTTTCGAATACAAAAAATAAATAGTATCGACCTAACAATATCTTACTATTTTATGGAACTAACTAAATAGTATCGACCTAAGTCCACACTAATATATTACATCATCTAAATAGTAAAAGGTCATGGCTCATTTAAGAATTTGATACACAAAATAGAACTTGCTCATAACTTTAGTCATAGTGATCTATAAGTTATATTTGTTTAATTTTAAAAAAATCTATTTTTTTTTCTAGTCTAGAATTGTGTAGGAAAATAAACATAGGCTATAGTTATTTAGGTCTAATAGCATGCTTTTTAAATTTTATTTATTAGTTAAAATAAAATAAATGAGTTGAGACTCATAAATGCAAATATAAACAAGAGGCTTAGAATAGCTTATCTCTCTTTGTAGATTTTATATGGTTGATGCTAGAGATTATTTCTTCTAAAATTTGCTTGATAATCAAGATCTAGATTATGCTATTGGATTAGAATTTATTTGACAATCATGGATTTTCTCATTACTTTTTGTTTACATTGGGAAGAGGACATATACATTTAGTGACATATGTTAATTTCATATCATTGCTAACATAGAGAGGACACATACATGCATGATTCACATCATGGACATATAATAGTTCATCTTCATTATTGAGCATGTCAAATATTAAGAAGAAATTTTAAGGATAGAATAAACATGATAGTGTAATCTAGTTGGATTGAGAGATATATGGTTATTGAAACATATAAGTAACATAACTGCACGTAGGATGTACTGTGGTCCATTAACAACTTCAAATTGGCCATGTTAATTAACCTACAAAGATGCTAACTTTTTGGATGTCTTAAGGGGATGTCTTAAGTTCTCAAAATTTGGTGAAGTTGCCCAAAGTAACCCAATTTAACAATATAATAAAATCAAATTTAAAGTAAATTCAAAGTAGAAAAACATGCGCATAATTTAACAAATAAAATATATAGAATAATAATTTTTACAAAACTTGTAGGGGAATGTAGCAGGTCTTCACGCCAACTCAAAATAATGTTTACAAAACTTGTGGGGAATGTAGCAGGTCTTCACGCCACCTGATATAAAAATAATACAAGCACTTTATCAATATATCATCAAAACATGTATTTTAATAATTTATATAAAACTATCTAGATATACACAATTTGTACCTGTATTTACAAGTGACTCTCAAGTTTTTGTTTCAAAGTATGTGATGAATTTGTGATGATGACCTAAGGATATAAAAGGATAATTTAAATCAATTTCAACTAATAACGCACAAGAAATATCAAAACATGTATTTAATGTATTTAAAAGAACAATATAAATCTATTTAACTATATTTACCTGTATTTACTTATTCCATTGTACCATCTCCATCCTCTCTTTTTTCCAATGCATCGATGATTGTCTCATGGTCTTCTATAGAAATGTTCCATAACTCTTTATTTGTAGGTTTTCCATGATACCTCTCCAGTTTTATATTTGTTGCCAACACCAAATGTGAGTAGTGTATAATCTTCTTATGTGTTTCATAATCTTTGAATGCAGGCAAACCATTCTTCCCTATTAGGTATTTCCGTAGCCAAGTGCCAACAACCACCACCGAACCTATTGGATAATGATAGCCACCATCAAAGAAATTCTTAAAATTTACTTAAGGGGATCAAAGAAGTTCTTAAAATTTGCTTAAGGGGATCAAAGACTTGTTATCAAAATTTGCTTAAGGGGTTGTCTTAAGGGGATCACCAAACCTGTCGGATAAGGAAAGCCATCATCATCTTCTCGAGGTGCTGTTAACTTATGTTTAGTCTCCACACAACGAGCTAACCAATATTCTGTTTCCTCTTCATTCTTCTTTGGTGCAACAACAGCATACACATGTTCTGCAAACAAATTTTGATTCAATAACGTGCACATGTCCATAAAATTTGACCAATCAACATACATGCATTCATATGTACACATATAAATATAAATAAAAGCACTACAAATTAGTAATGAAGTGAAATAAAATGAAATATAATTTGAATTAAATTACCTTCTTGTATAAGGTCTGAAACATGGTCATAATCGTCTGATGCAAACAGTTGATCATTGTCTTCAATTATTGTTTCATTTTGATCATGTGCTTGTGCAAGTGTCAATGATCTTTGCTTCCACTCTTCAACCCATTTTGTATTCTCACATGCTTCCCAATCTCCTGAAATACAAAACTAACAAAAACATGCAAGCTCCCTTGTCCAGATAGTCCATGCACTTGCATTCAAACTCCTAAATGAATGCCATTTAGTAGATCCACTTATTGTCTGACAATCAAGTCTAGGTAGAATGTTTTCTTCTTCAACCAACCAAAAGAATCGATGAACTGTAGAGTACTCGCTTGATCCAGGTGTACATAATCTTGTATTGCACCAATCTACAATCCCACGTGCATCTTTAAATTTTACTGCATCCTCAAATTTCAATTGTTGTCTAGCAAGAATTCTTTTAACACATGCACCAGCTCCATCATGTTCTCTTTTACCATGTCTAGCTTCAAAAAAATTCCACATATGTTGGACATTATTCTCCTTGTGAACCCTACTTAACCAATAGAACATTCGAGCATTCTTGAACTGCCACATACAATTATCTGACCATATAAGATGTTCAGTCATCTGGATTCCTCTTTCTCTTAAATTTGTATAAAATATATTGAAACAAAATCGAACAAACTCTGATGACTGTAACCGGTTGTCACTCAAATAGAAATGATACTCCCTCAAAACTCTTCTATCATTCTCTATACTATCATCTGCATGTCTATAAACAATATGAATAAACATAGCAACCTGCACTGAATTGTAATATTGTGATTGAATTTCTTCTTGCAGAGCTAAAGTATAGTTTTCTGCAAAATCAACCACTAATAGTATAGTACCAACTGGAAATATGTTTCTACATTCACGAAATTGTCCATCAAGCCATCGAGCTTGTTGAAAGTGCTTGACATATTTTGGTACAATTTTACTCTTAAATTCTGATATGAATGCATGCACACTAACCTTTTCTGTAATTAAATCACAACGCTTTCCAAATTTTTTATCTTTTAAAGAATATTCAACATTCTTAAATCTTTTAGCATCTACTAATTGTTGTCCAAAATCATTTTCAACACTTTCATGCATACAAACTCTTAACAAAGAAAGATTGCCACAACTAGTGCATTGTCCAGAAATACATGAACTTAAATAAAATAATTTTTCATTAGATCTTTCACAAAACAAACTTGATATAAACTCTTTTATTGCTTCAGTTGGCATGTTAATATCGCATTCCTATATAATCATGTTACTATGTAAAGTACAACATATATATTGAAACACATCATAATAATAACGAAATTGAACATGCGTTTTACAAAAACAAGATATTCATTGCTTATTAATCTTTACATACCATGGTTTGCATTTTTCAAAAGATCTTTGACTTATTTTAATATTACCAGGTAACACTAATTCATCACAAAATTTTCTATAAAATTTAGTTTGCGTTGTATCTAATAGGTGTTTTGGATGAGGATCGCGAACTTTGGACCCCACTCTTAATTTTAAAACATCTCTAGCATTAGATGATACCCTAGTATTATCATGCCAATATTTTTCGATCAAAGATCTAATTTCAACATTTAGTTTCATGTCAGATCTCAGGAGTCGACCACTAAAACTCCAACATTGGTTAATTGGATCATTTTCTATACTTTCTTTTCTTTTTGCCACTCTTACCAATGTTTTAGGATGTATTTTTAGAATTCCACTAATATTGCTTACCATTCTTCTATTCAAAATTATTTTATTCACTATAGCAGTTGTTATAGCTCGTCTTGTTGCATTCTTATCTTTGGATCGACTATTACTTCCAATAGACTCAATGGTACTAGTAACAATAGACATAGCATGTTTTAGTGATTGATCTTTTCTTCTTGGTTTAACAAAAATGCCTAACATTTTCATTACTTTTCTCATTTTCCACATTCTTATTAATTGCATCATTAGTTGACATTGAAACGATAGTTTTTTATGATAAAAAAATTTCTTGTATAATCTATTGGCATGTGTTCTTATTTGTCTCCAAGAAATTTTACTAGGAAGATTATCCAAAACATCTCTTTCAATTTTTTTAAAAAAATTGTCATTTTCAACATCACATCCTGGATTTTCATTTTCATTTTCAACTTCAAAACGATTTTTATTTTCAACAACAAAACGGTTTTCATTTTCATTTTCAACAAAAGGATTTTCGTTTTCATTTTCAACAACAAAACAGTTTTCATTTTTATTTTCAACAAAAGGTTTTTCGTTTTCATTTTCAAGAACAAAATTGTTTTCATTTTCATTTTCAACAACAAAACGGTTTTCGTTTTCATTTTCATTTTCATTTTCAACAAAAGGATTTTCATTTTCATTTTCAACAACAATTTGTTTCAAATTTTGATCTCTATGAATATTATCAATCTCAACATTGTTATATCCAGCTTGTTTTAAATCTCCTATCAACACTATTTCCATTTCATTCAAAGGTGGATTTGAAGAAGTACCTAGATTTGTGCCTATTGAAACATTCTCCATAGCATTGATAGAGCAATTTGAAGACATACCAAGAGTAGTTTGTATAATCGTATTAGTTTCCACACTCACCTCTTGCAAATTTGCATCGTCTACATCCATGGTCTCCTCAATGTTTTTATCTTCAATAGTTGTGGAATTGGATGCTTCAGCATTATTCATTGATTGAATCTTTATTCTTCTATCTCTTTGTCTTTTTGCCTCCTTGTCTCTCTTTGCTTCAATTTCTTCAGGGGTTAATACCTTCCTATCTTTCCTCTTATTACGACTTTGTGATCCCATGATTAAAAAATTTATGAAACATGTACAAATGAATGTAAAAAACTTGAAAACCTTTCTTCTTTGTTCAAGTCCTTCAAACAAGTACCAATTCAACAAAATTTCACTCAAATAGTGTCTCAATGATGGCTTCTATCAAAATTCAAACAATATTCCAAGTTGATGGACCTGCAAAAGAAAAAAAGATGGTAGAGATTGTTGCAAATGTTGCTATCGGCCGTACTGTAGAGCAAGTTGCAGGGCTGACAGTCATAGTACAGTCTTATTAAAAAAATAGACAAATAATAAACGGGATTCCGTTTAATACGGGATACCGTTTACTAAACGGGATCCCGTTATTTAAAATTTGAATTTTAAGCTCAGGTTTTTCTTTGTAACCCAGTTCAGGAAATGCTTTGGGGACCCAAACCTGACCTCTGAACCTGGGTTGACCTGCAACTTGAAGGCCCTCTCAATGTCACAACAAAATATTAACTTTGGGCATATATCTGAAGGTCTATTTTGTAGAATATTTTAACAAAATTAAAACCCATTATAGATCAGATAGCGTAGATTCTAAATATGTAATTTTTTTTACAATTGGATTATTTTTTCTATTTTTTAATCAATTTCTAATGAAATAGGTCCATAAACTTTAATTATCAGAGTTTTTTAGTATTTTAATAACTTTTTATTAAAATATTTTTTTGTAAAAAAAATTGTAGGAAAATGTACTTTAGACAATTATTTTCAATTTAAAAAAAATTCAAAAAATGTTAAGTTTAGGTCATCTTATGCGTGACGTACACGATGATTTTTTAAAAGACAAAAAAATGGCCAATAAAAAATTAATAAAAAAAAATATTCAATAAAAAATTACAAAAAAATATGGAAAACGTGCTTCAGTGAGTTACAAATCTTTTCCCAAAAAGATTTTCAAAAATATGATTATTTAGGTCAAAATATGGATGACGTACACGTACATGGTATAGTAAAAAAATAACTTTTAAACAGTAGTTTTTAGAAACACCTATTCAAAATCAATTTCTATCATCTGGGTATTGAAAAAAATTACATATTTGGAAACTAGACTCCGAGTACTACATTTCGTATTTAGTGACTTTTTTCAAGATTCCACACTTAAGTGCTTCAAATTTTTAGGTCAAATGTGACAAATTCTGAAAATCAGGGAAAACACTTCCACTTTTTGGCCAATAAGTGGACACAACTTCTTGCACACACCCACAATAGGTTCCTTACATGCTTTCCATGGTTCTGCAAAATGGAGTTCTTCTTTATACATGTTCTTCAACTCCTCAAAACCTAACACTTCAACTCTCATCTTTGTCAGCAAGTTCCTTCTACTTGGTGCATCAACAACTTTGTTTGATTTTCCACTCCTATGCTTTAGTACAAAGGTATAACTCTGCATGAACTCTACCCATCTCATATGTCTCTTATTCAAATACCCTTGACTGTTCAAATACTGCAAAGCTTGATAATCTGTATACAACACAAACTCCTTAGGCAACAAATAATGTCTCCACTTCTTCAAGGCTTGAGTTATGGCATAGAACTCCTAATCATAAATTGAATATCTTCTCCTTGCATCATTCAACTTCTCACTAAAATATGCTACAGGTCTACCTTCTTGACTTAACACTGCTCCTATTGCATTTCCACTTCTATCACAATCTACTTGAAATACCTTATTGAAATCTGGTAATGCCAACACATGTTTTGTCACTTTCTACTTCAACAGCTCAAAACTCTTGTTTTCTCTTGTTGTCCACTTAAAGTCTTTTCTGTCACCTCTCATTGTCTCTATCATAGGGTTACATACTGAACTGAAATTTTTTATGAACTTCCGGTAGAAACTAGCCAATCCATGAAATGATCTGACTTCCCCAATGCATTCAGGTGTAGGCCATTCAACAATTGCTCACTTTCTCAGGATCCATCTTCAATCCTTTTGCAGAAATCACAAATCCCAAATAGACCAATTCTTCCTTCATGAAACTACACTTCTTGATGTTTATCAAAAATTTCTCTTCTCTCAACCTCTGCAATACTTGTCTCAGGTGCCACAAATATTCTTTTCTCTTATTGAAAATTAGAATATCATCCAAATATACAATAACAAACTTACCCAAGAATTTCTTCAAAACTTCATTCATCAATCTCATGAAAGTACTCAGTGCATTTGTCAATCCAAAAGGCATCAATAGCCACTCATACAATCCTTCATTTGTCTTAAACACAATTTTCCATTCATCTCCTTCGCTGATTCTGATCTGATGGTATCCACTCTTCAGGTCTATCTTTGTAAAATATTTTGCTCCACTTAAACAATCCATAATATCATCCATCCTAGGTAAAAGAAATATGTACTTAACTATGATCTTGTTGAGTGCTCTAGAGTCTATACACATTCTCCATTCTCCATCCTTCTTCAGTGCTAGCACTATAGGTACTGCACAAGGACTCAAGCTTTCTCTGATCAAACCTTTCCTCAACAATTCATGTATCTGTCTATTCAGTTCTTCATTCTCTGTTGGTGCCATTTGATGTGCTGCTTTGTTAGGCCAACTAGCTCCAGGTATAAGATCCATGTGATGACTGATACTCCTAATTGGTGGCAATCCTTCAGGTACATTGTCTGATATGATGTCTTCATACTCTGTCAACAACTCAGTTATCTCCTCCGATTGTGATTCTTCAGTTTTTGTCTTCAGGGTTTTAGGCTTCTTAGGAATCAAAGCATAACACATATTCTCATGTCTCAAACCATCCAGAAATTTCCTTCCATCTACCAAACAAATTCTAGCATTCCCACATACTTCACTCCTAGGATCATCTTCCAAAGGAATCAAAGTAATTCTCTTTCCATTTGATGTTATAGTATATATATTCTTTCTTCCATCATGTATAGCTTTTCTATCATACTGCCATGGTCCACCCAACAATATATGACATACATCCATAGGTATAATATCACACAATACTTCATCATAATAAGATCCAATATGAAATTTCACCAAACATTGTTCACTCACCAGTACCTTATGATCATCCTGAATCCATGCTATTTGATATGGATTAGGGTGTTTCAATCTCTCCAACTTTAGCTTAGTCACCATCTCCTCTGAAACCAAATTATCTGAACTACCATTATCAATTACACTACCACTATCAATTACAACCTTACAACATTGTGAAGTAATGCAAATCAACAATTTCACTTCTCTCAACCTGTTGGACCAATTCTTCCTTCATGAAACTATACTTCTTGATGTTTATCAACAATTTCTCTTCTCTCAACCTCTGCATTACTTGTCTCAGGTGCCACAAATGTTCTTCTTTTGTCTTACTAAAAATCAGAATATCATCCAAATATACAATAACAAAACTACCCAAGAAATTCTTCAAAACTTCATTCATCAATCTCATGAAAGTACTCAGTGCATTAGTCAGTCCAAAGGGCATTGCTAACCACTCATACAATTCTTTATTTGTCTTAAAAGCAGTCTTCCATTCATCTTCTTGTCTAATTCTGATCTGATGGCATTCACTCTTCAAGTCTATCTTTGTAAAATATTTTTCTCCACTCAAACAATCCACAATATCATCCATCCTAGGCAAAGGAAATCTATACTTAACTGTGATCTTGTTGATTGCTCTAGAGTCTGTACACATTCTCCATTCTCCATTCTTCTTCAGTGCTAACACTATAGGTACTGCACAAGGACTCAAACTTTCTCTAATCAAACCTTTCCTCAACAACTCATGTATCTGTCTGTTCAATTCTTCATTCTCTGTCGGTGTCATTCTGTGTGTTGCTTTGTTAGGAAAACTAGCTCCAGGTACAAGATCCATGTGATGACTGATACTCCTAATCAGTGGCAATCCTTCAGGTACATTGACTGATATGATGTCTTCATACTCTTTCAAAAATTCAGTAATCTCCTCCGGTTGTGATTCTTCAATCTCCGTCTTCAAGTTTTTAGACTTCTCATGAATCAAAGCATAACACATATTCTCATGTCTCAAACCATCCAAAAATTTCCTTCCCTCTACCAAACAGATTCTAGCATCCCCACATACTTCACTCTTAGGATCATCTTCCAAAGGAATCAAAGTAATTCTCTTTCCATTTGATGTTATAGTATATGTATTCTTTCTTCCATCATGTATAGCTTTTCTATCATACTGCCATGGTCTACCCAACAATATATGACAAACATCCATAGGCATAATATCACACAAGACCTCATCATGATAAGATCCAATATGAAATTTCACTAAACATTGTTCACTCACCAGTACCTTATGATCATCCTGAATCCATGCTATATGATATGGATTAGCGTGTTTCAGTCTTTCCAGCTTCAGCTGAGTCACCATCTCCTCTGAAACCAAATTATCTGAACTACCACTATCAATTACAAATTTACAACATTTGCCTCTTGATTTGCATCTTGTTCGGAACAAACTTTTCCTCTACGGTGGTTCCTCATTTGTTTCTTCTTGAAATAGTGCTCTCCTCATGACAAGTGATTCTCCTTTCTTAGGTTTACCAACTGAACTTGGTGGTCCAACAAGTTCTTCTTCTACATAAGTTGCTCTTCCACTATTCTCTGTCTTCTTGCTTGTACTTCCTTGATTACATTCAAATTCTTTGTCCTTCACCTCCACACTTAAAAAAGGTTCCTCTAAATGTTCTCCTATTAGGTCCTCTGCCATCTCTTTTGTATCCTTCACTCCGATATGAATTAGGGTTTCCTCTGCAGTAGAAAGTTTTGTCATCTCTCCGATATGCATTACTATCTCTGTCCTCTTGCTTGAATGTGTTATCTTGTCTGTTCTGCTCTGCATATTATCTTTCTCCTCTGGAAAATGTTCTATCTCTCTAAAATTTACCTCCTCTACCTCTCTGTCTCTGCTCATGCTTCTTGTTCAACTTTTCCTCAACTTTCAGGGCAAATTGATATGTATCTTCTAGTGTTGTCATCCTTACCAAACTCAGTTCTTCTTGAATGTTCAATCTCAGTTCATTGATGTATCTAGCCACTTTCTCCTTGCTTTCTTCACTATGTCCTATCCTTATGATCATCTTATGAAATTCTTTAGTATACTCGTTCACAAATTTCTCCTTTTGTCTCAGGTTCTGCTATCTTTTCAATAGTTCCATTTCATTGTCAGCAAGTATAAACTAATTCTTCAAATTTGTCACCATTCTATCTCATTTTGTAATCTTTTCTTTTCCTCTTCTGTTTCTATCCAACTGAACTTCTTTCCGCCAAATAGTAGCATGTCCTTTCAACTTTGTCTTTGCAAATTTCACCTTCTCCAGACCTTTAATTTCCTCATACTCAAAGTATTCTTCTAGGTCATTTATCCAATTAATTAGCTCCTTAGGATTCAAATTGCTAGTATAGTTTGGTACATCAACTCTAGTTCTTTTTCCAATCTTTGAAATAGCTCGCAACATCTTTACTTGATCTGATTCTTCTTCTTCTTCTCCTAGGGTTACTTCATTTTGATTAGTGGATTGAAATTCTTCATCATCATCACTTTCAACATTAGGTCGAGGTGTAATTCCTCTTCTCTGATCTTCTTCAACAACATCCAAGTGAACTCACATTATTTTCATCATCTCATCCACTCTTCCAACCATAGTACCAACAACAGGTATTCTCCTCGGTGACATCTCTTCCTAGGATCAAGTGTAACTACCTCAAATTCAGTGATCAGGCTATAAGGTGACAACTGCCTCACAATCGGTGATCGGTTGACAACACAAATAGTCTACCTGGGATTTGGTGATCTATTCATAGCAAGATCTTATGAAATACCTTCTCAAACTTTGCTCAATTCGTTCACTTCACTCCCAAAGGATTTGAACTTCAGTCTGATACCACTTGGTATAGTCACGGTTAGGAGGGTCCATAAAGTGAACAGTCCAAACCGTGCAACAAGAGTAAACACAATGGAAACAACTTAAATATAGGATGCAAATGCATATTTAGTCATTCAGTATATCATAGATTCAAAATATAAACATGTCGGCAACGTGCAGGCTTACAATTAGGGCTCACGGGCCTAATTCCTCAGTTACACAACATGCGCAAAATACAGCTTTGAAGTGCCTTCTCAAAAAATTCAACTATAAAACTATCTCTATGTGATTGACTACTTTCCTATGCATCTATTACATGATTATATATCATCTCTGAAACATAATATTCCTCCGCGTCGACCAAGGATTGCTACAAACTCTAATGAAAGAGATGTAACGTGTGTACACGGATAGGTTAGACCTAAACAGATGGGAATCCTCCGCAAGTGAATGCAATAACATGCGGATCTCAGGGAAGGTCGGCCATGATCCAAAGTTCCTTGAATGATCTGCAATTCAGCTCCGCAAGTTGTGAAAGTGCTTTGCAAGTCTTCTCCCTTAGCTAATTGTCTGAGATTATCAAGATGCTCTGTTATGAGAAAACAGTCGATCTTCTGATAAAGATATCTTTCTAGTAATTGATCCAAATGATTTGAATTTTGGGTATGATGTGCATGAAGGTGTCTAGATGCTAAGTCCAGCTCCACAAGGTCTGAAATAAAACTACAGCAGAATGCATACCAAAATACTAAAACTGTTACTGACTAGAAAATGAAAGAAAACAAACTGAAATGCAAATGTTTTTGGTTGGTGCAAGATTGCTCTTGAACTAGGGATGCTCTTGCATCAATTATACTAAGCATTGTGACCATACTAATGTCACATTAGAATTAGGAGCTCACAAGGCATTAAAACATGAAATGATCTTCTAGTTGTCAATTGGTATTGCCTGATCATTACACTAAGACCTGGTGACTAGTGTCTATCATCCCTTATAAAAACATTTACAACACTTAAAACATTTGAATTAAAGTCACAATCCTAGGTCTTTTAAATGTGATCTATTACAATTTTAAAGTATTTGATGATTGAACCATATACATTTTTTAAACATAATATATAATGTAATGTGCCGCACCTATTGGTTCTTTTTAAGAATCTTTTTATGTGTTATTTATTTTAATTTTTAGAGTGTTCTTTCAGACTAGAGAGAAGATGCAGAAGGGGTTTCAGTTTTCTTGCAATGTGATGTGCTGGAATAATACAATATTGATCATATATTCCAAACCTAGAAAATATATAATAGATATGAAGAAAATATGAAAGACCCAGATAGTAAAATAGCCAAATATCAATTACTATCACATACTCATATTTAGATTTGCAACTTGATACTTATGCTGTAGCCGAACTAGCCATGGGTATACCAGAAAACACTCCAAATCTCCAAGGAACACGAAATGTTTTGCATACAAGTTATAACAACAATAATAGAGGCCCTAGACGCCCCAAACTAAGCAACCAAGTGGCTGAAACCAAAGGAAAATAGAAGCTAGAATTCCCTTGCCCCTCTAGTAGACTTGGTATGGCTGGGTATGAAGCATTCAACAAGGAAACTCCACGAACAAGTTTGTAGCAGCTCCAAATATATCTGCACATTCCTTATAAACTCCAACACACAAGATAGAGTGAAGAAACTAGTCCCAAACACCTCAAAAGGCACTCAAGGAATGGTACGTCTGAGCTGTGATGGTACGACCAACAAATGAAATCTATATCAGCCTTCAAATATGCCACAAACACTCTAAAATATGTCCCTACACTTCAGTTATCAGCTGATTATCAAAATCTACAAAAGATATAAGCAATAAACTCCAAAAATCTCATCAAACAAACTCCATTGAAGCTCCAGATGCAAACACTATGTGTATTTGCCAATCTAGCACCTTTGGGCGGCCTTGCATGCCTGTAGAATGCTGTTACTAGAGGGATTTTTCATTCCCAATAGCCTCTGGTTCGAATCCTCTTCAAACCCTCTCAGGGAAAACCCTAGCAGAGCAAATAGCCAACAAAATCATATATTCAAGCATAAAGCAAATGAGTCTCTTTTCCTTCTTTTATAACTCTCCAAGGGCTCGTTGCACTTTTGGAGGGAATATTTCTTTTAATTTCATTTTAATATTTCCCAAGGTGAGTGCTCCATAATATAACTTAAGTGACATTTAAATATTTTATTTATCATCACTTAATCATTAAATCCCAAAGTCTAATATTTAAATAATAATATTAATTTATGAACTTTAAAAGGGAGGCCCAAATGAACTCAGAATTCAGTGATCTATAGCTCACCAGAAAGGTCTCGATGGGATGCTCCATCTCCAACATTGAAAATCTTGAAACAGATAGAAACCCTAATTTGCCAAAAATAGCAACTCTAGGCCCAAAGTCTGAAATCACCTAGAAAGAAATCACTGCAAACCATCTGATATCACTGAACTCAATGCAACGTCTGGGATAGCCAACAATTGACTGCCAAGTCACCAAAATAGTGTCAGACTGACACTTACTAAAAATAGCAGTGTTCTTCGAGGACCAAAGAGAACAAACCTAGAAAAACCCAAAAAAATTGTCGCCATGCAAGCACTTACTATAAATAGTAAGTACAACAAGTTGTCTAAAATCTCCCCAGAAAGTGTCATACAGCTCCATTAGATCACCCAAACACATTGGTGACATCAAAATACTCCTCTAATTATGCTGTCACCAACCCAGAAAGTCAGCTTTGACTGTGTTACAAGAGAATCTGAAAATGGGGACATTACAGTCTGCCCTTCCCAAAGATTGCTTGTCCTCAAGAAATCTGCACCTACATGCCCAGGTTGAACTCCAGGATCCCAAATCATTCTAAAGAATGTCCAACAACATCTCCATTGCATCCGTTGGGTAGAGGTAAAACCATGCTCAACATCAATGTAGATAACTACCCCAATATATAACAATCTACTAGACATAGGAACCCTTGGGTCCCGAAGCCAAAATGGAAGTCTGCCATACACATCACCCATTGACTTCCACTACACTACTCTGATATAATCTTCACCATGTAGAGAGTGGTGAAGCAACACATCAGAATCGAATTAAACTTTCATGCCAAACCTGTCACCACCTGGATCCCAACACATCAGAACCTCACATCCATCAATCATGAAGAGGTAATTGAATCTCGAAGTGTCTAAACCACCACATCCCCTTTTATCCTCTACAAAACTCTCATGGATATGTTGACTATTCAACATAGGTGCTGGAAGATATGAAACTGCTCCTCCCAAGTCAAGGGAATAATAAGACTCTCTTCCACCACCACTGGAAAGGCTAAATAGGTCATCATGCCTACTGACACTACAACCTCTCTAAAGCCATGTCTCCAATGGAAATTTTTGAGACAAAGGAGTTGCAAACTCTGTCTGGTACACCTTAGCACGATGGTAAATTGATCTCTAACCCTACAAGTAATCCTCTGGATATATCTGAGTCAGACACCTGCAATCTCTAGTTCCATCTTCTATAGATGGAAACCCTTCATCCCACAATGGATGGTATAAATCCTGAGCCAATCCACATTGATACATCATCAGGTCATCTGTGTGTGGACTAAAGGATAAATGATGAGCACTCCTTACTATGCAGTCAAGATAAAAAGCACCTGCCTATGTCAATGGTTGATCGTCATAGTTATGGGGAACACACTCCCCATCACTCTCATCACCTAAATTAGAAGATGGCTCATGTCTCTGATCCTGAATGGCTAATTGGGTAGATACTCTGCAAGTCCTCTCTGCATACCCAATAGCAAAGTCTTGATTTGAAAGCAATTGGAGGTATTCCAATTTAATCCACTCTATGGCATGTTGGATAGTTCACAACTCAAATATAGAAGTTCCCACTGTTACCCCTATCTACCTTTCCTCTAATTGTGTCATCTAAAAGAGGTCCTCCACAAACTTGTGGGTGCTGTCGATACGAGTTAAGTTTTGAACAACCTTACCCTTGCTAACCTTCAACTGATCTCTCCATCTCTATGGCTCACTAAGTTGATGATCAAATCAGCTGCATGGGATGTAATCTCTGATTTGCTGCCAAGAGAGGGAAACAAATGAACATGCGAACCGATCTTCCCACTGAATGATGCCCTGCATATCTCCCGTGAAAATGATGTAGTGTGGTGTTCTGTTACACAACCCTCTGGGGAATCCACCAACTCCTCACACGAGCTATGAATAACCTGCTCTACATCATTTGTCATGGGACTATCCTCAAAGACCCCTGATGTAACATTTGGTTCTGTGCTGCTCTCAACCAAAGCACCCATCCCATTTATATCACTTGCACTTGCAACTATAATGGGTGTAGCCACATCCACAAAGTACTCCTTACCACTATCTATGGGTGTATGCTCATCACCAGTAACTGTCATAGATATTGGAACTGTGACTGCTATAGATGAAGACTGTGCTAAGCTCAACTCCATGGTAAGCTCATCTATCCGTAACTTTGACTCTTGAAGGGCTAACTGAGCTCTCTTCAGTGAGTTCATGGTGACCTCAAGCTCATAGGTGAGCTCATCAACCTCCTCTTCCTTCCCCTTTAGGGCATCAGAATAGATACCATCGAGCGTGAGAAGATGATCTCTATCTGATAACAACTATAGGTAATTATTCTTCATTATTCCAAATGCATCTCTAATTGCCTGAAACTCGGCAAGGGAAAGTCTACTATCAAGGTGCTCATATATACCTCAATTCCAACAACAGTGTGCCATCAACTGCTGAACAACATCAAAGTGTTCTAAGGCTAAATCAATCATGCCTTCATTCACCTTTAGTTGCCCTACCAAATGATGAGACCCCTATGACAAATCATCTCCACACAAATTTTTTGATTTGTAATCTGCACTATGGTAAGAGGCTGAATCATCATCACTCACTGATTGGTAAGCATCCTCATGTGTTCTATCAACTTCACACACATCCTCATCAAGTGTACTACTATTATGAACCTCTATGGATGGCTCAAATGACATGCTAGAGGCTGCTGATTTGCCAATATCAATGCACACCTCCCCTATCAAAATAGATGCACACACATCTGTCAAACAATCTTCGAAACCATCTCCATTAGGCCACTTTTCAGTTTTTTTCTCATCTTCTAAGGTCTGATTTACAAAATCAAACTTGTTGTGGCTTGAATCCACAACACCTATTGCATCAATATCACCTGAAACTTGAGTGTCTACATTAGGTGTCTCCACACAACCATCATTCTCATGTGTAATGGTGGTAGCCTCATGCTGATGTAAATAGATCATACTGCTATCACACAAATCAGAACTGTTATGGCTTGTATTCTCCTTGCTTTCCTCGTGTTTGACACTCATATCTTGTGTGCCAACATTAGAAGTCTCTTCTACAACATTTTCCTCATGTGCCATAACATTTAAATCACGAATACACTCAAAAGAATGTCTGTTGTCATAAAAATCAGATTTGTTGTCAGGGCTGATAACAACCTCTTGAGCACTGAAAGTAACTTTAAGAGCTTCTGCCAAACCATCAAGTTGTGAGTCTGTTTTATCCATGCATTGGTGGTTAGGCTCCCAAAATTCTTTACAAGAGAAGCATAGACCTTGTCTTCTCATTTGGTTCTTGCTTATTATAGGAATCCTTGTAACCTGTAAACCACAAGCAATAGATTCCTCTTTTGTCAAATGATTTTTAACTTTCTCAATTTTCTGCTCAACCAATGTCTTTGACAACTCATGTGCTGCGGGTGAAACATGTTGTTCCTTTCTCCAAATACTTAGCAAGTTAGATAATAACAACTTGGAGATGTCATCATCTTTATCTATAATCAGAGACAAGATAGTTTGCATTGCTATTTTAACACTATCCACATGATGCTCTCTGATTTTGTCAAAGAAACAATGAAACATGTTGAGAATTAAATCATTACGCTTAAGATCAAGTAAAAATATATATGATCTGACCTCAGCCATAATTTCTAACATCTTAGTAATCTTTTTAAAAGATAAGCTTCTAGTATCACCCAGCCCATGAAAGCTCTCAATAATCAACTGTAACATCTCCCTCATTAAGTCATCCTTGTAGGGTGCTTTAGGAGCTGAAATTCTCATGACTTCACTGATGCATGTGATAACCGCCAATCTTACCTTCTTTTCTAGATGCCTCAACAACTCGAGCCTACACAACGAAGTCTTTGAAGGAACTAAAGCCACCCGCATTGACTCAGAAAGTGTCTGAGGGATTTTAGATAAATATTTCTTAGCTTCTTCCAAAGTGCTGAGAAGTCTCTCATCTGACCATGGCAAAAATTTTAGTTTCAATCCTGCATAAAAAAGTCTTTCACAAAGATCATCCTTCATGAGAGATGCCATGATCTCACATTCACTGATCAAAACCATTCAACTACCCAACTCTGAACACTCATGCAAGTGCTGATCACCCACATGCGAAGCTCAGAATCTGTCCAACACTTGAAGACCTACAAGAAAAGGGTATCAACCCAAACCAACTGCATGTCTCATTTTTTCATCTGCATGTCTAAATCTGACCTCACAGGATGGCAAGATCTTCTGCTCTGATACCACTGTAATGTGCCGCACCTATTGGTTCTTTTTAAGAATATTTTTATGTGTTATTTTTTAAAAATTTTAGAGTGTTCTTTCAGACTAGAGAGAAGATGCATAAGGGGTTTTAGTTTTCTTGCAATGTGATGTGCCAGAATAATACAATATTGATCATATATTTCAAACCCATAAAATATATAACAGATATGAAGAAAATATGAAAGACCCAGATAGTAAAATAGCCAAATATCAATTACTATCACATACCCATATTCAGATTTGTAACTTGATATTTATGTTGTAGCCAAACCAACCATGGGTATACTAGAAAACACTTCAGATCTCCAAGGAACAAGAAATGTTTTGCATACAAGTTATAACAGCAACAATAGAGGCCCTAGACGCCCCAAACTGAGCAACCAATTGGTTGAAACCAAAGTAAAATAGAAGCTAGAAGTCCCACACCCCTTTGGCAGACTTGGTACAGCTGGGTATGAAGCCTTCAGTAAGGAAACTCCATGAACAAGTATGTAGCAACTCCAAATATATCTGCACATTCCTTATAAACTCCAACACACAAGATAGAGTGAAGAAACTAGTCCCAAACACCTCAAAAAGCACTCAAGGAATGGTATGGTTGAGCTGTGATGGTACGACCAACAAATGAAATCTATATCAACCTTCAAATATGCCACAAACACTCCAAAATCTATCCCTACACTTCAGTCATTAGCTGAATATCAAAATCTGCAAAAGATATAAGCAATAAACTCCACAAATCTCATCAAACAAACTCCATTGAAGCTCCAGATGCAAACACTATGTGTATTTGCCAATCTAGCACCTTTGGGTGGCCTTGCACACCTGTAGAATGTTGTTACTAGAGGGAATTTTTGTTCCCAATAGCCTCTAGTTTGAATCCTCTTCAAACCCTCTTAGGGAAAACCCTAGCAGAGCAAATAGCCAACAAAATCATATATTCAAGCATAAAGCAAATGAGTCTCTTTTTCTTCTTTTATAACTCTCCAAGGGGTTGTTGCACTTTTGGAGGGAATATTTCTTTTAATTTCATCTTAATATTTCCCAAGGTGAGCGCTCCATAATATAACTTAAGTGACATTTAAATATTTTATTTATCATCACTTAACCATTAAATCCCAAAGTCCAATATTTAAATAATAATATTAATTTACGGACTTTAAAATGGAGGCCCAAATGAACTTAGAATTCAATGATCTATAGCTCGCTAGAAAGGTCTCGACGAGATGCTCCATCTCCAACACTGAAAATCTTGAAACAAACAGAAACCCTAATTTGCCAAAAATAGCAAGTCCGGGCCCAAAGTCTGAAATCACCTAGAAAGACATCACCGCAAACCATCTGATATCACTAAGCTCAATGCAACGTCTAGGATAGCCAACAGTTGACTGCCAAGTCACCAAAATAGCACCAGACTAAAACTTACTAAAAATAGCAGTGTTCTCCAAGGACCAAAGAGAATTGAACCCAGAAAAACCCAAAAAGATTGTCGCCATGCAAGCACTTACTATAAATAGTAAGTACGGACAAGTTGTCTGAAATGTCTCTGAAAAGTGTAATACAGCTCCATTGGATAACTCGAACACATTGGTGACATCAAAATACTCCTCTAATTAGGTTGTCACTAACCCATAAAGTCAACTCCAACTGTGCTATAAGAGAATCTGAAAATGGGGACATTACATATAAGATTAATAAGTTAATTAATAGGATTTATTATATAACAATTGTTGTCCATCCAAGTAGCTACTAAATGAAGGAAAAACAATCGCATTGATCTTTACTAAGACAAACAGAGAATATTGTGTCTTAGTTTAATTGGTCAAGAGTTAACATGGAATTGACATGGTACAAAATTTGATGGCTTTTCTCTATAAGAAGTGACTCATAATCCATCTATGGAGGATATTTTAATGATTTTTTTAATTTCTTCCTCTTCTATTATCAATAATAGAAGACTTTATGTAGTAAGTTTTAGTTAATTTGGAAGTGCATTAAGCTAGTGTGGAGCTTAGGTAAGAGAAAAAGATATTTTATTAATAATGAACCCTTTATGAGATAGGACCACACTAATTTAAGTTGGAATTTCTATTTTGATTTATAGAGACATAAACTTGGAAAGATAATATAAGAATCAAATCATTTGTAATGAATTGTCAGGATAGGTTTTGGTTGAGAAATGCCCAACCCCAACCAATGAGAGAGGGTGTCCTACCCATAGTAGGTACATACATTAATGGATAATTTAGTAATTTTAATGCTTTTGAGGAAATAAAAGAGACATACTAGATGTATTGAGAAAAAAATTTGAAAAAAAACTTAATGAAATATTTTAGCAAGAGAAGGAAGTCGTCTATTTATATATATTTGTTTGCAAATAGTAGATAATGGTTATATTCTAATAAGATTTAATGATATAACTTATTATTTGTTGAATGGAAAATCATAATCTATAGGACTAATAAAAAAGACAATATACCAATAGGCATAGTCAAGGATAAGGGGAAAAATGAATGACAACCTCACTTTGCAACTTAACACCACACAAAGTGAACCCATTTGTTACTTTTTATTATGGTCTTACATTTTTCTATCTATCTATCTATCTTGAATATATTGTGGGTTAGTGGTAGTTAAATATAAAAAAAATTCCTTAGCAATTTTTTTTGTACTTGAGAAGAAGCCATTAAAGGAAATTTCATGAGTATGTTAGAAAAAATTATTAGTATGAAAATTCTCTCATTTTTTACCTATAAAAATGATTGGCATTTTCTAACCTGTTCTTGATGAATTGATTTTAAAACAATAGAAAAGGTACACCAGATGTATTGCTCAAATGGCCTTGCATATGTGTTGATTGAGCATAAAGAGGTTTCCATCAATTTCTACACGTTGTCTAGTATAACTTGTAAAAATGATAAGTATAGCCTAACCATCATAAATATAATTGAGAATTATACAAGCATCAGTTTACCACTTTACACAAGATATACATGGGGAAAACCCTTTCGGGTAAAAAACCCATAAAACATCATTTTATTAAAACACTTACAAAAAATAATTTATTAAAAAATAGACTGAACTTGGGGATATACTCCTCTACATAATTCCACATGACCAATAATACCTTCTTTGCATAGTGATATAATTCACTATAAATCTCCAAATTCTCTTCCCTCTCAAATGAGAGAGAACCTCCTTAAATATAGGAGAAGGGGTGGCAAAACACCTGAAAGGGTATTAGTCACACCCATTCAAAGCAACCATTTGTAAATAATTAATAATCTAATAGCTATTAGATTATTAATTATTAAATGGTATATGCTTTATAACATAAGGTTTTATAACCTTATATTAGAACAATATATAAATGTTATAAGGGTATGACCCCTAATAACATTATGTTCTAACAAGAATACTCTCGGTATGCTCTTCAAGTAGCTCAAAGGTCCATGTGGTCTCCAATGGTGTACAATTCCACCCAACCATGTGGAACCCTTATGCCCACCCCATTGAACTGAGAGATGGTCACATGAGTATAAAGCGCACTCACATAATACAAAGGAAATGTGACAACACATACACACCACTCCACATGAATGCATTAAATACAACAATCACATAAACACATAATTATGATCACAATCATATTGAATACAAAATCTAACTAAAAGTAAGGATGAGAATCCTAGAGATTAGACAAGGAGTATCATTGCAGTAGCACAATGGTATAAATGAGAAATTGGGAGTAGAGATTCCTCATACAAAGATACTCAAATGACATTCACCAGCTTCCAAGAGTTGTGACATCTCCTTCACAACCAAAACAAACCCATATAAGCATTCAATCTTGGCGTGGCATCTTAATTAATTATATTTTATTTACTCAATGAGATTATGTTATCACTTAGCTAAAACTCTCCACTATTATCTCCACCGATCACTTTGTATTGTGGCAAAAAATGAGAGCCCACTCCTCTCCTACTCTATACCTAAATCCTAAAAGTCCATTGCTCCAAATTCACAATTTGGGTGTGGCACAAAATTCAATGCAATAATTTTATAACATAATGCTAAAAGATGCAAGATTCCAAACTATTAAGAAGACAATTCTTTTCACATAATAAAGCATTCAATTAAGTCCTAAATTATGATTTTGTATTATTTCCCAAAACTTGTAAAATCATGATATTTCCCATTCCTCCATTAATGGAGTTGGTTGCAACCTCCAAAAATTCCTACTTTTGATTTAAAGGAAAATTACAAAAACTAACAATACCCTCTTATGCCTAATTCACCTAATAACAACATTCTTCAACAAAAATTGGGGAAAATATTCTAGCTAAATTTTTCCATAGTCATGGCTCTATTTTGAGCATTTGCAAATTTTAAAACTAAATTTGAAACAAGAAATTCCTTAAAAAATTTAATTCAATTTAGATTACTTCCTACAACAAGATGCCATATGCAACCACCTATTGTGGGCATGGCAAAGGAGAAAAATTCTATTTCAATTCAAAATTTAAGGCATGAACAAAGGGAAAAATACCTTCCAACAAGAGCTCACACAATGGAGAAGAACTTTTTTTGAAGCAAGCACACCACTAAACAATCTTTTGTCACAACAATCTCCAATCCAAGCAATTCTCCAAACTTTCCTTTCAATATTTCAAAAACTATTTTCCAATGGAGCAAGAAGAGGGTTTGAGCAAGAGTTTTTTAAAGTCAAAATGAAAATACAAGCCTATTTTCCTTTTACACCCTCAAAAGCTCTTTTTCCTTTATATATTTTTTCTCATATTCTAATAAAACCTTTAGGAAAGAAATAGGAATTAAAAAAATCTTTATAACTTAAAACATTAATCATTATTCCTTTCCCTTAACTAACTAATACTTTATTTTACCCAATCACACAATGGAGTTATAATACTTCTAATAACGCAATACAAGATATTAATTAAATGGAGTACTAGCAATTATTTTCTCTATCTCTATGAAACATTAAATATTTTTCAAAGATGATAAACACACATTTTGCAATAAATAAAATGCAATGAGATGAGATAAAACAAACACACACAAATGACTTTTTAGTTTATAAATTTTCACAACATGCATATTCTAGAATCACCACCGATTTGGATCTAAGTTCTCATAGGGATAAACATGATTCATCTCATACTCGAATCAAGTGAGATAAAGGTTACAAACAAGTTTTACCCAATACAAATGTCTCCTATATAATCACCATTGGAGAATAACCTTATACCTACGCACTCAGGTCAAACATCAGGTGTACCTTCACTATATGAAATAGCCAAAACAAAGCATAAACACCCAACATGGCATCACATCATATAAATCAACTAAGCATCACATCTAAGATGAATCATTAATCGTAATCATAAAGATGTAATAACTAACAATAATCTAACATACTAATACAAGTAAAATAATCACATATGTACAATATATAACAAAAGTAGTGGAATAGTAACACTAGAAAGTCCAACATACTAAATCATAACATATGCATCCATAGTGAAGAGTCTAGATGCCAATACAAAACCTCATCAAAAACACATCAATGGAATAATATAATATCATCACTAATAATAGAGGCGGATCTAAGAAAAAGTCAATAGGTGATAAGGCACAAGCACCATAGGCATTACAATTAGTCCATGAGGGTTGTATGTATATTTTCCCTCCTTTTGACACTTTTGCAAATGACAAAGTTCTCACATAATACTTACGGGAATATGACGACTTGCCTACATTTTATCATGATAGAGGATTCCCATATGTATTTGAAGTTTCTTCATATTTTGGGAAAGATTCTCCTTCATCAGGAAGTCCTTAAGATATCCTACCCACTCAACTTTTCATAGGTCATAACAGACTTATGGTTCATGACACTCTTGACATTGAGATGGACACAAATGAATGGGAGATTGCTTAAATAAATATGAACAATGTAAACATGCTCATGCTACTAAAAGACTTAGATGACATATTTGTATGGTCATATCAAGATATGCTAGAAATTTCTAGTGATATTTTAATGCATAACATTTCTCTAGAACATGATTCTAAACTAGTTAAGAAAAATATTAGAAAAATCCATCCAAAGGTCACTTTAATGGTTAAAGAATAACTAGAGAAGATGCTAAAAGTGGGCTTCAAGACCAATTTATTATTCACCTTGGATCTCCAACATGGTACAAGTGAAAAACCTTATGGTAATTTTTGGATTTGCACTGACTTTAGAGGCTTAAATAAAGAATCTCCTAAATATGACTTTCCTCTACCTAATATTGACATGATCATAGACTTCAATGTGTGGAACATAATGTTATCTTTTATGTCTGTCTCATAGTAATGTGTTTACCTTTTCTATGTTGTAATGGCTTTTGTCATTTGTGTTTAGGTTAAGCTAGTCATCTATTTAGGTTTTAGAAATAAGCTTGACTCTTTGCCCAATAGATAGACAATGGTTTTAAACAAGAGATTTTGAGATTCTCATGTGGCCCAATTATGTTCCATGGTCATTTTCAGACTTACACTGACTTTAGAGGCTTAAATAAAGCATCTCCTAAAGATGACTTTCCTCTACCCAATATTGACATGATCATAGACTCCAATGTGGGGAACATAATGCTATCTTTTATAGATGGATTATCAAGTTACAATCAAATATTGATAAATATCCTCAATAAAAAATTGTAGACACCACACTATGGGGAACATTTTGCTATGTCACCATGCTCTATGGCCTAAAAATTCTAGAGTTACTTACCAAATGGCCATGGTATTAATCTTCCATGACGTAATGCATGACATTTTAGAAGATTATGTAGACAACATCCTTGGAAAATATAAGAAGAGGGCACATCATATCTAGGACTTAAGAAAAACATTTAAATGACTATGCCAATACAAAGTTAGACTAGATCCAAAGAAATATGTATTCGACGTTTATAGTGGTTGTTAGGAAAAGGTGTTGTGTTGTACCATAAGAAAGAAATAATTTAATTATGTACATAAATATTTATTTGTGGTGAATCTTTTAAGATGTGTTTACCACATTAAGTATTTATTTGAGTCCACTTGTAAAGTTGTATTGGACATTGGTTAAATAATTTATGCATAGGAGACATAGGACAAATATTTAATATTTGTGGGAAATATTTAATTTTGGGGGTCAATGGTTTTGTGCTCTCATGGTTTTGAAACACATGGTTTAGCTAATACCTCAATTGTATTTTGTTAGAAATGAAGGCAAACTACTACAATATAGAAATCTAAAATTATATTGTAAATCTAAAAATTAATCCATAAAATGCCAAATGGAGATTAAAGCATGTAAAATTAGCAACAAAGAAAATTAGAAAACTCAAGAGATTTACACATAACACAGAGATTTATGTGGAGAAAACCCTTTCCAGTAAAAAAACTCCAACAAGAAAAGAGGCCAAGTCTGTATTATATTCAATAGAGATTATAATACAATCACTTCCTTCAATCATGTGCATCCACTCTAATAGTTTATGTGTACCTGTGCAAAACACTATATCTTCTAACTTCTAAAGCTCTCAATTTATAGAAAATACATGCTATTGAGGTGAGATGCCAAACATAGAAAAAATCAACACCCCACATAGGGAATTCCACCACTAGGCTAATTTTAGTCAATAATAATTCTTCTTACAACTTGCATAAATCACCAATAATGAACAAACTATATTTGATGGCCACCTTGTCATAGTTGGATAATAATAATAATAGATTCCTTACGGCATGTCATTACCACCTATTAATAGTCATCCCAAGAATAACCTCCACCAACTTGGGCACCTGGTTTACATAAATGCCCCTATTTACAATCTCAATGTATAAGATGCTTTAATACTAGTAAATAGTTAACCACTACTGGTAAATAATTAATTACTGTTGCCAGTAAATGTTAGTGTGAATGAGGTATGTTTCCTAACTAGTTCATTTTCTAGCTAGTTCTCCACTTAGGTCATTTTCACACTAGGTTAAGTTTACTTAGGGTCTTTTTACATATTATCTCACATTGCTTGTGTTTTTAGTCTCCTCTATGATATATTGTATATATACTCACCTATAGTTTTTTTGTAAACACACATTCTTGATTGCTTTGCATTTTCTGTTTAAAAGAATACAATTTATTCTTTCAATTCTATATTTCTATTTTTACTTTCCTTTAGTCATTTGCATTTTGGGTGGCTACATAGCCAAATCTTATATGGTATCAGAGTTGGTTGTGAGTTGTGAGTTAGTATTTTTATGAAATCTAGGAGTGTAGAGCTAGTTCTTTTATTGAAGCATTGAGTAAGCTCTTCTCTTGCATCCTCAGATGATCTAGAGAATTAGAAAGGTGTGAAAGAAATTTTAATTTTTGGGGGTTCCAATTTTAACTTGCTAGTTGCAGGTATATTAGAGCTTCCTAGAGACATTCTAAGCTCACCATAAAATTTAAAGCAGTCGAGAAAGTCAGATTAGCCTTTTATTTCATCCCAATTGGACACCGAAGTCTAAATTTGCGAGGGTTCAAAGAATAGAGTTTTTTTATGAATATCTAGCAAAATGCTAATTATCATGGCATTTTGAGGTCAAACAGACCCTGCCATTGCATCCAAAAGGCCCAAAAACCCCTATTTTCACGTAAAGCTCATCCAATTTAGACAATTTTGCCTCCAAGGCAATTTTTTTGGAGAGGTCAAGTTGTACAACCCTACATCTATACCATATTGAATTTTTTCAAAAAAATTTAAGGGATCAAGAAGCCCCCATCTAGACTCACAGGCACCCTTTTAGGGATTGGACCAACCCACTTGGCCCACCTTTGGGCCCTATTGGCCCTGATTTGGGCCAAGTCGGTTGCCCCAGCAAACAAGTAGTCTGCCTACTAGGCCGCCACCGACCCTCCTCCACTTAGTACTGCTCAAGTAGCTTGATCCACCACCACCACCATATGGCCACCCTAGTGCCACCACTGCCAACTTTAGCAGCCTATTTGGCAATTCACCAATTTTAGCATAGACCCAAATTTAGTTGGCGGTCCTCCAAATCTGGCAGATTTCTAAACTTGACTAGCAACAACTAGTTTTGGTGGTTCCACCAGAGTTGGTGGTAGTTCTACCAAATTTGGATGTGATGTCATACTAATGTTAGCAGGTAATTTTAAATTTTTTGCCCCCTGACTATTATAGCTTTTGATTTTGTAGTTCAACTTTAGAGGCTAGTATCTTGAGCTTACAAACTCCTTTTCAGGACACTTTTTTTAAGGGTAGAATTTCATTCTCTTCTTAGTGGTGTAATTATTTTTACTCAAGTGATCTTGTTTTTCAAGAAAATCAGTTTTCATATCAAATCTAAAAGATAATCCCAGTTTTTTGAATTTCAAACACTTATAACTTTCACATACAATCTCAGATTGAGGTGATTCTTTTTTAAAAGTGAATATTTTTTTGAGAACTATGCATTAGTGATATTTTTAAGTTCTCATTCTAATCTTAAATTGTACTTTTAATATTTAGTCCATTTTAAACATTGTAAAACTCTACAAAATAACTTCAGCATTATACAAACACTAATCTATAAAGTACTAAATCATATTTGTTGGGAGGATTCTTATCCGAGTGAATTTAGGGAGGGGTTTCTTAGTGTGCTTTGTGCTTGTACATATCTTTTTGTTTGTGCTTTGTTTTTCCTTTACAAAGGGTCTCTTTAAGTTTCCATTGCTAACTCCATACAACTACTCAACATGGCATCAAAATGCATGGAATGCCTTAATGCAACAAGGGTATACTCCATATGGCAAGAACAAAAAGTAAATGAACCTAAAGATGATAAGGAAAAGATACAATAGATACTTAAACATACAAAAGCACTCGGATGTCTTCGTAGTTTCATTTCCCTTGATCTTATGTTTCAGATTGAATCTTGTACAAGTTCACATGATGCTTAGGAAAAATTAAAAACATTGTATGAAAAATTGATTGAAGTTCAAAGCTACTAGATTGACAATGATTTGATGAGCCTTGATCCAAAATGCTTTAACATCCAAGACTACATCACAAAGGTCAATGACCTTAGGGCACAATGTAAAGCATGTGGCATTTAGAAAAAATACATTTAATTAGTCTTCAATACATTGAATAAACTTGGCCCTGAATATGTAGCTTCTATTTCTAGCTTTTATACTCACATATTGACTATGGGTGCCACATACACTATTCCTTCATTCACATTGTTCAATGAGATGTTGATGCATGAACAAAGGAAGTTACTTTCCATGGGTCTTTTAGAGCCATCACGGTCTCAGCCTTTATTGGCTGGTCAGCCGAAAGGATAGAAAGAGTTAGGACAATCTAACAAGAAATAGAAAAAGTCTAAGAATAAGTCAGTGAAAGATCAGGCACAATCCTCATCTACCTCAAAAGCATACTCTAAATCCTCTTCATCCAAGGGAAACTCATAGAAGAAGGAAAGGCCACCTTGTAGCTACTATAAAAAGGTTGGTCATGAGGAACATTCGTGTCATGGGAAGCAAATTGATGAGTTGAAAGATCTTCTAAAAAAGAATAACATTAATCTTCCCTCCTCTGTTGCTTATCAATCCTCCACTCCTTCAAAATTAGGTAAAGGGAAAGCAACCACACTTGTTGCTTTTGCAGGTCCTTCTCAACAGTGGAATCTAGACTTGGGTGCTTCGCACCATATGGGGCCTGATAGAGAATAGTTTTCTTTATTAGAGCCTTGTTTTGTGCCTTACATTCTCATTGGGTATGATTGTCCTATGGATGTCATCGAGAAAGGTATAGTTGATGTTGATACTGGTACATTTGAGGTATTCTTTGTGTGCCTAACTTGTCAACCAACCTTATCTTCATCTACCAGGTCACCTAGAATGATAAGAAGGTCGAATTCACTCCAAATTCTATCACCATTAGGGATATTGAAGATAATGCACTCCTCACAGTTGGTAAGGCCAACCATCAGTCTCAACTTTATGCTTTCTCTCATTTTGTACGTGATACTCCCACTACAACATTGTTCACCCACTCAAATTTTGTGAGTAAACTATGGCATGATCAGTTTGACCATCTCAACTACCACTACCTTTAGTATCTTAACACACATGACATGGTCACATGTCTCCCTTAGATCAGTTTTTCAAATGGTGTTTGTTCAAATTATGCCTTAGGAAAGCATCGTGAGGACAAGTTTGAAAAAGAAAAGGCTTAGAGGGCTTCATAAGTCTTTGAGCTAGTTCATAGTGGCTTAGTGGGTCCATTTCCATCCTCATCTTTCAACAAGGCTCACTACTTGCTCACCTTAATTGATGATTTTTCTAGATACACATGGGTCGTATTCCTTAGATAGAAAGGTGAAGTGTTTGATAGATTTCTGGATTTTGAGGCTCATGCAGAAAAATAATTTAGAAAGGTTGTCAAGATTCTTTGTACTGATAAAGGCAAACAATATGTAAACCATCACTTTGAACAATATTGTACTCTTGAAGGGATTTATCTTCAGCATTCAATTTCCTACACACCTTAGTAGAATGGTGTAGAGGAAAAACAAATCCCTAAAAAAGATGGCTAGCTGCATGATCCATGCTCATTCTCTGGCACTTGAATATTAGGTAGAAGCTATCAGTTGTGTTGTTCACATCAAAAATAGAGTTCCACATAAGGCATTGAAGGGAATCACTCCCCTTGAAGCCTAGTGTGGTAGGAAACATGTTGTGTGGAATTTTAGAGTTTTTGGCTCTCCTACATAGGCACACATTCCTTTAGATAAGTCTAGGGCCTTAGAGCCTCAGAGTTAGCCTTGCATCTTTATTGGGTACCTAGATGGTGTCAAAGGATATTAACTTTTGGATCTTGAGACACATGAGCTCTTCATTGAGAAAAGTGTACATTTTGAGGAAAGCTCTCCTATCTCATCCTCACATCTTCCTTCATCCAGAACAAATTCAGATGATAGTGACTTCAAGGATTTTCCTCTAGCTTCCTCTACTCACAACGTTGATCACAAGGCTCCACCTCACCCTTCGTAGAGTTCAGATTCAGAGTTGAGGATTCTCCTCCTTCATCCCCTTCTTTTATGCCTCGCTAGGCTTGATAGACACTTTAGTTTGCAAGCACTCTTGTTGGTGATCCTTCAGATACTCAGAGGACTCAATCACAACACTAAGTTATTCTACATTCCTACATTGCCACAACTTCAGATCCATAGTCATTTCATGAAGCATTAGGCATTCCTGAGTGGGATTCAGCCATGGAGGAAGAGTATAACTCTTTCATTTGGAACAACATATGGGAGCTTGTTTCACTTCCCAAGGGAAGAAATCTAGGTCGATGTAAGTGGATCTATCAAACCAAATTTGTAGCATATGGATCAGTTGAAAAGTACAAAGAACAACTTGTGGCTAAATGTTTCCTGCAAGTTCCTGGTGTTGATGACACTGAGACCTTTTCCCCAATCACCAATATGAACTCCATTAGCTTGATTCTTGCTATTGTTGTAGGTCATAGATGGGTTGTACATCAGATGGATATTAAGAGTAAATTTATTCATGGGGATCTATAGGAAGAGATTTACATGGAACAACCATAGGGATTCATTCAAGACTCTTCACTGGTTTGTTGATTTAAGAAGTCTCTTTATGGACTTAAGCAAGCCCCATGGGCTTGATATGCCAAGTTGGATTCCTTTCTTCTCTCAATTGGATTCTCTAGATGTCACTCAGATCTGAATGTCTACATCTTGAGACAGAAGGATTCTCTTCTCTTCTTGGTTCTCTATGTTGATGATTTTATTGTCACAGGGAGTACCTCATCCATCATTTTGAGCATCAAGATTGATTTGCATGAGATATTTTCCATTATTGACTTGGGTCTCTTGCATTACTTTCTGATGATTGAGATCACTCAAACCTCTTCTAGAATCTCTCTTGCACAACCCAAGTATGCTCTTGATCTTCTAGCTCATTTTTGGATGGCTGACATGATTATAAGATTACACTAACTCCCTTTCTATCTAGAGTCAAACTTGAGGTGAAGTGTTCCACTCCACTTGTTGATGCCACTTTGTATCATCAACTTCTTGGTAGCCTCATCTATTTGACCCATACTCACTGAAACATTTCATTTGTAGTTGGCATGGTTTCACGCTTCATGACAGAGCCACATGAGCTTCATTGGAAGGCTATCAAATGCATTCTACACTACATTTAGGGCACTCATAGATACAAGATTCACTATGTAGAAGGCACAAGTTTAGATCTAATTGTCTACATAGATTTTTATTGGGTTGGTGATCTTGATGATCGCAAGTCATCTGACTACAGTTTTCACCTTGGTTTTGGTCCCATTTATTAATAGAGTAACAAGAAACATGACATTGCTCTTTCATCAAGTGAGGTTGAATATCAAAGAGTTATTAATGTGGTCACTGAGGATATTTGGCTTTAGAATATCCTCACTAAGCTTGGCATCACTTTTTATAATCCATCAGTCATTTACTATGACAACCAGAGTGCCATCTAGATCTCGAAGAATTTGGTCCATCATCAACAGACCAAACACATCAAGATCAACATGTACTTTCTTCAAGAGTTGATATGAGAGTAGTTCATTAATTTGTGTTATTTTCATATAGTAGAGAGGGTTGCAAACATCTTCACCAAACCCTTCACTGAGAGAAAGTACATCCATCTTTGAGCTCTTTTGGGGGTACAGGACATTTCTTTATAGGAGAATTTTTTCCCACTAGGTTTTCTCCTCTTCTTTTTTGTTTGAGGGGATATTTTGTATATGGGTACCTCATTAGGCCTTGTAAATAGGACCCATATTTTTTTCCCCTAAGTTGCACTTAAGAGGGGGTGTTAGTTTGAATAGGGTATATTTCCCAACTAGTTCATTTTCTAGCTAGTTCTCCACTTAGGTCTTTTTCACACTAGGTTAAGTTTACTTAGGGACTTTTTACACATTATCCCACATTACTTGTGTTTTTAGTCTTCTAGGTGATATATTGTATACATACTCACCTATAGTTCATTTGTAAACACACATTCTGAATTGATTTGCATTTGTATTGAATAGAATATAGTTTATTCTTTCAATTCTAAATTTATATTCTTTCTTTCCTTCAATCATTTGCGTTTTGGGTGCCTTCACAACCATATTTTACATTAAACAATTAATTACCATACCAATAAAAATAAAATTACCATTGTCGGTGAATCCTTCATCCCTTATGAATGCATTTACAAATAATATTTTGAATAATTAAGTACATAAACATGTACAAGGAGGATTGAGCGTTGCCAGTGCATGGGCAATATTTAAAGATGTTCTTTTCATAAACATGTACAAGGAGGATTGAGCGTTGCTAGTGCATGGACAACCCTCAAACAATTCTCAAAATATTTTATTCCATGCACAGTAGTTTAGGAATCATTCCTGTTCCCCATCATTTGTCACTCTCCTTTTCCATTTTCATAAAATCATCACCCCAAATAAATAAAACATGTGGTCTACTTCCCCAGGAGATCTAGATCCTTGTTATACTCACAGGGAGTATACATCCTAGACAGAGCCACTGTTGGGACAGTAAAAATTCAAAATTTTTACTGTATTCTCACTTCACCATATCTGAGTAAATCATAAAACATCCCAAAACCATAGTAAAAAATTGATACATCCTACAAGATGTCCATGGCTAAGCAATGCAAAATTACCTAAATTTCAATCTATCGGCAAGACTTTGTGTTGCTTATGTCGATACATAAGAAATCAATGAAAATGACTATCGGCGTGAGAGTAAAGATCAAAGAGAGATTTGCAGAAGTTGTCGATGGAAGAAGTAATACCGATGGCCTTTATCGGTAAGAGAATCAAGCAGTCACACCGATCGATATGACTAATAGTCATCAGATGGTGCTTTGAAAATTACCCCGACGACATATATCATACCGATGAAGCATTTCGGCAAAAGTCTCACCGAACATCCTATGGGGACAAAGGAAATAATAGCCATTGGCAAGAAATAAACGTCGGGATAAAAAATTAATGAGTCTCCGATACTCTAGTGTCTTGGCGAAAAATAAAAAGTGCTTTCAGTGTGAGTCACACCAATACACCTATCCATCGGCATGACTCAACATATTGGAATGAAGTACTTATATCTTGCCGACTCACAAGTCACAGCGATAAAAGGGTGTCGATGACACTTTGAAAGGTTCTCTCCGATAAGGAATATAAAGTGGCCATCAGGGAGATAACTGTGATCAGGTCATTTGAAAAGGATTACCCCGATGGTATATCTCACTCCGATGGAAATAAGATTATACCCATTGATAAGAAGTTTAACCAACAACCATATCGGTGAGATATTAAGATAGTCCTTCTGATCCAGAATATAGAAGATTATCAGGAAGACGACGAAGCTCGGGGAAACATAAATGTGTTATCCTGATGGTATTGATCATCCTAATAACAAATTGTTGTCACACATATCGGTGAGACTCTCACCGATAGTTATATCGGTAACATTCACTATATCAGAAGGAAATTTAAATCACACGGCGATGAAAGAAGTCATGTCGATGGTTGCGCTCGCGTTGATATGATTCAACATAGTATCAGAAAGACAATTGAGGGGTTACGCCAATTTATTATTCCCACCATGAAGAGATATTAAGGTCGCCCAGACATTTTGAAAATCATGCCGATGACAAGAGTTATGATGATGTGACATTTCACAGCGATGAATGACATTTAAATTACTCAAATGATTAAATGCAGACAGAGATGAAATCCTCTAAGATCATTGTTATTACAATTGACAGGGTTGTTTGAGAAGAGGGATAGGAGAATTTTGAAGCACAAACAAAGGATTTTGATTGCAGCCACAAATGACAGGTACATACATACGAACCATTGTGTTATAGCCTGTGTTTGGATTTTCTGTCAAAATTTGAAAATGGAGACTCCAAGAAAGGGAAAAAGTAGAAAATCACAAGGGGAAACAAGTAAATCTAAGAAACAAAAAACTGATAAAACCCCTGAGGAAAAGATAAAAGACAGAAAGCTAAATCAGGATTTAATTGATCAGTTACCGGGGTCAACTCCCAAGGCCAGGAGATCTGCTCAACTTAGGGCAGAAATGGAAAAATTAGAGGACAAATGTCAACGCTTAGGAAATATTTGGACCCCGATCAGAGGATATGAACTTTTTAGATTTCACTATAACAAAAGATTCAGGAATGCTCCAGTGTCAAACCCATGGCACTTGAATTTGGGAAAATTAGTTGTCCCTGATGTATTCCTGAATGTTGAACTCCTCCAATTCCTTGCCAAACAATATAATCCAAGTCTGAAAGTTATATGCAACCCACAAGGGGAGCCAATTGTACATTTGTCAAAAAATGCCATTTGTGAAGTGTTCAACTTAGATGATTTATGCACCGTCCCCATTATTTATGAGGACTTGGAGAAGGAATACTGGAGAATGGACACAACCTACAATGGATGGAAGTTGCCCATTCATAAGCCCAAAGTTGAAGGAGAATTGATGCCTCTAACTGAGAATGATGGTCCTCCTTTTCATGTAGCAATATTTGAACCATATATACAACACACTTATTATTCTGTGGGCCAAGTCCTGGGATCAAAGGTCCCTGAGTTCATGATGATCCCTTTGATGGTTATAGCTACTGATATCCAGTGTCATAATGCAAGGCAGTTTGACTATGCTGCTTATGTTGTTAATAGAATAGATTCTAGCTTGACTGCAATCAAAAACAGTTCCCCAACATGCTCTTTTGAGCATTACTCACTGCTTATGCACATGGTGGTGTATTTCATCCAGGAAGTAGGGTTATGGCCAAGTGAATTTAAAGTTGTTCTTGCAGACCAGAGGGGGCAAAAGTTACCAATACAAATGTGGACTAGAATATGGGCCAACAGATATGCCCATTCTAGTTATGCCCAATTTGAAGAACACTATGTAAAAGTACTGTACAGATATTTCAGCCACCCTTGTGAATATTCGATCTCAACTGAGAGAAAAAGGTTCCTCAGGCTGAGAGATTTTGGCGGCCCCCCTACTGTCACTCATAATTGGGGAGACTGGTATTGTTTTGAAGATGCTACCATGATTAGAGTATATGGTTTTGAAGACACTCCATTCATCTTGCCCAAAACTGTCCCTGACAGAATTGCTTATTTAGAAATAATTCAGCAGATGCACTACTTGAATATAATGCATCTGAGCTCACATGATAAGCAATCTTTTATGCCCAGCACTTTATGTTTTGCAGATTTTACTGTGGTGTCCAAAGAAGGTTACAATCTCATTATGGATAAACTGATGCATTATAACATGAGGAGTGCTGAGGTAAGGAAAGGGTTTGACCCTGAAGGTTTTATTGACTCTGCTCGAAGGAAACAAAACCTCAGTGGATATATACACATCCCTTATCCACATGATGATGTTATTAGAAACCTAGAAGAGGCTGAGGTAGAATTAATGGTAGAAAAATATAACAGGGATCTAAGTGAGAAAAGAAAACAACTGGCAGAGATTGAAGTTGTATCTTCAGATGAAGAACCTGCAGGGCAAGAGGAGTCACAAGACAGAACAATACAAATGTCCCAGAGAAAAATGCAACAATATTAGCCTCCTGTTATGATACATGATGAGGAGGGGTCTGTTGATGAGGATCCACGTCAGATAGCTTATGATTCTTTCATTTCTGATGATAAATTTATTCATTCAAAAGAGTTTAAGTCATTTTTGTATAAATGCAAAGGGAAAGAAATTAGAGAATCAGTGGATGATGTCTCTGCTGATAATGAAAGACAATTGCTAGGTATGTTGAAAGTAACAGTAGATAAGGAGATATAGGATATGACCCCTAGCAGGGGTAGACAATTGCTTAAAGATGCAAGGGTTATGATTTTTCCTGGTCTTGATTTGAATTCTGCTTTAGTTTTTGACAGTTTTCTAAATAGTACAGATGATAAATATAAACTCACTCTAGAGGGAGTTAATGAAGTTTATATGGGCACAAAATATAATAATGATGAAAATTCATTGATGATATGGGCGCTATATCCTCCCCATAAGAAGACAGCCATCATAGATACTGAAAAAACTTTCGGCCATGTCATGACTTTAAAGGCAGGGGAACTGACCCTCTGATTATAGCAGACATTGGCATCAATGTTGCAAAGCTAAACAAAGCACAAGCTCAAATGTTGATTAAGGAAAGAGATGCATATAAATTGAGCTGCGAGAGACTAACAAAAGAAAATGACTACTTGAAGGATGTTGTTAAGAGTACTTTTGGCCAATCAACAAGGAGATTAACTCAGGGTGAAAGCTCACAAGGCACTCAAGCATTATCCCCTGATCAAGCAGCACAAATTCAAATAGATACACTTGTCACAGTGCTACAGAGCAGACATGCAAACATGATACATTGGTTAAACTTATTCTAGGATAATTACTCTCAGAATTATAAAGCAATTAGAGAACATGAAAGGCTCGAACAGAGAGTATAGGAGAAATTGAATGAAATACAAAGTAAAGGTGCTTCTGACATTGCAGGTGTTTCCAATGCAAAAGAATTGATCGAGCAACATCAGAAATACTACGATCAACTTAAAACTGATGCTAAGGAAGGTGCTAAAGCTTTGAATGCAGGAGTGCCCGCGTTATTTAAAAGTGATGGAGAACTAAAAAGCAAAGAAGAGTGGAGCGTTGATTGTCAAGCTATATTACACGAGGCTATGGGAGCTCTTAAAGACAAAATTCTACATCTGGAGAAGCTTGCAAACACCTGGAAAAGATGGTCGCAATTGATGTGAGTACAAGAAATGCCATTGAGCTTACTGATTTCCATTGTGATCAAGAGTACTTAGACCATGTGGCTAAAATTTACTTATGGTTGAATAGAGCCTAATTGTGGTTAGGTAATGATTGTTAATCTTGTTAATTTTCCAAAAGACTTATTGAAGAGTTATGTCTCTTCATAAAATATCTATATAAGTTCAAATAATTGGTGCTAAAAGGAGGAGCAGTAGAATATAATATATACAGTTCACAATGTTCTCAAAAGACCATGTTGCAAGATTATTATTGAAGAAGTAAATTGAAGTTCTCTGATCTTGTGGTTTTATTCTGGCATCAATTGTTTGTTAAACTTAATTGTGTGGTTGTCTCCAGTTCTGTATTTCCTTGTTATTCAGATTAATATATCAAGTATATATTTAATTTGTCAATACACATTTGCTGCAGTTGTGTGGTTTGATTAATTGGTTTCCATAATAGGAATTAAAATCCTCCTGATCAGTTACAGTAACCTGGAAGTGTTAGTTTGGATCACTAAGAAGAGCCATATAATTAAGATTTCCATTCTGTCTCCAAGTTAATATTATCTATTATTCTTACATATTCCACTCAATTGGTTCCTTCAAGAAAGGATTAAAATACCTTCTGGTGAATTATAAGATATCTGATTATATTGGTTGGATCAATAAGAAGAGTTTGTCGGTCATCTCCCTGCACATTTATACAAGTTATAAACTAAAATTGTGCCAAACAATTAGAATTATTGCCCACTATAAGACACTAGTCTTAGTCCTTCATTTGACTATGTTAACCAACAAGGCACTGGTATTATTTCTATTCATTATTTAAATCCTTTTTACCTTGATATTACTTATACAATTTATACCAACCAGTAGTTAGATATAAGAATTAGTTAGCAAGTTTTCATCTATCCTGCACCATATGCCATTGTAGATAGATTTAATTAGTCAATACATTTACTTTTAGTCTGCCTTAATTCCCAAGGTTCACCCACCTAGGTGTAGCATGACCTAAAGTGTAGGAAATCATCAAACCCTAAAGGTTGATTTCATTAAGTTAGTTCAAAAATGTTGCTAATCTAAACATAGAGCCTGGCATCCTCTTAGGATTAGCAACCTGCATTTTTGAGACCTAACACCCTTCACTGAGAGAAAGTACATCCATCTTTGAGCTCTTTTGGGGGTGCGGGACATTTCTTTATAGGAGATTTTTTTCCCACTAGGTTTTCTCCTCTTCTTTTTTGTTTGAGGGGATATTTTGTATATGGGTACCTCATTAGGCCTTGTAGATAGGACCCATCTTTTTTTCCCCTAAGTTGCACTTAAGAGGGGGTGTTAGTTTGAATAGGGTATATTTCCCAACTAGTTCATTTTCTAGCTAGTTCTCCACTTAGGTCTTTTTCACACTAGGTTAAGTTTACTTAGGGACTTTTTACACATTACTTGTGTTTTTAGTCTCCTAGGTGATATATTGTATACATACTCACCTATAGTTCATTTGTAAACACACATTCTGAATTGCTTTGCATTTGTATTGAATAGAATATAGTTTATTCTTTCAATTCTAAATTTATATTCTTTCTTTCCTTCAATCATTTGCATTTTGGGTGCCTTCACAACCATATTTTACCTTAAATAATTAATTACCATACCAATAAAAATAAAATTACCATTGTCGGTGAATCCTTCATCCCTTACGAATGCATTTACAAATAATATTTCAAATAATTAAATACATAGGATTTACAAGGTTGATGGCACCTTAATCCTAACATTCTCCCACTTGACATCATACATTGTAAATACATCCATCAGAAAACATAAATCAACTAAGTACAAGATACGAGGTCCATAGCCTCCCTACACCAAGTGAACTTTTATGTGCTCTGAAAGGAAGCAAGGTACGCGGAAACGCTTCCAACACCAATCTAATGAGGGGAATGTAGTGCAAATTTTTAGATCCTTACAATTACAGTTATGTTAAGCATGTAACATAGAGATAAATCAGCAAACAACAACACATCGAACACAAGTGACACAAGATGTACGTGGGGAAAACCTTTTTAGGTGAAAAACCCCACACTCCAAAACCTGTACAATGTATTATCAAAACTAATAATGTTTACAATACACTTGCAATGCAAGTTCTTTCAGGAGTCTTCAAGTGTCATTTTTGGAGTAATTTCAGTAGCATAATAGTACCTATAAAAACACTATGCAACTCCAACATCAAGTACCTCATTATATAGAGTTTACAAGACCATCTTAGGAAGATTCTAGAGATGGGCGTTCAACTTGGCCTCTTGGTCAAAACCCAATGCCTTGGAACACTTGGACAACATGCAAGCAACCTCCATCTAACCATCATAACATGTAGATTTGACTTTCCCAATGTGGATGGCTCCAACCAAGAATAGGCTAGGACAGATGCTCTTATGCATCTTACAGTTGTCATAAAATCTGCCCAACATAACAACATTCAATGTTGTAAGAGAATCCATCATACAAGACTAAATATAGCATATTCCTCTTACAATATGGCATAGTCAACCTTGGGCGCTCCAAGATGCCTTCCTCACATGCAAAGATACTCTCTAACACTTGTCCTCACTTGTCATAGGAATCTCTATACTTGGCTCTTACATCTCATAGATTCTGTCATACAAAATAACTTCTCTGTCATAACACAAGATATTGACACATAGCATATTAGTGCCACCTCAAATGGGATGCCTAGATTCTCATGTGTTGACTTGACCATCCAAGTCATATACAAGTAGGATGACATGTCACAATGCCACCTCAAACTAAATGATAAAACAAGATGTGCAAGTAAATACAAAATTAGGCCAATAAATAAATACATAAATGAATATCATATGCTAGGAATTTGCAAAGGTTGAGACACCTTAATTGCCAACATTCTCCCACTTGTCAAACACCTTGCAAGAGCCAATAGAATGACAAGATTTAACTTCTAGGGGCCAAGAGGCCCATAGACTCTAAACACCATCTGAACTTATCTGTGCCCACAGGTTTCGTCAATGCATCTGCAACATTCTTCAAAGTGTCAACCTTCTCCAATATCACCTTCCCATATTCCACCATATCATGAACATAATGATACTGAACATCAATGTGCTTTGTTCTGGCATGGAAAGTAGGATTCTTTGCTAAGCAAATCGTACTCTGATTGTCACAACAAATTGTAATCTGTCCTGCATCAAAACCGATATCTGAACACAACCTCTTAAGCCAAATGGCTTCCTTACAAGCATGAGTAGATTCCATGTACTCTACTTCTGTCATGGACAGCAACCATAGGTTTTCACTTACTCATCCAGCTAATAGCTCCACCAAACATAGTGAACACGTAAGCACTAGTGGATCTCCTTCTATCAATGTCACCTACCCAATTAGAATCCACAAATCCATAAATACTCACAGAATGCTGAGGTTCTGTAGGATAATGATGATAACATAAGGAATACTTGAAAGTACCCTACAAATATTTGAACACTCTCTTCACTACATCCCAGTGTACCCGTCCAGGATTAGCCATAAATCGACTAAGGACTCTCACTGCTTGAGCAATGTCTGGTCTTGTACAGACCATAGCATACATCAAAATTCCAACCACACTAGCATAAGGTACTCTGCTCATATCCTTCATCTTAGAAGGAGACTTTAGACAATCGTCAATAGATAACTTAGTCCCCATCGTAACAGGAACAGTCAACAGTCTGCAATCCACCATACTAAATCTCTCCAACACAGTGTTAACATACTTACTCTGGCCTAACCTTAATGCAACATCACTATCCTTAATGCATAAGATTTAACATAACTATTCATCTTAATCAAGAGATTAGTTAGAAATTTGATTATGCAAATCAAAACTCAACCATAATGATTCATTATCATTTCATCAACTAAGCATGTTATTCTAAAAAGAACATAACAAAGCTTACAATTACAATAATCATTTACATATCCAAGTGAATAATTTTCACTATGTATGTACAAGTTATGCTCAAGGCATCATATAACAAATTATACATTACAATTGATCATCAAGTCATAAAATGGAAAGCACTATATCTAGAACTTTTGACATCTATCTTCATAAGCCTCGGCTTGTCTCATGTTTGGGAAGGAGAGCATCATCCAGGTGCTTTTCCACCAACCATGTCCCTGTGGTCCCCCACTCAACTTCCAAACTGGAAGTGGCCCTACCCTTCACAGAAAGGTTAGATATTAGGAACCCTTGGGTTAGCCATCTGAGTATCTAGCGTTGTGTCCTTCCGAATGTCTCATGGTCACACAACTATAGATCCACTCTAACTATGTATGACACTATTGGAAACACTAGGCCATCTGGAGCACTGTGAAGCGATAATGCATGCAGAGACAGATGCATTACTTTGGCCAAATATTTACATACATGTACATTTCACAATGAACATAGTCATATGTCCACCACCCTTACTCGACTTAGAAGATGTCTCATCCTATAGTAGGCTTAGTTTGACCTTTCACTCTAGGTCTAGTAAAATGTGAATTCAGTTCGATTCATAGTCCATTACCAAGACAATCAACTCCTATCTTAGGAGTTCATCAAATACAATAGGTTGCTTTTGCAACAAGAAACCTATGACTCCTCGTCACCTTGTTCCATTTTCCAAAATGTCAAAACAAGTTTTCCAACTTCTGACCTTCCTAGGTTCAGAATTTCATGTTGACCTTTCACAAGGTTTACATTCAAATTCATGACATTTAAGACTTATATCATAATAGTCTAATATGACAGTCTTACTAGAAATACTCTATCACACCCTCATGGGTTTTAATATCTTATACCTCATTTGTGAAGTATGGCCATTCGTAAAGAGATGGCTTCCATTTCCGTTGAAAAATGAGAGTTTCATACTAATCATATATTCATTCTCATAAATATATAATTATCTAGGACAAATAGTTCCTCCAATAAACTTGGCAGGCACTTAATGCCGCCTACAAGGCATTACAACTTACCTCTTATCCAATTTCTCCTTCTTCAACAAGGAGTCAACATATCTTTTAATTACATAAGATGCATCATAGTTATCATAGTAACTATCATTAATAGTCAAGCTCTGTTATAGGTAATTTGTGACTCCATGTCACCTTATTCCACTTTCTAATCATAAAAAAAAAGTCAAACCATATTCACCATCCTATGTCTTCCATGGTTCACGACTTCAACTTAATATATCACATAGGTTAGAATCATGTTTTTGATATTCTAGGCATACCTTGCCTTAACTAATAGAATGGTTTCATAATGATTGATAACTCTAGTTACCCTTATGAGCTTAGGTGATAAACACTATCCCTGTTTAATAAAATAAAGGGTAGTTATCATTAGTAGAACAAATTCATTTCTAATGACTTGGCTAGCATGCAAGCTGCCTTATAATATAACTATGATCTTTAATGATCATACCACCCTCTTAGTCGAAGGTAACAAGTATAGTCATAGGTAGTCTAAATACCCTTCTTAAACCACATTTGGCCTTTATACAAGTGAGACCATAATTTAGTTGAGTGCTATAAGCACAATCTTGCTTAAGGCCGTATCGACCATCTACGTAGACATCATTAATCAATGTATACACGTAGAAGATAATGCAAGGGCTCGGCCATGGTGGTCTCGAGCCTCAGTGCAGTACATGTTTCAAGTGTTTAGTACGGCCTTCATGGCCACAGTTATAAATATTACCTGGTATACATTGCTATGTAGCTCGAATTTCATAGCCATGAGCTCTTAGCACAATTATGAATGTATAATGATTAAAAACTCAGCCACCCTGGCCTCAATCTGTAGCATAACCAAGAAATTCATATAATGTCACTCAGCCTCCATGGTCGCAGGCTAGTGAAGAAATAAAGATTATGGTTTAGTGTCTCTCAACCTTCATGGCCACAGGCTAGTAAAGCAATAAAGATTATAGCTTAATGCTGCTCAGCTTGCATGGTCACAAGCAGTAATAAAGATTGCATTAAAGAATAAAAAGTAATGATATTCAGCCTGCATGGCCACTAGCTATGATAAAGATTACATTGCAAGGTCTCTCAGCCTCCATGGCCTCAATCAGTGTCTCAGGATGGAATTTAGTACAGATTTGGCTCGGCCACAGGCCTTGAGCACAACACAGTCAAGATTATATAAGCAATACGGCTCCGCCTTGGACCATGAACCTACACTTAGAAAATAATATCTTGCATTATAGCTCGTCCTTAGGCCACAAGCCTCAAATAATGAAAATACATTTAAAGATATACGCTCGGTCGTAAGGCCTAGGGCTATTCTAAGCATTTAACAATGGTGAGATATCATGGCAACAATCATTACAGAATGGGCTCCATACGTCATGCATGTGTGGGAGCTCAACATAACAGTAACTAATTAGCCTTAATGTATACAGAAAAACACTCTTTACCTAAGTAGAGTTCCTTGCAACCAAAGAATACTCAACTTGAACTTCATTGTCCTTCTCTGGAAGTCTTTCCAATGCAGAGAAAAAACTCTCTTTCTTTCCCCTCTCTCGAATGAAAAACCAGATTCTCCAAAAACTCTCACCAAGAAGGAAAAAATCATAGTCTTTCATGAAGACTCAAGCGTTATGGCCTTATCCCAAATGCATGCCTATTAATGAGAATTATCACCCTTAACTAAGGTGGTGGGAGTGGCTTCTCCACTCAGCCAACTACCTCTAAAAGGCCCACGCGAGCATGACACCTTCGAAGCTATGGTGAGCTCAAAGCTCCCATAATATATATTGCCATCAACAACAAAAAATAAACATAATAACATGGCTTGATATAAAATATCAATTTTATATCATTATATTATTATACACAACCACTAGATGTTGCGAATAATTATATTAACCAGATTTTCGTTGTTTGACATCACCTCCTTTATGGTGATAGATTTATCAAGCAATTTAGGGATTGAGCACCACTCTCTCTTATTCTCTATGGAAAAAAACAAGACTAACTCTCGACTCGATTTGACATTCTAAGTATGTCGTTAGTCTAGTCAATGCAACATTATTGAAATGACTAAAATGACAAATCATCCCAAAAGGAAAAGCAATTGGTCAAGGCAAAGTGTAACTTACGCCAACTTACATGGTTCGAAAAGACAAAATGTCTGACACTCAGATGACTAGTGACCCCACTTCCCAACATCTAACTCTTCCTCTAGGATGATACTCTTCTTCCTTCTTCGAAGGATGTTACATTTTTCCTATTCACACTTAGGACCACAAAACCATGATCAGTGCATCATTATCATATTCCTTAATATAAATCATTTAATGTTCAAAACTAATTAACATCAGTCACTAACTTCATAGGTTGGGGATGTAACAGTAACAGGAACATTCAACGGTCTGCAATCCACCATACTGAATCTCTCCAACACAGTGTTAACATACTTACTCTAGCCTAACCAAAGTTTTCTGTTTGCTTTGTCTCTTTTGATCTCCATCCCCATAATGTACCTGGCTACCCCTAAATTTTTCATTTCAAACTGTGCTGACAACTGAGACTTTAAATCAAACCTTTACCATTCCCAATTAGTAACATATCATCAACATACAATGCTATAATGAGAATGCGATCATTGTCAAATTTGAAATACACATAATGATCTGATTTCGATCTCAGAAATCCAATACTCAACACAAAGGCATCAAACTTTTGGTACCACATCCTAGGAGATTGTTTGAAACCATACAAAGACTTCTTTAACTTGCAAACCAAATTTTCTTTACCTTTCACCACATAGTGCTATGCCTGTGACATGTAGATTTCTTCCTCCAAGTCACCATGAAGGAAAGTTGTCTTCACATCCATTTATTCCACTTCTAAGTCACAAGCTACTGCAAGAGATAACAAGAGCCGAATAGATGTCAGCTTTGCAATGGGAGAGAAAATCTCACCATAACCAATTCCCTCCACCTGAGAATACCCCTTTGCAACCAATCTGGCCTTATATTTCTCAACACTACCATCTACTCCAATTTTTTTTTGAACACCCATTTACATCTAACAGGTTTCTATCCTCAGGCAAGGGCACCATGTTCCATGTTTTATTCTTTTCCAAAGAAGCCATCTCCTCCTCCATGGCCTCCTTCCAAGAACCTACATCTTTCATACCCATAGCCTCTTTCACAGTTCTAGGCTCATCAGTGTTAGAAATCAAGGCAAAAGCATAACTAGAATCAAGCAATGAATAACCAAACCTCTCAGGTTGCCTCCTAATTTGTGTGGACCTCCTCAAAAGCTGAGGTGGAGGTTCTACTTCTTTTTCTAAACTTTTAGAGCTGCTAGAGATCTCCTCATCATCAGGTCCAACAAGATCTTTTGATTCAGTCTTCTTAGGAGTAGTAGGAAACTAAACCACATCCTCTTTCTTTTCCTTTCTTCTGGCTATAAAACAACATGAGGAGTTACCTCTCTGAAAATAACACTTCTTCTATACAAGACTTTATTGGCCATAGGATCCCAAAGCTTGTACCCTTTCACATCGACACCATAGCCAATAAAGATACACTTAACTACCTTGTTCTCCAATTTTGACCTCTTCTCCTTAGGCACATGTGCATATGCCTCACAACCAAAAACACGAAGATGTCTCAACGAGGGCTTCTTACCAGGTCACACCTCCATGGGTGTCTTATCAACAAGCGCTAAAGTAGGAGACCTGTTAACTAGGTAGCAAGTAGTAGCTATAGCTTCAGCCCAAAACTTTTGTTCGAGGCTAGCTCCACTAAGCATACTCCTAGCCCTCTCCATCACCATTTTGTTGATCCTCTCTGCAACTCCATTTTGCTGAGGGATGCATGGAGTTGTCTTATGTCTTTCAGTCCCATGTTCTTTATAGAACTTACCAAACTCTTTGGAACAAAGCTCACCACTGTTATTAGTTCTCAAACACTTAATCTTTTTACCAGTTTGATTCTCTACAAAAGCTTTAAACTCTTTGAACTAACTAAAGACTTCAGATTTGCTTCGAAGAAAATAAATCCATGTCCTCCTACTGTAATCATCAATGAATGATATAGAATATAATGATTTAGAAATTGAAGGAACATTCATAGGACCAAACACATCAGAATGAATTAGATCCAACACATCAAAAGACTTGTGAGAACTAGAGTAAAAATAAACACGGTTTTGCTTTCCATATACACAATGTTCACAAAAGTCAAACTTGAGATTACAATCATTTAACCCTCGACAAGGTTTTTTATTTTTCAGGGCTCTAAGACCCTTCTCACCAATGTGACCAAGTCTCTTATGCCACAACATTGTCTTCCTAGTAGGAAGTTTCATTTCCAAAGCATGAGCACCCTTAGGTACCCAGAAAGCACTACCATCAAAAGTTAAAGTAGCACATTTCTTCACTACTGGTTCCAATGGTGAGGATGAATAATTTGAAGCTCTTTTCTTCAAAACAGAAGAACTATTGCATTGAGCAGTGCATGCATCCAGCTAAAACAAAGTACCTCTTCGAGTGCCCTTAGAAAGCACCATAGCTCCTCTTGTCATCTTGCATCCTCCACTCGAGAAGACAACCTACACACCTGCATCATTTAATTTACTTACAGAAAGAAGATTTCATGCTAAACCAGAGATGTGCATAACCCCATTGATCCCCTTCACTCATCTATTAAGAAATCAGATAAGGACTCTTCCACAGCCAACTATCTTCAGGTGAGGGTCATCACCTAGGTACACCTTCCGACCATCAAACTCTTCATACTTTGTGAACCAACCTTGATGTGAGGTCATGTGGAAAGAAGCACCAGAGTCTATCAACCACACATCTTCTGATGCATGGGTGGCCAAGGCAGCAATAAAAGCATCACCATCATCTTGAGATTTGTCAGAATCTGAATCAGAGATGTTCTTCTTTTTCTTCTTCTCCTCCTTACACTCCTTTCGGAAGTGCCCAGATTTACCACAGTTCCAACATAGTGCCTTGGACTTTCCAAGAGATTTGGATCTCCAACGAGATTTGGATTTGCCCTTTTCATCTTTCTTGTCCTTCTTTTTCCCTCTCTTTGGGTCTACCATGAACCGCAAGAGCCTCCTTAGCCAACTTAGAAGACTTTCTCCGTATTTCTTCAAATAACAGTGAAGACACCACTTCATCCATCTTGAAGGTGGTTGTAGTACTCCCAACGGCCATGACAAGGTGGTCCCACGAGTCTAGAAAAGAACAAAGAAAGGTCATACAACGATCCTCCTCCTCTATTTTCACACCAACGAAGGTCAACTGTGCAACTAACATGTTAAAGGAATTCAAATGATCTGCAACATATCCTCCATCTTCCATCCTCAAACAATATAGCTTCTTCCGTAGGAATAACTTGTTTACCAGGGATTTAGCCTGATAAACATCACCAAGTTTCTTCCATAGCTCTTTCATGGTCTTCTCTTCATGAACATTTAACATGATGGAATCAGCTAAATAGAGTCTCACAAGACCCTTAGCTTTTCAATCTTTGAGATCCCATTCTTCTTGAGCCATTGTCGTTGGTTTTGTGCCAGATATAGTTTCCCATAGATCTCTATCAACAAGCATGTCCTCCATTTTGAGTTTCCATAACTCAAAATTGTTGCCATTAAACTTTTCCAATTCTATTCTTCTAGATGTGCCTGCCATCTCCTTCTTGCAACAAGATCACACGATACTTTGCACAGACTCCCACTCAATCAAAGATCAGTACAAAAAATCCCTACCCAACAACTAGGATCAAAGGTGATCAAGCTCTAATGCCAACTAAAAGGAAGCAAGGTACGCGAAAATGCTTCCAACACCAATCTAATGAGGAGAATGTAGTGCAAATATTTAGATCCTTACAATTACAGTTATGTTAAGCATGTAACATAGAGATAAATCATAAAACAACAACACATAGAACGCAAGTGACACAAGATGTACATGGGGAAAACCTTTTCAGGTGAAAACCCCACGCTCTAAAACCTGCACAATGTATTATCAAAACTAATAATGTTTACAATACACTTGCAATGCAAGTTCTTTCAGGAGTCTTCAAATGTCATTTCTGGAGTAATTTTAGCAACATAACAATACTTGTAAAAACACTATGCAACTCCAACATCAAGTACCTCATTATATAGACTTTACAAGGCCATCTTAGGAAGCTTCTAGAGATGGGCATCCAACTTGGCCTCTTGGTCAAAACCCAACACCTTGGGACACTTGGACAACATGCAAGCAACCTCCATTCAACTGTCATAACATGAAGATTTGACTTTCCCAATATGGAGTGCTCCAACCAAGAATAAGCTATGACAGATGCTCTTACGCATCTTACAACTGTCATAAAATCTGCCCAACATAACAACATTCAATGTTGTAAGAGAATCCGTCATACAAGACTAAATATAGAATATTCCTCTTATAACATGTCATAGTCAATCTTGGGCGCTCTAAGATGCCTTCCTCACATGCAAAGATACTCTTTGACACTTGTCCTCACTTGTCATAGGAATCTCTATACTTGGCTCTTACATGTCATAGATTATGTCATACAAAATAACTTCTTTGTCATAACACAAGATGCTGACACATGGCATATTAGTGCCACCTCAAATGGTACGCCTAGATTCTCATGTGTTGATTTGACCATCCAAGTCATATTACAAGTAGGATGACATGTCACAATGCCACCTCAAACTAAATGACAAAACAAGATGTGCAAGTAAATACAAAATTAGGCCAATAAATAAATACATAAATGAATAGCATATGCTAGGAATTTGCAAACGTTGAGACACCTTAATTCCCAGCATGCTCATAGGCTTGGTAAGATAATTTGCAACATTCTCCTAAGTGTCAACCATCTTCAATTCAATCTAATTATTTGTAACCATTTCCTAAACAAAGTGATATTGAACATCCACATGTTTAGTCCAAGCATGATACATAGAATTCTTTTCTAAACAGATTGTAATCTGGCTATCACAACTAATCTAAATTATCCTACAATCAAAACCAGTACCTGTACACAATCTTTGTAACCGTAATGCCTCTTTTGGGACATGGGTAGCAGCCATATACTCAACTTCAATGGTGGATAAAGAAATCATGGGTTTCCTATTACTCAACCAACTCGCAACTCCTCCAAATAAAGTAAATACATACCCACTAGTGGACCTTCGACTATCCAAGTTACTTGCTCAATTTACATCAACAAAACCTTGTATGTCCAATGTCTTATCCTCACTATTAGTACCAGAATAAACCAAACAATAATTAGAAGTACCATGCAAATATCTTAACACCCTCTTCATATAATTCTAATTCTCTCTATCGGGGTTAGACATAGACGTGCTTAATTCTTCCACTGCTTGGGCAATATCTAGCCCAATGAAAACCATTGCATACATCAAAACTCTTACTGCACTAGCATATGGTACATTAGACATATCCTCAAAATCATCTTCACACTTAGGACACATATCTAAAGTAAGCTTAGTGCCAACCGGTAAAGGAATTCTAATTGGATTACATTTCTGCATATTAAATCTATACAAAATAGGATTCACATACTTACTTTGTGACAACCAAAGCTTTCTCTTCTCATGATCTAGGTCATGATTTCCATTCCCAATATGTACCTTACTACACCAGGTACTTCAACTCAAATGTACTTGAAAGTTGAGCTTTCAGCTCACTAATTATACCCTTGGTGTTACAGGCAAACATGTCATCCACATACAAGGCAACAATTAGTATATGATCATCAATACATCTAATGTAAACACAATGATCCTCTTTGCTTCTTACAAAACCAAGTTTAGCATAAAAAAATCAAATTCAATAACACATCTAGGGTGATTTTTTCAAACCATAAGTAGACCCTTTTAATTTGCAAACCAAGTGTTCTTTTCCTTTTACCTCAAAACCTTTAGGTTATTACATATGATTTCCTATTCCAAATTTTCATGCAAAAATGTAGCCTTCACATCCATTTGCTCAATTTCAAAATTATAAGCAATAGCTATGGATAAAAGAAATCTAATAGAAGATAATTTAACAAGAGAGAATATTTCACCAAAATCAACTCCCTCTTTGGGAGTAGCCTTTAGCTACCAATCTAGCCTTGTACTTCTCTAATGAATTGTCTACTCCAAATTTCTTCTTGTAGACCCACTTACATCTAATGGCCTTTCTTCCTTTGGGAAAATGAGTAATGTCCCAAGTGTCACAAGAGTTTAAATCCATGATCCCTTCTTACATGGCTTGTTGTACCAAGACTCACTATCATTTGCAAGAATAGTTTCCTTGTAAGATCTAGGTTCATCGTCAACACTTAACAAAGTAAATACACAACATAAATATAGAGGGTTATGTTGGCAGTGAGTTGCCCCCTTGTCAGTGAGGCGTTCAACGCTAACTTCAGGATTCGTGACATGGTAGTGAGCCTCCCATGGATCTGGGTTAATTCTGGCATTTGTAGCATGCGTTGATAGCTTGAGCTTTTGGCACAACGGAAAACGATTCCAACAATTGGTATCAGAGCCATGGGTCACGGGTTCAAATCCCTCGGGTTGCGTTGAGGGGGGATTGTTGGCAGTGAGCTACCCCCTTGTCAGTGAGACGTTCAACGCTATCCTCAAGATTCGTGACATGGCAGTGAGCCTCCCGTGGATCTGGGTTAAGTCTGGCGTTTGTAGCGTGCGTTGATAGCTCGAGCTTTTGGCGCAACGACAAACGATTCCAACAGGTTATACCTATCAACTAAATTTTTTTGTCTTGTTAATCTTCTCAAGGATGGAGTAAGGGATTCTTCCTCTTATTCTTCTACGTGTTGAACCTATTTTGTAACTTCATATTCATCCTGCTTAGAACTCCCATTTGAACCTCTTCTTCCTCTCCATCCTCAAATCCATCATTTTGTTCTTCCTTATGCGCATCTTCTTTTTTTTTTGAATGCGCCTGGTAAACTTTTTAACGTGACCGGCGACATTGGTGCGACACGCACTTCGGCTCCACGCGAATGCTTTTGCCCAAAGCAATGAACCGGTGAGGCCACAACATGGGGGACCTCATCCCCTAGCAAGAACACTTCAAACCCACGAGCTCTTTGGCCTAGCAAAGGCGTAAAGCCTTGCGAGCTTGTTGGCCCAGCGGGGGTTTGAACTTTGGTGGCCGCCACTACAACCGAGCAACTTAACCACCGAACCACGCCATCATCTTCTTACTTCAATTCAAAATACACTATTTTTTCCCTTCTTTATCTTTCTGTTGTTTAAGATCAAAAATAACTCTAATTTCCCTGAAAATCACATCTCTTGAATAGACAACTTTCTTGGTTAGAGGATTCCAAAGCTTATAACCTTTAACATTCTCACCATATCCAATGAAGATTCATTTCTATGCTTTTGGACCCAACTTAGAATGCTTTTCTTTCAAGCACATTAACCAAAAGCCTCATAGCCAAGAACCCTTAAATGTGAAATAAAAGGTTTCTTACCTATCCACACTTCATAAGGTATCAAATCAAGAGCCTTGCAAGGAGATCTATTAATCAGGCAAACAACAATACTCACATCTTCTACCTAAAAGCATTTGTCCAACTGTGGACCACTTAATATACTTTTGACTTCTTCCATTATAGTTCGGTTCATCCTTTCTACAACCCCATTCTATTGAGGTGTGTAAGGAGTAGTCTTTTGCCTAATGGTACCAACATGCTTGCGAAACTTATCAAATTCCTTAGAACAATATTCCCCTCCATTATTAGATCTCAAAACCTTAATCTTATGTTCTGATTAATTCTCTACTAAAACTTTAAAATCCTTAAAATTAGTGAAAACCTTTTATTTATGTCTCATAAAATAAATCTAGGTAAACCTTTAAACATCATAAATGAAGGACACAAAATACCAAGATTTTCCAATAGAATTAATATCCATAGGACCAAACACATTTGCATGAATAATTTCTAATTTACTCTTTGCTTTATTACTTCATGAAGGAAATTATGCTCTATTTTGTTTCCCAAAAAACACAATGCTCACAAAAATCAAAATACTCATCAAAATAGGAAAAACCATCAAAAAAAAATTATTCATAATGGTTTTTAAACCTTTTTCAGTTTTCACTTATGTGGCCCAATCTACAGTGCTACAACATACATGTATTTTCATATTTTTTAGTTGCATTGGTGGATTTACATAAGTAGTGGCATTCAACCTAAACAGAGTTCCCAATCTTGTTTCTCTTGCTATCACCAAGTTGCCCCTCACCAATCTACAACCATGCTTATCAAACACTACATGCTTTTCTGAATCATTCAACTTAGATATAGAAATTAGATTTCTAGCCAATCTAGGAATATGTAAAACACCAGGGGGGGTTTTTATCCTCCCATCACTAAAACACAACTATACCTTACCCCTTGTAACTAAATTGGGTATGAACTATTTTCCCCAAGGTAGACTTCACCTCCATCATATTCTTCATATGCGGAAAACTACTCCTTATGATGAGTCATATGATATGAGCATTCTAAGTCAACCAACTAGTGTTTGTTAGAAATATTATTACATGAAGAAATCAAAACTTCTCCACCTGATTCTGAGGACTTTTCTATAGAGGAATCCCACTATTTCTTATTGTTTTTATAGTCCTTAAAATGTCCCCTCTTTCTGCAATTCCAACACTTTACTCTGCTCTATTTACCATGAGTTTTAGATTTTCCCTTAGATTTGCCTTTAGGCCCCTTCTATTCTCCTTGAGATCCACCTCTTTCCTTGGACCTTCCCCTAACATTAAGAGCATCTACGAAGCTATCCATAGCTTTCTTTCTCATTTCTTGTGACAATAATGTTGCAACAAGATAATCCAACTTGGGATCTTCAAGATTAGCATTAATAGCAAGAGTGAAATTCTCCCATGACTTAGGCAAAAAACAAAGAAGCATAATGAATTTATCTTCTTCCTCAATCTTAACATCAACAGAGGCTAATTGACTTAAAATCAAATTAAATGTATTTCAATGCTTAGCAATCGAATCACCTTCTTTCATTTTCAGAGAAAATAATTTTCTTTTCAAATACAATTTATTTACTAGACTCTTGGCTTGTAGATCTCACCCAAATGTTTCCATAGAGAATATGTAGTGGATTCTTCAGCTACATTTAACAAAATTGAATCTGTAAGACAAAGTCAGATTGTCCCATGTGCTTTCTTATCCATATTATCCCACTCATCTTTATCTATTTTATCTAATTATTTTCCTTTGTTGTAGCCAACCATTGATCCCTATCTTCAAGGAGATCCTCCATCTTCATCTTCCACAACTCATAATTAGTTCCATCGAACTTCTCAATACCCAACCAAGATGTAGATACAACCATGGCTTCCACACACACAAATTTGTAAAACAAATTCAACTAGGACTCTCATTGTAGCACAGAAAATCTTCACTCTTCCACCTAAGAAGCAAAGTTGGCTAGGATCTAATACCAAATGTTAGAAATGAAATCAAACCAATACAATATAGAAATCTAAAATTATATTACAAATCTAAACTTTAATCTATAAAATGTCAAATGGAGATTAAAGCATGTAAAATCGGCAACAAAGTAAAACAACAAACTCATGAGATTTACACATAACATAAAGATTTATGTGGAGAAGACTCTTTTGGGTAAAAAACTCCACCAAGAAAAGAGGCCAAGTCTGTATTATCTTCAATAGAGATTACAATACAATCACTTCCTTCAATCCTGCTGCATCCACTCTGACAACTTCTGTGTATCTGTACAAAACACTATATCTTCTACCTTCTCAAGCTCTTAATTTATATAAAATACATGTTATTGAGGTGAGGAGACAAATATAGAAAAAATCCAATGTCCCACGTAGGGAATCCCACCACCAAGTTAATTTTAGTCAATAGTGATTCTTCCAACAACTTGCATAAATCACTAATAATGAATAGACTATCTTGGACACCCACCTTGTCATAGATGGATAATAATAGAATCCTTAGAACATATCATAACCACCTATTAATAGTCATCCCAAGAATAACCTCCACCAACTTGAGCATCTAGTTTACATAAATACCCCCATTTATAACCTCAATACATAAGATGCTTTAATATCAGTAAACAGTAAATAGTTAACCACTTTTGGTAAATAATTAATTACTATTGCTAGTAAATAATTAATTATTGTACCGGTAAAAATATAATTATCACTATCAGTTAATCCTCCATCCCTTATGAATGCATTTACAAACACACTATATCTTCTACCTTCTCAAGCTCTTAATTTATAGAAAATACATGTTATTGAGGTGAGGAGCCAAACATAGAAAAAATCCAATGTCCCACATAGGGAATCCCACCACCAAGTTAATTTTAGTCAATAATGATTCTTCCTACAACTTGCATAAATCACTAATAATGGATAGACTATCTTGGATACCCACCTTGTCATAGATGGATAATAATAGATTCCTTACATTATATCATAACTGCCTATTAATAGTCATCCCAAGAATACCCTCCACCAACTTGAGCATCTAGTTTACATAAATACCCCTATTTATAATCTCAATACATAAGATGCTTTAATATCAATAAATAGTAAATAGTTAACCATTGTTGGTAAAAAATTAATTACTATTGCTAGTAAATAATTAATTACTGTACTAGTAAAAATATAATTATCACTATCAGTGAATCCTCCATCCCTTATGAATGCATTTACAACCAAAATTTGGAATAATTAAATACATAAGATTTACAAGGTTGATGGCACCTTAATCCTACAATAATTTTGTGAGCTTGAATCTATAAAAGCAAGCACATGTTTAGTGGTTGGATTGGTTGTCAATTGTATTGAGCTCTCCTATAGAGTGCATGTGTGAAGCATGGCATCAAATGTGTGGTTGCATGGTTACCCACTTGTTTAGACACGTGGATGATCCATTGGAGGAGCTTGATGTTTCATAAGTATTCATGGAGGCTTTATAAGTGTATTGTAATGTTTCCATTACTAAATAATACATTGGCTATGGATGCTTTTGGAGGTTGGGTTTTTCCTTCGTAAGGGTTTTCCCAAGGTGCATCTTGTGTCATCTTGATGGTATGTTTGTCTATTCTTTTGCATGGTCGATTATGAATACTTGTTTACATATTTTTCTCTCTTAGGGTTATGTGGAAATAGTTTGTTGTGGCTACAAATTTCAGTTCATTTGGTACCAGATCTTGGTTTTCAAGTTGTGAGAGGAGATCTCCTTGGTATTTGTAACCCTTGGTATGGTTAGATTTTGTACAAATTTAAATCCATAGCCTTGCAGGAAAAGAATGAAGGCATTTTCAAGGTTAGAGGTGTGTTTGTAGACTTGGGTTATTGTAGATCTAAGGTTTGATGAAGATTTGGCAAATGGGTTTTCTATTCAGGCTCTTTCTACAATGGTTTTGGGGTGAGATTTTTTTGGAGACCTCCTAGACAAAAAAAGAACATCATCATTGAGTCCAGAAGGCCCAAAAACCTATAAATCCATATAAAACTTGACTATGTTTGCAGTAAAAAATTGCCCATTTTCGTGTTGGAGGAATATTTGTAAGGAATATTCTATAGTCATAGAATCTATATAGCCATATGGCTACATTGGTCACCTATGCATTTGTGGCACAGTTGACAAAAAAATCTTGGCATATTCTTTAGAGATTTTCTTGTGTCAGCCAACAATAGGTATGGTCTACGAATTTTTTTTAAAGTTTATTACGTTAGTGATGATGTTAGCAATGAGATTCAATAGAGGAAAAGGGGACCAAGCTATGATCATACTATAGACCTACTATAGAAGCTTCCCAACAAGTAGTCACACCCAACCCGCGGGGGCTAAACCCCTAGGATTGCGCAGTGGTTGTGTTGCCGACAAGTCCCCGACCACAACCAACACCATTAGGGACATTATCATAACCCTACCAACAAACTACCCTTCTACTGTTTGGGTGGTGCCACCACCTCCAGATGCTCATCAACCACTGCAACCAACAACACCACCCAAGGGTCGCTTGCCAACCATCAAAGTTTAGTTTGTGAAGCCTAATAGAGCAGATTCTTCCAGGAGGCATAAATTTCACCCATAGTATTAGATTTTTGACTTCAAATAGGTATCAAAATATTATCTATGAGAACTATGCAGTGGAATAGATTTGGTAATTAGATTTTTTTGTTTCTATCAAAATTTGGTGCTTGAATCTAGTTTTACTCTGGAATAATCAACAAGTGATATCTTGAGCATAAAGAATCATATTTTGGATTTTGAACGATCAATGAATATCATTTGTAGTATAATACATAGTGGGTCAAGTGGTATTTCACTTGGATGAGCATAGATAGGTTTGTACTTGTTTGAGTTTTTGTAGGTGCCTAGAATTTGGAGTGTGATTATGTGAGCATCTAGATGATTTTTTGGGTGAAAACTTGTGGGATCATGATTGTTTGAGACTATTATGATGGTACAGTAGGATATGAGGTTTGGTGCTCCTTCGTACAAGTTTATAGGTATTTTTACATTGTCAACTTCGATGGAGATAGGTACACAAGTTGTCTTCTAGTTTGAGGACATGATTGATATGCGTGTGAGACTTAGAGTCTTAGTTCAATGAGAGTTGAGTACAAGTACAATGATGGTGATGATTATGGTGTCAAGGATGTTCATGTATACTTGAGCATTGGCATGAAATGGTCATGTATGTGGTTGACAAGTTGTGGTATTGGATTTATTCATGATTATAAGTGGTGGTGTGTTCAGCATTTAGAAGTTGTTGCTTACCTCCTGGTTACTTATTTTGTTCCTTGACTATGGTTGCTCGTTTGTGGATTTGTTTGGGAAATAAAACCTAGAGTTGATTTGGTTTTTGAGCCTTGAGATCTACAAGTTATCCTTTTAGTTGTCGCAGTATGTAGGTTACTAATTTGATGATAAACTTGCATGTTTCATTATTTGGGATCTATGAGTTGTGTAGTTTAGTGGGTTTTCCTTACCCATAGGTTGCATTGATGACTCGCATGTGGATTTTCAAAACCCATAATTTTTTTCAGTATTGATGTAGATTTAGATTGTTGGCCTTATCTATGATCACTCAGTACATTGGTATGATGCATTGAGGTGAGAGGTTGGGTGATTAGAGTACTTGAGATAGTTGGTTATTGGGACCAATAGCATTTTTTTGTCATGATGTCATGTATAGCTTGGTTACATGGTTCAATGGGAGCTATTGGCGGTGATGGTTTATGGGTGGTGATCATGGTTTCATATAGGTTCCTTGCACGCTTGGATCTTTGGCACAACATGGTTGTTTATGTAGATGCATTATTGGTGGTGTTGGATTGATTCTTGATTATAGGTGGTGGTTTATCTTCTTGGTTTAGAGATCTTGGTTCTACTTTATACTCTGAAGATGGTGGTGTTGCAATTGAATGTGTGGACCATGGGTGATCTTCATTTAAGGGATCATTATCATGATGTCATGTGTAGCTTGGTATCATGATTTAGTGGGAGCTTTGGCAGTGATGTTGATTCATCACTTAGTGATGGATGACCTTCTATAGTGGTTGTTGGTGTCATAGAGGATCTCTTGGATCCTTTTTGTTGTATGTAGTGAGAGTTATTTGACATCTCGAGTTCTATTAATAGGAGATGGTTATCTTCATGTGATTTGGAGATGTTGACATTTTGTGACCATGGAGGACTCTTAGAGTCTTTAGTTGAGGTGTCATTTTATGACTTGTTAGTTTGACAGGGGTTTCTTGGCTTAGTGCATGGTTGGTGTTGTGCTATGGTGGACTCTTGATTCTAGATCAGAGTAATTGAATGATATAGGTGCTCGTAGGAGTAGGATATGTTCATTAGAGCATATGATCTTCTTGGAGGAGATGTTAGATCATGTCATCATGATGTGTTCTTAGATTTTGTAGACATGTAGTGGGAGCTTTGATGATGGTCTGGATAATTCTCTTGGTATTGAATACATTGATCTTTTGCTTGGGAGCTTCATGAGAGTGCAATGTTGCATTTGGATTTTTACATGGATTGATTGGTTGTAGGTGCTCATGGATACTTGGAGACTTGGGTGAGGCTATTTAAGTTCTCTTGAACTTAGAGATATTTGTTGGGATGATTGCTTGTTATGAGGTTTCAATAGGAAGAGAAAGGAGCCTTCACCTGGATATGAACATGAGTCCATTATGGACCTGATGAGGAGATTCTTTGTGATTAAAGCAATCTCATTCCCCACTCTTGATCTACTCAGTAGATAATCATCTAATAGCTATGGCCCACCTTGTTTTCAAATGCATTTTGTTTTATGCTTTGTCTTCTCATGGAGATAAGTCTTGAGTAATGCTTGTTAGATCTCGAGGGTTCATTTGAGAAGTGTTTGGCATGGTTATCTCCTCATGCATATGAGTGCATTTATGATGACATTTATGAGAAGTTCTAGGAGATGTTTATTGGGCTAATTCCTAGTTTAGGGAATGGTTATGAGTGTGATCTACCTTCAGTTTAGAGAGGCTTACATCCTTAATTGATTACATGATGAATATGTTATGTTTGATCTTAGAGATTGAACTATTGGGTGTTGTTGAGGCTTCTCACTTGGGGTTATGTGAAGGAGGTCTAACTTGACACATCTTAGCACTTTGAGGTGTTGGTAGGGCATGCTATGTGATATGATTTGCAAGTTTTCTCTTTTTGGTCTATGGTTTCTTCTTGGAAGTTTGTGTTCACATGCTTTGGATGCGGATAACTTGGGAGAGTTATGGTGACTATCGAGAGAGTATGCAGTGGTTTTTTTATCGCATGTGTGGATCATTGTTATTATTCTTTGTTACTACGTGGTTTTGATGACATGAACTACACCTTGTTATGAGTGTTGATTGGTGGACTTTTAGATGCCTTGATCTATTTCAGATTTGACATTAGCCATGTAATGGGAGTTCTTGGATGTGTGATTTATTAATTAGATAGGTTATACATGGAGCTTGTGATTGTATTTTTGGGTTGACATGTTGATGACATGAGTTCTACTAATGTTTTAGATATCTTTGAGGTATGGATGGTTGGGTGTATTAATATTTGTTGCAATTGTTATTTCCAGTCATGTGGGTTTTGGCTTAGCAGTGACTTGAAGCCTTTGTTATCACATGGATTTAGTTCTTTTGTTCTTTGGATTGGCATTTCTTCACCTTGGCTTGATTATTGTCTTCCATGTGTGGCATGATGGAGTATGAGTGGAGTTCTTGCTTGAGATAGTGGTCACCTTGGTTTTTTTGCAAATATCTTGATGGAGCATGAGAGCATGATGGAGATTCATGTGGTTGCATGGTTGGCTATGATGATTTATTTCATTGATTACACCTTATGCAATACATACAATAAATGGGAGAATGTTAGGAAAAGGTGTTGTGTTTTACACCTTGCACAAGAAAGAAATGATTTAATTATGTAAAATAAATATTTATTTGTGGTGCATCTTTTAAGACGTGTTTACCACATTAAGTATTTATTTGGGTCCACTTGTAAAGTTGTATTGGACATTGGTTAAATATTTTTTGCATGGAAGACATAGGATAAATATTTAATATTTGTGGGAAATATTTAATTTTGGGGGTCAATAGTTTCGTGTTATCATGGTTTTAAGACACGTGGTTTAACTAATACTATAGATGTATTTGTGTGAGCTTGAATCTATAAACGAAAAACACATGTTTAGTGGTTGGCTTGGTTGTCAGCTATATTGAGCTCTCCAGTAGAGTGCATATGTGAATCATGGCATGGGATGTGTGGTTACATGGTTGCCCACTGTTATGGAGTAAAATGTGTACACTAGCATTTTACACCTCATTTTGCACCTGGGTGGACCTAAAATGTTTACACTTGTTAATCAAGATATATTTTAACACCTTTTTAAACATTAAATGATTAATTCTCGATCCCGATGATAAAACTCAACAAAATAACAATGAGACTGACCTAAGTTTTTGGGGCTAAAGGACAAGGGCGACCAAGCGCCTTGGTCCCTCATTTAGCCCAGACCTAATTTAAAGGTATGTCAACATAAGACATCTTAAGTGGTTCCTCATGTCGGCCCCATTTGGTTTTGTGAGTGGGAATGCATATAAAAGCAAGTTAGTTTATTCATTTGATCATCTCTAAGTGATCTCTAACTTCTTGAAGGATTCTAGCTCTCTCTTCTCTCTTCTCTCATGCTCTCTATTCTTCTCTAAAGCTCTCTATGGTGGATTATTGTTGCAGCACTAACTTATTGCAGGTCTTGTGAAGATATTTCTAATTCTTTGGGCTACACCAACTTCTTGAGTCAAGTTGTGATGCTGCATCAAGCATGATAGGGTTTCCACGCTCATGGTGACTTCTTTGCTTCATGTTTTGTTCTAGCATTCCATTCTACTTCAGATTTGCCTCTGCCCTCCTAGGGCACACGCTCTTTGATATCTCATCATTGCTATTATGGAGGTGGAAACACCATTCATAGAGCTTGACTTAGGAAATCTCCTAAATAGCACCCAACCATTTTCCTTCTTGTGTGTGTGTAGGTAACATCTAGAGGAATCTGCAGAAAACAAGTTACAGGAAGCAGGAACATAGAAGGGCGAAGACATAGAAGACTTCACATTCTGCCAAACCCTAATTAGGGTCTAGGGTGCCCAAGTGCCCTAGTACTTTGGGCTCCCAAATCTAGATCTAGGTTCTATTATGCCCTATGATCCCTGTTGTGGTGTTTGATTTTTGATATTTGTTTCTGATAGTTGTATTTTCACAGATCTTGCTTAACAAGGGTTTCTACTTTGCCCTAGCTTGATTGGTTGGATTTGGTTGATTCTCCTCTATACAATAAAGGGACAAAGCCCCTGTAGTTTGGCTCTCCTTCAAGGGTATAATCCAAGATTGAATTGTGTTCAAATGTTGGGTAGAAGAGGGTTTGACCTAGTTTGATCTCTTGGGCTAGTCTCTCTTTTCTATCTAACATTTTGGCAAACTTGTCTTTTCTTGCACTTTGGCATCCTTCTTGCTTCAGATCTGAGTTGTTTTCTACCCTAGATCTTATTATATTTGAGTTCATTATTCATTTGGCATACCTACATAGCTAAATTGTGCATAGTTTCAAAACTAGGGTTTACAAAAACCTTGTATTTCTAGGAAATCTAGCTAATCTTCAACCCAAGGTTTGTAGATTAGTGTGTCATTTCAGATCTTGTTGCATTATTAGGTTGATATAAGTGATCTCATTTGTTGTACCTTATCATTCTTGGTGATTAGAATATTCTTGCGAATTTACATTAGAAATTTGAAAATCAAGCATTGGATTTAAGTGTAGAAAAAGCATATTTGTTACCTTGTTTACATTTCATAAAGTTAGATCATCATAGAATGAATTAAATTTCTGATTTTTGCATAATATATGGTTAATATTACAGTATTTAATCATTTCATAGTGATACATCTTGCATTTAAACCTCTTGTTTGCTAGGGTTTTTGGAAAACCTAGTCAAATTTAAAACCTAGGGTTTGTAATTAAGATCTTGTTTCAGATTTTGCTGCTATCATTTACATTTCAAATCTGATCTTGCATTGTTGTAACATGTCATAAATATCATTTGTGTTCAAAAATAATTCTTGCATTGAAAAACTTTGGTAAGCATTTAAGATCTAGGGTTTTTGGACCCTACCTAGTCTTGCATTTAGTGTGCATCTTCATCAAAGCAAACTTCTCTCAATATTTGTTGCATTTAAGTGGATAAATTATTCAGACATTCCTCTTGCACATAGTATTGCACATCTTACATTTGTAATACTTAGTTTTTTTGGTTACCGAGAATATCACATTTTTGGAAGACCCTGCTTCTCTTGCACTTGTAGGTCTTATATTGCAATCTTACTTTGATATTTCTTGTACTTGATTAATGAATTGTACATTGTTGTTTCATATCATATTTGCATATAGTAGAAAAGTCATTCATTATGGCATCTTCTTGTTCTTCCTATTTGGTATCTTTGCATGCATATATCATAGACTTTGAAAATTTCTCTAAATTCATTAATATGCATTCATATGTTTTAGATCATATAGCATCCATGTATGATATTGACATTTCTAAATGTTCTATATATGCAATCCTTTGTTATTTATCTAATTTTTCTAGCTTCATGACTCTCATGGGTGTGCACCCTTAAATATTAGAAGACATCACTAATTTCATCTCCATGAATTGTCATGAGAAAGATGATGGTGATGGTTCTTCTCCTACTTCTACTACAATTCATGATAATATCATTGACATCACCTCTAAGGCATATGATAGTGACTTAGCTTTTCCTACTTCACCCTATGCTTTGGATCCCTCTCCCAAAAATGAAGACATTTTGGCGCAAAAAGATGATATCATTGACACATTCCTTAACACTATTTTCCCTTCTCTTCATTTTAATCTCTCTTCTAGAGATATGACATTAGATGATGTTGAGCATACTACTTCTATTTCTACCATAGTACATGAGGTTTCTATGGCTCATCCTATGGATCTTCTGCCTTTGGTTGAATGTTCAAGTACCATGGATATCACTAAGGACGTGAAGACCCTTGATCTTCTTCCTTTGATTGAATGTTCAAGTACCTTGGATATCACTAGGGATGCGAAGAACCTTGATATTTCTCCTTTGGTTGCATGTTCAAACCCCTTGGACATCACTAAAGATACAATCATCAACAATTTTCTTAACAACACTTTACCCTCCCTTCATTCCAATGCTTTCCCTTCAAAAGATAAAGCATTAGTGGATGAAGAGTGGTCTCTCATATTTAATCCCTCAAGGATGGATGTTGAGATTACTCAGAAGGAAAACAATGTCAATTCAATCATCATTAATAGACTTATTCTGCCTACTAAAGGGATAGTGAATAAGTGCAATTCACCTCTTTTTTCTAAACTGGTGATTACAGTTCAAGGTGATCCAACACCACCTCGACTCTTGGGTTACATTCTCAATTATGCAAAGCAAATTACTCAAAGGAATCAAGGTGTTCAAAATGTGTCGCAGCAACCTCATTATCATGTGGTTTCTCACACACAAAACACCCATAATAACAAACAAAGAAAGCAAGCACCGAGTGTGCCCACTTCTCTTCCACCTTCTCAACCTATTCTTCTTCAAGCACCTCATCTTCCTTAACATATTGGTAGAGAATACGGTCTTTTCAAGTAGCTTCACACTACTCCGGCTAAGATCTCTCTATGGGATTTAATACAAACATCGCCTACATACAACAAAATGCTCCAAGAGGCTCTACATAAGGTAGTTGTCCCTCCTTTTGTTAGACCGAATGATGTAGCATCTCTATTTAGTTGTATGCATATGAAAATATCAAATATTTCATTTCAACAACATGAATTACCTCCCATAGAAATTTAAAACCAATATGAGCCTCTTATGATATCTGTCATTATTAATAAAATGAGGATGAGACAAACTATGATTGATGGCGGATCAAGTCTTAATGTTTGTGGCATAGACTTGTTACATAAAATCAATGTTGATATGTCTCTCATTAAACTGGATAAACTCATCATTCATGGCTTTGATAATGTTGGTAAACAATCACTAGGTACAATCACCTTAAATGTTAAGGTTGGACCTGTGACATTGCATACCCTTATCCATGTCATGCCTAATTCTTTTTCATATAATCTTCTTCTAGGTAGACCGTGGATTCATGCCATGGGGACAGTCTCGTCTACCCTTCATCGTTCAATAAAGTATTTTTGAAAACAAGATCCATATTGTTGTCTCTCATATTTGCACCCTTGCTAAGTTGCAGAACTTAGCATTCTGGAGAAATATGGGATCTTTCTAGGCCTGTGGGTCACTTGTGATGGAAAGAACCTCCGGAGAAGGTCAGCTTCCTAGCTAGTTATCACCTAGAAACTACTAGATTTGCAGAGGAAAAGGGAAAAGGAATGCTTTAAAAATGAAAGGTAAAACTAGAAAATGAGAACAAGGGTGGTACACCAAACTTGATATGGTTTATGAAACTCAGATTTGCATACACTTGGCCACAGACAACAGAAAATAAACCTGCACAACCTATTACTATATGTTTTGCAAAAATACTTCACAAAGAGGCCTAAATACATTAACTTTTTTAAAAGGAAGCTAACTTCACAGTTTAAAAAGCCATATACCGCTTTAAGACACAATTTGCAACCTGCATAAACACACTTTTATGTAGAAAAGGTATTGAAACATGAGAGAAAGTCACAAGGAAACAAAATTACCTCACAAATGACTTGATCAAATACTTGATGATACACAATACTACAAAAATAAGAAGGCAAAATCTGACTATCAATGGTAGCCAAGGTGTTCTCTGTATTTCATATGCCAAAAGGGTTACAAAACATGCTCAAACTGAGTAAGGACTGTAGAAAAATCACTAACTCCAGAAATTGCATGGAAAGAACTCTCTTACAAAGAGTCAAATGAATGACTATATATTCTCCAAGCAACTATAACAAGATAAGGATAAGGAACCTCCATGGTTGTGCATCTCATAAAAGCCTATTTTTAAGCCTACTAAAAGACTCCAAAAAGGCATGTGTATGAATAAAAAGTCAAGCCACCCTATCTCCTATCATAAAGGCTCTTAAAAATGCATTAAAACCTTTCAACTGAGCCAAAATATCCCCTTAAATGCTCCCCACATTTTCAACCTCCTCTAACCTACTTGACCTCTCCTCATAAATTTAAGTCTTATCCCCCTTATGCAATAAATGACATAAGTATCCTTCCTTTTCTAAAAATAACATTTAAACTAAGTGACTTATAATTGCATCACTTAGTCAAATGTTTTACACTTTGACTTTGCATAAGGATTACAGTTCAGTTTATATGTTTAATTGCATGATTATGGGGGAGGATAATGTTTTGATTAAATATTAAAGATAATCGACATTTGATTACTTTAATATTTAACATTTGTTATTCTTTTCCCTCTTATAAAATACATGTTAAATATTAAGGTAATAATGAAATATTATCCTTAATATTTAATTATGTCGTTATTCTTACCAATAATCATGCAATTAGAACATATAAAGTGACATTATCATTTTACAACAATGATCACATGAGTTTGAAAACGCATGGGCTCCAAAATCAACTAGGTTGAATGACCTAAGTCATGGACTCCAAAATCAACTAGGTCGAATGACCTAAGTCATGAACCATGGTGATAATAATGGAAAGATTTTTTTTTTTAAAAGAAGTCAAAAACTCCAAAAAATAGATAAGGGATTCAAATTAAAACATTTTGAACCTGAAATATCCTTATCATTCTTGACTTTCCTTCCTTCTAGAAACATTGTTGTGCCTTGGCCGCCACGAGCTAGGGCTTGGGAGTTCAATCTGCACCATTTTTATCGATTCTGAGTGGTTTCCATGCATTTTCCTGGTGAAATATGTGGTAAGTTGCTAAAACTAAAACTTTGACCTCCATTTTGTCGATTTTGAGGGCGATCTTGGGCCTCTAAGGCCGCGATTCTGACTGGTTTTTTATGCATTTTTTTAGTTTTTTCCTTGGCCGACCACTTTGCATCTGCTTTTACTGTGTTTGAGACTGGTCTGGAAGGTTGACTAAGGAAAACAAAGTGATTTTGACATAGCAATCGATAGAAAAAAAAAAGGTAAGTCACTTTTGTTGTTGATCTCTCTTCATTTTTTGAGTTTTTACTATGGAATCCGCTGCTTGGGGTTGTGATTTTGAGGCATTCTGAGCATTTTTGTCTGAAATGAGTTTAAAAAAGCCTCAATTTTCCTTTACATCTGCACTTTGGCTCAAAACGAGCTCTGGCTTTAAATATTTGAAGACCCAAAACTTCGTTTGCTGGGCCACTTTACTCATAGCATGCCCGACTGAGCCCTTGTTGAGATAACCACTCTGTTAAACAATGTTGTGCCAAGTTCAAAAAATTCAAAGCTTCACTTGGTCCTTTTTGCAAAATCAGAGTGCACAGAATTAGTTCAATGGAACCAGCCACTTGCTTTGCACTTCAATGAAAAGATAAAAGTTTACTTTTGTAAATATTAAGTCCATTGCCAAGACAATAACTATCTTCAGGCAAGAATATTTGAAAAAGTTGGCAACCTATCAAATAAAGCCCTCCATGAGGTGATTTGATGATTGTTGGCTCGGGCAAAGCTGATGATGTCCAAATTGACAGCTGTTGCATAGTAATTTGATTAAGAATGGCATACCAAGGATAAGGCTAGCTGCAAGTAGAGTATCTTGTGTGAGCATGAGTAACATTTATCCACCTTGATAATCAATAATCTGGTGGTTTAGAGTTAAAAGCTGAGAAATTTCAGCTCATGATTGAAGAGTCTTAACTTCCTTTTCCATTTGAATAAATTCTTTTGATCGATGATTTCCACCCCTATCAACCAATAAGTTGTAAAGGCCTTGATTCACAATATTCTGCATCTTTTCTTTGTTATGCTCTATTACACATTCTTCAATTGTGATGCTTTTTGCAACTTCAAGGGGATTCCTATTTGATCCACTTCTTTATATGCATTTCCAGATATGATACCACGTGCCGAAAATCCAGAAGTCTTTTTAAAAAATGCCTCAATACTCATACCCAATAAATTTGAAAATGATTTTGTTTTTCCATTACAACCATTAAATTCTAGAGATTCCTTGTCTCTAATCACCTTTAAACCACCTTGTGCTTGCAAATAATCTAAACACAATGACTGTAGCACTCTACTTTCATGCTAATACAATCTCTTGGGCTGTTCCCTCAGCTCTTTAGAAGCTCTGAGACATGATGACCCCTTTTGCCTTATGACTGATGCAAATGTTCTTGACTTGTTGCAGACATTATCAGACCTTACTAGTGAGGCCCCTGCTACGAAACAGACCTCTACTAGTCTTGCATTCCCTTGTAGGTCATTTCTTGTAGAGATTTAAAGATCTTCATCTAAGAATTGGTATTGAATGTATTAAATATTCAAAGCAAACCTATCTATTAAATCTTATATGGGACATTCCAATGTTCTCATGCTCACTTCTCCATTGCAGTCTTCCTCATCTATCCACTATCTTCAGTAGATTTACTCTACCTTATCTTCACACTATAAGATCTCTACACTTCCATCATTGTACTATACTCTATGAATGTTGAATATATCCTCTTCACAACTTGTTGTTTTCAACATCTGCTGCATTTCTCTCTGTCACTAAATACTGCTATCCCTTTTTAGTAATTTGTCCTCTAGATCATGACACTGCTGCACTTTTACTGCATCTTTACCATGATGAGATGTGATTTCATTTATGCATAGAGAGCATGATATCTTTACGATGAAATGATACGTTGTTCTTTTAATTCTGTAGCAATACCTACTCTATTTTAATGCTGCTCCAATCTATGATGTCTTTTCAAGCATATTGTTGTTTCATTATTCAACTGTTCTATCTGTGGGGTATATCTGAACAGCAAAATTCACACTTCAATCACAACAAATAGACAGAAAAATACCTTTTATGGTTGCACTTCATTCTTGTGCTTTTCTATGTATGTCAAAACCATATTAATAATCCTTCTATGCACTTGATACTTGACTGTCCATTTGATTGCTATACATGCTATTCAAACTACACATTTGCATCTTATATGACTGTAACAGCTAACTGAAAATGTGCATTCTTCATTGGTGACTTTGCATTATCAAGTTGACTATACTTGCTCATCTGATTTGTCAATTCCACCTTAAATGTACTTTGTGGCTCTCTTGATGGCATAATAGATTCTTTATAGCTATTCTATATGGCAATTTGACTTAGCTATTTCTCATGCTTGTAACTGGTATGGTTGTTCCTTATGGTGACATAATGGATTCTTTAGCAATTCTAAATCATATTCATGATAAAAAGGTAGCAAAATACCTATTCTATTTGTTGTTCCAATGTGATTGAGCATTCATTATGGTTGAAAATACATGGTTACAATTAGGATACTTCTGCATTAACAACTATACTTTCTACATGTTCGGTTCAACCCTTATGGGAGCCCATTTTCTCCACATGTCATTTCATAAGAGATGAATCAGCAAAATGATTTCTCATATACCTGCACAAGAAGCAAACATGTTAGCATATGAAATATACCTTTGTTGACGATGTGAGGTGACTTGTATGATCTTCCTTCCTGATATGGCACTAGTATCTTGCTCATTCTAATTTTTTTCATGCAACTGATACCTAAGTGCAAGTTATATATATGTTGATACATAAAAGTGAATGGTACTTTTGAAGTTTTGATTGTGTATGAAAAGACTTGGTACCCTAAGCATTAACAAAAACTATTTTCCAAGTACGTTGGAGCTCAAATAGATGGAGGAAGATAGCCACCGGCTCGACCATGGGATTCATCATTCGCAGGCAATGACGAGTCCCCTTTCTTTTCCTATGCATTTCTTTACTTTCAAAAGTTAAATTTACTTTTATGTTGCCTATGTCAGTTACTCCTACGGCTTGTGTGGAAGCATTTCATTTGAAATTCATGAATAATGAAAAAGCCTTTCAAAATATGCAATGGTGTATGGTTCTTCTTGATTGTAAACAATTACATTTAATTGAAGTTCTTTTATGGCATTTTTCTCTTGGCAAAACACACATTAATAATAGACATGCACCCTTTAAAACAATAAAACTTAACCAACTCCACTTGATTGAGCTGGAAAATAAAAATGGGTAACATTTCCGGCGACATCTGCGTGGTGCTTGCCTGCTAAGTACCCTGACCAGTTGTCTAAAACTATCTGTTGGGCATAGAGTCACTCATACTTGACAAAACTTTGAAAAAACATTTCTTGTAACTATTGTAACTCACTGGAACATTGCATGATACCTTGGAAACTTATTCAAACACTACCAAAGCTTCAAAAGGAAAACTACCTAACTATGTCAAACAACACTTAGGGAATTGAAAATTGTATCTAGAAACCTATTCTAACCTACCCTAACCAGCAAAGAAGCTGGTCAAACAAAACCTTCGACTAGCTTTACAAAATAACACCCCTTTCTAATCAACAACTGATGCATTACATGATTATATATTGCTAAAAGAACATGAAACACATGCAAATATTTAATAGACTGTTGCAATGTTTCCTGAAAGGTGCAAATAAACTCACTTACACCTTGATTTTGATCATGCCTATTACTGTCCTTGACTGGACAAGTGAGCTAAATTTGATCACTTTCAGCTGCAACTCCAAAATTAGTTTCTTCTTCAATTGCATCCTCATACTTGGGTGCAAGCATGACCTCTAGTACTTCAGTGGCCTCCATAATAGATAAATATCTGATTGGACAGCCCCTAGAATGGATAAAACTTGGACTCCCATTGTTGGCTGCTTCACATTCTTCCTGCCTTTCATGGTTGTCCTACCTCATGGCTAAGTTTGGACTATAGAGAAAATAATCTAGATGCTTAGAAAAAATAGCATTACCTTCACCTTGCATAATAAGTTGCCATGTTGATTCCTCCTCCATGGTCAATGGACAATCCTCTTCCACTAGGGTGTCTAACAACTCATCAAAGCTATCAGCTCTTGGAAGGCTCTTAGGGACAACTGGTTCAAGCTCAAAATCTTCATTATCACTCAAGGAGGTACACTTCAAATCAGGACTTTCTTCTTCAATTAAGGAAGGCAATAACTCAAACATTGAAGTAGCCTCTTGAAGCAAACTTTTAATTGATATTTCAGCCTCAAGTTCTCCAATATAGCAGAAAGGAAGCTCCTCCAACTAGCTAATACCTTGCAAATCATATTCATGAGAAGTTTCTTGACTTGAGATAATGAACTCCTCTCTATCAGGACCATATTCCTCCTATTGCTTCAGCACTTGTTCAAGCTTGTGAACTTGTTGTTCTAGTTCATCATGATTGTCAACTTCTCCTAAAAGGTTTGATTCCTTGTCATCCAACATTGAACAAAACTTTTCAAGTATGCCTGTGCACATCTCTCCAAAAAGCTTAACATTAGCTTTCTCATGCATAACATGCTTGAATATATCAAAGCTCATAACTTGGAAAATGGTGTCAGGTTCCGATTTATGCTCTTCTTCATGGTCCAAGGCTCCATTTTCATACCGATTATTGTCAATCAGCAACTCCTCAGACTATTTGATGTCCTCTTGTTGTTCTAAAACTGCTGTTAGAGTGGAAAAACTCACACCTTCATTCCAAACTGTAAACTGCTCTTCTCGATTAGCCTCTTTCACCATTTCACCTTGCTATCCTATTGGAACATTTTCACCATCTTTTACGAAACAAGGAAGCTGATAAGTTAGAGCATTCAAAGACACTTCTTGAAAATTCTTTTCCTATCCAATATTCTTCTGTTCTAATATATATTCCTCCATAGTTAAATGCAGCAAGTTTAGATTTCTATTTTCCTCCATGTTGAGTGAGCTATGTTGGTCAAGAGTCTGCTCTTCTTTTACTTTTTGGATGTTAGAGCATGGTTCTATTTGCATGATAGGTGAAGGAACCTCATAGGATGAAAAAAGATGACCCTTTCCAACTTGGAATCTTAAGGGTAGAAGGCTCATTGGTAAGCTCACTAAAGGGCTCAAAAGGTTTCTCTTGTTTAAAACTGGGGAACTTATACTTGGAAAACTCTTCATTAATAGGATGATTCAACCTCACAGGAAGAGTTGAGTTGAAACTAGGAGTGGAGAGGGCTACCTAGGTTTCACACCTTTTTTGGCATTGATAATCTGAGTAAGCTTGACTACTTTGCACCTGAGCAGACAAAAACTTCATTTGCTCCTTTTTAGCAGCTATCTCTCCTTCAAGACTTCCTTCAAACTGTATTCTTTTTGTCAGCAACTCTTGATCATAAACAAAGGATTGCTCAGCCAACTCTTGCTACTGCAAGATAATCTTTTTCTGCTTCTTGATGTCAACCAACATCCAATACATGTGTGAGAACTCCTTAATAACATCACTAATCTTCATATGTTCAAGCTTTTGGCTCAAAACCCACAAAACACCGTCAAACTTTTGGATCAGATCCAACACATTCTGGTAAGGCTGCTCTTGAGAGTGATTATGTGAATAAGCATGCTGGTTGGCATAAGAAACCTCTTCTTGGGGTTAAATTTGATCATATATCAGCTGATATTAAGATTGAGCAGGGATGGGAGGGTGGAAAACATGATAGGACTGATGGTAATCTGTTGTTACAGGGTCATTTAGAATAAAACTAGCAGGCTGCTCTATGTGATATGGTTGGTAAGAGGGCACATATGCATGATTTTCATGGAATGGAGGTGAAAAACCATCACAGTGCAGATAACTAGACATTACAAGAGTAAAACATGAAACATAGGCAAGTCTAGATAACTGATTTGAATGAATATAGTTAAAACAGTCTTGAAACACTAGGATATGAGTTAGAACACCAAATAGAGTCACCGGGTGCTAGGAAAATACTTTCAAATGGTAGAAAACTAACAAGTAGCACCAACCTCATTAGTTGCATGTACCTGGACTGCTAAAACCAGTTGATTCTTCACTTGTAGAGTCACCAGGTGTGTGAATATTGCCTCCAAAGGCTGATGTTGTTGACATACACACTAAATATCAATAATGAATAGAGGACTTGTGGACTATGATAGTCCAATCAGTCCCACTGGGCGTGCCAAAAACTATTATCTCTCAGATTTGCACCCTTGCTAAGTTGCAGAACTTAGCATTCTAGAGAAACATGGGATCTTTCCAGGCCTGTGGGTCACCTGTGATGGAAAGAACCTCCAGAGAAGGCTGGCTTCCTAGCTGGTTATCACCTAGAAACTACTAGATTTGCAGAGGAAAAGGGAAAAGAATGCTATAAAAATGAAAGGTAAAACTTGGAAATGAGAACAAGGGAAGGGTGATACACCAAACTTGATATGGTTTATGAAACTCAGATTTGCATACACTTGGCCACAGATAATAGAAACTAAACTTGCACAACCTATTACTATATGTTTTGCAAAAATACTTCACAAAGATGCCTAAATGCATTAACTTTTTTAAAAGGAAGCTAACTGCACAGTTTAAAAAGCCATATACTGCTTTAAGACACAGTTTGCAACCTGCATAAACACACTTTTTGTAGAAAAGGTATTGAAACATGAGAGAAAGTCACAAGGAAACAAAATTACCTCACAAATGACTTGATCAAATACTTGATGATACACAATACTGCAAAAAATAAGAAGGCAAAATCTTATTATCAATGGTATCCAAGGTGTTCTTTGTATTTCATATGCCAAAAGGGTTACAAAACATGCTCAAACTAAGTAAGGACTGCAAAAAAATCACTAACTCCAAAAATTGCATGGAAAGAACTCTCTTACAAAGAGTCAAATGAATGACTATATATTCTCCAAGTAGTTGTAACAAGATAAGGATAAGGAACCTTCATGGTCGTGCATCTCATAAAAGCCTAATTTTAAGCCTACTAAAAGACTCCAAAAAGGCATGTGTATGAATAAAAATTCAATCCACCCTATCTCCTATCATAAAGGCTCTTAAAAATGCATTAAAACCTTTCAACTGAGCCAAAATATCCCCTTAAATGCTCCCCACATTTTCAACCTCCTCTAACCTACTTGGCCTTGTTGGCAAGAGACACTGTATGGATTCATGAGTGTTGTCATTGATGTTAACAAAGTCCATCCCACACATCCGCAGCACATAGTATGTCTATACCGGAAGATAGATTGAAGAGTGTTTTGGTCTGATGAGCAAGAACATAGCATGTAGCAAGGTCCGACAATCAAGTCCAGATCTCTTAGATGGTGTAACTCAGCAAGTTGCAGACTTGGACAAGTCAAGAGGAGTACCATGACTACTACATTCCAGAGATTGATCCTCTGGTGATGTATGAGTGAAAAGATATGAGCATCTAAGTGTTGGGTTCCTGACAGGCAGAGTAGACTAAGGAAGAACTGACCGGCAGAGCATCAGACTTTAATCCGGATGAGAAATTGATGATGATCAAGCTATTTGAGGGATCATACATGGTTGGTCGACATGATTGATGACTTCTATGTTTGTCTTTGATACGCATCACATATTAAGCATGGATTCAGCCGACAGATCATTGTTTTGAAAATATCCTGAGTATTCTGGTTGCCGACTAGAAAGATGTTGAAATCCTTGATGCGGATATATATACCAGATGGATTTTGGTATGAAGGTGTGTGTGTGTTGATATATTGTGTGAGGAAAGGCAGAGAGAAGTGTGGAAGCAACAATACAAGTTCGGTATGTGATAGAACAGCAACACTAGAATAGAGGAAGAATGAAGTGCATTAAATCAATATATTGAGCCTAACCAGAACTGAACCTCAGCATTAGTAGATGCTTCTCATCAGTTCAAACACTTGGTTACCTTCTATAAACTTTGTAGACAGTGAGTCTCTTATAGGTAGTGTGCCTCTTATGAGCAGTGTGCTCGGGCAGTGAGCCCTAATTGGCAAGTGTCATTTTAAACTTCTTATTCTTTTAACAGAGAATACAATCTTGGGTTAGTCACCCCGTGGTTTTCCCTTAACAGAGTTTTCCACGTTAAAATCCTTGTGTTATGTGTGTTGATTTCATTTTTGCTCTCATGATTATATATGCTTATGTGTTTTGATGCTACACAAATTATAAAAGGAAAAATAAAATAAAATTATTAGAGATAACTGATTCACCACCCCTCTCAGTTATCTACCTTGTTTCCAACAATTGGTATAAGAGCTAAGTTCCTCTAAACAGAGCCTAACAGCTTGAGGAAGATCCAGGAATCTCAATGGATTTATATGGTATGAAGGAACAACTTCAGTCAGCTCTAGATGATCTTGAGAATCTCACTCTGAAGTCAATAACTTGAGAGAAAGACTCAAACAAGCTGATGACTTCATAAATGAGCTAAAAGAAAAACTGAGTATCTCTGTGAAAAAGAGAAAGGAACTACTTCAACAATTAGCAAGTCAAAGTGAAGCCAATGATACTAATGAAGATCTGAATGAGAAAAACAAGCTATGTGAGAAGCTATCAAAAGAGGTCATTATGGTAAGACATGAAATGGAATCAGGGGTTATGAGATTCACCCAAGAAATTGAAGAGAAAAGAAAAATTGAAGATAATCTAAAACAATCTCTCAAGGAGAAGTCAGAAGACTGCCACAAAATGGATAGAATAATCAGGCATCTAGAATCTGATCTTGAAGAAGCTAGAGATAATGAAGAACAACTTGAGAATCAGATAGACACTCTTAAACAAGATCTTCAAACAGCAAATGAATACAAAGAGAAATTCAAGATAAGCTTAGCTCAACTTGAAGTTCTTCTTGAAATCCAAAAGAGGGTAGATGACAAGCATGGCTTGGGATATGAGAAAGGTGAAAGCTTTGGATCCGGTCAGAAGAACTCTGGATCAGGAAATCCAAGGAACGGGCCTAGAAGACCTCCGGTAAGGCAACCAAATGCTCAAAGATATCCATCCTTCAATGGATACTACTATAGTTACAACAACTTCGATCATAAAGCAACTCAGTGCAGAAGAAGAATGAATTAGGCTAATTCATCCTTCTCCAGATGGTGTTTCAACTGCAAAAGGTATGGTCACAAATCTCATGAATGCAGAAATATACAAATAAACAATTCATTCAATGGTAGATGCTTTGCATGCAATAGAATGGGACATGTGTCTAATCAATGCAAATCAAGAGGATATTAGTCAAATATGCAAAGAAATGTTGTTTGCTACAATTGCAATAGATCTGGTCATATTGCCAAATTCTACAGAAATAAGAATCAAGATAAAAAGGGTCTGGTGCATCATAATCAAAATCAAGATAAAGGAAAAGGAAAAATGAATGCGGATGAAGTTCAAAGGGAGATGAACAAGATTTGGGTAAAGAAGAGTACTGAAAATGTTGGGGATGAATCCGCACCAAAATCTTGTGCTGATATTCCTTCCGGAAACTAAACAAATGAGCTCTGGCTCAGGGGGAGTCACAAAGGAAAATAAATTTCCCCAACCAGTCAATTGGTGCCTAAAATTGGCACATGAAATGTTGCGGATTAAAGGGCTCTCAGAGAAATATCTAAATAACCCTTAGTAAAAATATGAAAGATTCGCAAGGAGTTTTGAAGAGGTTAATCATCCAAGATTGATCTGGTTTGTCAGCCATCCGATAAAAGCAGGATTTTCACAGTTAGATCCGGTATGATTCAAAATTGAAATATCTTGATCTGTGGATAAATTGTATGATTGGAGGAAAGTAGATACATTGTCAATTATCACTAAAAATAATTCTAAGTGCATCTCAGTGATTCAGAAAGATCTCTCTCAGAACAAGGCAACCGAAACAACTTAAGTTGTGCATTTATTGCAATAGGAAATTTGGGTTTGCGCAGAGATAAAAGGGTTCTTTTATTCATCATTTGCACATTTGCATTCAAGAAGAAGAAATGAAGAGCTCTGCATCAAAATTGTTACAACCTTCTCAAAGATCAACCGCAGAATCTGATTCAACCAACGATCTTTTTCGGCTCATATTGTGAACCCTAGAAGCGTAAAAAGGTATTTCCATTTCTGAATATCTCTCTCTGAATCTTTTGCAAAGATGGCTACTCAAATGGTTGTTAAGATCACTAATAGGCCACGCCCAAAGTTCAAGAAACACCCCTACAAATCCCTAGAAGTTGATCCCTTAGGCACCTTTTCTAGCATTCCGCATGGGGTTATGCATGTAGAAGATGTTAGGGTGTACATCCACGCCAATATTGAGGAATTTGGAGAATCCAAGCTGATGGATATCTATCATAAACAATTAATAGATGAAACTTTTGAACTCAAACCTCAATACAAGGCCCTCCGGGATAAGCATTTTGGACATTGCATCCACTTACCCTGTTTTGCAGAAGATGAATGGGTCTAGGTGTTCTTAGTAGAATACATGACAACTTCATGTGGTTGATGAAACCCTTCAAGATAACAAAAGATGCCATTAGGGCAGTAACTGGATTGCACTCATCCAGTGGGTTGCCTACACTCAAATCTGTCAAGAATCAGATAGTAAGTGAGGCTACCAGATCTAAGTTTGACAAAAGAGCCATGACAATAGAGGATATCACAGATCCGGATATCAAATTTACCTCTATGATAATAGGTTATAAAATCTCACTCCAGCAGGGAGAATTCTATGTCTGGAACTACAATTTATACAGCATATCAGATGCTAAGGGAAAATGTTGATTATGACCTATGTGATCTTCTGAACCAACTATTAGAAAACTTGCAGAAGATCAAAAAGGATAAGAAGAACTCATTCAAGTATGGTGGCTTAATATTGTGTTTATTCTTTTACTATATGAATGAGCTACCCGGATCAAGTGGTTAGGTATGGCAAAATGACAGACTGATTGCCATACAAATCAGAGACTACATGTATGGGCTTGTTGATGCCAAGGCTCAAAGCACAGTACTCTAGGGATATTTTAAGAACTTCCAAGGTATGATGCATGCCAGAGAAAGAATTCCTCAAACAATAGTTGAAAAGTATAAGGATACATTATGCTTCATGGTAGACACTGATCAATGCCTAATAGAGGCAGTTGAGCCCAGAACAGTTTGGATTATGCCAATGGGATATGAGGTTGATGAGAAAATCTTGGAGCTGCATATCCAACACTTGTTGAGTCAGCCTAAGGATCCTGAGGCAGAAAGGTTTGGAACCTTTGAAGAATTAAGTGTAAAGATTCATGTTGAACTAAGGCAACCAGAAATAAAAAGGAAAGTTAGAAGGGAAGTAGAGGAAATCGCCAAGAGATATGGCATATCAAAAGAGGCAGTTGATGCAAACAGAGAGAAATTAGAAAGAGTTGAGAAAGAGAAGCAAGAAACAGAAAAAGAAAGTGTTCTAGTGCAAGCCTCCTCCTGGACTAGATCTTTAAAGAGCTTTGCACCTGCCACCTCTAAGAGCTCCGGAAGCCAAGACATCTAGAAAGGGAGAAAAGAGAACAAAAACAAAGGCCACAAGGTCATACATAAGCCAAAAGGATGATGAAGAAACAGAGTCTGATGAGGAAAAAAAGAAAATGAAGAAGAAGAAGAAAACTTCCAGGGAATCCTCTGTCGATAAAAAAAAAGAAGAAGAGGCAGAAGAATTTGTTGAAAGGCCTACTCTCTCTATTGATGATGTCATCAAGGTAGTCACTATGGATGGGAATCTGCAACCAATGACTGAATTTTATGATGAATATAGTGACGCTGACAAGAAGATCTTGGAAGATGCTACAGTCAGGTACCTAAACATTTATAATAAAGCATTCATTGAAATCATCTCTCTAATTCCCAAAAGTCTAGAGAAGGAACTTGAACTGAGAAAGGAGAATGCTAAGGCTAAGGACCTAGAGATCCGAGAGTAGATTGCTATTCAACTCTATCCTTCCATAACCCCAAAACAAATGAACATGATCTTTAAGGACTGCAAGGATGAGTTCCGGAGCAAAGCAAGAATGAACAAACGTATGCTTAGAGAGACTGATCAAGTAGCAAGAGAAACAGAAGACATCCTCTAGAATGCCTTTCAAAGATTCAGTCTTCCTGTTATAGAGGAAATAGATGAAGAACCTTCTACCATGGATGTCGAAGGATTAAGTGCATCAAAAGAAGAATTTACTGAGAAAAATATAGAAGAGTCAAAAGAGGTAGATGAGGAGAAGTATAAGGACTTGGATTCCTCTGTTCCAGAAGAGGAAGTCCATGAAGAAGTCAACACCGGTCCTCCGGATCCCCTTGCAGACTTAGGTGCTGAAGGAGAAAGAAGAGAAGAGGAGAAATTGAGTCAAAAAGAGGAGGTAAAGGGAAGAGAAGAAGAACAAATAGAAAAGATCTCTGATGACAATTCTAAGGCAGCAAAAGGAAAGAAGACTCAGTCTCTGGCAAGAGACACTGCAGAAGCAGTGAAGAATTTCTTGACCAAAGAAATGATGGAGATAGATGAACCGGAACTACTCCAAGTACCACTAAATTTTGATTCCCTCTCTCCGGTCCAGACAATGAAGATAGCATCTTTTGCCCAAGCTAAAGCAAAAGAAAAGTTTATGAAGTCTCACATGGAAGACTGTGAGCTGATAGAGATTGCATCCAGGATGATGGAGAAGATCATGCCATCCTTCCAAAAGGATCGTTCGGCCTCTCCATTCGGTAATTTGAAATCTTTGGTTAATTTTGTTAGCACCCATTTTGATTCTTTAGAGAAATCGACAGAAGAGAAAGTCCGGAAAGAATTTTTGGAAAAGAGATTCACTGAAGTACAGGGACTCATAGCTAATGACAGGAGAGCCCTGGATATTGGGATAAAGAGCCTAGAAAATGCTCTTTAAGATGGTGGAGAAATGTATAAATTTTGTCTATCCTCGTCCAAAGTGACAGAGGATTTTGAAAAGAAGGTGAAAGAACAAGAAGGTAAATTGTCAAGTTTATCTCTGAATTTTGATCCCCTCACCACATCCATAATGAATCAAGAGTGCCAGGCTATTGTTATTATAAATGAAATAAAGAGGCTTGAAAAGGAGAGGAAGAATATAATAAGCAGGATGAGTGAACTTAGAGGAATAATTATCCCTAAGTTAGAAGCCATGCATGAAGCCTTAATTGATGCTCAAACCACAGCCCGGACCAGTGATCTGGCGGACTTAAGAAGGGCAGAAGCTTATGCATTTTTGTTGAGTGGTCACATCTCAATTTTGGACAAGATTTGGGCAACAGAATTTGTACAGTTGAAGACCACCTTTGTGGATATACTTAAGTTTATGTATCACATGTATATATACTTATGCGGCTATGTATAGGTTGATTTTTACAAATTTTGGTGTGCATATTCCGCCCTTTGCCATTGATGTCAAAGGGGGAGTGAGGAGTAGTGAAAAATGTGGAATCCAGCTAAGGGGGAGCTCCGGTAAAATAGTGCATAAGATAGAGCATCTGCCAAGGGGGAGTTTGCTGCGACACTTAGTCATTTTTCACTAAGTGTTGCCATAAATGCCAAAGGGGGAGATTGTTGGCAAGAGGCACTATATGGATTCATGAGTGTTGTCATTGATGGCAGCAAAGTCCATCCCACACATCCGCAGCACATAGTATGTCTATACCGGAAGACAGATTGAAGAGTGTTTTGGTTTGGTGAGCAAGAACAGAGCATGCAGCAAGGTCCGACAATCAAGTCTGGATCTCTTAGATGGTGTAACTCAGAAAGTTGCGGACTTGGACAAGTCAAGAGGAGTACCATGACTACTACATTCCAGAGATTGAGCCTCCGATGATGTATGAGTGAAAAGATATGAGCATCTAAATGTTGGGTTCCTGACAGGCAGAGTAGACTGAGGAAGAACTGACCGGCAAAGCATCAGACTTTAATCCAGATGAGAAATTGATGGTGATCAAGCTATTTGAGGGATCATACATGGTTGGCTAACATGATTGATGACTTCTATGTCTATGTCTTTGATATGCATCACATATTAAGCATGGATTCAGCCGACAGATCAGTGTTTTAAAAATATCCTGAGTATTCCGGTTGCTGACTAGAAAGATGTTGAAATCCTTGATGCGGATATATATACCAGATGGATTTCGGTATGAAGGTGTGTGTGTGTGTGTGTGTTGATATTGTGTGCGAGGAAAGGCAGAGAAAAGTGTGGAAGCAACAATACAAGTCTGGTATGTGACAAAACAGCAGCACTAGAACAGAAGAAGAATGAAGTGCATTAAATTAGTATATTGAGCCTAACCGAAACTGAACCTCAGCATTAGCAGATGCTTCTCATCAGTTCAAGCACTTGATTACCTTCTATAAATTTTGTAGACAATGAGTCTCTTGTAGGCAGTTTGCCTCTTGTGAGCAGTGTGCTCGGGCAGTGAGCCCTAATTGGCAAGTGCCATTTTGTACTTCTTATTCTTTTAACAGAGAATACAATCTTGGGTTAGTCACCCCATGGTTTTTCCCTTAATAGGGTTTTCCACATTAAAATCCTTGTGTTATGTGTGTTGATGTCATTTCTGCTCTCATGATTATATATGCTTATGTGTTTTGATGTTGCACAAATTATAAAAGGAAAAATAAAATAAAATTATTAGAGATAACTGATTCAGTCCCCCCCTCTCAGTTATCTACCTTGTTTCCAACAGGCCTCTCCTTATAAATTTTAGTCTTATCCCCTTTATGCAATAAATGACATAAATATCCTTCCTTTTTTGAAAATAACATTTAAACTAAGTGACTTATAATTGCATCACTTAGTCAAATGTTTTACACTTTGACTTTGCATAAGGATTACAGTTCAGTTTATATGTTTAATTGCATGATTATGGGGGAGGATAATGTTTTGATTAAATATTAAAGATAATCGGCATTTGATTACTTTAATATTTAACATTTGTTATTATTTTCCCTCTTATAAAATACATGTTAAATATTAAGGTAATAATGAAATATTATCCTTAATATTTAATTATGTCGTTATTCTTGCCGATAATCATGCAATTAGAACATATAAAGTGACATTATCATTTTAAAACAATGATCACATGAGTTTGAAAACTCATGGGCTCCAAAATCAACTAGGTCGAATGACCTAAGTCATGGACCATGGTGATAATAATGGAAAGATTTTTTTTTTAAAAGAAGTCAAAAACTCCAAAAAATAGATAAGGGGATCGAATCAAAATATTTTGAACCCTAAATATCCTTATCATTCTTGACTTGCCTTCCTTCTGGAAACATTGTTGTGCCTTGGCCGCCACGAGCTAGGGTTTGGGAGTTCAATCTGCACCATTTTTATCGATTCTTAGTGGTTTTCCATGCATTTTCCTGGTAAAATACGTGGTAAGTTGCTAAAACTAAAACTTTGACCTCCATTTTGTCAATTCTGAGGGCGATCTTGGGCCTCTAAGGTTGCGATTCTAACTGGTTTTTGATGCATTTTTCTAGTTTTTTCCTTGGCCGACCACTTTGCTTCTGCTTTTACTGTGTTTGAGGCTAGTCTGGAAGGTCGACTGATGAAAACAAAGTGATTTTGACATAGCAATCGACATAAAAAAGTGGTAAGTCACTTTTGTTGTTGATCTCTCTTCATTTTCTGAGTTTTCACTATGGAATCCGCTGCCTAGGGCCGCGATTTTGAGGCATTTTGAGTATTTTTGTCTAAAATGAGTTTGAAAAAGACTCAATTTTCCTTTACATCTACACTTTGGCTCAAAACGAGCTCCAGCTTTAAATATTTGAAGACCCAAAACTTCGTTTGTTGGGCCAATTTATTCATAGCATGCCCAACTGAGCCCTTGTTGAGATAACCACTCTGTTAAACAATGTTGTGCTAAGTTCAAAAAATTCAAAGCTTCACTTGGTCCTTTTTCCAAAATCAGAGTGCGCAGAATTAGTTCAATGGAACTGGCCACTTACTTTGCACTTTGATGAAAAGATAAAAGTTTACTTTTGTAAATATTAAGTCCATTGGCAAGACAATAACTATCTTTAGGCAAGAATATTTGAAAAAGTTGGCAACCTATCGAATAAAGCCCTCCATGAGGTGATTTGATGATTGCTGGCTCAAGCAAAGCTGATGATGTCCAAATTGACAGTTGTTGCATAGTAATTTGATTAGGAACGACACACCAAGGATAAGGCTAGTTGTAAGTAGAGTATCTTGTGTGAGCATGAGTAACATTTGTCCACCTTGAGAATCAATAATCTGGTGGTCTAGAGTTAAAAGCTAAGAAATTTCAGCTCGTGATTGAAGAGTCTCAACTTCCTTTTCCATTTGAATAAATTATTTTGATTGATGATTTCCACCCCCATCAACCAATAAGTTGTAAAGGCCTTGATTCACAATATTCTGCATCTTTTCTTTGTTATGCTCTGTTACAAGTTCTTCAACTATGATGCTTTTTGCAACTTCAAGGGGAATTCCTATTTGATCCACTTCTCTATATGCATCTCCAGATATGATACCACGTGCCGAAAATCTAGAAGTCTTTTTCAGAAATGCCTTAATACTCATACCCAATAAATTTGAAAATGATTTTATTTTTCCATTACAACCATTAAATTCTAGAGATTCCTTGTCTCTAATCACCTTTAAACCACCTTGTGCTTGCAAATATTCTAAACACAATGACTGTAGTACTCTACTTTCATGCTAATACAGTCTCTTGGGTTGTTCCCTCAGCCCTTTGGAAGCTCTGAGACATGATGACCCCTTTTGCCTTTTGACTGATACACCTATTCTTGACTTGTTGCAGACATTATCAAACCTTTTAGACATTACTAGTGAGGCCCCTGCTATGAAACAAACCTTTACTAGTCTTGTATTCCCTTGTAGGTCATTTCTTGTAGAGATTTAAAGATCTTCATCTAAGAATTGATATTGAATGTATTAAAGATTCAAAGCAAACCAATCTATTAAATCTTATATGGGACATTCCAATGTTCTCATCCTCACTTCTCCATTGCAGTCTTCCTCATCTATCCACTATCTTCAGTAGCTTTACTCTACCTTATCTTCACACTATAAGATCTCTACATTTCCATCATTATACTGTCCTCTATGAATGCTAAATATATCCTCTTCACAACTTGTTATCTTCAACATCTACTGCATTTCTCTCTGTCACTGAATACTACTGTCCCTTTTTAGTAATCTGTCCTCTAGATCATGACACTACTGCACTTTTATTGCATCTTTACCATGATGAGATGTGATTTCATTTATGCATAGAGAGCATTATATCTTTACGATGAAATGATACGTTGTTCTTTTAATTCTGTAGCAATACCTACTCTATTTTAATGCTGCTCCAATCTATGATGTCTTTTCAAGCATATTGTTGTTTCATTATTCAACTATTCTATCTGTGGGGTATATCTGAACAACAAAATTCACACTTCAATCACAGCAAATAGACGGAAAAATACCTTTTATGGTTGCACTTCATTCTTGTGCTTTTCTGTGTATGTCAAAACCATATGAATAATCCTTCTATGCACTTGATACTTGACTGTCCATTTGATGGCTATATGTGCTATTCAAACTACACATTTGCATCTCATATGACTGTAACAACCAACTGAAAATGTGCATTCTTCATTGGTGACTTTGCATTATCAAGTTGACTGTACTTGCTCATCTGATTTGTCAATTCCACCCTAACTATACTTTGTGGCTCTCTTGATGGCATAATGGATTCTTTATAGTTCTTCTATATGGCAATTTGACTTAGCTATTTCTCATGCTTGTAACTAGTATGGTTGTTCCTTATGGTGACACAATGGATTCTTTAGCAATTCTAAATCATATTCACGATAAAAAGGTAGCAAAATACCTATTCTATCTGTTGTTCCAATGTGATTGAGCATTCATTATGGCTGAAAATACATGGTTACAATTAGGATACTTCTGCATTAACAACTATACTTTGTGCATGCTGGGCTCAACCCTTATGGGAGCCCATTTTCTCCACATGCCATTTCATAAGAGATGAATCAGCAAACTGATTTCTCATATACCTGTACAAGAAGCAAACATGTTAACATATGAAATATACCTTTGTTGACGATGTGAGGTGACTTGTATGATCGTCCTTCCTAATATGGCACTAGTATCTGCTCATTCTAATTTTTTTCATGCAACTGATACCTGATTGCAAGTTATATATATGCTGATACATAAAAGTGAATGGTACTTTTGAAGTTATGATTGTGTATGAAAAGACTTGGTACCCGGAGCATTAACAAAAACTATTTTCCAAGTATGTTGGAGCTCAAACGGATGGACGAAGATAGCAGTCGGCTCGACCACGGGATTCTTCATTCATAGGCAATGATGGGTCCCCTTTCTTTTCCTATGCATTTCTTTACTTTCAAAAGTAAAATTTAATTTTATGTTGCCTATTTCAATTACTCCTACGGCTTGTGTGGGAGCATTTCATTTGACATTCATGAATAATGAAAAAGCCTTTCAAAATATGCAATGTTGTATGGTTCTTCTTGATTGTAAACAATTGCATTTAATTGAAGTTCTTTTATGGCATTTTTCTCTTGGCAAAACACACATTAATAACAAACATGCACCCTTTAAAACTATAAAACTTAACCAACTCCACTTGATTGAGCTGGAAAATAAAAATGGGTAACACATATGATTCAAGATGATTCAGTTCTGCAAAGTTGCTTACAAATGGAGGTGAGACATCAAATTTATTTTAGAAATTTGATCCCTTCTTTAACAAAAATGAAACCACTATTCTCTACTGCTAACAACAGTGATGGTCAGGATAGTGTCGATCCTTCAAATGCATTTTTCGGTGATGATTGGGGTTCGTTAGATTTTACACCCACCTTTGCGGGCAAGTATAAAATCTCACCCTTGCACAATAAAATCTCGAAGGTAAATGAAGTTTCTTCAACATAAGCTCCCACTTCTCAACAACTTAAAAGCAATGACGATGGAACTTTTGATATTGAAGACGATCCTCCTTCTATAGAAATGGTGGCCATTTGTGATAAAGTATCATCCCAGTTTTATGAATCATCTTCTTCTAATGCATGTCTTGGTAGTGACAAGGTCCCTTTAGATTTCAATCCCCTTGGGCTTATTGAAACAAAAGTGAACCCTCCTTACCATAATAAAAAGAATGATCCTTCTCCATCTTCTTCAACACATGATGACAGTTCTCATCTCAACAAATATAGCCATATGACCTCTCCTCTTCCTTCGGACTTAGAGATGTGTTATGGGCATGGATTCAAAATTCTTTCAAAACAAGGATACAATGGAAATGGGTTAGGATGCAAAGAACAAGGAATTAAGGAACATGTGGAACCAACACCACACTTGTCTAAAGTAGGTTTGGGTTTTCGACCTTCTCCTACCTTCTCTCGACCATGTTCAAAACAAAAATGATTAATTACTACTCCACCTATATCTTCTCTTCTATCTCAACAAGAGTGTATGTTGTTGAGTTTACTCAAAGACTGCTTAATCACTCTTCCTCCTCCAACACACAAAAAGATTCAACACAATATTCATTCAACACCTCATTATTGCACATATCATCAAGCACTTGGCCATTCCACTAAGGAATGTTAAGTCTTGGGTCACAAAATTCAACAACTTCGAACAAGGTATGGCTCTAGCACTCTTCACCATGCTTGATGTAATCCCTAGAGCAGCTTGTCTTCCATCCATTTTATCATAAGCAAGTTGGGGGAGGACAATTTGTTATAGACCAACTTGCAAGTGTGGTCCCTCATTTTTTGTTATGTTTGTATGTATTGTTATCCCATATTGTGATGTTGTGGTTCTCCCTTGACACCCTTGTTAGCACAAAGGAACAAGGAGTAGGAACACATTATGTCATTCCTCTATGTGTATCTACATTCTTCTATATGTTGTGATATACAATTGTGTTATTTTTCTTGGATGATCTAGCATCCTTTCTTGATTCAATTTATGTGTACTCTACTTTCATGTGATCTTTCTTCCATCATATTCATATCTATGTGACACCTTGTTGTAATGATCGACGTCATACCATGACTACACAAGCCATTATGTATCATGCCTGTAAGCATTGCCTTGGTTTGCTCATCCTAGGGGCAACCCCTTGTTGTGATGTAGCTTTTGAAAACACATATCTTTTGAAAACACATATCATTTGGACATGTTCTTTTAGAAAGCTCTCGTGCATGTTTTATATTTCTTCCTCACTCTACCTTAAAGGCAATTGCTCCTTGATGGAGTTAGCAATCACTTTAAGGTGGGGGCATATGTCGTGCTATGAGCCTTCCTCTCATCTTTCTATCAAAGCACTTCTCTTTAGATAGATTATGTGTATAATGTGTTTGTATTTTCTTGTGCTTCTCATTTCTAACTAACCCCTTAGCATTATTATTATTTGATCTTGGGGAATGATACATGGTTATTGAGACAACCATTTAGATTGAGATCTCTTTTGTCATGTTGACTCAAGGTCTTCTGTTATGTGTTTTTTGTGATTGATGTATGATGCATGTATTCTCCTCATATATTCTTATTCTCTATATATATTCTTCACACCTCACATGTATTCTCTCTATGTGTTCCTTATGTATGTCTCTTGAGTGCTTCACTTGTATTCCATGTGTGTTTCATGTGTATTCTATGTATACTTTATGCCTTATGTGTATGCTTCGTGTCAAGTGTGTATACTTTATGTATTGTGTGTATACATTGTGATTTCTCAAGTGTATGCCTTGTGTATGTCTTGTCCTATCTCATGTTGTCTATGTGCTTCATATATGAGTGAATTATGTTATGTGTCTTCTGTGTATGCCAATCATCATAGACTCCTAGAATCCTAAACTTGGGGGCTTGATCACCCCTCAATTTTGGTGACATTCTATGACTTCTATGTTGGTTGTGATTGAGATTTGTCTTCTTGATATTTTAGTGTGAGTTTGAACACAAGCTCGTACCCACACTAAAGTGGGGGCTAAATGTTATGGAGTAAAATGTGTACACTAGCATTTTACACCTAGTTTAGCACCTGGGTGGACCTAAAATGTTTAGACTTGTTGATCAGAACCTATTTTAACACCTTTTTGAACATTAAATGATTAATTCTTGATCTTGATGATAAAACCCAACAAAATAACAATGAGACCGACCTAAGCACACTTAAAGGAACTTATGCCAGAGTTTTTGGGGCTAAAGGACAAGGGCACCCAAACGCCCTGGTCCCTCATTTAGCCCAAACTTAATTTAAAGGTATGTCGGCTTAAGACATCTTAAGTGGTTCCTCATGTCAGGCTCATTTGGTTTTATTCATTGTTTGTGAGCAGGAATACATATAATTAATCAAGTTAGTTTATTCATTTGATAATCTCTAAGTGATCTCTAACTTCTTGAAGGATTCTAGCTCTCTCTTCTCTCATCCTCTCTATTCTTCTCTAAAGCTCTCTATGGTGCATTATTGTTGCTGCACTAACTTATTGCAGGTCTTGTGAAGATCTTTCTAATTCTTTGGGCTAGACCAAATTCTTGAGTCAAGTTGTGATGTCGCATCAAGCATGCTAGGGTTTCCACGCTCATGGTGACTTCTTTCCTTCATGTTTTGTTCTAGCATTCCATTCTACTTCAGATTTACCTCTGCCCTCCTAGGGCACACACTCTTTGAGATCTCATCATTGTTGTTGTGGAGGTGGAAATACCATTCATGGAGCTTAACTTAGGCAAGATCCTAATAGCACCCTACCATTTTCCTTCTTGTGTCTGTGCAGGTAACATCTAAAGGAATTTGTAGGAAACAAGTTACATGAAGCAGGAACACATAAGGGTGAAGACACATAAGACTTCACATTCTTCCAAACCCTAATTAAGGTCTAGGGCATCCAAGCACCCTGGTCCTTTGGGCTCCCGAATTTGGATCCAGGTTCTATTCTACCCTCCGATCCTAGCTATGGTGTTAGATTTCTAATATCTATTTCTGAGAGTCGTATTTTCATAGATCTTGCTTAACTAGGGTTTCTACTTTGCCCTAGCTTGACTGGTTGGATTTGGTTGATTCTTATCTATACAACAAAGGGACAAATCCCCTATAGTTTGACTCTCTTTCAAGGGTAGAAGCCATGCTCGACTTGTGTTCTAATGTTGGATAGAAGAGGGTTTTGACCTATTTTAATCTATTGGGCTAGTCTCTCTTTTCTATCTAATGTTGGGATAAGGTGCTATTAACCTTGTAAATCCCAATATTGTATTTATTCCATTTATTATTTGTAATTTGTAATTACCCATAAGGGAATGAGTTAGTTTCACCTACAGTGGTAATTTCGGAGTCACTAGAGGTAATTAATAAGTGACATTTACGATTGGCAATTATAAAACTCATGTGTAAATGAGTATAGGCGCCACCTTGGGAAAATCTACTATTTTTAGCATATATGCCACATGTCATAATGTTTGGTGGGTGCATGTAAAGAATCTATGACTGTTGCAAGTTGTCATAAAATTATATGACACTATGACGCATATGACGGATATTCATTAGTTGTAAGTTGCTATGTTTAGCCCCAAGCGCCCATCTTGGGAAGATACACTTTGGTGGTATCTATGATGGTTATGACGCACGATAAGATGTTATTCTTGACCTTGGATGCCCAACTTTGCATGGGCATCTTTTGACAAGTGGAAGTTGCATGTATGATGACATTTAATGTTTGCATGTGGGGGATTTTTAGGAGAGAGAAAGTGGACGCCTAGATTGGAGTGAGGATACTTTTATAAGTATTTTTCCATGTATTTATTGTAATATACAGATTTACAGGTACTCATGTGCTGCCAGAATGCTGTCAGGTTGAAGACTGGTGGAGAAAGTTACAAAGTTGTTGTATTGTACAATCATTTTCAGACTAATACAAACTTGGGCCTCCTTCCTGTGTGGAGTTTTTACCTGAACAGGGTTTTCTAGCACTGTGTTGTGTGTTCAATTTTCTGATTTGGTATTTCTGTGATGCATAGTTTCTTTTCTATGTTATAATCTCCATTGTTAATATATTGTTAAAGATCATTAAACACATATTTGAAATTAGATTTCCGTTGAGTAGTTGTACTTTCATTTCTAACATTTGGTATCAGAGCCTGGCCAACTTTGACTCTTGGGTGGTAGTGTGGAAGCTGTAGATGCAGTGGGAGATTTGGTTGCATTTATTTTGCAAATCTTGAGTTGATATTATGGCTGCATCCACTGTTGCATCAACCTCTCAATTGGACATTGAGAAGTTCAACGAAATGGGGTATGAGTTGTGGAAGATGAAAATGGAAGACTTGTTGGAAGAAAGAAACCAATGGTTGGTTGTTCAAAATGAGAAGAAACCTGATGATGTCTCTCTAGATGAATGGGAAAGGTTGGATAAAATGGCATGGGGAACCATTCATTTGTGTCTTGCAGATTCTGTCCTGCTGAATGTTGCAAAGGAAGAGACAACACATATTTTGTGGAAACGGTTGGGTGAGATCTACCAAGCCAAGAGTATGGTAAATAAACTTTATTTAAAATGAAAATTGTTTTCCATGAAAATGAGAGAGGGTGATTCAGTTGCAGAGCATTTAAATTCATTTAATTTGTTGTTGAGTCAGCTTGCATCCATAGATGTTGATGTTAATGAGGAAGATAAATATATCTTACTTCTTTGTTCTTTACCTGAATCTTGAGAGAATGTCATACTGTGGTGCAGGAGCACCTAGAAAATCATGTTTTGTGTTGTAATACCAATGCATTTTCATTTCTGTTTGTAAGTCCCAAGTGACTTAGGTCACATTTGTCAAATTGTTAATTTCAAGACGGTTGGTCTCCCAGCCACTTGGAATCGGTTGGTTTTTCTCCCAGCCGTTTGGAATCGGTTGGTTTTCCTTAGGGCGAGTTTATAAATCCAGAGGAATGAACCAAATAAGGGCAGAGAGGAAGAGAGGAAGAGAGAGAGGTTGAATGTAATCGTGCATTGTTCTGAAGAGAAATAAAATCATTCTATTATGTCAACCTAGTTTCTATTTTCTGTAACTGTAAATCGTGTAGTTGTAGATTTTTGTTTGAAGTGTAGTTCTTTCTGTGCTTTCTGTTGTTGCGATATGTCGATGTGAAGCATTCCACTGTCAAGATTTCTATCAAAATCAGTGCAATGGCTTCATTCTACAAATACCCATTTTTGTTTTCTATTTTGTTTCATGATTTGGTGGCCCAGAGGGTCCAGACAGTGCATGTCGCACAGTAGGTTGACCTAGCATCTCCATGTGCTAGGGCTCGGAAGAAGGAAAACTGTGCATCGGCGTATCAGCGAAGTAAACCCTAGTGCGGCCGATAGTAATTGTCATGCCGACGAGAGAAGGTCAAAGGTGACATCGGAGTGATCGGCGTATCGGCAGCTCCGGAGTAAGTCCCACCGATAGAGCACGTCTCGTCGAGGGTGTTGGTTCATCAATGCATCGGCAAAAGATTGCATGTGTTCACCGACAGATCAAGTCTCACCTAAGGTAAATGCCATCGGTGCATCGGGAGACAAGTTAAGAGTTTCACTGACAAGAAGAGTCACGCCGATAAGGTCACGTCTAATCGGTGTGGAAGTTGTTAGGGTTGAGACGAAGCGGAACTTAACTATCATCGGGCATCGGCAGAAGGATGAAAGACTTGGCTGATAGGAGTTGGTCTTGCCGAAGATCAAGTGGAGTTTTGTTATCGGTGTAAGGTAGACCGACGGAGAGACTTTGGAAAGTCATTTTGACCGACGGTTGTTTGACCAATGGAGATGCATTGGTGGCCTATTTGTTTAGTCTTTCCGACAGTGAGGAATTAGGGACCCGGTCTGCAGTTTCCGCTATGTGCTCCCCATCACATTGGTATCAGAGCAAAGTTTTGAAGATCACTTGGGTGGTGTGGTCTTAGTGTATGTCAGACAGAGAAAGTGAAATAGAGGTAGAGAGGATGCCTCCCAAAAGTATGTCGTAGGATGCCATTAAGAAACTAATCGAGGAGATGCTTGAATCCAAGTTGGGAGAGTTCAAGCAGTCCAAAAGCAAAGATACGGAAGATGAAAGTGACAGCTATGAAGGAGATACAGAAATTGATGAAACCAATAAGAGGACAGAGGAGATACCAACAGATTAGAGGGCATTTGTAAATGCATTGAAGTCAGTCAATAGGGACACCATAGATGGGTTACCTATGTATAGTGGAAGTATGGAAGTTGAAGAGGTTATTGACTGGATTGAGGCATTGAACAATCATTTCGAATACAAAGAAGTCCCTGATGATAAGAGGGTTAAGTTGGCAAAGGCAAGATTGAAGGGATCTGCTCTTGAATGGTGAAATTATGAGCAAGGCGAGAGAGTCAAGCAGGGGAAGAATATGATAACCTCCTGGGAAAGGATGAAGACCAAAATCAAGGCACAATTCTTACCCCTGGACTATAACGTGCAGATGTATAAGAAATTACAGAACCTCAGACAGAGAGACCTTGATGTGAATGCATGCACACAAGAGTTTCATAAGCTCGGTCTTAGATCAAAGAGACAAGAAGAGTCAGAGAAGGTGGTCAGGAATTTGAATGGCCTAAGGATGAACATCCAAGATGAGATTAGCATCTTAGCACCAAAAATAGTGGGCAAGTGTTTCCAAATGGCCTTAAGGGCTGAAGAGAAGATAAAGAGAAAGAGTGAGCAGAATAATAGAGGTAGAGGAGGAAGAAGTTTCAGAGGCAGAGGCAGTTTTGGAGGAAGAAGTCCTAACCAGAGGCCTAGTGGTGAGTCTAGCCAAGAAGAGCAAGTTGGAGACTCAAGTAGCAGAGGAGGCTACCGAGGAAAAAGGCCTAATGGAAGAGGTGGGACAAATGGATTAGGTAGAGGATCCAAGTTCTCTAATATGAGATGTTATAACTGCAATCAGATAGGGCATCCAGCATACAAGTGTCCAGAGAAGGCCTCAACTTCTCATGGCGGCAAGAAGAGAACCACTTTGATTCAAGAAGATGCAAGGATTGTGACATCTCCTGAAGAGAATTTAGCATCAGAAATGGGAGAAAATCTGGTGATCAAGAGGATGCTACTCAAGGAACCAGTGCAGACTGAACCTTCGCAAAGAAGGGCTTTGTTTAGAATCAACTGCAAGATCCAAGGTAAGGTTTGTAAAGTTATTGTTGACTCTGGTTCTACTGATAATATTATATCTTTGGAAGCAGTGAATAAGTTGAAGTTAGAAAAGATACCCCATAGCAATCCATATAAAGTCAATTGGTTGAATAAGGGGCAACTCATACTCATCAATGAACAAGCATGGGTAGAATTCAGTATTGGGGGGTATAGAGATAAGATCTTGTGTGACATCCTTCCAATGGATGCTTGCCATCTTTTGTTAGGCAAACCATGGCAATTTGACAGAAAGCCTCATCATGATGGAGAAAAGAATGCTTACTCATTCCAAAAGGATGATGTGACTTATAGGATATAGTCATTGGTAGAAGAGGATCCACAACATGTAGGGTCTAGTGTAATGATGGTTGGAAAAAATGAATTCATGGACACATTAAAGGAAGGTGGTGGAGTAGGTTTTGCTTTGGTTGTGAAGCCTAAGGGGGAAAAGAAGGAAAATGTGAGAGAAGTAGGACCTAAGGAGGTCAAAGATTTGCTTGAGAGTTACAAAGGAGTGATTGCAAAAGATATACCTGATTCCCTCCCACCAGTCAGAGATATTAGCCATCAGATAGACCTCATACCAGGAGCAGTACTTCCTAATAAGGCAGCATATAAAAGGACCCCTCAGCAGAATCAAGAGATAGCAAATCAGATTCAAGAACTCCTAAACAAAGGGCTGATAAGGAAGAGCCTTAGCCCATGTGCAGTACCTACTGTTTTAGCCCCAAAAAAGGATGGGAAATGGAGGCTTTGTACCGATTCTAGGGCCATAAATAGGATAACCATCATATACAGGTTTCCTATTCCTAGAATAGAAGACCTAATGGATTATTTGGGAGGTGCTACTTATTTCTCCAAGATAGACTTAAAGAGTGGGTATCACCAAATAAGGATAAGAGAGGGGGATGAGTGGAAGATAGCATTTAAAACCAATAAAGGGTTGTATGAGTGGCTTGTGATGCCTTTTGGTCTTTCAAATGCCCCTAGCACCTTCATGAGGCTGATGAATGAGGTGTTGCAGGAATTCATAGGGAAATTTGTGGTAGTCTACCTTGATGATATCTTGGTGTTCAGTAAGAGCAAGGGAGAACACTTGAAACATTTGGAGATAGTCTTGAAGAGGCTGCAAGATCAGAAGTTATTGATAAACTTGGAAAAGTGTGACTTCATGAAACAAGAATTGGTGTACCTAGGTTTTGTCATCTCTAAGGGTGATTTGAAAATGGATTCTTCCAAGGTAGAAGCTATTTTTAATTGGCCTACACCTAGGACAGCAGGAGAGGTCAAAAGTTTTCACGGTTTGGCCACATTTTATAGAAAATTTATTAAGAACTACAGTGATATTTGTGCACCTATGTTAGAAACCATCAAGGGTGGAGGTAAAGTGAAGTTTGTGTGGACAAAAGACGTAGATCAGAGTTTTGAAAGTCTGAAGCAGAAAGTTGCCAAGTATCCTGTCTTAGTACTTCCTGATTTCAATAAAGTCTTCACCATTGAATGTGATGCAAGTGGGTTGGCCATAGGAGCAGTTGAGCCAAGAAGGTGGACCAGTAGCCTTTTTCAATGAAAACTTGAATGAAGCTAAGAGGAAGTACTCCTCTTATGATTTAGAGTTGTATGCCATGGTACAAGCTCTAAAAAAATGGAGGCACTACTTGCTTCCTAAAGAATTTATTGTATACACTAACAATCATGCACTCAGTTTTTTGAATGGACAGGAAAAGCTCAACCATAGACACATGAAATGGGTGGAAAGTCTTCAAGCATACACCATCATCAAGCATAAGAAAGGGATAACCAATAAGGTTGCTGATGCTTTAAGCAGAAGGGTGTTGACAGTGCAAGAAGTGCAGCTACAAAGCATGGGTGTTGAGGCACTCAAAGGATTGTATGAAGAGGACCAAGATTTCAAGGAGATTTACAAGGTATGCAGTGAGTTTGCCAATGCTTTCCACAGTGAATTTTTAGATTATAAATTGCAGGATGGACTTTTATTTAAAGGGAGTCAACTATGTATTCCTAAGTGTTCAATGAGGGATAATATAGCGAAGGAGAAACATAGTGGTGGTTTAGGAGGACATTTCGGGCTTAATAAGACCTTAGATCTTGTAAGAAGATTTTACTTTTGGCCAAGGATGCAATATGATATCAGAAGGATTGTTGAGAGTTGTATGATTTTCCAGAGAGCAAAGGGAGGCTCAACCAATGCAGGACTGTACCAACCTTTTCCCATACCAAACAGACCTTGGGAAGGTTTGAGTATGGATTTTGTGATGGGATTACCCAAGACAAGGATAGGTTATGACAGTGTGTTTGTTGTGGTAGATAGATTCAGCAAAATGGTGCATTTTATTCCTTGTAAAACCACCAATGATGCTAGTTACATTGTAGGTTTGTTCTTTAAAGAAATCGTCAGGATTCATGGATTGCCTTTGAGTATTGTATCTGACAAAGACAACAAATTTGTGGGACATTTTTGGAGAACCTTGTGGAAAAGATTGGGTACAAATTTGTCCTTTAGTTCAGCCTATCATCCTCAGACTAATGGCCAAACTGAGGTTGTGAATAGGTCATTAGGCAATCTACTGAGATGTTTGACAAAAGAACATGGAGGTAGTTGGGATGTGGTACTCCCACAAGCAGAATATGCCTATAATGATTCTACAAACAGAAGTATAGGTCTAAGTCCTTTTGAAGTTGTCTATGGTTGTCATCCTAGAGGAATTTTTGAATTGAGAGATGTTCAAGGGTTGGACAAAAGAAGTGGACATGTTGATACATTTGCAGAGGCTATGCACGAGATCCATCAACAAGTCAGAGATACTCTACACCAGTACAATCAGAAGATCAAGGCTAGAGTGGATCAAAGAAGAAGGGATGTGCAGTACAAAATAGGAGAAATGGTCATGGTTCATCTCAACAAAAATAGACCGCCCACAGGAAAACACAGCAAGTTGATGATGAGAAAAATTAGACCTTGTCAGATTCCAGAGAAATATGGTCCTAATGCTTACAAAATTGAAATCCCTGATGATATTGCTATTTCACCTATATTCAATGTTGCTGATCTAACATTATATAAGAGTCCTGATATAGGCGAAGGTACAACAGATTATGTCCAAGACAATGCCGAGTGGGTGCAGTATTTACCACCTAAGGAACCACCAAAGATGGAGTGCATCTTGGATAGCAGGACAGCCAAGAAGACAAGAAATCAGACCTATTTTGAGCACTTAGTCAAAGGGCAGGGACTTCCAGACTCAGAAGCCACATGGATGCTGGAAGAAGACATCAAAAAGCAGGGTGGTGATTTGTAGCAGTTAGTCTCTAAGAGGACTTGACACAACTTTCACCTAGGGAGTATGGTGCAGGAGCACCTAGAAAATCATGTTTTGTGTTGTAATAAGGTCTATTTGACCAATGCATTTTCATTTCTATTTGTAAGTCCCAAGTGACTTAGGTCACATTTGTCAAATTGTTAATTTCAAGACGGTTGGTCTCCCAGCCGCTTGGAATCGATTAGTTTTTCTCCCAGCCATTTGGAATCGATTGGTTTTCCTCAGGGTGAGTTTATAAATCTAGAGGAATGAACCAAATAAGGGCAGAGAGGAAGAAAGTAAGAGAGAGAGGTTGAATGTGATCGTGCATTGTTCTGAAGAGAAATAAAATCATTTTATTCTGTCAATCTAGTTTCTATTTTTTGTAATTGTAAATCGTGTAGCTATAGATTTCTGTTTGAAGTGTAGTTCTTTCTGTGCTTTCCGTTGTTGTGATATGTCGATGTGAAGCATTCCACTAGTAAGATTTCTATCAAAATTAGTGGAATGGCTTCATTGTACAAATACCCATTTTTATTTTCTATTTTGTTTCATGGTTTGGCGATGCAGAGGATCTAGACAGTGCATGTCGCACAGTAGGTTGACCTAGCATCTCCATGTGCTAGGGCTCAGAAGAAGGAAAACTGTGCATCAGCGTATCGGTGAAGTAAACCCTAGTGCGACTGATAGTAATTGTCATGTCGACAAGAGAAGGAAAAGGTGACATCAGAGTGATCGGCGTATCGGCAGCTCCGGAGTAAGTCCCACCGACAAAGCATGTCTCGCCAAGGGTGTTGGTTCATCGGTGCATCGGCCAAAGATTGCATGTGTTCATCGATAGATCAAGTCTCACCGAAGGTAAATGCCATCAGTGCATCAAGAGACAAGTTAAGAGTTTCACCGACAGGAAGAGTCACACCGATAAGGTCACATCCAATCGATGTGGAAGCCGTCACGGTTGAGATGAGCAGAACTTAACCGTCATCGGGCATCGGTAGAAGGATGAAAGACTTGGCCAATAGGAGTAGGTCTCGTCGAAGATCAAGTGAAGTTTTGTTATCGATGTAAGGTAGACCGACAGAGAGACTTTGGAAAGTCATTCCGACTGACAATTGTTTGACCGATGGAGATGCATCGGCAGCCTATTTGTTTAGTCTTGCCGACTGTGAGGAATTAGGGACCCAATCTGCAGTTTCCACTGTGCGCCCCCCATCATACTGGCTATCACTGCTAACCTCACAGATTAGAAGTTGGATGCACTTGTTTCAGTTCTACTATCACAGGAATTGAGGAAGAAGAGTTTAGATAGCTCAAGGGATGCTCTCAATGTCAGGGGAAGGCCTAAAGAAAGAGGACTGAAAGGAGATTAGAAAGGGGCTAAGGACAAATCTAAGGGCTGATCTTAGACTCATGGAAAGAAGAATAGAGTTAAGTGTTGGAACTGTGGTAAAAGGGGACATGTGAAGGAGTGCAGAAACCCAAAGAAACAATGGGAGAATGCTTCTGATAAGTCCTCGAATGCAGGTGAAGATGTTTTAATTTCTACATGTAATGTTGTTGCTAATGATCACTAGTTGGTTGAATCAGGATGCTCATTTCATATGACCCCACATAAGGAATGGTTTTCCACATACGAAGAGTATGATGGAGGTAATATCTACCTTGGAGACAACTCTACATATCTGATAGTTGGGAAAGGCAAGGTATTGTTGTGTTTTAGTGATGGGAGGATCAAAACCCTCCCTAGTGTTTTGCATGTTCCTGGATTAGCTAGAAATCTTATTTCAATTTTGAAGTTGAATGATTTGGGAATGCATGTAACATTTGATAAGCATGGTTGTAGATTGGTGAGAGGAAACTTGGTGGTAGCAAAGGAAAAGAGATTGGGAAACTTGTTTAGGCTAGAAGCCACTACAGTTTGTAATGCCTCTTATGTTTTTGAGGCTTCTGAAAACACTTGTATGCTGTGGCATAGCATATTGGGTCACACAAGCAATAATGTATTGAAAATCATTAAGAATAAAGATTTGTTGGACAATTTTTCTTATTCTGATTAGCACTTTAATTTCTGTGAGCATTGTGTGTTTGGTAAACAAAATAGAAAATCATTTCCTTTAGGAAGCAATAGATCAAAAGAGAAGTTAGAGATTATTCATACAGATGTGTTTGGACTTGTGGATAATGATTCTATTGGAAAATCGCATTATTTTGTTACCTTCATTGATGATGTATCCAGATTTGCTTGGATTTATTTTATGAAACACAAATCTAAAGTTTTCACTAAGTTTAAGGATTTTAAAGTCTTAGTTGAAAACCAATCAGAATTAAGGATAAAAATATTAAGATCCGACAATGGAGGGGAATATTTTTCTAAGGAATTTGATGAGTTTTGCAAGCATGCAGGTATTATCAAACAAAAGACAACTCTGTATACACCACAACAGAATGGTGTTGCAGAAAGGATGAATTGAACAATTATGGAAAGAGCCAGAAGTATGTTGAGTGATGCATAGTTGGATAAATGTTTTTGGGCAGAGGCTGTGTGTATTGCTTGCTACTTGATTAACAGATCTCCTTATAAGGCTCTTGATTCGACACCTTGTGAAGTGTGGACAAGTAAGAAACCCTCTAATTCACATTTAAGGGTTTTTGGTTGTGAGGCTTTTGTTCATGTGCCTAAGGAAAAGTGATCTAAGTTGGATCCAAAATCATAGAAATGCATCTTCATAGGATATGGTGAGTATGTTAAGGGTTATAAGCTTTGGGATCCTCTAACCAAAAAAAATATTTTCTCTAGAGATGTTATTTTCAGGGAACTTAGAGCTATTTTTGAACCTTAGCAGCCAAAAGAAAAAGATGAAAAGGTAAAGAGAGTGCACTTTGATTTAGAGCAACAAGATGTACCTCAGGAAGAATAGAATGATTGATTGGAAGGTGAAGAAGAACAAGAAGATTCAAGTAGTTTTGATGAAGATGAATTTGTTATTACAGAAGAAGTTGGTACAGATGATCATGCAGAAGAATGAGTTGGGACTCTTACTCCACCCTTGAGGAGATCAATAAGAGAACATAATCCAGTTGACAGGTATTGCCCACCAGAGTTCTATTTTATATTTGCTTTATTGAGTACTGACGATGAACCTAGATCCTACAGGGAAGCTATTCTTGCAGATGATAGTGAGTCTTGGCAGGAGGAGATAATGGCTTTAGATTCTTGTAACACCTGGGATCTTGTTCATTTTTCCAAAGGAAGAAAGGCCATAGATTGTAAGTGGGTCTTGAAGAAGAAGTTTGGAGCAGATGGTTCATTGGAGAAGTACAAGGCTAGACTGGTAGCCAAGGGCTACTCCTAGAGAGAGGGAGTTGATTTTGGTGAGATTTTCTCTCTTGTTGCTAAATTGACTTCTATTAGATTTATTTTATCCATTGTTGCAGCCTTTGATTGGGAGATTGAGCAAATGGATGTTAAGATTGCAATCTTGCATGGAGATCTTGAGGAAGAAATTTATATGCAACAACCTATAGGTTTTGAGGTAAAAGGAAAAGAACATTGGGTTTACAGGTTAAAGAGGTCTCTCTATGGTTTGAAACAGTCTCCTAGAATGTGGTATAAAAAGTTTGATTCATTTGTATTGAAATTGGGTTTTGTTAGGAGTGAGGAGGATCACTGTATTTACATTCATTGTATTGGTGATTCTATACTGATCATTGCTTTGTATGTTGATGACATGTTATGTTTTAGCAATACTAAGGGAATGATCAGTGAGCTTAAAGCTCAACTTTCAGGTGCATTTGATATGAAGGATCAACGAAGATTGAATAGCAACAAGCCCTACTTGCCCAATAAGTTTAAGCCCAAGCAACCTAGCAGCAAGTTAGAAACCAATATCATGACTAAATTCCTCCTAATCAATAGCAATATCCACAATAATACTAACAACAAAAACAAATGGGTTAGCAATTTGGAAACATCCCAAATCCTAGACCTACATTCCAAAGACAAGCTCAGAGGTTCCCTCCAGCTAGGCAACCTTTGGGAGTAGAAAGATATAAACAACTGGACTTCTTTGGTATCCTTGATTTTCCAAATCCTACTCCAAATGAAATAAAAGGAAAGATCCCTAGATTTCAGGGCAACAACGCAATCATTGGGGAAGAACACTTAAGACACTTTATCAATGTCACATATGAGTGTGAGATAGACCATGAAGATGTGATGATGAATTTATTCTTCCATTCACTAGAGGAAAGTGCTAAGGAATGGTACAAAGGTCTCCCTGACAACAATGTTAATTCATGGGAGTTCATGAGGGTTTTTAGACTTTAGTATGGGGATAGAGTTGACCCTAAATTTGCTATCCATGAAGTCACAACCATAAAGAAGGGAATAAATGAGATAGTGGTGGACTTCAACGGTAGGTTCATCATGACCATGAGGAAGGTACCTCCAAATCTTATACCTAATGAATCAATGTGTTTAGTGTTGTATTGTGGTGCATTTGATTCAAACATTGGCTATTGTCTTTGGGATAAGAATCCCCAAAATTTGAGGGAGGCATATGCTACAACCATAAACATAGAAAGTAACATGAGAGCCTCAAGTAAGCATGTCAAGAGATTAGATGTAAACATCTCTCAATAAGATAGGGAAACATTGAATAAGCCTCTCACAATTGAAGACAAATTGGATAAGCTCATGGGAGCTATGAAGGATTTGTCTTATAAGGTAGCAAGGAATGAAAAGGGTCTACCACTGCAGGGTGCAGTAACACATTTCAATGAAATCCAAAGATTGCATAACATGCCATATAACATAGATTGGTCTAAAAGGCTACAACAAAATGATAGACAGGTAGCTCCCAAATAAGTAAACTTCAATCAACCTGAGAGGGAAACCCTGGATCCGTTGAGAAGAGATCATGTCAAATTTCAAGAGATCTCCTCATGGTTTAAGGCATGTTTCCTCCCCATGATTCATCGAATTGTGCAGTTGCTCATTTAATGAGCAGAGATGAACAATTCCCTGATGAAGAGGGTGGACCTGAATATTATGAAGATGAGATCAATCAATTTGGGGCATAGGGTTATGAAAAGATTTATGAAAATGCTAATTGTGGTAGCTATGAGAAAGATGATCTTGTGTTCCAATATGATCATGAGGCACATCCAAAGAAATATGAGTTTTCTGCTAATGATTTTGAGCATTTGAGAGATCTCATGCATAAGAAATACAAATAGTCCAAGCCATCTGATAAAGACACGAAGGTCGTAACTAATGCAACTATAATGTAGGTTCAAGGTGGATACCAATTGAGAAATAGGCATGTGCCTATACAAGTAATTTTGCTACAAAACCAGATAAGAATGAAGTTGAAACTAAGAAAGAAAAGCAAAAAGGGGATACTGAGAGAAAGAGCACTAATGTCCAAAAGAAAGTGCCAGAGAAGAAGAAGGTTCAGATGTAACAACCAATAACAAAAAAGAAGTATGTATAGAAGGCTCCAGTACCTATAGTGCAATCATCTGCTACACCAGTTCCAGAAGTTCAAAGTTCAAAGAATGATGTTAAACAAGATCAGCTCCAAATGTCAAAAGAAACAAAAAAGAGCAAGAAGAAAAAAGAGTTGAAAAGTGTGGACATCTCTTCCAGTCAATTAATGCCTTTCATCCCTAATGCAAGTAATGTTACCAACTCATGTGATATCCATTTTCTAAATTATAACCCCATATATATGGCCCAAGCTTTAAGTCAAGTTAGAATATTGGTGCCAATAGGGGAAGTCCTTAGAATGCCTAAGCATAGGGATGAAAGGAAGCTAGGTGTGCAGAAATCGCTTCCTACACTAATCTAATGAGGGGAGGAGAGTGCAAATTCAATTTAATCTTTACAGTTACAGCTATGTTAACCCACTAATAGAGATATTACAGCAAACACATACACAAGAATGTAATACAGAAGAAGAGAGACACAAGATATATGTGGGGAAAACCCTTATGGGTGAAAAACCCCACACTCCAAAATACAACTCAAATGTATTCTGTAAACAATAAAGGTTACAATACAGTCACAAAGCCAATGCTCTTGTAGGAGTCTTCAACACTCGTATCTGGAGATGATCCGGTAGCATAACAGTTATAGAATATACAAGGCAAAAATATAGAATATACAAGGCAAAAATGGCTCCACATTGAGATGGGCGTCCAACATGGCCTCATGGCCCAAAACCCACGCTTATGGACACTTTTCCAACACTGTATGATGTTCCTGACACTTGTCAAGTCACCCCATCCCAAAGAGGTCACCTATTCCCAAAATGGGCAATGACAGATGCTTCTACGACTCTTACAACTGTCATAGAATCTGTCATAGTTGTCATAACTTACAGCTGTAAGAGAATCTGTCATAAATATGCTATAAATAGCATATTCTCTTACAACATGTCATAACCCACCTTGGGGCACCCAAAGATGCCTTTTTCAAAGATGCTTCTTGACACATGTCTTCACCTGTCATAGATTCTTCTATTTCTGACTCTTACATGTCATAACTTTGTCATAGGAATCTGTCATGACCGTTTCGGTCAATATTCCCTTACACACATTCCAAGATGCCGACACATGGCAAAATATTCCTACCACTAAGTGGGACACCTATCTCCTCATGTGCGGACAAAATTACATGTGGTCATATGCCATGTAAGATGACACATCATTGTGCCAACTCCCACAAGATGACAACATAGGATTTGCATTCTAATTATACAATAGGCAATAAATAAATAAATACAATGTACTAATACAAGGAATTACCAAGGTTGAGACACCTTAATTCCCAACATTCTCCCACTTGTCAAACACCTTGTAAGAGCCAATAGAATTAACGGGATTTAACTGCTATAGGCCGAGAGGCCCATAGACTCCGAACACCATCTGAGCTTTTTTGTGTCCACTAGTTTCATCAATGCATTTGTAACATTCTTCAAAGTATCCACCTTCTCCAAATTCACCTTCCCATCCTCTACCATGTCTCGCATGAAGTGAAACTGTACATCAATATGCTTTGTTCTGGCATGGAAAGTTGGATTCTTTGCTAGGCAAATCACACTCTGACTGTCACAACAAATCGTAATTTGTCTTGCATCAACACCAATATCTGAACACAATCTCTTAAGCCAAATGGCTTCCTTACAAGCATGAGTTGCTTCCATAGACTCAGCTTCTGTCGTGGACAAAGCAACCACAGGTTGTCACTTACTCATCCAACTAATTGCACCACCAAACATAGTGAACACATAGGCACTGGTGGATCTCCTGCTGTCAATGTCACCTGTCCAATCAGAATCCACGAATACAAAATAAATGCGGAGGTCCTGTAGCATTACCATGATAGCATATGGAATACTCGGAAGTACCACTCAAATATCTGAACACTCGCTTAACTACATCCCAATGTACCCGTCCAGGATTAGCTATAAATCAACTAAGGACTCCCACTGCTTGGGCAATGTCTAGTCTTGTGTAGACCATAGCATACATCAAACTACCAATAGCAATAGCATAAGGTACTCTGCTCATGTTCTCCACCTCACTAGGAGATTCTAGACAATCACTAACATACAACTTTGTCCCCAATGAAACAGGAACACACAATGGTCTACAATCTGCCATGCTGAACCTATCCAACACGGTCTTCACATACTTACTCTGGCTTAACCAAAGTTTTTTGTTTGCTCTGTCTCTTCTGATTTCCATTCCCAGAATGTACCTGGCTGCCCCTAGATTTTTCATCTCAAATTGTGCTGACAACTGAGACTTCAAATCAGAAATCATATTCTTACCATTCCCAATCAACAACATATCGTCAACATACAATGCAATAATGAGAATGTGATCATTGTCAAACTTGTAATACACACAATGATTAGATTTCGATCTTAGAAATCTAATGGAAAACACAAAGGCATCAAATTTCATATACCACATCCTAGGAGACTGCTTCAAACCATACAAAGACTTCTTTAACTTGCAAACCAAATTTTCTTTACCTTTCTCTATGTAATGCTCTGGCTGTGACATGTAGATCTCTTCCTCTAAATCGCCATGAAGGAAAGTTGTCTTCACATCCATCTGTTCTACCTCTAAGTCATAAGCAGCTGCAAGAGATAACAAGAACCAAATGGATGTCAGCTTTGCAACAAGAGAGAAAATTTCATGATAATCAATTCCCTCCACTTGTGAATACCCCTTCGTAACCAATCTAGCCTTGTACTTTTCAACACTACCATCTGCACCGAATTTCTTCTTGAACACCCATTTGCATCCAACAGGTTTCTATCCTTCAAGCAAAGGCACCAAGTCCCATGTTTTATTCTTCTCCAAAGAAGCTGTCTCATCTTCCATGGCCACCTTTCAGGAACCTGCATCTTTCATGCCCATAGCCTCTTTCACAGTTCTAGGCTCATTAGTGTTAGTAAGTAAAGTAAAAACACAACTAGAATCAAGTAATGAATAACCAAACCTATCAGGTTAATTTCTTGTTCATGTAGACCTCCTCAATGGCTGAGGTTGAGGTTCTACTTCTTCTTCTGAGCTTTCAGAACTGCTAGAGCTCTCCTCATCTTCAGGTCTCACAGGGTCTGTCAGTTTAGTCTTCTTAGGGGTAGAAGGAAACTGAACCGCATCTTCTTTCTTTTCTGTTTATTCTAGTTGTAGAACAACGGAAGAAAGTGTTAGCTCTCTGAAGATAACACTTCTGCTATACAACACTTTTTCAACCACAGGATCCCAACTTGTATCCTTTCACACTGACACCATATCCAATGAAAATACATTTAACAACCTTGTTCTCCAATTTATACCACTTCTCCCTAGGCACATGTGCATATGCCTCACAACCAAAAACACGAAGATACCTAACTAAAGGCTTCTTACCAGGCCACACCTCCATAGGTGTCTTACCAACAAGAGCTGATGTAGGAGATCTGTTTACTAGGTAGCAAGCAGTGGCAACAGCTTCAGTCCAAAACTTTTGTTTGAGGCTTGCTCCGCTAAGCATACTCCTAGCCTTCTCCATCAATGTCTTGTTCATCCTCTCTGCAACTCCATTTTGTGGCGGGGTGTATGGAGTTGTCTTATGTCTTTCAATCCCTTGCTCTTTACAGAACTTATCAAACTCTGCCGAACAAAACTCACCGCCGTTGTTAGTTCTCAAACACTTAATCTTTTTACTAGTCTAATTTTCAGCATAGGCTTTAAACTCTTTAAACTGACTAAAGACTTCAGTCTTGATTTTGATAAAATAAACCCATGTCCCTCTACTGTAATCATCTATGAAATATACAAAATATACAGATTTGGAAATCAAAGGAACATTAACTGGACCAAACACATCAGAATGAATAAGATCCAAAACACCAGAAGACTTGTGAGAACTAGAGTAAAGCTAAACATGGTTTTGCTTTCCATATACATAATGTTCACAAAAGTCAAACTTGAGAGTACAATCATTTAACCCCTCAACAAGGTTTTTATTTTTCAAGGTTCTAAGACCCTTCTCACCAATGTGGCCATATCTCAAATGCCATAACATAGTCTTTTTAGCAGGAAGATTAACTTCCAAAGCATGTGCACTACCATCAGAATGTGTTACAACAGATTTCTTCACTGCTCGTTCAGATGGTGGGGATGAAGTGACTGCAGCGCTTTTCTTCGAGTCAGAAGAACTATTGCACTATGAAGTGCATGCCTCTAGCTGAAACAGAGCACCTCTTCGAGTACCCTTCGCAAGCACCATAGATCCTCTAGTCATCTTGCATCCATCCTTCGAAAAGACAACCTGCACACCTACATCATTCAACATACTTATAGAAAGTAGGTTCCATGTTAGGCCTGGGATGTGCATAACCCCAGTGATCCCCTTCACTCATCCATCAGGGAATCAGATTGAGACTCTTCCATGACCAACAATCTACAGATGAGAGTCGTCACCCAGGTACACTCTTCCACCATCAAACTCTTCATACTTTGTGAACCAGCTTTGATGTGAGGTCATGTGGAATGATGCACCAGAATCAATCAAACACACATCATCAGATGCATGGGTGTCCAGGGTTGCGATGAAGGCATCACCGTCATCTTGTGACTTGTCAGAATCTTAATCTGGGGCTGTCTTCTTTTTCTTTTTCTTTTTCTTTTCTTCTTTGCATTCCTTTCAAAAATGCCCCATTTTCCCACAGTTCCAACAGAGAGCCTTAGACTTTCTAGAAGATTTGGATCTCCCATGGGATTTGGATCTGCCCTTTTCACCTTTCTTGTCCTTCTTGTTCCCTTCCTCTTTGGGTCTTCCACGAACCGCAAGAGCCTCTTTGGCCGACTTGGATGTATTTCTCCACATTTCTTTAGATAACAGCGAAGACACCACATCTTCCATCTTGAAGTTGGTAGTGGTGCTTCCGATGGCCATGACAAGATGATCCCACAAATTTGGCAAAGAACAAAGCAGGTTCATACACCAATCCTCCTCCATTTTCACACCCACAAATGTCAATTGTGCAACGATCACGTTGAAAGCATTCATATGGTCCACAACAGATCCTCCATCTTCCATCTTCAGAGCAAACAATTTCTTTTTCAGAAAAAGCTTGTTCACTAAGGACTTGGCCTGATAAACATCACCCAGCTTCTTCCAAAGGTCTTTCGTGCTCTTCTCCTCATGGACATTCAATAGGACAAAGTCAGCTAGACAGAGTCTTATGAGACCCTTAGCCTTCCGATCTTTGAGGTCCCAATTAGCTCGTTACATTGTTGTAGGTTTTACACCGGATACTATTTCCCATAGGTCACGATCAACAAGTAGGGTCTTCCATCTTGAGTTTCAACAACTCGAAATTAGTGCCATTAAATTTCTCCACCTCTAATCTTCCACATGTGGTTTCCATCTCCTTCCGACAACAAGATACAAAATACTCTACACAAACTCCCACTCAACCTAAGATTAGCTCAAAAAACCCCTACCCAGCAGCTAGAACCAAAACTGGCCAGGCTCTGATACCAACGGAAAGGAAGCTAGGTGTGCGGAAATCACTTCCTACACTAATCTAATGAGGGGAGGAGAGTGCAAATTCAATTTAATCTTTACAGTTACAACTATGTTAACCCACTAATAGAGATATTGCAGCAAACACATACATAAGAATGTAAGACAGAAGAAGAGAGACACAAGATACACTTGGGGAAAACCCTTACAAGTGAAAAACCCCACACTCCAAAACACAGCTCAAATGTATTCTGTAAACAATGAAGGTTACAATATAGTCACAGAGCCAATGCTCTTGTAGGAATCTTCGACACTCGTATCTAGAGATGATCCGGCAGCATAACAGTACCTATCAATCACATAATGTATCACCTCTCCAAAGCACCTATTTATATAGAATATACAAGGCAAAAATGGCTCCACATTGAGATGGGCATCTAACATGGCCTCATGGCCCAAAATCCACGCCTATGGACACTTGTCCAACACTGTAGGATGTTCTTGACACTTTTCAAATCACCCCATCCCAAAGAGGTCACCTATTCCCAAAATGGGTAATGACATATGCTTCTACGACTCTTACAACTGTCATAGCTGTCATAACTTATAGATGTAAGAGAATCTATCATACACATGCTATAAATAGCATATTCTCCTACAACATGTCATAACCCACCTTGGGGCACCCAAAGATGCCTTTTTCAAAGATGCTTCTCGACACAAGTCTTCACCTGTCATAGATTCTTCTATTTTTGACTCTTACATGTCATAACTTTGTCATAGGAATCTGTCATGACCGTTTCAGTCAATATTCCCGTACACACATTCCAAGATGCCGACACATGGCAAAATATTCCTACCAATAAGTGGGACACCTATCTCCTCATGTGAGGACAAAATTACATGTGGTCAGATGCCATGTAGGATGACACATCATTGTGCCAACTCCCACAAGATGACAACATAGAATTTGCATCCTAATTATACAATAGGCAATAAATAAATAAATACAATATAATAATACAAGGAATTACAAAGGTTGAGACACCTTAATTCCCAACAAGGGATAAGGTTTTGTCATTTATCACAGCTATAAGTGCATTACAGAAGCCTGTTGTTATTTAGAATGATAGTGACAAAGGCAACAAAGAAGGAAAAAATAATGAAGAAACCATAGAAGTTTACCTAGGAACGTCCCTGGTAAACAACTAGTCTAGTATTGATCCCTTTTACACAACACTGATGATCAATGGGTGGCTATTGCATAATTGCATGCTTGATTCAGGGGCCTCTAGTAATGTTATGCCATTTGAGGTCATGAATGACTTGGGGTTAAAAGTGTCTAAGTCTTATGGAAAGTGCTTTGCCATGGATTCTAGGGAGGTCAACGTGATTGGCCTTGTGAAAGATGTTACAGTTCAACTTGTTTCTTATCCTAATAAATCATTCTTGATGAATGTCATCATTGTAGATTGCCTTGCTAAATGGGGTATGTTTCTATCCAGAAAGTGGGCAACTTCTATGGGGGGTAGTATCGAAATGGACTTATCTTATGCTACCATCCCTGTGCATGGTGTAGAAGTGAAACTATAAAGAGAAAAGAAGGTGTTAGATATCATAGAGGATCATTACAAAACCACTTAAGTAAATTTCTTTGATACTGAAATTGACCATTTCATTGGGTACTGTAACGAAGATGATCATGATGTTATTTCTAATCCTCCCCACCATGTTGCCCTTGTGTGTGATGTAAATTATTTGTGGAAAATGTACTTCGATGGTGCATGCTCAAGGGATGGTTCAGGTGTAGGTGTTGTATTGGTATCAACAGATGGGGAACATTCTAGGCTTTCCTTCGAGATTGATTTCCAGTGCATGAACAACATTGCTGAGTACGAAGCTCTTTTGTTGGGATTGAATGTTGCACATAGGCATGGAATCAAATTCCTGAGAGTCTTGGGTGATTTTGAACTAGTGGTGCAACAGGTCAAGAATGTTTATAGAACCAAGGATAAAAAGTTGAGGGCATATAGAAATGCAGTTTGGGATACATTGGAGCTATTTGACATCATTGACATTGAATGGATAGAAAGGATAGAGAAAGTAGAAGTTGATGCTTTGGCAATTGCAAATTCCAAGTTTAGTTTACAATCAACATCTTCTCATTCTCAGTATTATGTCGAGGTTCTTACTAGACCTACTATACCCAACAACATCTACAATTGGCAAGTGTTTGATGACAACGATCATATTTATAAATTATTGAATTGTATGGATGAATTTGACAACCAACTAATAAACTGGTAGCCCATGATAAAGATTAAGGATGATAAAGAAACCTTATTTGGTGATGAGGTAGTGCAGTTGAAAACAAATACTATTCCTAAAGGATTGGTTGCATTGGAAATGATGTTTGATAGTGTTGATTGCTACAAGAATAAAGATATTCCAGTTGAGGAAAATGATTTTGAAGGTGTAAATTTGGGAACTGAGGCAGCCCCCAAGATGGTGTACATAGGTAAGAAGTTGAAACCTAATGAAAAAGAGATGTTGATTGCATATTGAAGAAATTTAAGAAATGCTTTGCATGGTCTTATGACGAGCTCAAGGCCTATAGGGAGAATTTATTTCAACACACCATTCCCCTCCAGCCTGATACAAAGCCCTTCAGAAAAAATCAAAAACCAATCAACTCCACTCTTTCTCCTTAAATGCAAAAAGAGTTGTTGAAGATAAAAGGAGGTATAATCAAGCCTATCAAACATTTAGAGTGGGTATCCAACTTAGTTCTAGTGAGAAAGAAGAATGGGGAGATCAGACTATGTGTAGACTTTAGGAACTTGAACATCAAGTCTATTAAGGACAACTATCCTCTCCCAAGCATGGACCATTTGCTCCAGAGGGTGACTAAATTAGAGTTAATGTCCATGATGGATGGGTTCTCAAGGTACAACCAAGTGATGGTCAAGGAGATAGATCAATAAAAGACAATATTTACAACTCCTTATGGTACTTATGTTATGTGAGAAAGACATTTGGTTTGAAGAATGTAGGTTCAACGTTTCAAAGGGAAATGAATGTTGCCTTTGCAAGCCTTATAGATGAGATCATGGTAGTCTACCAAGATGATCTAACGATATTCTCCAAGGAAAGAAAAGATTGCCACAGACACCTAGAGCTAATATTTGAAAGATGTCTTGAGTATGGGATCTCTTTGAATCCCAAGAAGTGTCAATTTGGAGTTAAAGAAGATAAGTTGTTCAGACATGTTGTATCAAAGGATGGGGTGAGAATTGATTTGGACAAAAGAGTGAAGGCAATTGACCTCATTCTCCAGCCCAAATTAGTTAAACGCATCTAATCTTTCTTTGGGCAGATCAACTTTGTCAAGAGATTTGTCCCCAACTTCACTAAAAAGACCAAGGCTATTTCCAAGATGCTTAAAAAGGGACAATCAATCACATGGAGCCAGGAACTAGCTAAGGCATTTACTAACATAAAGGAGGCTCTCAAGGATGCACCAATCTTAGTAAGCCCTGACTACTCTAAGCCCTTTCAACTCTTTTCTTTTGCTTCCTTCTACACTATTGTTTCTTTCTTTCTTCAAAAAAACAAGGATGGATATGAACAACCCATTGGATTCTTTAGTAAGTCTTTACAAGGTTTTGCATTAAATACTCAACTACAAAGAAACATGCATATGCCCTTATCAAGGATGTAAATTTTTTTAGGTCATACCTCATGGGTGCAAAAACCATTGCTTATGTGCCACACTCAACACTGAAGGACATCTTCATGTAGCAATAAGCCTCAGGAAGAACATGCAAATGGATTAACAGGATCCAAGAATATGACATAAAAGTGCAGGTCACCAAGCTAGTTAGGGGTCAAGGTTTGGCAAAGTTGATGGAAGATGCAAATTTAGATGCAGCTGAGGTAAATGAAATAGATTCAATTTCTATTATTAGCCCTTGACAATTAGTAGATAATCCTTGGTAAAAGGATATCATCTTTTATTTATATAACATGTGTTGCCCTCAAAAATGAATAAAATTTGGCAGAGGACACTCAAACTATAGTCCCGAAGGCAGGTGTTGATTTATGGTGATTTGATGCAGAGGAATCATGAAGGGTTGTTATTAAGATGTTTGGATTAGGAACAATCTAAAAGGGTTGTTGATGAATGCCATTAAGGTATTTGTGGAGGGAAATTCAAGGCTAGGACCACTACATATAAGATAATTAGGGCAGGGTATTGGTGGCCCACATTATTTAAAGATGTTGCTAAACAAGTGAGAAAATGTGATGCTTGCCAAGGTTTTTAGGTAAATTAAAGTTTGATGGTGCTCTTCCTCTCATGATTGTCCCAATTAAGGCCCCATTTTAGAAATAGGGAATTCATTTTATAAGGGAAATGTAAGAAAAAACCAACAATGGGTATGGGTGGATTCTTGTAGCGACTGATTACTTCACTAAGTGGGTTGCGGTAATCCCAACCCGCAATGCTACATCCAAGGTGGTGATGGAATTTTTGATTGGTAACATAGGGCAAGAATTATTGTTGATGATGACACATGTTTCAGATCCCAAGACATATTGAGTATGTGTTCTAAGTATGGGATTAATCTGATCCACTCATCTCCTTACCACCCCCAAAGCAATGGATAGGCTAAATCCAACAACAAGAGCCTCATGAAGATCATCAAAAAAACTTTGGATGTAAATAAGAAAATATGGGATGATAAATTGAAGTATGCAGTATGGGATGATAGGATAACCTACAAGCATGCTACTAGTAAGAGTCCATTTGAACTTGTGTATGGATTAGAAGCTAAGATGCCAATTAACCTGCAATTACCAATGTATAAGTTATTACATGCTATGGATGAAGATGAAGGTGGTGCAGTCTCTCAAAGATTATTAGAACTAACATAATTGGATGAGAGTAGGAGATTTGCATTGGATGAGATCTTGTCACAAAGGTAGGCAACCAAGTATCATTTTGATAAGAGGGTACTTCAAAGGACCTTCAAGGTTGGTGATTTGGTTCTCATGTGGAATGCCAGGTCAGAGGAAAAAGGAAAGAACAAGAAGTTCAATCCTTTATGGTCATCTGACTTTATGAAGTTGCCACAGAGGTTGACTACATTGTATATCATCTCAAGAATCTGAATGGAAAATTCATGAAACTGTCAGTTCATGGTTAGCATCTGAAACATTACTTATCCTGAATAATGTGGCTCCCTTTTTTGACTTGTACATTTTATCATTTGTGTTTTTCTTTGTAAATATGTTTGTGTTTTACCCCATTCCCTTTTGTGGTTTATTCCCAGAGATTTTTTGGTTTTTCACTATACTTGTAAGGCACACGTCCCCAATTAGAGCCACTGTTGGGACCCCAAATTTTGTAGCACCTAACTTGTGAAAATCTCGTAAAATCTTTGAGGTGTCTTTAGGGGAGTTTCTTGTGTGTTCCAATCTTCTCCATGTTTTTGGGTTCCTTGGGGTCCTTGAAACTTGTCTGTGGATTCCAAGGTTCCTTAGAACCCCGGGACCTTACATTCTTTGTTTTGTTTCCAAGATTCCCTGGAACCTTGGGTTCATGGTCCCGATCCCTTTCTTGATCCTGGTCCTAGTCCCTCTCTTGTCCTTAGCCCTTCTCCTCTTCCCAGTGTTGATCGTTCTCCTCTCACCAGTCTTAATCCCTCTTCGGATCTTGGTCTTGGTCCTTCTCCTATCCCTAGTCCCGATCCCTCTTCGGATCCTAGTCCTAGTCCTTCTCCACTCTCTAGTCTTGATGCCTCTTCAGATCTTAGTCCTAGTCCTTCTCCTCTCCCTAGTCTTGATCCCTCCTCAGATCCCGGTCCTTCTCCTCTCCCTAGTGTTCCTGATGTTGAGAAGATGTTATTGATGGCCTGTAGCGTATTGTATGCTCTTTCTTATTGTTTTTAAGGAAGTATGTGTTGTTACAAGAAGGTTTTGGTCTCCTGATGTTGGTGAAGCTTTCTGCTGCAGGAAGTTGCTTGGAAGATTGTTTGGGTGAATTCTGTGCATTCCTTTGCATTTGAAGATATGGTCATGCGGTTCAAAAGTTGAGTTTAGTATGTTGTGAAGGTGTTATATCCAAGAGTTCAAATCATTATACCTTCAACAATGATAGTTACAAGTGATAGAGTTCCGGTATGTGCTCTAGAAGAGTAAAGTGATGATGAAGGCTTATTGGAATGCTCCATATTCCTCCGGATGTGAGGATTTGCTCATGTGGTTTTGTGAACATGATCAGAGATGTTCAATGCATGCTAATTTGTAGTATCAAGTGATTTGGTGGTCCGCAAGTTTAGTTTTCCAAATGACAGTGAGCTATAGATAGTTCTAGATGCCTAATTGTTCTTAGAATACATGTTGGTGATGTGCGCCACAAAGTTCTTGTTGTGTGGAGTTCAAGGAGTGTTTGGAGATGGTGTATAGGTCCTGTTGACTCATCTGGGAGAAGCACAAGCAATGTTCAATCTTTTATGAGTACTGTCAAGTTGTAATGGCCGAAGTGCTACAAGTTTCATGTTTTCTTGCTTAAGGGCAACCTATTTCAAATGAGTGTGATGTGTGGATGTTATTCTTTGAAGGATGATGCTATGAATGATGTTTAGGACCAAGTTAAGCATGTGTTGGGATCCGCAAGGCATGTTCCTCTTCCTGATGTTGCGTGGAGTTCATGTTAGGACTTGCTCTCTACATGTTTCATGATGTTTGATATTTAGCTGACTTATAATTGTAATATTCTTGTTGTCTTTGGCCTACATGTAATGTAATCAATGTAATATCATGTAAATATTATAAACCTAGTTGATCTAGGTAAGGTATGATTGTGAGTGTAATATGAAAAGCAGAAAGTGGATGTGCAATGCATTATGATGTGCGACTGAAGGAGAAAGAGTAGAAGTGTTAGATCCTATCTAGATTCATCTTAAAGATATTTTTGTGATAGAAGGGAAGTGGACAGTGTGCCTAACTAATTCAATCATCAAAAGAGGAGTGAAGAGGCATAATTGCAATGAACAAAAGGAGTGAGCTTCATTGTCAGTTTCAAACAGTAGGACTATCATGTTGTAATCTTTTCTGAGTTTGTACTCAGTTCAGGGAGTAGTTGCTTCCTTGGGTTGTAGCCCTAAAACAAAGTCTGTAGGGAGTTGTAGCTTCCTTAGGAGTGACCCTAAAACCTTTCTTCTGGGAGTAGTTGCTTCCTTGGGTTGTAGCCCTAAAACAAAGTTGTAATTATTATAGTAGTGAGCTTCATATATTGTGAGTTAATCCTCACTGCGGTTTTTCCCCTTTCTGGGTTTTCCACGTACATCTGGGGTTATGTGGTGTTGTGCATTGTGTTGATCTTTTGTGTTTTGTTAATGCTGTAAAGTTTAAGTTTTAATCTACTATGGAGGGTTTGAGATTTGTTTGAATACTAATTCACCCCCCCTCTCAGTATTAGGTGTGTTCAACAAAATTGGTATCAGAGCCAAGTTACTTAGAAGAAGCTTAACCACTTGAGGAAGGTTTGGGATGGCTAATAATGGATCTCACAAGGCACTTGTGTTTGATGGAATAAATTACACCTTTTGGAAGCTAAGGATGGAAAACTATATATCCTCTCTAGGGTTTGGTGTTTGGAAATTTGTCAAGAATGGTTACATTGCTCCTGGCTACTGATCCCATAGATGCAGATGAGATTAAGTTGCATGATAACAATGCCAAGGAAAAGAGTGATATCATGAGTGGGCTAGCTAAATCAAAACTTCTGAAGGTAACGAGTTGCAAGTTTGCTAAGAATGTATGGGTGAAACTTGACAACATTTATGAAGGAGATAGCAAAGTGAAGCAAGTCAAGATGCAAATCTTCAAGAGAAAAATTGAAACCCTGAGGATGACAGAAGAAGAAGACATTGTCAATTATATGCTCTAGGTGGATGAAGTAGTTAATGGCATCAAAGGTCTTGGTGGAGAAGTGAAAGAAGATGAGATTGTGAAGAAGGTTCTAAGATCTCTCCCTAAATCTTACAGACATAAGGTATTTGCTATTGAGGAATCTAAGGACTTGGATGCCTATACAATAGATCAATTGTTTGGTGCTCTCACAACCTTTGAAATGAGAGAATTTGACAAATGTGCTCCAAAGAAGGAAGCAACATTCAAAGTTGGCAAGAAGGTAGAAGATGGGATAGCTGATCAAGATGATGATCTTGATGAGGTAGAGGCAAACTTTGTGAGAAGATTGAAGAAGGGCACTGGAAAATACAAAGGTAAGTTACCTTTCAAATGCTTCAATTATGGGAAAGTTGGTCATTTGCCTCTAAATGTCCTTTTAAAGAGTCAAAGGATAGCAACAAAAGAGAGAAGTCTAGAAGAAGTCTTTATTCCATGGAGAACAACTGATCTTCATAAGATGAGGATCATGATGATTCAAATGATGAAACACTTTTCATGGCCTTGAATGTTGGTGATAAAAAGGGTGTGAGAAATGTAAAAAATCTGATACCTTGTAGGCTGACCAAGACAATGAAAAATCAATGATTGTGTGGTCTGCCTTTCATGCAAAAGAAGAAGACAATGCTTGGGTAATTGACAGTGGTTGCTCTAACCACATAACTGGTGACAAGGAGAAGTTTATCAACCTTAAAAAGTGGAATGGTGGAGCTGTGAAGTTTGGTGGTGGTGAGTCAGCACAAATTTGTGGAAAGGGTGCTATAACCATTGATGGAAAGAATAAGACTGAGGATGTCCTTTATGTCAAATGGCTGAAGTACAATCTTATTAGTGTTAGTCAGATGTGTAGTAAAGGATATAATCTTACTTTTCATGCCAGGGGTTGTGAAATCAGAAAGACAGGGCCCGAAAGATTAGTTGCAGAGGGTATTAAGACATGGAGATATCTATCATCTAAAGGAGGTAAATGGAAGAACTTGTTTATTGGCTCAATCTGGTGAGTGTTGGTTGTGGCACAAGAGAATGGGACACATCAACTTTGATAATATGGTAAAGATTAGCTCTATTCATGCGGTGAGAGATATGCCTAAGATAACCATGCTTGCAAACACTTTATGCAAGGAATGTCAGATAGGAAAGCAAACAAAGACAAATTTCAAGAGCAAGGAGTACTCTTCTACAATGCCATTGGAGCTGATTCACACTGACCTATATGGACCTATAAGAACAAAGAGTCAACAAGGTGAAAGGTATTTCATGTTGCTTATTGATGATTGCTCTAGAATGACTTGGGTTACTTTTTTAAAAGAAAAATTATAAGCCTTTGTTAAGTTTAAGATTTTCAAAGCAATAGTTGAGAATGAAATGGATGCTAAGATCAAATGCTTAAGATCTGATAGAGGAGGTGAGTTTACTTCAAATGAATTTGAAATTTTTTGTGAAGATCATGGTATTAGGAGACATTTGTCTACTCCTAGGACCCCTCAGCAGAATGGGGTAGTGGAGAGGAAGAATATGACTATGCAAGAGATGGCTAGGGCAATGTTGAAAGATGCAGATCTGCCTGATATGTATTGGAAGGAAGTTGTTCACACTATTGTCTATCTGCTTAATAGAGTATAGTTGACGGTCAACAGCACTAAGATCCCTTATGAGCTATGGTATGGAAGACATCTCATAGTTAGGTACTTCAGGATTTTTGGCAGCACATGCTACATCAGAAGAGATGAAGAAGACCTTGGAAAGTTTGATTCAAGGTGTGATGAAGGAATCTTTCTTGGTTATTCAACCAGAAGCAAGGCCTATAGATGCTACAACAAGAGATTGGGAAAGATGATTGGAAGGACAAATGTTAAGGTGGATGAAGATTTATATAAGATCTCACACAAACTAGAGGATTGTGGATTTGATATACCTCCCTGCATTGAAGAAAAAGAACAAGAACAAGAGAAAGAAGAGAAGGAACAAGAATCAGAGTAGACCTCCAAGACTCCAACAAAGTATGTGTAGAGGAATCATTCAGTAGATTAGATCATTGGGGATAATAATGAAGGTGTGCAGACCAAGAGAAGGCTTGCAAAAACAAGTGAGCAAGTGAATTTGTGCTTGTTGTCAAAGGTAGAGCCCAAAACCTTTGTTGATGCTAGCACAGATGGAGAGTTGAAGGCAATGGAAGAAGAATTGAATCAGATAGAGAAGAATCAAACATGGGAATTGGTTCCTAGACCAACCGATAAGAATGTTATAGGAACAAAGAGGGTGTTCCAGAACAAATTGAATGAAGATGGTGAATTTGTAAGGAACAAAGCAAGATTGGTGTGTAAGGGCTATTCACAAGTTGAAAGTATTGATTTTAAGGAGACTTGCTCTGGTAGCCAGAATGGAGGCAATCAAGATGTTTTTGGCCTTTGCTACTCACAAGAACTTCAAAGTCTATCAGATGGATGTCAAGTCAACATTCTTGAATGGTGATTTAGAGGAAGAGGTCTACATTAAGCAACCAGATGGTTTCCAGCTATTAGAAGATCCAAACATGGTGTGCAGACTCAAGAAAGATCCTAGATCTTGGTATGCTCAGTTGGATAAGTACTTACTTTAGCAAGGTTTCAAGAAAGGTAGCATAGATAGTAATCTTTACATCAAGGAAGAGGGAGACGAGAATTTGATAGTTGCAGTATATGTTGATGACATCATCTTTGGTGGAGATGATGATATGTGTAAGAGGTTTGCATAAGAGATGCATAAAGAGTTTGAGATGTCTATGATTGGTGAGATGTCTTTCTTCCTTGGGCTTCAAATTATTCAGCTAGATGATGGTATCTTTGTTTCTCAAGATAAGTATGTTAGAGAGATGTTGAAGAAATTTGGTATGGAGGATTCCAAAAAAGTAAGTACTCCTATTGTTATTGGTTGTCACTTGAAAAAGGCCGATGAGTCACCTGAGGTTGATCAAACTCTTTATAGATCTATGATTGGAGGATTATTGTACCTAACTACTTCTAGACCTAATATTATGCATGCAATATGCTTGGTGGCCAGATATCAAGCTAATCCTAAGCAAACTCATGAGAAGGAAATAAAAAGAATATTCAAATATTTGAAGGGAATTCCAGATTATGGTTTATGGTATCCAAGAGGTAATGACTTTGATCTAAGTGCTTACACTGATGTTGATTGGGTTGGTTGTGTTGATGATAGAAGAAGTACAAGTGGTGGTGCTTTCTTTTTAGGAAGCGGATTGGTTTCATGGCATAGTAAGAAACAAGATTCAATATCTTTATCAACTGTAGAGGTAGAGTTTACTGCTACAGCATCTTGTTGTACACAAGTGTTGTGGATGAAGCAAACATTCAAGGATATCAAGATACAGTATGATGAGCCTATTCCCATTTTGTGTGATAATACAAGTGTTATCAATATTTCCAAGAATCCAGTGATGCATTCTAGAACCAAGCATATATTAATCAGGTATCACTTTTTGAGAGAGAAGGTTCTAGACAAGGAAGTGAAGTTGGAATATGTTCCAACAAAGGATCATATTGCAAATATTTTCACAAAGGCTCTTGCAAAGGCTACTTTTGAGTATATCCAACAGAAGTTAGGGGTAATTGCCCCTCCTTCTTGCTAGATGCATAATTGGTGCATTTGTCCAAGGGGAGTAATTCATGCTATATTTTTACCTGGACTGATGGTGGCTACCTCTCAGGGGGAGCAAGTAGTGGTTGTTGCTAACAAGGGGAGAAGGTTGGAAATGAGATTTTGTACCCTAAGGAGGAGAAGTAGTTGTCCTTTGTCCTTGATGTCAAAGGGGGAGAATGAGCTAGTGTGTGTTTCGATCAATGCCAAAGGGGGAGATTGTTGCACATATGTTACATATGATTGTCACTGTTGTTGTTATCATTGATGTCAACACTCAGTTTGGACACTCAAATTGAACTGTCACTGATATACTACAATGGTGTGCTAGCAGTGGTTGCTGATGTTCATGGTTGGATGTCATGCCTTGTTTATGTCAATTTAGGTTGTATTAAGTATGTTTGTTGTCAGCAAAGATGATATCATGATGATATATTAAGATGGGAATTAGAAGCATTAAGATGACAATTAGAAACATCAAGATGATAATTAGAAGTGTTGCTGATGTTGAGAAGATGTTGTTGATGGCCTGTGGCATAATGTATGCTCTTTCTTTTTGTTTCTAAGGAAGTATGTGTTGTTACAAGAAGGCTATGGTCTTTGGATGTTGAAGGTTTATACTGCAAGAAGTTGCCTGGAAGACTATTTAGGAGAATGCTCTGCATTCCTTTGCATTTGAAGATATGGTCATGCAGTTTAGAAGTTGAGTTTAGTATGTTGTGAAAGTTTTATATCCAAGAGTTCAAGTCATTATACCTTCAACAATGAAAGTTAAAAGTGACAGAGTTTCGGTCTGTGCTCTAGAAGAGTAAAGTGATGATGAAGGCTTGTTGGAATGCTCCACTGGATGTGAAGATTTGCTCATGTGGTTTCGTGAACATGATCAAAGATGTTCAATGTATGCTAATTAATTGCAGTATCAGGTGATTTGGTGGTGCATAAGTTCAATTTTCCAAATGACAGTGAGCTACAGATGGTTTTGGATGCCTAATTATTCTCAAAATACATGTTGGTGATGTGCGCCACAAAGTTCTTATTTTGCGGAGTTCAAGGAGCATTTGGAGATGGTGTATAGGTCCTGCTAACTCATCTGGGAGAAGCACAAGCAATGTTCAATCTTTCATGAGTACTGCCAAGTTGTAATGGCCAAAGTGCTACAAGTTTCATGTTTTCTTTCTTAAGGGCAAGCTATTTCAAATGAGCGTGATGTGCATATGTTATTATTTGAAGGATGATGCTATGAAGGATGTTTAGGACCATGTTAAGCATGTGTTGGGATCCACAAGGCATGTTCCTCTTCCTAATGTTGCGTGGAGTTCATGTTAGGACTTGCTCTCTACATGTTTCGTGATGTTTGATATTTGGCAGACTTATAATTGTAATATTCTTGTTGTCTTTGGTCGACATGTAATGTAATCAATGTAATATCATGTATATATTGTAAACATAGTTGATCTAGGTGAGGTATGATTGCGAGTGTAATATGAAAAGTAGAAAGTGGATGTGCAATGCATTATGATGTGCGACTAAAGGAGAAAGAGCAGAAGTGTTAGATGATATCTGAATTCATCTTGAAGATATTTTGTGACAAAAGGGAAGTGAAGAGTGTGCTTAATTGATTCAATCATCAAAAGAGGAGTGAAGAGGTTGAATTCCAATCATCAAAAGGAGTGAGCTTCTTTGTCAGTTTCAGACAATAGAAGGAATGTCATGCTGTAATCTTTTCTGAGTTTGTACTTAGTTCAGGGAGTAGTTGCTTCCTTGGGTTGTAGCCCTAAAACAAAGTCTGCAGGGAGTTGTAGCTTCCTTGGGAGTGACCCTAAAACCTTTCTTTAGGGAGTAGTTTCTTCCTTGGGTTGTATCCCTAAAACAAAGTCAGCAGGGAGTAGTAGCTTCGTTGGGTTGTAGCCCTAAAACAAAGTAATTATTATAGTAGCAAGCTTCATATATTGTGAGTTAATCCTCACTATGGTTTTTCCCCTTTTGGGGTTTTCCATGTACATCTGGTGTTATGTGGTGTTGTGCATTGTGTTGATCTTTTATGCTTTTGTTAATGTTGTAAAGTTTAAGTTTTAATCTGCTCCGGAGGGTTTAAGATTTGGTTAGAATACTGATTCACCCCCCTCTCAATATTAGGTGTGTTCAATAGTTCCAATGTTCCCCAGAACCCTGAAACCTTGATAGTGTGTAAATGACATGCCGGAACGCATCAACAACTTGCAAGTGTGCCATTAATTACTTGATTAGACCCATGTGAGTTCTCAATGGTCATTTTCCCACCCAAGTGCACTCATTTCTTCTTGGGTGTGATTCCATATGCGCTTCTCAATTTGTGGTTCGTGGAAATCACAGATTTCATGGGTTTCCTTGATCCCGCATTCATGTTGATGGGTGAATTTGAAGTTTCTAGTACTCTTTGACTTCTTGCCCATGGATTAGGGCACACAGTAGCAGGGTATAAATTCCAATTCTTTTCTCTTTGCACAGATTGGTTATCTTGGCATTTATTTAGATAGCGAAAGTGCAGAGATTTTTTAGGGCTTCAACAAATGATGTTTCTAGTTCTTTAGGAGGTAGGAAGATTTAAATATATAATCTCATATTGATTTTGAACTTCTCCATTGTTATATGTATTTTTTCAGGGAAATCCCTAAGTTATATTTGGGGTTTTCTCTTGCCATGTTTTATGGTATGAATGTAATTACATATTTGATGAATATGACAAGTTCTTAAAACATTGCAGGCATTGCAATGATCATTTCTATATTATGTATGGATAAATACATCATAAGAAGGGATTACTAAGTATATTCACTATCTGGTATCAAATTTCATGCATCTAAGTGTTCGGATAGGCCCTCATATGTCTCCATATTATTGTTTTGCTTTGACGAACTAAGGAGTCTATAGCCCATCAGATAGGCACTAGTTTGAGAAATATTTGATCACCCACACACTTTTAAAATGAACAATATCTATCAACTGTAAGAATAGAAATAGGTCTTAGTGTGTATGCATCATCTGGTTCTGCATATCAACCAGAGTATCTTTTATAAACTATCATGCTTAAATACCTTTTGAACCAAATATGTATTCCTTCATCTCGCGTGGTTATGGATATTCCTTAATCAACTTAATGAGAGGTCATATGATGTAGTAGGCTAGTTTTAACCTAGTGACAATCTTAGGGGTTAAAACTACAACTTGGGTAATGCTGCTTTTTATCATATATATTGTATTGTAATTAATCCATATTGAGGGATACATCTAGGAACACCCTCCTTGGTTTATCTGAGCCAAAAGTGAAGAGGAGATTACCCACTCCTAGCTATTGGCCCTTAGTCATCCTCAACCTATTGATGAGCCCCTTTTCCCTCTCCTTGATGACACCTCTGGCCTAGGAGATTAGGAAACACTTTAGAGTTTTGGACCCGTGGTTTTGGGACCCAACACTCTGAAATACATGTTGTCAAAATCTAATCTTTTAGTTCATGTTGCAAGTTGCATGATGCTACTTTTAGATTTTACTTGAAATTCCTCCTAAAAACCTATTAAAGGATAAGTAATTGTTGATCAATTTGTTATAGCACCATGCCCTACTCATGCACCCATTGATACATCATTTCTTGATGATCATGTATTACATGTTCATCCTTCCTCCCTTTGGACTATGTTCTTTGATAGTTCTAGATGCATAGTTTGTTTTAAGGCAAGAGTGATTTTCATACCTCTATTGGGTGACCTAATACCCCTCTCCTTTTAGTTTGCACTAACAACACAATTGAATATGAAGCATTATAGCAGATTTGTGTCACCATTTCCTTGAAAGTTATACATGGCAACTCACAACTTGTGGCTGGACAAATAATTGGTGACTATAAGATGAGAGAGGCTAAATTAACACCATACCATGAGATGGCATTCTAATTGCTAGATTCTTTTGATAAATTTACTATTAATGTCATCCCATGCAAAGATAATCAACATGTCAATGCTATGGCTAGTGTTAACTCCTTGATGAGTATGTATGATGATGATCCTCACTTTACATTGATTATTCATAGATTAAAACAATTCACTATACATTTATGCATCCTACATGATTTATGCTACACTTATTGGTGAGGATTGGTTCCATGCCATATATATTTACCTTGACTTGAGGGCATTCCCACCCCAATGTTCTAAGAATATTTTTATCTACATTTGTAGGTCAATCATTAAGAATCTACTTATTGCAAGGGCTCTTTATTGCTAAGGATTTAATGGTTTATTAATTAGATGCCTAAATTATCAAGAGAAATCTATTGCATTCTAAGAGGCCTATGGGGGCATATGTGGAGGTCATGCTAACACCAAGTTACTTGTTCAAAAGATATTATGCATAGAATAATATTGCAGTAAAATTGAAAAAGACTCACATGGATTTGTGAAAATGTGTGCAACATGCCAAAAACATAGTAACTTAAAACAAACACCTACCCATGAGATTCACTCCTATACATCACCATGCTCATTATTTACACAAAGACTTGACTTGGTGGATAAAATTGCACCAACTTCATACAAGGAACATACTTTCATCATCACAACTATTATTTATTTTACAAAATAGGTCAAAGTTGTACCTCTTAAAGCCACTGCAACATCTAGCATTTGCAATTTCACAATGGATAATCTCATTTCTAGATTTGATTTTCCATTGATCATTGTAACTAATAATGAAACATCACTCATGAACAAGGAAGTAAAGAAATTCTTAGAAAAATTTCATACATAACAAAAATGCTCCACGCCATATTATCCACAAGGCAATGTACAAGTTGGGGCCATAAATAAAACAACTAAAAAATCTTATGAAAAATGGTTGATAAACATGGTACAAATTGGCATACACAACTTATCCTTGCATTAAAGGAATATCACACAAGCATTCACACTCCTATGAGATTTACACCTTACTCTTTGGTATATGGTATAAAGGCCATCATACCACTCAAGATTGAGATTCCATTGCAACATGTTTCCCTTTGTGATATTATTGATTATTATATATATTGGGAACATTATTTACATGAGATTGAGACAATTAATGAATAAAGAGTAAACACATTAGATAACATAAGAGTATATCAAAGACAATTAAACAAAACATAAACAAAGGAATTATTTAAAGAGATTTCCAATTAGGTGATTTGGTACTTCGTGCGAACCCTACTAATCCAAATGATAAGAAAGATCTTCATGGTAAATTTTGACCTAATTAGAGAGGATCATTTATTATCACTTCCAGATTTACACAGGTGCCTTTGGCTTATCTACTCTTTATGGGAAATTGATGAAAGACCTAGTTAACATTATGCATCTGTGATGATATTATTGTTGACCACTACATGTAGGGGACATTTATTCACCAATCTTTATCTTTATTTGCCCCATATCATTTCTAAGTCTTATTGTGCCACCTTGCTTATATTGGCAATTGAATTTACTTGCATTTTCACGATCATACATTACCTATTTGCACCTCATTCCATTATCTTGCCCATATGGGAGCCTAATTACTTCAATATGTGCTCTCATGATCACATCTTATTTCATTATGCTTATATGACCTAACCATGTTCTAAGATCCATCTCATCACAATAGGTGGCATCATGCATTGTGCCTTTTCTATCACATTATGTTCCCATGTGTCTACCATGTTCTAAGAGTCACATTGGGGACACCATAACCTCCCCCCATTCTTTTAACCTGTTTTATCACTAAAGACTCACCACATCACCTAATTAATGTGTGCTCATGCTCTTCGATACTACATTAAAGGCATATACTTAGCCTAGTGTCCTATGTATAAGCACATAGGTGTTTTTGGAAATTAAGGGCCACATCACCACTCTCATTTACCTACACTGGGGGCAAACTTATACTCCTTCATGCTTATCTCTAGCCCATATGCTTACCATTTCTATTATTAGAGATGTTTTATGTAATTGTCACATGATGAATTTATCATACTTATTAATTTACATAAATTTATGCTTATATGCTCAATTTATATTTACATTTCATGTATTATTTTTTCCTCTCCTCCAATTCCTCGCATCCTATGGATGCAACTAATTAAAAAGGGGGCATATCACATTGCTAACACTCCTATGCTGAGATTGTAGACAATTACATGTGCCTACATAGAGACTCATCACTGTGTCTAGATAGATCATAATCACATGACATGACAACACCTGATATGCCATGTCATCATAAATTGCTACTGGGTAGAACATCACCATACCACATTCTATACATGTATAAATTTTCTAACCATTCTTTCTCCTTTTCATAATTGTTGACAGTAAAACTAGGCTTGCAATTGTAACTATTTTTACTTAAGTGACATAAGCTACTCATTGCACATCTTTTCTCCATTTGGCAGACTCCCATGGAATACACAAGCCAAGGATGACAAATAACACATATATCTAGTAGGGTCCATTACTTTATATGGACCCAATAGCCAATTTATGTCTAAGTATTTACTTTCATGTATGTTTGTGAGTGGTCACTTAAGTTAAGGTGCATGATCATTTTAGGATTCACATGCACCTCAAAGTGGGGGAAAAATGTAATGGTGAAATTTGCATACCCATGTCAATTCCCAATTAGTTTTGGGACCATTTATAGAAAAGGGCTTAATACAAGTGTATATCAACAAATAACACAATCTCATGTGAAGTCGGTCGTATCTCCCAATCCTTCACCTATCCCCATTTACACATATCCTCACACATTTGGCTATATCTCACTCGTTCCTACACATTATCCCACAGATTTTACATTTATTACACTCCTGATGTCTAGACATTCATTCCTCACATAAATTACCATTCCCTTACTCTAGAATTGATCCCACTCTTGTAGAATTGACCCTTGATTTCACAATTTCAAATCCAAAATTTGCTACTTCTTGTCCATTTTATTTTCACCATGAGATGAATTGGTACACATTTTGCATGATTTAGTGCTATGTAGTGGTATTTAAACGCATCCAATGTGCATTCATTTATCACTGTATATCAAGAACATATTATTCACATTTAACGAGAAATCACTATAGGAATCTTGAATTGGAGCATTAAAGAGAACCTAAATTTGCATCATCATTCTAGAGTATTTGTATGACTGAAAGTTACCATCCTTAATCATTTCCACAACCCTAAAATTGGTCTTTCTAGGGGGTTTACCTAGAAGAACTTGACCCTAAGGATCCAATAACCTCTCCAAGGTATTTTTAATACTACCAATCCTTAATAATCAGTGAGGAGAAGACTTTGAGGCAACTTGAGGAGTAGAGGTGAAAAATCAATTAGATTAGATTTATGGACCACAAGACATCTCCACACCTATGGAAGCAACCCAGATTCACAGATTGGACCCATAAACAATTATGGTCCTACATAGGATACTAGGGGACACACACAACAAATATACCTCCATTTTAATATCAAATTATTAGAATTTGAGCTACATCAAATTTATTTATCCACATTGATTCTAAAGATAAAAGTCCTTATCCATTATATTTAATTTCATTTAATATTTAATTATCTACATATCACGCCCACAACTCTAACAAAGATTAATTTACACTCATATGATTACATTTATTTAATTACGTTGAAGGAGTTCCCTGTAATGCCCACCCTAGTGTGTGCCTTGTGTGCTTTTGATTCATGTGTTATATGTTGTTTTGAGTGTTTATCATTGTATCATTTGATTATTATGCTTTGATGCATTGCACCAAACTTGTCGATGAGGTCTATGGTGCCATCGAGGGGTTCTGAGGGTATATTCTACATGACCATTAAGGTGTTTCCAATGGCATTTTGCTTTATTATTTGGATTTCCAACTATGCATTATGAATTGCATACATTGTGTTCATGTGTGTTAGATTATTGTAGTGCTTCAGCTTCATTGTTTTCAATTGTGTAATAAGTTGGATGGATGTGATGTCTTCAGTATGATTGTGTTAGTTGATTTATGCATGTATGATTTTATGATGTCGATTGATTGTCGACCCATGTTTATGATGCTTATGCAATATTATGCCACGTTGGGTATTATGATGTGCTTCGGTATTTTATGTATGGAGCAGGTATGCCTGATGGTTTACTTGAGTGTGTAGGTAATTACAGGTGTTAACTAATGTGGGAAATGTGGAGAAGGTTGACATGGGACGCTAAGCCATCTCACCCTTATCCTTGTGTTGTGGAAACTCGTGATGTGTGTTTGGTATCACTTGCGTGTGTTTCCCTAGCATTCTTGCACTTTATTTTAAAATGTTTCAAAAAGCGTGTTTTCCAAGTTTTCAGATTAAATTAATGATTTTAATTTGGAAATTGCTATTTTTGCTTTAGCAAAAATGTTTGTTGCATCATTATAAGCTTGCGGAACAAATTTGAGTGATTTCAGTTTAATTCTGAAATTTGATATTTTTCTGTAAAAAGGTAGAAATTGCATTAAATAAGGAAACTGAATGCCTAGTATGGCATGTTTGTACTTTTTGGAATGAGATTGAGTTAAATGGCAATAATCAGTTTGGAATAGTTGAGTTCATTCGACTAACTATTTCCCTATCTATTTGAGTGAATTATTTGGGTGTTTTAAGTAAAAAAAGGTTTATTAATGTGTTATTTGAAATGCCTATATGATTTGCAAAAGAGACATTAAATTATTTAATTGTTGAATTAAATGATTTAGTTGTGCAAAGGCTATAATTTTGAATTGATTGATTAAATCACTAAAATGATTAATTTATTACCAAAAAAAGGAATAGTGTCTTTGGAGGAATAAAAGGAAAAAGACATGTATTTTTCATTATTCTCTTTCTCTCCAAATTTTGCTCTCCTTTGTTTGAAACCCTCTTGCTTGAAAAATGGATATCTGATTGCTTGGAAGGGAGTTTTGCTTGGAATTGCTTGGAGTTTGGATTGGATTCAAGAGCTTGGTGTTTGCTTGTTGTGTGTGGATTGAATCTGACATTCAACCTCATTCTTTTCCTTGGATTTTGCTTGTATTGGAAGGTAAGTTTCTCCAATCTTCTCATTTAAATTATTTTATTTTGTTTCCTTCATGCCACACCATCTAGAATGGTTGAAGATGGCTTTGCTTAGTTGTAGGAAGATTAGAAAATTTATTTCAGTTGTGTATGCTTTTATTTTTATGTATTTTCATTTTTGGAAACATGAAAATACAGACAAAACCTTGGCAAATTTTCTGTGGAAATCCCCAACTCATTTTTATTGCATAAATTGGTTGTTGGGCATGTTATCTATAATGGGTAGTTGTCAAATCATCCATAGCTATTGAAAAACAAAAGTTAGAAAATTGGTCAAACTCTGGTCAAGGTGCCAAAGAAGCTCCAATGGAGTTTTTAGGGCCTTATGGTTATTTTGCACTTTTAGAAAACATGAAAACTGAATTCTATGCATTTCCTTTATGATTTGCTTTGAGGGATGAGTTGACTCCTTCATATTATGTGATTTTGCATCTTGTGAGACTATGTTATTTTTCGAGACATTTTGGTGCATTGAAATCCGTGCCACTTATTTCTCTATTTTTGAAAACCTAAAAATTACTTTATATGCATTTCCTTGATGTTTTAGTTTGTGGGATGAGTTGTCTCCCAATTAGAATGGTATTTTGCATCTTTTGAGAATATGTTGTGTTTTTGTCAAAATTGTGATTTTGTCACCTCAAAATTTGTGTCATGCCCAATTGGTCAAATTGGTGTTATGGGTGTTTAGGAAGAGGTCTAGGGGTAGGAAAGGAGTGGCTTCCATCGTGCGCCACGACCCAAAGAGGTCATTGGAATTTATCGAATGGAAGTTCTAATCAAGAATAACATTTAAACACATTGGGTAATAAAATTTAATAATAAGATCATCTACACCAAACTGCATGTGTTGGTGAAGTGTCCGCCTTGCTTGGGTTTGGGTATAAAGAGCAATCTTTGGTGTAGTGTCTAGTTGCTATGAGGAGGTTATGCCCTCATGTTCTACTGTGAGGTGAGTATTGCCCTCGTTTGACACTCCTTGTCCTAACTACCTAGGTCTCTCTTCCTTCTTCCACCGTCAGAGTTTAACTCGACGTGTGATGTTTACCATGTGATTGCATGTGCATTGAGATGCTTGATTCATGCTTGTATATGTCTATGATGGACTATGATTTATGCCTCATTTGACGTGCATTAAAGGTGTGATTATTTCCCTTATGCTTGAATGTTGTGATGTCATTCTATTATGCTTTGGCAAATGTGTCATATGTTACTTGAATGCAATTGGATGGCAGTTGTACTGTGTTGTTTATATGCATTGTATTGGCAGTTGTGCCATGTGTGTTGTGTGCATTGATTGGCGTGTATGCCATATGTTGCTTGTATACCCTGGATGTGTGAGATGCTCTTAGCGGGTTTGCCATGATCACCTTCTCCGTAGCTTGGGGGTTGCCTAGAGTTGCGTAGACATCTATTGTGCTCGACGATGGTAATATGGTTGGGAGGCAAGCAACATTTCCCCATTGGTCCTTCATGATGATCTTTAGGTGCTAGATGGATTCCTTGATCTTTTTGCAGGTGGTTTACCTTGTGCTTTGTGCCTTGTTGCACCTTGGAGAGCGTGTTGGTTTTGGGTGGTTTATGCACTTGTATTTTATCATTATTGATTATTGTAACCTTTGTAATGTAGGTCTTTTGAGGCCCTTGTAATGAGATGTAATTAACACTTTGAGTTGATTTATGATGTTGGCTATGATTCATCTATGTTTAGGATGAAGCCCTTCGAATATTGTAATTATTGGATATCATCTTGTATTCTTCCACGCCTTGATTTGTGAGGATGTTGGCATGTTTTGATAGATTTTACATGTTAGAATAGATAGCTATGTTAGCATGTTTAGACTCAGTTATTTGATGTTGTATTTGATGTTTATGGATATGTTTGTGTTGGATCATATTCATCCCACATAGGTGGTGAGGATCCTATCTTTTCTTTTGGCATGTGTCGACGTTGGTGTCGAACATGCATAGCCTTTTGTATCGCTTTTGTCTTTTTTGACATGTGGACATAATTGGTTCGACAGCTTAATGTTTTTGGTTAAAATGAATCATCTTTGGCATTGATTATTGTTTTTAGCCTCGTAGGTGTTTTGGTGTCATTTCCATGATGTAATATGCACTCTTGGATTATTCCCTCCTTTGCATTGGGATGTGTGCCTTTACATGAGTTTGACTAGTGACCATTCTAGTTGGTTGAGGAATTGTACCTCCTAGTTGGACTATCCTGTGGGTGAGCGTTACCCTTGTGTTTGGGATGTCTTGTGTCATCATGGAATAGACTAAGGTGGATGTCACCCTCATCCTACTCCATGTGTTCGTGAGGGAGTGAGGTCGTGGACATGTATCTGATCCTCATCATGGAGTAAGCTCCACCTCTCTCTTGGTCATTATGGTGAGTTGTCACATGATGGGTGAAGTCTTCCGCTTGTGCCACCTTGCATTGTGCAATGGTGATGTCTTTTTAGGTGTTGTTGTACATGTTGCAACACCTTGTGTGTGCGTGAGTGCAATGCGACATGTAAATGTTGCACTTGCAAACGTGAAAAATTTGTTGGTTCAGTGTTTGTTCGGCTAATGTCCTGTGTGAAAGCTTGGGGCATTACATTCCCTTTACTAAAATGGATGAGCTAACTTTCCCATCTAACGGTAGAAAATGTATTATAAGGATGCAAGATGATAGGAATATTGGAGACTGTCGGATATGCTAAAAAGATTTCTAACGTGACACGTCCTTAGAAGAGATGGAAGCTGGTCAGATTTTCCATTAGTCTTTCACTAACTTAGTAGATATTACTCGTTAGAGAATGGACTATGCCTACTAGGAATTTAATCAATTTGTTATTGTCCCCTGCCAATAAAGAACTTGAGAATTATAGACTTGTTAGACATGGTTCAAAAAGTTGATCAATGTTTCAATTTATCTCTAGAGAAAACATAAATTTGGATAAAATTGAATGAATATGAGAGATCTATCCATATCTACGGATTCAATTTGTGAAATCTTGAGATCTTTAGTGGCAGTCATTTATTTATTTGATTATGTTTGTTCTTGATCCATGTATACTCTTTAGGTAAGATTCACTTGGATTCAAAATGATTCAGAAGAATTTAGAGGGTCATGTTGTAGTTCTTAAAAAAATCACCAAACAATTAATTCAAATCACATCTAAATTATGTTAAAACCAAAAATATATTATCAAGAAAAAATAATAAAGAAAAGAACTTCAAGCTAAGCTCACTCAAATTTTTAGGGCAACAAGATTTTATGAAGATTTGTTTACTGCACATGGAAGTCTGAATTTTTATATGCAAGGTGAAAAATAATAATGTACATTGTACAACTAGTTGCACATTGAGTTATTTATAAAAGAAGTTCTTAGCTTACTAGTAATCTTCCTCTCCATATCATCATTACATTTACAATGGTCCAAAACGTTTAATCAATTTCTTATAGATACATTGATTATGGATCACGAAGAGTGTGATTTGGATTAGAAAGAATAGCCCAAAACATGGATCAAATTCTTGTCTCCAGGCAAAGATAAAATGGATAAGCATGGCGTTTGTTTAAAAAAAGAATAAAAAACACTATAATACATATGGAACTAGGGCTCTTATGGACTTGGAATAATCTCAAGGAAATTTATTAAGGTACCAAGCATGATGAGTGAAAGATCTAGGCCCCAGATTAGATGTAGTGCAGAGAAAGAAAGCGAGACTAGGCAATGACCATGTCATGATTGTCCATCCCATCCATTCCACAATCTCCCCAAAATAATCAGGGCAACTCACATATTCATACAACCCTCATCTAGGTATCTGGTACCTCCCTCCCCCTTCCTTACTCTTCCTCAAAGATAACAAAACAGAGTTAGCCGAGATGTTGATATACATTCTGGTGAGGAAGATGCCTAATTCTCTCTCTCTCTCTCTCTCTATATATATATATATATAAAGAGAGGTAGAGAGAGGGGCAAATAGATATACAAAGAGAGGTAGAGAGATAGAGAGATAGAGAGGGAGAGAGGAGACAAAGAGATATAGAGAGAGGTAGGGAGATACATTATATATAGAGAGAGAGGGGGAATAGAGAGAGAGTGATAAATAGATTGTGAGAGAGGGATAGATAGGGAGACAGAGAGAGGGATGGAAGAACTAGAGAGAGAAAGATGTATAGAGCAATAGAGAAATTGAGAGAGAGAGAGGTGAGAAAGAGAAAATAGAGAGATAGAGATAGAGATAGAGATAGAGAAGAGATATAGAGGTAGAGAGACAGACGGAGATAGAGAGATATAGAGGAAGATACAAAGATATAGAGAGGAATAAAGAAAGAGAGATAGAGTAGGAGATAGATAGAGATTAGAGGTATAGAGGGATCAAGAGATAGAGAAAAGAGACTAACTTTTGATCAACCATTTAGTTTAGTGCAGTAAGATACAAATAAAGCCTAACAAGCTCACAAAAAAATCATTCATAATATAACACATAAAGTCAAAACCCAAGGAAAGCCCAAACACATGTTTTCTTATACCCCAAATAATATCCTTATCTTTCTATTCCTTGATGTGTCCTCCATTATTTCAAACTCATAGATGTTCCTAAAAATCCATTTCATATTCATTATTCTAGATATTATTTCACTACTTCGATTAAAAAGATTGTTGTTATGGACAACTTAATATTTATTGCTTTGATTTTTTATGACTATTAAAAGGATTTTTTATATATATTAACCTTGGTTATGGGACCAGGGACCCTTCAAAAATAGGGCCAAGCCCATAAGTATGTAACAACAATATAAACATATGATCTTAACCTCCTGCCTAACAGAGTCTGTAACCTACTAGAGGAGTAGGGCAAATTACCTCGGCCCAAACTCCTCACAACATATATTAAAAAACCTACAATCTTCATCATACATCAATCACAGACATCCCAAAAAGAAACAAAGCTAAGACAACATAAACTATCCTACTTATCTGCATCTCCCTCCTCTACGACAATACCTTCTTCATCATAGGCACAAGTGTACAGTGGCTTAGCCTGAGCTGGAACGGCAACTTCAAGTTTTGCAGCAACTCCTTCCATCATCTTCCTGGTTTCCAGAACGTTTAACAAGATGTCATGTAAGTGACCCAATGAGGCTTCATGGTTCTCCCATGCTTGATTAGATGACTCCACCAAATATTCTTGTGTCAACACCAAGGTAGCAACCACAGACAACGTAGTAGCCACCACTATGGATTGCGCTGCACCAAACACATTTCAGCGGCCTTTGGATGTTCCTGGGTCAAGTAGCAGGTGGGCCATGGCTTCACGAACATTGACTCCCTCCTGACCGTCAACCTCCTTAGCAACCTTAAGAAGACAAAACAACTATTCATGTAGAATAGGATTCTTTATCTCCTTCTTGATACAATTTAGAAACCCTTCCAGAGCTACCTCTGCCAGGATCTTCTACATTCTCTTCCTCGGAGTGTACCTTCTCTTCATTCTACCACCCACTGATTTGTTGAAAATAGAGTGGGGTAATTATCTGTGGCGAGGAGCTTGAGCCTTCACCTCTTTATCTTTTGAGTCTGAGCTCCCAGCCCCCCCAAAATCCATCACTACACCCAGAGACCACACACAACAAAAGCAGAGAAAGGAAACCGCCATTGATGCTTCTCGAGAAAGACAAATTGCCTTCTACAACACTCCACCTCCTTGAAATAATGATGATCTGCCAACCTTCCTATCTCACATGTCTCGGAGCTCGCCATCTCACTTCATGATTACTCCTATTATGACTCTTTATTGTTCTATCCCATTATTGGGAGGGTGAGATTTGATATCTCTCTGTAGAATATGCAGTAGCTCTTAGGGTATTCTTCCTTCCACACCCAACCTTGAGGGAAGCCTCTAATGATCAAATTGACTACAAAGTTAGCCACCTAATTTGTAGCTTTATTGCCTAATCTTCTGATGTGAGAGATCTTAAAACTATTGAAAAGAGAAGTGAGCCTTATATTCTCCTTCACAACCTGATCCAGTCTCCAATTCTTAACTGACCCCCCCTTCACCTGATCAATAACCACCAAAGAATCCCCCTCCACCCAAATTGTAAGCCAACCTTTCTCAAGGGAAATATGTAATCCTTTCCACAAGGCGGTAGCTTATGCCATGTTGTTTGAGTCTGTACCCATATCTAAGAGAAGAGACCAAGGGGTTTCCCCTTGTGGTCTCTGAAAATCCCCGCACACCCAGCCTTGCCTGGGTTGCCTCTAGTCACCCTGTCAAAGTTCAGTTTGATCCAACCTTCTTCAGGGCTTACCCAAACTACATTCTAGTTGGAAAGTAAAGGGAGGGAGGTGGAGCTATGACAATCCACCTAAAACAAGGCCATTCATTTGCTAGGTAACTTTCCTCTATCAGAGTCGACCACCCATCTCTTTGATGAATTTCACCCAGTTCTCCCAGGAGACTTTCAACAACATCCCACACCATATCCACACCTCTTTCTTGTCCTTGAAAAACTCTCATGTTTCTCTCCAGCCATAGGTTCCATACCAGGAGGGAAGGAAAAACCTCCCAGATCAGCTTCAGCCCTTGACTTTTGCATCTGAACTTCCAAAATTCTATCAGCTTTGAGAGGTTGTATGGCATGACCCAACTGAGATTCCATTTGCTTAGAAATCTATTCCACAGGGACCCAACAAAATTGCAATGGAGGAATAAATGAGCATTATCTTTAGAATCTGCCTTGCATAGAGCACACTGAGAAGGACCTAGCCTACCCAATCACATCAACCTGTCCCAAGTGAGAGCCCACCCCTTACAAGCTAGCTATAAGAAAGCACTGGCCTTAGGCAGCCCTAGATGATTCCAAATTTTGCCTGCTATTCGATGCCAGCCTCCCCTGCTTGTAGGAAGAAGCCTATTATAAACATCTCTGATTGTTGCCTAGCCTTCTCCACTACCGTTCCATACCAACCTGTCCTCTTCCTCAATTATAGGCTTCCTCTTTAGCAGGACTCTGACTTCCTTCCATCTTGAATCCAACTCCTCATTCAAGAGACTTTGCTTTCGCTACCTTTTCTTACCTTCTTCCTCAATGATGTAATTCTGAGTTCCGGGGCCAAAAAGATTTTCCATGGCCAAACCAACTTGAGAGAAATGATCAATCTTAAGAAGGGGTTTGTCTTGGATCCATGGGTCTCTCCAGAATCTGGCCTTATTCCCTCGGCCCACCTTCCAAACCAGATCTGGTCTCAAAATCAGGTTGTAAATCCCCAATAAGTTCCAAACACTCGAGCCTTTAGGAAGAGATACCTCCTCATCAAAAAGGTTATCTACATTATTTTGGAGATATTTGGCTTGAAGTACCTTGCTCCACAAATAGTCTTTTTCCTCATATATCCTCCAAGCTAGCTTTGCCCCCAAAGCTTTATTGACCCTTTTGAGATTTCTAAACCCCAGAGCGCCAATGGCTTTGGGTTTGCACACCTCCTCTCACTTAAATAGATTATATTTGAAACTCTCCTCTATCCCTTTCCACAAAAAAAACCCTCTGAGATTTCTCCAGAGTCTGGGCAACCTTGCTAGGCAACTGGAATACTGACATTGTATATATTGGGACAACAACCAAAGAGGCCTTGATCAGCGTTATCCTGCCAGCCAACCTCAACCACTTCCCCTTCCAGAAGGCCATCTTGTTTTACATACTGTCCACCACCTTCTTCCACTCTAGCTCAGAAGTTCTTCCCTCCACTAGCAACATGCCTAGATAGTTGTTCGGGAGAGAGTTCACATTGAAGCCCAAGATCCTTTGAATTGCCAAAGCTTCTAAACAATGGTCTTTAAGAAAAAAGATACAAGACTTACTTGAGTTGATCCTTTGACCTATGGCCTACTCATAAAGCTGAAGGATTTTCCTATATCCCCTAGCCTCGCTAGTCGTTGCCTCTCCGAACAGAAGAGTATCATCTACAAATTGTAGATGGGTTAGATTGGGGCACCCTCCTGAAACTTGAAGACCTTTGATCGAGCCTTTCCCCATCGCTTCCTTGATTGCATAGATCAAAGCTTCAGACATAATTAGAAAGAGGAAAGGTGAAAGCGGAGCCTAAGCCCTCTTTTTGCTGGGAAAAAATCCATGGCACTACCATTAATCAGAACTGTTGGAAACAAGGCAGATAACTGAGAGGGGGGGGGTGAATTAGTTATCTCTAAATTTCTTTAACTTTCTTTTCTTTTGTTAACTTAAAATTTAGTGTAGCATCATACTATATAAGCATATGTGATCATAAGAACAGAAATAAAATCAACACATATAACACAAGGATTTTTACGTGGAAAACCCTGTTAAGGGAAAAACCATGGGGTGACTAACCCAAGATTATATTCTCTGTTAAAAGAATAAAGGAGTACAAAATGGCACTTGCCAATTAGGGCTCACTGCCCGAGCACACTGCTCATAAGAGGCACACTACCTACAAGAACTTAGAGAAGGTAATTAGATGTTTGAACTGAAGAGAAGCATCTACAAATGCAAGAGTTCAGTTTTGGTTAGGCACAATACACTGATTTGATGCACTTCATTCTTCCTCTGCTTTTAATACTATTGCTCTGTCACATACCGGACTTGATCTACAGCTTCCACACTTGTCCCTGCTTTTCTTCACACTTATTACTTCACTTCACTTTTTCCACACCCTCCATACTGGAATCCATCTGGTATAAATATCCGCATCAAGGATTTCATCAACTTTCTAGTCGGCAATAAGAACACTCAAGATATTTACAAGTTACTGATCTGTCGGCTGAATCCATGCTTGATTTGAAATGTGTATCAAAAGCATAGGCATAGAAGTCATCAATCATGTCAGCCAACAATGTATAATCCCCCAAATAGCTTGATCAACACCTTTTACTCATCCGGATTGAGGTCTGATGCTCTGCCGGTTAGATCTTCCTTTGTCTGCTCTTCTTGACTGGAACTCGATGCTCAGATGCTCGTATCTTTTTCATTCTTTAATACTGGATGCTAAATCTCTAAAATATAGTAGTCATGATACTCCTATTGACTTATCCAAGTCCACAACTTGCTAAGTTACACCATCTGAGAGATCCGGACCTGATTGTCAGACCTTGTTGCATACTCTGTTCTTGTTCACTGGACCAAAACAATCTTCAATCTAACTTCCGGTATAGGCATACTATATACTATGGATGTGTGGGATAGACTTTGTTGCCATCAATGACAACACTCATGAAGCCACACAGTGTCTCTTGCCAACAATCTCCCCCTTTGGCATTGATGGCAACACTTAGTGAAAAATGGCTAAGTGTCGCAGTAAACTCCCCCTTGGTTGATGGTCTGTCTTTTGCACTATTTTACGAGAGCCCCCTCTTAGTTGGATTTCACATTTTTCACTACTCCTCACTCCCCCTTTGACATCAATGGCAAAGGGTGGAATCTGTACACCAAAATTTGCAAAAATTAACCTATACATAGCCGCATAAGTATATATATATGTTATACTTACATATACTTAAGTATATCTGCAAAAGTGGCCTTCAATTGTACAAATTCTGTGGCCCAGCTCTGGTTCATCCTGTCCAAAATGGAGATGTAACCACTCAACAAAAATGCATATGCTTTTGCCCTTTTTAAATCTGTCGGATCACTGGTCCGGGCTGTGGTCTGGGCATATGTCAAGGCCTCATGTATTGCCTCTAACTTATGGATAATTATCCCTCTGAGTTCACTCATCCTATTTATTATATCCTTCTTTTCTTTGTTCAACCTCTTTATTTCATTTATGATGACAATGGCCTGGCATTCTTGATTCATTAAGGATGTAGTGAGGGGATCAAAATTCTGCGATAAACTTGACAGTTTACCTTCTTGTTCTTTCACCTTCTTTTCAATATCCTCTGTCACTTTGGGCCAAGATAGGCAAAATTTGTACAAGTCCCCACCATCTTTAAGAGCATTTTCAAGGCTCTTAATTCCAATGTCTAAAGTCCTCCTGTCATTAGTAATTAGTCCTTGCACCTCAGAGAATCTCTTTCCCAAAAACTCCTTCCGAACCTTTGCTTCTACTAATTTCTTTAAAGAATTAAAATGAGTACCAACAGAATTGACCAAAGATTTTAAGTTACTAGATGGAGAGGCCGAAGGATCCTTTTGGAAGGATGGCATGATCTTCTCCAACATCCTGGATGCAATCTCCAACAGCTCACAGTCTTCCATGTGAGATTTCAGGAGTTTTTCTTTTGCTTTGGCTTGAGCAAAAGATGCTATTTTCATTGTCTGGACCGGAGAGAGAGAGAGAGAGAGAGAGAGAGAGAGAGAGTCAAAATTTAGTGGTCCTTGAAATAGCTCAGGTTCATCTATCTCCATCATTTCTTTGTTCAAGAATTTCTTCACTACCTCTGCAGTGTCTCTTGCCGGAGATTGAGTTTTCTTTTCTTTTGGGATCTCAGAACTGTCATCATAGGTTTGCTCTGCTTGTTCTTCTTCTTTTCCCTTGACCTCCTCTTCTTGAATCACTTTCTCCTCTTTTCTTCCTTCTCCTTCAGCTTCAGAGACTGGAATGTCTATCACACCTGCAGTGGGATCCGGAGGAGAGATTGCACCTAAGTTTGCTGCTTCAAGAACTTCCTCTTCCAGAACTGAGGAGTCTAAGTTCTCAGAGATTTCTTCATTTATTTTCTTTAGTCCTTCGACATCCTTGTCAGAAGTTTCTTCATTGATTGCTTTTAATCCTTCAACATCCATGGTAGAAGGTTCTTTATATGTTTCTTCTACAATGGGAAGATTGAATCTCTTCAAGGCATTCTAGAGGATATCTTTTGTTTCACTTGCTACTTGGTCTGTTTCTCCAAGCATGAGTTTATTCATTCTTGCCTTACTCTGGAACTCATCCTTACAATATTTGAAAATCATGTTCATTTATTTTAGAGTGATGGAAGGATAGAGCTGAATTGCTATTTGCTCCCGAATCTTTAGGTCTTTTGCCTTTGCATTATCTTTTCTTGGCTCAAGTACTTTTTCTAGACTCTTAGGAATTAGTGATATTATTTCAATGAAGGCTTTATTGTAAATGTTCAAGTACCTGACAGTAGCTTCTTCCAACACTCTCTTGTCAGCATCACTGTATTCATCATAGAATTCAGTCACCGGCTACAGGTTTCCATCCACAGTGACTGCCTTGATGATGTCATCAATGGAAAGAGTGGGCTTTTCTACAAATTCTTCTGCCTTTTCTTCCTTATTTTTACTGGCAGAGTATTCTCCAGATGTTTTCTTCTTCTTCATTTTCTTGATTTCCTCATCAGATTCTGTTTCTTCATCGTCTTTGAGGTTTGTGTATGACCTTGTGGCTTTGGTTTTTGTCCTCTTTTCTCCTTTTCTGGATGTCTTGACTTCCAGTTTGGTGGCCCTTGAGCTTTTAGGAGTGGCAGGTGTAGAGCTCTTGGAGGATCTAGTCTGGGAGGAGGCTTTTATAGGAACACTTCCTTTCTTTGCTTCTTGTTTCTCTTTCTCGGCCTTCTCCATTTTCTCTCTGTTTGCATCTATTGCCTCTTTTGATATGCCAAATCTTTTGGCAATTTCCTCGACTTCCCTTCTAACTTTCCTCTTTATCTTCGGTTGTCTTGGCTCAACATGTATTTTTACACTTAGTTCTTGAAAGGTTCCAAACCTTTCTGCCTTAGGGTCCTTGGGCTGGCTCAACAGGTGTTGAATATGCAGTTCCAAGATTTTCTCATCAACCTCGTATCCCATTGGCATTATCCATAATGTTCTGGGCTCAACTGCCTCCATTAGACATTGGTCAGTGTCAACCATGAAGCACACTGTATCCTTGTATTTTTCAACTATAGATTGAGGTATTCTCTCTCTGGCTTGCATCTTGCTTTAGAAGTTCTTAAAATAACCCCATAGAGCTATGTTTTGAGCTTTAGCATCACCAAGTCCATACATATAGTCTCTAATCTAGATTGCCACTGGTTTATCATTTTGCCATACCCAACCATTTGATCCGGGTAGCTCATTCATGTAATAGAAGAATAGACACAGTATTAAACAACCATACTTAAAGGAGTTCTTATCCTTATTGATCTTCTGCAGGTTTTCTAACATTTGATTTAAGAGAAGATCACATAGGTCATAATCTGCATTCTCCCTCAACATCTGATATGCTGCATATATTGCAGTCCCATACACAGAATTCTCCCTGCTAGAATGATAGATCTTATACCCAATTATCATTGAGGCAAATTTGACATCCGGATCTGTGATGTCATCTATGGTCATTGCTCTCTTGTCAAACTTAGATCTGGTGGCTTCAGTTACTGTCTGGTTCTTGACCGATTTGAATGCAGGTAATCCACCAGATGAGTGTAGTCCAATTACTGCCTTGATGGCATCTTTTGTTATCTTGAAGGGCCTCATTAACCACATGAAATTATCATGCATCCTGCTTAGGACATACCGGACCCAATCATCTTCCGCAAAACATGGAAAGTGTATGTAGTGTCCAAAGTGTTTATCCCGGAGAGCCTTGTATTGAGGTTTGAGTTCAAAACTATCACCTATTAGTTGTTTGTGATAGATGTCCATCAATTTAGAGTCTCCAAATTCCTCAATGTTGGCATGAATATAGACCCTAACATCTTCTGCATGCAATACTCCATGCAGAATGCTAGAAAATGCGCCTAAATGATCAACTGCTAAAGATTTATAGGGATGTTTCTTGAATTTAGGGCATGACCTATCAGTGATCTTAACAACCATTGGAGTAGCCATCTTGCAAAAGATTCAGAGAGAGATTTTCAGAATAGAAGTACCTTTTTACGCTTTAGGGTTTGAAATAGGATCCGGAACAAATTGTTGGTTGAGTTCAATTTTGCAGTTTGATCTTTGAGTGAGTTGTAGAAACTTTGATGTAGAACTCTTCTTTTCTTCTTCTCGAATGCAAATGTGCAAATAATGAGTGAAGGAACCCTTGTAACCTTGCTCAAACCCTAATTTCCTTTTGCAATAAATGCACAACATAAGTTATCCAGTTGCCCTATTTTGAGAGAGATCTTCTTGAATCACTGTGCTGAACTTAGAATCATTGTCATTGAGGATTGACAATGTATCTTCTTTTCTTCAATCATGCCAGGGATCCATAGATCAAAGTATTTCAATTTTGAATCATATCAGATTTGTCTGTGAAAATCCTACTTTACCGGATGGCTATCAAACCGGATCAATTTTGAACGATTAAACTTTTGCAAAACTCCATGCGGATCTTTCATATTTTTACCGAGGGTTATTTAGATATTTTTCTGAGAACCCTTTAATTCGCAGCATTCCATGTGCCAATTTAGGCACTAATTGACTGGCTGGGGGAATTTATTTTTCTCTGTGACTCCCCCTAAGCCAGAGTTCATCTGTTTAGTTTCTGGAAGGAATATCCATCCCTAATATTTTCTGTACTCTTCTTCACCCAAATCTTGCTCATCTCCCTTTGAACTTCATCCGCATTCACTTTTCCTTTACCCTTTATCTTGTTTTTTATTATGATGCACTGGACCCTTTTTATCCTAATTTTTACTTCTGCAGAATTTGGCAATATGACCGGATCTATTGCAATTGTAACAAACAACATTTCTTTGCATATTGGATTGATATCCTTTTGATCTGCATTGATTAGCCATATGTCCCATTCTATTGCATGCAAAGCATCTACCATTGAATGAATTGTTTATTTGCATATTTCTGCATTCATGAGATTTGTGACCATACCTTTTGCAGTTGAAACATTGTCTGGAAAAGGATGGATTAGTCTGATTCATTCTCCTTCTGCACTGAGTTGCTTTATGATCGAAATTGTTGCAATTGAAGTAGTATCCATTGAAGGATGAATATCTTTGAACATTTGGTTGCCTGATCGAAGATCTTCTAGGCCTGTTTCTTTGATTTCCTGATCCAAAGTTCTTCTGACCAGATCCAGAGCTTTCACCTTTCTCATATCCCAAGCCATGCTTATCATCTACCCTCTTTTGGCAGCTTTTCACATAGTTTATTTTTCTCATTCAGATATTCATTAGTATCATTGTCTTCACTCTGATTGGCTAGTTTTTGAAGTAGTTCCTTTCTCTTTTTTCACAGAGATACTAAGTTTTTCTTTTAACTCATTTATGAAATCATCAGCTTCTGTGAGTCTTTCTCTCAAATTATTGACTTCAGAATGAGGATTGTTCAAGATCATCTAGGGCAAATTGAAGTTGTTCCTTCATACCATATATATCCATTGAGATTCCCAAATCTTCCTCAAGCTGTTAGACTTTGTTTAGAGGAACTTAGCTATGATACCAATTGTTGGAAACAAGGCAAATAACTGAGAGGGGGGGTGAATTAGTTATCTCTAAATTTCTTTAACTTTCTTTTCTTTTGTTAACTTAAAATTCAGTGCAGCATCAGATTATATAAGCATATGTGATCATAAGAACATAAATATAATCAACACACATAACACAAGGATTTTTACGTGGAAAACCCTGTTAAGGAAAAAACCACGGGGTGACTAACCCAAGATTGTATTCTCTGTTAAAAGTATAAAGGAGTACAAAATGGCACTTGCCAATTAGGGCTCACTGCCCGAGCACACTGCTCACAAGAGGCACATTGCCTACAAGAACTTAGAGAAGGTAATCAGATGTTTGAACTGAAGAGAAGCATCTACAAATGCAAGAGTTCAGTTCCGGTTAGACACAATACACTGATTTGATGCACTTCATTCTTCCTCTGCTTTAATACTATTGCTCTGTCACATACCTGACTTGATCTACAACTTCCACACTTGTCCCTACTTTTCTTCGCACTTATTACTTCACTTTTTCCACACCCTCCATACTGGAATCCATCTGATATAAATATCCGCATCAAGGATTTCATCAACTTTCTAGTCGGCAATAAGAACACTCAAGATATTTACAAGTTACTGATTTGTTGGCTGAATCCATGCTTGATTTGAGATGCGTATCACAAGCACAGGCATATAAGTTATTAATCATGTCGGCCAATAATGTATAATCCCCTAAATAGCTTGATCAACACCTTTTACTCATCCGGATTGAGGTCTGATGCTTTGTCGGTTAGATCTGCCTCTGTCTGCTCTTCTTGACTGGAACCCGATGCTCAGATGCTCGTATCTTTTCCATGCTTTAATACCGGAGGCTAAATCTCTGGAATACAGTAGTCATGATACTCCTTTTGACTTATCCAAGTCTGCAACTTGCTGAGTTACACCATCTGAGAGATCCGGACCTGATTGTCGAACCTTGTTGCATACTCTGTTCTTGTTCATCGGACCAAAACAATCTTCAATCTAACTTCCGGTATAGGCATACTATGTATTGCGGATGTGTGGGATAGACTTTGTTGCCATCAATGACAACACTCATGAAGCCACACGATGTCTCTTGCCAACAAGAACAATATACGTGGCCGAGGAGATGCAGCTAAGGACCCAATCACACCATCCATCACAAAAACCCATCTTCTTCATGATTTGTATCAAGAAATCCCACGAAACTCGGTCATATGCTTTATTCATATCCAACTTCAGGATCATACCTTCTTTGTTTCTTTCCTTTATGGAGTGAATGGTTTCGTGGGCTAGGATGATTCCATCGAGGATTTGTCTGTTCTTCAAGAAGCCGCTCTGTTCATCCCCCACTGTTTCCTCTAAGCATTGCTTTAGCCTTAATGCCATTGCTTTAGTTACTATCTTATAAATACCGTTGCAAAGAGCAATCGGCCTGAACTCATCAAAATATTAGGGGTCCTTAACTTTGGGAATTAAGGCCAGGAAAGTTGAGTTCCACGCTCCCATCATTGTCCTTCTTTGGCTACCCTCCTCTGCCGCCTGCCATACATCTTCTCCCACCATATCTCAGAACTTCTGAAAGAAGTCGATCTGAAAACCATCAGGGCTAGGGGCCTTCATCGCTCCTAGGGAAAAAGTTGCCCTACAAATTTCTTCCTTAGAGAAGGGGGCCATCAGTTGGTCATTTTTGTCATCTACCACCACTTTAGGAACGGACTCTAGGATTCTTTGTTGGGCCTCTATCGATCTTTCATTCTCCCTTCCAAGCATACCTTTAAAGAAACTCAGACCTTCCTCCCTTATGGAGTCCATATCCTCAATTACCAAACCACCGAGGAGATGGATCTTGAGGATTCTGTTTATGTTCCTTCTAATATTGGTGTGGAAGAACTTAGTGTTTTTGTCTCCCTCCTTTAGCCATTTGACTCTTGATTTCTGGAGCCAGAAAATTTCCTCCATCCTCAGCAATCGCTGTTGCTCCTCCAACAAACATTTTTCCTTTTCCCTAAGAGCCTTTGTCATGCCTTCCTCGGATAGGCTCTTTTCCACCTCAACTAGTTCCTCCTCTGCTTTGAGTTTGGCCTCAAAAAGATTCCCCATAACCTGCTTATTCCACAATCTTGCAGCTTTTTTTGTTTCTTAAAGTTTCTTGAAAATCACGTATCGGAAGTTGCTCTTGAAACCCTTGCTCTACCACCCTTCCAATTCTATCTTGAAATCTGGGTGTTCATATAAAAAGGCCTCCATTTTGAAGGGAGGACGCCTAGGTCTTCGACTTTGGGTAATGAGGAGCCTAATAGGCCAATGATCCGAACCTCTGAACTCTAATACCTCTGTTACAAACTGGATAGGGGATAAAAGCCAATCCGAATTGACTAGGAATCTATCAAGTCTTCAAAGGATATTGTCCTCTCCACTGCCCCTGTTTGACAAGGTAAACCATTCGGCCCTAGGGGCGGATGTCTACAAAGGACATTTCTTCACAGAACTATTAAAAGGATTTTTTTATAAATATATTAAAAACACACAATTTTTTTTTTTTTTATTAACCTCAGTAAGCACAAAACGAATAAAAAATATCAATTTCAAGAAACACGATCTAATAGAATGCAATCGTGGTTCACTTAAAGACACACTAATTGAACTCCCACAACTCTTGGGTGTACCCATTGCACACCAAGGTGCAATTGCTAGTTAACCTAATCTTGATAAGATAATTTATTTAAGGGTGTGTATTTTCCCTCACAAATAGCTAAAAAAACCCGTCCTTTGAAAGAAGGCACACCTTTTCCAAAAATGCCCAAGGGAAATCCAGGATACCGGACTTGAAAAACTCATTAAACTCTTCCTAAGAATTCTCCATCGCCTTTTTTTTTGGGGTTCGAAGAATAAGGAAGAAGGCGTTGATTTGATTGGGGAGAGATTCGGTGGTGAGTGCACTATGCATTAATTCTATTCCTTCTCTTTTGATTTCTTCTCTTGTTTTACGTCTACAAGAAGTCCAAGAAGAAGAAAAGAATGCGAAAAGATTTCTGTGCTTGCTTTCATCCCTATCTGTGAAAACCCACATCTGTTTCATAAATGAAGATGGGATCAGGAGGATCCAGTGTTGTTGGTAAGTAATGGCAAATTGGGTATCATTTTAATGGTTCTTTTTTCTAGTTATATTTATAACTTGGGTTAGTAATGGATATGTGGGTGTGTACTGTGTACTGCCCGGTAATTTCCTTAAATTGGGCTTGTAATGGATGCGTGTACTTTGTGGTGCCCAGGGCTTATGATGGATATGTAGGTGTGTACTATTTAGTGCCTAGGGCTTTCATTAATTTGGGCTTTTAATGGATGTATGAGTGTGCAGTGTGTAGTGCCCAGGAATTTCATTAATTTGGGCTTGCAATGGATATGTGGGTGTATACTGTGTAGTGCCCAGGAATTTCAGGTTATTGGAAGAACTGGAGAGGGGGGAGAAGGGCATAGGCGATGGAACTGTGAGTTATGGAATGGATGACAGTGATGACATATACATGCGTTCATGGACTGGTACCATCATTGGTCCTCACAATGTATGCGGTTCTTTCTCCTTTTTACTTTTGTTGACTTGGTTCCATTTGTGGCTTTGTTGATCGATCTTTGATTTGGTATTTGCAGTCTGTGCACGAAGGTCGCATCTATCAGCTCAAGCTGTTTTGTGACAAGGATTATCCTGAGAAGCCACCAACCGTGAGATTTTATTCAAGGGTTAACATGACATGTGTCAATCAGGAGACCGGTCTGGTAAGAACATCTATATTCATTTACTTGTTTATGGGTCTGTGCAGGCACCTCAGTTTCTCTATTTGTTATGTGTCAACTAGGTTTTTATATTTTGATTTCATGCCAGTTCTATATTTCTTATACTAAATTTAGAATATCTATAGCGATTTGTTTATGGGTCTGTCATGGTAATTTTCACTGCAAAATTATTTGCCTTTTGAATTAGACAAGTTAGATTTTGACTAACTTGTTAGTTTCATGTTTCTTTACAATTTGGAATTATACCATGTCATATGTGCCTTCCTCTTTCAAGGCTTTGTTTTATATTCATCTTCATAATCTATTAACATCTTGTTACTTTGTTATTTCTTTCCATGAATTTGAAATTTTTACTATGTTATAAGTTCTTACTATTTCTAGGCTTTTTTCTATATTCTCTAATTCATCTTCAGAGTCTATCAGCATCTTGTTTCTTTCCTATTTATTTTCATAATTTTCCATTTTGTTTCTTGCTTCTCACATCTCCTTAAATTTGTGGGTGTGTGCACTTTCGTTTATATGATATGTTCAGCTGGCTATGGATAAGAGCTTAAAACATCTATGAAGCAATTATGCTATTTTTGTTATTCTTGTAGGATGATTCCGTAACCAGGTTGCCTAGTCTAGGACAATCTATACATAATCCATGATAGAGAAATTCACCACAGCCGAGATTTCAACTTGGGCATAAAAATGTGCAGGGTAATGTTTAAGCCCTAGGCATCCACCTCACCAGCTCAAACTAGAAAAATATCTTGTTATAGAGAGGCCTCTTAACAAAACATGACCTTAATTTTGTTGTCGTTATTTCCATCCAGAATGTTGGATGTAGGGTTACTCATAGTTTCTGGACTCTATGGGTAACCTGTGTCAAGTGAGTTCTAGTGGAGTCCTGCTGACTTGATTCGTGGGAACTGGAACTCAATAATAAAATACCCAAAAACAAATGATTAAAACCCATAAAGCTGTTATACTGCTTCACTCTTCCTCGTTTCAACATTTAAATTTCTGATTTATGCAGCACCCGCTAGAGTTGAAACAGGTCTGCATCATGGAGAAATTTCTTTTAGTGATTTTGGTCAATATTTTCACCTTGGATGATTAGAATTGTTTTTGTGTGATAGTGTTGTTGATTTTTCTAGCTCAGTTTGGAACTTCTGCACGGGTTTAGTGTGAATGTGCAGGATATAGTTTGAATTATTTCTATTTTGTAATTCACTTTAGTGATTAAAGTGAAATCTTTATTTAGTTAATTAAGTCTAATAAAGTGTGAAAACACTAATGACTTAGACTTATCTTCCGAGTCATCTCTTGTGTGAGAAAAGGTTGCTTTCTTTTTGAGAGATAAGATCGCTTTATTGGAGGATTAGTTATTCAGACTGTCTTTCGAAGGACTGAAAGACTAAGTTTTGCGAAGGACTGGAAAACTGAATTAAACTCGGTACAGTGTAATAATTCCGTGCTGCTGTGAGTAACATCAGTTGTGGAGGTTGCTTTGTAAGTTTCGGGAGGAATGTGAAGCAGGTTACTGGTTTAAACTGTTTGTACTTGTGTTCATCATTTCTGCTGTTTAATTTCGATGTTTTGTATGTTTAATTCAATGTTGTTGAGCATTAGGAAATTATACATCTTGATTGGAATTTGAACAAGTGTATGAGGTTTTGCCATTTTCTTTGGCTGAGTCAGACTCTTTACTGTGATTTAGTTTTTTTTGGGTAAATATTGGGCGAGGTTATGGCTTGGATTTAACTTAGTGTGGGGTAAGCTTGGACTTCAGTCACAAGATTTAAGAATGGGTGGCAAATGCGCTGCATAATTGTTATATCGCAACAGTGCCACATCACTTGGAGCTATGGGCCACTTTATTGTGGTGAGGGGATTTGATCTGGATCTAAATGAATCTCTATGTGTGACTCTTTTTATTGATTAATATGCAGAGCATGCATCTCACTCTATTCAGAAATTTCATTTTCTTCAATAAATGATATTTGTTCAAGTTTCTCCATTCTTGGTATGGCCATATAACCTTGATCATTTCATTAAACTAAATATATGATTCAATATACTAAATAAATAGGACAGTTTTATTATGTAAAATAATAAACCAATATTATCTGAAGTCAAATTTAAATATTTTATCCTAGTTGCCTGGTAGAAAATGATATGGGAAAGATATCGACTACTAATGATGTAGGAAAACACAAGATGGTCCATTGGACCTGGAAAACACTCAGTCTGGTGGAGTCAACTGAAGCCTTAGATAAAAGCTTCCTGCCTCCAGACCCCCCAGACCTGTATTGGATATTTTCATATTTTTATTTAGCTGTATTCAATACATACCAAATTTGGGGCCAAAAGGAAAATTGAACTGCTGTTCTGTGATCCTTACAGTCAAATTTGTACCAAAACACACATTTAGTGGAAAAGAGCTATGTTGCTCATTCAGGTTCGGGTTCCGCAATTTGCTTTTCCAGGGCTTGATAAGGCTGGGTTCGGTTGTATATATATTAATATATATAATAGTAAAACATGAGACATATTTTTTATCCATTTATATAAATATAAATAAGAAACATATATAGTTATACACGTATATATGTGTATATACATACATACGTATATATTGATATGCTACTTGCTGCCTTGGGGGCAGCTCCCATAACATTGACGAAGAAAATTTAAATTGGTACTCATTAACAGGTCTGACCCTTGGGAGTGGAGCTTCCAAGCTTTTGGATTGTGGCATGCAGGCCAAATGCTATAGAGCATGCAGGCTCACCAGAATTTACAAGTTTAAATACATCAATGAAGTTTAATCTTCCTACTCATTATCATTGGGGCTAAGTCCTCTCATATCATTGTGTATAACATATAGAAAAGCTTTTGTCAGCTCTCTTAATCGACTGTTCTGATCCTTTGTTAGTATCGACACATTCTTCTCCAGGTGCATCCATAAATCACCAAGGGAGCATGTAATGAGTCCTCTTCTTAGCAGTTTTGCCACCTTCATTTCAGTGTTTTCTTCTAGCGCCTTAAGCGGGAAGACTATGCCGATGCCATCGTTGCTTTCGATAAGTCATACTCTTCAATGGCTGTGAGGGCCTCACTTTTGTATTTCCGTTGAATGTAGTTAGCTGCTTTTAATTTGGCTTAGCTTTTATCTCAAAAGATATCAATGGTATTGGATAGGAGGATTTCTATGAAAAATTGGTTGTGCCTATGTGCTTCCTGCCTATCCAATACATTGTTTTCAATGACTGCTTGAAGTGCTTCGAGCGCATGTGATGAGCCAATACAAAAAATCCACCCCAACTGCTTGGGAATGGGTAAGTCTCTGCAGTCACAGAGATTCAATAGAGATATTCTGTGAGCCATGTTTATATTTAGGGAGACGAGAGAAAATTTCCCCTTTTAAGTCTGGCGTTGTGATTTTCTGCCAATCTTTTTAGGATTAGGTTACTTCTCAGTTCAATGGTTCAGCCCATGATGTACTGGATAAGATATTGCAGGTTATTCCTGTAAATCGATGCCAATCCATGTGTATGAACTATCTGCCATGATGATTTCTTTGGTCTGGTCAATTGTGTAGTTTGCTAATGTGTCCGCCGTTCTATTTGCTTCCTTGTAGCAATGTTGGAATGAGTAATTGTCCATTTTACCCAAAATTGGCCAAGTTTGTGCTAGAATGTCATCAAGATTCCAATTAGAGGTGTTTCTCTTAAGCACCGCATTGATAGTGATCAAAGAGTCACCCTCAATATCAATGTTGCGTATGCATTTACTTTCACACATTTTAAAACTGACTAGGAGTGCCTGGAACTCAGCCTCATTGTTAGTTCCTGGCTGCAGTTTTTTGGAGATTGCATCAATAAGCCTGCCATTCTCATCATTGATTATACAACCGGCACTGGATGACCTCGGGTTACATCAGGAGGCTCCATCAAAATTAAGTTTTAATCCGCCTTTTGGGGGTGGATACCATTTTAATTATTTATTTATATTGGTAAAACAAGAAACATATTTTTTATCCATTTATATAAATATATAAATATAAATAAGAAACACAAAATATATTAATAGAAATATATAAACATGAAATGAAGGGAAATACTGTTATAAAATTGCAACCTTCAGAGGTTGCAATAAGCCTTTGGTGGCTAAATATGAACATTTGATGAACAAAGACTGCTACATATCAACAGATTACAAAGGATTCAAAAACTACAGATGGATATGTGATCCACCTATAACAAATAGTATCAAGGAAAAGCTAAAGAACCAAAGAAAAACCATATGTAAAGCAGTGTCTGTTCTGTTTGCTGCTGTATTTCCTGCATAGAGGCCTAAGTATAGCTGTCATTTGAGTATATTGTCAAATCTTTATGTCGTTTGACTGTGCATATCAAGTGCCATCGGTATTGAATGAATAGTAGAATCTGGAGCCTAATGTGGAAACTATGAAAGATCTAGGCATACAAATTCAGAGTGTTTGGTGGAAAAATGTGTCATAGATGCTGCTCAAATTCATATGTTTAAAACAAGTTTGTGTCTAGTTAAAAACTTAAAACCCTCTCGTGGACATTTATGAGAAGAAAATTTACAGAGTTAACTGCAATTTAAGAAAACATTTATGAGAAGAAAACTGACAGCTTAATTGCAATTAATTGGGTCCTAAAAATCTGTTTTTTTAAAAGAAGAGTATTTTTTTTCTGGGGCTCACCCAGTTTCACTGGGTGTGCCAGGGGTTTGTTCCCGGAACTGTGGATTCATACAAGGTATGTCTCAGACGTACCCAGGATGCACACACAGTCCTGGGTACGAACCCTGGGTGTACCTAGGTGGGACCAGACCCGGGACATATACCCAGTCTGGTTTGGTATGGGTATGTTTCTGGAAGTGGGAAAACCAGGCAACATAGAAAACAGAAATAAAATTATATTTAATGAAAGAAGAATGGGCATAGAGAAAAGCAGATTAACAATGTGTACACAATATGCAAAGGTGGAAACAAATGATGAGGAGAAACAGGATGGTCAAGATTAGAAGCACAAGGCATATCTACTCTACATAAGGAGAAGTACACAAGGCAAAATTTTTGAGAAGAAAAGGCATTGAGACCCCTTTCCTACCCATTAATATTCTGAAAGAGCAGCAGAATTATATGACAAAATGCTCGTGGAAGACCATAATATATTTGGGAAACCGGTAGGGATCATAATATATGAAAATTGAGGACCATCACCGAGATATTAAGTATGATAGATTAGAAAAATAAGCCTTGGTGTTGCACTCACTAGCCACAAGCATGAGATTTGCATTAATGAAGCAAAAGTGTTGGATAGAGAAGACCACCATGTGAAGAGACTCAAGAAAAGCAACAGAATTCACCCAACATGATAACAACATCAATAGAGATGGGGGATGGATGATCGGTAACTGGTGGAAACCTTTTTATTTATAACTAAAAATATGTAATAATAATAAGAAAAAGAAGAGGAAGAATGAGTATAATAATGACAACAATAATAATGAGAATAACAATAGAATAATAACTAATAATAATAATATGAATAATAGGAAGTAAATACCCTTATGATTGAGACTCTAATTAAATAGCTAACTATCCTCAGATTCTAAAGAACAACCATGACATTTTGTATTAAAGAACAACGAGGGCAACCATATTTTTGATCTTATAATTCCTTGAAAGTGGGTCTTGAAGGAGGCTGGGAATGTTATAAAAAAAATTCACACAGTTGGAAACATTATAAAAATATGTCTACTTGTGAAAGTATTCAAATCTTTAAAATATTAAATAGAATTAGTTTTTTGATATTATTCCCTCAGGTTTTTCTTTTCAAACATCTTTATGTAAACCATTTTGTTCATTGTTCAACATACTTCTTTTACCACACGGTGAGAAAATACACAATATGCCATAAAAAAATGTTGATGAAGATTGAATTATAATTTGTATGGTTAAAAATAAAGGTTGGTTTAATGTACGCTAAAAGTTTTGTTTGCAAATACAAATCATAGATAGACGATGTCCCAAAGAAAAAACATATTAATCATGCTGCTAGTGTGCTAATTTTGTAAAAAAGGTAGATAAAATGAATCGTTTAGCATCATATTTAAATGTCTAATGTAAATTAAAATTCACTTATCTTCTTTAGTGGATAGAAACTGTTTCTATTTTTTTCCAGACAAGATTAAGCAATTTTTTAACATCGTCTTAAGGATAAGATTAGTTACATCTTTGGGATGGACAATTCACCATGCTGGGAATTTTAAATCGGTCAATGCAACTATTTAATGATATTAATTAGCAATACAAATTTTTGTATACAACTATGCACATCAATAAATTCCAGTTAAAAATGTGCAAAATATATGGTTTTAAGAAAAAGAAGCCAATTGTTAACAGGAGAAGATGATTTTAAATGTCCTTTAGGTTGTGGTCTTTAGGACCTAATGTATTTAATCTATCTATGAATATTTGGTTCCATACAAATGGTATTTAACTTAAATCTTTGATTGGTAATAAGATGACTTTTAATGTCCTTCATGTGTGGTCTCTAGGAGCTAATATTGAAATTCATCTATGAAGATAAGATTCCATTCTAATGGTATTCATTATTCAACTTAAGTCATTTGCATGGCTAGTTTTGGATTACATGCACATCTGATGTGCTACATTGGTGTCTGAGATATTGAAATGTGTTTTGGCTGTATTCTTGTTTCTCACTGTTGGCCAACAAATTGCAGGTTGAGCCAAAACATTTTTCAATGCTTGCAAATTGGCGGCGTGATTATACCATGGAAGATATTTTGACGCAATTGAAAAGGGAAATGTCAGCTTCTCACAATAAGAAATTAGGGCAGCCTCCAGAAGGCACTTTCTTTTAGAACTATTTGCCTCTTTATTCTCTATACAAATCACTCTGAACTTGATGCTATAATGGCTTATGTAACACATTATGAGTGGCAATAAACAGATGGAAGTACAGGTTTGGTATGTGCTTCCAAGCTTTCATGAGGTTCAGATGATATACTAAGTTCTATATTACACCTACTGACTGATTATAATCTGTATTTTCCCTGAATTTGGAATGAAAAAGCGTAAAAGTGCTTTTTCCTTGAATTTTTTTTAACTGATCTCTTTCTTTAAGGTTGTCATTTTATTGTTGAATGATGATGCCCGTGGCGTAATTCTTTTTAGTTTTTATTTTATTTTAGTCAGGCGTAAAATGCTTTTTTGTCGCACGTTTCTTGGTTTTGGTTGATCATTGGCAAAAGTCTTTACCTCCTCAATTTTCCAACTATCTACATGAAACATACCACTTGCACATAATTACTCTTTCAGAACCTTACAATCTCACTAGACCTGCAGACTCCATTCCTTCTTGTTGGGCATTTCCAGTGATGTAGTGTTAATAGAGTCCAACCTGGACTCACGATGTCATTGTATACTCTTTAAAGCTAGATGTGGCACTGATTGTGATATGCATTTGTACATTTTATAAGTGGTATAAAAAATACATGTGGCACTGATGGATATGCACTTATACATTGCTATTATAGTTAATGCACACAGCATCGATGGATATGCATATATGTGTGTGTGTTTCTTTTTTTTGGTAGACAAACCTGGCCAAATACCGGCCCTGTAGGTAGGGCCACAAAGGGTGATCCCCTATCCCCAGTGGAAACACAGTTCAAAGTTCAAACCCATGACTACAGCGACCCAGCAGAGGCAGGGAGCCTATGAGCCCACTAGCTCAGTGAGGGTTTGAACCCTGGTGTATGCCATAACAGTGCCATGACTTAACTAATGTACCATGCCCATAACACGGATATGCATATATATATATATATATATTATTTAACAGTCATTAAGTTCAATTCATAGATAGTAGAAACAATATTTTCTGATATGTGGCACTGATGGATATGCATTTGTACATTTGATCAGTATAGTTAATGCAATGGATATGCATTAATATATTATTTAACAGTCAGTAATTTCAATTCATCAATAGTTGAAACAATATTTACTGCTTTTGTTAGTGTTCCTGGCAAGGCCATACTAATTCACTAGATTAATTACTTGCGATTTTCACTTCAGTAACAATGCTTGTTTTCTCTGTTGTCCAGTCATTAGTTTTCTGGTATCCAGTAATTAATTCTGCTGGAATATGAGTTGATTTACCTTTATATCTGACTGGGTATTTGATTGCTGAATGTTTATTGACAGTTCACATTTTATTTTGTTTTTAATTATATACTGTACTTTAATCACTCTGTGGTATGGATATCTACGATCGTAGATATTAAATTGTTAGCATATGATGGTAGGTGTTTGAAATGTTAAGCGTTTAGATTGTCTCACATAAGATAATTTTGATGCTAGTTAGTTAAACCCCAAAGGTGCTTTCTTGTTGACGCTAGATTTTCAGGTCACTGCCAAGTGAGACACTCAGTAACTTCGAAAGGGGTTGTTTTTCGTATTCACCTTAAATATGAAGAGATTTTAACTATCAAGGCAACCGATCTCCTAATGTTTTTCGAAGAATAATTTATTATCTAACACTGCATCAATTGCACAGAACAATTTATTATCTAACACTGCATCAATTGCACAACAATTAAAATTTTAAACAGTGAAAGCATAAATACATACACAGATAGTACACCTTCAAATTAGTTTTTCATTTCTTCTAAAAATTTACAAGGAAACTTTTACAAATTGTTTGATTACACTTGATCACTGAGTTATTTTTCTTCTATCTTGCACCTATGCTATTCAGTTAAAATCTAATTTTTTAGAACTCTTTATCTATCGTAGGAGATGATTTGGAAGATAAGTCTAAATTTAGTATATATCTACATTTTATTAGACTTAATTAGCTAAATAAAAAAAATTCACCTTATCACTTAAGCGGAATGCAAAATATAATTAACTCGAATAATTTGCATGTTCACACTGAACTTGTGCGGAAGCTTTGAATTGAGCTAAAAAGTCAATACTCCCTCTTAGTTAGGAAGTAAGTCTGCACCAATCCAAGTTTCTCTGAATAATTCAAGCGTTCTTTTTACTAAGGCATTGGTTAGAATATTAATTAACTGTTGATCAATGCTTTTTGAAAGTTAGAAGGCTCTAAGATGTTGCTCATTAATGCCATGTAGTTAGAAAACTTCTTCGGAGGCCTACTCTCTTTGAATGTGTTCCTTCAATATGCTCTTGAGCATACCTCAATGTCTGTGTGAACCATTGAGGTCTCTTAACAGAGGTAGAAGGGGTTAAAGTTTTTTTAAAATATTGTTGTTCTGAAGTAGAACCAATTGGTATCTTTGGAGACAAACTTAAATTTTGGAGCTTCTTGTTCATCCTTTATTATTGGAATGAATTTATGAGACTACCTAGATGCAAAGTCCTCAAACTTTACATCCCTATTGGCTGCAACCTTCCTCCAGTTTTTGAATATAGACCCCATAGGTCTTAGAAGTCTCATTGTAACCTACAAATAAATACTTCTTATTGGAAGGTTCCAATTTGGTCCTCTTCTCTATAGGTACATGAATATAAATTGAACAACCAAAGATGTGGAAGTGACGCACCTCTTACTTCACACTAGGGAATGCCTCCTTTGGTGTCTTGTCCTTCAAGATCCTATGAGGACACATGTTTTGGATGTAGACTGTTGTATCACATGCTTCTGCCCAAAGAAATATCGATAGGTCTTGGTCACGAATCATTGCCTTAGCAGCCCCTATTATGGATCGATTCTTCCATTTTGCAAGCCCATTTTGTTGTGGGTTGTATGGAATAATTAGCTCCCTCTTTATTCTTGCTTCTTTGCAGGAACCCTCAAACTCCTTAGAGGTATACTTAGCCCCATTATCCAATCAAAATATTTTGATCTTCTTCACAGTCTAGTTCTCCACTAGAGCTTTGAACTCCTTAAACCTGCTAAAGACCTTATCCTTGGTCTTGTGAGAGAAATCATCAATAAAGGAAACATAATGCATGGTGTCTTGAATTGATGCTATTGACATCGATCCACAAACATCCGAGTGTACTAAGTTTAGAATTTTTTTCGATCTATCCTCACTGCTTGGGAAAGCAGCCTTGGCATGTTTGCCAAGAGTACATTGTCTACATACTTCCTATTGTTCAATATTGAACTCTGGAAGAACTATGACAATCTCTCTCAAAATATGCAACGCTTTGTGATGCATATGCCCCATCCTCTCGTGCCATAACTCACACAGATTGTCATTGGTATGAATTAGAGCTAAAATTGGTTCACCTTGTAACCTATAAAGATTGCCTTCTCTAACCCCTATTACTTGTGTAATATCTCGGCTAGATTCTTTCGGTTTGATAAAAAACTTGCTAATTTTTAAATTCTACTGCATAGCCTTTATCTTCCATAATCGAAACTGAAATCAAATTCTCCTTGAGACTAGGAACAAATAAAACATTATCAAAATCTAAAGAACTATTTGACTAGAGTTGAAAGGGAATTGTACCAACCCCTGTTACTGGATACTTGGCATCATCACCAAGCTCAACCTAAACTCTAGAGTTGTGTCCTTTTAGTTTGGTAAAATACTGTTGGGCTGATATCGTATGTTTAGATGCCCTATTATCCACATACCAAACATCTCTTGAAATCATGCTTGTAGAAAAATAAGAAACTATTGAGAAATCTTTCTCAAACTTGGTAGCAAACTTGTTTATTTGAGTTTCTGCAGAGGTTGCCACTTGCATTTGCTATTGCTTTCTTTTGCCTTTCTTCTTGTTCGGACACTATGATGTATAATGACCAAATTTATAACAAATAAAGCACTTGATTTTACTCGAATCTTTCCTTGACTGTGAAGATGAATCCTCTTTCATTCTCTTACCTTTGCTGGGCCCTTCTCCTTTACTTTTCTTTGTCTGTCCAAAGAGAGCTAAATTATCATCATTACCCTTCTTGCTGGCTTTTGACTCCATTCGAATTTCCTCTTGGATAGAGTCATCCCATAGTCTTTCAAAAAGAGGAAGATTCTCATGGGCACAAATACCTTGAACAAATGCTTCCCATGAATATAAGAAACCATTTAACATCAAGTTTATTAGCTCCGCATCTTCAACCATCTCCCGACTGCTGCAAGTTGGTCACAAAACTGTGTGACCTTCAGGTAACTGGTAACTACATCAAATTTAGGCATCTCCATGAATTTGAGTTTATTCCGTAAAATCATTTTCTTGTTTATGTTCCCTCTAGAAAAGACTAACTAGAATATCAAACATCTCTTTGGCTATTTTCTTTTCAGATTAAATGATCCTTTACTACATCCATGATCATCTGCTTGACCTTTATCTCTCTCTTTTTATAAGTTGCCAATTCCTGCATATTTATAGGTGGAGTCACCTCATCCTTGACGATATCCCAAAGATTTCATTTTCTTCCAACAACAAACTCACCCTGACTTTCCAAGGCAAGAAATTTATTGCAACTTTCTAGTATATCCTCGAACCTGAGGCTAGCTAATGTCATTTTATTAAAAATATTTTTTTTTCTCAAAACTCCCTCAAAAAATAAATTATTCTTTAGATTATTAAATACCTGTAATAAAAATTGCCTTTGTTGCTTTGAAAACCCTAGTTGTAGGTTGCTGGTATGTGAAAGCACATGTAAAAATCAACCAAAACTTTAGCTAGCAGATTAAACAAAAATTGGCTAAAAAAATAGAATAGAATAGAATAGCTTTTAACGTCCACGAGGCTAAAAATGGCCTATGAGACAACCAACCCAGTCAAATTTGCTTTTGTCTTTCTGTTCTACTTTTGTGCAAAGACATTATGAGCTCTCCCATCTTCACCAAAGATCCCTCAACAAAAAGATCATGCCAAGAGGCTGCTGCCAGGAACTCTGCATATTTTACTCTGATGTTGGTGTAAGCGTCACATTCTAAAACAAAGTGTTTTTTTGATTCCACTGCCCTAAAAGTGCAAAAAGCACACTCTCTTCCCACGCTTCTTTAGGTCTCTATGATCTCCCTGTTTCACAGCGGAGTTGATGAGAGTTAGTCCTAAGCTGACCAATCAAAATCTTAGCTCTCTAAGATATATCCGCCACAATGTACGCTTTTTGTAAATGATCACATGTGTGATTAAACATCTCAAGGTAATAACTCTTCTTTCTCCCTAGAGACCCATCCCACATAGATTTACGAAATTTCTCTATGACAAAAGCTTTAATTTCTTTGCCATCAGAAGGGCAAGCATTGAAATATATATTCCACTTTTCCATCCATTTGCTATTTTGTTTCATCCATGATTTTTTTTTTTCCCTTATAACCTTGCTGAAGACAACCTTAGGCCACCTATTAGTGTCCATCTGCTCAATTCTTTTGAGATATCTTAAGAGACGCATCATCGCTGTAGCTTCCATCGGAACAACCCCTATTTCAGCGAGTAAAATCTCATAAGGGGTTGAAGCTTTCAACCTGAACTTGCTAATGATCATGTGCTTTTGGATTCTCTCTATTTGCTTCCACTTGGACTCCGACATGCTGCTTGCCCAAATCTCGCATCCATAAAGTACCACCGGACTTACCAAATATCAGTTGTACCAAAAACGACTCAGATTTCCTTTAAAAAAATTGCTGAAAACCCCCCCAAAAGTTGCTCAACACCTGTAGAAAAAGGGGTATGTTTTAACCAAAAAAACCTACACGAATTTTTCTTTTGTTCCTGGGAACACGATTTTCCTCTAAATTTGATGCAATTTTTGCAGATCATTGCGCTTCAAGAAATCCTTTCCAGGCACAAAAGAACCAACGTGATTTCAATTGAAACCTTGCCGTGGCTTAAACCAAAAAAAATTGCGCGATTTTGGTATAAAAATCTTACGCGATTCTTCCTTCTCTGGCTGTGATTTACCTTCTTTTCTGCTGTGAATTTTCCACCTTACTAGCTGTGATTTTTTAACACGAAAAATCACCTACGAGAATTTTTTCTTCATAAAATTTTGCTAATTTTGTGTGGCTTCTTTTCATGTCCCTATACTCTGATACCATGAATAAATTTTAACAAGGCAACCATTGTCCTAATGTTCTTCCAAGAATAATTAATTCTTTAACACTCCTTCAATCACACAACAATTAAAATTTCAAATAGTAAAAACATAAACACATACAAATATATTACATCTTTAAATCAATTTTTCATTCCTTTTAAAAATTTACAAGGAAACTTCTACAAATTGTTCCTCACAGTTGCTGCATGTGTTTGTTGATCATACTTGATCACTGAGTTATTTTTCTTCTATCTTGCACTTATCTTTATACTATTTAGCTAAAAATCTAATATTCAAAAAGCTCCTTATCTCTCACAGGAGATGATTTGGAAGATAAGTCTAAATCATTAGTATATATCTACAATTTATTAGACTGAATTAGCTAAATAAAAGAATTTCACTTCATCACTTAAGTGAAATGTAAATAGAATTAACTCAAACCAATTGCACGTTCACACTAAACATGTGGAGAAATTCCCAACTAAGCTAAAAACTCAACAAAATACAAGGTGTACAACCCTATGCCATTTTATATTTAATCTAATATCCTCATTGGACTAGGCAGACTACACACACCACCACCACCTGCACCACCACTAGCCTCTCAGGGTGTGTAACTTAGGAAGGATAACAATACCTACAAGGAAAACAATTGTAGGAAACTCTATAGTTAATTAAAACCTTACGTTTTATCTAAATCTTATACCTTACTTAAACACAAATTACCTTGTTGGTGTCCTTTGCCATCATGGTATTGTTCTTTATCGTCAGGTATTTGGACATGATAGAGAGAACTTTGTCAATCTACCCTTTATGGGAATGGTCTAAGCCTCTAGTTTCAATGACCAAAAGGATCTTATATATGGTTTTGTTCATAGTTTGCTTTCAAACAAGCAATTTTGGAAGACATACCCGAGAAATCAGAATAGTCTAAGTAATGTATTATATGCTGTATTGAAGGCTTTCATGAGTAGTTTTAGTAGGGAATTTAATTTTTGTGTGATTTGATATGGGTAAATTTTAATTCATCTCATCTACCGATAATCATTTATATTGATGACATTATATTTCTTTGTGCATGTTGTGATAATTTTCAGGGGGAGGGGAGTCACTTGATACATGAAGTACTTATAAGGATTCTAGAGGTAAAGAGTGGCAAATGTTCACATTTGGGAGTAGTTGTAGTAGGGAGAGCAAGAGGAGGTAGTGGGGTAGGGTTAGAGGTCTAGGGGCTAGGAGCATTTGATTGTTCATTGGTGGAGGTAGCGGGTAATAGGGTTGGAAGTGGAGGGGCTCGGAATGGTGAATGCCAAGGTAGAAGGGATATGGTTCAAGGTTGGGGGGGTAGGAATGGTGAATGTTATTTGTTTTGGGCTTTTTACTTTCCAGTGTCTTTCTCCACGATACAACTTTTCGAGGATGTAACATATATAATAAGTTACCCTTGTCTTGCAATTATAATTTTTGTGGAATTTGACACTTAATTTTTTAAATCATCTCAAGATAATTTCCCTTAGTAGTCATTTATACTAAATGGTATTTTATTTCTTTATTTGTGTTGGTAATAAGTACAAAGAAGGGGGCTCATTTAGTACACACATCTTTAAGGATTTGTTAGTGGGGGAAGGAAGTGTGAATGTTTACCACTTTGGGCCTTCCATTCTCTAGCCTCTTTCTCCATTGAGGGAAGCTTTTGGAGCATGCAATGTTTAGTGAGATATTTTTATTTTATTATTCTAACTGATGTTGAGTTATGTAAAACCTAATCATGTATGTGTTAAGCATTGAAGGTTTTCATTGGTATTTTTAGTTAGAATTTTATTTTTTTGTGGAATTTGATCCTTGTGAATTTTAAGTCAAATTCAAGATGACCTCAACAAGTAGTGATTTATATTAGTGACATTTTATTTTGTCATATTGTAAAAGAAAATGATCTCTTCCTAGGCTTAATGTAGGGTAATCTAATAGAGTTTAAACACATAAACAACAATTAACTTAGATTAATTAATGACATTCTATTCTAAGAAAGTAAATGCAATGTAGATAAGGACACTTAGCTTGATCAATACGAAAAAATGATACTTAGATTGATCAATACAAAAAAAGATACTTAGCTCAATGACCAAAGATGAATGATTTTGATGAAGATTTTGAGATTTGAACTATCTTTGGTTTGGAATGGTACCTTTCCATCTATTGATTTCCTTGGATTTTGTGCAAGGCTTCTATCTTTACTTGGGTCAAGTTTGCATCTTGGGGTTACTTTTGTGTCTGTAGATCTATCTTGTTGTGCGAATATGATCTCATTGGTTCTATGGTCTTGATCTTTGGTCCACCAAATTTGTTGCTCTTTTCTTTGCTTTGAAGATCAATTGTATTTATAAATACTTTTAGTGGGTTGCCATAATTGTTAGGATTCACATTCTCCTAGGTCAACCCCTAGAAAAAAATGGCTTTATGGTTGCTTTAGCTATGCAAATACTCCTAGGATAGACATGCATAATTTGATTCTTTCTAGCACACCAATTCCATATGTTCTATAATTACACCTTAGGATGAGAGGATATCCAAATGCCTGAGGATACAAAATGAATGCAAATGGATGCCTTAAATTACTAAGACATAGCAACAATTCACAAAGATGTGTGTTTAGTCGGCTCATAAGGGTTAGTGGAATGGGTACACGTTAGCTAAATTTGAATTTAAAATTTGGAAATTCAAGGGTTAATATCTGTAGATGTAGGATTGATCTTGCACCTACAAAAGGTCCAAGATGATGTAACAATAAAGTTTGAAAATGATTGTCTAATCATAGATGGTGCAATAAATGTGGTCAATATGGAAAAGCGTGTGGATATGGATAGGATGTAGGTAAATGTATGGGAATGTGTTTGTACGAGGATAGGTGAAGGTTAGGAGAATGAGCCCAAATTTGCACCATTTGTTGATGTGTACTTGTATTAAGACATTCTCCTAAAATGGGCACAAAACTAAATGGGAAATGACATGGCTATGCAAATTTCACCATTACATTTTGCCCCCACTTAGAGGTGCATGTGAATCCTATAATAAGCATGCATCTCAAAGTATGTAGCACTCACAAACATGCATTTAAGATAAATATTTGGACATAAAAGAATATTCTAGCAGTCCATATAAAGTAATAGACCATGTTGAATGTCATTGTGTAAGTCTATCCTTTGGCATGTGTGCTTCATGGGAATTTGTAAAATAGATGAAAAGTATGCAATGACAAGCTTTTGTCATGCAAGTGAAAATGAAAATAATTGCAAGCTAAATGTTACTATTATCAATCATTAGGAGAGAGAGAGAGAGAGAGAGAGAGAGAGAGAGAGAGAGAGAGAGAGAGAGAGAGAGTTTTTCCTATACATAAAGTGGTAATGCTTTGCTTGGCTTGATAACCATAGGATGAAAAGGTGCATGGGGCATTCACATGTCATGTGGCACTATTTCGTCCAATCAAAGTGATGAGTCTCTATGTAGCACTTGTCACTACTTGAAAGCTCGAACATACGAATGTTAGTGACAATATATGACCCTCCTACAATTGGTTGCATCTGTAGGAGGTAAGGAATTGAAGAAGAGGGAAAAATAGTACATGAAATGAAAATGTAATATAAGGACAAACATGTAAGCATTTTAAGCATGTAAATTAGTAGTAGGATAATGCATAGTGTACTAAGTAAGATATTAATAATAGTAAAGCATAGAAATTGTAATGTCAAAAATTGCATACCCTTGCAATTTCATGCTACATTTTCGCTCACTTTGGTGTTCGCTCCTCTATTATATTTCTAGGGTTATTTTGGCTCCAAAAAAATTCAACGTAAAGGCTTTTATATTTATGTAACAACTTATATATATGTATATATTCACTTAAAATTTATTAAAAGAAAAGAATCAACATAGTTCTTGGGAAGGCCTAAATTGATGGTCAATCTTACATGTAAAAAGATATTAGTGACAATTATTTTTAACTTTCAAATATTAAGACACATTTGATTTTGGGAAAATATATAAAATATAATTTTATAAACAAATTGAGAGTCTATTTAAAATCTTCCCTTTCACATAATACAAGGTTTCTAAATTTTTTAATTATATTTTATAACAAAAATGCTAAATACTCTCATACGACCATCAAATTTAAGCCTGGGTTTCTAGGTGATTGGAAAAGCCTCAAAAGCCATTGTTCCCAATGGAAAAAAATTGATTAGAACATGTCGTAATTATAATTATGTCTTCGGTGGAGGATCATTAATTTTGATGGTGTGTTTAAGTTGATATATTAAATTTTTATAGAGTGATGAGTATATGGAGGACAACATTAGCTATCAAATCCACTTGCATATCCTTAGCTTCCATCTTGTTCAAATTTCATTAAATACTATAGATGGCCTCCTCATTCTTACCCATCCCACTAAATTGGAATAATCATTTTTATTTGAGAAAAAAAATTTAGATTAATTTGTTATAATTTGTTGGTATTGGAATTACAAGTCTAAGTAGATACTTTTAGTTGAGAGTAAATGACTGAGAGGGTATTCATTCTATCAAAGTTTCCTGAGACATGATCCTAGTACGAAGGGGAAAAAAGAGTTTATGAAAAATTAATTGTATATAAAAAGAAAACAAGGATCACAAATTATAATGTCATAACAACATGATAATAAAAATAATTAAGTTACAAGAGGTATATAATTTGTAGGTAGAGGAGGGTCCTTGTTATTAAATGACTTCAATCTTCATGGAACAAGTCTTTTCCATTGTCGACTTTCATCTATGTAATGCCACTTAAACACCCCACCCCCATATGTGCATGCTTCCTAACCCCTAGTACCTACCCATATCACATTAATTAAATTATCCCCTTTCCCTCTAATATTGAAGCAATTTATTAGGTTATATTTTGGTTGTATACAAAACCTCAATATGCATGTATGTGATAAGGTATTGTAGAGGTGAATCCCCTGATCCAACACTAATCTCTTGGGTTTCGTCAAGCAGGGACTTATCATAGGATTATTCTATTTTATATGTGTTGAATGTAGTATCACTTTCTAGATGCTTATGTAGTATCACATTCAATTATTGGTAGGTAGTATCCCATTAGTTGTCATTCTTGGTGGTGTCCTATAATTATCAAGTGTAATATCATTTTAGTTTATGCAATATCATGTGAGTTGTCATTAGGCAGTTATCCTTTACTTTTTCTATCAATGTTTATGCTTATTTTGAATGCTTTATAGATGTTGAACTCATTGAATATGTTTTGTCTAATCTTAGAACATTTTAGATGGAGCACTCATCACAAGGTAGAGTGTAATAAACTGGTGTTTACATCAATAAATGTATTTGTAGACACCTAAAATTGACCTTGCCTTTACGACACTACTAACATCACCACCTAGACACCCACCTTGCGACACTTTCATCTTAGGACCCTTCCATGTCTAATTAATTAAATAAATAATATTTATTTAATTAATTTAATCCATTTTCCTCTCATCATTAAATTAATTATATTTATTTAATTAATTGTGTTCAAATATTCTCTCTAATTAATTTAATTTTCCTACATCACTCCTATCCTATAATTAATTAAATAATTTTATTTAATTAATTATTCTCCACCTAACTTGAATAAAATTCTAAAAATATCTAACTCCATCTACACTCTTCTTTTCAATCCTAGCCGACTACACGAAGATAGGTCCTATCCTTCCCATAATGCATCTTCACTTGATCTCATCCATTCATTTACACTTAATCACAACCATTCATCCTTGATCCATGTCTCATTAAATCTCAACCATTCATTTCTTGTCTAATCCTAGCCATCCATCCTATCATTCCAAGATCATATAAATACCCCTCTCAATCAACTCATTGAACTACTGAAGATTTGAATGAAGAATTGAATGAGGAGATCTAGAATTTCACAAAGAGCAAGATTATGTTGGTTCATTGAGTAATCCATGTCACATCCTGTTGTTTTTCCTATTTAAATAATATGTTTTCTTGAGGATTCTTTTGTAGGACCTTTGGAACCCTGCTATATGTATTTCCTTGGCCTGGTTTAGTAAATCAGAGCATTGAAATTCCAACTCTAGCAAAGGATTGAGTATAAAAGCTAACATATAAGGGTTTTCAGCCTATCCAATACCTTTCATTGAATGCAATGTTGGCATACCATGTATATGTATATACATTAAAATATATTTTAGAGACAAGTATTCCTATTTTTGAGGTGAATCTTCTAGATTCATACTCAGAGTCATGTATATGGCTGGCCAAGGTCATGGAATCTAGCCTTACACCTACCAATTGCATTTGCATAAAGGTTTTAAGGACTTTTCTACAAGCATTCAAACATGTACTAAGAACTATGAGAAGCCGTTAGATACCTTGCACCCTACGCCTGCTAAAATGGCACTAGCAGACATAATGGAAGTTAAAAAAAGAGGAGGAAATATGTGCTGCTCAAGCTATGGAAAGGAGATGTGATTTGGACATGGCCTTGCATTGCAACAAGCCTGGTGCACATATAGAGGCACATTTACCAGATAATTTTATAGTTTTTTTCTTCTTTATCATGCTCCAAATGGTATTAATAGCATTTTTTTCTAAAATATTTTCAACAAATCCATTTCGTACATATCTTGCAATCATTGTATTTCATGTGGTGATGCCTCTTTGAGGCATTCTGTCAGTAATATTCCTAATCGAATATGTAAAATTATAATACATTTTTCTCAGAAAGCTTTTAAATCTTTAAACACCATAATCTTTTTATGACAGAAACTTGTAGCCACCATCATATTGCTCTTGCTCCATCAATTATGAATGTTTCAGCTAAAACAGTGATTCATGTTATGATAAAAAGAATTTGTTATCTGTTTAGACAGAGCTCATGTGATTGGGAAAGTGGCATGAAACTTTCATGGTTTGTACCCTGATTTGAATGGTAGTGTGCTTACACCAGTGGCCTCCTGATTGATTGCAACTTAGGAGGAAAGAAGGATGAACCTGCTTAGAAATTGAGGAAAACATCTGTTTGCTATTTTCTTTTGGCATGGCTGATGTCTCACCTAATTCACTCTACTCCCTTCTCTTTAACTTATTAAAGAGAGAGGAAACTGATGCATGGTAATGACGTTCCTTCAACAATCATCTTCTCTTTCTCACATATAAAACAATGTATTCCTTCGCAATTATTTCAAGAGCTTGATGAACATGTAGAGTGGTGACAAAAACCTTAGATAATTTAATCATTTTTTTGGTCCACTCTTTCTTAGCAGATAAAACATGGTTGAAATTATATATTTGAGAAATTATGAAAACAACCTTAATTGTATGGTTCAATTCTGTTGACTTTATGTGGGTTTGAAGGTGGGTCTTTTTAGATTGAATGCCTTCTTTTGTTTCTTTTGATTTGTCAACTTGGTGTTTAATATGGTATAATGGGTATGAAATGTTTTGGTGATATGGTAATAGGCCATTTAGGGATCCTTTGACTAATGATTGGGAATTCATCCTAGATTTCAATATCATTATTGAAAATTCTCAATCTTTCTTGTGGGAAACATTATGAGGGTGAATATTGAAGTAGTTGTTTACCATGAATGTGGAATTTAGAACATTGCTATAATTTTAAATGTGAGTAAATGGAAAACTTTTTAATTTTTTAATCAACATTGTAATACCAAGTTTGATTTCATTATTTTGTGTGTGGAGATCAAAACCATACTTGAATCTTAAATATCTACTTGGTGAGTTTTTCGGAAAGGGAGGGTCTTGAATTGTAATATCGAAATGGGCCAAGAAGGGAACCACTCTAATAAATACTCTAAGTATTAGTTTGTTATAATCAATTTCATGATAGGTTGTCATGACTACCATTATTGTGATTGACCAATATTGAGATTTATGGTTATTTATCTTTAGTGAATGTGTATTATTTTTCTTGCACCTTGGGTTGGATCCATCATGTCATGTTTGTTAGTGGTGTGATACCTTATTATGTTGAAGGTTGTGTAACCATGGTCATGTTAAAATCCAACTACGACTTAGTTGTTTAAACAGTTAAACTATCTTTGAGCCAAGATCCTTTAGTGAAAGAAGTTATCTTTCTGATCTAGATAAGATTAAGATGTGATCTTATTAGAATGATATGATTGTTAGAAAAAGGTGTGTTGTACACTTTGCATAATAATGATATATTTTATTTATGTAAAATAAATATTTATTTGTGGTGCATCTTTATAGATGTGTTTAGTCACATTAGATATTTCTTTGGGTGCCACTTGTAAAAGTTGTATGTAACATTGGGTTAGTTATTTTATGTGTGTGAGACACATAGTATAATTAATTATTTATTTAGAAATTATTTAATATTAAGATAAAGTGAAAACTTAGTTACAAATATTAAGTGAGGGGTCAATGGTTTTGTGTATCCATGGTTTTTGGAACACATGGTTTTCCCTATACTACATCTTGTATTTGTGTGAGCTTGGTTCTATAAAACCAAGCACATGGTTAGTAGTTGGGGTTGGCTGGTTGAGTGGGTTGTCATTGTATTGGATTTCTCTTGTAAGTTCATATGTGAAGCATGGCATGAGATGTGTGGTTATGTGCTTGGACACATGGAGGATGCATCAGAGGAGCTTGATGTTTCAGGAGTGTCCATAAGACTTTGTAAGAGTATTGTAATGTTTCATTGCTGAATAATACATTAAGTGTGGATGCTTTTGGAGGTTGAGTTTTTCCCTCTTGAGGGTTTTCCCAAGATATATCTTGTTTTATCTTGTGGCTTGCCTATTTGATCTTTGCATTATTGAATTGTTGTAAGCTTGTATGTATCATATTCTCTCATAGGGTTATGTAGGAATTAGTTTGATCAACATGTGAATTCTTAACAAGTGGTATCAAAGCTATATTCATGGTTGAGGGAGGTGTGAGCTTCTTGGTTTTGTATAACCCTTATTTGAGTGATTTTGGTGCAAAGTTGAATCCATGGCAATGCAGGAAAGATTTGGGGGCATTACAAGAGTTTGTGTAGGTGTTGTTTTGCATATTTGGGGTTTTGGGTGTTGCAGATTTGTTGTGTTTATTGCAGATCTGAAGTTGGAAAAATCTTAGCAAAAATAGGTTTCTTGGAGGTGCTTCATATGAGGATTTTGAGGAGAAAGTTTTGTAGATGACCTCATGGGACAAAACGGGCCTTGCCATTGAGTCTAGGAGGCCCGAGAGGTGAATAAAAACATATAATTTGACCTATTTTAGCCACTAGGGCTTGGAAGAAAAAAATGTCCCCATGGTGGTACAATCATATGCCCAGGTACGTCGACTATGTTTGCAGAATAGAAAAATAATAATAATAAATTTCCTGCATAATGGTTAAATTTTTATAGTTTGAAATTAAAAATTTGTTTTTAAAAATCTTTTAAAAACTATAGAAAATAGGTTTTAAAAAACATTAGGGGGGCAGTACGGGGTCTACAGACGCATGTACTGTTGTACCCCTGTGGCAACGATAGGTGCAGGGCCTGTTGTCGACAGACTATCAGCACAACCAGCGGTTGCTGGGCCGACAAGGCTTTATGCTCACCGGTGTCGGGCTCCCAGTCGGTCGATAGCCTGGCCAGACTGCCGGGTCGGAGCCCATGACCAACAGATTTTTTCGGTAAGCTAGCACAAACCCCCCATGGGTAAAACAAAAAATTGAAAACATTAAATCTTTTTTGAATATGTCATTGGGTCTGGTGGATGGGAAGTAATTAAACAAAGTTATTAAACTTTTCTTTGGAGTCTGCCATGTCATCATACGACGCTAAACCAACAGTACGCCATTTCAGTGCCACCTAGGCGCCCTGCCATGTCACCCTAGCCTAGTCAACATGATGATGTCATCAATGACATCATGCCACATCAACAGTTCGGACAGGGTACCCTAGGGCACTCTTTTATCCCTCAGAGGGTGTTTTTCTTCCAGGGGGCATAACTTTCACCCACAGTATCAAATTTTTGACTTCTTATAGACATCGGAAAGGTCTCTCCGAGAAATACGTAGTAGTATAGGTTTGGTCATTAGATTTTTTTGTTTGTGTTAGAATTTGGTTCCTGAATCAAAACATGCTCTGTGACAATTTTATGCTTATAACTTTTGCATAGAAATTAGATTTTCAATTTCAGATAGGCGTTGGATAGCTCATGTCATGTACTACAATTTGGATCATGTAGATTTTTAGTTTGGTGTATAGAGAGAGACTTATACTTATTTGTGCACTTGTGGAAGCCTGAGATTTGGGGTGTTATTGTGAGAGCATTCGGGTGGATTTTTTAGCACAAACTTGTGGGAGTGCATGTTATTATGAGATCATAATCATGGTATAACAGGTTTTCAGATTTGATACTTCCAGTTATAGGTTTAGAGGGGTTTTCAGAGTTTGGACTTTGATGGAGACATGTACATATGTTGTCTTCTAGTTTGAGGATATGATTGATACACGTGTGATATTGGGAGTCTCGTTTCAGTGGGAGTTGAGTACAAGTACAATGATGATAATGATTATGGTGTCATGAATATGCAGGTACATTTTGAGCATTAACACAACATGATCATGTATGCGATTGACAAGTATGGGTTATGATGTTTGATTCATGATTATAGGTGGTTATGTGGTGTAGTTTTAGGAGGTTCTTTTTATCCCCTAGATGCTTGATTGGTTCCTTGATTATGGTTACTCATTTGTGGACTTGGTTGGAAAATTGAATCCGGTGTTAATTGTTGCACTGTTGTCATTGATGTCAACATAATAGTGATAAGTGATGTCGGAAGAGTAAGTGATTAGAAGTTTTGTGAGGTGGAAAGCATAGTGATGTGTATATGATGACAAAGGAGTGATGATAAGAGGACTTGTGAGGTGAATGATATGGTGATGAAAGTCATGAGCATGCTGCTGGATTAGTATCATCTGTACATAGTTGTACCTTATCTTTGAAGTTCATGGATAGGTTAAAGTTGTCAAGTTGAAGGATATACTGACATGAAGAAAATGCCATTACTTATTTTTTATGAAAAGGGTTGTGATTGTTGTCTATGGTGTTGTGAATGTTGTATTCAATTCCTCTTGTTGAAAAGCATTGCATGAGATGTGAAAGGAAGTGTATAAGGTTTCAATTGTCAAAGGCACAGGGATTTGTAGTGCAGAAGCTCAAGAGAATGCTCTGTATTTCTCTGCATTTGAAGATATGGCCTTGCAGTTTGGAGGTTATACAGAGACAGATATGAAGTATGTATGATCAAAATTTTAGAGCATAAAAGTTATCATAGAGATTTCTAGAGCTAGCAGAGTGAAGATAGAGGTAGTGTTGTTGCAGTCACAAAGGGACAATATAATGGTCCGCATTTCTCCGCACTAGAAGATATGATCTTGTGGCTTGGAGGATAGTTAGATATAGATGAGAGGTATGATATACTCCAGTTTTAGATGTTACAATGTACTGCAGAGTTTCTCCGAAGTTATCTAATAAGGACAAATCATGTTGCTGATTAGGGTTGTTAGAGGGAGAAAGTAAAAGCCACTGCATTTCACTGCACTACAATATTTGACATTGCTCTTTGGAAGATAAGTTCATATTATCTGTATGTTTTTTCAATTCAAATTTTAAGTGTTGTGGAGTACCACAAGTATGATTTTCAATATATTCTATTTCAAGACAGTGTAATCAGATTGAGTAAGAGATACTCACATCAGTGTCTATTTGTTTGCACTAGAAAGAAAATGCATAAATCAGAGAAAGGAATGCATGAGAAGGATTTTCAAGTAATATAATGCTTAGTGTACATGATCCACATGATGTTATTTTGTGTCTCTGGTACCGCTTTAGGTCTGGAGCTAATGCATGAAAGGATAAGTGTTTGTGATGTCGACTTGGTGACTATAAGTGATTGCGCCATGTGTTTGGAAGTGTGCACCAACTTTGAGATGTGTGCTAGGGTAAAATTGGTCCTATTGATCACTTGGTATGAACCGCATAATGGGATTTTATTCCATTACCGCAGTTAATCTAGGAGCCAACTTGTTTGGTTGTTGCACATTCCATGTTACACATTTCATCTAGGCTGACAAAGGTGAAGATTTGAAGAATTGCAGAGCATATAAATGAAAGATCAAGTTTGTTGCAAAGAGTGGATGAGAGTGTGAGGAGCATGTGCAAGTGTGAAGAGTGAGTATATGTGTGTGTATGGAGAATATAAGTGATCCAGAGGTTGAGAAGGAGATCTAGAGACTATAATGCATAATTCATATTAGAGGTTGTGTTGTGTTGTGTTGCGGAAGTGTGTTGAAGATAGCAAAGTGGTTTGAGTAGAGGTGTTGCTGCAGAAGTGATTGAACCAAAAAAATTTGTCAAGTAGTTTTTGGTACAGAGGTTGGAGCCTCTTCTTGTAAGTGTTTTAAGTGTTGTAGCACTTTAGGGAGTTGTAGCTTCCTTTGGGTTGGAGCCCATAAAACTATGTATTAGGTAGTTGTAGCTTCCTTTGGGTTGGAGCCCATAAAACTGTGTATTAGGGAGTTGTAGCTTCCTTTGGGTTGGAGCCCATAAAATAATATATCAAGGAGTTGTATCTTCCTTTGGGTTGTAGCCCATAAAATTTGTTGTAAATGTATTTTTATTTATGAGGCTAGATTTAGACAGTAGATCCAAACAACTTGCTCACAGTGGTTTTTCCCTTATAGGGTTTTCTACATAAATTTGGTGTTATGGTTGTGTGGTTGTGTTTTGAATTGCATAGTCTACTTCATTATCTGTTTAAGGTAGTAGAAAGTTTTGTTGATCAATCTGAATTAGATCAAATTGAGGTATATACTGATTCACCCCCCTCTCAATATATCAGAGTGTTCTAACAATTGGTATTAGAGCTAAGTTCCTTGGTGCAGCCTAACAACTAAAGGTAGATCTTAGTTTAGAACACATGGCTCAGAGAGAGTCCTCTTCCTCTAACAAAGCATCGCTATTTGATGGGCCGAACTATAAATTCTAGATGGTAAGGATGGAAGCTTATCTTACCTTGCTAGGGTATGATGTTTGGAGAGCTGTAATGGATGCTTATACTGAACCTGCTCATCCTATTACAGATCTGGATGAGAAGAAGGCCCATGAAAACAATGCTAAAGCCAAGAATGATATCTTAAGTGGTCTAACTAGTTCAGAGTTTGTCAAGGTAGTGCAATGTATGACAACTAAGGAGATATGTGATAAACTCAAAAATCTCTATGAAGGAAATGACAGTGTAAAGCAAGCAAGATTACAAACTTACAGAGCAATGTTTGAGAATCTAAGGATGAAAGAAGAGGAAAACATTGCTAGCTATTTGCTCCAAGTGGATGAAGCTATCAATGGAATCAGAGGGCTAGGTGAAGAAGTGGCTAAGTCAGTGGTTGTGAAGAAAGTCCTGAGAACTCTCCCTCATAGGTTTGATTCAAAAGTTTATGCTATTGAAGAAGCCAAAGATTTGAAGACACTTACTATGGAAGAATTGTTTGGGTCCCTCACTGCTTATGAGATGAGAAATGAAGTCCAAGATACATCCAAAAGAGAAGCTTCTTTCAAAGCTATGAGGAGAGAAGGAACATCTGGTCCACATAGTGAGTCTGAGGAAGAAGAAGCAAACTTTGAGAGAAAGCTCAAGAAGGGTTTAGGCAAGTATAAAGGTAAGTTACCTTTAAAATGATTTAAATGTGGAAGAGTTGGTCATTATGCTTATAAATGTCCTTTTGGATAAAATGAAAGTAACAACAAGGGTTTCAAAAGGAGTAACTTTAAAAGGAACCTCCTTTCCAAAGAAGACTACAACTCCTCGAAATAAATATATCACTACTCATCAGATGATGAAAGAGGAGAGTCTTTATTCATGGCCATGGTGATCTCAGATGGGTCTGACAAGACTATAAATGAAGAATGTGAAGTTGATTTTGAAGGTGAACTTATTTCTGCACTTGAAGACTTGGAATGTGCAAGGAAAGAGAACAAAGAACAAAAAACCCTAGTTGAAGCTAAGACAAATGAATGCTGGCTATGGCACAAAAGGATGGGACATATCAACTTTGACAATATTGTGAAGATTAGCTCCATACAAGCAGTAAGAGACATGCCAAAGATTATCAAGCCTACGAGCACCTTGTGCAAATAATGTCAGATTGGGAAGCAGACAAGGATAAGATTCAAGACCAAGGAGTATTTTTCTACAAGGCCATTGGAACTGATTCATACTGATTTGTGCGATCCTACCAAGACAAAGAGTCTCCAAGGTGAGAGGTATTTTCTGTTGCTCATTGATGGTTATGAAAGGAAGCAAGGTACACGGAACACACTTCTTACACCAATCTAATGAGGGAAATAGTATGCAAATTCATTTTTAATCCTTACAATTGTAGCAATGTTAAACATATAACACAAGAAATTTTAGAAGTAACACAACACATAAGAGATTGACACAAGATGTATCGTGGGGAAAACCTTTTCAGGTAAAAAACCCCACTCTAAAACCTGCACAATGTATTATCAAATCTGTGAAAGGATTATATTACACTTGCAATGCAAGTTCTTCGAAGAGTCTTCAAATGTCATTTCTGGAGTGATTCTGGTAGCATAACAGTACCTGTAAAAACCCTATGCAACTACAACTCTAAAACAATGCATTTTATAGAGATACAAAGCATATTCTGGAAGCTTCTTGAGATAGGCGTCCACCTTGGCCACATGGCCATTATCCTGCATCAAAGGACACTTGTCCAAGTTGCAAATACATCTCTTACATCTGTCATATATGGCAGATTTGGCTTTCCCAACATGGAGTGCTCCAAGGCTAAAAATAGACAATGACAGATGCTCTTACACATCTTACAGCTATCATAGATTTTCCCAACATAACAACCTTAAATGTTGTAAGAGAATCTGTCATACAAGACTAAATATAGTAAATTCCTCTTACAACATGTCATAGCCCAACTTGGGTGCCCAAAGATGTCTTTCCCTCATGCAAAGATACTCATTGACACTTGTCCCCACTTGTCATAGGAATCTCCAAACTTGGCTCTTACACATCATAGATTCTATCATATGGAATACCTCTTCCACATACCACAAGATGCCGACACATGGCATATTAGTGCCACCTCAAATGGGACACCCAAATCCATGTAGGTTTGACTTGACCATCCAAGTCACATTCCAAGTAAGATGACATGTCATCGTGCCACTTCAACTAAGTGACCAAACTGAATGTGCAAGTAAATACAATATTAGGCAAAAAATAAATATACAATTAAATAAATAATGCTAGGAATTTGCAAAGGTTGAGACACCTTAATTCCCAACATTCTCCCACTTGTCGAACACCTTACAAGAGCCAAAAGAAATGACAAGATTTAACTGCTAGGGGCCAAGAGGCCCTATAATAGATAAAATTTGGATAGTTGATGTTTGACTATTTTTTGGTGTATATCCTCCTTTCACCCTTACATTCAAGGACCTAGGGTCGAGTTGCAATGTACTATCATACCCTAGGTCACTATTGAGATGTAGGGAAACTTGGATTTTTATGATTAGATTGACAATTTCCTTCTCTTATGCTCAATTGTACCTTAAAACCCTAATTATACAAATACGACAGTAAACAGACGAATAACAAAAAGTACTTCTGCAGAAAGATGTAAAGTATCAAATAACTGTGCATCTATTTTTGGGATTTCGAGGTGAAAAAGTCAGGGACTAAAGAGCGTGTGCCCAAGTCCAAGGCCCTGCTTTTTGTCGAGATCTAGAAACAAGGTCTGCAACTTGTATATGCTGTATTAGAGATTTTCCTATTGCGGAACTTTGAGGACTAATGAGTGGGCGCCCAAGTCTAGGTAGCTATTTCTTTCACTGATTTGCAATTTTGACACTCTGTTGTACCCTCCTGCAACTTCACTTTGTCTGCAACTCCCACCTGTGACCTGCAATCATGAAAATTTTAGAAGGGGGTTGTGGTGTCTAGAGGCTTGCCTCAGTCAAGCCTCGGAGAGACATTCAAGCCTTCTGAACACCATTGTCAGATAGAGAGTGCATGCCTAGGGAGGCAAAGGCAAAAACCAAATGATAAATGCTCAATAATCACAATAGATGTCACCTTGTAGTGAATATCTCATGGGAGGAAGAAACTCTTCATTCCATGAGGAGATGGATGCTCAAATTTGCAAACACAAACATATAGACAACATAAATTTGCTCTTGCAACACAATGAAATCCTTGAATCACCTTTAGAATACAATAGCTTGCTAGTAATCATCTAGTAATGCTCTAGTTTACAAATGAATGCCTAAACATGCTTTTATATGCAACTACAAACACTACCGCCAAGATTTCATAAATTCAAACTTACCGTGTCGACCTAGGGACCAAATAACGGTCATAAACTAACACTTCAAATTTAGGCCTGACCCAAAATAGGGCAGGACTAGTGCGCGGGTGCCCAAGTCCTCCACCCCTATTTTGGACAGGGTTAGGTTCAAGGGGTCCCCCTAGGTCCCATTTGTCATGATACCCAGGGTTCATTCCATCGGGATGTTGAATTATGATGTAAGATGTCCTAAATGCACACTAGAGACCCGGGAGCTAAACTTTTGAGGGAAAAGCCTCCAAGGGGACATTTTTCGACGTTACATTTAGCCCCCACTTTAATGTATGTATAAACACGAGGCCAATACATGCATTAAAGTACAGTCAATAAGCACAACAAACATGCCAAGCACGGAGAAGACATGCCAAGCACATTGAAGACAATGATAGGCACACAAAACACGGAGAAGACAGTTACAGTCACGCAAAACATGAAGAATGCATTAAATGCACAGAAGACACATTAATGCATAGGAGATATGAATGATTTCTTTTCTTTTCTTTTTCTCATATCTATGAAATGCAGATGCAAGTACAGAAAAGTAAACAAACGTCCCATAATGTAGGATGTACTCATCGCAAGTCTTTAAATTGCATATATGGGGCAACACACACGCAAGACATGTAAAACCTCCCAAACTGCAGGATGCACTCATCGCGTAGGTCTTTAGACTGCATATGGGGAAGCAAACACGCCACACAAAGAAAGCACGCCAAAAACACACACTTTGGAGACACGGAGAAAACACAGCAGACAAGCAATGGAGTGTCCCTATTTCTAGGTTCAGCACCATCTCAGGCACATTACAGGCACACATCGACGATTGGGCTTCACCACAATAATCACCGAAGACACGCTTAAGGGTTGAGTTAGTCACATAACCACTCCCCACCTCCGTAGAGGACTTTTGAAAATGACAGGTGATGCAATATGCTCCAAGAAATACACCATCCCCGCCTCCACAGAGGGCTTAAGAAAAAGGATATACTTGATATCCCGCCTCCGTAGAGGGCTTAAGAAAAAGGATATAATCGATATCCCGCCTCCGTAGAGGGCTTACACAATTGATTGATTGCAAACAAACTCAGGATGCAGGATGCACTCATTGCATAGGTCTTTAAACTGCACCCGAGGACAAACACATTGCTAGCATCTACAACAGACAACTTACCTTATATCCCCTCATCTTAAGGTGGTTGATATCATGCATCGATATTAAGCACATTAAGGTAGGAAGAAAACACACAAGGGAACATGGACTTTCGCAAAGCCCATGCCCCCCAGAGGTGACATGTACTTTACAATTGTCAAATGTTCCCACAAACACATCCCTGCAAGAAACATGTTAGTGTCTACATAAAAACAACATTAATGCATATGAAATCTGAGGTATGCAAGATTCAAGATAGACAAAGTGCATGGAGCAGTAGTATTGTTATGATTTGTGAATGAGATAGAACACCATCAAAATCATCACGTGGAAAGTACGAGTGCTTCCACTAGCCAAGCATCGGATAAGATATACAACCCCATCGTCATATTAGGAACTAAGTCCAATTTTTGATTTCTTGTGAAAGGGACACTAAGTCCGCATCAGTATAAATGTTTTTCATCATCTGCCCGCTAGATGGAAATACTAGAGGAAGGGAAACAATAAATAAGAGAGGAGAAACAAGTGTCTTAGGGACAATCATGTAGGAGGGTGCCCCCAGTTCACCAACTGCAACGCTATGTCCGCAAGACACAACACACAACAATGAAATAAGAGAGAGAGACAATATAGAAGAATTATGATACAAATAGAAGGTCACAATAGAGGCGGTCTCCTGGTATCCCGGACCTTACGAGAGAATCAAAGGTCATCCCAAGAGGCCTAAACAACGCATAAAACATCACGGGGGAAGCACATCACGAGAGGGATAAAGGGTTAGAGATACTTACCTGGTAGGGTTGTCGTGCTAAGTCTCATCATCGTCATCCTCCCACTCCCAGATTTTAGAGAAAAGTGGGACGTAAGGTACCATAGCCCAATTCTCATCATTGTTAGGGTCATGTTTGTTTCATTTAATGTTTTCTTGTTGAGAGGCAAGGTTTATGGTATAAGCTTGTCTTCGTCTCCTTCTTTCTCTTGATTTTCTATTTCTTTTTGTTTTATCACTTATCTCTTGTAAGATAGGGCTTTGTTCTTTCATGGGTTTTTTCATTCTTGAAGAAGAAGCACCGAGATCAAATCTCATTTATCGAATTGGAATATTTTGTTGTTGACTATTACCTCCCAATCCTTGTAAGGATGACAGGGGAGGAACCTTAGCATAGGGACCTTGTCCTTTTGGTCTATGGTTCTCTTCAAATGTGGGTTGCTTGTCTTTTGTCATTTCTTGCATAGAGGGTCTGGCTGTTGGATGTAATAGTTCTGCTTTGTAATTTCTATAGCCCAAGAAGTTAAAGTCTGTTCATGGTTTAAGTTTCTCTTCGTTTTTGTCCCAAAAGTAATCCATTGTGTAATGTTTTCTTTCAACCAAAGGTTTGTATTTATTCTGAGAGATGGTAATCACATGTCCCTCAAAAGGAAATTTTAGTCAATTATGAATTGTTGAAGGGACAACTTTCATTTGTTTTAACCAAGGGTGTCCCAATTTTATGCGAAAGTGGTCAGAAATGGGGACAACCACAAACCATTGTTCTACATGTTTCTCAAATACAGTTACCAACAATGATATCTTACCCAAAGGTTTTCTAAAGGTTCCCTTATGTGTTTTAATCATCATGTCTGAAAGGTCATAAGATCCTTGCATCAAATTATGTAAATAGAGGAACATCTTCCATGGTGACATTAGTCATGCAATTAGGATCAATAAGGGTTGTGTCCATGGGGTTTCCCATTATCTTCACACTGATAGAAAGAGGTCCGTCAGTGTCTTTGATTGCTCTATCATGAGGTGTAAAGACAATTTCGGGTTCAGGGACCTTTCTCTTCATGTAAGGTCTAGGAGGGAACCTATTGTTGTTGTTGAGATTAGAGGCCATGTGTATGTTTTCAAATCAGTGCAAAATCAGATTTTAACAAATTTTCAAAAGTATGCAAAGGACAAGTGTAATACAATGTGCGAAAGTGACCTTAAATGCTTGATTTTTTGTACTTTTTCAATGCAAATGTATGAATGGAAAGGTGTTGTAAGGATTTTGATTAGGGGAAGAAAATTATATGTCTTATATCAGTCCAATATAGAAATAATATCCTTCACAACACACTCTTGATGCAAAGCTAAGATGATGACAAGTCAAAATATAGTGAAAATGACTAAAATATGCGATTTTTCACCAAATCTCAATGTAAAAGAGCATGAAAAAGGGTGTTGTGAGGAAAATGATGATGGAAAGAAAATTATATCAGTGATAACAACCTCTTAATTCTAAAATATCCGTCACAACACACTTTTAGTGCCACTCAAGGTCAACCCCTAGTGAAAATATAGCAAAAATAGGCAATTTTTCACAGTTTTTCAACTCCAAGACCTAGAAAAAGGGGCACTGTAAAGAATTTTAGGAGGTGAAGTAAATAATACTAATGATATCTGTCACCTCAGTCCATAAAATTTGTTACAACACACTTGGAGTGCAAATTAGGCCGAACCCTAGGGCAAAAATAGCAAAAATGTGTAGTTTTTCATCAAAATTTCAATACAAGAGCCCGCTAAAAATGTGTTGTGAATATTTTTAGAAGGGGAAGAAAATTATTACCCTAAAAAAAACAAATTAGTGCAAAAATATCCTTCACAACACACATATGGTGCAAATTTAGAGAGTCGATAAGGCCAAATCTAGTGAAAATCAATATTTTTGAAGCCCTAGGTTTGAGATCTTGACACAAAATGCTATATGAATGTTTTGCAAGTTGAGATATGATGAAATTTAAATATTCTCAGATCTTAAAATGATTTCCAATCTCTAACATGCAAAATGCAAGCGCAAATCTAATGAAAAATCAATGAAAATGCTAGTTTTTGTTGAATTTTTCTATACAAAAATGCAAGTTTTTAAAATCGAAATGCAAATTTGTTCCAAAATGGAAGACTATAGACAAATAAAAATTTGAATGAGTCTCTAAAATCAGTAGAAAAATCTGAAACAAGATTTTACCTACAAACCCTAGATTTTGGAATTACTAGGTTATATGCAAAATTTACAATTTTTAACAAAACCCTAACAATTTTACAATGCAAGATATTGAATTTTTGTAATTTTCTGTAATTTAAATCAGATATAATGCCAAAATCATAAATTTTATGAAATTCAAATTAATTCATGCAACATGCAAAGCCTAAAATGCCATTTTTTTTCTAATTTTTCCAAATTTTCAATTTTTTTGTAAGTTTTCCAATGCAATAAGATGAATGATACTATAGATGAATGAAATCAATGAAAATCTAAAGCACAACACTCAGCAAGGTGCAAACAAGTCCAATAACATGGGTTCACTAAAATGTAATAGGTAAAATTTGGATAGTTGATGTTTGACTAGTTTTTGGTGTATATCCTCCTTTCACCCTTACATTCAAGGACCTAGGGTCACGTTGTAATGTACTATCATACCCTTGGTCACTATTGAGATGTAGGACAACTTGGATTTTTATAATTAGATTGACAATTTCCTTCTCTTATGCTCAGTTGTACCTTAAAACCCTAATTATGCAAATATGACAGTCGTAAACAAACGAATAACGGAAAAGGCTTCTGCAGAAAGATGTAAAGTATCAAATAACTGTGCACCTATTTTTGGGGTTCTGAGGCAGAAAATTCAGAGACTAAAGAGCGTGTGCCCAAGTCCAAGGCCCTACTTTTTGTCGAGATTTGGAAACAAGGTCTGCAACCTGTATTTGTTGTATCAGAGATTTTCCTGTTGTGGAACTTTGAGGACTAATGAGTGGGCGCCCAAGTCTAGGTAGCTGTTTCTTTCATTGATTTGCAATTTTGACACTCTGTTGTACCCTCCTGCAACTTCACTTTGTCTGCAACTCCCACCTGTGACCTGCAATCATGAAAATTTTGGGAGGGGGCTGTGGTGTCTAGAGGCTTGCCTCAGTCAAGCCCCGGAGAGACATTCAAGCCTTCTGAACACCATTGTCAGATAGAGAGTGCATGCCTAGGGAGGCAGAGGAAAAAACCAAATGATAAATGCTCAATAATCACAATAGATGTCACCTTGTAGTGAATATCTCATGGGAGGAAGAAGCTCTTCATTCCATAAGGAGATGGATGCTCAAATCTGCAAACATAAACACATAGACAACATAAATTTGCTCTTGCAACACAATGAAATCCTTGAATCACCTTTAGAATACAATAGCTTGCTAGTAATCATCTAGTAATGCTCTAGTTTACAAATGAATGCCTAAACATGCTTTTATATGCAACTACAAACACTCCTGCCAAGATTTCATAAATTCAAACTTACCGTGTCATCCTAGGGACCAAATAATGGTCATAAACTGACACTTCAAATTTAGGCCTGACCAAAAATAGGGCAGGACTAGGGCGTGGGTGCCCAAGTCCTCCACCCCTATTTTGGACAGGGTTAGGTTCAAGGGGCCCCCCTAGGTCCCATTTGTCATGATACCCAGGGTTCATTCCATCGGGATGTTGAATTATGATGTAAGATGTCCTAAATGCACACTAGAGACCCGGGAGCTAAACCTTTTGTGGGAAAAGCCCCCAAGGGGACATTTTCTGATGTTACAGGCCCATAGACTCCGAACACCATCTGAACGTATCTGTGCCCACTGGTTTCATCAATGCATCTACAACATTCTTCAAAGTGTCTACCTTCTCCAATATCACCTTCCCATCTTCTACTATATCTCGAACAAAATGAAACTAAACATCAATATGCTTTTTTCTAGCATGGAAAGTAGGATTCTTTTCTAGGAAAATCACACTCTGACTATCACAACAGATAGTAATCTATCCTACATCAACACCAATATCTAAACACAACCTCTTAAGACAAATAGCTTCCTTGCAAGCATGAGTCACTGCCATGTACTCTGCTTCTGGCATGGACAAAGTAACCACAGGTTGTCTCTTACTCATCCAACTAATAGCACCACCAAACATGGTAAACACATAAGCACGGGTGGATCTCCTGCTGTCAATGTCACCTTCCCAATTAAAATCTACAAATCCATGAATACTCACAGAATGCAAAGGTCTAGTAGGATAACCATGATAACATAGAGAATACTCAGAAGTACCCCTCAAATATTTGAACACTCTCTTCACCACATCCCAATGTACCCATCCAGAATTAGCCATAAACTGACTAAGGACTCCCACTGCTTGGGCAATGTCTAGTCTTGTACAGACCATAGCATACATCAAGATGCCAACAACACTAGCATAAGGCACTCTGCTCATATCCTTCATCTCAGAAGGAGACTTTGGACAATCATTCACAGATAACTTTGTCCCCAATGAAATAGGAACACACAATGGTCTGCAATTTGCCATGCTGAATCTATTCAACATGGTCTTTACATACTCTGGCTTAACCAAAGTTTTCTGTTTGCTTTGTCTCTTCTTATCTCCATCCCTAGAATGTACCTAGCTACCCTTAAGTTTTTCATCTCAAATTGTGCTGACAACTGAGAATTCAAATCTGAAATCATATTCTTACCATTCCCAATCAACAACATATCATCAACATACAGTGCAATAATGAGAATACGATCATTGTCAAACTTGTAATACACGCAATGATCTAATTTTGATCTCAAAAATCTGATGGACAACACAAAGACATCAAATTTCAAGTACCACATCCTAGGAGATTGCTTTAAACCATACAAAGACTTCTTTAACTTACAAACCAAATTTTCTTTACCTTTCACCACTTAGTGCTCAGGCTATGACATATAAATTTCTTCCTCCAAGTCACCATGAAGGAAAGTTGTCTTCACATCCATTTGTTCCACTTCTAAGTCATAAGCTTCTGCAAGAGATAATAGGAACTGAATAGATGTTAGCTTTGCAACGAGAGAGAAAATTTCACCATAATCAATTCCCTCCACTTGTGAATACCCCTTCGCAACCAATCTAGCTTTGTACTTTTCAACATTGCCATCTGCTCCAAAGTTCTTTTTGAACACCCATTTGCATCCAACGGGTTTCTGTCCATCAGAAAAAGGCACCAAGTCCCAAGTTTTATTCTTTTCCAAAGAAGCCATTTCATCCTCCATGGCCTCCTTCTAGGAACCTGCATCTTTCATGTCCATAGCCTCTGTCATAGTTCTAGGCTCATTAGTGTTAGTAATCAAGGCATAAGCACAACTAGAATCTAACAATGTATAACCAAACCTTTCAGGTTGCTTCCCAATTCATGTGGACCTCCTCAAAGGCTGAGGTGGAGGTTCTAATTCTTCTTCTAAACTTTCAGAGCTGCTAGAGCTCTCCTCATCATTAGGTCCAACAAGGTCTTTCAGTTCAGTCTTCTCAGGGGTAGAAGGAAATAGAACCACATCCTCTTTCTTTTCTTTTTCTTTTAGCTATAGAACAACAAGAGAATGTGTTATCTATCTGAATATAACACTTCTGCTATACAACACTTTTTTAGCCACAGGATCCCAAAGCTTGTACCCTTTCACACCGACACCATAGCCAATGAAGATACACTTAATTGCCTTGTTCTCCAATTTTGACCTCTTCTCCTTAGGCACATCTGCATATGCCTCACAACCAAAAACATGAAGATGTCTCAATGAGGGCTTCTTACTAGACCACACCTCCATGGGTGTTTTATCAATGAGCGCTGAGGTAGGAGACCTTTTAACCAGGTAGCAAGCAGTGGCTACAGCTTCAATCCAAAACTTTTGTTCAAGGCTAGTATCACTAAGCATACTCCTAGCCCTCTCCATCAACGTTCTGTTCATCCTTTCTGCAACTCCATTTTGCTGCAGAGTAAAAGGATTTTTCTTATGTCTTTCAATCCCATGTTCTTTACAGAACTTATCGAACTCTACGAAATAAAACTCACCACCATTATCAGTTCTCAAACACTTAATCTTTTTACCAGTCTGATCCTCTTCAAAAGCTTTAAACTCTTTGAACTGACTAAAGACTTCAGATTTGCTTCTAAGAAAATAAACCCATGCCCTTCTACTGTAATCATCAATGAATGATACAAAATATACAGATTTAGATATCGAAGGAACATTCACAGGACCAAACACATCAGAATGAATAAGATCCAAAATACCAGAAGACTTGTGAGAACTAGAGTAAAATTGAACATGATTTTGTTTTCCATATATATAATGTTTGTAAAAGTCAAACTCGAGATTACAATCATTTAACCCCTCAACAAGGTTTTTATTTTTTAGGGCTCTAAGACCCTTCTCACCAATGTGACCAAGTCTCTTATGCCACAACATTGTCTTTTCAGCAGGAAGTTTCATTTTCATAGCATGAGCACCCTTAGGTACCCAGAAAGCACTACCATCAGAAGTAGAAGCAACAGTCTTTTTCATTGCAGGTTCCAATGGTGAGGATGAAGAATCTAAAGGTCTTTTCTTCAAAATAGAAGAACTATTGCATTGAGTAGTGCATGCATCCATCTGAAACAGAGTACCTCTCTGAGTACCCTTAGCAAACACCATAGCTCCTCTTGTCATCTTGCATCCTCCATCTGAGAAGACAACCTGCACACCTGCATCATTTAATTTACTTATAGAGAGCAGGTTTTGTGCTAAAATAGGGGTGTGCATCACCCCATTGATTCCCTTCACTTGTCCATCATGGAATCGGATCAAGACTCTTCCACACCCAACTATCTTCAGGTGAGAGTCATCACCCAAGTACACCTTCCCACCATCGTATTCTTCATACTTTGTAAACCAACCTCGATGAGAGGTCATGTGGAAAGAAGCATTGGAGTTAATCAGCGACACATCTTCAGATGCATGGGTGGCCAAGGTTGCAACAAAAGAATCACCATCATCTTGTGACTTATCAGAATTGGAATCAGAGTTCTTCTTTTTCATCTTCCCCTCTTTTCACTCCTTTCAGAAGTGCCTAGTTTTTCCATAGTTACAACACACTGCCTTGGACTTTCCAAGAGATTTGGATCTCCCATGGATTTGGATTTGCCCTTTTTAGCTTTCTTGTCTTTCTTTTTCTCTTTTTCTTTGGATCTTCCATGAACTGCAAGAGACTCTTTGGCCAACTTAGATGAATTTCTCTACATCTCTTCAGATAACAGTGAAGACACCACTTCATCCATTTTGAAAGTGGATGTGGTACTCCTGATGGCCATAACAAGATGATCCCACGAGTTCGGCAAAGAACAAAGCAAGGTCATGCAACGATCCTCCTCCTCCATTTTCACACCAACAAATATCAACTATGCAACTAGCATATTAAAAGCATTTAGATGGTCTGCAACAGATCCTCCATCTTCCATCCTTAGAGAATATAGCTTCTTTTGTAGGAATAACTTGTTTACCAGGTATTTGGCCTGATAAACATCACCAAGTTTCTTCCACAACTCCTTCGCGGTCTTCTCTTCATGGACATTTAACAAGACAGAGTCAGCTAAATAGAGTCTCACAAGACCCTTAACTTTCTGATCCTTGAGATCCCAATCATCTTGCAATATTGCTGCTGGTTTTACGCCAAAAATTACTTCCCATAGATCTTTGTCAACAACCATGTCTTTCATTTTGAGTTTCCACAACTCGAAATTGCTGCCATTAAACTTTTCCACCTCTACTCTTTCGGATGTGCCTACCATCTTCTTGCTGCAACAAGATCACAAAATACTCTGCACAGATTCCCACTCAATCAAAGATTTTCTCAAAAAACCCCTACCCAACAACTAGGATCAAGGTGATCAAGCTCTGATACCAACTGAAAGGAAGCAAGGTACACGAAACACACTTCCTACACCAATCTAATGAGAGGAATAGTATGGAAATTCTTTTTAATCCTTACAATTGCAGAAATTCTAAACATATAACATAAGAAATTTCAGCAACAACAAAACACATAAGATATTGACACAAGATGTATCGTGGGGAAAACCTTTTCAGGTAAAAAACCCCACACTCTAAAACCTGCACAATGTAGTATCAAATCTGTGAAAGGATTACAATACACTTGTAATGCAAGTTCTTCCATCAGTCTTCAAATGTCATTTTTGGAGTGATTCCGACAACATAATAGTAAATGTAAAAACCCTATGCAACTACAACTCTAAAACAATGCATTTTATAGAGATACAAGGCATATTCTGGAAGCTTCTTGAGACAAGCATCCACCTTGGCCACATGGCCATTATGTCACATCAAAGGACACTTTTCCAAGCTACAAATACATCTCTTACATCTATCATATATGACAGATTTGACTTTCCCAACATGGAGCGCTCCAAGGCTAAAAATAGACTATGATAGATGCTCTTACGCATCTTACAACTGTCATAGATTTTCCCAACATAACAACCTTAAATGTTGTAAGAGAATCTGTCATATAAGACTAAATATAGTAAATTCCTCTTACAACATGTCATAGCCCAACTTGGGTGCCCAAAGATGCCTTTCCCTCATGCAAAGATACTCATCGACACTTGTCCTCACTTGTCATAGGAATCTCCAAACTTGGCTCTTACACATCATAGATTCTGTCATATGGAATACCCTCTTCCACATACCACAAGATGCCGACACATGGCATATTAGTGCAACCTCAAATGGGATGCCCAAATCCATGTAGGTTTGACTTGACCATCCAAGTCACATTCCAAGTAAGATGACATGTCATCGTGCCACCTCAACTAAGTGACCAAACTGAATGTGTAAGTAAATACAATATTAGGTAAAAAAATAAATATACAATTAAATAAATAATGCTAGGAATTTGTAAAGGTTGAGACACCTTAATTCCCAATAGGTTACTCTAGGATCACATGGGTTACATTTTTGAAAGAGAAATCAGAAGCTTTTAGTAGATTTAAGATTTTCAAATCCATGGTTGAGAATGAAATGAATTTTAGAATTAAGTGTTTAAGGTTTGATAGAGGTGGTGAGTTTACATTAAATGAATTTGAGGAATATTGTGAAGAACATGCAATAAAGAGGCACTTATTTGCTGCAAGAACTCCTTAGCAAAATGGAGTAGTGGAAAGGAAGAATAGAACTATCCAGGAGATGGCAAGAACAATGTTGAATGAAACCAAGCTGCCTAATGTATACTAGAAAGAAGTAGACCATACTATTGTCTATATTCTTCATAGAGGACAACTAAGAGTGAACAACACCAAGACACCAATAGAGCTATGGAATGGAAGATCAACTTCTATCAGGTATTTTAGAGTTTTTGGAAGCAAATGCTACATCAAAAGAGATGAAGAAGGTTTGGAAAAGTTTGACTCAAGATCAAAATTTTTCTTGGATACTCAACTAGAAGAAAAGCTTACAAGTGCTACAATAAAAGACCGAGGAAGATAGTTGAGAGTGCAAATGTTAGGGTTGATGAAGAGTCACATCCAGTCACATATGTGCAAGAAGATTGTTGTTTAGATAAATCTGCTTGCATAGAACAAGAAGTTGAAGAAAAGGAAGTAACACAAGAGAAGGTCACCAAGACTCCTACCAAGTATGTTCAGAAGCACCACTTAGAAGATTAGATAATTTGAAACAAAAATGAAGGAGTGTAGACTAGAAGAAGATTTGCAAGGGCAAATGAATAGGTAAACTTCTCTTTGCTATCTAAGATGGAACCTAAAACTTTTGCTAATGCTAGAAGGGATGAAGGATGGATCCAAGAAATGGAAGAAGAACTAAATCAGATAAAGAAGAATCAAACTTGGTAATTGGTGCCAAGACCTATAGACAAAAATGTGATAGGGACAAAATGGGTGTTCAGAAATAAATTGAATGAAGATAGAGAAGTGGTTAGGAACAAAGCAACGTTGGTCTGCAAAGGTTACTCACAAGTGGAAGGAATTGAATTTGGGGAGACATTTGCTCCTGTGGCAAGAATAGAAGCAATCATGATGTTTCTTACATTTGCAGTTCATAAGGACTTCAAGGTATATCAAATGGATGTCAAATCTGCTTTCTTCATGAATGGTGATTTAGAAGAGGAAGTTTACATAGAGCAGCCTAAAGGATTTCAGCTATCAGAAGATCATAACATGGTATGCAGACTTAAGAAGACTTTATACGGTCTCAAACAAGCCCCTAGGGCTTGTTAGGCAAGGTTGGACAAGTACTTACTCCAGCAGGGATTCAAGAAAGGTACTGCAAATATCAATCTATACATCAAAATTGAGAATGGACAAATACTAATAGTAGTAGTATATGTTGATGATATAATCTTTGGTGGAAATGATCAAATGTAAGATGTTTGTGGAAGAGATGCAAAAGGAATTTGAAATGTCTATGATGAGTGATCTATCATTCTTTCTTGGACTCCAAATTACTCAATCAGATGAAGGTATATTTATCTCTCAAGAAAAGTATGTCAAGGAGATGTTGAAGAAGTTTGGTATGAAAGATTGCAAACCAGTGAGTACTCCTATGGTATCAGGTTGTCACTTGAGTAAAGATTATGATTCACCTCAGGTAGATTAGACTTCGTATAGGTCTATGATTGGGGGCCTATTGTACTTAAAAACATCAAGGCCTGGCATTATGTAAGTTGTTTGGATGGTTGCAACATTTTAGGCTGATCCAAAAGAAACACATACGAAGGCATTCAAAAGAATCTTCAGATATTTGAAGAGCACTCCAGATTTTGGACTATGGTATCAAAAAGGTAATTATTTTTCTCTGAGTGTATATACTGATGCAGATTGGACTGGCATTGTTGATGATAGGCAAAGTACTAGTGGTGGAGCTTTCTTTTTGGGAGATAGATTGGTCTCATGGTTTAGTAAAAAGTAGGATTCAGTTTCCTTATCAACAACAGAAGCAGAGTATATAGTTGCAGCATCCTGTTGCACTTAAGTATTGTGGATGAACAAACATTGAAGGATATCAAGGTAATGTATGATGATCCCATTCCTATCCTATGTGACAATACAAGTGCTATCAATATTTCAAACAACCCAGTGATGCATTCTAGAACCAAGCACATATCCATCAAGTATCACTTTTTAAGAGAAAAAGGTTGCAAATCAAGAGGTAAAATTGGAATATGTACCTACAAAGGATTAGGTTGCAGACATCTTTACAAATTCACTTTCTAAGGACACATTTGAATATCTCAGATAGAAGTTAGGGGTTGTTTCCCCTCATTCCTCTAACTAGATGCACATAGGATGCATTTGTCCAAGGGGAGCAGTTCAAGACATATTTATTATCCTTGGATTGATGGTGGTTACATCTCAGAGGGAGTAGGTACATAAGAGACTAAGGAGGATTACTAGGATTGTATAGACAAGGGGAGCTTGTATGTTTTTGCCGGTGCAGAGGAAGACCACTAGCCCTTTGCCCTTGATGCCAAAGGGGGTAGAAAATTTGCATATCATGTTAGTGTTTCCATCAATGACAAAGGGGGAGATTGTTGAATGGTGATCAGTGATGTCAGAAGAGTAAGTGATCAGAAGTGTTGTGAGGTGGAAAGCATAGTGATGTGTATATGTTGACAAAGGACTAATGATCAGAGGAGTTGTGAGCTGAAGGATATGGTGATGAAAGTCATGAGCATGTTGTTGGATTAGTATCATCTATACACAGTTGTACCTTATCTTTTGAAGTTCATGGATAGGTGAAAGTTGTCAAGTTGAAGGATATGCTGACATGAAGAACATGTGGTTACTTGTTTTTTATGAAAATAGTTGTAATTGTTGTCTATGGTGTTGTCAATGTTGCATTCAATGCCTCTTGTTGAAAAACATTGCATGAGATGTGAAAGAAAGTGTATAAGGTTTCAATTGTCAAAGGCGTGCAGGGATTTGTATTGTAGAAGCTCAGGAGAATGCTCCACATTTCTCCACATTTGAAGATATGGCCTTGTAGTTTGGAGGTTAGATAGAGACAAATATGAAGTATGTATGATCCAAATTTCAAAGCATAAAAGTTACTGCATATATTTCTAGAGCTAGCAGAGTGAAGACAGTGGTACAGTTTTGTTGCAGTCACAAAGGGACAATATAATGGTCCACATTTCTCCACACTAGAAGATATGATCTTGTGGCTTGGAGGACAGTTAGCTACTGATGAGAGGTATGATATAATCAAGTTTTAGATGTTACAATGTACTGCAAAGGTTCTCTAGAGTCAACAAAATAAGGACAAATAATGTTGCTGATTAGGGTTGTCAGAGGGAGAAAGTAAAAGCCACCACATTTCACCGCACTACAATATTTGGCTTTTTTGTTTGGAAGATAAGTTCATATTGTCTATATATTTGCTCAATTCAAGTTTTAATTGTTGTGGAGTACCGTAAGTATGATTTTCAATGTTCTATTTCAAGACAGTATAATCAGATTGAGTAAGGGATACCAGCATCAATGTCTATTTGTTTGCGCCAGAAAAAAGATGCATAAATCAGAGAAAGGAATGTATAAGAAGGTTTTCAAGTCATATAATGCTTAGTATATGATCTACATGATGTTATTTTGTGTCTTTGGTACTACTTTAGGTCTAGCGCTAATGCATGAAAAGATAAGTGTTTGTGTTACCGGTTTGGTGAGTATAAGTGATTGTGCCATGTGTTTGGAAGTGTGCACCAACTTTGAGATGTGTTCTAGGGTAAAATTGGTCCTGTTGATCACTTGGTATGAACCGCATAACTGGATTTGATTCCTACATTACCGAAGTTGATTTGGGAGCTGAATGTTTGGTCATTTCATGTTTCATGTTACACGTTTCATCTAGGTCGATAAAGGTGAAGATTTGAAGACTTGTGGAGCATATAAATGAAAGATCAAGTTTGTTGCAAAGAGTGGATGAGAGTGTGAGGAGCATGTGCGAGTGTGAAGAGTGAGTATATGTGTGTGTGTGCAAATAAGATAAGTGATCCAGAGGTTGAGAAGGAGATTTGGAGACTATAATGCATAATTCATATTAGAGGTTGTGTTGTGTTGTGTTGTGGAAGTGTGTTGAATATAGAAAAGTGGTTTGATTAGAGGTGTTGCTGCGGAAGTGATTGAACCAACATAATCTGCCAAATAGTTTTTGGTACAGAGGTTGGAGCCTCTTCTTGTAAGCATTGTAGCACTTTAGGGAGTTGTAGCTTCCTTTGGGTTGTAGCCCATAAAACTATGTATTAGGGAGTTATAGCTTCCTTTGGGTTGGAGCCCATAAAATTGTGTATCAGGGAGTTGTAGCTTCCTTTGGGTTGTAGCCCATAAAATTTGTTGTAAACTTGTTTTTATTTATGAGGTTGGATTTGAACAGTAGATCCAAGTAAATTTCTCACCATGGTCTTTCCCTTCTAGGGTTTGCCACGTAAATCTGGTGTTATGGTTGTATGGTTGTGTTTTGAATTGCATAGTCTACTTCATTATCTGTTTAAGGTAGTAGAAAGTTTTGTTGATCAAGTTGAATTGGATTAAATTGAGGTATATATTGATTCACCCCCCCTCTCAGTATATCAGAGTGTTCTAACATTAATTTGGTGTTTGAGTCTTGAAGTATACAGGTTGCCTTCTTTGATATCTCAGCTTGCAGTTTGTTGATGTGATGATGAGTTTGCATGTTTCATTTGTTTGTGATCAAGTTAAGTTATGTAGTTTTATGGGTAGGCCACCCATTTGGTTGCAGTAGGATGACTCAAATGTGGACTGTCTATATCCACGAGATTGATTCAGTGTTGATGCAGACTTTGTTAGTTAGCCTTGTCTGTGGTCATTTGTACATTGGTATGTTACATTGGGATGAGAGGATGGATTATTAGAGTGCATGGATAATCAATTATTGGGACTTATAGCATGTTTATCACAATGTCATGGACAACTTGGATACATGGTTTTGTGTGAACTTTTGGCAGTGATGATGGTTTATCTTCTTGGCTTCAAGATCTTGGTTCTACTTTGGTTTCATTGGTATTATAGTTGTGTGTGGACCATGGTGATCTTTATTTAGGATATGGTTATCATGATTCCATGTGTAGCTTGTATCACAGTTCAGTGGGAGATTTGGTAGTGATGTGGATTCATCACCTAGTGATGGATGATATTCTACAGTGGTTAGGTGTCATGGATAAACTCTTGGTTTATGATTCTTATGTAGTATGAGTACTTTGAAATATTGCATACTATTGTTGCGAGATGGTTATCTTCATGTGATTGGAGATGTTGCTTCTTAGTTTAGAGGTGTTTTTATTGTGCCATGGTGGACTCTTGATCATATGTTAGAGTGTTGACATGATACAGGCTCTCTTGAGACCATGATGTGTGCTTTGGTGCATGTGATCTGCTAGGAGGAGATGTTAGATAATGATGTCATGTTTGGGTTTCTAATTATGCATTTGGAGCATTGCTAGTGGTCTTGTTGGTTCTCCTGGTATTGAGTGCATTGATCATGTGCTTGGGAGCTTCATGATAGTGCGGTGTTGCATTTGGAGCATAGCATGGATTAATTGGTTTTAGGTGCTCATGGATACTCAAAGACTTTGGTGAGGATAGAGTTCTCTTGGGATCAGAGACATTTGTTGAGATGATTACTCTTTGGAGGTTTTAGTAGGAAGATCAAGGAGCCTTTCACTTGGATATAGACATGAGTTCATGGACCTTATAGGAGATTGTTCTTGGGGAGATTCTTTGTGGCTTGGTGTATCCTGGAAGAGAATTCTCTTTCCCACGCTTGGTCTACTCAACATATTATCATCTAAGAGCTATTGCCCATCTTTTTAGATGCATTTTTCTTTATTCTTTATCTTCTCATGGATATGGATCTTGAGCTTTGGTTATTAATTCTGGAGGGTTCATTTGAGGGACGTTAGCATGGTTATCTCCTTGTGTATATTGCTTATGCTTTATCTTCTCATGGATATGGATCTTGAGCTTTGCTTGTTAGTTCTGGAGGGTTCATTTGAGGGATGTTAGCATGGTTATTTCCTTGTAGATATGAGTTTGATTTATGATGACATTTGTGAGGAGTTTAGGAGATGTGATTGGGCTTATTCCTAGTTTGTTGGGAATGGATATTTGAGTTTGATTTTCTTTGGATAGAGAGGCTTACGTCCATGTTGGTTTTACATGATACATATGTTTCATTTGATCTATGAGATTGAATGGTTGGGTGTTGTTGAGGCTTTTCATTTGGGATTGTGAAGGAGATCATACTTGACACAAATTAGCACTTTGAGGTGTTGGTAGAACATGTTATGATATGATTTACAGGTTTTCTCTCTTTGTCCTATGGCTACTTCTTGGAGGTTCATGTTCATATGATTTGGGAGAGTTATGGTGACATGTTGTGAGGGAGTATGTAGAATTTTACGTTGCATGTGTGGATCATTGTGATTGTTCTTGGTACCACATGGTTTTGGTCATTAGCCACACCTTGGTTCGAGTGTTTATTGGTAGACTTGACATGCCCTGATCTATTTTAAGATTTGACAGTACTCATGCAGTGGGAGTTCCTAGATATGTATTTTCTTCATTGACAGGTTTTATACAGGGAGCTTGTGATTACAGTTTATGGGTTGGATATATCGTTGGCATGAGTTTACTAATGCTATTTGATACCTAGGAGGTATGGGTGGTTGGATGTATTAGCATATGTTGTGGATGCTATTTATGATCATGTGGATTTTTTTACCTTTGACAGTAGCTTGGAGGCTTTGTTATCACTTAGATTTGATGCTTGTGTTCTTTGGATTGGTGCATCTTCACCTTGGCATGTTTTTAAATCTTCCGATTGATATATATTGATATCTTTACTTATTGCTTCTCTTATTTTATTTCTATCTATTCTTATCTATTTTATATCGTTGTTCCTTGCTTCCATTTTTCGTTCTTTAAATATATACTTTTATCCTTGCTTGTTGTTTTTTATATTTCCTTTTTGGTTTATATACTATTTCTTTAGATTTATTTTCTTTTGATATGCATACACTTTTCTTTTTCTATTTCTATGCATAATTAAAAATGGTACATACTCTCTTATATTTTATCTACTCTCTTTGTTTTATATTTTCTTCCTTTATTGATTTTTCCTTATCTAGTTTTCATCTTTTATAGTAATATATTATACATATATTATATAGACTCCTCCATATACAGATATTACATTTAATTATATATAGTTCCCTCTTAATGTATTTATTTTGTAATTAGTTTTATTAGTCTTTTATGTGTTTGCTCACTTGATTTTTGACTCTTTTTTCCTATTTTTTCTCTTTCTTTCCCTTAGTTTTCTCTCTCTCTCCTAGCTACTTTAAGCCTCTCTAAGTTTGGTCTCCTTACCCTAGACTGTCATTGTAAACCGCACCCAACCCTTCTGTATCCTTTTAAGAAACTCTCTCTACAATTTCAATTCAGTCACTCTCCTTTTCTTCCTGATGATGGATCACGAAGTGTGATCCGAAATGTTTGAGGTAAAAAAGCAACACACAGGTTTACCAGAAGCACTACAACTATGTTCCTTTTCTTCCATAGGTGGCATGTTGGAGGATGAGAGGAGTTCTTTCTTGAGATGGTAGTCACCTTGGTTTTATTGCAGGTATCTTGATGGAGCACGAGAACATGTTGGAAATTCATGTGGTTTCATGTATGACTATGATGATGCATTTCATTGATTTACCCTTATGCAATGCATACATGTGGGAGAATGTTAGGAAAAGGTGTGTTGTACACCTTGCATAATAATGATATGATTTATTTATGTAAAATAAATATTTATTTGTGGTGCATCTTTATTGATGTGTTTAGCCACATTAGATAATTGTTTGGGTACCACTTGTAAAAGTTGAATGTAACATTGGGTTAGTTATTTTATGTGTGTGGGACACATAGAATAATTATTTATTTATTTGGAAATTACTTAATATTGGGACTAAGTGAAAACTTAGTTGAAAATATTAAATAAGGGGTCAATGGTTTTGTGTATCCATGGTGTTTGGAACACATGATTTTCCCTATACTACATCTTGTATTTGTGTGAGATTGATTCTATAAAAGAAAGCACATGGTTAGTAGTTGGGGTTGGCTGGTTGAGTGGGCTATCATTGTATTAGGTTTCTCTTGTAAGTACATATGTGAAGTATGGCATGGGATGTGTGGCTACATGCTTAGACACATGGAGGATGCATCAAAGGAGCTTGCTGTTTCATGAGTGTCCATGTGACTTTGTAAGTGTATTGTAATGTTTCATTGTTGAATAATGCATTAAGTGTGGATGCTTTTAGAGGCTGGGTTTTTCCCTCTTGAGGGTTTTCCCAGGATATATCTTGTGTTATCTTGTGGATTGTCTATTTGATCTTTGCATTATGGAATTGTTGTAAGCTTGTATGCATCATATTCTCTCATAGGGTTATGTAGGAATTGGTTTGATCAACCTGTGAATTCCTAACAAGGATGACAATCTGTATTGAGACAACCTAGAGGTTATGCATATATGAACCTAAAAGATGGTTGTGAGATGTATAGTTGATTGAAGCTAGTCAGTTGGACCTTGACAAGATAGCTACTTTATGCTTGAAAGGAATGGGTAGTACCTTTCATTGTGCTTTATTATTATTATTATTATTAGTAATTGGATAATTCCTTTATTTAAATGTCAAGATATCATCGAGAGATAATTAGGACATTATTATTCTATGTTTATGAGTATGTTATGGATTAGCTTCCATAATATAGAGATTATTATTGGAGGAAGTATATGATTATGAACTATATTTTAAAAGGATGTGAAAAGTTAGATAAGGACTTTTCCTTCTGGATATATTTCCTTTATGATTCTTACTATGGAATAGTATATAGTTGAAAACTATATTAAAGGACAAGTATGGGTGCTTAGTCGAGCCTTTGAACACATGTTATGACCTACTGATTTATTTATTTTAGCCTAGATATTATGATTATCTCTAGAGGGTTTTATACTTAATTACTCACTAGAATATGTTCAAAAATATAAGTGAATTTAGATTGTTCTAATTGGTAAATGCTTGGATCATGAAATCACTAGTTGCATGAAGGGTTTACCAAGGATTGGAGAAAATAGATTAGAATATACCCTTTGAGTCTTATTGGTAATAGGCCTAAAATTTGTAACTTGATGAAGGGTTGTGTTGATGAACTACGAAGCCTCTGATCTTGATACATAGGCAAGGCCATTTCTTATGAGACCCTAAGGCATAGGTCTGGCCCCTAGGATGGGTCCATCTTTGAGTTTGTGAATTCTTAAGATCCTTGGTGAGATAAAGCACCAAATTAATTAGTCAGGCAGAGTAAGATGTGGGCTAGTTTGCCTAGCCTTATTATATTATTGGATATGATTTATTCTTACCTTATCAGATTACTAGTGTAATTGTTGATGAGATAAGATATTATGACATTACTATTTCAGGAATGTATTATGTAATTATTAATTTCATAGTGTATCACTTGTATGGAGTCAGTGAAATAAGAAATACTTTCTTTGATATCCTTATGATTGATGGTCATGTGTTGAAGTAAATCATGATCTAATGAGTGCATTGTTGTATTATATATGAAAAAGAGAATGAAGAAGACTAGTATGCACACTAGATCAAACCCTCTTCCATAATAACATTCAAGGACAAAATCAAGACAAATCAATACCAAATGGAGGTGGACTTAGCTATAGATTTTGTGCTCAGGAGTGCTATGGAAATATCTGATTTAATCAAGACTTTTATCAAACACTAGGTCAACTAATGCACAAAACCCTAGATTTGCAAAGATATGATTATAACAAGAGATGTATAGCAGATATTCAGAAACCAATTTCATAAAAATGATCAGAGAGATATCAGAACCTGTATCCTGGAACCTTGAAAGTCAGAGGACTATTTCAAAGGCGCCTGTGTCCTCAACTGTGGAATTTTTGAAAACTATAAACTAGAGAAATGATGTACAGACTGCCCTGATTCCAGATATGGTGTTATCTAATGCAAAAGGATAGTTTCAAAAGCACCCAAGCCTTCCATAGAAGAATATTCTAAAAATGCTTTCGGATCACGAAGCCCTTTTCATTGCTTAGTCATCATATGTCTTTGCTTTTCCAGATCTCACACCTGTAACCTGCACACAAGAAGAAAAGGGGTTTGGGGGTTATGGTGTTTAGGGATTTGCCTTAGTCAAATCTTGGGATATATTCAAGCTTCCCAACACCATTGTTAGAGAGTTCATGCCTAGTAGGGTAGAGTCTAAATAAAATGATGATAGAATGATTCAAATAACAATGATATCACCTCAGAGGTGAAGCCATTAAGAAAATGAAGATCCTTCAACTCATAAGGAGATGGATGATGATTCCAAATATGCAACAACACACACAATACAAACACAATGAATGCTTTGAATGCTCTTTACTCCAAGATCATAAGTTGACTATATCCATCTAGGTTCATAATGAATTCAAAAACTCACTTATATATGCTTTCCCACTAACATTCATGAAATTAACCAAAAGAGCCAACAAGGAGAAACCATTTTAAATTTCCTATGCCGACATACATTGAAATTTGCCCTGACCAATCAAGGAGGACTTGGGTGCGAGTGCCCGAGTCCCAAGACACCTTTTTGGTCTGGGGTAAGGAAGAATATGGGCCACTAGTTCCCAATTTGCATTGGTTTCGGGGGATTTTACATTGGGATGAATATTTAAGATGTATAATATAATCATAGGGACCTAGGAGATAAACAAGGAGGTAAAAAGGCATGTGTCCACTTTTTACTCTTTAAAATGTTGTAATTCATATCTTTATTTATTATTATATTTGTGTATTATATGGGGTGATGTTATAATCCACATTTGAGCAATCATATTATATCAGTAGAACAAGGGCGCACTCTACTTTTGCTCTAGGAGGATTAAGAGTGATTTGAGGTAAAAATTATTGTGTTCATTGCATTATTTTTTTGTGATTTTTCTCTTATCATTTCTCTTCTCTTCATTCTAGCATGCTCAGTGGGACCTACAACCCTTGATCTAGCTTTCTTTTTACAGGATTTGTGAGCTTTTGTTGCAGGTTTATTTTCCTTTTAGAAAAATTTGGGGGTGACCTATTGTGGATAGCATTATAGGCCAAAATAGACCTCACGATTGTGTCAAAGAGGCCCAAAAACCCTAGGATCCATATAAAATTTGACATATTTCGAAGGCGGAAATTTTTTGAATTTTTTTACTTTGTAGGTCCATACTATACGGATCCATACTTTATGGACCCACCATACTGATCATCTGCACAGGTCTATAGGATTTACCATTGGTTTAATTTTTCATCATAGGCATATTAAGTCAAAGGTTTGATAAAAATATTTCATAATGCAAATGTTGGTGTGAATAGGGATTTTTCCTAACTAGTTTAGTCAATTTCCCCTTGTGTGGATAATTCATATTATTTAACTATTTATTAGTTAAATAATATTCACACATCACACATAATTCACATGTTAAGTTGACTTAGTGAGTCTTCTACTTGTTTCTAGTTGTTGATAGTTGTAGTGAGTTGTCTTATCCTACACGTGCTCTAGTTGGCATCCTATCCTCTATTTGTCACATGCGACAAGAATGTGACACTTGTCACATGACTACAACTCCTTGATTGTCATCCTTGCCTTTATAAGAAAGGCTCTCTCATTGTAGTTTATGATAGTTTATAATAGTTTCATACAGTTGTGTATAGAATCTATTGCTCCATTATTTTAGCATATTCTTATCTTTTATCTTTATGTGGAAGGTTGTCTTGATTGCAGGGATCCTAGCTTGCTGAGTCACATTGACTCTTACAGCAAATTCCAACTGTTAGGAGATTCGTGGGATTTTAAAAAGTTAAAATTAAGGTTTTAATTTGTATGTATTAAACTTAAGGTTTTAATTTGTATGTAGTGTTGCATTTATATAAGATTGTTGGTGATGGGCTCAACTAGCCCTCCTATTCACATTAGTGACTAGGGTCAAAGGTCAATATTCTGATCATTTTCGCTTGCTCTGCGGGCTATGTATTTAAACCATAACTGTGTCTTAACATTGAAATTTAATTTTAGTTTTGATTATGTATTGTTAACACTTTTTGTTAGCTATTAACTTTTTTGCCAAGTGCTACAGTTGCATGTGAATACAGATCACCTAACATAATGGTTTTGTGTTGAAGATCTCTGGCAGTTTGTGTTTCAAACGTAGGTCAATGGAGTTAAATGCCAAACCCTTCACTGTAACCACTAGCCACTACTATATAGCTGTGAAAAACCATTGACTGCCCCCGCTTATGAGACTTGGAACCATGGGTAGCATTAATAATAGCCACCTTTTAAAATATGGAATTTTAATGTTGGTAGAAATTTTTTGGTCTTAAGTGTTAACAATCACATGTGAATAGGACAACAGTAACCTTTAACAGTTAACAAACCGCTAGTGCAAGCCTTAACCACAACACTAACACTGACTGAGTTGATTGTGCATGTGACCACAATAGAGTTAACTTCTAGTAGTTATGCTAATCGCCAGGGGCAAACCCACTTCTTCGTAGGTCCTAAAAGTAGTTGTTTTTTCATTTTGGCATAACTTTTTCAAATCATATTAGATTTTGACAAAATTACAAGCATTGGAAAGACGACTCATCCAAATTCACATTGGTATAGACAATTTTTCAAGATTTGGCCTAAATTTCAAGGTACACTCATTTCAAATCATTATTTGCTTGCAAACTTTAATCGTTTATTACTTTTGCATTTCAAATCAAAATTTAGCAATTTTTTTTTGAAATTGCATAGAAAATCATAAGGAATTTATTGGTGACATTTAAATTTTTGTGTGATAACTATTATTTCTAATTGTTAATAGATTTAACATTTGTTTTGTAGTTTCACATTTGTCAAAGGCTAAAATTGCTTAAATTAATAACAAGTTTGTTGTGGTTTTGCTTATCAAAAAATTATCATTAGATCATTTTTTTTGTTTTCTTTGTTTGGTGAACTTGGTTGTGACTTGAGGTGTGTGTATGCTCTTCCCTCACATTGAAAGAGAATCTTGGGAATCAAAAATACCCTTTAGACACATTCATTCTCACACACACATTTGAGTTCTAAGGATTAATTAATACTTGCTTGTGTGGGTCAAGTTTGTGTGTATGCTCTCTCCTCACACTACAAGGTGATCTTGGAGATCAAAAACACCTCTTGATTCACTTTTGTCACCCGAAGGTGTGTTGGCATGTGTATTCTCTCTACTTGCTCTTAGTGCGATCTTGGAGATCAAAAACATCTAACATCAACCTTTCCCTTAGGAGGCATGCCTTGGAGACACACCCACTCCAAGGGGCAACCTCAACCACACATTCTGATGGGGTATATAAAGGGGGGAGAATGAAAGTTGTACCTCAATCTAATCATCATAGTGTCTGGCACAACCTTGGGGCCCCTGGTAATTTAGGACAAAAGGTGTAGTGACATTTGCTTGCACTTATGTCACATTTTTGTAGATGGACTAATTTTCATGGATTGAGCTTCACGTACCTAGAGTATATTGAGGACTCCCTTAGAGGCTTGTTTATCCTAGTTTAAGACCTTAATATTAGGCTTGTTCATGTGCTTAGCATGTTTTCATATGCTATACCAATATAAGACAATCAAATTTATCACTCTTGAAAGTTAAGTTAGCCATTGTGTCTTCTTGTGTGTTTGAAAACCCCTTGCTAAATCATCAAAGCACAATCAAAATCTTCATTAGCACCTTTGTCATAACCATAGTCACCTTACTTCATTTTGGACTTGAATTTAATCACTCATATTGGACCTACCATCATTCTCAACCAAAATAAAAAATCTCCATTCACCTTCTAGTCCATATCAATCTCAAAAATCAAGTTTTCTTTAAGTCAAATTTAGATCTTTCATCCTTTATCATCCTTTAGCCATTGTCAATATTGGATACATTAGCTTAGGAATTTGTCTACCCCTAATTTAGTGGACTCCTAATCATTGTATTTATCATCCTTTTGAAATCACAAAAGATCTAGCTTTACTTTATCCAAATTTTGGTTTTTGTCCATGTCATTCCTTTTGTCATTCGTAGCTCATCCATATCCTCATCCTTATCTTGGTCCAAAATTTGAGCATCTGAATTTACAAATAGTCCAAACCCAACTTCATCCACATCATCTTAGCCATATCATCATCTTATACCCACCATAACGAGATCAAAAACCAAGAAGACCATGGATTCCCACATAGATGTAATCCACTTCACCTCCTCACACAAGCTCATATGATGATCAAATAAGATACTCCCTTCGCTATATGTGACATCCTTTAGAAATAAAGAAACTCACCCTAAGATACAACCATCTTTGATGCATGATTCCAACAACACAAGTACACATGATGATGTTCTTGATCAACCTAAGTATGCACCGAATTCATAGATTACATGAAGGGCCTAGAGAACAAGGATTTTATCGCACAACTTCTCTTGGAAGAAGGGGCAAAGATTCCTCCTCACGTTGAGGCTAAACTCAAATATCATAACCATCTTAGGTCCTCATTACAAAACACCATCGACAATCCTCATGACCATCAACCAATAGGTGGCAAGGCCTTTCTACCTCCACTCCCTCATGATCCTCATTCAACCAATGCCTATCAACTAGGCCAATCCCCATCACTAATTCCACAAATCACTAGGACACCTAAGACAAAACATCAATACATTCCTGCACTTTCCAATCCATTGCAAAAATTACTTCCACCTCTTTCTATTCCTCAACATACACTTCCAATTCCATCCTGATTGCCATCTCATATCCTATCACAATCAACTTCTTATCAACCCACATCCCATCATGTGTCATGTCATCACCTCCCATTTATTGGCCATATCAATCTAACATTTAAATACATCAAGTCCATCCACAACCCATCTATTCACACACTTCCCCTCAAATCACTACATCCCCATTCATCTCACCATTTACCACCTATCAACCCCATCCTTCAACTACTCATCCTATGACTTCACAGCAATACACTTATCAACATACCATACCCAATCCTTTGACATCACAACCTTTTATATCTTCCACACCTCTTAACCCTTCACTTCAAGCATTGCAAGACACATTAAAAGATGTCCTTAAAAGGATAGAGATTGGGACACAACACAAACGTTACAAATTTGAGGAGTTTTGTCGATATCCTTTTGATCAATCCATCATTGTGACACCTTTTCCTTTAAACTTTGAAGTGCCTAAATTTGACAAATATAAAGGAAAAGAGATCCTAAAGACCATGTCAACCAATTTTACATGGATTGTCAAGCAGTTTCCTATAATGATATCTACCTAATGAAACTCTTTCCATAAATTTTGGTAGGCCAAGCCTTAGATTGGTTTCAACATCTTACTCCTGGTACTATCAAAACATTTTCTCAACTAGCCAAAACATTTGTCACTCAGTTCTCCTATAATGTCGAACATGAGACTATAATGCTAGATCTTTTCAATGCTAATAAAAATAATGGAGAAAGCTTCACCGCTTACCTACAATGGTAAAGAGGGCTTGCAAGTTGAATCCCACGACCAATCCCTGAAAAACAATTAGTTAACATCTTCATCCAAAGATGACCTTTCATCTTCAAGTCTATTATCTATCTACTTTTGATGAGGTCATTGAGAAAGGTGTCCTTATTGAAAAAACCCTTATCACTGAAGGTTCACTCAAGACCTTTACCAAGGACTCTAATCAATCAAATGAAAAATTTAAACCATGGGATAAGAACAAACATGTAGTTAATGATGGTGTTACTGATTTAAAACATATCCAAATAACATAATCTTCCCAAACAAATGTGCACACGATCCATAAACATACTCCCATTTCCCTTCCTACAAAAAAATTTAGATCACTTCAAATCAAATATGTACATATTATGACTTAAGTGAACCTATTGAGATGATGTTTCATAAATTAGCACAAGCCGACATGATTACATATCTTGTGACCAAATATTATGATGAAAACCATCATAAACCCACATGGTATAATGATAATGAATATTGTGATTATCATCATACTAAAGGAAATTCCATAAACAAGTGTATGAGTTTCAAAAATTATGTCCAAGACCTTATTGATCAAGTAAAATTAGAAGTAAATCCCAATTCCTCATCCAATGACAAATTGGGTATTTACCAAGATCCTTTTCCGAAGCATGGGCAATCCACATCCAATTACAAGAAATCCCAAAATAATCATACTAATACTATTGGATATAATAAGACCCCTTATGAATATTCTACCTTTGGCCTTATTGACTACATGATCCCTTACAAGTTGCCACTGTCACAATAAAAGCCAAATCCCCTGAATGTGTTGTCACTACTCAACATGGAACAATTACCATCCCAAGACCTCCATCTTCCTCATCTTCCCAACCTTCCCGTTACAATATCTTAGACCACCTTGGAAAAACTCCTACACAAATATCCATCTTGGATCTCCTCAAGACTTCTCCCATCCATAAAGCTATATTAGATCAAACTCTAGGGTTAATGCATAAAGTTGAGGGACCAAAAACTAGCCACAACCACTTTTGGTCCCATAGGAGATATAACGCGAGCGTGTTATAAGATGCTCACATTTAGGGTTAGTTAAACATCAAAATAAAAGATGCAAAAGTGAAACCCATGACTCATTTGCAAAATTTGGCCATAGGTTTCACCTATGCAACCGCGAGCGCGTTATAAGAAGGGAATCAACAATTTCAAAGTGCAATCAACAATTTCACCATGCCACCTCACCAATCCCACTCCCAAGGACATCATGAATGAAGTGTAGAGGGTATAGTAGCTAAACAAGGTAGGGTTTGATTATTTTTTGCGAATTTGAATTTTTTTAATTTTGCAATGTTTTTATTGGATTTTTATGTTAAATTTTCAAACCATGAGGCACCACAAAACCCTAATCCAGTAGAGGAGGCTCAAAACAACCCTTAAAACCCTCAAAACCCCCCACCTTCATGTTCTCATCATCAAAGAGACACACATGAAAACTATTTAGGGAGAGTTGAAGAAAACAAAAAACATCTTGAAACCCTAATTGAAACATTAAATACTCCAAATGCACTCATCAATCGCAAGAGAGCCCTTGCCATGTCATTAGAGGTCATTGTTTCTCATATTGAATCAGTGACAAACCAAATCACTGAATGGAATGACTATAGGGAGAGGAGTCGGCAATACTATGCTGATAAATTGTCTTACCAACAAGTTAAGGACCAAAAAATTACAAAATCTCAATTTTGTTCACATTTTATCAATCCTAAAACTGGCCAAACACTAGAAGATAGTTGCAAATGGTTCCCAATTCATTGGTGTGTCCACGTTGGTATATCCCAAAACTTTTGGGATAGATGGTACATGGTCTTTGATGAGTGTCCTTGTAATAACAATGAGGTGCCGCAATATTTCTTGAGGAAACTCTATTGTGAGTTCGTCCTCAACAAGATTCCTAATTACTTTGACATTCAAGAATTCCAGGTTAGAGGTGGTGGCTCTACCCAAGATAGATAGGGGGCACATTGAGACCAAAACTGCGTACCTAGACCCCTCATGAGGCCAACACATATCTCACTCCCTTTGTCTTTGAAGGAGAGTATTGAGGTGGAGACATTACATTCATTAAGTTCTGTCACCTAGTCTCTAGCGCAACATGGTGATGATCTTACCCAAGCTGATGAGGGTGAGAGTGGTAGGCATCATTTGTCCCCACATATTTACAATTCATGTGGGAACTTGTGTGATTATGGGACCTAGGACTCTCACGATTTAGGCGATCTAGATGATGCTGCAGAGTGTTAGGAAGCTGCAACACAGGGGCAACAACCGTAGCCAGTGATGGACACATCCATATTGGATAATATTATTCTCACAGATGACCTCTTATAACATATGTTTGGTATTGACTCCTAGGTAATTTTTACAAGGTTCACCTTGATTTAATATATTTTTATTTGAAATTTATAATTAATTATATGAATATATATATATTATAATTCAAAATTAATGTATGTAATTGTTTGCACTATGAAATTCTAGGGTCAAAGTATTCTTCCTGCAGATCTGTTAGCCATCCAGTGTAGGGTTATGAGAGGAGGTCTAGTCAACAGGTATGTAATTTATCACAAGATCGTAAATATAGTACATATATCAATGGTAATCTTATTTAGTGACAATTTGATAATAAACAAGGAACTTCACCACCACCACCATGATTTCCTTGGTCCCCTAGACGCAGAAGCACTTTCACTGAGGTAAATTTTACCATTTGTAATCATTATGCATGTAAATAATGTTATGTATCTATTTTGGTCAAATAACCTTGAACTCTATTTTGAGATCTTGAATATGGAGACTCCTCATCTTTGTTAGTCAGTGGAGGTGGGCATTTCTGCAATTGTTTTGTCTGCAAATCCTTTGACCGAGGTATGAGCCAATAACATGTAAATTTAATTTTGTATTTCTTGTTTTATCTCATGTCATTTAATGTACATAAATGATATTCATGTCTACTTAATTTTGCTTCTTGATGCTTCTTACAAGAGGTCACAACTCCAACCCATCTAGCTACAGACGAAGAGAGAAAAAGAATGATTGAGAGGGATCATCAGCTAGCGGCAAGTGATTGATTACATATGCCTGTTGAGTCGTAAAATGTGTACACCACCATTTTACACTTAATTTAGCTCCTAGATGGGCCTCAAATATTCACATCTGTTTATTAGGACCTATTTTAACACCTTTTTGAGTGTTAAGCATGTAATACTTGATCTCAATGCATGAAACCTAGAAAATAATCATAAGGCGGGGCTAAGTGTGCTTTAAGTGACCTTTTTCATGAGATGTCTAGCTAAAGGACCAAGGTACCCAAGCGCCCTGGGCCCTCCTTTAGCCCTACCCTAAAAAGTGGTCTTGTTGACTTAGGCCCTTTAAAACATTCCTAATGTCGGCCTTATGAGGTTTAACTCTCTGAAAATAAACAGGAATGCATATAAAAGTAAGTTATTCTATTCATTTGAACATCTCTATGCTCTTTCTAACTTCTTGGAATATTCTTATTCTCTTATCCTCTCTACTCTGCTCTCAAGCTCTCCCTTGTAGATTATTGTTGTGGCACTAACATATTATAGGTCTTATGAAGATCTTGGAGGCTACATCAACTTCTTGAGTCAAGTTGTGACATTGTCTATAAGGATGCAAGGGTTTCCATGCTCATGGTGACTTCCTTCCTTCATGCTTTGGGTTAGCATTCCATTCTACTTCGGATTTGCCTCTGCCCTCCTAGGGCATGCACTCTTTATCAATCATATTTGCTATTGTGGAGGTGGAAACACCATTCACTGGGATTGACTGAGGCAAGCTCCTAAATAGCACCCAATCTTTTACCTCTTTTCATGTGTGCAGGTCAGACGGATCAGTTTTGGAAGGTGATATCCGAGAAGAAGGCTAAGCTTGTTGGTATAGACCTGATAGAGTTTGCAGTTTTTGGAAACCCTAATCTGGGACTAGGGTGCCCAAGAACCCTTATCCTAGGAATTCTAACCTTTGGGAAAAGTTTCTAAATTTTCTGTTGATCTTTGTTGTCCATTTGGTTGTTGGGTTTTATGTACCGATAGTCTATTTCGCTTAGATCTTTGATAACCAGGGTTTTATGTCTTGATCCTAGCTTGATTGATTGGATTTGGGTTAATTTCTTCTCTATACAAAAAAGGGTAGAACCTCTATAGTTTTTATTTCCTAAGGTAGTAGCCAAGCTCGGTTTGTGCCTCAAATGTTTTGTAGAAGAGGGTTTGACCTAGTTTGATCTATCGAGCTAGTCTCTCTTTTCTACCTAACATTTTGGTGAACCCGTTGTTTCTTGCACTTTGGCATCCTTCTTGCATCATATATGAGCTATTTTATTCCTTATATCTGATTATATTCAATTCATTCATCATTTTTCATAGTTATATAGCTTGATTTTGCATTATTTCATTGTTAGGGTTTGAAAAAAAAACCTTGCATTTTTGGAAAATTTGGCTAATCTTCAACCTAGGGTTTGTAGATTGGCATGTTGTGGTAGATCTTGTTGCATAATTGTATTGATTCAAGAATTTTAAGTTATTGTACCTTATCATCCTTGTTTTTGTAAGGCATCTTTGCATTTTTGCATTGAAAAAAGTGAAAAAAATAAAGCATTTTAAGCTTAGGAAAAGGCATATTGGTGCATTGTTTCCGTTACATATGTTGTAGATCATCATAGAAAGATTTAAATCTCTGATTTTTGAATCAGATCTGATTTATATTATAGTATATAATCATTTCATGCTGTTTCATCTTGCATTCAAAGCTCTCATTTGCTAGGGTTTTATCAAAAAAGCTCGCATTTTTGAAAAACCTAGTCAAATTCAAAACCTAGGGTTTGTAATTAAGATCTTATTTCAGATTTTGCTTCTATTATAACCATTTCAAATCTGATATTGCATTACTATATCATGTCATAAATCTCATTTGTGTTCAAAAATAAGGCTTGCATCGAAAAATTTTGATCTAGAAGTGAGCATTTAAGGTCTAGGGTTTGATGGTAAAACCCTAGCTAGTCTTGCACTTAATGCATCCTTATCAAAATAGAGTGTTGTAAATCATTGTTGCATTCAACTAGATACATTATTTAAGCACTTATTTTGCACATACTACACATCTCACATTTGCAAGACCTAGTCGTTGAGGTTACCAAAAACACATATTTTTGGAAAGACCCGCTTATCTTGCACTTGTAGATCATTGATTGTAATCTCATTATAGATAATCAAATCATGTCTAAATTCAATTGTACATTGCTGTTCTGTATCACACTTACATGTATGATGGGATTCGTAGCATTACTTCTATCCATATTACAAGAATTTACTAAATTCATCTCCATGAATAGTCATGAGAAGGATGATGGTGATATTTGCTCTTCTACCTCTATTACAAATCATGATAATGCCATTCCCATGGATCTAATATCTAATACATGTGATGATGACCTAGCTTTGTCTATTTCAGCCTATGATTTAAATCCCTCTCCCAAAATTATTCCCACTTGTGAGGGGATTTTGGTGCAGAGGATGAAATCATTGACACATTCCTTAACAACACTCTACCCTCTCTTCATTCCAATAATCTCCCTTCAAAAGATGAGACATTAGTGGATGATGAGCCTTCTCTCACAAAGGATCCTCCATGGGTAGATAATTGGCATTTATCTCATCATTTTACATCTTCTATTTCTACCATAGTACATGAGGTTTCTATGGCTCATCCTAAGGATCTCCCCCCTTTAGTTGAATGTTCAAGTACCTTGAATATCACTAAGGATGTGGAGACCCTTGGTATGTCTCCTTTGGTTGCTGTTCAAACCCCTTGAGCATCATCAAAGATACAATCATCAACAATTTTCTTAACAACACTTTGCCCTCCCTTCATTCCAATACTCTCCCTTCAAAAGATGAAGCATTAGTGGATGAAGAGAGGTCTCTCACATTAAATCTCTCAGGGATGGATGTTGAGATTACTCAAAAAGAAAATAATGTCAATTCAATCATCATTAATAGACTTATTCCACCCGCTATGGGGATAGTGAATACGTGTACTAATGTTCCTAAAATAATTGTGCATGGGGCACCTAATACACCTCCTCTCTTCAAACCGGTGATTACAGTTCAAGGTGATCCAACTCCACCTCGACCCTCGGGTTACATCCTCAATTATGCAAGGCAAATTAATCAAAGAAATCAAGGTGTTCAAGATGTGTCACATCATCACACAATTGATCACACATATAAGACCTTTAATAACAAGCAAACTAAGACAACACCAAGTGTGCCTATTTTTCTTCCACCTTCTCAACCTATCCTACCTCAAGAACCTTGTCTTTCTACTCATATTGGTAAAGAATATGATCTTTTTGAGCAGCTCTGTGCTACCCTAGATAAGATCTCTCTATGGGATTTAATAAAAACATCACCTACATACCACAAAATGCTCCATGAGGCTCTACAAAAGGTAGTTGTTCCACCTTCTGCTAGACTAAATGATGTAGCATCTCTATTAGAATGTATGCATGCAGTAACATCTGGTATATCATTTCAACATGTATTACCTCCCATAGAAGTTCAAAACCAAAATGAGCCTCTTATGATATTTGTCATCTTCAACAGGAAGAGGATAAGATGAACTATGATTGATGGTGGATCAGGTCTTAATGTTTATGGAATAGATTTATTACATAAGCTCAATGTTGATACCTCTCTCATTCAACTAGATGATACACTTAACATCCATGGCTTTGATAATGTTGGTAGGCAATCATTAGGTACTATTACCTTACCTCTTAAGGTTGGACCTAAGACATTGCCTACCCTTATCCATGTCATGCCTAATAAACTTTCCTCCAATCTTCTTCTTGGTAGATCGTGGATTCATGCCATGGGGGTAGTTCCGTCTACCCTTCATTGTTCAGTAAAATTCATCTTTGAAGACAAAGTACGTACAATTGGAGCCAATCCAACTTTGGATAGTTGCTTGAAAGTAGAAGCGAGACATCAAACTCCTTTGAGTAGTTTGATCCCTTCTTTGACACTACCCTCCACTGCTAACAATAGTTTTGGTTAGGATAGTGCTAGCCCTTCAAATGCATTTTTCAGTGATGATTGGAGTTCATTAGATTTTACACCATACTTTGCGGGTGAAAATAAAATCTCGCCCTCTCACTCTAAGACTTCGAAGGTAAATACAATTTCCTCAATACAATCTCATACTCCTACGAAGATTAAACTTAAATTTAACGATGATGGAACCTTTAAAATAAATGAAGATCCACCTTCCCCTACAAGAATGGCATCCATTTGTGATAAAGTATCATCTCACTTGAATGAATCATCTAGTTCTACTGCATGTTGTGATAATGAAGAAGTCTCTTTAGATTTCAACCCCCATGGGATGATTGAAACAAAGATTGACCCTCCTCACCGTAAAAAAGATAATGATCCTTCTTCAACATATAATCATACTTCTCAAAACAAATCTAGCCATATGACCTCTCTTCGTCCTTTGGTCTTAGAGAAGCGTTATGGGCGTGGATTCAAAATTCTTTCAAAACAAGTATACAATAGAAATGGGTTAGGATGTAAAGAAAAAGGAATTAAAGAGTCTGTAGAACCAACACCGCACTTGTCTAAAGTAGGTTTGGGTTCCCGGCCTTGTCCTATGTTCTCTCCACCATGTTTAAAACAAAAAGGTTTGCTTCCTACTCCCTCTAAATCTTCTCTTTTATCTCAACAAGTGTGTTTTGTCGAGTCTACTCAAATACCACTTAATCACTCTTCCTCCTCTAAAACACAAAAAGATTCAACAAAGCAATCATTCATCACCTCATTATTATGCATATCATCGAGCACTTGGCCATTCCTCTAATGAATGTCGAGTCTTGGGTGACAAAATTCAACAAATTTGAATAAGGTTTGGCTCTAGCAACTTTCACCACGATTGATGTAGTCCCTAGAGCACCTTGTCCTTCGTCCATTTCATAATCAAGTTGGGGGAGGATAATTTGTTATAGGCCAGCTCGCAAGAGTGGTCCCTTCATCTCATTTGTGTTATGTTTGTAGGTATTGTTATCCCCGTATTGTGGTGATTTGTTATCCCTTGGAACCCTTGTTAACACAAATGTATAAGGAGTAAGAACATGTCATGTCATTCCTCTATATGTATCTCCATTCTTCTATATGTCATGATGTGTGATTTCATTATTTTTCTTGGATGATTTAGCATCCTTTCATGATTTAATTTATATATACTCTCATGTGATCTTTCTTCCATCTATGTGGCACCTTGTTGTAATGCTCGGTGTCATACCATGACTACATAAGCCATTGTGTATCATGTCTATAGGCATTGCCTTGGTTTCCTCTTCTTGGGGACAACCCCTTGTTGCAATGTAGCTTTTGTATACACATCTCATTGTGGGCATGTACTTTTAGAAAGCTCTTGTGCTTGTTTTATGTTTCTCTCACTCTACCTTAAAGGTGATTTCTCCCTGATGGAGTTAGCAATCACTTTAAGTTGGGGGCATATATCATACTATGTTCCTTACTCTCATATTTCTATCTAAACACTTGTTGGTTATCTTGATTACTACTCTCTCTTGGAAAGGGTTACAAAAAGCTTGGAAACAAGATCTTGAGTCTATCTTGTTCTCCTAGGGTGAAACTTGGAAGCAAGATCTTGAGTTTATCTTGTTTTTCCTAAGTTGAGGCTCGTTGCATGTTTGGGAGAAGGGTTGCACCACCAACTAGAGTTTGGTAGTAAGATTTCTTTGCCTTCTTAATTTGCAAGGCTATGCGTAATTCCTCTTGTGGGAGGTAGCTTAGTGTATTTCCTTGAATAGAAACACTTTTCTTTTGAGATTATGTGTATGATGTGTTTATACTTCTCCTCTTGCTTCTTATTTCTAACTAACCCCTTAGCATCCTTCTTTATTGCATCTTGGGAAATGATGCATGGTGATTGGTACATCACTTAGATCGAGGTCTCCTTTGTCATGTTGACTCAAGGTCTTGCGCATTTTGTTCTTATGTATATTCTTATTCTCTATGCTTCACATGTATTTTGTGTGTATTCTATGTATACTTTGTGCCTTACATGTGTATGCTTCGTGTATACTTTGTGTATTGCATGTATACGTTTTGAGTTCTCAAGTGTCTGCCTTGTGTATGCCTGGTCTCATCTTGTGTCTTCTAAAAGATTCATGTTTATGTCATGTGTCTTGTGTGTATGCCAATCATCATAGACTCCTAAAATCCTAAACTTGGGGGCTTGGCCACCCTTCAATTTTAGTGTCATTCTTTGGTCTCTATGTTTGTTGAGTTTGAATTTTGTCTTATCCATCCTTTAGTATGAGTTTGAACCTAAGTTTGTACCCACACTAAAGTGGGGGCTAAATGTTGAGTCGTAAAATGCGTACACCACCATTTTACACTTAGTTTAGCTCCTAGATGGGCCTCAAATATTCACACTTGTTTATTAGGACCTATTTTAATACCTTTTTGAGCATTAAGCATATAATACTTGATCTCGATGCATGAAACCCGGAAAGAATCATAAGGCGGGGCTAATTGTGCTTTAAGTGTCCTTTTTTGGGAGGCATTTAGCTAAAGGACTAGGGTGCCCAAGTTCCATGGGACCTCCCTTAGCCCTACCCTAAAAAGCGGTCTTGTCATCTTAGGCCCTTTAAAACATTCCTAATGTCGGCCTTATGAGGTTTAACTCTCCGAAAATCAACTGGAATACATATAAAAGTAAGTTATTCTATTCATTTGAACATCTCTACACTCTTGTTAACTTCTTGGAAGATTCTTATTCTCTCTTATGCTCTCTACTCTTCTCTCAAGCTCTCTCTTGTAGATTATTTCTGCGACACTAACATATTGCAGGTCTTGTGAAGATATTAGAGGCTACATCAACTTCTTGAGTCAAGTTGTGACACTATCTACAAGCATGCAAGGGTTTCATGGTGACTTCCTTCATGATTTGTGTTAGCATTCCATTCTACTTTGGATTTGGCTTTGCCCTCAGAGGGAATGCACTCTTTATCAATCATATTTTCTATTGTGGAGGTGGAAACACCATTCATGGGGCTTGACTGAGGCAAGATTCTAAATAGCACCCAACTTTTCCCTCTTTTTGTGTGTGCAGGTCAGACAGACTGGTTTCGGAAGGTGATATCCAGTAAGAAGGCTAAGCTTGTTGGTACAAACTTGACAGAGTTTACAGTTTCTGGAAACCCTAATTTTGGACCAGGGTGCCCAAGTACCCTGTCTTGGGCATTCTTATGCAGGGATTTCTGGAGGTCATAACTTTTGACTTGGATGTGGGTTTTCAATGAAATTTTACAGGTGGATGCATTATGTTATGGTATGTGGTTTCCCAACCCATCCTAATCAGTTCGACCTCATCTTGGCACTTTTTCGGGGCTTGAAACTTTCATCTTGGCCCTCAAAATGACAATTTAGTGTTTTTTCCTAGTTTTTTAAAAGTTGCTTTTTTTAATAACTCAAAACTCATGTTTCAAATTTAGGATGTTAGTTGGCTTTTCATCCTACCTTAGCTTTAGGAAGTTTTTGCGAAAAAACTGGATTCTCAAGATATGAATGTAAAATTACCTAAAATGGCAAAATCTGACAATTGTCAAAATCTACCAAAAAAGGTAATTTTTTGATTTTTTTGTTTTCTTGGATATAAGAGAGTTGGAAACAAAACAACTATTCACCAACTCTCTTATATCCAAGAAAACAAAAAAATTAAAAAAATTACCTTTTTTGGCAGATTTCGACAATTGTCAGATTTTACCATTTTAGGTAATTTTACATTCATATCTTGAGAATCCAATTTTTTCGCAAAAACTTCCTAAATCTAAGGTAGGACAGAAATCCAACTAACATCCTAAATTCGAAACATGAGTTTCGAGTTATTAAAAAAAGAAACTTTTAAAAAACTAGGAAAAAACACTAAATTGCCATTTTGAGGGCCAAGATGAAAGTTTCAAGCCTCAAAAAAGTGCCAAGACGAGGTCCAACCAACTATGGTAGGTTGGGAAACCACATGCCACCTCATAACACATCCACCTATAAAATTTCATTGAAAACCCACATCCGAGTCAAAAGTTACGACATCCGGAAGTCCCTGCATCACATTCTGACCTCTGGGAAAAGTTTTTGAATTATCTGCTAATCTTAGTTATCCATTTGGTTGTTGGGTTTCAGGTACTGACAGTCTATTTCCCTCAGATCTTTGATAACTAGGGTTTTATGTCTTGATCTTAGCTTGATTGATTGGATTTGGATTATTTGCTTCTCTATACAATAAAAGGGAAGAACCCCTGTAGTTTGGCTCTCCTTCTAAGGTAGTGGCCAAGCTCAGTTTATGCCTTAAATGTTTTGTAAAAGAGGGTTTGACCTAGTTTGATCTATTGAGCTAGTCTCTCTTTTCTACCTAACAATGCGATGTTATATATTTCATGTTTTCTATATTAATGTGGATATTGTTTGATTGTATTAACAGGTGGAGCTTCAAAAATATCTGTCGAGGAGGTCTAGTCAATAGGAGTGAGAGGATGAGTCATTGATTGACTCTCCATCTTCACAACCAAGCAAGGGCCACCAATTATTTGATAGCAATTCATAGGAAATTAGATTTTGGGACATTTTTGTTGGAAACTTGTTGGTGTTGTCATTGATGTCAACCTATAGCAGGTAGTTCACTTGGTTTCCAAGTAATTTTGAGAAAATTTGAATAAAAAGGTGTGCACTGTGACAGAGGTGTGCTCAGTGTTGTTCTCCACATTTATTCCTATTTGAAGATATGCCTATGCGGTTCAGAAGTGTTTGTCAAAGGTGGTCAGAATTGTTATATCTAGAGTTTGAGGTTTTGGATCGAGTGGAAGTGGAAGATGTTTTTGACAGAGTGTTTGACTGTGAAGAAGACTGTTTGGGAGAAATGAGATTGCTCTACATTTATCCGCATTGAGGTTTCTTGGTTTGCGGATATGAGAAAGTGCTTATGTTTCTTGTATCTACCTTCCCTTGAAGTTTCTAGTGTTGGTTTGCTCTGCAAGTTTAGTTCTTGTGTTGGTGCTCAATAACAGTATATCCTGATGTGCAAAATGAAGACATTCTTTGTTTTAGGTAGTTGTGGCAGTGTTACAGAAGGCTTTGATGATGTTGAATATTTTGGAAAGGTGTGTGGATGCTATGGAGTATATCTCTATGGTCTTCATGATGTTTTTAGACTTGGAGAAGCATGGATGTGGTCATTATCTCAGGTTTATCTGACCTAGCTTGCTAGCGCTATTTGCGGAGGTACCTTGTGGATTGTGGATGTAATTAGCAGCTAAGTGATATAGATTTGAGTCCTAGTTAACCCTTGACATGGTCCGCTTTCACTTCTTTCCATCGTGAAAGTGTTTAGTATCAACCTAATTGGTGTTGTACATTTGAGGTGCACACACTTCATTAGGACCGACCTAATTGAGATAGATCTTGGTTGTAGATGGTATAAATGCAAGATGAAGTTGAGTGGAGCAAAGGAGAGAAGATGATGCTAATGTGAATCAAGGATAGTGAGTTGTGTGAAATCTTGAATGCTTATGACTTCTGAATGTAGTGAGTAGAAGGTGTCTACATTTTAGTGTGTTTGAAGTTGCTGGAGGCAGTGAGCCAAAGGTTACGGATTGCAAGAAGTTGTAGTGGTGGATTTCTCTTGTTGCTTTGAGATAGTGAATCTCTCTATAATAGTTCTCTTCTATTCTTCTCTCTTCTGGACAATGAGTCCTTCTGGGCAGTGAGCCTATTCGTTTTCAGCGTTGCTATTCATATATATGTGAGCTAATCCTCACCATGGTTTTTCCCTTCTTGGATTTTCCACAGAAATCTGGTGTTCTTATGTGTTTTATGTGTTTTGTATTGATGCTTCATATGTACATTATGCTAATGCATAATAGGAGTTTGAAGATTGGAATAGCTTGAGGGTTTAATGTTTTAATGTCCAATTGATTCATCCCCCACTCTGAGTTGTGATGTGCATCCAAAATTGGTATCAGAGCCAAGTTCCTTGAATAAACTTATCTGCTTGAGGAAGATCCAGATGGCACACAGGAAGGGTATTTAGGTTCTAGTGTTTGATGGAACAAGTTATGCTTTTTGGAAGACAAGGATGGAAAGATTTCTCATCTCATTGGGATATGGTGTATGGAAGTTACTTGAGAAAAAATATACTATACCTACTAATGGTCTAAAGGATGAAGATGAGATCAAAGATTATGAGAACAATGGCAAGGCAAGGTGTGCTCTTCTGAACAGTCTTTCTGATTCTAAATTAGTGAAGGTGATGAGATACAAAATTGCTCATGAGATCTGGACGAAGCTGAAAAGTATCTATGAAGGAGATGACAAGTTCAAACAAGCAAAGATGAAAAATTTGAAGGCCAAGTTTGAAACCCTAAAGATGTCAAAGGATGAAAATATTGCAAGCTACATGCAAAGAGTGGATGAAGTTGTCAACTCCATCAATGGTCTTGGTGGAAAGCTCGAAGAAAGTGAAGTGGTAAAGAAGGTACTACAAATTCTTCCAAAATCTTATAGTGCTAAAGTTTCTACTATTGAAAAAACCCAAGATTTGGATACTTATTCTAGAGATAAAATGTTTGGTACTTTAACTACTTTTGAGATAAGAGAGTTTGGTCAAGATGATTCAATAAAAGAATCTGATTTTAAGGTTAGTGATGCAGAGGTTAGGTAGAAAAAGAAAGGTTGTAAAAGTTCACTAAATGAACTTAGATCACTTTCCTGAAGAGGTTTACAACGTGGTATGTGAAGACAAAACCTACACAAGGCTGTTCTAGAGATTTATCTAGCCTAGGACCACTATCCAATGTCCTTCTCACAGGCTGACCAACTCTCACCTTGAAGAGTTGCTATTCAATCTCTCCTTTCTACACAACCACCTTGGTTTGACTCACAATTTTCCTACCCACAACCTACCAACATGGACAACCACACAAAGCAACATATACTGGCTTATGACATGCATGAAATTGACCCCAACCTCTCATTACACAGTAGAGGACAACAAGTTTCTGTATGACTGTCTTTTGACAGTGACAAAGAAGCTTCTATCATGTGCCTTTATGAACAAAACTAGTGTGATTCCACTATTCACAATAACCTTCCCATGCATCTATTAAGGACAGCAGCAATAAGAGTTTCTTTGACAAAAAGGTTATAAACTATATTGGACTGTTCACCAAAAGATTGTCTTGTAGCATAGTAAAAGAGGAAACTCTTCTCTTGAAGCATAACAAAGACTTAACCCTTCAACACCCTTCCAAGACTTCAAATGACCATCAATGTTTAATGCCCACTCAACATTTAATGTGAGAAAACCACTAACTACTTATGTGCAGGCCCACACAGTGTTTAAAAAAAGTAGAGGACAACAAATAAGAGGATGACTGTCCTATGACAGTTTTGAAGTTTCCATTGATTCTTATCTCCTTTGGGAAGACTCCAAACTACAAAAACTTCTCCAACAAAGATCACAACACACATGCAACCAATAGGACAGATCCCTACTGTTTTGACACTCACCACAGTACTGTACTGACATAAGAAGTACGGTAGATTGGCTGTCTTTAATGAAACAAGGTTAAAGAGTAAGTTATCCTTGCAAACAAAAAGACATTTGACACCATATTAGACATTCACTGACATTCTATGACCTTCATTGGTTGGTGTATGAACCAAACACCAATATTAAGAGGTTTTCCATTCATTAATCCTTCAGGCCGTACTGTACCCACGTGCAAGACAGCAAGCTATTTTTTTCTGTCAGCATTTGATGTTTGCCTTCTAAAGAATGGTTTAGGTTGGAAATAGAGCAAAGAGGTGAAACCAGATCCTTTGTATGAGTAGTAGGGCTCTTGTGCAGACCTTTATCCTCTCTAAAACACAAAGAACAACTCCAATCTATCACACCTATGACTGTTTTCTCCCTATAGCTGCTGTCCATTGTTTATTTCTCAACTAGTCAGTGTTTTGACAGGCTAGAAGTATGCCAAACATCTGAAGAAGGAGTTTTCCACCTGCACAACATGGAAAAGAGCAAAATCTAATCTAATCTTCCCCATCCTACTGAAAATGATTGAACTTCTCAGAGGATAGGGGAAGAATCCACCATTTTTGTGCACAAACCCTAGTTAAGAGGGTTCCAAAACAAATTCTACAAATTAAATTGCTTCTACCTTCTACAGGAGTGTCAAGAACTCCAAATGGATACAAATGAAAGGTGTTTTGCAAACTTAATAAATTTTCAATATTTCAGCTCATGAGAAATCCGTACCAGGCCGTACAAGCTGCTGTTTCTAATCAAAAAAAGTAGAAAACTATTTTTTCTCCTTAAAAAACTCCTCCTTTTCATATATTTTTGGCATGTTAAAACAAAACTCAGTTTATAGGGAGTTGTCCAGACCTTTCCTCTTCCAAACAGTCCGTACAACTACCCAAGAAAGGCAGGAAACTAAAGGAAAAAGCAGAATTAATAAAACAATAAGTTTTATCTTAATAAAACCAAGTTTTCGAAAAGAACTTCCTATGAAATAGGCCTTAGTTCACTCTATTTTTGACTAGTCAAACAAATGACTAAGTCTTTTATTTCAACACATCAAAAATGGCTTTTCAAAGCCTTAGAGATAAATAACTAACATGAAAATTAACTAGAAAAATAACACAAAAGTGAGCTCCTACACCATACTCCCCCTGTAGGAAGAACTCAAGTCCCTTGAGTTGCCAATTCTTGAAGTGTCATGCCATGCTTGAGAATATCTGCTTCAGTCATCCAAGTGGCCTCTGAGTCAGGGAGATCCTTCCATTTTACTAAGTAGTCCTTATAGACACCTCTCCGAGTCTTCTTGATAACTTTGGAATCCAAAATGCACTCCAACTGTAAAGGTTTGCTTGGAGGCAAATCCTTGATCCAATTAGCATCTTCAAGCACCACATCTAATCCACTTTCATCCGGCAATGGAGGTCTGAAAGGGAAAAGATCACAAACATTGAAAATAGGAGAGATACCCAGGGCATCTGGTAGCTCAATCTCATAGGCATTTGGACCGAATTTGTGCACTATCCTGCAAGGTCCAATCTTCTTCATCAGGAGTTTAGTTGGCTGACCCTTTGGTAACCTTTCTTTCCTCAGATATGCCATGACTAAGTCACCAACTTTGAACTGTACTTCTCTTTTCTTCAAATCTGCCTTTTCTTTGTACTTTGTGACTGATTTTTCTAGTTGCAACTTGACTTGATCATGAACTGTTTTCATGGAGGTAGCAAACTCTTCACCAAGTGCACTCCTTCTATCCCAACCTTGGAGATCCTTCAGCTCAAGTGGCCCTCTTGGATGAAAGCCATAAACTATTTCAAAAGGACTTTTACCAGTGCTCCTATTCCTTGAATCATTGTAGGCATATTCAGCTTGACTGATAACCAAGTCCCATGCCAAACCATGCTGCTTTGTAAGGCACCTTAGAAGGTTTCCAAGAGACCTATTAACCACCTCAGTCTGACCATCAGTTTGTGGATGGTAGGCTGATGAAAAAGACAACTGTGTGCCCAGCTTCTTCCACAAGGTCCTCCAGAAGTGACCTACAAACTTAGAATCTCTGTCAGTTACAATGGACAATGGTAAACCATGCATCCTTACTACCTCTCTAAAAAATAGACCTGCAACATGAGATGCATCATTTGTGCATTTACATGGCACAAAATGAGCCATCTTGCTGAACCTATCAACAATGACAAACACACTATCCACCCTCTGGCTGTCCTGGGTAACCCAAGCACAAAATCCATGCTGATACTTTCCCAAGGTCTGTTGGGAATGGGAAGGGGCTGGTATAGACCTGCATTTGAAGACACACCTTTGGCTCTTTGACGGATTGCACAGCTAGCTACATATTTTCTCACATCTGAGCACCTTTGGCCAAAAATAGAACTTTGTGACTTGTTCTAGTGTCTTGTCCAAGCCAAAATGTCCTCCTAAAGAACCATTATGCTTCTCCTTGATGATGTTGTCCCGCATAGAGCACTTAGGGACACACAACAAATTGCCCTTAAACAAGAGGCCTTCCTGCAAAACAAAATCTGCATACTCTCCATGGAATGTGTTAGCCAAGTTCACACAAACATCATAAGCCTCTTTGAAATCAGAATCTTCTTTATACAGCTCCTTTAAACAGTCAATACCCATGCTTTCTAACTAAATTTCATGAACAAGAAGCAACCTCCTACTCAATGCATTAGCTACCTTATTAGAGACACCTCTTTTGTGCTTAATTGTGAAAGTATAAACTTGTAGCTGTTCCATCCATTTAACATGTCTATGGTTCAATTTTTCTTGACTGTTAAGAAAGCTTAAAGCATGATTGTCAGTAAACACAATAAATTCCTTGGGCAGCAAATAATGTCGCCACTTCTTAAGAGCTTGCACCATTGCATAGAGTTCTAAGTCATAGGTAGAATACCTTTGCTTGGCTTCATTCAACTTTTCTGAAAAGAATGCCACTGGATGTCCTTCCTGGCTAAGAACATCACCAATAGCTTGCTGACTTGCATCACACTCAACAACAAATACCTTATCAAAATCAGGGAGTACTAAGGTAGGTAACTCAGCCACCTTTGTTTTCAACAACTCAAAACTATCATCAGCATCCTTTGTCCACTGGAATCTACATTTGACTCCACCCTTGATGGTGTTGAGGATGGGAGCACTAATGTGACTGAACCCTCTGATAAACTTCCTATAGAAAGTTGCCAATCCATGGAAACTTCTCACATCTCCCACTGTTTCTGGGGTAGGCCAACTGAGAATAGCCTCAACCTTAGAGGGATCCATCTTCAAACAACCATTAGAAATGACAAATCCCAGGTATACAAGTTTAGTTTTCATGAACTCACATTTGTCTAAGTTGGTCATCAACTTGTGCTCATGCAGCTTCTCCAACACCTGACCAACATGCTTCACATGGTCTTCCCTTGTCCTGCTGAAGATTAGTATGTCATCAAGATAAACAATAACAAATTTACCAATGAATTCAACTAATACCTCATTCATCAGGCGCATAAATGTACTTGGTGCATTGCTAAGACCAAATGGCATAACAAGGCATTCATAAAGACCTTCATTGGTCTTGAAAGCAGTCTTCCATTCATCTCCCTGTCTGATCCAGATTTCAAATCAATCTTTGAGTAATAGCATGATCCTCCCAGGTAATCCAAGAGATCTTCAATCCTTGGCATTGGAAATTTGTATCTTATGGTGATCTTGTTTATGGCCCTGGAATCTGTGCATAGCCTCCACTTTCCATCCTTCTTAGGAGCCAGTACACTTGGAATTGCACAGGGGCTTAGACTCTTCCTAATCAGCCCTTTCTCCAGGAGATCTTGAATTTGTCTTGCCACCTCTTCATTTTGCTGTGGAGTCAGCTTGTATGCAGCTTTGTTAGGCAATGTAGCACCAGGTATTAAGTCAATCTGATGACTAATATCCCTCATAGGTGGTAAGGAGTTGGAAACTTCCTCTACCACAAGGTCTTGATACTTATCCAGAAGTTGCTGTACTTCCAATGGAATCTCCTTCTGTTTTTGTTCTTGCAGATCTGATCCACTCTTGGGCTTCATGACCAAGGCATACCCCTGGTTGTCATTCTCCTTTAAGATGTTTAGGAACTCATGTCCATTCACCAACATGACACTGCTGTTGTTTTCCTTTCCCCGGGGCTGCTCCAATAAAGGATCCATTTTGAATGGCCTTCCATTCTTGGTGATGACATAAGTGTTCTTCTCACCATCATGCTGAGCTTTAACATCATACTGCCATGGATGACCAAGAAGCAGGTGACATGCATCCATAGGGATGATTTCACATAGTACTTTATCCTTGTAGTCACCAATTGCAAATTCAACCCAAGCTTGTTCCTCCACCATGAAACTTTGGTTCTTGTTCAACCAAGAGATCTTGTGAGGACTGATATGAGGCAGCCTTTTCAACTTGCACTTCTCAACCATCTCAGTGGATACCACATTCTCAGTAGACCCTGAATCCACTATGATTTTGTAAAGTTTCCCATAGGCTAGACCTTGGGTTCTGAAAAGATTCTTTCTCTGAGGAGGCTCTTTCTTCAAAGGCATCTTCAACATAGACCTTTTTATCATCATACTCTCTCCATCTAGAACAGGTGCAGCACTTCCCATTGGTGGATTCACACTTTCACAGTCATCATCTTTCACCAACTGATTTCTCTTCCCACTGTCATGAGAGCTGCTGGCTTTCCCTGGACATTTGTTCATTGTATGGCCAACTTGGTTGCAGCCATAACATCTTCCAGTGAAGACTCCTGGTCCTCTACCACCTCCACCATTTCTGCCTCTACCATTATGATTTCTACCACCTCTGAAACCTCCTCTATGCTCTGTTGCTGATTGTGTTTCTTGCTGGCTGTTATTTTTAGTTTTGTTGAACTGTCCACAGCCAAAATTGCCTCTACCTCTTTGATTTCTGCCACCTCTACCTCTGGCACTTTGATCACCCTTCCTTCTCAGTTTTTCCTTAGCTCTGGAGGCCAACAGGAAACATTCATCCACTGTCTTTGGTAACACCAAACTTATCTCATCTTGCAGATTATATTTCAGTCCATTCAGATACCTAGCCACCATCCCTTTTTCATCTTCATTATGATTGGCCCTCATACTAAGTCTATGAAACTCTTCTATGTAGGCAGCCACTCCATATCTTTTTGTTTCAAATTCTGAAATCTCCTTATGATTTGAATCTCATAGTCAGGTGGCATGAACTTGCTTCTGAGCATAGCCACCATTCTGCTCCATTTAGTGATGGGACTCTTCCCAATCTTCTCCCTCTCATTCTGCATATAGTTCCACCACACAAGTGCAAAACCTCTTAGCCTTGTCTTAACAAATTTGACCTTTTTGCTGTCATTGAACTCCTTGTAATCAAAGAAGTTGCACATAGCCTCTATCCAGTCGGTGGGAATATCTCCATCCAACTTGCCATGGAAGGTAGGCACCTCCATCTTGGGATCACCACTGTCTCCATGAGCACCCTTAAGTGCATTCAAGAAGGCTTTCTGATCTACAGACATATCCTGCTCTTGAGGATCCTCTTCTGCCTCTGTTTCTTCATTTGTGTCTGAAGAACTTCCTTCTTCTTTGTTCTTGCCCTTGGACTTTTTCTCTTCCTGCAATTTTGCTTCTTGCAGTCTTTCTTCAACCATCTCTTCCACCAACTTCTTGATGGCATCTTGACTCATTGTCTTGGGAGGCATTGTACTAGCCTCTGTTTCAATTTCCTCTTCTAACATACACTTGCTTCCAATTAGAATATTGGCTCTGATACCAATATGATGCAGAGGTTAGGTAGAAAAAGAAAGGTTGTAGAAGTTCACTAAATGAACTTAGATCACTTTCCCCAAGAGGTTTACAACGTGGTATGTGAAGACAAAACCTACACAAGGCTGTTCTAGAGATTTATCTAGCCTAGGACCACTATCCAATCTCCTTCTCACAGGCTGCCCAACTCTCACCTTGAAGAGTTGCTATTCAATCTCTCCTTTCTACACAACCACCTTGGTTTGACTCACAATTTTCCTACCCACACCTCTACCAACATGGACAACCACACAAAGCAACATATACTGGCTTATGACATGCATGAAATTGACCCCAACCTCTCATTACACAGTAGAGGACAACAAGTTTCTGTATGACTGTCTTTTGACAGTGACAAAGAAGCTTCTATCATGTGCCTTTATGAACAAAACTAGTGTGATTCCACTATTCACAATAACCTTCCCATGCATCTATTAAGGACAACAGCAACAAGAGTTTCTTTGACAAAAAGGTTATAAACTATATTGGACTGTTCACCAAAAGACTATCTTGTAGCATAGTAAAAAAGGAAACTCTTCTCTTGAAGCATAACAAAGACTTAACCCTTCAACACCCTTCCAGGACTTCAAATGACCATCAATGTTTAATGCCCACTCAACATTTAATGTGAGAAAACCACTAACTACTTATGTGCAGGCCCACACAGTGTTTAAAAAAAGTAGAGGACAGCAAATAAGAGGATGACTATCCTATGACAGTTTTGAAGTTTCCATTGATTCTTATCTCCTTTGGGAAGACTCCAAACTACAAAAACTCCTCCAACAAAGATCACAACACACATGCAACCAATAGGACAGATCCCTACTGTTTTGACACTCACCACAGTACTGTACTGACATAAGAAGTACGGCAAATTGGTTGTCTATAATGAAACAAGGTTAAAGAGTAAGTTGTCCTTGCAAACAAAAAGACATTTGACACCATATTAGACATTCACTGACATTTTATGACCTTCATTGGTTGGTGTATGAACCAAACACCAATATTAAGAGGTTTTCCATTCATTAATCCTTCAGGCCGTACTGTACCCACGTACAAGACAGCAAGCTATTTTTTTTTGTCAGCATTTGATGTTTGCCTTCTAAAGAATGGTTTAGGTTGGAAATAGAGCAAAGAGGTGAAACCAGATCCTTTGTATGAGTAGTAGGGCTCTTGTGCAGACCTTTATCCTCTCTAAAAAACAAAGAACAACTCCAATCTATCACACCTATGACTGTTTTCTCCCTATAGCTGCTGTCCACTGTTTATTTCTCAACTAGTTAGTGTTTTGACTAGCTAGAAGTATGCCAAACATCTGAAGAAGGAGTTTTCCACCTGGACAACATGGAAAAGAGAAAAATCTAATCTAATCTTCCCCATCCTACTAAAAATGATTGAACTTCTCAGAGGATAGGGGAAGAATCCACCATTTTTGTGCACAAACCCTAGTTAAGAGGGTTCCAAAACAAATTCTACAAATTAAATTGCTTCTGCCTTCTACAGGAGTGTCAAGAACTCCAAATGGATACAAATGAAAGGTGTTTTGCAAACTTAATAAATTTTTAATATTTCAGCTCATGAGAAATCCGTACCAGGCCATACAAGCTGCTGTTTCTAATCAAAAAAAGCAGAAAACTATTTTTTCTCCTTAAAAAGCTCCTCCTTTTCATATATTTTTGGCATGTTAAAACAAAACTCAGTTTATAGGGAGTTGTCCAGACCTTTCCTCTTCCAAACAGTCTGTACAACTGCCCAAGAAAGGCAGGAAACTGAAGGAAAAAGCAGAATTAATAAAACAATAAGTTTTATCTTAATAAAACCAAGTTTTTTAAAAGAACTTCCTATTAAATAGGCCTTAGTTCACTCTATTTTTGACTAGTCAAACAAATGACTAAGTCTTTTATTTCAACACATCAAAAATGGCTTTTCAAAGCCTTAGAGATAAATAACTAACATGAAAATTAACTAGAAAAATAACACAAAACTGAGCTCTTGCACCAGTTAGCAAGACAAAAAAGAATGATAAGTCAGATCCAGATGATTTTGATGAAGTAGAAGCAAATTTTGTAAGCATATTGAAAAAAGGCTCTGAAAAATATAGAGGTAAGTTACCCTTCAAATGTTTCAGTTGTGGGAAGATAGATCATTATGCTTCAAAATGTCCGATCAAAAATTCAAATGACAACCATAAGGACAACAAAGGTAAATCATTTAAGAGAAGTTATTATGTTAAGGAAGATGATAGCATATCTGATGATGAGTCTGACTATCCTGATGATGGAAGTGATGAATGCTTGTTCATGGATTTGAATGTTGGAACAAATTCTACTGATCCTGAAAGATGTACAAAGGAATTTACTCTGGAAATAGTGCACAACATCAAAGGAGCTTTGGTAGCTTCTTTTCATGCAAGAGAAGAGGAGAATTACTGGTTAATTGATAGTGGATGTTCAAATCATATGATAGGTGATAATAACAAGTTTGTTAAGCTTGATAAGTTTGATGGAGGCTTTGTTAAGTTTGGAGATGATGCATCTACTAAGATCTGTGGAAATGGTTTAATCAGTTTTGATGGCAAGCACAATACAGATGATTTTCTTTATGTCAAGGGTCTTTGGCATAATCTTCTAAGTGTAGGAAAAGTGTGTAGTAGAGGATATAAACTTGTCTTTCAGAATGGTGGTTGTGAAATCAGGAAGGAAAACTCTGGAACTCTGGTTGCTATAGGAACAAGGACAAAAAGAAATGTATATCAACTCAAAGGTGCTAATGGTATGTGCTTCATGACTCAAATTAATGAATGTTGGCTATGGCATAGAAGATTATGTCATATCAATTTTGATAGTCTAGTTAGGATCAACTTTACTCAAGCTATGAGAGATCTTCTAATGATTACAAAGCCTATCAATGCAACCTGCAAGGAATGTCAGATTGGAAAGAAAACAAGGAAGAATTTTAAGATCAAAGAGTATTCGACCACTAGACCTTTGGAGTTAGTGCATACAAATCTGTGCGGACCTAGAAGAGTAGGAAGCTTTCGAGGTGACAGGTATTGTTGTTGTTGATTGATGATTACTCTAGAATGACTTGGTTAACTTTTCTCAAAGAAAAATTAGAAGCTCTAGATAAGTTTAAATCATTTAATGTTATGGTTGAAAATGAAATTGATCTAAAAGTCAAGTGTTTGAGGTCTGACAGAGGTGGTGAGTTCACCTCTAATGAGTTTAACTACTTTTGTGAAGATCATGGAATAAAGAGGCATTTGTTAGCCCCTAGAACTCCCCGGCAGAATGGAGTTGTGGAAAGAAAGAATAGGTCAGTTCAAGAAGCATCAAGGATAATGTTAAAAGAAGCAAATCTACTAGATATCTATTGGAGAGAAGTTATTCACACTACAATTTACATACAAAACAAAGTGCAAGCAAGGGTCAACCATTTAAAGACTCCATATGAACTATGGTATGGAAGAACTCCTACTGTAAAATATTTTAGAATGTTTGGAAGCAAATACTACATTAGGAGAGATGAAGAAAATTTGGGAAAGTTTGATTCAAGATCAGATGAAGGAATCTTTCGGATACTCTACAAAGAGAGAGGCTGACAAGTGCTACAACAAGAGGCTAAAGAAGTTAGTTGAAAGTGCAAATGTCAAAGTGGATGAAGAATCATGTCAAAGCTTAGTACTGATAGAAGGATATGAATCTGATGAGTCCCCTTGTGGAGAAGAAGACATAGAAGAAGAAAAGGAAATGCAAGTTAATGAAGAAGATGCTCCAGAAAGGGTACTTATGACTCTCAAGTATGTGTAGAAGAATCATTCTGAAGATCAAATTTTTGGAGATAAGAACAAAGGTGTTTTAACAAGAAGGAAAACTACTATGGTAGTTGAATAGGTAAATTTATGTTTGTTGTCCAAAATAGAACCCTAAACAGTGACTGAAGCATGCAAAGATGAGCACTGGATCAAGGATATGAAAGAAGAATTGATGCAGATTGAGAAGAATCAGACTTGGGAAGTTGTCTCGAGACCAGTAGACAAAAATGTGATAGGAACTAAATGGGTCTTCCAGAACAAATTGAATGAGAATGGAGTAGTCAGAAATAAGGCTAGACTTGTGTGTAAAGGCTACTCACAAGTGGAAGGGATAGATTATGAGGAAACATTTGCTCCAGTGGTAAGATTGGAGGCCATTAGAATGTTCTTGGCCTTTGTAGCTCATAAGCACTTCAAAGTCTATCAAATGGATGTGAAATCTGCATTCTTGAATGGAGAATTGGAAGAGGAAGTATACATTGAAGAACTGGAAGGATTTAAGTTATCAGATGATCCAAACATGGTTTGCAGATTAAAGAAGGCATTGTATGGAATCAAATAGGATCCTAGAGCTTGGTATGCAAGGTTGGATAGGTATCTGTTGTAGCAATGATTAAAAAAGGGCATTGCAGATAGCAATCTGTATTGCAAAGTTGAAGAAGATCAAATTCTGATTGTGGAAGTATATGTTGATGATATAATCTTTGGAGGAAATGAAGGTATGTGCAAGAGATTTGCATAAGAGATGTAGAAATAATTTGAAATGTCAATGTGTGGGGAAATGAACTTCTTCCTTCGGTTACGAATCTGTCAATCAAAAAAAGGTATTTTCATTTCATAGTCAAAGTATGCTAAGGAAATGTTGAAGAAGTTTGGAATGGAAGACTCCAAACTGGTATGTACTCCCATGACTACTGGTTGTAAGTTAAGCAAAGATGATGAATTTCTTAAGGTTGATCAAAGCAAGTACAGATCAATGATTGGTGGACTATTATACCTGACTGCTACCAGACTGGATATCATGCATGCAGTTTGCCTTGTGGCTAGATTTCAAGTAGATCCCAAAGAGTCACATGTTTCAGAAGTAAAGAGGATATTCAGATACTTGAAAGGCACTCCAGAGTTTGGCCTATGTTATCCCAAGGATACTGATTTCTCCTTGATTGCATATACAAATGCAGATTGGGTAGGATGTACAGATGATAGAAGAAGTAAAAGTGGTGGTGCTTTCTTTCTTGGAAGCAGACTTGTCTCACATGGTTAAGTAAGAAGCAAGACTCAGTGTCATTATCTACTATAGAGGTAGAGTACATTGAAACAACATCTTGCTACACACAGGTGTTATGGATGAAACAGACATTGAAGGATATCAAAGTATCATATGATGAACCTATTCCCATCTTATGTGATAATACAAGTGCTATCAACATTTCAAAGAATCCGATAATGCATTCAAGGACAAAGCATATTTCAATCCAGTATCACTTTCTAAGAGAGAAGGTTGCAGAGAATGAGGTGAAATTAGAGTATGTACCTACCAAGTATCAAGTTACAGACATCTTTACAAAGGATCTTCCTAAGGATACTTTTGAGTATCTCCAACAGAAGTTAGGGGATATTGCCCCTCCTTTTAACTAGGTGCATAAGTATATGCATCTATCCGGGAAGCATTTCAAGATACATTCTTAGTCCTGGACTGATGTTGAAGGCTACCACTCAGGGGGAGTAGGTAGTGGTATTGTTGGTTGGTGCAGTCAGATGGAGCATACCTTATGACCCTAAGGGGGAGAGTGCAAAAAAGTGAAAGTAGTGGAGTAAGAGCAAGTGCTTGTTGGTGTTGCAAGTGTTACCCTTTGCCATTGATCTCAAAGGGGGAGAGAGTCAAAGTGACTGAAAAATCATTGTGTAGGAAAGTGTGTGAAGAGTAAGAGTTGCTCCAATCAGGGGGAGTACTACTGAGCTGTTGATTGATTTCTTTAGGTCTTGATGGTTTTTCAGAATGTTGGTGTTGCCATCAATGAAAAAGGGGGAGATTGTTGGAAACTTGCTAGTGTTGTCATTGATGTCAACCTGTAGCAGGTAGTTCACTTGGTTTCCAAGTGCTTTTGAGAAAATTTAAATAAAAAGGCGTGCATTGTGACAGAGGTGTGCTCAACGTTGTGCTCCACATTTATTCTTAGTTGAAGATATGCTTATGCAGTTTGGAAGTGTTTGTTATAGATGGTTAGAGGTGTTATATCTAGAGTTTCAGGTTCTGGGTCAAGCAGAAATGGAAGATGTGTTTGACAGAGTCTTTGACTGTGAAGAAGACTGTCTGGGAGAAATGAGATTGCTTTGCATTTCTTTGCATTGAGGTTTCTTGGTTTATGGATCTGGGAAAGTGCTTATATTTCCTATATCTACCTTCCCTTGAAGTTTTTAGTGTTGGTTTGGTTCGCAAGTTCAGTTCTTGTGTTGGTGCTCAATAGCAGTGTATCCTGATGTGCAAAATGAAGACATTATCTATTTCAGGTAGTTACGACAAAGTTGCAGAAGGTTTTGATGATGCTAAATATTCTAGAAAGGGGTGTAGATGCTGTGGAGTGTCTCTTTGTGGTTCTCATGATGTTTTTGGACTTGGAGAAGTGTGGATGTGGTCGTTAACTCAGGTTTGGCTGATCTGGCTTGCTAGTGCTATTTGTAGAGGTACGTCATGGATTGTGGATGTGATGAGTAGCTTGGTGATATAGATTTGAGTCCTAGTTAACCCTTGACATGGTCCACTTTCACTTATTTCCATTGTGGAAGTGTTTAGTGTTGACCTAATTGGTGTTGCATGTTTGAGGTGCACACACTTCATTAGGACTGATCTAATTGACATAGATCTTAGTTGTAGATGGTATAAATGCAATATGAAGTTGAGTGGAGCAAAGGAGAGAAGATGATGCGAATGTGAATCAAGGGTAGTGAGTTGTGTGTGAGCTTGAATGCTTATGACTCCTGAATGTAGTGAGCAGAAGGTGTCTACATTTTAGTGTGTTTGAAGTTGCTAGAGGCAGTGAAACAAAGGTTGCAGATGGCAAGAAGTTGTAGTGGTGGATTTCTCCTGTTGCTTTGAGATAGTGAATCTCTCTATAACAATTCTCCTCTATTCTTCTCTCTTTTGGATAATGAGTCCTTCTAGGCAGTGAGCCCTTGGCAGTGAGCCTTTCTTCTAGGCAATGAGCCCTTGACAGTGAGCCTATAGGTTTTTGGTGTTGCTATTAATATATATGTGAGCTAATCCTCGTTGTGGTTTTTCCCTTCTTAGGTTTTCCACGTAAATCTTGTGTTCTTATGTGTTTGATGTGTTTTGCATTGATGCTTCATATGTTTAAATTCTTCTAATACATAATAAGAGTTTGAAGATTGGAATAGATTGAGAGTTTAATATTTTAATGTACAACTGATTCACCCCCCCTCTCAGTTGTCCTGTGCATCCAACAATTTTTTTGTATGCCTAGATGGATTTGTATACATACTTTTGTATGTTATCGATGTATATCTTTGTATATTCCTATATGGCTTTGTTTGTACATGCCTATATGATTTTATATATAGACTATATGTTATGTTCATGACATTATGTATATGATAGTTTACATTAAATATAATATGATGATCAATTATGGTTATAGGAATTTGTTTTTACACATGCTAATTGCATTTGCTTGAAAGTTTATAAATCCTTTTCAAAAAATCCATTTTGTGCATATCTTGGAATCATTGCATTCCATGAGACTGTGCATTTCTTTGAGGTATCATGTCAAATAGTTCACATGCCTTGCCTATGCTTCAACACTTTGCATACATGTCCACAAGGGCATCTGCAAATACAACATGTGACAAAATTCCTATATCCTTTATGCTTTTATGGTTGTCCACACTTTGTTCCAAATATTCTGTTTTGGCATAGGCAAGGAGTATGTTGGATAAGGTTGTGGAATTTGGTTTTACACATGTCAATTATTTTTGTTTGAAAGTTTCTTTTGTGCATTTGCTTGAAAGTTTCTAAAACATTTTTGAAAAAATCCATTTTGTGCATATCTTGCAATCATTGCATTCCATGAGACAAAATTTCTTTGAGGCATCATGTCAAATAGTTCATATGCCTTGTCTATGCTTCCACACTTTGCATACATGTCTCCTAGAGTAGTTGCAACTACAACATATGTCAAAATTCCCATATCCTTTATGTTTTGTATGGATGTCCGGCATACCCTATTATGAAGATCCCATTTGGGCATAGACAAGGAGGATGCTGGCTAAGGTTGTGGAATTTGGATTTACACCCACCAATTGCATTTGCTTGAAAGTTTCTAAAGCCTTATCATAAAAACCATTTTGTGCATATCTTGAAATCATTGCATTCCATGAGACAACATTTCTTTGAGGCATCATGTCAAATAGTTCACTTGCCTTGTTTATGCTTCATCACTTTGCATACATGTCTCATAGGGCAGTTGCAACTATAACATCTGATGAAATTCTCATATCCTTTATACTTTGATGAATGTCCATACCCTATTTTGAAGATCCCATATAGGCATAGACAAGGAGGATGTTGGCTAAGGTTGTGGAATTTAGCTTTACACCCGCCAATTACATTTGCTTGAAAGTTTCTAAAGCTTTTTTGATAAAATCCATTTTGTGCATATCTTGCAATCATTGCATCCCATGAGACAACATTTCTTTGAGGCATCATGTCAAATAGTTCATTTGCCTTGTCTATGCTTCCACACTTTGCATACATGTCTCCTAGGGCAGTTGCAACTACAACATCTGTCAAAATTCCTTTATCCTTTATTCTTTCATGGTTCTACATACCCTGTTCCAAAGATCATAATTTGGCACAGGTAGGGAGGATGTTTGCAAAGGTTAAATGGAATTTGGTTTTACACGTGCCAATTGCATTTGCTTGAAAGTTTATAAAGCCTTTTCAAAAAATCCATTTTCTGCATATTGTGCAATCATTGCATTCCATGAGATGGCATCTCTTTGAGGTGTCATGCCAAACTATTCACACGACTTGTCTATGCTTCCATACTTTGCATACATGTCTACAAGGGATGCTACAAATACAACATGTGACAAAATTCATATATCCTTTATGCTTTGATGGTTGTCTATACCCTGTTCCAAAGATCCCATTTTGGCATAGGCAAGGAGGATGGTGGATAAGGTTGTGGAATTTGGATTTACACCTGCCAATTGCATTTGCTTGAAAGTTTCTTTTGTGCATTTTCTTGAAAATTTCTAAAGCCGTTTTGAAAAATTCCATTTTGTGCATATCTTGCAATCATTGCATTTCATGAGACAACATTTATTTGAGGCATCATGTCAAATAGCTCATGTGCCTTGTCTATGCTTCTACACTTTTCACACATGTCTCCTAGGGCAGTTGCAACTACAACATCTATCAAAATTCACATATCCTTTATGCTTTGATGGATGTCCATACCCTATTCCGAAGATCCTATTTGGGCATAAACGAGGAGGACGCTGACTAAGGTTGTGGAATTTGGATTTACACCCACCAATTACATTTGCTTGAAAGTTTCTAAAGCCTTATCAAAAAAACCATTTTGTGCATATCTTGCAATCATTGCATTCCATGAGATAACATTTATTTGAGGCATCATGTCAAACAATTCACCTGCCTTGTCTATGCTTCATCACTTTGCATACATGTCTCATAGGGCATTTACATCTACAACATCTAATGAAATTCCCATATCCTTTATTCTTTGATGGATGTCCATACCCTATTCCAAAGATCCCATATGGGCATAGACAAGGAGGATGTTGGCTAAGGTTGTGGAATTTGGCTTTACACTTGCCAATTGCATTTGGTTGAAAGCTTCTAAAGACTTTTTGAAAAAATCCATTTTTTGCATATACTTGCAACCATTGCATTCCATGAGACAACGTTTCTTTGAGGCATCATGTCAAATAGTTCATGTGCCTCTTCTATGCTTCCACACTTTGCATACATGTCTCCTAGAGCAATTGTAACTACAACATTTGTCAAAATTCCTTCATCCTTTATTCTTTCATGGCTGTCCATTCCCTGTTCCAAAGATCCTAATTTGGCACAGGCAGGGAGGATGCTTGCAAAGGTTATAGAATTTGGTTTTACACATGCCAATTGCATTTTCTTGAAAGTTTATAAAGACTTTTCAAAAAATCCATTTTTTGCATATCGTGCAATCATTGCATTCCATGAGATGGCATCTCTTTGAGATGTCATGCCAAACTATTCACATGCCTTGTCTATGCTTCCACACTTTGCATACATGTCTACAAGGGCAACTGAAAATACAACATGTGACAAAATTCGTATATCCTTTATGCTTTGATGGTTGTGTATACCTTGTTCCGAAGATCCTATTTTGGATTAGGCAAGAAGGATGGTGGATAAGGTTGTGGAATTTGGATTTACACTCGCCAATTGCATTTGTTTGAAAGTTTCTAAAGCCTTTTTGAAAAAAATCCATTTTGTGCATATCTTTCAATCATTGCATTCCATGAGACAATTTTTCTTTGAGGAATCATGTCAAATAGTTCACGTGCCTTGTCTATGCTTCCACACTTTGCAAACATGTCTCCTAGGGCAGTTGCAACTACAACATCTATCAAAATTCCCATAACCTTTATGTTTTGATGGATGTCCATACCCTATTTCGAAGATCCCATTTGGGCATAGACAAGGAGGATGCTGGCTAAGGTTATGGAATTTGGCTTTACACCCGCCAATTACATTTGCTTGAAAGTTTCTAAAGCCTTTTTGAAAAAATCCATTTTGTGCTTATCTTGCAATCATTGCATTCTATGAGATATCATTTCTTTGAGGCATCATTGCAAATAGTTCATGTGCCTTGTCTATGCTTCCACACTTTGCATACATGTCTCCAAGGGCAGTTTCAACTACAACATCTATCAAAATTCCTTTATCCTTTATTCTTTCATGGCTGTCCATACCCTGTTCCAAAGATCCTAATTTGGCATAGGCAGGGAGGATGCTTGCAAAGTTATGGAATTTGGTTTTACATGTGCCAACTGCATTTTCTTGAGAGTTTATAAAGCCTTTTCAAAAAATCCATTTTTTGCATATCATGCAATCATTGCATTCCATGAGATGGCATCTCTTTGAGGTGTCATGCCAAAATATTCACATGCCTTGTCTATGCTTCCACACTTTGCATACATGTCTACAAGGGCAGCTACAAATACAACATCTGACAAAATTAATATATCCTTTATGGTTTGATGGTTGTCTATACCCTGTTCCAAAGATCCCATTTTGGCATAGGCAAGGAGGATGCTGGATAAGGTTGTGAAATTTGGATTTACACCCACCAATTGCATTTGCTTGAAAGTTTCTTTCAAGCCTTATCAAAAAATCCATTTTGTACACATCTTGCAATCATTGTGTTAGACCTGAAATTTCCTACAAATTTTTGCAAAATTTTAGGTTCCAATGGTGGAAGAATTAACTACAACACTTAGAACTCAGTGGGAAGGTGTCAAATGTCATTGCTTTAAAACATGCAACAGTCATAGTATTTCAAATCCAGACTAATAGCAGATAAACTATGGCATCTAATAAGATGGTTTCAGCAACATTTTAATCCATTATGGTGCTACAATGGCCTATATGTTGTTGTGATAGACTTCACCATTAGTCAAGCTTGACAAAGTCTGAAAGATTGAACATATCATCTGACACTGGCTTACGAAGATTATCTAGGCTCACTGTTCTTAAAATTCCTATATGGATACACGCTGAGTCACATATAGTGAATTGGCTATTATGGGTGATCTCAAATTGGTTGAACAACCACAAAATTATACTCTAAACTCAAGAAAGCAGATAAAGGCAAACATAGAACTGTCTTCAACTGAAACTGGTGTTATATTTGGTAACCTGGTATATGAGATTACGAATATACTGGATCACCGTGTTGCTATTCTGAATCATGTGCACATTAAAATAAGGGAAGTAAGAAGCACATACGTATGAACCAGCTCCCTGATCACAGTTAAGCAAAAGATCCAAGAACAATTGATCCATATCGGAGAGACTGGGTACATATCTTTTTGATCAAATAAGCTGTGAGCCTTTTATTCAGAATTTTCTGTATATCAGGAAGAAATGAACAGAGTTATAATGATCAGAGGTCTCGAAGACAACAAATATGGATAATCGAGAAGATGCTGCATGTCATTTTACCAATGAAAGACTCATCGGCACGAGCAGATAAGTCAGAGTGAAGTTCTCAAGTTATACCGAGCTTGTCGGTCATAACGATGGATGCTTTTTCGATAAGAAACACACATTCTCCCATCGATAAAGCATGATGACAATCCTATTGGGGAAACATACATAGTCAGGATAAGTTTCTTGGGTCTCTCCGACCGTATGGGTTACTCCAATGTTGAAGACCATTTGTGAATGATATGCAGAATCCACTTTAAGAGTCTTAGGTTCGAGGAAGAAGGTATTTACATGCCAGTGGACTTCCTTTACCTTTGTCGAACCATTAACTTATTTCTAGAGTTGGAAATCCTATACGGTTTCAATAGACTCAACCTCAGTCTATTGCAGTTCAGATGCAATATTCAACACCTATCTCACAAGCACAATTGTCAGGTGGTACACTGGAACCATTATTATCATTACAGCTACCTGCCTTGAATTCACAATAGGCAAATGATGCTGCAAGGACAATGTTTAAGATTACAACAGCCTATACTTCAACATGCATCACATGGTGTGCCTCAGTATCTTAATCCCATTGCATTTCGATTGTAAATGCAAGGCTCGTCTTAAATGTCATCCACTTCCACGGTCAGCCTTGAGTCAATGCTGACGTGGAAGTGGACCCCGCTGGCTCCCCCGTTCATCCTCTTCCATTCCTCCATCCATCCCTCCGCCAGTCTTAACCGTGGACTTCACTAACTGTAGTAGGCAGGCTAACTTCGATGACATCCCGCGTGCTAACTTGAAGAGCGATCCCACTTACTCACTTTGAAATATTCCCGCATGCTCTTCATTTGGTTGTCGCTCATAATCTGCATTTTTTTTGCTCCGACTAGTAAACATTGGCGATAGCAGCCTCTCTCCGTTGGACGTTGATGCATACTGAATGGCGCCCTGCAACTGCTACCTGGTATGGTAGTCCAGACGGAGATGGGAGCCATGGTATGCTATGCACAATTTCACTGATGGACGTTGATGCATACTGGTAAACATTTAAGAAGAGCCGATCAAGTTCAAACTGGAGCATCTAAGTCCACTGTTACTGCTGTGAATATTGAAGATGTTGTTATTGTTTCACTGCCTTATGAAAGTTTCAACAGGTGACTACCTCTTCCCAGCAACCACATACAATCCACCTTGACTGTTCTACAAGAACCCAGGATTTTGAACATTACTTTGACAGTGTAGACCGCATTTAGAAGGCTAAATGCTTGGTGATTGCAAGAGAATAAGGCGAAATCATGATTGAAACACTTTAAATGTCATGGGTTCTATTTCAGTTACATGTTGGCCTGAATAGCTTTATGATATCCCATCAAATCTTAGAGTACATGGGATCACAAAATACCATTCCTTCGTTCAAAACTGTCCGTGACTATCTTACCCTCCTTTGCTTGGTTCCTGCGATTTGTGCACTCCTAGGACTGTACCAAACGACATCTAGCCCTATACACTTCCTCTTATGAGCTTGCCTTCTCGTTTCAATAACCCTCCATACAATCCTTGCCCATTAATAACCATCTATTGATATTCTTTAATCTCAGTTGGTTTCCCTGTAAACCCATTCTTAGATCTGCCTTACACATACTCCTCACTATCTCCTCGTGATTGTTAAGACAAGGATAACTTTGAGAGTTTAGGAGTTGTGACCATAATGTTTAGAGGACTGTCAAGAAGAAGAGCATTGATGATGTTTCTCTGGATAACTTAAAACATAGTCATTTGATCTAATGGCATATTTCCTGTAGAGACTCTTTCTCAAATCATAATGGATGCACAAAGGCTGCTAACTCGCATATTTAAATTTTAGTCAAAAGTTTTGTTTGGTTTTCTTTAATCTTGCTATACTGTTACTAATTATATTCATTGTTGATGTAGGTGTTTGCAGATCGTTGACATAGTATAGTTTTATTTTTGTTATTGCTAGTTTCCTCTGATTCTCTTCACCCCAAATTTTTTGTTTCAGGGTAAGCTTGCTTTATTGCATTTCGGATTTCATGATGTAAATAATACTTGTTAGTCGTATGATGTATTGCATTTCAGATTTCTTGTTGTAGGGTGTTAAGTTTGATAAGGTATTAATATTTTGAAAATTGTGGACACCAAACATGTGCAGAAGGAATTGATAATTGTCGCTGTGCTTGGAGTCATGGAAATGACATCTGAGGTACTTCAGCAACACCTAGAGGAATGGGCTGCAAAAAATCAAAGCCTCATTAAGGTACTTTTTTTTATCTTTGCCTACGACATATAAAAGCACCCTCTATGGCATACACTAAGAATGGCATACAAAATTATATTTTTTTGCTATCTTGTATTATGTTTAACCTATTCAAAAGAAATGCATTTTAGTTTTTTCTCATTTTAGTTTTCTCTTTAGGGGGTTATTGTTTTCTTTTAAACAATGATGCCATATATGTCATGTAGTTGATCATGGCTATGCTAGGGTTCAATATATTATTAATAATATTTGATGAGGAAAACTACAAACTTAATTTCTAATTCTAAGGTTTTGGTATTTTGGTATAATTTCAGATGCAACAAATTATGTCCCATGAGGTCCAACACCCACATGATGACCCATTTTCCTATGAGGACCTTGTTTGGAATATATACCCTGATCAAACTAATTCAACCTTCCAAGTGGCTTGGGTTGAAAATGATAGAGTAAAGGATTTTATTGAAGGGGAATCCAAGAGGTAGTCATATCCCACCCAGTTTTATGTCAAAAAGAAGAAGTCTACTCCTCTTAGTGATGCATCAAGAAAGATTGACTCATTTTTAGAGTACACTACATAAGATCTTCATTTACTAATTTATATTGAAATACTAGTTCATTAGTTAGTAAATGCATCCCTCAAGGACTAATGTTATTTGTATTTTTTAATTTTGTGTAGATATTGGTGCTCTTATGGCCCAAATGATTATCGAGAAGTTGATGCCATGCAATTCGATAAATCATTTGTCCCAAAGAGTGGTAAAGGAAGTAGGCCTAGCTGAAAACGTAGAAGATGTGGATGCCAGTGCCACTTTACAATCCACATTATGCATCGTAGGCCCGATCATTCTCTGTTGTTTTTTTACCAAGTTGATCATGTTGACAAGAATGGATTTCCTTGTCATGGTCAAGAGGTTGAAGATTTCAAAGGGAGTAGATCTTTTTTTGCACTTCACATAAGCAAAGAATTACAAGATTGGGTGAAAAATATGTTATTGTTAGGTTTATCTCCTAATGCAGTTCATATGAAACATAGGGAAATGGTCATGAACAAGTTAATCTTGTTCAAAGGACAAACAGAAAGAGATGACTTCTTGACTAAGAATGATATACAAAATATATATCGTAAAATAAAACAAACAAAATATGTGTTGCATATTGCATACTAATGATGCACAATCTATCAAGCAATGGGTGGTCGCAAATCCAAAAAAATGGTTTGCCTACCAAGAATTCAATGAAACTAGTGTTGATAGAAATGGAGATGGAGATGTGCCTTTTATTTTAGGAATTCAACTACTCCAACAATTAAATTGGATGATACAGTATGGGCATAATAGCATGCTAGCAATGGACTCAACATTTGGAACCAATGCAATGAAGGTAAAACATTTAAGATTATTTTCCTTATCATATTTTCTTTCGTATATATTTTATGATCTTAATATTTGTAGTCTAATTTTTTTTGCAGTTTCAACTGTACACATTGCTTTCTTTTGATGCCCAACACATGGGGTTACTAGTTGCATGGATAATAATGTCTAGATCATATACATTTGACTTAGCATATTGGATGCGAATTCTTATGCAAAGAGTTCTCTTGAAGAAGATTGAGTGGAAAATCAATGCATTTATGGTAGATGATGCCACAACAGAAATTAATGCTATCAGGTGATTTTTATTTTTGTAAGTAATGTACATTGTTAATATTTACCTATATAATTAGGATGCTAATTATAGTTGTATTGTGGCCTTGTAGGGAGGTTTTTGGTTGTGAAATATATCTCTGTAGCTGGCATGTTAGGAGGGCATGGTTGAAGAACTTGATAGCCAAGGTGAAGGATGATTCTTCTAGAAGAGAAATGTTTGATATGTTGGGATCCATCATGCATCACTCTACAGATGAGGAAACAACTATTAAAGATGCTTGGTTATTTGTGCATCATTTTAGAGACATGCATCAAAAGTTTGTTGACTATTTTCAAGAGTGGTGGATCCATAGGGTGGGGATGTGGTCTAGATGTTGTCATACTCTTAAGCATGTTGGTCAAGAAACAAATGGTGCAATTGAATCATATCACTCACATTTGAAGAACCAATTTTTAAAGACCATTCGACATGCATCACATAGAAGAGTGGATTGGTTGGTTAACAAATTGACTGTGGATGTATACACATATTATTGGTGGATGCAAATCAACAAAGAAAATGGTTTCTATAGAAACTTTAATTTGGAGAAGGTTGAGAATGTGTCTTGGGTGCGTACCTTACAGATTCCAGATGATCACGTGAAATTTGATGCCACTGATAGTCCTATTGCATGGGTTCAAAGTCAAAGAGATCACAAAATTTGTTACCAAGTGTATGGAACAATGTCAGGTTTGTCTATGTGTTCATGCAACTTTACAACTCAGGGTTACACATGTAAGCATATAGTCAAGGTGAACATGATGAGAGAAACAATTGGGCACACCAATAGAAATGATATTCCCCTACTTATTGATGACATTTCTAGTGTGAGCACATGGGTTCATGGAGAGGACACTAGCATTGATATATCTAATCACCTTGTGAGTGTCTTTTTGTGTTTTTTTGCATACTTTTATTACATTCTCTTTTAATATAGATGGTCATTATTCCCTTACTAATTATTTATATGCAAATGGATTAGGAAGTAACAGATGACCAACCATCTACTTTACATGCACTTGATGATGTTGAGGAGGAGAACCAATGTCACTCAAATATAATGTGCTTTCAACCACTCATGCTATGTCCATTACTTTTGTTTATATTCTACTAATATCTTTTATTGATTAATATTTAGATTTCAACACAAGAAGGTGGAGAAGGCAAAATAAATTCAATGATGAGGGCACAAAAGTTGATTGAAGATTTTTTCCAAAGCACAGATGATGATGGAACAATAGCCTTTTTTGATAAGGGGTTAGAAGACTTGATAAATAGGTGTAGAGGAATGGCACTATCTAGTCAAATTGGACTACAACACCCCACTGTGCAACCATTCAAGTGTGTTGTGGATGGTCATGGCACTACACTTCATAGAGAGAGAGACTTGATTGAAATAATGAATATTAGGAGACATTCAACCATCTGTCAAGGTTTAGCTGTGTTTCCTACTCCATCTTGTGCAAAGAACAACAAGAAGCATACTTGGCATGATGATTTGGATAGAGTAGCAACACGTGATAAGGATAGGAGTGAAGCATCTTAATTTAGGGGCAAACACTATTAAGATTCTTTTAGATATACATTTATTGTCAAAGCTACTTTTGTTTTATTTAATTATTAGTCACTTTTTGAAATAATGACTCTTCATCTTGATGTCTTGATATCCATATCTTTTTGTCTTTGAATATAAATTATAAGAGAATTCAACCTCTTTATTTTGTTAATAATTAAGCATGCAAGGATCTTAGGCTTGTTGCATTTTGAAAGCTTGTTATTTGTTTTCTTTTTTGAATTCTTGTAAGCAAGTTCATTCAATTTACTATTATTCTACTTATTGTTAGATGTAAAAAATATTAGAAATTAGAGATTAGAAGTTTAGTACTTGTAAATGAAAAGGACAACAGATCATTTGATAAAGCATCTACCATAATGCATTTAGTAATGTAAAGTATTTAATTGTATACCTATGAAATTGGCAATATATGTGAGACTTGCAATTTGAAAGTATATGTGTGAAATTAGTAAATGGGGCATTAATAAGTGATGTGAGGTAGACTAAGTCACATATATTTACAATAATTCTTGTTAATAAATTATACCCTTACTTTCTTACTACAATAGTAATGTCTTGTGAAAAAGAATTTTAATATCATAGGATCATAAACAAATTATTCCAAGTCACTATGATCAAATGATTGAAGTCATTCTTAACCATTATTGAAGTTAGGTGATGGTTTAGGCCAATATGAACAATGTAATTTATGACTATATTACTTAAATAAAGAAAACATGTTGAAGGTAGGTGATTGTTTAGGCCAATATGAACAATGTAATTTATGACTATATTACTTAAATAATTTAGGGATATCTTTGCACTATAATTCCAAGACATGCTAGGAACTAATCCTAATATTGTGATGCATGACATGTCTTAGAACTTGAGGCTAAACTTATTAAACAAAATATTAAGAATATTCATCCTAAGGGTTCTTTAATGCTGAAATATATTTTTTGATTAAATGCAAAAAGGAGGACTATGAAAGGGCCTCCACCCTTTTAAAATATAAACAAAAGAAAATAGCAAGAAAATAGTCTAGCAATAGCCAAACTATAGCAATATAACAATAAAAACAAACAACATAGAGATAGCCCTAACAACAACAAAGAGGCTAATAAAAAATTAGTAATGAAAACTTGACCACAAGGGACAATATAGGATCTCCACAAATATTAGAATTGGTTGAGCACCACTACTTCCAATTCCTCTCGTAAGAAATCAAGGTGTTTTTGCATGAACTTTGCATTCTCTTGCTTCATAATTTTATTGTCTCTAGCCTTATGGCTCTTGGTTTTAGAGCTAGGAAAAGCATTCTCTTTAATTTTTTGATGGTGGTTCTACTAACTTTGAAAAACCTTCCAAGATTAGTCTAGCTTCCTAAATATTATTTTCTAGAGTAGAGATTTTCACACCTTACATGGTTTTTTCTTTTAGTTTGCTAATTTCCTCTAAGGCATTCAATTACTTGAAATTATGCTTCTCTATTTCTATCAGGATGAGTGCCTCACCATTAATTTTCTTGGCTAGTATGAGTGCCTCACCATTAATTCAAAGCAAAGTTATCACTGCTACACTACCTTTGGAATACCCTCAAGTTTCTCATGGGCCTCTTGATCATTTTATGGGACAGTCATAAGACTAGAGGAATCATTTGCATGATATGGCATATCATGAAGGCCTAGCCATGAACAAGCTACATAGGTTTTATAATGTTTCTTTTTTGAGGTTTGATTCCATTGGCCATTCATCAAATCTCTTGAAGGACGTGTCTAAGGTTGAAGAGATGGTGATGAGCAGGGATAGCCCTAATCTTATCAAATGGAGATGTTAGAGTTCATTGGAAAGGAATAGCTACAGTGATTTTCGACCTACGTAATACCTATTTGGATGAAAAAGGAAGAGTCATTGGACTTAATAATGGAAAGGTTAGAGAAATAATTAGTGAGATGGCTACCAACAGTCTTCGGTGTATAGCATTTGCTTACCAAAATTTGAATAACATATTGTTGGTTCAGAGCATGAAACCTGTCCTCTCGATTCCTTGTCAGAGGAGTCCATTGAAAATGTTGAAGAACAGATTGCAATGACAAAGAAGAGCAAAATTTGTGAAGAGTAGCTCAAGGGGCATGTGGTGGATATCACGTTGTTCTTGAACCAAGTTTCAATTACCTAAAATGTCATGTAAGAGGTAAGACAGAGAATATCAAGGACTGCCTTCAAGATCAAACATCACCATTGCAAGGACAGCCTTTGTGCATCCATTATGATTTGAGAAAGAGTCTCTACAGGAAATATGCCATTAGATCAAATGACTATGTTTTAAGTTATCCAGAGAAACATCATCAATGCTCTTCTTCTTGACAGTCCTCTAAACATTATGGTCACAACTCCTAAACTCTCAAAGTTATCCTTGTCTTAACAGTCACGAGGAGATAGTGAGGAGTATGTGTAAGGCAGATCTAAGAATGGGTTTACAGGGAAACCAACTAAGATTAAAGAATATCAATAGATGGTTATTAATGGGCAAGGATTGTATGGAGGGTTATTGAAACGAGAAGGCAAGCTCATAAGAGGAAGTGTATAGGGCTAGATGTTTTTTGGTATAGTCCTAGGAGTGCACAAATCGCGGGAACCAAGCAAAGGAGGGTAAGATAGTCACGGACAGTTTTGAACGAAGGAATGGTATTTTGTGATCCCATGTACTCTAAGATTTGATGGGATATCATAAAGCTATTCAGGCCAACATGTAACTGAAATAGAACCCATGACATTTTAAAGTGTTTCAGTCATGATTTCGCCTTATTCTCTTGCAATCACCAAGCATTTAGCCTTCTAAATGCGGTCTACACTGTCAAAGTAATGTTCAAAATCCTGGGTTCTTGTAGAACAGTCAAGGTGGATTGTATGTGGTTGCTGGGAAGAGGTAGTCACCTGTTGAAAACTTCATAAGGCAGTGAAACAATAACAACATCTTCAATATTAACAGCAGTAACAGTGGACTTAGATGCTCCAGTTTGAACTTGATCGGCTCTTCTTAAATGTTTACCAGTATGCATCAATGTCCATCAGTGAAATTGTGCATAGCATACCATCGCTCCCATCTCCGTCCGGACTACCATACCAGGCAGCAGTTGCAGGGCGCCATTCAGTATGCATCAACGTCCAACAGAGAGAGGCTGCTATCGCCAATGTTTACCAGTCGGAGCAAAAAAAATACAGAATATGAGCGACAGCCAAATGAAGAGCACGCGGGAATATTTCAAAGTGAGTAAGTGGGATCGCTCTTCAAGTTAGCACGCGGGATGTCATCGAAGTTAGCCTGCCTGCTACAGTTAGTGAAGTCCGCGGTTAAGACTGGAGGAGGGATGGACGGAGGAATGGAAGAGGATGAGCAGGGGAGCCAGCGGGGTCCACTTCCACGTCAGCATTGACTCAAGGCTGACCGTGGAAGTGGATGACATTTAAGATGAGCCTCAATGCAACAATTGTCACATATAGCCCATCTGGTGAGCTCTAGAATGGGTTTTAGTATTGGAATTAAGCATCCTGGCCTGATACCTACTACACAGTTTGGGCCTCTGGTGGAGAATCACTGCATTTCTCTACATCTTAGTAGGTCCATCCCGATATGAGTTTGGAGGAGATCAAGGGAAGAGTAGGTTCACTTTTTCAAGCTGATGCACTTCTAAATTTGAAGAGTACAGTTTGGAAGGAGCGTCTTGAAGCAATGACTTCTCTGAAAGAAACAGCTGAAGGTTTGAATAATCTTGATCAACATGCTGAAATTTTGGTCCATTTACTATCTACGCTTCCTGGGTGGGATGAAAAGAATGTGTAGGTTCAGCAAAAAGTTATTGAGGTTGTTACATACATAGCTTCAACGGTGTCAAGGTTTCCAAAACACTATGTAGTTTTGTGTATTTTAGGTGTTTTTGAGAGGGTATCTGATATAAAAACCTGTGCCCAAGCTATGAAGTGTCTTACTGCTTTGTGCGAGGTGGTGGGTCTGAGCTTTGTGTTTGATCGACTTTTTAAGATCATGAAGGAGCACAAGAATCCTAAGGTAATGAGTCAAGGTTTATTGTGGATGGTCATGGCTGTGGAAGATTTTGGGATTTCACATATAAAACTTTGGGATGTAATTGATTTCTGTAAGGATATTGGCTTGCAATCCAGTGTTGCAGCCACAAGAAATTCAATGATCAAGCTTATTGGCATTTTGCATAAATTTGTCAGACCAAATATTAAGGGATTCCTGGCAGATGTAAAGCTTGTACTTTTAAATACCCTTGAGGCTGAGTATGATAGAAATTCAGATGAGGGACACAAGTACTACACAACTAAGCATATATTAATTGCAACTGGTAGTCGCGCTTCACATCTTAATATTCCTGGAAAAATTCAGATGAGGCACTGAGTTTGGAAAAGCTACCAAAACGAATTGTTATTTTGGATAGAGGATATATAGTTGTTGAATTTCCTGGAATATGGAATGGAATAGGTGGAAAAGTAGATCTATTTTATAGAAAAAAGCTTCCGTTAAGAGGATTTGATGATAAAATGTGAGCTGTTGTTGCGAAGAACTTAGAAAATAGGGGTGTTAACTTGCATCCCAATACAAGTTTATCAAAGATGAAAAAAAATCGAAGAGAGGATTAAGGTTTTCACAGATCATGGTGATGAATAGATAATAGATGTCATCTTTTTTGCTATTGGTAGAGTGCTAAATACAAAGGAGCTCAACCTTGAAGCAGTGGGAGTTGAAGTTGATGATATGGGAACTGAGAAGGTTAATGAGTCCTCTCAAAGCACGGTGCCTAATATTTGGCAGTTGGTGATGTAATAAATCGAATCAACCTTACATCTGTGGCTCTAATGGAGGGTACTTGTTTTGCTAAAACCATTTTTGGTGGATGGCCCACTAAGCCTGACTACATGCATGTTCCTTGTGTAATTTTCTGTTTGCCTCCTCTCTCTGTAGTTGGCCTTATAGAACAACAAGCAATAGAACAAGCTAAGAATGTTATTGTGATCTTCACTTCATCATTTACACCAATGAAAAATGCCATTTCAGCTAGGGTATTGTTGTGGGTTTGAAAGGTGGGGCTACAAAGACACACTTTGATTCTACTGTTGGCATCCATCCCTCGACTGTAGAAGAGTTTGTTACGACGTGCACTGCTACTAGGCGTATTTCTTTTGGTACTCCAGTAAAGAAAGACTATCAAATATCATAATAGATGACAGTCCTTAATTATTTTCATTCTCGCTATTGTTATGATAATGAGATAGGATGCACAGGTTTTGGTTTAAAATGCATAGCATGCACAAGCATATATAAATGACATTCTAAGTGAAATAAGAGCAGGAGGAAAAAACGTTCATCACTGTAAAACAAAGCAAACCCTAAAAATGGCAAACAAAGCAAAAGCCTATCAGAGAGAGATAAGACATCGGAGGACATTTTTAAAGTCTCCCCGATACTCCAAGTCTCTCTGATAGGGCTAAAGGATGAGTTCATAACGGAAAGATAGAATTTGATTCAGGGAGACATTTGCTTATTGACAAAGATCATTTAGAGTTCCCCCGATACGCTGATAATGTGAGCCCGAGAACTATATAGCTGAGATCATCATTTTACTCGGAGAACATTTTTGGGTGGAAATAAAGTTGCCAGCTAAAGAAGGATTATAACTAATTGCAATTAATTTTGCTGAGATACAAAGGTGAAGATTAAAATATTTTAATTTGCCAAACACAATTAACTAAGCGAAAAGATATACCAAAGGTTGTAACAGAAGAAATAAAGGGTTGTAACCCTAAAATCACAATCTATATATGCCAAATGAAATCAAAGGGAAATAAGAATCAGTAGTAGTAGGTTAGGAAATCATCACTAGTAGAAGACAGATTGCATCCATTCGCCCATCCATTCCATATCAGAAAATGTTATAATACATATTATTTGAAGAATATAATGGAGTATTATCATGTGGTAATCTATTTCTAGTGTTCAACTGTTGGTTAAATTTCATGATTACATGTTATAGTATTGTCTCCAAAGTGGTCCTTTTAAGTTATTCAAATTTGCATTATTTGTCAGAACACACTTGCTGTTCGTGTGTGGAGTTTTGATTGGTTTCTAATTGATGAGAATTAAAGACCCTTTTAGATAATTAACTTTAATTGGTTCTTGTCAAAGATTAAAATACTTTTGGAGAAATTATTTTGATTGGTTTCCATCAATCTAAGAATTAAATTTCCTTTCACAATTCCACAGTAATTTAGGAGGATAACACTGGGATTAGTAAGAAGAGTACTATAACTTATAGACTTGCACGTCTGCATTAGGTGCTGACATTCAAAAGTGCCCAACTGTTAGAGTTAAACTAGGAGATAAATTCACCTATCATATACATCAGTTTCCATTAATCCATCCACTGACTCCAATAACCCAATAGGGTAGGCACCGGTTATTCCAAATTCATTCTAGAAACTCTACATTATTTTATTCAAGCATTCATATCTAAGACCTTAACATTAGGAGTAAGAACAATGATCTTTCAAGCTACTTCACACCTGTTTGCCATCGTGAAGGATATTAGAAATCTGTATTAGTTGTGAAAGGTATACCCACCTAGGTCTAGCAGAACCTAAAGTGAAGAAGGTATTATCCTTGTACCTGTTATCCAAAAGCATGAAGAGAGCTTGGCAACCTCTTAAGGTGTAAAAACCTACGTTTTTGAGACCTAACACGTTGTATTCCTTCATTTGTGATGTGCATAACATGCTATAATTGTACATGCTTACAACAAGTGATTCATGCTACGATGAAGTACAACATGATGAAATAAGAAGATGCATATTTACAACACTTAAGAATATGTAGTAGTGTTGCTCATGCCATCAATACATGTTATATCCCTTACTTTCTCATGCAAATGGATAGACTATGTTTTCATCTTCACATACATGGCTTACAACATGTGACAATAAACCACTACAAGTTGTATATGTGCTTAATAAGTATACATGTGATACAACACCCCAAAACATGCATTGATTTAGGTGAGTGGTTCTTTTATTAGTGGTGGTGTTCATTTTGGACATAAAATAATAATGGTTATTTTTATACAGATTATTCATCAAACTTTTAATTTGCAATATTATTCTTTAGGCCTATTCCTTTTGTAATTTGAAACAAAAGATGGAATTCTTACCCACATTCTATATACCTACATTAGTGACTAATGTACTAGAAAGGTGCTAGGATTGAATTTTTGCATTCGACATCTCTTGGGGCCAAATAGATGGCGCCAACACGTTCAGGTGGGAAGGTAAATGCTAGGGGAGGTGTCTTTTTAGTGGTGAAGCCTCCTGGTCATTCTTGGCTACATTGGACAGAGAAAGTCTCTTGAGAGCCCTAAGACAAAAAATTGTCAAACTTTGGACCGAATGTTCTGTCAAACCGTGACACCTAGGAGCATCTTATTTGCATGTATAGGTGGATGTCAAGTCCACCTACAAATACCTACCTTAGTTTTTTTAAATCAATTTTGTTTTCCTATGGTGGCAAGGAACACATTGTTCTAAAATGCTTTAGTTTCATGCAATGGAAAGGTGCTAGGAGTCTAATTTTGCATTCCACACCTCATGGGCCCTAATAGATTGCACCAACATGTCGGGGTGGGTGGATAAACACTAGGGGAGGTCTCTTTTCATGTGCCAATTGTTCCAAACATTCTAGGATGTAGGCTACCGACAAATTCACTTAAGATCCATGAGAGCAAAAAAATGTCAAACTTTGACAGAGTGGTTCTTGAAATTTGTGGCACTTGGGAATGTTTTGTTCATACCTATAGGTGCATGTGTCATATATCCACAATAAACTCTCTCGGTGTTTTCAACTCCAATCCATTTGACCATGTTGAAATAAAAGCATTCTTGCAAAATGCTTTAGTGGCATTCAACACAACCTTTCCAACAGCCACATTTCTCATTCTGCTCATTGTGGGGCCCAACAGACTGTGCCAACACATCAAGTGGCTGGGTAAATACTAGGGGAGGTCTCATTTCGTGCCCCACATGCCCCAGACATTCCAGGCTATAGGCTACTGACAAAGTCACTTGAGATCCTTGAGAGCAAAAAACTACCAAACTTTGACAGAGCAATTCTCAGAATTCATGGCATCTAGGAATGTTTCATTTAGACCTATAGGTGCATGTGAGGTCCATCCACAATAACCTCTCTCAGTTTTTGTCAACTCTGATCCATTTGATCTTGCTAAAATTAAATGCATTCTTACAAAATGTTTCAGTGGCATTCAACACAACCTTGCCAGGAGCCACATTTTTTGTTCTTTTTGTTATGGAGCCCAACGGACTACACCAAAATATTGGGGTGGGTGGGTAAACATTAGGGGAGGTCTCTTTTCATGCACCAAGTGCCCCAGATGTTCCAAGTTGCAGGCTACTGACAAAGTCACGTTTATGGACTTTGTCGGTAACCTGTAGCCCAAAACATCTAGGACACTTGGCACTTGAAAAGAGACCCCCATAGCATTTACCAACCCACTTGGATATTTTGGCACAATCCATTGGGCCCCACGATGAGAAAAACAGAAAATGTGGCTCCTGGCAAGGTTGTGTTGAATGACATTGAAGTATTTTGCAAGAATGCATTTACACGGTCAAACATATTAAAGTTGACAAAAACTGAGAGAGGTTATTTGGATGGACACCATGTGCACCTGTAGGTCCAAATAGAACATTCCCATGTGCCACAAATTTTGAGAACCATTCTGTCAAAGTTTGGTTATTTTTTGCTCTTAGGGATCTCAAGTGACTTTATCGGTAGCCAACAGATTGGAACGTTTCAGGCACTTGGCATACAAAAAGAGACCTCACCTAGCATTTATCCACCCACCTCGATGCAGTCTGTTGGGCCCCATGACAAGAAAAATGAAAAATGTGGCTCCTGGCAAGGTTGTGCTTGTTGCAAGTATGAGGTAAACCAGTGTTGTCATTGATGTCAACATACTCATATTGCTTTGACAAGAAGGATTCAATGAGCAGTGTGCTGAGGATATTGAGAAAATTAGCCTCAGTCAGGAACAGTAAAGAACAGTGATGAGAAGAAGGCAAATGTACTGTATAGGATGCGAACCGGAGGATGCAGATTAAAGGGTTTGTAGATATGAGTCTTGAGATGCTTCAGTTAAGATTTCAGAGGTCCGCATGAAGATCTGAAGGAGTTGTGGCTGTCGGTGTAGAACCGGTTCCGGCAAGTATTCAGAGGTGACAGAGGATCACAAAAAGGTCCGGTGAGGTCCGGAACTGTATAATCCTAATCTGCAGATTGGAAGGAGTCTTTGGGATGTCCTTGTGATGTGCCATCTCGAGTTGTGTATAATTTGGAGGTCCAGAAGTACCTCCTGCATTATGACAGTGGCGACAGACAGTGTTCTTGAAGTTCCGGATAAGGAGGATAAGAGATTTCAGTAAGTAAAGGAAATGCGGACGTACCTGGTCATTCAGGCAGGCTTGTGAAGGTTCTTGGATCATGTTGAGGTTGTGTTGTTGGTCTGCATTGATAGTAGAGCTCAGAATTGAAGATATTCTTCCGGATGAAGTTCTTGCTCTGTTTAGCCGACCGGATGAGTTGTTCATCCTGCGAATGTTCTTGTGGTGGCCGACCGGATGTGTTATTCATCTTGCGGATACTCTTATGGTTGTTTGCCGACTTAGATGTTTGTCCCTAAGTCGATGTCTTGTATAAATAACGGTTTGTGAGTTCATTTCGAAGTGTGGATTGTGTGGATGAGTGTGGCATAGCGAAGAGAAGTGCGAAAGGCAGAGCAGAGGTTTTTGGGCTTAAATGGAACTGATCCAAACATGGTAGAGATGTCATTCTCCAGTTCAAGATTGTGATTCTTATCACTTTGTAGACAGTGTGTCTCCTTGTAGGCAGTGGGCCTCTTTGTGAGCAGTGTGCTCGGGCAGTGAGCCCTAATTGGCAAGTGCCATTCTTTTTCTTATTCTTCTAACAGAGAATAATCCTTGGGTTAATCACCCCGTGGTTTTTCCCTTAACTGGGTTTTCCACGTCAAAATCTTGGTGTTCAATGTGTTGATGTTTATCTGCTCTTGTGTTTATGTATTATGCTTTCATGGATGATTAATTGATATGCTGTTAACTAACAACGAAGAATCAAGTGTTTGAAAGAACAAGAAGTTTTATACAACTGATTCACCCCCCCTCTCAGTTGTATGCCTTAAATCCAACAATTGGTATCAGAGCCAAGTTCCTTTGAAAGAAGCTTAACCGCTTGAGGAGATCTAGGATGTCGTCATACAAAAAGGATAGTCCGAAGTTCGATGCAACCAATTTTACTCTCTGGAAGGGTCGCATGAAATGTCACCTGGAATGTATGGGAAAAGCATACTTGGCCATGGTTTCAAAACCATATGTACCTCCACAAGGTGGTCCGACAATTCTGAATGAAATCACAGAAGCTGAAAACAATCTGCGGACCAAGGAAGCTCTTCTAAACGCATTGAATGACTCAGATCTCTCAAATGTTATTGACCTACCAACTGCATATGAGATCCTGACTAAACTGGAACTTCTGTATGAAGGAGATGAGTTTGTCAAAAGTGCAAGGTTGCAAAGTCTGAAAGGGAAATTTGAAAGATTGAAGATGAGGGATGATGAAAACATCACTACTTTTATGCCAAGAGTGAATGAACTAGTGTGTGGAATTAGAAATGCTGGTGGAGCTCTGGATGAAAATGAGATCGTTTGCAAAATCCTTAGATCCCTTCCTGCTGCCTACAAAATCAAGGTTGCTGCAATTGATGAATTCAGAGCCCACACAACTGTCACAAGAGAACAATTGGCTGGCAAGCTAGCTGCATTTGAAATGACCGAGTTTGGAGATGATCTTCCCAAGACTGAATCTGCTTTCAAAGCCAGTGCCTATGTGAAAGGCAAACAGAGAATTGATCCGGGAGAAAACTCTTCAAGGAAGATGACATGGTATAATCAAGCAAGAAGAGACATGGAAGAAGAAGAAGCAGAAACAGCTCAACTTGAAGCCCTCATTGCAAAAAGACTACCAAGAGGATCCGGTAAGTATGAAGGAAAACTACCCTTTAAGTGCTTCAACTGCAATAAGATTGGTCATTTTGCTTCAAGATGTCCGGAAAGATCTGCAAGGTCTAATACTAACAGACAAAGGTTTCAAAAGAATTGCTATTATGTTCATGAAGAAGATGACAATGAAGGAGTAACAGATGATGAATCAGAACTAGGAAGCAAATCCGAAAATGAGTGGGTGTTTATTGCCATCAAGGAAGAAGATTCAATACTCTCTGAATCTGTCAATCACAAAGTTGTTGAAAAAGCTTTGGCTGCTCAAGTGGAAGAAAAGGATGATTGGGTCATTGACAGTGGATGTTCTCACCATATGACTGGTGACAAGAATAAGTTCTTGAATTTGGAAAGGTATGAAGGAGGAATGGTAAAGTTTGGTGACAATTCTGCTGGCAGAATCAGAGGCAGGGGAACTATTTCCTTTGATGGAAAGAGCAAAACAGGTAATGTACTATATGTTGAAGGATTGAAGCACAATCTTCTCAGTGTTGGTCAGTTAGTAGACAAAGGCTATGATCTTTGGTTTAAGAATGGAAAATGCAGAATCTTTACAAGCTTCGGAACTGAAATTGCATCCAGTACTCAGACAAAAGGTAATATCTTTCATCTGGTTGGTTCAAATAAAAGTTGTTTGTTTGTTCAAATTGATCAGAGTTGGTTATGGCATAGAAGAATGTGTCATGTAAATTTTGATAACATCATCAAGATAAGCAATACTCAGGCTGTAAGAGATCTTCCAAAATTGATGAAACCTACAAATAGTGTGTGCAAAGAATGTCAGTTAGGTAAACAAAGTAGAGTCTCTTTCAAAAGCAAAGATCAGTCTTCTACCGGATTGTTGGAATTAGTACATACTGATCTCTGTGGTCCGACAAGAATCAAGAGTCTGCTAGGTGATAGATATTTCATGTTGTTAATTGATGACCATTCCCAGATGATGTGGGTTACCTTTCTAAAAGAAAAATCAGAAGCATTTGAGAAGTTCAAAATCTTCAAAGCTATGGTAGAGAATCAAACCAGATTGAAACTAAAGTGTCTAAGGTCTGATAGAGGTGGTGAATTTACATCTGGTGAGTTCATTGACTTTTGTGAGAAGCAGGGTATAAGGAGACAATTGTCTGCTCCTAGGACTCCACAGCAGAATGGAGTAGTTGAAAGAAAGAACCGGACCATCCAGGAAGCTGCCAGGACAATGATGTTGGAAGCAAATGTTCCTCAGGTGTTCTGGAAAGAAGCTATCAGCACTGTAATCTACACTCTAAATCGAGTTCAAATCAGAAACAATACCGCATACCGGTGTTACAATAAGAGACTGAGGAAGATGATAGAAAGCACTAATGTGAAAGTTGATGAAGGAATTGAGAAGCCCTCAAGATTTTATGAATTTGATGAAGATGACCAAGACGGTGTTCAGATTCAAGGAACTCAATCCTCTCCGGTAAGACAGAGTCAGCCTGATCCGGTAAATCAAGAAGAAGAGATAGGTTTGAATGAGTCTGATCAAGAAGCAGCAGTGCAGGATACTCCCAAAATCCCTAGGTATGTGACACTAAACCACTCTGAAGATCAGATCATAGGTGACAGAAGCAAAGGTGTGCAAACTAGAAGGAATATTGCTCAAAATCAGGATGAATGTTGTCTGATTTCAAAGATTGAACCTAAAATAGTAAATGAAGCCTGCAATGATGAAAACTGGACTAAAGCAATGAAAGATGAATTAATGCAAATTGAGAAAAATCATACTTGGGATCTTGTTCCTAGACCTAGAGACAGGAATGTGATTGGAACCAAATGGGTCTTCCGGAACAAATTAAATGAAGCTGGTAAAGTAATCAGAAACAAAGCTAGATTGGTCTGCAAATGCTACTCCCAAATAGAAGGAATTGATTATGAAGAGACCTTTGCTCCCGTGGCAAGAATTGAAGCAGTCAGATTATTTCTTGCATTTGCTGCCTTCAAAGACTTCAAGGTATATCAGATGGATGTCAAGTCTGCCTTCCTAAATGGTGATCTGGAAGAAGAAGTTTACATTGAACAACTGGATGGATTTCAATTATCTGACAATGATGATATGGTCTGTAAGTTAAAGAAAGCATTGTATGGATTAAAACAAGCTCCAAGAGCATGGTGTGAAAGGTTGGATAAGCATCTTGTGCAGATTGGATTCAGCAAAGGTACTGCTGACAGTAACTTATATTTCAAAATTGATCATGAAAACATTTTGATTGTTGAAGTGTTTGTAGATGATATCATTTTTGGAGGAAGAGATAGTATGTGCAAAAATTTTGCAAATCAGATGAAATGTGAGTTTGAAATGTCTATGCTTGGTGAAATAAATTTCTTCTTGGGTCTGCAAATTACTCAAACAAAGAAAGGAATCTTCATTTCTCAGACCAAATATGTGAAAGAATTGTTAAGGAAATTTGGTATGGAAGATTCAAAACCAATGAACACTCCCATGGCAACCGGATGTAAGTTGAGCAAAGATGATGACTCCCCAAAGGCAGATCAGACAATGTATAGATCAATGATTGGTGGACTGTTGTATCTCACTCAGACCAGACCAGATATAATGCAGGCTGTTGGTCTTGTGGCAAGATTCCAGGCTGACCCTAGAGAATCTCATGTTATGGCAATCAAAAGAATTTTTAGGTACTTGAAAGGAACAGTTGAGTATGGTCTATGGTACCGTAGAGATCCGGATTTCTCTCTTCATGCTTACACAGATGCAGATTGGGAAGGAGATGTAGATGATCGAAAGAGCACCAGTGGTGGAGCATTCTTTTTGGGGAAAAGATTGGTTTCTTGGCTAAGCAAGAAACAAGATGCAATATCTCTGTCTACAACTGAAGCAGAATACATTGCAGCAGCAAGTAGTTGTACTCAAATCCTATGGATGAAGCAGATGCTAAGAGATCTTAAAATTGAATATGCGGAGCCTATCACAATTTTCTGTGATAATTCAAGTGCAATTAATATTTCCAAGAATCCGATATTACACTCTAAGACTAAGCACATATCTATCAAGTTTCACTTCTTGAGAGAACAAGTGAACAAGGAAGAAGTCAGGTTGGAGTATGTTCCCTCCAAGGATCAGATTGCAGATATCTTTACTAAACCTCTTCCCAAGGACTCTTTTGAATATCTTCAGGAGAAGTTAGGGGTCATGGCCCCTCCGGTGATGAACTAGGATGCACTGATGTGCATCAGTCCGGTGGATATCACAGTCATATCTTGTGATCCGGATTGATGATGGGGAGCTGCTACTAAGGGGGAGCAGCTGGTATGATTCTGATGTGTTAAAATTGCAAGTATGAGCCCTTTGCCATTGATGTCAAAGGGGGAGAGAAGACATGTGAAAAACAAGTAGCTGATGATCAAAAGGGGAGCAGTAAATGAGGAGAAGACATGTTGCTGATAGGGGGAGAAGTGACAGAAAGGAGAAGTTTCTTGTCTTGATGGTTTTTCATATCATATGTTGCCATTAATGACAAAGGGGGAGATTGTTGCAAGTATGAGGTAAACCAGTGTTGTCATTGATGTCAACATACTCATATTGCTTTGACAAGAAGGATTCAATGAGCAGTGTGCTGAGGATATTGAGAAAATTAGCCTCAGTCAGGAACAGTAAAGAACAGTGATGAGAAGAAGGCAAATGTACTGTATAGGATGCGAACCGGAGGATGCGGATTAAAGGGTTTGTAGATATGAGTCTTGAGATGCTTCAGTTAAGATTTCAGAGGTTCGCATGAAGATCTGAAGGAGTTGTGGCTGTCGGTGTAGAACCGGTTCCGACAAGTATTCAGAGGTGACAGAGGATCACAAAAAGGTCCGGTGAGGTCCGGAACTGTATAATCCTAATCTGTGGATTGGAAGGAGTCTTTGGGATGTCCTTGTGATGTGCCATCTCAAGTTGTGTATAATTTGAAGGTCCGGAAGTACCTCCTGCATTATGACAGTGGCGACAGACAGTGTTCTTGAAGTTCCGGATAAGGAGGATAAGAGATTTCAGTAAGTAAAGGAAATGCGGACGTACCTGGTCATTCAGGTAGGCTTGTGAAGGTTCTTGGATCATGTTGAGGTTGTGTTGTTGGTCCGCATTGATAGTAGAGCCCAGAATTGAAGATATTCTTTCGGATGAAGTTCTTGCTCTGTTTAGCCGACCGGATGAGTTGTTCATCCTGCGAATGTTCTTATGGTGGCCGACCGGATGTGTTATTCATCTTGCGGATACTCTTATGGTTGTTTGCCGACTTAGATGTTTGTTCCTAAGTCGATGTCTTGTATAAATAACAGTTTGTGAGTTCATTTCGAAGTGTGGATTGTGTGGATGAGTGTGGCATAGCGAAGAGAAGTGTGAAAGGCAGAGCAGAGGTTTTTGGGCTTAAATGGAACTGACCCAGACATGGTAGAGATGTCATTCTCCAGTTCAAGATTGTGATTCTTATCACTTTGTAGACAGTGTGTCTCCTTGTAGGCAGTGGGCCTCTTTGTGAGCAGTGTGCTCGGGCAGTGAGCCCTAATTGGCAAGTGCCATTCTTTTTCTTATTCTTCTAACAGAGAATAATCCTTGGGTTAATCACCCCGTGGTTTTTCCCTTAACCGGGTTTTCCATGTCAAAATCTTGGTGTTCAATGTGTTGATGTTTATCTGCTCTTGTGTTTATGTATTATGCTTTCATGGATGATTAATTGATATGCTGTTAACTAACAACGAAGAATCAAGTGTTTGAAAGAACAAGAAGTTTTATACAACTGATTCACCCCCCCCTCAGTTGTATGCCTTAAATCCAACAGTGCTGAATGCCACTAAAGCATTTTGCAAGAATGCGTTTAATTTTGGCACGGTCAAATAGATTGGAGTTGAAAAAAACTAAGAAAAGTTATTGTGGATGAACCCTACATGCACCTATATGTCTGAACAAAACATTCCCAGGTGCCACAAATTCTAAGAACCACTCCGTCAAAGTTTGGCAGTTTTTTGCTCTCAAGGGTCTCAAGTGACTTTGCCGGTAGCCTATAGCCTAGAACGTCTAGGGCACTTGACACATGAAAAGAGACCTCCCCTAGCATTTAGCCCCCCACCCTAACGTGTTGGCATAGTTTGTTGGGCCCCACGATGTGTGGAATGTAAAATTTCACTCCTAGCACCTTTCCACTGCATGAAACTAAAGCATTTTGGAACAATGTGTTCCTTGCCACCACAGGCAAACAAAATTGATTTAAAAAAAAATTGAGATAGGTATTTGTAGGTGGACTTGACATCCACCTATACATGTAAAGAATATGTTCCTAGGTGTCATGGTTTGATGGAACATCTAGTCCAAAGTTTGACACCTTTTTATCTTAGGGCTCTTAAGAGATTGTCTCCATCCAATATAGTCGAGACCGACCAGGAGGATTCACCACTGAAAAGACATCTCCCCTAGCATTTACCCACCCACTTGGATGTGTTGGCACCGTCTGTTTGGTCCCAGAAGATGTTGAATGCAAAAACTCAGTCCTAGCACCTTTCTAGTCGTTGAAAATTCAATACTATAAAGGTGTTCTCACTTGATGCAATGTGTTGTAGGGCATCAATTAAGGCTTCCCTTACCACTACTATCAATTGTTAGCACCAAACGTGAAGAAACAAATGAAGGTTTGTAAGATGGAATCCTTGTCATTAAAACTCATAGTAACATCATGATATTATGGTCTTAATCTCCTCATAGGATATGACAAAGCTAGTTTAAAATAAGATCCTTGTATGATTTCATGATGCAAAGATAAGTTTGATGTATAATTTGCAACTATGGTTTCCATGAATGAAACCATTATGTAACATGATGAAATAATATTTGAAGGAATCCCTATCACTATGATGCATGAAGAACCATGGCTTCTCCCAAGCCTGATAGAGGATATTTTGGCCAATAATGCCACCATTGGTACTATGAAACCTTCAAAATCTCAGGGCTTGCAAGACAAATGAGAAAAATCATCAAGTTGACTCCAAAGGACATAATGGCATGACCCTTCAAGAAAACATAATGGCACGATCCTTCAAGTGAATGAACAATCATCAAATTGACTCCAAAGGACATATCATCATGAAATAATCATGAAAACCTAACTTACTTTCCTTCCAAAACTAACTTCATAAGGATTATGCCTACCTAAAATCAAATCCTCCTGGTAAAGATACAAATCAAATGCTTCCTTTGAAAGTTGAAATAATTTAAATTAAAGACTTACAATTTTGATTTTCTTCCATTGCTATTCATAAGGTAAAAAGTAGAGATCTTTTTCACACACCCTATTGTTTGAAATATCTTAACCTTAAATATGAGTTCAATCAAACCACTTGACTTAGTTTGATCAAACCAAATCACTAATCATGACCCTGGGGAAATCTAAATGCATCAACAACCATTCTATTCAGTCATGAGCTCTATAATGAAATGAAGCTAATCAACACAGACCAAGGAGCACATATAAGAAGGTAAGAAAAATGTAAAAAATATAGAAGGTGAAATGAGGATAGAAAAGAAAAATAACATACCTTTCTATCATTCCACTGATTCAATCTAATGAACCATCTGGGTCTGCTCTACTCTTTATTGTGTTGAGTATTGCTTCATGGTTAGACTCATGAACCGTCCACAAGGCCTTGTTCAATGGTCTACCCCCATATTTGATCAAATGAACGTTTGATGTCACAACAATGTTAGAATAATGAAGAATCTTTCTATGTGTGTCAAAGTCCTTGAACAACAACACATTAGACTTCTTCACTGGGTACCTTCTAAGCCATGTTCCAGTAACAACCATTGATCCTGTAGGGTACTTGATATTTTGTCCATCTATTGTTATGTCATAAAATGTCCCCCTAGGACTTTTACCTCCTAAGTTTAGGTCCTAGGTCCCTTATTTTTCATCATGCATGTTAAATCTAACTCCCGAGATAAAATGGCCTAAAATCCATGTCAAATGGGGCTTGAGGGACATTGTTGAGTTTGACCTTGCCTTAAAATAGGTACCAGGGGCTTGGGTGCTCGTGCCCTAGTCCTACCCTATTTTAGGTGGGTCCCAAATTTGAATGTCAGTTTTGTGACTGTTGAAAGGTTCCATTTTCAACATCTTAAGTTTGAATTATGAAATTAAAGTGGGAATGCATATATAAGCATGTTTCGAGTTTCATTTGTAAGCTAGAAGATGACTAGAGACAATTATGATACTTTGGTGAACTTATGATTGTAGAGCATTCAAAGCATTCATTGTTGTAGAGCAGCATATTGTTGTTGTATTTGTTATTATAGATTTGGCTTCATCTTCTCATGTGTTGAAGGATCTTCATCTATATGTGAGCTACACCTCTGAGGTGATATCTATTTGTGTTGAATCAAATCAATCATTTATCAATTTGTTTTTACCTCTATCCTACAAGGATACACACTCTCTATCAAACAATGGTGTTGGAAGGCTTGAAGACCATTCTGAGGCTTGACTGAGGCAATTTATTAAATAGCACAACCCCCAACCCCATTCATTGTGATTGCAGGTGACATGTGTCATATCTTGCGAAGTGGAGTTGTAGAGGTCTTTAACAGAGTGTGTAGATTCCAGATTTGAGAAGAAGAGTACTACAAGGGCTTGGGAACCTGCCCCAAAATCCTTCGGATCTTCAGAGTAGAAAACCTCCAGGATAGTGGTGAACAGTAGCATACAACTTTCAGAAATCCCTGAAAAAATTCCTACCTTGGTCTTGGGTGCCTGCTCTTTAGCCCTCAACTTTTTTGCATCCTAAATCTTGAAATCTAGTATGTATCTACTCTGAATATAACATCTCTGTGTGCGAGCATTTGTCAGAATTCATCTGTTTACTTACGATTTTGCATAATTAGGGTTTTAAGTATAATTGGGCATTAAATTAATACATTAATAAATACATTCTAAATTTCCCTATCATTACAAGTCACAACTAACCTTTAGGTGAATCCTCTTGCAAAAGTTGAGATTAAACTCAGTTAAATGTCCTTAAATGTGTGTAGTGAAAGGAGGATTTAGGCATATAATCAAATCAATCCTATTCTCACTTTTCCTACATAAAATTTTGGTGAACCCGTGTTTTAATTGAATTTTGTACATTTTTGAGTGTTCTACTTTAGATTCACATTCATTCATTTCATTTTCATCTTATTGCATTTGAAAATTTACAAAAAATTGAAAAATTTGAAAAAAATCAACATCATAGGCTTGAATTTTTGCATAGTTTGTATTAATTTTATTTTATTTCATCTAATATCTAATTTTTACATCAGATCTGATATAAATTACAATAGTACATCATTTTATAATCATTTACATTGCATTTTCATGCTTAAATTGTTAGATTTTACTTGAATTTGTGCATTTTTCATATAACCTAGTTTTTCCAAAAACTAGGGTTTGTGGTTAAAATCTTGTTTTAGATTTTACTACTCTTTTAGGTCTAGTTTCAGATTTTAGTGTTTCATATAGTGTGTTTTTGCATTTACATCTTAGATTTTGCATTTACACATAGTCAATTTCAACAAAAACTAGCATATTCACTAATCTTTCCTTAAATTTGCACTTGCATTGAGCATTGTAGAACTCGTGACATCATTTTTAGATTTGATCAAAGCTATTTAACATATTAAATCTGATTATAATTCATTCATACATAATTTTGCATAGTTTCATGCTTTAATTTCACAATTAGGGTTTAAAATTCATGCATTTCACTAGATTTTGACTCATACTTCATCTAGATTTGCATGATAGGTGTGTGGTGAAAGATATTTATGCATTATTGGACTGATAATAAGGATTTAATTCTCTTCCCCTTTGCAATTTTATCACAACACTTCATCTTTTAGGCATTTGCATTGAAAAAAGTGAAAAAATCAAGCATTTTTAGGTCATACACATACACAGTTTTTCATACATTTCATTGCATATATATCAAATTATTTTAAATTCAGACCTTGGATCCATTTGAAAACATACACACATTGCTTATAATCATAACAATAATGCTAGGTTCCCTCCTAGGCCTTATTTGAAAAGAAAAACTCGTGAACCTAAAATAACATTTACACCTTATGATAAGACAATGAGTGATATTGAAGAGCCTCTCTACATCACCATGAGTGTAATGGAGATCTTGGTGCATGGAAAACATATAGATCCTAATTGCATGACAAATGTAGCTACGGAAGAGTTTCTTCTCTCTCATGAGTTGATACAATACTCTTATGAACCCTCAGATTTAATGATTAAGACACATACTAGAGCTTTCATGCCTACCGTTGGGAAGATATCCTTATTAGTTACAGTAATGATAAAGCCATCGATTAATAATTTGATGTCATCCCTTCATCTGACCTCTTCCACATAAAATTAGGACATCCATGGCTTTTGGCTATGAAGGCTGTCCACTCAACAATTCACAAATGCATAAAATTCCCTTTACATGGACAAGTGCGTACTATTTGTCATAATACATGGTAGCCCATGGTTATGGAAAAGAATTTTACTCTTGATTACTTTTGGCCAAAACCTGATAGAGACCCTGAGCCATGGAGAGACCAATCTTTCTTAGCATATAAATGATATAAAGCAAAACTCTTATCTAGAGTGGTTGGGCCTCCTACTCAAACAACAAGAGAAAAATAACCTACATTAGAAGAACTTCCTAGAGCGAAAGTGATGTAGGAGCATCCAATGGTGTAAGGGCAATCTTGCATCACCCAGAAAGAAGTTAATTCAAAATCATTGTAGTTGTTTTCAGTTCTTTCCATAATAAGTGTTTCTGGTTCCATAATATCTAGAATAATAATGTAGGACTTTCAGTTTTTCCAAAACTGCTAAAAATAGTGACCTGCCTATTTTGGAAAGTGTACCTGCCATTTTAAGAAAGTTTGTATTTGGGTAAAGAATGAAGCAAAAACTTCTAGAAAGTTACATAACAGAAATATAAGACCTTTGGCGAAGGAATCAGGCAAAGATCATTTGTGAGCTGAAAGATATTAAAGTTTTTGTTTTCCGAAAAGCCCTTAAAAATTTCTAAAATGAGATATGAAGCACTAAAATATCCCATAACATCCCAAAAAGTTGATGAAAATCCATTAATGAATTTTCAGCGTGATAGTTCACATCGTGAGCTTTCCGGCGCTTAAAACGGTTCATCAATTGGACACCCAGATCAAAAGTTATGCTTCCCAGAAGTTGACCTACTTTTGGAGGGAGTTGCAAATTTCAAAATTTAGCTGGAGGCCACCAAAAAGTTCTATTTATGGCTATTTTGGGAACCCTGGGCGGGGGGTAGAGTTAAAGGGGGCAAGTGTGAAGTCAAGAATAGACAGGAAAATAGAAACCCTAGCTGATTTGGTGTTACAGAAGGTTGAGGATTCTAGAGTCTGGAGGTTGGGAAAGCTGTAATGTGTTGTAGCTAGTAGGGGATTCATCCTCTGATTGTAATTGAGCTTCTATAATGTAATGAGTTGCCCAGATCAATAAAAGAAAGTTCTATTTTCTATGTTCAATTTCTGTTGTTGTGTGTTTTGTGATTTACCCCCTTCATCAAGTGGTATCAGAGCCAGGTTTCCTGAGTTTGTAGATAGATCACCGACCGTGAGGCAGTTTGCACCAGGACCTGAGGTTGTGGGTTTGCTGTAGAGATCAAGATGCCTCCATGAAAAAATCATGTTGGGAGGAATGCTTTAACGGAAGAGGGTTTTAGAGCCCTATAAAGGCAAATCGATGCATTGCAAGAGGTGCTGCGAAGAGGGTTTGATTCGAGAACAAGAGAAGAAAATGAAGATGAAGCTGAAGAGGAGCTATCAGAGGAAGAGCAAGAAGTTGCAGGAGATCCTGCAAAAGTTAGGTTATTGAGGGCCATTTCAAAGATTGGAAAGAGGCCCAGAATCGAAGTTTCTACATATTTTGGAGATTTGAATCCGGTACAACTTATTGATTGGATCAATGACATGGAGGAGTATTTTGAGTATGAAGATGTGGAGGACCCAGATCGGGTCAAGTTTGCAAAAACAAAGTTGAAGGGCCACGCCAGTATTTGGTGGAAGGAGGTCCAGTTAGAGAGGAATAGAAGAGGAAAAGGAAAGATCACCAGATGGGATCGGATGGTGGAGAAACTGAAGAAGTAGTTCATTCTTGTGGATTATGAGATGGAGTTGTTGAAGAAGTTGCAAGGACTAAAGCAAGGTAACAAGTCTGTCAAGGAGTATACATAAGAGTTTTATAAGATTACTATCAGGATAGGCCATGCAGAGCCCAACAAGGAGAAAGTAGCCCGTTACATTAATGGGTTGAGGCCGAGTATTCAAGAGGAGCTAAGCCTGGTCAGAATGACCACCATAGAAGATGCATATCAGTTTTCCCTGAAGGTGGAAGAGAAGCTAAATAAAAGATTTGACAGCAAGCAAAGGGGAAGAGGTCAAGGCAGAAGGACTGGTGGAAGACCCTATGGGGGCTGAAATGAAGATGTAAAGAAAAGTGAAGAAGGTGGCACCAGTCAAAATCAGAGGGGAGATAATACCTACCGCCCTTGTGACCAGAACAATGGTGAGCGAAGAGGAAGAGGAAGAGGCAGACCTGGGAAAGGACTTGGAAGACGAGGTTTCAGAGGAACATGTTTCTAATGTGGAGAAGAAGGGCATTGAGCATACGAGTGTCTACAACATCAAGGAAGGACAAATAGAAGACTTGAAGGTAATGCACGAGTTGCACATATAGATGAAGATGCACATTCTAAGCATCCTGAAGATGCTGAAAGGTGAGAAACCCTAGTTGTCAGGAGAACCTTTCTAAATGTGGAGAAAGAACCAAATCAAAGGAAGAGTTTATTCCGCACAAGGTGTAAATGTGAAGGTAAGTGTTGTGATATTATTATTGACAGTGGAAGCACTGACAATCTTGTTTCAGAGGAGATGGTTGATAAGTTGAAGTTGACAAGAAGAAAGCATCCACATCCATATTGGATTGCATGGTTACAAAAGGACCATAGAGCTTTGGTCAATGAACAGTGTTTAGTGAAGTTCAAGATTGGAGACTACCATGATGAGGTACTGTGTGACATCATACTGATGGATGCATGCCATATGCTATTGGGGAGGCCGTGGTAGTATGATAGGAGCGTTGTCCATGATGGCCGTGCAAACACATATTCCCTAATAAAGGATGGAGTTTGTCATAAATCGAAGCCCTTGAAAGAGGTGGAAGAAAAGGTATGTAGTATTGCTAGAATTTGCTTGGTAGATGGTAGAAAATTTTTGGAGGGTATGAAGCATAAGCGTCATTGTTTTGCATTGATTCCTAAAATTAGTCAAGAGAAATGTGAAGATGTACTAGCAGAAGTTTCCAATATGTTGGAAGAATTTTAGGACATTATCTTTGATAATGTACTAGAAGGTTTACCACCAGTAAGGAAGATAAGTCATCAAATGGATTTGGTACCAGGAGCCAGTTTGCCAAACAAGGCAGCCCACAGAATGACCCCTACAGAGAATGAAGAGCTTAACAGACAAGTTCAAGAGTTGTTGAGGAAGGGACTGATAAGGGAGAGCCTAAGTCCATGTGTGGTACCTGCAGTACTAGCACCAAAAAAGGATGGAGAATGGAGGATGTGTACAAACTCTCGAGCCATCAATACGATAACGATCAAGTATAGATTTCCATTGCCAAGAATGGATGACATCATGGATTGTTTGAGTGGAGCCAAGTAATTCACAAAAATTGACCTGAAGAGTGGGCATCACCAAATTCATATAAGAGAAGGAGATGAATGGAAGACAACCTTCAAGACAAAGGAAGGTTTGTATGAGTGGTTAGTCATGCCATTTGGGCTAACCAATGCACCAAGCACATTCATGCGGCTCATGAACGAGGTACTGAAAGAATTTTTGGGAAGTTTTGTTATTGTTTATTTGGATGATATTTTAATTTTTAGTAAGACTTGGGATGAGCATCTGATGCATATTAGAAGAGTTCTAAAGAAGTTGAGGGAGGAGAAGTTGTTGATTAATCTAAAGAAATGTAGTTTTGCAAAGAAGGAGTTGGTGTACCTAGGATTTGTTGTCTTAGAAGAAGGTCTTAAGATGGACCCAGAAAAAGTAAGGGCTATCATTGAATGGCCTACGCCAATGAGTGCAATGGAGGTAAGATCTTTTCATGGTTTGGCAAGTTTTTACAAAAAAATTATCAAGAATTTTAGTAGCATTTGTGCACCCCTAACTGAGACAATGAGAGGGGATAGAAAAGAGTTTAGATGGACTAAAGGAGTAGACAAGAGCTTTGATACATTGAAGCAAAAAGTTGTAGAACAACCTGTTTTGGTACTTCCAGATTTCAATAAGGAGTTTTATGCAATAGTTCAGGCTTTGAAGAAATGGAGACATTATTTGTTGCCCAAGGAATTTGTTTTATATACTGATCATCAGGCTTTATAGTATCTTAATATTCAAGGAAAGTTGAACCAAAGGCATTTGAAATGGGTTGAGTTTATGCAGAGTTATACCTTTGTTTTGAAGCACAGGAGTGGGAAGTCCAACAGAGTTGCAGATGCCTTGACCAAAAGGCAAAATTTGTTGATAGAAATGAAGATAGAGGTTGTTGGGTTCGATGAGCTCAAAAGTTTGTATCCAGAAGATCCACATTTTGCAGAGGCTTGGAAATCTTGTTTGGAGCCTGTTACTTTGGACAGGACAACATGGGTGGATATCGTTATCCAAGATGGCATGTTGTTTAGAGGAAGCTAGTTGTGCATTCCAAGGAGTTCCATGAGAGAGAACCTGATTAAGGAGAAGCATCGTGGGGGATTTACTGGACACTTTGGTCGAGATAAGACCATTGCAATTGTTGGTGAAAATTATTATTAGCCATAGTTGCAACAGGATGTGAGGAAATTTGTGCAGAGTTGTAGAGTGTGTCAAATGGCAAAAGGAACAAGTTAGAATACAGGGCTATATCATCCATTACTTGTACCAGAGAAGCCATGGGATGATATCAGTATGGATTTTGTTCTTGGTTTACCAAGGACACAGAGAGGGAATGATTCCATTTTTGTGGTGGTGGACAGATTCTTAAAGATGGCACATTTCATTCCTTGTAAGATTACTAATGATGCTGTTCATATTGCTGAATTATTTTTCAGGGAGGTGGTGAGATTACACGATCTACCAAAGAGCATAGTTTCAGATTGAGATACCAAGTTTGTTGGTTATTTCTGGAGGACATTATGGAAGAAGTTGAAGACAAATTTGAAGTTTAGTTCTGCACACCATCCATAGACTGATGGACAGATAGAAGTGGTGAATAGGAGTTTGGGTAACCTGCTACAATGCTTAGTAGGAGATAAGCCCAAGGGATGGGATTTGATTTTACCACAGGCAGAATTTGCCTACAACAATTCTGTCAATAGGAGTACTGGTAAATCACCATTCTAGATTGTATATGGCAATAGCCCAAGAAATGCTTCTGAGTTAAGGAAGCTGGACAAAGGACAAAAGATAAGTGCTGAAGCCAAAGACTTTGCAGAACATTTGAAGAATTTGCACGAAGAGGTGAGAAAGCACATTAATAAGATGAATATTCAGGACAAGGCTAAGGTAGATCAGAAGAGGAGGTATAAGGAGTTTCAGGTAGGAGATGAAGTCATGGTTCACTTGAGAAAAGAAAGGTTCCCAATTGGAACATACAATAAGTTAAAAATGAAGAAATTTGGGCCATGCAGAATCCTGAAGAAGCATGATTTAGGAAATGCATATGAGGTAGAGCTACTGAGTGGGATCAATATTTCCCCTGTTTTTAACATTGCTGATTTATCAGAATATCATGAAGGTGGAACAGAGGATGGACCAACAGAAGTGCAGTGGAGTATTCCGGCATCTACTTCAATGGAGGAGATAGAAGAGATCTTGGATAGCCGTGTGGGAAGAAGTACTCGAAACAAGCAATATGAAGAATATCTGGTAAAGTGGAAAGGAAGGCCTGTTGAAGATTCTTCTTGGTTATCTAAGGCAAAGGTTGACCATTTGGGTTTTCCTCACACAAACACCTGAGACGTGATAGGGTCACTTCTCAAATTACCCTGGGTGTTTAATGCAGGAGCATCCAGTGGTTTAAGGGCAATCTTGCATCACCCAGAAAGAAGTTAATTCAAAATAATTGTAGTTGTTTTCATTTCTTTCCATAATTAGTGTTTCTAGTTCCATAATATCTAGAATAATAATGTAGGACTTTCAGTTTTTCCAAAACTGCTAAAAATAGCGACCTGCCTATTTTGGAAAGTGTACCTGCCATTTTAGGAAAGTTTGCATTTGGGCACGGAATGAAGTGAAAACTTCCAAAAAGTTACATAATGGAAATATAAGACCTTTGGCGAAGGAATTAGGCAAAGATCATTTGTGAGATGAAAGATATTAAAGTTTTTATTTTCTGAAAAGCCTTAGAAAATTTTTGGAACGAGATATGAAGCACTAAAACATCCCATAACATCCCAAAAAGTTGACAGAAATCTATTTACAAATTTTTGGTGTGATAATTCACATCGCGAGCTTTCCAGTGCTTAAAACAGTTTATCAATCGGACACCCGGATCAAAAGTTATGCTTCCCGGAAGTTGACCTACTTTTGGAGGGAGTTGCAAATTTCAAAATTTAGCTGGAGGCCGCCAAAAAGTGCTATTTATGGCTATTTTTGGAACCTTGGGCGAGGGGTAGAGTTAAAGGGGGCAAGTGTGGAGTCAAGAATAGGTGGGAAAATAGAAACCCTAGCTGATTTGGGGTTACAGAAGGCTGAGGATTCTAGAGTTTGGAGGTTGGGAAAGCTGTAATGTGTTGCAACTAGTAGGGGATTCATCCTTTGATTGTAATTCAGCTTCTATAATGTAATGAGCTGCCTAGATCAATAAAAGAAAGTTCTATTTTCTGTGTTCAATTTTTGTTGTTGTGTGTTTTGTGATTTACCCCCTTCATCAGAAAGGTAAATGACTGTATGCTGAGGTTCCTCCTCCCTCATCCTTACAAGGATCAGGAGTGACTCATGGAAAACAAAGCACTTCATCAAGACAAATTACATTTGAGCAAGCTTCCTCCTCTGAGATAAGAAAACCTATGAAGAAACATGAAACTACTTTTGAAGACAAGCATTTGCCCAATGAAATGAACTTCAACAAGAAAACATTCCACCATGTAACATTGACACAATAAAGAAAGACTTAAAGAGAAAGAGATTAAAGATAATGACAAAAGTTGGGCTATCGTACCTTATGTACCCCTTTCCTCTAACATTCGAGATTGGGAAGACTATGATTTGATTATTGACAACTATTAGTTTAGTTCTGCAACATGTAAGTATATCTAACCTTGGTGGTCACCTATGTCGTAGCATTATTTTCTCATTTATGTGACCTCCCCTCTTGTGTTGTGTTCCCCCAGTGATGTGTTATGTGTTGTTTAGGCCTCCTTGGATGACCCTTGATACTCTTGTAAGGTCGAGAATACTAGGAGACTGCCTCTGTTGTGACCATTCTTCTATTTATATAATCATTCTTCTATCTTGCTTCTCCTCTATTTTTATTTTTGTGTGTTGTGTCTTAGGTGCATAGTGTTGCGGTTGATGACCCAGGGGCATCCTCCTATGTGATTGTTCCTAGGACACTTGTTCTCCTCTCTCTTTTTATTGTTTACCTTCTTCTAGTGATTCTACCTAGTCGATGGATGACGAAAATCAAATATATATTGATATGGACTGTGTGTCCCTTCAACAAGCAAAGCAAAAATGGGCCTAGTTCATATATGAAGACGGGGTTGATTTATATATATATCTGATGCTTGGCTAGTAGAATCACTCGGTGTGATATTTTGATGTTGTCTTATTTTTGCTAACAAATCATAACAATACATTTGCTTCGCGCACTTTAATTATTTTGTGTCATGCCTGTGACATGTCCACCTGTATGTAAACCATACAAGTGGGCTAAAAGTAGAATTTTTTTTTTTTAAAGATTTAAATGCACAATTGTATAACTTGCAATGTTGGTTTACCTAAAGTTTCACTGGTGGTGCCCAAAACTCAAATAGCTATGATGACGTTTGATCCTTGTAACAATGTCCTAAAGATCCAAAGGTAAGGTTTAGAACAATAAAGTAGTTTGATTAATTTCACTATACTTAGATATTTAAAATTCCAAGAGTCATTATTACAATTGATAAGCAAAATTCTACTATTTAATAGATTTACTAAATCATTAAAACTATAACTTAAATAATAATTTACACTTTGTTATTAATCTCCCATTTACATTTAAATTAAACTAAATTAAATATATAATTTACTAATAAATTAAAATCTCCTTAGAGAATTTGAATAGAATAAAAATTACAATCTTTCTAAATTAAATAAAACAAATCTTAAACAATCTTCTCTTTTTATCTCACTAAATTCATAAATCAATTTAATTGCTTTTCCAATAAAATTTAAAACATATAATTGATTTTTCCTTCCTAAATTAAAATTTTGCTTTCTATCTAAATAATAAAATGAATCTAAGTTTATTTCTAATATTAAACTAATTTTCCTCTTTCATAATTTAAAGCAATAAAACTAATTGATACAATCATATTCTATTCTAAAATTTAAAATTACTTTTTCTTCCAAAAATAAAACTAAACCTATTATTTTTCCCATTACAAAAATAATAAAATAAAACTAAGATTATTCAATATTATCTCATTTTTTTGACAATATTCCTAAAAATAATAAGACAAATCTTTTAGCTTTTAATTCCTATTCTAACTATTTTTTTATCCTTCCATATAAAGCAATGGAAACAACCATTATATTTAATTTTTATAAGAAGAATAGTTTATCTATATTCTTACAACTAATTGTCCACTTTATAAATCTTCTAGGTTACCGTTTGCAGGAGGAAAGATTTTAAACTCAGAGATTGATAATAGAATAGAAAGGGAGGTATATATATATATATGTATGTATACCTGATTTATTTTTATGACAGGCGACCTAAAAAAAGATAGCGATATGAAATATGTTGCAGAGTAATAATTTTAACAATGGTCATGAGTTTTATATAGATTGAAAATCTTTTGAGGATGAGGAAGGGAGGGCAGTGGCTCCCTTGGGAGAGCTGCAACCTCTAAGGAGGCTTACGACCTTCCTTGGGAAGCCACTGTGGGGGCTCACAACCCCCATAGGCCTTACTACTTGTGGGAGGCCGTGGGTTTTCCCATGGCCCATTCCCATGGGCACCAAGCAATACAATGCAGGGTGAACATTAACTTTGATAACACAGCTATTAAGACTTGCCTTTTTTCATAATTTTGTTGAATGATATCTATAATTTAAAATGCAGTTGATGTTATCTTATCTTTGCTAACAATTCATAACAATACATCTACTCCATGCACTTTGATTATTTTGGGTGTCTCGCCTTGTTGTTACACTCAGTTTTGAGATGCTTGCAGTATAAGCCCCATGGCTATACTTAGACTCAAACCTATTTGTGTAGCCTTGGCTTCTTTGTTTTCATGCATTGCTTAGATTAAGAAGTGTGTGTTTGTGGGAAAATTTAGTGATCATGAGCACATGTCACCTTTGGGGGCATGGACTTTGTAAAATCTCTTGTTCTCTTGTGTGTTTTCTCTCTACCTTAAAGTGCTTGATATCAGTACATGATATCAACCACCTTAAGGTGGGGGATATAAGGTAAGTCGTCTGATGATTTTGGTACTAACGAAGCATGTTTGTAAGCCCTCTATGGAGGTGGGATGTTGTATCTCCAACACGATTGCACATATTTATCTATATTTCAATCAAATAAGCCATCTATGGAGGCAAGATATCGTGCATATCCTTTTTGTTCAAAGCCATCTGTAGAGGCGGGATGGTGTATCTCTTGAGCTAGTGCACATTCTTTTTATTTCAAAAGTTCTCTGAGTAGGCGGGGTTGGTGTATCCTCCCTTAAGCATGTCTTTGACGGTTGTTGTGGCATAAGGTCAACCATCAGGTGTGCCTGTAGTGTGCTTGAAATGGTGGGGGCTTAGCAATAAGTTCCTTCCATCGCCTTGTTTGCCATGTTTAAGACGTATAGTATGTCTTGGCATGCTATACGACGCTCGTGTTTTCTGTGTGTTTTTCCCCTGTGTAGTTTCAAGGGTGTGGCGAAATGCCCCTCCTACACTCGGGCTTTGTATGGCGTGTTTTCTCCCAAGCATAGTCTCAAGGGTGTGGCAAAATTCCCCTCTAATGATTAGGGTTTTGTATGGCGTGCTTGTTCTCAAGTGTAGTCTGAAGGGTGTGGCATAATGCCCCTCCTACACTTTGGGATTTGTTTGTTGTGTCTTCTCCCCCTTATGTAGTCTCAAGGGTGTGGCAAAATGCTTCTCCTATATTTTGGGGTTGTGTGTTGTATTTTTACTTTCCATGTATCTGCATTCATATATATGAGAAAATGAAAAAGAAATAATCACTACATTCACTGTATTCATCGTGTTTTGCATGTCTTCAATACTATCTTCTCCGTGTTTTGCATGTCTGTTACTGTCTTCTTTGTGTTTTGCATGTCTACGATGTGTTTTCTCTAATGTCTACTTGAGATTGGGGGCTAGAGATAGTTCCTCAATCTTTGTGTATACATTAGCTCCAAGTTTTTGGCATGTTTGTTGTGTTTTGGCTATACTTTAATGCATGTATGGGTCATAAGATCATCCATACATTAAAGTGGGGGCTAAATGTTATGTCTTAAAATGTCCCCCTAGGACTTTTACCTCCTAAGTTTAGCTCTTAGGTCCCTTGTTTTTCATCATGCATGTTAAATCTGACTCCTGAGACAAAATGGCTTGAAACCCATGTCAAATGGGGCTTGAGGGACATTGTTGCCTTAAAATAGGTACCAGGGGCTTGGGCACTCACATCGTAGTCTTGCCCTATTTTAGGTGGGTCCCAAATTTGAATGCTAGTTTTGTGACCATTAAAAGGTTTCGTTGCTGACATCTTAAGTTTTAATTATGAAATTAAAGCAGGAATGCATATATAAGCATGTTTAGTGTTTCATTTGTAAAATAGAAGATGAATAGAGATGATTATGATACTTTGGCAAACTTATGATTGTAGAGAATCCAAAGCATTTATTTTTGTAGAGTAGAATATTGTTGTGTTTGTTATTGTAGATTTGGCTTCATCTTCTCATGTGTTGAAGGATGTTCATCTATATGTGAGGGACACCTCTGAGGTGATATGTATTTGTGATGAATCAATCATTTATCAATTTATTTTTGCCTCTATCTTTCAAGGATACACACTCCCTATCAAACAATGGTGTTGGACGGCTTGAATGCCATCCCAGAGCTTGACTAAGGCAAGCTCCTAAACACCACAACCCCTAACCCTATTCCTTGTGATTTTAGGTGACATGTGTCGTATCTTGCAGAGTGGAGTTGTAGAGGTCTGTGATGAAGTGTGCAGATTCCAGATCTGAGAAGAAGAGTATTGCAAGGGCTTGGGCACCCACCCCAAAGCACTCTAGATCTTTCAAGCAGAAAATCTCTGAGATAGTGGTGAATAGTAGCGGACAACTTCCAAAAATCCCTGAAGAAATTCCTACCTTGGGCTTGAGCGCCTGCTCTTTAGCCCCTGACTTTTCTGCATCCTGAATCTCAAAATTTGGTATGTATCTACTCTGAATATAACATCTCTGTGTGCGATCATTTGTCAAGATTCATCTATTTACTTACGATTTTGTATAATTAGGGTTTTAAGCATAATTGGGCATTAAATTAATACATTAATTAGTAAATTCCAAATTTCCCTATCATTACAAGTGACAACCAACCTGTAGGTGAATCCTCTTGCAAAAGTTGAGATTCAACTCGGTTAAATGTCCTTGAATGTGTGTAGTGAAAGTAGGATTTAGGCATATCATCAAATCAACCCTATTCCCACTTTTCCTACATAATATCTATAACAGGGACATCTAATTTATTTTTTGCCTCAACATGACACAAATAATAGTTTTTTCCTTCTTCATTGTCTTCAGCTGTAATCACTACATAAACATGCCCTGCATTGATATGTGCATTTAGTTCGATGAATATAGTTAACAATAACAAAAAACTACAAAATAAGATGGAATATTGAATTTTATTAAATTTGAATACTGATAATACCTAGTTGAACTAGATCTAAAACATGGTTAAAGTCAACTGATGATTCAATCTTTGTGAGTTGTAGTGCTGTCAAGAATCGATACGTGTCAATCGACCTCAGACTTCTTAAACACCATTCATCGACCCACTACTTTGACTCACATTCATACCAAGCTTGATCTCTACATGAAGAACAAAAACATACCATCCACTGTGTATGAATACTCCATGAACTTGCATTAGATCTTCTAAAAGAGTGTAGCTCACTCGATCCTATAAATGTACAACAATCCTCATATTTTGCAATGCTAGTATCATCAACCAACTAAAAAATTCTATGAACTATAGACTTACCTTCATTACCTAGACCCATTGTAGCATTACAACATTTGACAATAGATCTCACATCTATCAACATTGCATTGTCTTTGTACTTAAACTCTTCTCATGCTAATGCTCTTTTGATACATGCTCCTGCACCATCATACTCCCCTTTCCATGCCCGACCTCTGAGAAATTCCATATATGTTGAACACCATTCATCCTATGCATCCTACTCAACCAATAGAGAATCCATGAGTTCTTGAATTGTGATGCACAATTATCTGACCATATGATATACTGACCAAATGATATGCTCTTTCTAGCCAAATCATGACAAAACATTTGAAAGAAACCTTGCACAAACTCTGTAGAATGTGTGCAATCACCACTGATATAAATTGATACTCCCTCAAGATCTTCTTGTCATCCTCTGTACTATCATATGCATGAATGAATTCTATATACACAAATATAGCAACCTGCATAGAGTTGTAATACTGCAGTTGCACCTCATTCTGTAGCTGTAGTGTGTAGTTCTCTGCAAAGTCAACAACTGAAACGATGGTATCAAGTGGAAACGTTTCCTTGCATAACTTGAATTGCAAGTCCAATCAAGTCCTCACTCCTCTTTTATTTTCATTCTTAGCTTCACACTCTTCTGGTGTTAGAGTCTTTGCTCGTTTCCTCGGCATGATGATGATTTCTATATGCATCATGAATAAGACAAATAAATTAGTCTATCTTGGTATAATAGAGTAAAGTAATCTCATACACAAATCTCAAAATAATCATATAAATAAAGTGAATAAATGATTATAAATATGAAGATTTATAGTTTCCTAGGGTGGTCCAACCTGAAACATAGAGATCACACACATGTCATTTACTAGCATTCTTTTACAAATCAAGATTAAGCTAGGATAACATTTGAATTACAAGTCAAGATGACATATACCATTCTTGAAATTCATGGAGTAACTAACATTCACCGTTTAGATGATATTTAAGAATGTATCATAGCAATACAAAAGAACTTTTCCAACACTTACAATGTATTTTAGCTCTCTCTATATAGAAATTAGCTTTTCCATACTAAGTTTTTAGCATTACATCAATGGCCAAGATTAATTTCATCCCAAGGCTTAGATTTAGTCCTATGATCTCAAGTCAAAATCATTTCATTTTGGCTACAAGAGTTCTCCATCATTGGAATAAGGGTCTCTTAGGATATGGTCAACATTTACAAATGGTGGTAGGCACAATCTGTAGGTTAATTTCATATTGTCTTACCATATCTTCTCAAACATGCTTGTCTCCTTCACCTAGGTGAATTGGGAATGCAATTTCTAAGGTAACAACTTTAGTTGACAAGCATAAATTGTTATATAAGGATATTTAAATCATGTAGTATTCCTTCTTTTATCATAAATCTTCAATAGAAAGGCAACTTCCTTATAGCAATAGAATAATTCGCTACCTTTTTTTACCTTCTTTTAAATTCTCATATTTATAGATAAAATTGTATGGAGCTTGGTTTTTTTAGAACAACAACAAATTAGGTCATCAAATCACTAATTTGTCCTTTGTTCATCTCATTCTCTTAGCCAACATTTTGCTTGATCTTGTCTTAGGTTCTCTTTTATTACTTTCATCCTCTATCATATTCTTGTTAAAATAGTGTATGTAGAGCAACAAATCATGTCTCTAGATAACCAAATTTTCTTGATTATCCACCTTTCTCTTGCAACCACAAGACAAAGTATCAAACTCTTTTAAAAGACCACAAACTACCTCCTACTAGTTAGTAAAGATCAATGAAAGATCTAAAAACATGACAAGTTAGATTAAAGATGCAACATATCCATTCCTATTTCTAGACAAATCCCTTCTCTAATCCTTCTCCCATTCCTAGTCAAATTGGTTGTGAAATTATAATCAATTGTCAAATTTGGCCATTATTGTCCATGACAATCTTCCCTACCATATGAATATCCTTTCAAGACCACCTCTATGTTTATATAGCATCATGGATACCTTTTTTCATGGATTTGAGAATAATTGACTTATCATTTAGTCTTTATTGTCACCTTGTGTATCAATTGCTATCCTACCCATGGGTGAGAGGTCATAGCTATTCCTAGGGCTGCATGATAGTTATTGCAGTATAATAGTCTTTAGGATGATATGCTAGTTCATGCAAGTGAGTATGTTCAAGTGAAAATCCTTAGCTTGATTTTAGCATGATGAGAATTATTTGACTGACATGATTTCCCTTAGTATCCTTCTAATTGTTTAGGTTAGTGTGTGAATTTGGATAACAGTAACATGACTGCACATAGACTCCACAGTGGAAGTGTTTCCATGACCTTGCTCTAGTTTAGGATTATCCTTGAATGTTCATAAGAATCCCTTCATAAATATATACCAATACTATCTTGATGATTTCCTTCCCATGGTGATATGGCTTGTTCTCATAGATTGTTATCTCAAATAAATATAAATTTTCACTTTGTCATGATAATAACTTGTCAAAATGATAATCCTCTCACTTCCTTCATGACAATCCTATAATGTGAGATTTTATGCTTTAACATAATCATAAAGTGAAGTAGACAAATACATAAAGAACATACCTTAGATTTTGAGATTCGAGTTGCCCAATACTCAAAAATTTGGCTTCAAAATCCTAAAAAAATTGAGCTTTTTGGCAAGTTCCTTTGTATTCAGTGTTGAATTCTATATAACTCTAATAGGATTAGTCAAATTTATGAAAAAAACAAACCTATATCATCAATTTCAATCTAAATACATGAAAATTAGCATTCACACAATATGAAACCTAAAAATATTAGTTTAAATAATCAAATTCTATCTAAAAACATCCAATTTACTTCTTCCAAGTTGAAAAACAAAAAAAAGGTGGTGGATTAAGTAAACAATGATTGTCAAAATGTTAGCACCATGAAAACACATTTTTTTGTCCATTAATGCATGAAAAATAGGGAATAACATAACATGTGGTTTTGATTCACATATCCCACATGTTTTTTTGTTTATTTTTTGGTTCCCCAAAATGCACTCGTGTTATAACGCGAACATGTTTTTTCATACATGGAAAGTTTTAAGTGTTGTCATGCATGGAAAGTGGGGAGGGAGATAGAGAGGTGAGAGAGAGGGTAGGAGGTAAAGAGGGGAGGGAGAGGTTCGGAGGTAAAGAGGGGAGGGAGAGGTTAGGAGGTAAAGAGGGGAGGGAGAGGTTAGGAGGTAAAGAGGGGAGAGAGAGAGAGAGATATTGGTTTTGACATGCAACCTTAAACCCCTAAACCCTAAATAATGCCCCTAAACCATAACCCCTAACCCCTAAACCCTAAACCCTAAACCTTAAACCCAAGCAACCCTAAACCTCTATTGATGTAGGAGCATCCCTAGTTTAAGAGAAATCTTGCATCAACCAAAAACATTTGCATTTCAATTTGCTTACAGTTCAGTTTGTTTCTTTTCATTTTCCAGTTTAGTTCAGGCAGTTTAGTCAATAACAATTTCTATATTTTCGTCTACATTCTATCGTAGTTGCATTTCAGACCTTGCAGAGCTGGACTTAGCATCTAGATTCATGCATCTACATCATATCCAAAATTTAGAGCATTTGGATCATCTACCAGAAATATATCATTATCAGAAGATCGACTATTTTCTCAGAACAAAGCATCCTAACAATCTCTGATAGTCAGCTAAAGGAGAAAACTTGCAGAGCATTCCTTGACTTGTGGAGTCTAATGAAACATCATTCAATGATCTTTGGTTTGTGTCTGACCTTCCTTGAGATCTACACATCATTCCATACATTTGCGGAGGTGTTCTACATGATTAGGTCTGACCTATCCGTGTACACACGTTACAACTCTTCATTGGAGTTTGTGATCTTCCTTGGCCGACGTGGAGGAATCTATTGTTCCGTAGACGATATATATTGGTGTAATAGATCCTTAGGAAAGTAGTTCATGATAATAGTGATAGTTGCTAGTCTAGATTTTACGCGAAGGAGATTCAAAGCTATATCTTGTGCATATTCTAATATTTTGTGATCAGGCCCTTGAGCCCTAGTTGTAAGCCCACATGTTGCCAGCCAAATTGTATTTGAATTCTATAATATACTAAATGATTGAATCTACATTTGTTCTATATCTTTGAGTTATTTCCATTGTGTTTACTCTTGCTGCACGGACTAGACAGTTCATTCTATGAACCCTCCTACCGTGATTGCACCAAGTGGTATCAAAGCGAAAGTTTGAATCTTTGGGAACGAATCAAAAGCAAAATTAGTGAGGGAATTCTGTAAGATCTTGCCATGAACAGATTATTGAATTGAGGCAGGTTACTTGTGTCACAACTGATCACCAATTGTGAGGCAGTTGTCACCTTGTAGCCCAATCACTGAACTTGAGGTAGTTTACACTTGATCGTAGGAAGATGCCGCCGAGGAGAGTTGCTGCTGTGGGAACAATGGCTAGTAGAGTGGATGAGATGATGGAAATAATGAAAACAATGTGAATTTGATTAGATATTGTCAAGGAAGATAGGCGAAGAGGATTGACATTGAGACCTAATGTTGAAAGTGATGATGAAGAGGAATTTCAATCTGTTGAACAAGTTGGTGAAACCCTAGGAGGTGATGAAGAAGAAGAATCAAATCAAGTAAAGATGTTGTGAGCTATTTCAAAGATTAGAAAGAGACCTAGAGTTGATGTGCCAAACTATACTAGTAATTTGAACCTTGAAGAATTGATTGACTAGGTAAATGAAATGGAAGAATACTTTGAATATGAAGAATGTGAAGATCCATAGAAGGTAAAATTTACAAAGAAAAAATTTAAAGGACATACTGCTATATGGTGGAAAGAAGTTCAGTTGGATAGAAATAGAAGAGGAAAAGAAAAAATTACAAAATGGGATAGGATGGTGACAAAATTGTAGAACCAGTTTATACCTGCTAACTATGAGTTGGAACTATTGAAAAGATTGCAAAACCTAAGACAAAAGGAGAAATTTGTGAAGGAGTATACTGAAGAATTTCATAAGATGATTATAAGGACAAGACATTGTGAAGCAAGCAAAGAGAAAGTGGCTAGATACATCAATGGACTGAGGTTGAACATTCAAGAAGAACTATGTTTAGCAAGAATGACATCTTTGGAGGAAGCATATTAGTTTTCCCTGAAAGTTGAAGAGAAGCTTAATAAGAGGCATGATCAGAGATGGAGAGCCAGAGGAGGTAAATTTCAAAGAGGTAGAGCATTTTCTGGAGGAGACAAATCACATTTAGAGCAGAACAAATTTGACAACCCATTTAAGAAGGATGACAGAGATACTAATGCTTACTAGAGAGATGACACAAACTTTTACTAGATAGGAAACCCTAGTGCATACTAGAATGAAGGATACAGAAGAGAAGGAAGAGGATTTGATAAGAGAACATTTAGAGGTACTTGTTTCAAGTGTGGAGGTAAAGGACATAGAGCATTTGAATGTAATCAAGGGAGTACAAGCAAGAGGACAAAGAACAGTGGAAGAGTAGCTTATGTGGAAGAAGAACCTATTGGATCACCTAGTTCAGTTGGTAAACTAGAGAAAGGAGAATCACTACTGATGAGGAGAGCACTATTTCAAGTAGAGACAAATGAGGAACCACTGCAGAGGAAAAGTTTGTTCAGAACTAGATGTAAATTAGGAGGCAAGTGTTGTAAAGTTGTAATTGATAGTGGTAGTTCTGATAATCTAGATTCAGAGGAGATGGCGACTAAGCTAAAGTTGGAAAGATTGAAACACCCTAAGCCCTATCAGATAGCATGAATTCAGGATGATCATAAGGTACTGGTGAGTAAACAATGTTTGGTGAAATTTCATATTGGATCATATCATGATGAAGTATTGTGTGATATTACGCCTATGTATGTTTGTCATATCTTGTTGGGTAGACCTTGGCAGTATGATAGAAAAGCTATACATGATGGGAGAAAGAACACATACACTATAACATCAAATGGAAAGAGAATTACCTTGATTCCTTTGGAATATGATCCTAAGAGTGAAGTATGTGGGAATGCTAGAATCTATTTGGTAGATGGGAGAAAATTTCTAGATGGTTTGAGACATGAGAATATGTGTTATGCCTTGATTCCTAAGAAACTTGAAACATTGAAGAAGGAGATTGAAGAATCACAATCAGAGGAAATAAAGGAGTTGCTAACAGAGTATGAAGACATCATATCAGACAATGTACCTAAAGGATTTCTACCTATCTAAAGTATCAGTCATCATGTGGATCTTATACTTGGAGCTAGTTTTCCTAACAAAGCAACGCATAGAATGACACCGACAGAGAATGAAGAAATAAATAGACAGATATAAGAGTTGTTGAGGAAAGGTTTGATCAGATAAAGTTTAAGTCCTTGTGTAGTACCTATAGTGTTAGCACCAAAGAAAGATGGAGAATGGAGAACATGTACTAATTCTAGAGCAATCAACAAGATCATAGTTAAGTATAGATTTCCTTTACCTTGGATGGATGATATCATGGATTGTTTGAGTGGAGCAAGATATTTCACAAAGATAGATTTGAAGAGTGGATACCATTAGATTAGAATCAGAGAAGGTGATGAATGGAAGACTGCTTTTAAGACAAATGAAGGATTGTATGAGTGGTTAGTGATGCCTTTTGGATTGACAAATGCATTGAGTACTTTCATGAGATTGATGAATGAAGTTCTAAAGAAATTCTTGGGTAAGTTTGTTATTGTATATTTTGATGACATTCTGATTTTCAGTAAGACAAAAGTGGAACATTTGTGGCATATTAGGCAAGTTTTGTAAAGACTAAGAGAGGAGAAATTGCTAGTAAATATTAAGAAGTGTAGTTTCATGACGGAAGAACTAGTATATTTGGGATTTGTGATTTGTGATTTCTATGGAAGGATTGAAGGACCCTGAGAAAGTAAGAGCAATTGTTGAATGGCCTACACCAGAAAGCATTGGAGAAGTGAGATAATTTCATGGATTGGCTAGTTTCTATTGAAAGTTCATCAGAAATTTCAATTTAGTATGTAACCCTATGACTGAGACAATGAGAGGTAACAAAAAATATTTCAAATGGACATTAGGAGCAGATAAGAGTTTTTAACTGTTGAAGCAGAAAGTGACAGAGCAACCTATTTTGGTGTTACCAAATTTCAATAAGGTATTTCAAGTTGATTGTGATGCAAGTGGGAGTGCAATTGGAGCAGTATTAAGTCAAGAAGGTAGACTTGTAGCATATTTCAGTGAGAAGTTGAATGATGCAAGGAGAAGATATACAGTTTATGATCAAGAGTTTTATGCCATAATTCAAGCCTTGAAGAAGTGGAGACATTCACTACAACAAATCCCTGTGATTAGCTCCCTTTTTTGCTTCCACCCACTGTTTTAATGTATTTTTATCCATTTTTTTGAAAAATTCAGTGCTATTTATTGGGATGGTGTTGTTTTTGGCATTTTTTGCCCCAACCAGAACAAGTCGACACTAAATTAGGTGCCAATTAACACCTAAATTAGCACCTAACTAAGCGCCTACATTAGCTCCTACTGTAGCGCCTAATTTAGTGCCACATTTAATGCCTAGTTTAGTGCCTGATTTAGTGCCTGGTTTAGTGCTTGCATTAACGCCTTATTTAGTACCTTATGTCATGCCTAAATTTAACGCCTGATGTAGCACCTAATTTATGGTTACTTGGGTTTTGGAGTATTATTTAGGGTTTATGGTTTTGGGATTAGGGGTTAAGGTTTAGAGGTTTAGGGTTTAGGATTTAGAGAGAGATAGAGGACCAATAGGGAGATATAAAGGAGACCGAGGGGAGAGATATGGAGATAGAGGGTGAGGGACATGGCCAGAGACATAGGGAGAGAGATTGAAAGGTAGAGGGAGAAAGGTGATAGGGAGAGAGGGGAGAGATAGGTTTAGGGTTTAGGGTTTCTCAGGTTTAGGGGTTAGGGTTTATTGTTTAGGGGTTAAGGGTTTAGGTTTAGAGGTTTAGGGTTTATAGAGAGAGAGGAATGATAGGGAGATATAGAGGAGACTATGGAGAGAGATAGGGAGATAGAGAGTGAGGCACATGCACATGGCCAGGGACATGGGGAGAGAGATTGAGAGGTAGAGGGATGATAGAGATAGGGAGATAGAGGTTTAGAGTTGCTTGGATTTAGGGTTTATGGGTTTGGGGTTTAGGGTTGCTTGGGTTTGGAGAGAGAGAGAGAGAGAGATCTATATATATATATATATAGGGGTTTAGGGGTTAAGGTTTAGGAGCATTATTTAAGATTTAGGGTTTAGGGTTTAGAGGTTTAGAGTTTAGTGTTTAGAGAGAGGACTAATAGATGGGAGATATAGAGAGTGAGGTACATGGCCAGAGACATAACTGGAAGAGATTATAGGGATATATATGGAGAGTGAGAGACATGGCCAGAGACACATGGAGAAAGATTGAGAGGTGGAGGAATGATAAAGCTAGATAGAGAGATAGGGAGATAGAGGTTTAGGGTTGCTTGGGTTTAGTGTTTAGGGTTTAGGGGTTTGGGGTTTAGGATTTAGGGGTTTAGGGTTTCTCAGGTTTAGGGTTTATGGGTTAGGGGTTAGTGGTTAGGGGCATTATTTAGGGTTTATATATGTTTTAGGGGTTAGGGGTTAGGGTTTAGGGGCATTATTTAAGGTTTAGAGGTTTAGGGTTGCTCAGGTTTAGGGTTTAGGGGCATTATTCAGGGTTTATGGTTGCATGTCAAAAGAAGTCTCTCTCTCTCTCTCTAAATCCCTCAACCCTAAATAATGCCCCTAATCCCTAACCCCTAACACATAACCCCTAAAGCCTAAACCTGAGAAACCCTAAACCTCTATCTCCCTCTCTCTAGCTATCATCCCTCTACCTCTCAATCTTGCTCCCTATCTCTCTAGACATCTCACTCACTCTCTATCTCCCTATCTCTCGCTTGACTGTGATCTCCTCTATCTCTCCCAATCTATCTCCTCTCTCTCGACTCTACGTACCTATGTATCTCTCCCTATCTCTTGCCTTTCTCTCTATCTCCGTATCTCTCTAGACATCTCTCTAGTGATCACTCTCTATCTCCCTATCTCTCCCCTCTATCTCCTCTATCTCTCCCTATGATATGTCTCCTCTCTATCTCTCTCTACCTAGCTATCTCTCCCTATATCTCTATCTCTTGCCTTTCTCCCCCTATCATTCCTATATCTTCCTATCTCTCCATTCTATCAATTCTCCCTCTCCCTTATCGATGAAGGAATTAATAAACAAGCATATTGGAAAACTTATAGGACTCTCTCTCTCTCTCTCTCTCACTTTGTCTTTGTCTCTATCCATCTCCCTTATTAACAAAGAAAATGGAAACAAGAAAACTAGGACATGAAAAGAGGGATGAGGATATAAATTGGCAGCTAGCGGATGAAATGGAAACAAGATGATAAAACTAAAGTTCATTGGATGGGAAGAATAATGAGAGGAGAGGTGCAAAATAGTAAAATAGGGAAAAATTGGTGGGATCTAAAGGGAAATTGGAAAGGAAAAGGAAAACTAGGAAAGCTAGGAAAAGGATTTAACTAGCTAGGAGCTGGTAGATAATATATAGGTTAGAGAGAGAGACAGAGACAGAGAGTTGCTTGGGATTAGTGGTTAGGGTTTAGGGGCATTATTTAGCATTTATGAGTTTAGTATTGCTCAAGTTTAGGGTTTAGAGTTTACTAGGGTTTAGGGTTTATGGTTTAGGGGCATTATTTAGGATACTTTAGGGTTTATGGTTTAGGGGTTAAGGTTTAGAGGTTTAGGGTTTAGTGTTTAGAGAGAGAGGACCAATAGGGAGATATAGAGAGTGAGGGACATGGCCAGAGACATAGGGAGAGATATTGAGAGGTAGAGGAATGATAGAGATAGCTAGGGCTAGATAGGGAGATAGGGAGATAAAGGTTTAGGGTTGCTTGGGTTTAGTACTATTTAGGGTTTAGGGGTTTGTAGCCGGTTTAGGATTTAGGGGTTTAGGGTTTATGGTGGGTCAGGGCTGGGTTAGGGCTTATAAGGGGCATTATTTAGGGTTTATGGTTTATGGTTTAGGTGTTAGGGTTTAGGGTTATTAGGGGCATTATTCAGGGTTTACAGATCTTCAAAGATCTAGATAGTGTGGCTATACACATTGCTACACATGTTGGTGGCTAGTTAGACACACAGAACATCAACAACCACATGTCATGCTTCCATACATGTGTGCCATCTAATGACATTTGTACTGCAAAACATGATCATATAATTGGCACTGTATGCATCTGACACATGGTCATGATGTCCACGTACGCCACAATATGCCACAATGATCTACTAGTTGGAATGACCATACAAGTTTGAGTACATTTGTTCTCATCCCATCCATATAAGAAATGCACCATATAATATTTTGGATATTTGTCAACATCTACATGAAGAATAACTGGTGGTATTCTTGAACAAATGCCTACTTTCTACATTTTGTAGAGTAAAAGCAAGGTATATATAACAAATTTTCATCTTACCTCTGTGTATATTTCCTTTGTTCATTTTGAATAGAAGTGACATATATGTTAGAACCCTTCTATATTTGAATGTGTTTTGGTTTACATATCTATTTTCCTTTATGTATTCTATGATCTTATTAATTACATTAATAGATAATATAGGACATGTCTCTCACTAGTTTACCTTGGGAATTAGATGAAATAACATCTGAAGTTGACTGTAAATTAACAACATGGTGAGCATTTTGTTGATTTTATTGCTTATTTTCACCCTTTTGAAAACTAAACTTTCCTATTGAAAATTTGAGGGATGAGATCAATATTTAAGTGCATTAGACTTAAGAATTTGATAGCGTATCAAAATCATCAATAGGAATTTGATAGTGTATCTTTGTTGACAAAGTTTGAAATCCAATAACATAATCATGATTGCACTCATTAATTTGATCCTTGTTTGATGCTCTCCTATTCCTAATTCAATCTATCTTAATAGTGAAGAAAAATAAATACATGGGCAACCCATAGAGAAATTTATCATCAATTTTGTTCCTCAAAATTGTCTCATGATATGGTGAAGGAAAAAATTACCAAAGATAAATTGTGATCATTATTCATTGACCCAAATACTAATGCACTACTGTTAGAAATGTAGACACCTAAATCTTACCATGGCCTAACATCACACCAGATCTATCCCACATCTCCTCTTACAATGTTATTTAAATAAATCATATTTATTTAATTAGCCACTTTGATCATTCCTCCTAATATCAGTTTAATAAGTCACACTATTTAATTAATAAATCTAACCATTCTTCTGACATTAATTAAATATTAACCCTTCCTCTAAAGTCTCATCCTTAATTAAATAAATCCACATTTATTTAATTAAATCAATCACCCCCAACATTCCCCCACATCTAAATAAATACATATATATCATGGCCATTGTGAAACAATCTTGACTATTTTTTACTATATGAGTGATTTTGATTATTACCGTTGTCCCGTAGATTAATTGATTATCTTTTGCAATTATGTGAAAAAAAGAGGAATCAAATATGGCACATACCACATTCTCGTAGAGCATAAAAGAATAGTTTGTGGCTTGGCGGTAGGAAGTGGTTGATATGAAGAAGCTACTGCTACCCCGTGGACGGCTCATCTAACGCTTGCGGCTTGGCAGTGTTAGTCTCTTCCTGCATTCCCACAGAGGTTTAAAAAGTAACTAGTGGCATTGCGGTAATAACACTTACCGCATCTCCGCAAGGGTTTCAACTGAGGCTTGCAGTAGAGAGGCAAGAGGAGAATGTAATGGGTTTTCGCCCTCACCATCCTGCGACGGTCATTCATAACATTTGCGGTTGGGCGGTAAACAGAAGGACATCAGGTAATAATTTCCCGTGGTCCTACAGGGATCAATCTAAGCATTTATGGTCTGGCGGTAAAGGATGAAATAGAAGTGTAATGGCTATAAGCCACCGCTATCCCGCGACGATCATTCATAACATTTGCGTGTGGGTGGTAAATAGATGGACATCAGGTAATAATCTCCCGTAGTCCTACAAGGGTCAATCTAAGCATTTGTGGTCTGGTGATAAAGGATGAAATAGAAGTGTAGTGGCTGTAAGCCACCACTATCCTGCGATGATCATTCATAACATTTGCGTGTGGGTGGTAAACAGATGGACATCAGGTAATAATCTCCCGCAGTCCTACAAGGGTCAATCTAAGCATTTGTGGTCTAGTGATAAAGGATGAAATAGAAGTGTAGTGGCTGTAAGCCATCGCTATCCTGTGACAGTCATTCATAACATTTGTGGGTGGCCGGTAAACAGATGGACATCAGGTAATAATCTCCCATGGTCCCGTAGGGGTCAATCTAAGCATTTGCAGTCTGGCGGTAAAGGATGAAATAGAAGTGTAGTGGCTGTAAGCCCTTGCTATCCCGCAGCCGATTTAGGCAAGCCTTGCAGTGACACAGTAAAAGAAATAAATGGCAAGCACATTCAATGCGGGGTCATGGTTATCAAGAATTGCTATCAAATCTTGAGAAAGGAATTAAATGTTGAGATTTCATGATCTTGTGGAATGAACTAGAGTAATGGTGATATGATGAACTCCTTGGCTGAATAAGATTCAAAGATTTCTTGGCATTTGTTCATTTCAGAGAATTTACAACTTGGAGAAGGCGCAACTCAACTCAGTGTGTTTTTCACAAACTGCAATTGACCAGGTGATGCAGAGTAACACAATAGAAGCTTATAAACAGGGTGAAAAACCCATTAAAACCCATAAAATAGCTATTACTATTTATATCAGCAAGATATCTCTAATGTCTCACCGAAATGATCCTCTCCTTTCATATCAGCTTGACTTACCTTATCAGCTACTTCATAAATTCTTTCACCGATATGTAAACTCTCCCCGATGAATAGGGTCCATTGGCCAGACTTACACTGTCGGTGTAACTTTTTCCTTGTTCGCCGAAACCAAAACTCACACCGATATGCTTTCCTCTTTCGTTGAGACTTCCCGAACTTCTTCCCGATGAATGATCCGCTTACTTTCGCCAAGACTTCCTCCTTCGGCATAACATTTGCTCCTTTGACCGATAATGCTTCTTACACCAATACACCTTCGAATTAACATGTACATGATTTGACTTGCTATCTCTGGTCTTCATTACTGATGCAGCCAGTCTACCATTGTATCACTCGAATGTACATTACCAGATATACTCTTTTGACATTCAACATTAGGATACACACGAAATGTCTATGACGTACACATGCGAGATATACACAAAATACATCAACATAAACCTTGTATCGATAATCTCTTTTGCACCAACTGTAACTAAACACACTACACAGAAATCACAAAACCCTACTAAACAGAAAGAAATCTAACAACATGGAGGTCATTCCACTGATTTCAAAGAAATCCACCAGTGGAATGACCCCGAACAATATCCACTGCGGTTGCACCAGAACACAAATAGATTTTTTTCATTCACAGAATGGAATTACAATCTTTCTGATCTATTACGTTCTTCTTCTCTTGTGTGTTGAGATCGATCAAATCTCACATATTTATCCCCTCATGGCGTAGTACAGAAAATGACTCCCAATGGCTGGGAGTTGCAGCTGGCTTAACAACTAACAGACTTTCTAACAAACTCTTAACAAACTATCTAAAAATAGCATGTCTCAGTCAATATAGACCTTATTACATTGAATGTCCATTTAGGACTTCATTGAAAACATAAAAACAACTTTAAGACATCTAATGCCTCATGGAGGCTCCTGTAGATTGGGTGCTCCTGCACCACCAAGTAAGTTCATTCCTGCACTCTCTGATTAGAAGTTGGCATATATTTCACTTTATTTTTCAGTTACTGGTATTGGGGCTTCTTGTAATTACATCTTTTGTTAATATAAAATTTCTCTTTTAAAAAAAGGCCGGGGCTAAGCTTTTGTGTTATACAGTAGGGGGCTGTAGTCTGTTCTATCTCTGTTACTTCCAAAGTTCCCCAATTTGACTGTGATGCTGACCGAAGATACAAATCCTATTCTTATCCATTCTTGAATGGGTTTATTTTTAATTTTAAATACTGTTCTTTTAGTCCTATGTCTACCTACATTAATTGGCCATGTCAAGTTCATTTGCTCTTTGACTCTATTTTTCAGTTGCTGGTACAGTAATTTGAATTTTGAAAAACCCTAACCTGTTCAAGTCATTAAACATGACACCCAAGAGGTTTGAGTCTGCCAGTAAACGTGATGAGCCTGTAGTTCCCAAGAAAAGACCACTTCAACAATCTCTTCTAGAAGTATTGCCTCGGTCCATAGACAAGGGTCCAAAGAAGATGTTCATAGATGCAACAGAAGGGTATTGGGATGTACAATCCCTATCTCTGGGTGGGATTTGTTTTGGTATTTTTATGCAAAAAGGGATGGCGAGGGACTAGTGGGAAATCCATGGAAATTAGATTTGACAAAGTTGGTTGTGCCCACTATATTTGTGGATGTGGAATTGATTAGGGCACTAGGACAATTTTACCATCCTGCCACTAAAATAGTCAGAATGCCAAATGGATTGCCATTGGTGACAGTAGACAGGAATGCAATTGTTGCCTGTTTTATGTTGAACAAGAAAGCTCTCACTCAAGTGGATTTGCAGAGATTTGAACAAGATTACACAAGCCTGAGGAAAACACTTAGGAGAGATGAATTGCCAATATATATGAGAAGGGGGGCCAACAACAGAAAATTAAGATTCCATCAAATGCTATTGAGCCTTTCCCCATGGAAGAATTTGTTATATATTTCAAGAGGACCTATTTTGCACTATGCCAGGTCTTGGGAATTGATGTACAAGGAAGAATGCCAACTAGCCTAATGATGATGACTATGAAAATATAACATCCAGAGGTGAACGCTGAATACGACTTTGCATCTCATATTGAGAAAAAACTGCATGAAGGATTCTTTTGTGTGAAGGAGAACAAGCAACCCTTAGATTTCAAATTCTATTCTTTATTGTGTCACTTGATTTTGTATCAGAACATAGGGAGATGGTCAAGAAAAATGGATCTGAGTATGGTTGATGAGAAATGACAAAGATTGCCGACTCAGTTTTGGTGTTATAAGTGGGATTCCTATTGCCGGAATAGTGACTACATTGTATTTCATGATTTGTTTGTTTTCAAGATATTGAATTCTTGGTATCTGGTTTCCTAGTTTGACTAAGGAAGTTAGGGTAATGCTGAGGCCGCTTGCATACAAACTAGAGTAGGGCCACAACCATAATTTTTCTGATTAGTTTTTTATGTCAGATCATACTATAATTATAGTGTATGGTTGCCCCCAGCCACCTCACATATTGCCAAAATTTGTATCAGACAAAATTGTATTCATGGAGTTTATGTGGAAAATGATGTGGATGGAAAAGTAGGTAATGAAAAGACAAAAGAAAGGTACATTTCTACCCAATGCTACAATTTTTGGTGATTGGTCTATTGGCTCTGACACTCTTGAAAATTTGCAAGCCTTTTTAAAGGCAAAATATTCTTTGAAATTGGGTATTTAGAGGAATTGTGACCCTGAGGGTCATATGAATCTTGTGAGTTAATCAATTCTAACTAAAATGGCTGTATCCCATTAGGTCCTGTTTGATGAGGATGTGATAAGAAATCTTGTCACTTTTGATGAGGTATACAGTAGGAAGAGAAAATGGGATATCTTGAAAAATATTGAAGATGAAAAGAAAAAGCAGAACCCCCTATTTCTTGGATTCTTTGTTGAAGAAAAAGACCCTTTGAAGAGAATTGATGCAATCATTGATAATTTTGAAGGTATTTATGGTAAATCTAAGAAGCAGCCTCCTAAGGCTACTAAACTTCTAGTGCAAAGGTCTACAGGGATTGAGATTCATGAGTCTGCTCTTGATGTTATGTCAATGCAAGATCCACAGGTCCCAGAATTACCACCAGCAAAGAAGTAGAGGATAGAAGAGGTATCTCCACTTGTCTCCTATGAAATGATTGAAGAGGTGGGGCATACTGATGAGGTGGCTAACATCTTGAGGCACATGGGACATGGGCAAGAGGTTGATCAGCCATTGGTTGGTCAACCCACTAATGCACATAAGCCTGAGGTTAGGAAGGGTGAGCAAGCCCAAGCTAAACCTGAGTTGGAGGAGGATGAAAGGATTATAGCATTAATGAGGTTCATAGAAGATGACGACTTCATCAAAACTCTAGAGTTTAAGGATTTTTGGCTGAAAATGAAAATGAAATAATATAATGAAAAAGTTGCAATAAATAAAATGGGTGCTGATGAAACACAACATGATCAAATCATTACACAAAATTTCAAAGAATTGAAAGTAGATGAAATTGATGTGAGTCCAGAGGAGGCAAGACAAATGGTGTTGAAAAGTAATATGCTCATCATCCATGGCCTTGAATTGAAAAAGGTATTTTTGCTTGACCAAGTTAGAAGTCAGGATGATCCACAACTTATTTTAGAATTTGATTATGAAGATGGCATAAGTGGATGTGGTTTTAATCCAAATACAGAGACCCTTGCAATCTAGACTAGTCAAAAGAATACAAGAAAACCAAGATTGCTTGATATTGTTCAAGAAATGAGGGGTACAACTATGGTAAAGACTTTAAAAGATACATCAACAATAGAAGTAGATGCTCTCAATGTTCATACTGCTATGTTTGCTCATGCTGTTGTGAAGAGGTTAGAACAAAGGCTAATAGATTATGAGAAAACTCAGAAAGTAATGAATGATGAAGTAAACAAATTGTATTTTGAAAATGTGAAATTAAAGAAACAATTGCAAGCTGTGAATTCTTCTCAAGGTCAAGCCATTGTACCATATCAGCCCCCTATACCACAAACAACCAGTGATGTCACAATGTCTACTGAAGAATTTAATGCAACGAGATTGAAATTTGAAAAGGAAATTGAAAGTTTGAATAAACAAAATGAAATGACAAAGAATGAGGCAAAGATGAAAGTTTTTGAGAAAATTTTGGAGCATAGTGTAAAATTGGTTGTGGATAAGCTTGGGAGTGTGCATGATTGCTACTCTTCTTTATCTCGGGCCATTGATCAATTGAAGATAAAATTTTCTATTTTGGATTTGTTGTTTAAAAAATGGCAACCCTATCATCACAATTTGGTTATGATGTGCTTAGTAGTGCAAAGGAATCTTGATGCCCCTACAACTTTGAAGCCCACTGGGAAAATAGTCAAAATGATCATTAATGAATACCAATATGTGAATGGGGAAAGCCAGAAGATGCAAGCAAAGGTTGAATCTTTTACTATGTTCAAGCATAAATTTATTCCTTTCATATTGACAAAAGAAGAGAAAATCAAAAGTCTTGACACATGGAAGATGGAATTTGGCCAAATAGTATTCCAAGTTATGGATTTTTTGAAGAAGGATGGAGATGTCAGCATTCTCAGTTTCAACATGATATTGGACCAAGTAATTGCGTTGGATGCTAGGTATGAAAAATTTGTGATGGATGTCAGAGATTTGCTTGATAAAAGCTGGAAAGATCATTAGGAGAACTTGCTTCAGATTTAGGCTTACCAATGGCCTGGTGATTTTACAATATATAAATGGGAGGAGAAATATCTTAGAGATGAATCATCAGCAACACAGGTTGAGGTGCAAAAGAGCAATGAGCCATATGATGGCGTTAAATAGCACCACCACATCTTGAATGCTCTCTTTTTGGCTCTTTATGTTTTCTTCATGTTTTCAAAATGTATTCAAATATATTTGAAAATCTAAATTGGACTTATAAAAGACAAATATTGTAATATCAAGGGTTAGGAATACAAAGAACCATTTTGAATGTTAAAGGTATGAAGCTTGTTGCTTCCTTTATAAAAGGAAACCAAGACCTTAGGGCTCATAATCTATCTAGGATTTTGATTTTTTGAAAGAGACATTGCACTGCCTGTACTTTGAAGGAAATCAATATAAAAGTTACTATTCTCTGGTGGTCAACTTTTGGTTATCATTTCTTGGTTGAATTGGATTGCTAATAATTTATTTGGTTGTCTCCAATTTACTTTTTCTTTGTTATTCAAATCAAAAGAGACCCCTGCATTCACATTACAAAAGAGGATAGGTTATATTTATCAAACTAAAATTATAAAGTAATAAGTTATATCTCAAAAGATGTTTATATTATTTAAAAATAAAGGAAGGATATTCTACTGTAGAACATTTTGACACCTTTAATATGATTTTGAGTCAAATAGGTTCAATAAATGTTAAACTTGATGAGGAAGACAAATGTATCTTCTCACTTTTTTCTTTACCCAAAAATTAGAACATAATGCTTGTTATAAATGGTAGTGTTGCAAAGGTGACTATGGAATCCTTTATTGTTACAATGCTTAATGGATATATAAGAAAGTTCAATGATTAAGGTTCTAAGGATGCCTTGCATGTTCCGCAAAGGCCCAAGGACAAAAGTGGATCTAAAGGGGAATGGTATAAATATCAATCCAAGTCAAGAGGAAAATCTAGAATCCCTAGGAAGATAAGAGTAAAGTTTTGGAAATATGGAAAAAGAGGACAAGTGAAGAAGGAATGCAAAAAATTAGTTAATCGCTGCCACAATCTCATGATCACTATTCTAGTAGAAAATCCTAGTTTTCATTCTTTTTTCAAAATGCATTAGTTAATCACACACTTCACATTTGACATCATGCTAAAAAGATCAAATAAGTTTTGTATTTCTTCTCAACTATTTCATTTCTCTATCTTAATTACTTAATATCTCAATATTTTATTCTACTCTTAACTCCTTGTACTTTAAAGTTTAATTACATCTAGGTTTGGACTTAAATCTTCTATTATATGGTATGATTTATTTCCCTACATTTTTTTGAACTCGTAATTTCCATGCCTATGTTTAGGATAAAAAAAGATTGATTTTTTTTTTGAGATTTTTGTGGTTTGTATTTGTTGGAAACAACCCAATGCCTTTAATTTTGCATTCCTAAGAAACATCTATGATCCTTATGTCCCCTTCAACAAAGTATTAGGTCAAACCCTCACCTTGCAAACATGACTACCTCTTTCTGCTACTTCCTATGATGATCACATGTTGCATTCTAATGATGAAGAATATTATGATCATGATGTCTTTATTAAAAGTGTTGAAAATGAATAGAAACATGAGATCGTTGATAAATTGAAATATTTATGCAATCAATTTGCTAATATAGATGATAATATGTCCACTTCATATTTCATTGATGGTCTTACTCAAGTACTTATCACAAGATAACATGGAATAGATACAATTAAGGATATATATGAAAAATAATTAAAGATAAACAAATTCCTCATGTGGAAGGCACTGGTCTTTCTCTTTTGAAAATCATTCCCTTGTATATATTTTCAAAATCTAAATTTGTTTTTCTATTTTAGGAGTAGGGTTTAAATATTTATAGAAAATATTAATCCAAATCATATGCTAGAGTGGGTTAAGTGAAGTGAATGATTTAATTGACAAAATTACATAAGCTCCTTAATCTGTTCTGAAGTCACCAACAAACTTGAAAGTAAATTGTCATTGGTGAAACAAGGTAACACCCACTATTTAAGGAACTTGATGAGCTTATCCTTTGACCTATATCACTTAATACTTCCATCACATAAGGATTATCCATTAACAAGTTATGAAGAACATCAATCAATCCATTTAATTAACATTATTGCCAACAATTCATACCAAAGATTGAACAATTTAAGGATATTGCAATAAGTAATTTGTCAACAATTGAACAATCCATTTAATTAACATTATTGCCAACAATTTAATCATCCTTTTTTAAACATGTATTGCAAATAATTCTAAAAATTTAGAAGTCTTGGTCATTAACATTAGTGTATGCTACAATGTCATCCAGTGTATCATTGTCAATGTTCATATGTTCTTTCAAGTATTTAATATTATCATCATCCTCATCTTGACCTCCATCATCTTCAACATCATTGAAATATGACTGTAGACCATCTATATTTTTACTAGATGTATTTGGATCATCATTTTGTATACCATCCATATTGTTGTCTTCCATAACATCATCCAACTTTGGATTGTTGTCTTCTTGTGCTTGAACATAACCATCTTCAACATCATCATGGATGTCAATTTATTCAATGTTCTCTAACCCCTCTCTCTCATTTTGTTGGCCATCATTGTTTTGCTTAGTATCCACTAATGCATCGTCAAATACATGCCTTAATCTTGGATCATAATGTATGACAAATATCCATTGGGTCCAAAATATCTTCATAGAAAAATACCTGCACATGAACGACATTCATATATTAGACGTATGGTATAACAATTTTATTGATTAATAAACACATGTATATATTAGCAATAAACTATGAATTAATAGATTAATGATCACTACTGCTTCTTGTTTGAGTTAAAGAAATACCTACTCACAATGAATTGGTAGAACATAAGGCTCCTTATCCTCTGGTAGGAAACATGAGGAATCAATAGAAAACAATCCACTATGGGTATCATGTCTTCATGTCCTCTCAAATGCTTCATACCATCTACACTTAAGAATATAACATTTAAAAGAGTGGTAATCCAACTCAATAATTTCTTGTATTTTCCCAACATATTGTAGATTCCCTTCAATTATATTCTTATCTTTTGAGCTTGATCGACTAGATTGCTTGAAGTCAACCATGATGCCACAATTGAAGGATCGTCTCTTTACATCTACACTTTCTACACAATAATGTCGACCATATGCCCACATTGTTGGATATTTCCTCACCTGTGAAAGACCATTTATTTCAGTGAAAACAAATATAATGACGAATATTAAAATAGTTAATAGTGTCAAAGCTGTAAGGAAACAACATTTTGTAAAATTCTAATTGTACCTTTCTTTCACATCCTCTAGCCATGTTGATTTCATCTTCTATTATGTTTGAATCTATACCTACATCTTCTATTTGATATTGAATTTGTTCAGTAATCCATTCTAGTGTGCAATCTTTGCCCCATTCCCCAAATAGATCAGTTGGAGGTGGAGTATTCCTTGGGTTCGATCTCTTAAATTGTCTCCTTGCTTCTAACACTTCTTCTCTCTTTTTATCATACAGATCAATCCATTTGTTCATAAAGTCCATGTGGTACAGAATGAGCTTTTTGAGTATAACACTTTCATCTACACCTATTACATGTCAACATGTTTATTTCAAACTCTAAATGTCATGCTATTAATTTGACAAATAAATTATAGAGTAAATTAATGATTGCAAGAAAAAAACCACACTGATCATGAATTTACTTACTACTTTCTACTTGAACACCATTAGATTGTGGTTTTTCTCCATCAATAATATCTGATGCTCGTTCTTCATCCTAGAAGCATGGCCCATCTTCAAAATCCTTACCAAGGAATTCACACAGGAAGAAAAATGCTTCATTCAATACATACCCTTCAGCCATGCAACCCTCTAGATGTGCCTTTTGTTGGACATATCTTTTTAGAGTTTTCATATACCTCTCAAAGAAAAACATCCACCTCGTTGATACAACACCCGCCAATTCAATGTCATCAACTAGGTGTATAAGTAAATGGACTTGTAGGTCCATGAAACTTGTAGGGAGCTCCTTCTCAAATACACATACAATTTTTGCAATTTCCTTCTTCCATTTTGGCACTTCACATTTGTGGATCTCCTTGGAGGTCACCCACCTAATATAAGAATAGTAAATTAGTATGAACCTTTAGTCAAAAATTAAAATGCAATATAATATATCCATGTCTCTCATACATTAACCACATACCTTGTAAATGCTAACAATTGAATTATGGCATTCCTTAAGTCAACTGTAAGACATGAATCCCCCCTAATTGCCAATGGCATGATATGCTATGAAACACATTTATGAAAAGGTCATTAGTAATTTTTTCTCACACAACATAACAATATCAAAATATATTTAGTACTTAATCAATGTTACCAGTAAATGTTAAATGATGATATATAATACCTTCATAAAATTATGAAAATCATGTATTTTAAATCTTGTGATATGTCCATCAACTGTAAAAGCTTTAGCCAATGATGACCCATAGCCAGTAGGTGTCCTTATTTAACGAATGACATTTTTTAGTTGGTCTAGCTCTTTTTTTTTCAAAATCCATGGAGCTTCTGCATATGTTTCATTTTCCCTGTTTGGCCACAAATGTTTTCTATCAATTTTGGTATGCGAAAGAGCAATATCTCTCCTCAAAGACAAGGTGTCCTCTTTGCGTGATATATGTCGAAATATAGAATCTGGGACATTTTTGAAGACGTGCATAGGATCTAATAGGTGAGATATTAATAGACCCTTCCAGTAAGGGAGCTCATAAAATATGGATTTCATTTTCATTCCTTCTGGCATATTAACTACAACTTGTTATGGTTCTTCAATTGAATCACCCCGATCAAAAAAATCCTCCCAACCTTTCAATTCTGCATCTTCATACTTCTTAAGCCAATCATTTGGACCCATAATCATGGGAGGGCCTCTATTTTCAACTTTTCCATCAAATTGATTCTTCAGGAGATTTCTAAACTTATGATCTAGTGGTAGAAAAACCCTGTTGTTTGCGTAAATAGATTTATGTAGATCTTTAGAATACCACCCTTGAAATTGTTTTGCACATCTTGGACATGCAAATATCTCCTTTGTTTGAAGCCCTGTAATTTAATAAGTAATGTTAATAACATAAAAAAAGTATAAAACTAAGTATGAAAATAAATTATGAGTGTAAATATGTCAATATTTTATCTTACCAGAACAAACACCAAATCCTAGGAAATCATGAATAGTCCAACATAGCACACCATACAACATGAAGGACCTATTTGATGGGGGTCATGATATGTCATACATTCTTATGCCTTTCCATAGCAGTTGCATCTCATCAATAAAAGGCGCAAGATAAAAATCCATGTTTTTAACTTGATGTTTTCCTAGAACAATGAGAGTTAGAATAATGTGCTCCTTTCTAACTCTCATCCATGGGGGAATATTGTATACTATCAATCCGACTGGCCAAACACTATAACTTGAGCTCAGGAAAGAGAATGGGCACATTCCATCAATTGCAAGACCAAACCTGATACTACGGGGTTCATCTTTGAATTTTCTTAGCTATTTTTCCTATGTGTTTCATTGCTTTGGAGTCAGCCAGAATTTGCATGAATCCATCTTTACTCTTGTTCTTTGCCTGCCAGTCCATCAATTGTGCAAGTGACTTGCAATGAAACATTCGTTGAAGTCTAGGTATAATTGGCATGTGACGTAAAACCTTCTTTGGAACTGTAGGACCTTGTACATCTATACGATATCTCTTCTCTTTGCATATAGGGCATTCTACCTTGTTTTGATATTCATCTCTGTATAAAATGCAATCATTTTTACATGAATGAATTTGCTTATATTCAATCCCCAACTCAACCAACAACTGATGTGCCTCTCTGCAAGTTGATGGCAACACATTATCTTTAGGGAATATTTTAGTTTTTAGTGCCCTGTAAGATTGCCAGAGATTAAATCAATTGAATGTTTGACTTATGATGAACATGTTTGATATGTTAATCTATACTAGGACTGTTTATATACAATATATGGTTTTAAAATCCCCTTAAAGAAATATAAACGAAGTTGATGAATGTTTACGAATTATGTACACCAATTGACAATTGCAAAGTAAGAAATAGATTTCAACTCACTTCAGTAGGGTAGTGAATCCTTTGTCTGACCAACCAAATAGTGACTTTATTTCTAATAATATTAATGTGCATGCCAGTTTTGAGGTTCTACTTGCACCCGATTTGAACACGGGTGTCGTCGCTGCTTGCTTGATGGAGTCTTTTAGGTTGTTATCATCAACATTACATTGGTGGTAATTATTCCTGCTATCATCGTTACTGTCAACCATATGATCATTATTGTCATCATTGTTTTCATCCCCAAAGAAATCTGTAAGCATTTCATTCAATCCTTCTTCATACACTGCATTTTCACTATCATGATCATCATCATTAAGGCTAGGTGGCATGTCATCAATGTATGCAGATCTCATCATTTCTTCAAATTTCTTACCTAATAGTATTCTCTTCAATAATGCTCTTTTCACCCTGGTATTGTTTAAAGGATGGATTGGATCATCCCATCCAAATCTTAATAACCCAGTTGGATCTTGGGTATTAATATGTGTTTCATCAACATCTTCTACCTATCAACAAACACAAGCATTATTTAATGCTTGGAAACAATTGGATAAATCATAAATGTATCAATTTCAAAGAAATATAATCAAATATGGCTTAAAAAATAAAATTATTGGTTGTATGAACATATATACATCAATTGAATAATGGAACATTATTTTAGAGACTACCTTTTTTATACAATAATTTAAATAAAACACAATTTGGACAACATAGTTTATAAAACATCAGTCCACACTCATTATTCTTTGGTTTTTTGCCCTTAAGAACATCCTTAGGGAGACCTTGTTCTTCCCTCTTCTTTCGCGCAGGACTGCATTTTAAGAAGGGGTAATCAATCAATAACTCATGCCCAATGGTAAGGTCCATAATAGTCTCAACCATTATCAATCTATCAACCTATCTTTCTATATCTCCATCTTTATCATTTATAACCTCAACAAATTGACAATTCGGTCTTATAGTAGTGTCCCTTCCCTTACTACTATTTATAAATCCTACAATATTTTTGGGTGTGTATGCACATCCATCTATATACATAAGATGACCTCTATTCATTTCTTTTCCACTTTCCAATTGGAGATGATATATATACATATTCAAATTTAGACCATATGCTGACATGCTAGGCTTATATTCTGCTAGCCTTCTCCATTCACCACTATAATAAGATGGACCATAATATGGCATTAATCTCCTAGTGGTTTTTTGTGAATTGTTTCTATGTTTAGATCACACATGTACATTTTGGACAATAAAGAGGCCTAGATTTGCTCCATGAATATTGGAGGGTCATATCATGTAGCTGTATCCCCAAAATTGAAACACCTCGTACACTCTAGGTAGTTGTTGATCACTAGGCCAAGTGCAATACAGTCGACGATCAAATGTCTCTTTGTAAATTGATCCCAAACTCAGGGGTAAGTCATCATCTCCATCACATTCATTCTCATAGGGTATGTAGTCCACCTTCCCCTTGTCTTTAATCAAATTATGCATCTTTAAATTGGTTCTTGTTTTGTTGCTTGTTTTCATCAATTCCTCATCTTCCGAGCTGGTATATTGACACATATTTTTGTTAGATGTATCATCTTATAAATGATCATTGCCCTCTAGGCTGGAAGCCGATGATCAAGGAAACTTTAAACCAAGAACTTTATCCTGCAAGTATCTTTTAAGAAAAAAATTAGTTATTTAAATAATAGAAAACAATGTTTAAACGAAGTATACATGTTATTTATATCAATTTAGAAAATTCCTTACCACAATTCCTATTGGATTTGAATTGATTGTAGGATGCATACTACTGAATAGAAGCTCATCATATATGTAATGTCTTTGTACAATTGCTTGTTTGAATTATTTCTTTCCACGACATACAGAACATCCACAAACAACAATTTTCTCAAAGTATTCATCTCATGTACTATAGTCCTAACCAACCTCTTGTTCAGTGCAATCATTTGTTGTGTCTACAAGATCCATTGTCATATCCTCTTCCACCCACTGTTGTTTACATGATTTAACAGTTTTAGGTCCACATCCACATACATATATTTTTCATTTTCTAGTTGAATGCTCAGGCTCTGTATTTGCTCCAATCTCCATCTAAAATAATCAACAATATGCATTAATTTATGTCAAGATTAGATAATACATTATAAATTTCAATAATACTGTGAAAAAAGATGACGTATCACAAAATGCCATCAGATCATTTTTTCCTAAGGAAATTGAATTTGAGTACCTGATTTCCTAGTTCATCTGTTGTGTCCTCATTTGATATGACACGATCTGTTGCCATGGCCTTGTCTGGCCCCTATAATACACAACATAGTAAATAATGTTTAGTACACCAATTATATCATTTCAATGAATATGCTATCTGACACAAAACCTCACTTTAGTCATATATTTGACATATTGATATCATGTTTTGGACATCCTAATTTTCAAACTTTTCCCTTGATCATAGAATCACATTTAATCCTCTATGTTGGAGCATTTGTGAATTCATAAACACCTTCCTCCTTTGGTTGAGATTGCTTTCTCTTCTTACCTCTATTGTATCTGCAGATTTCGTTGTCATATCTATTTCCACCCACTTTCCTCTCTGCGATTTAGTAGTTCTACGCCATCCATGTCCTCTCTCCATGACCTCCTCTAGATCCTATAATACACAACAATGACAATAGTCACATAACAACTATGCACTAAGAGAATATTCTTGAATTTATCTTGTTAATACACTCGCTTTTCATTAAGATGCACTATGAAAAACAAAATAGGACATTGCAACATTTTGCTCTTCAGAAAAAGTTTACACACGGAATCTTGACAATTAGAGCTCAAATCTTATGATAACAAGATGACTAAAAATTCACATGAAAAATACATTTATTTCATAGTTGACTCTCCTTTTTCTTTTATGGATTATTTTAAGGCAATCTATATCTCTCCAAGTGGTCATAAAACCCTCAAAATAGTCTCAAAGAGTCTTTGACACCAACATTTTAATTCTTGATGGAGGGAAGGATAATTTGGATGTTAATTTTGAAATCACATCATTAGATCTTTGTTAGGTTAATCCTATACATTGGATATTCTTTAATTATAGGGACATTATGTTATATTTCACCATTACCTTTCACTCCAAAATTAATGGTTTCCTTTGAAAAGAAAACCCTCCATTAGCTATCATAACCCCAAATATCTGTTGAAGTGAACTTAAATATTATGTGCAATTGTCATTGCTTGTATTAAGCACCTACCTCCCTTCTTAGTGGTCCCACATGTGTGATGTATGTGAATGAGTCATATGCTACCTATGCTACATGTTTAAAGTTTGAATTTTGCTCATATTGTTGGAAAAAGGCCCAAAAAGACCTTTGATTTTTTATTTTTATACTCTATAACATGCATCTCCTTGATCTTTTCATCTAATCTATGATACCTTACCTAAGTTGATATGTTCTTGAAACCTTGTCACTATAAAGAGGAGATATCTAGAGAGTAATGTCACAAGGACATAACCAAGGCATGCACTATCATGAGCCATAGGGACAACTTACTACACCATCCAAAACTCCATTTGAACTAGCTACTATCAATAATTCACATTATTGGGGACTGTCATGAAGAAAACACCATGCATAGGACTATCATAGTCAAAGTGGAGAGGATTGTCTAGTCATTGTATGGCTGTCATAATAGATAGTGGGTTAGTTACCATGCTTCAACCTAAAATAGGTTAATGAGAACATAGAAATGAAAATCACAATACCATAAGCACACTCCATAAGCTACCAATATAGTCCCAATATCATGTCATCATGATAGTAAGAGAAGAGTTGTTTGGTTTTTCCAAAGCCATATCACTTGCATAAGGATTGTCACCAACCATCTGTGTAAGGTTGTGAAAGAGTGAGTCATTATTGATCTAATCATAAGAGAAGCATGAAGTCAAAATGCTATTATGGAAACAAGATATAGTTAGTTATTACAAGGACAATCCAAATTTGGTGAGGTTACATTTTTATCAACTTCCAAGCAAAATACATCATTTTGCATTGATTGGCGCTAAATTAGGTGCACTTTGCACCACCTTTGGTGCCCTAAATAGATTACATTTTGGCCTAAAAGTAAGTGCTAAAGTCGATGTTAACTTCTCCGACTATAGTGCCGACTACTGGATCAAAAAATTTTTAAAAAATTCCCGCTTGCACATACCCCAAAACAAGAAAAAAAACAAACAAAACTTTATTGATTTTTGGTGTTCATTTTTTGTTTGGAAATTGAGTGTTTGGGTTGGAGTCCTGCATGAATTATATGAGAAATTCGATAATTATAGGAGAAAAATACCATGCGAAGAGAGGAGAAAAAAGGGAAAAATAAGCAAGTAGATGAGAAATTTGATTTAGTTTGCAACACCATAGGTAAGGTTACATTTACAATAAATTTTTTTCATTCCCAAATATATTTTTGTTTCGATTAAATGGAGAGGATTGTGAAGAAAGGGTTGTGAATATTGTTTTGTTTACAGGCAAATCGTTCAAGTCTCATGTGGTTGCAAAGGAGGGTAAAATTGTAGACATTGTATTATTTCCTCTACATCTGAGAGAAGTGAACACATTTTTCAAACCCCAATGCCCAGGTTCACTTATCATTACCATCAATACCTTTCTCCAAACACAAATTTCTCACTTCCTAAAAAAGTAGTCAAGTGCTTTAAGACAAGTCAATTGTGAGCAAACTAAAATTAGGGCTTTTGAGACGAGGATGAGCAAACTAAAACAGAGGTTGGTCAAGACAATACGAGGAGATAGGGATTTTGAGATGAGGGTGAGAAAACTAAAATTAGGTCGGGAACTATAGATTCCCTGCCAAGGCACCAATTGATTGATAGGAAAACAACTTCATGATTTGCTCTACAAAGTAAAGGTCAAAAACCTTGAGGAATACAGAAAAATTGGATGAAAACTTTCATACCTGGTAGTGTGTACTTCGTTTGTCTCCACAGATTGAATGAAAATAATTTGCCCTAGGTTGCCTCAAAATGTCAAGCAATAGATGAAAGAGAGCAAAGGGAGCAGACTCTTGCCACAATGAGATAATTCATTGTCAATTTATAGATTTGTAAATGTTTCCATTGTTTCTTTGATTTTTAGTTTTTAGTTTTTTATTTGTAAATTTAAAAGAAGAAATTTATTTATAGGAACATGAGACTGACAAAGATAAAGAGGCATTGGCTTCCATATTGGGAGTAGAGGCAGTGAACAAATTGGATGGTGTAGACTTGAAAATGCTTGCCGGATACATAGAAAAATGATTTGGTAAAGCCCCTGAAACATTACAACCAAATCAATAGTGTCAAAGGGAATCAATTGATTCCCCAACTAGTCATGGATCAAGCAAAAGATCTAGGAGGAAATCAATAACAATAACCTCTAAGAATTTGGAATAGGGAACAGAGGCTTCCAATGTCCCACCCACTCCTGGGACACAAACTTATTCAACCACCACGCCATGTTTTGCATCTTACATTGGTACCTATGATACCAAGATAGAATACAATGTGGTTTCAGGGGACATCCGAATGACGGATGCTAGAAAAACATTTGTGAATAGGTTGAAGGAATCATGCCTTCAACGATTCAAAGACTATCTACATTTTCCATTCTCAAAGATACCCATGCACCTGCAAAAAGTAGTTATCCAAGACATAGAGACTGAATTTGGCACAGGTTGGTTTGTAAAGAAGATAAAGCTATGAATGTCTCAAAACTGCAAGATATTTTGGTGCAACCAAACAAAGAAGATTAAAAAACTCCCTCTCAAGCAAAGGCTCAAAAAAGGCCAATTGATGTAAGTTTGAAAGTATGGAAAGAGCTTGTAAAAGCATATGAGAAGCCCGATGCACAAAGGAAGTTCGGTGAGGAGAGTACACAGGTATTTGAATTTGCTCATAAGATTTTATCAAATTTATTAAATGATTTTTAAATTTTATTTGTGCATAGTTAAATTGAATTAGTATATGTTTCAGGACAAGGCCTCCAAGGCTAGGCTTGACAAACTTCGTGCCACGCATCACAGTGGCCAGAAAGGTTTACAGGCCTTGATCTGTACATTTGTAAGTATATTTAATAAGTTAAATGATATATATATTTTTAATTACCTAGGAAAAAGTAAATGATTGCATATTAATTAGTTTAACTAGTCCATGTACCATGTTTTGACAGGAGGAGAAATATGGCCGACATCGAAATCAATTTGAAAAGGAAATGTTACAAATTAAAAAGTGGAGCGATTTTGAAATCTAGATGGAGAACGAGGTATCAATAGTTGACTTTCAATAACTTAGTTGGATATTGTTGTGTTAATATGTCAATTTGAATTTCTTGTGTTGAGTTGTTTATTGATGCATAGGATGAGTTCTAAAGTGCTTCTCTATTGGCCCTAGCACCCTTAAATGTAAGAGTTCTCTCAGATGACAAATGATTACTCTTATATCTTTGGGGACCCTTCTCGGTACCATTAGGATCATAATGAGTATACTAGTCCTGTGCTTGCTTACAAAAAGTGGTTGCAATTAACCTAATCTTGTGGTCATTATCCACAACATTTTGTGTGTGCCATGCTATCTCATATGCTTAAGTTTAATGGGCTAATAATGAACAGAAAACCCTTGTTTGCCTGCCTCCAACTAATGGACTTGTTGGAACCTAAAATTTCCTACCATTTTTTGCAAAAAATTTAGGTTCCCATGATGAAAAATCTGACTGCAGCACTCAGAAATGCACCTATACAATATACTTCAGTGGCCTACTTTGAAGGGTTATAATTCAAAGCCTATTCATTTTTATGTCAAACCACTTGGTAGGAATACTTATCTATCATATGTGAGTGTACATGCTTGATTCCAGCTTCCCACAATCAGATTGGACAAGGTTTTGCAATGCCAACTTAAAGGGTTCTTGTGGTATCTAGTCGTACCCACCTAGGGTTAGGGTTTTAAGTTGAGTCTGCAAGCCTATATTTTTATTCCTTTAAACCCCTAAAGGCCTTAAGCTTTCTTGTCCTTTGGCCTCTTGCACTTTATCTTTTACAACTGCATTGACTTCCTGTATTAAATGGCAATTGTCTTGAGGTCTTCTTAGAGGAGTGATGTGACTAGGGTATGAAGACTAGGACTTTGTTTGTAATCTTAAGCCCTCCTTTTGGATTTGTTGGAAGCCTTCTTCACTAATACATAAGGACTATCAAGACTCCTATGATAGTGCATTAGAGAGGCATTGAAATCACAAAGGAGATAAATGTTATTAGGCCATCACCCAATGGAGAAGGGATTGTCATAAAGAGCATGACAATGTTACGTTGTCATAGTCACAAAGGGGATAGTCTTTGTGGTGGTAATTAAAGTCACTAAGTTTACATCCACCTTCCTAGGGTCTGCAGAAATGCCTAAAGTTGAATATTCCTATTTTTAATATCTTGCCATGAGTATTTTCCATGTTTTTACAAATGGAGACCTCCCCAATCCTCATCTCAAGTTTCAAATGCACAATGAAACAATGGAGGATAATCACAATTGTCATAATAGTACATTATCATTTTTTGTCTCAAGGTGGCCCTTCAGACTACCAAGGGGATGGATATAGAGTTGGGATTATGGTTTTTGTTTAAAAGACTTGTGTCATTGACCTAATATTTATTTGTGGCAAGGATCCCAATAGTCTAAAGATTACAAATTGTTGTCAAGAAAGGATTGTCATAGTTAAGTGTGGTACAGTGATACAATTTCATTTTGGTTGAGTATTGTATAAATCACAAGCTATTTAGAATGCATGGGGTATTAGGGTGTGGTATCACTATATAGGTAACCATCAAGTGATTTCTTCAACCCAATCTTGGCCTATATAGTACCCAGTGTGAAGAGCAAGATAGTGTTGTCCAAGAACCTTGTTACGGTCACAAATGAGGGTAGTCTTAGCTATTGTAACCACAGTTGGAATCCCTTGTTGTTACCATAACATACATGACCTAAAACCATGACTCTACGAGTATGAGTTGTTTGAAAGCCAAATTCCACAACATTTGCCAACATCCTCCATGCCTGTGTCAAAATGGGAGCTTGGAATAGGGTATGGAAATCCATCTATACATAAAGAATAGAGGAATTTTGTCAGATGTTGTAGTTGCAACTGCCCTATTAGACATGTATGTAAAATGTGGAAGCATAGACAAGGCATGTGACATGTTTGACAGAATGCCTCAAAGAAATGTGGTCTGATGGAATGTAATGACTTGAAGATATGCACAAAATGGATTTGTTGAAAAGGCTTTAGAAAATTTAAAGCAAATACAATTGGCTGGTGTAAAGCCAAATTCCACAACCTTTACCAACATCCTTACTGTCTATGTCAAAATGAGAGCTTTGGAATAAGGTATGGACATCCACCAATACATAAAGGATAGAGGAATTTTGTCAGATGTTGTAGTTGCAAATGCCCTGTTAGACATGTATACAAAATGTGGAAGCATAGACAAGGCACGTGAATTGTTTGACAGAATGCCTCAAAGAAATGTGGTCTCATAGACTGCAATGACTGAAGGATATGCAAAAAAATGGATTTGTTGAAAAGGCTTTAGAAATTTTAAAGCAAATGCAATTGGCTGGTGTAAAGCCAAATTCCACAACCTTTGCCAACATCCTCCCTACCTGTGTCAAAATGGGAGCTTTGGAATAGGGTATGGACATCCATCAATACATAAAGGATATAAGAATTTTGTCAGATGTTGTAGTTGCAACTGTCCTGTTAGACATGTATACAAAATGTGGAAACTTAGACAAGGCACGTGAACTGGTTGACAAAATGCCTTAAAGAAATGTGGTCTCATGGACTGCAATGACTACAAGAAATGCACAAAATGGATTTGTTGAAAAGGCTTCAGAAATTTTAAAGAAAATACAATTAGCTGGTGTAAAGCCAAATTCCACAACCTTGCCAGCATCCTCCCTGCCTGTGTCAAAATGGGAGCTTTAGAATAGGGTATGGACATCCATCAATACATAAAGGATAGAGGAATTTTGTTAGATGTTGTAGTTGCAAATGCACTGTTAGATATGTATACAAAATGTGGAAGCATAGACAAGGCATGTGAACTGTTTGACAGAATGCCTCAAAGAAATCTGGTCTCATGGACTGCAATGACTGCAGGATATGAACAAAAAGGATTTGTTGAAAAGGCTTTAGAAATTTTAAACCAAATGCAATTTGCTAGTGTAAAGCCAAATTCCACAACATTTGCCAACATCCTCCCTGCTTGTGTCAAAATGGGAGCTTTGGAATAGGGTATGGACATCCATCGATACATAAAGGATAGAGGAATTTTGTCAGATGTTGTAGTTACAACTGCCCTATTAGACATGTATGTAAAATGTGGAAACATAAACAAGGCACATGAACTATTTGACATAATGCCTCAAAGAAATGTGGTCTCATGGACTACAATGACTATAGGATATGCACAAAATGGATTTGTTGAAAAGGCTTCAAAATTTTTAAAGCAAATGTAATTGGCTGGTGTAAAGGCAAATTCCACAAACTTTGCGAGTAACCTCCCTGCCTGTGTCAAAATGGGAGCTATGGAATAGGGTATGGACATCCATCAATACCAAAAGGATAGAGTAATTTTGTCAGATGTTGTAGTTGCAACTACCCTGTTAGACATGTATGCAAAATGTGGAAGCATAAATAAGGTACGTGAACTATTTGATAGAATGCCTCAAAGAAATGTGGTCTCATGGACTGCAATGACTGCAAGATATGCACAAAATGGATTTATTGAAAAGGCTTCAGAAATTTTAAAGCAAATGCAATTGGCTGGTGTAAAGCTAAATTCCACAACATCCCCCCTGCCTGTGTCAAAAAGGGAGCTTTGGAATAGGGTATGGACATCCATCAATACATAAAGGATAGGGGAATTTTATCAGATGTTGTAGTTACAACTGCCCTATTAGACATGTATGTAAAATGTGGAAATATAGACAAGGCACATGAACTATTTGATAGAATGCCGCAAAGAAATGTGGTCTCATGGACTGCAATGACTGCAGGATATGCACAAAATGGATTTGTTGAAAAGGCGTTAGAAATTTTAAAGCAAATGCAATTAGCTGGTGTAAAGACAAATTCCACAACATTTGCCAGCAACCTCCCTACCTGTGTCAAAATGGGAGCTTTGGAATAGGGTATTGACATCCATTGATACATAAAGGATAGAGGAATTTTGTCATATGTTGTGGTTGCAACTGTCCTGTTAGACACGTATGCAAAATGTAGAAGCATAAACAAGGCACGTGAATTGTTTGACAGAATGCCTCAAAGAAATGTGGTCTCATGGACTGCAATGACTGCAATATATACACAAAATGGATTTGTTGAAAAGGCTTCAGAAATTTTAAAGCAAATGCAATTGGCTGGTGTAAAGCCAAATTCCACAACATTTGCCAACATCCTCCCTGTCTGTGTCAAAATGGGAGCTTTGGAATAGGGTATGGACATCCATCAATACATAAAGGATAGAGGAATTTTGTCAGATGTTGTAGTTGCAACTACCCTACTAGACATGTATGCAAAATGTGGAAACATAGACAAGGCACATGAACTATTTGACAGAATGCCTCAAAGAAATGTGGTCTCATGGACTTCAATGACTGCAGGATATGCACAAAATAGATTTGTTGAAAAGGCTTCATAAATTTTAAAGAAAATGCAATTGGCTGGTGTAAAGCCAAATTCCACTACCTTTTCCAGCATCCACCCTGCCTGTGTCAAAATGGGAGCTTTGGAATAGGGTATGGACATCCATCAATACATAAAGGATAGAGGAATTTTGTTAGATGTTACAACTACCCTGTTAGACATGTATGCAAAATGTGGAAGCATAGACAAGGCACGTGAACTATTTGATAGAATACCTCAAAGAAATGTGGTCTCATGGAGTGCAATGACTACAGGGTATGCACAAAATGGATTTGTTGAAAAGGCTTCAAAATTTTTAAAGCAAATAAAATTGGCTAGTGTAAAGACAAATTCCACAACATTTACCAACATCCAACCTACCTGCGTCAAAATGGGAGCTTTGGAATAGGGTATGGACATCCATCAATACATAAAGGATAGAGGAATTTTGTCAGATGTTGTAATTGCAACTACCTTGTTAGACATGTATGCAAAATGTGGATACATAGACAAGGCATGTGAATTGTTTGATAGAATGCCTCACAGATATGTGGTCTAATGGACTGCAATGACTACATGATATGCACAAAATGGATTTGTTGAAAAGGATTTAGAAATTTTAAAGAAAATGTAATTGGTTGGTGTAAAGCCAAATTCCACAACCTTTGCTAGCATCCTCCCTACCTGTGTCAAAATTGGAGCTTTGGAATAGGGTATGGACATCCATCAATACATAAAGGATAGAGGAATTTGTCAGATGTTGTAGTTGCAACTGCTCTATTAGACATGTATGCAAAATATGGAAGCATACACAAGGCACATGAACTGTTTGATAAAATGCCTCAAAGAAATGTGGTCTCATGGACTGCAATGACTACAATATATGCACAAAATGGATTTGTTGAAAAGGCTTCAAAAATTTTAAAGCAAATGCAATTGGCTGGTGTAAAGCCAAATTCCACAACATTTGCCAACATCCTCCTTGTCTGTGTCAAAATGGGAGCTTTGGAATAGGGTATGGACATCCATCAATACATAAAGGATAGAGGAATTTTGTTAGATGTTGTAGTTGCAACTGCCCTATTAGACATGTATGTAAAATGTGGACACATAGACAAGGCATGTGAACTATTTGATAGAATGCCTCAAAGCAATGTGGTCTCATGGACTGCAATGACTGCAGGATATGCACAAAATGGATTTGTTGAAAAGGCTTCAGAAATTTTAAAGCAAATACAATTAGCTAGTGTAAAGACAAATTCCACAACATTTGCCAACAACCTCCCTGCCTGTGTCAAAATGGGAGCTTTGGAATAGGGTATGGACATCCATCAATACATAAAGGATAGAGGAATTTTATCAGATGTATTTGCAACTGGCCTGTTAGACATGTATGCAAAATGTGGAAGCATAGACAAGGCACGTGAACTATTTGAGAGAATGCCTCAAAGAAATGTGGTCTCATGGACTTCAATGACTGCAGGATATGTACAAAATGGATTTGTTGAAAAGGCTTTAGAAATTTTAAAGCAAATACAATTGGATGGTGTAAAGCCAAATTTCACAACCTTTGCCAACATCCTTACTTCTTGTTTCAAAATGGGATCTTTGGAATAGGGTATGGACATCCATCAATACATAAAGGATAGAGGAATTTTATCAGATTTTGTAGTTGCAACTACCCTGTTAGACATGTATGTAAAATGTGGAAGCATAGACAAGGCACACTATCTATTTGACAGAATGCCTCAAAGAAATGTGGTCTAATGGACTGTAATGATTGCAAGATATGCAGAAAATGGATTTGTTGAAAAGGCTTCAGAAATTTTAAAGCAAATGCAATTGGCTGGTGTAAAGCCAAATTCCACAAACTTTTCCAATACCCTCCCTGCCTGTGTCAAAATGGGAGCTTTGGAATAGGGTATGGACATCCATCAATACATAAAGGATAGAGGAACTTTGTCAGATGTTGTAGTTGCAACTGCCCTATTAGACATGTATGCAAAATGTGGAAACATAGACAAGGCACGTGAACTATTTAAGAGAATGCCTCAAAGAAATGTGGTCTCATGGATTGCAATGATTGCAAGATATGCACAAAATGGATTTGTTGAAAAGGCTTTATAAATTTTAACCAAATGCAATTGGCTGGTGTAAAGACAAATTACACAACATTTGCCAGCAACCTCCCTGCCTGTGTCAAAATGGGAGCTTTGGAATAGGGTATGGACATCCATCAATACATAAAGGATAGAGGAATTTTGTCAAATGTTGTAGTTGCAACTACCCTATTAGACATGTATGAAAAATGTGGAAGCATAGACAAGGCACGTGAACTATTTGATAGAATGCCTCAACAAAATGTGGTCTCATGGACTGTAATCACTGCAGGATATGCACAAAATGGATTTGTTGAAAAGGTTTCAAAATTTTTAAAGCAAATGCAATTGGCTGGTGTAAAGCCAAATTCCACAACATTTGCCAACATTGCCTATGTCAAAATGGGAGCTTTGGAATAGGGTGTGGACTTCTATCAATACATAAAGGATATAGGAATTTTGTCAGATGTTGTAGTTGCAACTGCCCTGTTAGACATGTATGCAAAATGTGGAAACATAGACAAGGCATGTGAACTGTTTAACAGAATGCCTCAAATAAATGTGGTCTCATGGACTCCAATGACTGCAGGATATGCACAAAATGGATTTGTTGAAAAGGCTTTAGAAATTTTAAAGCAAACGTAATTGGCTAGTGTAAAGCCAAATTCCACGACCTTTGCCAGCATCCTCCCTGCCTGTGTCAAAATGGGAGCTATGGAATAGGATATGGACATCCATCAATGCAGAAAGGATAGAGGAATTTTGTCAGATGTTGTAGTTACAAATGTCCTATTAGACATGTATGCAAAATGTGGAAGCATAGACAAGGCACATGAACTATTTAACAAAATGCCTCAAAGAAATGTGGTCTCATGGACTGCAATGACTGTAGGATATGCACAAAATGGATTTGTTGAAAAGGCTTCAGAAGTTTTAAAGCAAATGCAATTGGCTGGTGTAAAGCCAAATTCCACAACATCCTCCCTTGCTTGTGTCAAAATGGGAGCTTTGGAATAGGGTATGGACATCCATCAATACATAAAGGATAGAGGAATTTTGTTAGATGTTGTAGTTGCAACTGCCCTGTTAGACATGTATACAAAATGTGGAAACATAGACAAGGCACGTGAACTGTTTGACATTATGCCTCAAAGAAATGTGGTCTCATGGACTGCAATGACTACAGGATATGTACAAAATGAATTTGTTGAAAAGGCTTTAGAAATTTTAAAGCAAATGCAATTGGCTGGTGTAAAGTCAAATTCCACAACGTTTGCCAGTATCCTCCCTGCTTGTGTCAAAATTGCAGCTTTGGAATAGGGTATGGACATCCATCAATACATAAAGGATAGAGGAATTTTGTCAGATGTAGTTGCAACTACCCTGTTAGACATGTATGCAAAATGTGGAAGCATAGATAAGGTACGTGAACTATTTGACATAATTCCTCAAAGAAATGTGGTCTCATGGACTGCAATGACTATAGGATATACACAAAATGGATTTGTTGAAAAGGCTATAGAAATTTTAAAGCAAATGCAATTGGTTGGTGTAAAGCCAATTTCAACAACATTTGCCAACATCCTCCCTATCTGTGTTAAAATGGGTGCTTTGGAATAGGGTATGGACATCCATCAATACATAAAGGATAGAGGAATTTTGTCAGATGTTGTAGTTGCAACTTGAAAGGAAGCTAGGTGTGTAGAAATCGCTTCCTACACTAATCTAATGAGGGGAGAGATATACAAATTCAATTTAATCCTTATCACTACAGCAACATAAAACATCTAATAGAGTTATTACAACAATACACAAGAACCAGAAAGAAGACAGAAGAAGAGAGACAAAGATATACGGTGGGGAAAACCCTTATCGGGTGAAAAACCCCACACTCAGAGACCTGCACAATGTATTAACAAATTTGAATGTTGTTTACATTACACTTGCAATGCAAGCTTCAATGGTCTTCGACACTCATGTCTGGAGTCAATCTGGAAGCATAACAGTACCTATAAACCTGTGATACAAACTCCATCTCCAAGCACCTATTTATATAGAAAATACAAGGCAATATTGGACCTATCTTGGGATGTGCGTCCAACATGGCTTCATGGACCAAAACCCACCCCTAAGAACACTTGGTCAACATTGTAGAATGTGCCTAACACTTATCCACAACTCCCATCCCAAAGAGGTCACCTATTTCCAAAATGGGCTATGATAGATGCTCTTACAACACTTACGACCATCATAGAATCTGTCATTGGAGTTATAACTTACAACTGTAAGAGAATCTATCATACACATGCTATAAATAGCATATTCTCTTACAACATGTCATAGTCCACCTTGGGGCACCAAATATGCCTTATTCAAAGATGCTTCATGACACATGTCCTTACTTGTCTTACAAACTTCTATTTCTGACTCTTACATGTCATAGATTCTGTCATAGGAATATGTCATAACCGTTTTGGCCAATATTCCCTTACACAACATGGAAGATGCCGACACATGGCAAAATGCTCCTACCACAAAGTCAGATGCCTCTCTCCTCATGTGAGGACAAAATTACAAATTGTCATATTCCATGTAGGATTGACACATCACCGTGCCACATCCCACAATATGACAATATGGAATTTACAAATATTTACAACATAGGCAATTAATTAATAAATACAAACACAATAAATGCAAGGAATTAACAAGGTTGAGACACCTTAATTCCCAATATTCTCCCACTTGTCAAACACCTTGGAAGAGCCAATAGAAAAATAGGATTTAACTGCTATAGGCCAAGAGGCCGATAGACTTTGAACACCATCTGAACTTCCCTGTGCCCATTGGTTTCGTTAATGCATCTACAACATTCTTCAAAGTATCTACCTTCTCAAAATTTACCTTTCCATCCTCAACCATGTCTTGCACGAAGTGAAACGAAACATCAATGTGCTTTGTTCTAGCATGGAAAGTTGGATTCTTCGCAAGGCAAATTGCACTGACTGTCACAACTGATCGTGATCTGACCTGCATCAACACCAATATCTAAACACAATCTCTTAAGCCAAATGGATTCCTTACAAGCATGAGTTGCTGCCATATACTTAGCTTCTGTCATGGACAAAGAAACAATAGGTTGTCTCTTACTCATCCAACTAATAGCACCACCAAACAGTGTAAACACATAAGCACTGGTGGATCTCTTGTTGTCAATGTCACCTGCCCAATCTAAATCCAGAAATCCATGAATATCAACAAAATGTAGAGGTCCTAAAACATTACCATGATAGCAAATGGAATACTCAGAAGTACCCCTCAGATATCTGAACACTCGCTTAACTGCATCCCAATGAACTCGTCCAGGATTAGCCATAAATCGACTAAGGACTCCCACTCCTTGGGTAATGTCTGGTCTTGTGTAGACCATAGCATACATCAAACTGCCAACAACACTAGCATAAGGTACTCTGCTCATGTCCTCCACCTCACTAGGAGATTTTGGCTAATCCTCAATAGACAACTTTGTCCCCAGAGAAATAGGAACACAAAATGGTCTACAATCTGCCATGCTAAACCTGTCCAACACGGTCTTCACATACTTACTGTGGATTAACCAAAGTTTTCTATTGGTTCTGTCTCTTCTGATTTCCATTCCTAGAATGTACTTGGCTGCCCCTAAATCTTTCATTTCAAACTATGCTGACAACTAAGATTTAAAATTAGAAATCATATTTTTACCCTTCCCAATGAGAAACATATCATCAACATACAATACAACAATGAGAATACGATCACCATCAAATTTATAATACACAATGTGATTTGATTTCAATCTCACAAATCCAATTGACAACACAAATGCATCAAACTTCAAGTACCATCTCCTAGGAGATTGCTTCAAACCATACAAAGACTTTTTAAGTTTGCAAACCAAATTTTCTTTACCTTTCACCATGTAATGCTTTGGATGTGACATGTAGATTTCTTCCTCCAAGTCACCATGAAGGAAAGTTGTCTTCACATCCATTTGTTCTACCTCCAAGTCATAAGCTGCTGCAAGAGACAACAAGAATTGAATGGATGTTAGCTTTGCAATGGGAGAGAAGATCTCACCATAATCTATACCCTCCACTTGTGAATACCCCTTCGCAACCAATCTGGCCTTATACTCTCAACACTGCCATCTGCACCAAATTTCTTCTTGAACACCCATTTGCATCCAATGGGTTTCCGTCCACAAGGCAAAGGCACCAAGTCCCAAGTTTGATTTTTTTCCAAAGAAGCCATTTCATCCTCCATGGCCTCCTTCCAGGAACCTGCATCTTTCATGTCCATAGCCTCTGATACAGTTCTAGGTTCATCACTGTTAGTAACCAAATCATAAGAACAACTAGAATCAAGCAATGTAAAACCAAACCTTTCAGGTTGCTTTCTTATCCATGTAGACCTCCTCAAGAGCTGAGGTTGAGATTCAACTTCTTCATCTGAGATTTCAGAGCTGCCAGAGCTCTCCTCATCATTAGGTCCAATATTGTCTTTTTGTTCAGTCTTCTCAGGGGTAGCAGGAAACTGAACAACATCCTCTTTCTTTACTATTTCTTCTGGTTGCAAAATAATGGTAGAAGGTGTAAGCTCTTTGAAGATGATACTTCTTCTATACAACACTTTTTCAGCCACGGGGTCCCAAATCTTGTATCCTTTCACACCGACACCATAGCCAATGAAGATACACTTAACAGCCTTGTTCTCCAACTTTGACCACTTCTCCCTAGGCACATGTGCATATGCCTCACAACCAAAAACATGAAGATGCCTTATTGAAGGCTTTGTACCAGACCACACCTCCATGGGTGTCTTTCCAACAAGAGCTAATGTAGGAGATCTATTTACCAGATAGCAAGCAGTGGCAACAGCTTCAGCCCAAAACTTTTGTTCTAAGCTAGCTCCACTAAGCATACTCCTAGCCTTCTCCATCAGTGTCCTGTTCTTCCTCTCTGCAACTCCATTTTGCTGCAACATGTATGGAGTTGTCTTATGTTTTTCAATCCCAAGCTCTCTACAATATTTATCAAATTCTGTAGAACAGAACTCACCACCATTGTTAGTTCTCAAACACTTAATCTTCTTATCAGTCTAATTTTCAGCAAAGGCCCTAAACTCCTTAAACTTGCTATAGACTTTAGATTTGCTTGTGAGAAAATAAATCCATCTCCTTCTACTGTAATCATCTATACAAGAAACAAAATATATAGACTTTGATAACGAAGGAACATTAATAGGACCAAACACATTAGAATGAATAAGGTCCAACTCACTAGAAGACTTATGAGAACTTGAGTAAAACTGAACATGGTTTTGTTTTCCATAAATGCAATGTTCACAAATGTCAAACTCAAGATTACAATCATCTAGCCCCTCAACAAGGTTCTTATTTTTTAGGGTACACAGACCCTTCTCACCAATGTGTCCAAATCTCTTATGCCATAACATTATCTTTTCAGCAGGAAGTTTAACTTCCAATGCACGATGACAACCATCAAGACTAGAAACAACAGATTTCTTCACTGCTCGTTCAGATGGTGGGTATGAAGTGAATGCTACCCTCTTCCTTGAGTCAAAAGAACTATTGCATTGTGAAATGCATGCCTCCAGTTGAAACAGAGTATCTCTCCTAGTACCCTTAGCAAGCACCATAGCTCCTCTAGTCATCTTACATCCTTCTTTCAAAAAGACAACTTGCACACCTGCATCATTCAAACTACTTATAGAATGCAAGTTCCGTGCTAAGCTTGGGATGTGCATAACCCCAGAGATCCCCTTCACTCAAGCATTAGGGAATTAGATAGAGACTATTCCATGACCAACAATCTTCAGAGGAGAGTCATCACCTAGATACACCTTTCCACTATTGAACTCCTCATACTTAGTGAACCAATCTCGATGCAAGGTCATGTGGAATGATGCACCAGAGTTGATTAGACACACATCGTCAGATGCATGGGTTGCCAAGGCTACAATGAAAGCATCACCGTCATCTTGTGACTTATCAAAATCTGAATCAGGAGCTTTCTTCTTCTTCTTCTTCTTCTCCTCTTTGCATTCCTTTCAGAAATGCTCGGTTTTGCCATAGTTCCAACAAAGAGCCTTGAACTTTCTAGGAGATTTGGATCTCCCATGAGATTTGGATCTACCCTTCTTAGATTTCTTGCCCTTCTTCTTCCCTTTCTCCTTGGGTCTTCCACAAACTGCAATGGCCTCTTTAGCTGCCTCAGAAGACTTTCTCTGCATCTCTTCAGACAATAGCGAAGAAACCACTTCTTCCATTTTGAATGTGGATGTGGTGCTTCCAATAGCCATGACAAGATGATCCCATGAGTCTAGCAAAGAACAAAGCAAGGTCATACATCGATCCTCCTCCTCCATCTTTACACCAATAGATGTCAATTGTGCAACCAACATGTTAAAAGCATTCATATGTTTAGCAACGGATCCTCCATCCTCCATTGGAAGAGAATACAACTTCTTTCTCAAAAAAGGTTTATTAACTAGGGATTTTGCTTGATACACATCTCCCAACTTCTTCCAAAGTAGTTTTGTAGTAGTCTTCTCATGGACATTTAACAACATAGAATCAACAAGACTAAGTCTTATGAGACCCTTAGCCTTCTGATCCTTGAGATCCCAGTCATCTTGTGACATTGTAGTTGGTTTAGTTCCATTAACACTTTCCCAAAGGTCTCAGTCAGCAAGCATGTCTTCCATCTTAAGCTTCCACAGCTCAAAATTACTACCATTGAACTACTCCACTTCAAACCTTCCTGATGTGCTTGTCATCTCCTTGCTATAGTAGAAATCTGTTGAGTAGTTGTGACTCAGATTACAGGTATCAGCGAGAGCTGTGCTTTGTCTCAGCGATCACATTGTTCATAGTGGCCATTGGGAAGACTTCCTGTATCAGCACGGATGGAAGTAGTATCGCCGATGATCTATGTCTCGTCGATGATGTGGTCAGCGGGAGTCACTCCGATGGAAGACCATCGGAGTGAGTAGCTTTATCAGCTCAGTGGTAATGGTTCTTACTGATGAGCCTGTCATCCTGATGTTCGGCGAGAAGATATTCATTGGTGCAACATAAAGTCTTTGGGCCGATGGCAGAAGTCACTCCGATGAAGGGCTGGTGAGGTGTTGGTTATCGGCATGATGAAACACTGTCAATTTGAGTTTTAGAAGATGTTTTGATGCATTGGGTCACTCTGATGAAGGGTTGGCGAGGTGTTGGTTATCGGCATGATGAAACACTGTTGGTTTGAGTTTTGGAAGACCCAATTTATATACACGACTTCAAGGATGATAACCGTTGGTACTTTTGCTGCTGATGACACTAGTCTAAGGCTCATCAGAATAGCCTAGACCATTAGTGACCACTTCACCATTCACACCGATAGTTCCTTGTCCCACCAATGCTCAAACCTTCAACCTTCATCAGAGAGATAGTTAACATCAGAAGGACCTCCAAACCTTAGACCAACTAAGCTTCTCATGCTAACGCCAATGCCTCATTCATCAGAGTTACCCAACGCATCAGAACATCTTCCAAAACTTAGATTGATAGTGTTTCATCATGTTGATAACCAACACCTCGCCAACCCTTCATCGGAGTGACCCAATGCATTAGAACATCTTCCAAAACTCAGATCAACAATGTTTCATCATGCTGATAACCAACACCTCGCCAGCCCTTCATCGGAGTGACCTCTGCCATCAGCTGAAAGACTTTACGCTGCGCCAATGAATATCTTCTCACTGAACATCAAGATGACAGGCTCATCAGTAAGAACCATTACCATTGAGCTGATAAAGCTACTCACTCTGATGGTCTTCCATCAGAGTGACTCCCGCCGACCACATCATCAATGAGACATAGATCATTGGCGATACTACTTCCATCTGTGCTGATACAGGAAGTCTTCCTGAAGGCCACTATGAACAACGTGATCGCTAAGACAAAGTACAGCTCTCATCGATGCCTATAATCTGAGTCACAAGTACTCAACATTCTCCCACTTGATGAAGGAATTATAGGATTCCATCAACAGCCATGAAACCATCCTCTAGAAACAAGATAGAACATCAACTAGAACAACAATCAGAAACCTGACTACACCCATCCAACTGAACAAAACCCACGTGACTGAAAATAGCACACACAGCCAGTGCTAATTGATCCAATCACACATACCTCAAAGGTATAGAAGAACATAGCAAACTCATGCTAGCATATATTCACCCAAACTATAGGTACAAGCTCCATGTGTCAAATAGTCGAAGATGACCAAACACAACCATGAACTCCCACTGCATGGGTAATGCAAATCTGAAAAAGATCATGGCATACAAGTCTACCAATGGCATCACATAGAAAGTGTAAACATCATGTAGTATTGTAGGAACATCCACCATGATATGCAAAATCTATAAATCAATAACCTATGCATCTCTCCACCAATTCAGAAATCTCTCAAGTTCTTCACACCCAACAATGAAAGAGATAACAAAACCTTCATACTATCACCCAAGAACATAAGTGAAAGTACATGACCACAAACTAGTGGCCACTTCAGCTCTGACAGACCAATGTAATGTGAAACACACCATTAGAAAAATAACTGAGATCAAGAGAAACACTGCACATCATATACTTGTAGAAAATCCTTCTACATACACCTCTGAATGCCAACTGTGTCAAGTATGATCTCCTTCACAACACCCCAAAGAGAATAACATAACAACACCCAAATAGACATTCAATCTCAAGAGATCAAATTCAACATATGTAATCATGCAACTAACATGGATGTAAGCCTCTCTAACCAAAGAAGATCAAACTAATCCATTTCCTGTTTCAGGAAATCAGCCCATAAAGCCATCTCCTAACATTCTCATCAATGAATGATATCTTAAATGCAAAAGGAGATAATCATGCTATCCATCTCTCACAATGAATCCTCCAGAATCATCTAATAGCACCTCAAGATCCATATCTATGAAAGAAAGCACAACACACCTGAGAGAAAATAATGGGCAATACCTCTCAAGTAATAAACTGCCGAGCAAACCAAGAGTGGGGAATGAGAATGTTCTTCCAAGATATCCAAGTCCCAATGACTTTCTCCAAGAACAATCTCCTCTAGATCTTTTGTTGAACTCACATTCAACCAAGGTAAAGACTCCTCAAACTTCCTGCTACAAAATATGAATAAGCACAACATATACAGTCTCACCTTATTCTCCATGTATCCATGAGTACCTACAAATAATCACCTCATGCTAAACTCCAACTGCATCACTGCACCAATATGAAGTAATCAAGCAAATAATGATAAATGTACCCAAACATAGAGAAGTTACCAAATCACTGTCAACGCTCCACAAAGCAATTATCAAGACATCATGATCTTATCATCTCCCTTAGGAAATTCCATGCTTCAGATGAACATAACCATGGTCTCAAGAGCAATGTATCATGCCAAAACTCAAAAGCAGAATTCAAGAAAATACCATGACATGAAACAAACCAAACTCTAAACCAACATCACCTATCAAGCACCACCAACACCTCAGCCAAGGATTTCATGAATCCTCCATGACTCCAAGATGTTACACATCCTCAAACAGTGCCCCTGCAAATGTGAAAGAACCCTTCTGCAGCAATAGGATCTAAGAGCTCCTCCTAGTAACATCTGCAACACTAAAGAAGATCATCCATCACTGAGTGATGAAACTGTAGTCATTGCTAAAGCTCCCACTGAACTGTAATAACTGAGCTTTTCAAGCATCATGACCAAACATTTTCTCATCTAAAAATCTTCCAGGTCCACATATTAACACATCAATAAAAATAAATGGCACCAAGATCTCCAAATCAAGAAAATACAATACACATGCTACAGGTCTCCATAACCAACTATTCAGGTACTCTACAACATCCATCCTCTCATCCTGAAGTAGTCACACCAATGCACAAGTGACCATAGACAAGGCCAGCTAACAAGTCTGCATAATCACATAATTAATCTTGTGGATATAGACAATCCACCTCCGAGTCATCTCACTGTAGCTTAATAGGTGATCAGTCCACAAAACTACATAACTCGTAGATCCAACCAATGTACCATGCAAACTCATTATCACACTGGAAACTGCAAAACTGAGATCTCAAGGAATAGATTAACAATGTAGACAACATGACTCAAGCATCAGATTACTTAAAAAATTGATTCTCCAAACATGTCCACAAGATGAGCACCACAGTATAGAAAACTAGAAGCATTACCATAGAAATGTTGAGAGTCATATCACATACCAGCACTCCCATGCAAAGAAAGCATTTCACCTCCTCACACCATGCATGAAGCATGCATGCAAAACTACAACTATATCATCCAGCAACACCCCAAAAGCCAGGGTCTAGAGAAAATAGATTGACTATAGCTTCATAGAACCACAAGTTTTTCTTGATCATGTAAAACTTGAAAAACCACTGTGTTTAAAAAACACCCATGCACATCCATACCCACTTCACATCTTTAAGACCAAGAGTATAAATCAAGAAACATCATAACAATTAAACCAAAAAATGGATTAACATAGATGAGCATCATAGATTTTAAGGAAAACCTATTAAACCCTTCCGATGCAAGTACAAAACAACCACAAGGTTTAAGTAAATCCAGGAACTACATGCCTAATTTAGACCAATTCCAAAACCACCATCATGTACAAGCATCCAAGAGAGAAAGTCAGGTTATATCAGAAGCTTCCAGATCTCAAAAGGATCAACTCCATAACCAAAATGCAATTGGGGCATCTCATAATCAATACCTTCCAATACCAAGAACAAATCCCAGCATAAGCACAATACTCCATGACTGAGCAGCAACACAAACTTCTTCATATCATTAGAGAGCCTCTCATATAGACACCAAATATGAAAGTTACTATAGCAACACAACCACAAAGCAAAATTCTACCCCATGCAATAGGAACATACCGCTTCCAACTAGGAGCCTCAGACCACATCATTTCAATATGACCAGCTCTAGTATCTCCATCTTCACCATCCTTCAAGCACCTGCTGTAACATGAAGACAAGATCAACTACCAGACTTCACTCAAAACAAGGATCAAAGCATCAGTCGATTCCTTCAGATTTCCTCAAGCCTGTCACACTAAGAAATCATCACAGAAGGAATACCCAAACCTTGTACACCAGGAACTCTTACATGCAAACACATGTAGCACACAAATGTACATATGTGAGAGACAAAGCAGATCCCAGAACTTGGCTTTGATACCACTTGTAAGGAAATGAGAGCATCTCAGAATGTATTTCTAAGAACAGTAGTGTCTTTGACAGATTTAAATTCTTTTCAATTTCCCCAAAAACACACACAATTATGCCACAAAGCAGAATTAGACATAGTTCATTGCCACCATTAACCCTTAGAGGAAATACAATCAACAAGATCTAATTTCAACAACAGAAATGCTAACACAAAAGATAGAACAGAAGACATAGATATACGTGGGGAAAACCCTTACGGGTAAAAAACCCCACACTCCAAAAGCCCAGAGATCATTGTATTATTCAGCAAAAAAAGTATACAGTTACAATACAATATTAGACTCTCAAGCCTTCACAGAGCTTTACATCTTGTTCTTCATCTAGAGAATCTCAACAGCAACACAACAAGATCAGCCTCGCTCTCTCTTGACCTCTGTTTCTCCTTTTCTCGGTTCAACCACTTCACATACTGTTATCATGCTGCATACAACATATAGTATATGACTTCCCCAAAGAAGAATACAGAGCTCACCAGATTGAACTCTCAACCACCTCAATCAATCCAAGACTGTCCATCTCTTAGCAATCAAATTGAAAAGAATTTAAATCTATTGAAGACACTACTATTCTTAGAAATATGTTCTGAGATGCTCTCATTTCCTTACAACATTAGAATACTCTGCACCAACTTTGACTCAACTTAAGATTAGCTCAAAAAACCCCTACCCAACAACTGAGACCAAAATTGGCCAGGCTCTGATACCAACTGAAAGGAAGCTAGGTGTGCGGAAATCACTTCCTACACTATTCTAATGAGGGGAGAGCTATACAAATTCAATTTAATCCTTATCACTACAACAACATACAACATCTAATAGATTTATTACAGAAATACGCAAGAACCAGAAAGAAGACAGAAGAAGAGAGACGAAGATATACGGTGGGGAAAACCCTTATCGGGTGAAAAACCCCACACTTAGAAACCTGCACAATGTATTAACAAATCTGAAAGTTGTTTACAATACACTTGCAATGCAATCTTTAATGGTCTTCAACACTTGTGTCTGGAGTCAATCTGGTAGCATAACAGTACCTGTAAACTTGTGATACAAACTCCATCTCCAAGCACCTGTTTATATAGAAAATACAAGGCAATATTGGACCTCTTGGGATGGGCATCCAACATGGCTTCATGGACCAAAACCCATGACTAAGGACACTTGGTCAACATTGTAGAATGTGCCTGACACTTGTCCACAACTGCCATCCCAAAGAGGTCATCTATTTCCAAAATGGGCTATGACAGATGCTCTTACGACACTTACAACCGTCATAGAATCTGTCATAGCGGTTACAACTTATAGCTGTAAGAGAATCTATCATACACATGCTATAAATAGCATATTCTCTTACAACATGTCATAGTCCACCTTGGGGCACCCAAATATGCCTTATTCAAAGATGCTTCATGACACATGTCCTTACCTGTCTTACAAACTTCTATTTCCAACTCTTACATGTCAAAGATTCTGTCATAGGAATCAATCATAACCGTTTTGGTCAGTATTCCATTACACAACATGGAAGATGCTGACACATGGCAAAACGCTCCTACCACAAAGTGGGATGCCTATCTCCTCATGTGAGGAAAAAATTACAAGTTGTCATATTCCATGTAGGATTGACACATCACCGTGCCACATCCCACAATATGACAATATGGAATTTACAAATATTTACAACATAGGCTATTACTTAATAAATACAAACATAATAAATGCAAGGAATTACCAAGGTTGAGACACCTTAATTCCCAACACAACTGCCCTGTTAGACATGTATACAAAATGTGGAAACATAGACAAGGCACGTGAACTGTTTGATAGAATGCCTCAAAGAAATGTGGTCTCATGGATTGCAATGACTGCAGGATATGCACAAAATGGATTTGTTGAAAAGGCTTCAGAAATTTTAAAGAAAATGAAACTGAATTGTGTAAAGCCAAATTCCACAACCTTTGCCAACATCCTCCCTGCCTGTGTCAAAATGGGAGCTTTGGAATAAGGTATGGGCATCCATCAATACATAAAGGATAGATGAATTTTGTCAGATGTTGTAGTTGTAACTACCCTGTTAGACATGTATGCAAAATGTGGAAGCATAGACAAGGCACGTGAACTGTTTGACAGAATGCCTCAAAGAAATGTGGTCTCATGGACTACAATGACTGTAGGATATGCACAAAATAGATTTGTTGAAAAGGCTTCAGAAATTTTAAAGCAAATGCAATTAGCTGGTGTAAAGACAAATTCTACAACATTTGCCAACATCCTCCTTGCTTGTGTCAAAATGGGAGCTTTGGAATAGGGTATGGACATCCATCAATGCATAAAGGATAGAGGAATTTTGTCAGATGGTGTAATTACAACTACCTTGTTAGACATGTATGCAAAATGTGGAAATAGGACAAGGCACGTGAACTGTTTGATAGAATGCCTCAAAGAAATGTGGTCTCATGGACTGCAATGACTATAGTATATGCACAAAATGGATTTGTTGAAAAGGATTCAAAAATTTTAAAGCAAATGCAATTGGCTGGTGTAAAGCCAAATTCCACAACCTTTGCCAGCATCCTCCTTGCCTGTGTCAAAACTGGAGGTTTGGAATAGGGTATGGACAACCATCAATACATAAAGGATAGAGGAATTTTGTCAGATGTTGTAGTTGCAACTGCCCTGTTAGACATGTATGCAAAATGTGGAAGCATAGACAAGGCACGTGAACTATTTGATAGAATGCCTCAAAGAAATGTGGTCTCATGGACTGCAATGATTGTAGGATATGCACAAAATGGATTTGTTGAAAAGGCTTTAGAAATTTTAAATCAAATGCAATTGGCTAGTGTAAAGCCAAATTCCACAACCTTTGCCACCATCCTCCCTGCCTGTGTCAAAATGGGAGCTTTTGACCAAGAAATTTGTAGCACTTTGTTGGGAATTAAGGTTTCTCATCCTTGGTAATTCCTTGTATTATTTTCATTGTATTTATTTATTCATTACCTATTATGTAAATTAATTGTAAATTTCATATTGTCATCTTGTAGGATGCGGCACGGTGATGGGTCATCCTACATGGAAGATGACAACTTGTAATTTTGTCCTCACATGAGGAGATAGGCATCCCACTTAGTGGTAGGAATATTTTGCCATGTGTCAGCTTCTTGGGTGTTGTGTATGTGAATATTGACCGAAACGGTCATGACAGATTCCTATGATAGTTTTATGACATGTAAGAGTCAGAAATAGGAGATTCTATGATAGGTACAGACAAGTGTCGAAGATCATCTTTGGGGAAGGCATCTTTGGGTGCCCCCAGGTGGGTTATGACATGTTGCAAGAGAATATGCTATTTATAGTATGTGTATGACAGATTCTCTTACAGCTGTAAGTCATTACGCTATGACAGATTCTATGACGGTTGTAAGAGTCATAGAAGCATCTGTCATTACCTATTTTGGGAATAGGTGACCTCTTTGGGATGAGGTGACCTGTCAAGTGTCAAGAACATTCTATAAGGTTGGATAAGTGTCCATAGGCATGGGTTTTGGGCCATGAGGCCATGTTGGACGCCCACTCCAAGTTAGAGCCAAAACTACCTTGTAAACTCTATATAAACAGGTGCTTTGAGGAGGTGATGTACTATAGGTTTTAAAGGTACTATTATGCTGCCGAATCATCTCCAAATACAAGTGTCGAAGAATCCTACAAGAACATTGGCTTTGATTTGTATTGTAACCTCTTTGTTTACATAATACAGTTGAGCAGTGTTTTGGAGTGTGGGGTTTTTCACCCGTAAGGGTTTTCCCCACGTATATCTTGTGTCTCTCTTCTTCTGTCATTCTTTCTTCCATATGTTTTTGCTGCAATATCTCATGTTAATGGTTTAATGTTTCTGTAATAGTTAGGATAAATTTGAATTTGCACTCTCCTCCCCTCTTTAGATTAGTGTAGGAAGCAATTTTCAGACACCTAGCTTCATTTCAGATGGTATCAGAGCCTGGCCAGTTTTTGGTTCTAGCTGTTGGGCAGGGGTTTTTTGAGCTAATCTTAGGTTGAGTGGGATTCTTGTGAAGAGTATTCTATATCTTATTGCAGTAAGGAGATGGCAACCATATCTAGAAGGCTAGAGGTTGAGAAATTCAATGGCACTAATTTCAAGTTGTGGAAACTCAAGATGGAGGACCTACTTGTTGATTGTGACCTATGGGAAACTGTATCCGGTGTGAAACCTACAGCAATGTCACAAGATGATTGGGACCTCAAAGGTCAGAAGGCTAAGGGTCTCATAAGACTCTATTTAGTTGACTCTATTCTGTTGAACATCCATGAGGAGAAGACAACGAAGGATCTTTGGAAGAAGTTGGGTGATGTTTATCAGGCCAAGTCCTTGGTAAACAAACTCTTCCTGAAAAAGAAGTTGTTTGCTTTGAAGATGGAAGATGGAAGATCTGCTGTGGATCACATGAATGCTTTCAACATGTTCGTTGTACAGTTGACAACTGTGGGTGTGAAAATGGAGGAGGATCATTTCATGACCTTTCTTTGTTCTTTACCAGACTCGTGGGATTATCTTGTGATGGCTATCAGGAGCACCACATCCACTTTCACAATGGATGAAGTGGTATCTTCACTGTTATCTGAAGAGATGTGGAGAAAGTCTTTTGAGGCAACCAAAGAGGCTCTTGCGGTTCATGGAAGACCCAAGGAGAAAGGGAAAAAGAAAGACAAGAAAGATGAGAAGGGCATATCCAAATCCCATGGGAGATCCAAATCTTCTAGAAAGTCCAAGGCTCTCTGTTGGAACTATGGTAAGTCTGGGCATTTCTGAAAGGAATACAAAGAGGAGAAGAAAAAGAAGAAGAAAGCTCTTGATTCAGATTCTGACAAAGATGATGGTGATGCATTCATTGCAGCCCTGGACACCCATGCATCTGATGATGTGTGGTTGATTGATTCTGGTGCATCAATTCACATGACCTCGCATCAAGACTGGTTTACTAAGTATGAAGAGTTCGATGGTGGAAAGGAGTACCTTGGTGATGACTCTCATCTGAAGATTGTTGGTCATGGAAGAGTCTCAATTTGATTCCCTAATGGACGAGTGAAGGGGATCACTAGAGTTATGCACATTCCAGGCCTTGTATAAAACCTTCTTTTTGTAAGTATGTTGAATGATGCAGGTGTGCAAGTTGTCTTTTCAAAGGATGGATGCAAGATGACAAGAGGATCTATGGTGCTTGTGAAGGGTACTTGGAGGGGTACTCTATTTCAGCTGGAGGCATGCACTTCATAGTGAAATAGTTCTTTTGACTCAAGGAAATGAGCTGCTATCACTTCATCCCCACCATCTAAACATGCAATGAATAAATCTGTTGTAACCAGTTCTGATGGTAGTGCACATGCAATGGAAGCCAAGCTTCCTACTGAAAAGACTATATTATGGCATTTGAGATATGGCCACATTGGTGAGAAGGGTTTGCATACCCTAAAAAATAAAAAACCTCATTGAGGGGTTAAATGATTGTAATCTCGTGTTCAACTTTTGCGAACATTGCATTTATGGAAAACAAAACCGTGTTCAGTTTTACTCTAGTTCTCACAAGTCTTCTAGTGTATTGGATCTAATTCATTCTAATGTGTCTGGTCCTATGAATGTTCCTTTAATTTCAAAATCTATATATTTTGTATCTTTCATAGATGATTACAGTAGAAGGACATGGGTTTATTTTATCAGAAGCAAGACTGAAGTCTTTAATCGGTTTAAGGAGTTTAAAGCCTTAGCTAAAAATCAGACTTGTAAAAAGATTAAGTGTTTGAGAACTGACAACGGTGGTGAGTTTTGTTTAGCAGAGTTTGATAAGTTCTACAAGGAGCAAGGGATTGAAAGGCATAAGACAACTCCATATACCTCGCAACAAAATGGAGTTGCAGAGAGGACGAACAGGACACTGATGGAGAAGGCTAGGAGTATGCTTAGTGGAGCAAGCCTTGAACAAAAGTTTTGGGCTGAAGCTGTTGCCACTGCTTGCTATCTGGTAAGTAGATCTCCTACATTATCTCTTGTTGGCAAAACACCTATGGAGGTGTGGTCTGGTAAGAAGTCTTCAGTAAGGCATCTTCATGTTTTTGGTTGTGAGGCATATGCACATGTGCCTAGGGAGAAATAGTCTAAGTTGGAGAATAAGGCTGTTAACTGTATTTTCATTGGCTATGGTGTCGGTGTGAAAGGATACAAGCTTTGGGATCATGTGATTGAAATAGTGTTATATAGAAGAAGTGTTATCTTCAAAGAGCTAACACCTTTTTCTATTGTTCTACAACTAGAATAGTCAGAAAAGAAAGAAGATGCGGTTGAGTTTCCTTCTACCCCTAAGAAGACTAAATTGATAGACCCTATGAGGCCTGATGATGAGGAGAGCTCTAGAAGTGCTGGAAGTGAAGAAGAAGAAGTAGAACCTCAACCTCAGCCATTGAGGAGGTCTACACAAACAAGAAAGCAACTTGATAGGTTTGGTTATTCATTACTTGATTCTAGTTGTGCTTTTGCTTTACTTTCTAATACTGATGAGCCTAGAACTGTGAAAGAGACTATGGGCATGAAAGATGCAGGTTCTTGGAAGGAGGCCATGGAAGATGAGATGGCTTCTTTGGAAAACAACAAAACATGAGACTTGGTGCCTTTTCCTAATGGATGGAAACTCGTTGGTTGCAAATGGGTGTTCAAGAAGAAATTCAGTGCAGATCGTAGTGTTGAAAAGTACAAGACTAGATTGGTTGCGAAGGGGTATTCACAAGTGGAGGGAATTGATTATGGTGAAATTTTCTCTCCCATTGTAAAGCTGACATCCATTAGATTTTTGTTATGTCTTACAGCTGCTTATGATTTAGAGGTAGAACAGATGGATGTGAAGACAACTTTCCTTCATGGTGATTTGGAGGAAGAAATCTACATGTCATAGCCAGAGCATTACATAGAGAAAGATAAAGAAAATTTGGTTTGCAAGATTAAGAAGTCTTTGTATGGTTTGAAGTAGTCTCCTAGGATGTGGTACTTGAAGTTTGATGCCTTTGTGTTGTCAATTGGTTATCTGAGATCGAAATCAGATCATTGTGTGTATTACAAGTTTGACAATGATCGCATTCTCATTATTGCATTGTATGTTGACAATATGCTATTGATTGGGAATGGTAAGAATATGATTTCTGATTTGAAGTCTTATTTGTCAGCACAGTTTGAGATGAAAAATCTTAGGGCAGCCAGGTACATTCTAGGAATGGAGATTAGAAGAGACAGAACAAACAGAAAATTTTGATTAAGCTAGAGTAAGTATGTGAAGACCGTGTTGGACAGGTTTAGCATGGCAGATTGTAGACCAGTGAGTGTTCCTGTTTCATTGGGAACAAAGTTATATGTTAGTGATTATCTAAAATCTCCTAGTGAGGTGGAGGACATGAGCAAAGTACCTTATGCTAGTGCTATTGGTAGTTTGATGTATGCTATGGTCTGCACAAGACCAGACATTGCCCAAGTAGTGGGAGTCTTTTATTGGTTTATGGCTAATCCTAGATGAGTACATTGGGATGCAGTTAAGCGAGTGTTTAGATATTTGAGGGGTACTTCTGAGTATTCCATTTGCTATCATGGCAATGCTACAGGAGCTCTACATTTAGTTTGTGTTCACAAATTTGTGGATTTTGATTGGGCAGGTGACATTAACAGCATGAGATCCACTAGTGCATATGTGTTCACAATATTTGGTGGTACAATTAGTTGGATGAATAAGCGACAACTTGTGGTTACTTTGTCCACTACTGAAGCTAAGTATATGGTTGCAACTGATACTTGTAAGGAAGCCATTTAGCTTAAGAGATTGTGTTCAGATATTGGTGTTGATGCAAGTAAAATTACGATCAGTTGTGACAGTAAGAGTGCAATTTGCCTTGCAAAGAATCTAACTTTCCATGCTAGATCAAAGCATATTGATGTATAGTTTCACTTCATGCTAGACATGGTAGAGGATGGGAAGGTAAATTTGGAGAAGGTAGATACTTTGAAGAATGTTGCAGATGCATTGATGAAGCCAGTGGGCATAGAGAAGTTCAGATGGTGTTTAGAGTCTATGGGCCTCTCGGCCTATAGTAGTTAAATCCTACTATTCTATTAGCTCTTACAAGGTGTTTGACAAGTGGGAGAATGTTAGGAATTAAGGTGTCTTAACCTTGGTAATTTCTTGTATTATTTTCATTGTATTTATTTATTCATTGCCTATGATGTAAATTAATTGTAAATTCCATATTGTCATCTTGTCGGATGTGGCACAGTGATGTGTCATCCTACATGGAAGATGACACCTTGTAATTTTGTCCTCACATGAGGAGATAGGCATCCCACTTAGTGGTAGGAATATTTTTTCATGTGTCAGTATCTTGGGTGTTGTGTAAGGGAATATTGATCGAAATGGTCATGACAGATTTCTATGACAATTTTATGACATATAAGAGTCATAAATAGGAGATTTTATGACATGTACAGACAAGTGTCGAAGAGCATCTTTGGGGAAGGCATATTTGGGTGCCCCCAGGTAGGTTATGACATGTTGTAAGAGAATATGCTATTTATAGCATGTGTATGACATTCTCTTATAGCTGTAAGTCATTATGCTATGACAGATTCTATGACGGTCGTAAGAGTTGTAGAAGCATCTGTCATTACCCATTTTGGGAATAGGAAACCTCTTTGGGATGAGGTGACCTGACAAGTGTCAGGAACATTCTACAAGGTTAGACAAGTGTCCATAGGCATGGGTTTTCACCCATGAGGCCATGTTGGACACCCATTCCAAGATAGAGCGAAAACTACCTTGTAAACTCTATATAAACAGGTGCTTTGAGGAGGTGATGTACTACAGGTTTTATAGGTACTGTTATGCTACTGGATCATCTCCAGATATGAGTGTCAAAGACTCCAAGAGCATTGGCTTTGATTTGTATTGTAACCTCTTTGTTTACATAATATATTTGAGCAGTGTTTTGGAGTGTGGGGTTTTTCACCCGTAAGGGTTTTCCCCACGTATATCTTGTGTCTCTCTTCTTCTATCATTCTTTCTCCTTATGTGTTTTCTACAATTTCTCATATTAATGGTTTAATGTTTCTGTAATAGTTAGGATAAATTTGAATTTGCACTCTCCTACCCTCTTTAGATTAGTGTAGGAAGCAATTTTTGCACACCTAGCTTCCTTTCACACTTAAGGTTATGTAATAGAATTTATAGTTGATAGTTAAATTTACAACAAATTTTTTAATGATCTTTACTAACATTTATTAGAATTGTTGCATGTTTTACATCATTGGAATGACATATTAGCTATAACTTTTTTGAAATTTTATTATGGTATGTGCACTTTGATATGATGTAATATGATTATGATTTCATTTCATATGTTGTAATATTAGATATATAATAGAAACATAAATTATTGCATGAAATAAATAATAACTTTTCATTTTAAATGTTTTTTTTGCAGAACATGGGTCTTCCAGAAGATCAAGATGATCCTCATGATAGAGATCTGGATTATGTTGGTTTTGGTACAGGTCACATGGTAGAGGATGATGATGACGCAGATATAGAAGACACTGAGGCTGATGACGATGATGATCATGATGATGATGATCATGATGGTGATGATGATGATGATGAGGCAGTTGCTTGTAGTAGCTAGTGACATTCATGATCATATAGATTGCATCATTGATCATTGTTGATATATCATTATGATGCCTCTTTTCATAGTTGCTAGCTATCATATGTATCATTTTCATGGCCTGCAGTACCATATTAATGAGTTGTATCATAAATTTATGTATCATTTTAACTTATATCATTTGGACATGTATCATCTTGACTTGTATCATTTTGAGTTATGTAATTTATCATTTTTACTTGTATCATTTGTACATGTATCATTTTGACATGTAATTGATCTACTGGCATAGTTGACTTTCACTTGTTTTAGGTATATATGATGATGATCTTATCTGTATTGACTTGTCAATTTATATATATTGAAAGTGGTCGATGTTTTCTGGATGGATATTTATTACGTATGATGATTTTAATTTACTGCGCAGGATGGATGTTGTCAAATTCAATTAAATTATAGATATTTGACTCACATGTTTTATTTATAGATGATGATCATGTTATAATAATTATCTTGTTATTTAATCATATGAGTTAAATAATTAAATTACTTACTCTATAATCATATGAGTTATTTAAGAGGCATGATATATTTAACTAATTAAATTGAAATAAAACATATTAAATTAATAAATGTAAGCAAAACAATAAGCATTTTTAGAAGCAACAAAAGACACAAAAATGGAAGCAAAATTGGAAGCAACAAGCGACGTTATATCAGAAGAAAAATTGGAAGCAAAACTGCAAGCAAGATTGGAAGCAATAGTGGAAGCAAAATGGGAAGCAAAATTAGATGCAAAATTAGAAGTAAAACTAAAAGCAAAACCAGAAGCAAAATTGGAAGCAAAATTTGAAGCAAAATCGGAAGCAAAATTGGAAGCAAAAGTAGAAGCAAAAGTAGAAGCAAAACTGGAAGCAAAACCATAAACAAACCTAGAAGCAAAATTGGAAGCAAAACTGGAAGCAAAACTAGAAGCAAAACTACAAGAAAAACCAGAAGCAAAATTGAAAGCAAACCTGGAAGCAAAACCAGAAGCAAAATTGAAAGCAAAACTGGAAGCAAAATTGGAAGCAAAATCGAAAGCCAACCTAGAAGCAAAACTGGAAGTAACACTAGAAGTAAATTCGGAAGAAAAACTGGGAGCAAACTTGGAAGCAAAACTAGAAACAAAATTGGAAGCAAAACTGGAAGTAAAACTAGAAGCAAACTTGGAAGAAACACAAGAAGTAAAATCGGAAGCAAAATTGGAAGCCAAATTGGAAGGAACAAAATCTGAAGCTAAATCCGGCATTAAACCTGGCACTAAAATCCAACGCTAAACCTTACGTTAAAACTGAAATTATAATCGGTGCTAAACCTGGTGCTAAATCTGGCGCAATAGTGAGATGCTATTGCACGCCAAGTTTGGCACTGGCAGAAGTGTCCAATTCATGGACTCAAATGTACTAATTTTTGGTGCTATTTTAGGCGCTAATTGCCTGTTTTGTTGTAGTGATTATTTCTTGCCTAAGGAGTTTGTGTTGTATACAGATCATCAAGCTTTGCAGTATTTGAATAGTCAAGGCAAGTTGAATCAGAGACACATGAGATGGGTAGATTTCATGAAGAGTTACACTTTTGTGTTGAAGCATAGGAGTGTACAATTGAACAAAGTTACTGATGCGTTGAGTAGAAGAAGAAACTTGTTGATAGAAATGAGAGTTGAAGTGTTGGGTTTTGATGAATTGAATAACATGTATGAGTGAGACACTGATTTTATAGAGCCGTGGGAAGCATGTAAGGAACCTATTGTGACAGATAGGAGTAAGTGGTTGGATTATTTCATTCAAGAAGATATGTTGTTCAGAGGAAATCAGTTGTGCATACATAGAAGTTCAATGCGAGATAATTTGATCAAGGAGAAGCATAGTGGTGAATTGACAAGACATTTTGGCATTGACAAGATAGTGGCTTTGGTGAGTGAAAATTACTTTTGGCCTCAGATACATAAGGATGTTAGGAAATTTGTACAGAGTTGTAGAGTTTGTCAAGTTACAAAAGGAAGTAGTCAGAATACTGGATTGTACAAACCTTTGGTAGTACTAGAGAGACCTTGGGAAGAAATAAACATGGATTTTGTGATGGGATTCCCTAAGACATAGAGATAACATGATTCAATATTTGTAGTGGTGGACAGATTTTCAAAGATGGCTCATTTCATACCTTGTAAGAAGACAATTGATGCAGTGCATGTAGCTGACCTATTTTTCAAAGAGATTGTGAGATTGCATGGATTACCTAAGAACATAATTTCAGATAGAGACACCAAATTCCTTGGATATTTTTGGAAGACACTTTGGAACAAGATGAAGATAGATTTGAAGTTTAGTACAACTTTTCATCCAAAGACTGATGGATAGATAGAGGTAGTGAATAGGAGTTTCAGAAACTTGTTGAGATGTTTGGTTGGAGAGAAAGCAGGAAGTTGGGATTTGATTCTTTCACAAGCAAAGTTTGCATACAATAATTCAATAAATAGGAGTACCGAAAGAACACCTTTTGAGATTGTTACCGGAGTAAACCCTAGAGGAGTGACATAACTAAGAGACATGGGTACAGAAGAAAAGAGTAGTGCAGAAGCAGAAGAATTTGTAGATCACATGAAGACAGTACATAATCAGGTGAAGAAGCATTTAGAAGATATGAATAACAAGTATAAGGAAAAGGCAGATGAGAAGAGAAGACATAGGGAGTTTGCAGTTAGAGATGAAGTCATGGTATACTTGAGAAAAGAGAGATTTCTAGTTGGGACATACAACAAGTTGAAGATGAAGAAGTTTAGACCTTGTAGGATACTTAGAAAATTTGATTAAGGAAATGCATATGAAGTGGAATTATCGGAGACATTGGGTATATCACCTATTTTCAATATTATAGACCTATATCAGTATCATGAAGCAGAGTTTAGTGACAACATGGAAGAGTCCTTGAAGAAGCAGTTACCACAACAAGCACCGGAGCAGATTGAAGACATCTTGGACAACAAAGTTGAATGCAACACCAGAGGAAGACAATATAGAGAATACCTTGTGAAGTGGAAAGGTAGACCGGAAGAAGATTTAGCATGGATTTCTCAGGCTGAGGTGGACCATCTTGCTTTTCCTCTAGCCCCAACAAAGTGAGGGATTCAATTTTTCAATAACCCTAGATGTCTGATGTAGGAGCATCCTTGGTTCAAGAGCAATCTTGCATCAACCAAAAACATTTGCAGTTTAGTTTGCTTGCAATTTAGTTTGTTTCTTTTCATTTTCCAATTCAGGTCAGGCAGTTCAGTCAGTAGTAGTTTGTGTATTTTGGTTCACATCCTACCGTAGTTTCATTTTAGACCTTACGGAGCTGTACTTAGCATCTAGATTCATGCCTCTACATCATATCTAGAATTTAGAGCATTTGGATCAACTACCAAAAAGATATCACTATCAGAAGATTGACTATTTTCTCAGAACAGAGCATCCTGACAATCTCTGATAGTTAGCTAAAGGAGATGACCTGCGAAGCATTCCTTGACTTGTGGAGTCTAATTACACATCATTCAATGATATTTGGTTTGTGGCCAAACTTACCCGAGATCCACACATCATTCCATACATTTGTGGAGGTGTTCTACATGATTAGGTCTGACCTATCCATGTACACATGTTACAACTCTTCATTGGAGTTTGTGATCTTCCTTGGCTGACACAGAGGAATCTATTATTCCAGAGATGATATATATTGGTGTAATAGATCCTTAGGAAAGTAGTTCATGATAATAGTGATAGTTGGTAGTTTAGATTTTGCACGAAGGAGCTTCAAATCTATATCTTGTGCATATTCTGATATTCTGTGATCAGGTCCTTGAGCCCTAGTTGTAAGCCCGCTTGTTGCCAGCCAAATTGTATTTGAATTCTATAATATATTGAATGACTGAACCTGCATTTGTTCTATATCTTTGAGTTGTTTCTATTGTGTTTACTCTTGCTACATGGATTGGATAGTTTATTCTATGAACCCTCCTACCATGACTATACCATATATCTCCCTATCCCTATCATCCCTCTACCTCTCAATCTCTCTCCCTATGTCTCTAGCCATGTCCATTACTCTCTATCTCCCTATCTCTCCCCTGGTCCTCCTCTATATCTCCTTATTGATCATCTCTCTCTCTAAACCCTAAACCCTAAACCTATAAACCTTAACCGCTAACCACTAAACCATAAACCCTAAACTCTAAATAATGCCCTTAAACCCTAATCCATAACCCCTTAACCGTAAACCTAAGCAACCCTTAACCCCTAAACCCCAAACCCCTAAACCCAAGCAACCCTAAACATCTATCTCCCTATCTCTCTCTTATCTCCCTATCTCTATCATCCCTCTACCTCTCAATCTCTCTCCCTATCTCTCTAGACATGTCCCTTTCTATCTCCCTATCTCTCCCCTTTGTCTCCTCTATCTCTCCCTATCGATCCCCTCTTTCTGTCTCTCTCTAAACCCTAAATCCTAAACCCCTAAACCTTAACTCCTAACCCCTAACCCCTAACCCCTAAACCTGAGTAACCCTAAACCCCTAAAACCTAAACCCTAACCCCTAACCCCTAAACCCTAAACCCTAAACCCTAAACCCAAGCAACCCTAAACCTCTATCTCCCTATCTCTCCCCTATCTCTATCATTCCTCTACCTCTTAATCTCTCTCCCTATGTCTCTAGACATGTCCCTCACTCTCTATCTCCCTATCTCTCCCCTTTGTCTCCTCTATCTCTCTCTCTCTCTCTATAGGTCCTCTCTTTCTCTCTCTAAACCCTAAACCCTAAACTTGAGCAACCTTAAACCCCTAAACCCTAAATAATGCCCCTAAACCCTAACCCCTAAAGTTAAACCATAAACCTGAGCAACCCTAAACCCCTAAACCCTAAATAATGCACTTAAACCCTAACCCCTAAACCCTAAACCCAAGTGACCCTAAACCTCTATCTCCCTATCTCTCCCCTATCTCGCTATCTCTATCATCCATCTACATCTAAATCTCTCTCCCTATGTGTTTGGACATGTCCCTCACTCTCTATCTCCCTATCTCTCCCCTTTGTCTCCTCTATCTCTAAACCCTAAACCCTAAACCCCTAAACCCTTACCCCTAAACCATAAACCCTAAACCTGAGAAACTCTAAACCTGTAAACCCTAAATATTCCCCTAAACCCTAAAGCCTAACCCCTAACCCCTTAACCCTAAACCCTTAACCTAAACAACCCTACACTCATAAACCTTAGATAATGCACCTAAACACTGACCCCTATCCCCTAACCCCTAACCCCTAAACCCTAAACCCTTAACTTGAGCAACCCTAAACCTCTATCTTCCTATCTCTCCCCTATTTCCCTCTCTCTCTCTCTCCCAATCTATCCCCTCTCTCTTGCCTCCATCTCCCCGCTCTCACCTTCTTCCTCCCTCTCCCTCTCCCTTATCAACAAAGCAAATGGAAACAAGAAAACTAAGACATTCAAAGAGGAATGAGGATATAAATTGGGAGGATGAAATGGAAACAAGATAAAACAAAAGTAAATTGGATGAGAAGAATGATGAGAGTAGAGGCAGAAAATAGTAAAATAGGCAAATTGGAAAGGAAAAGGAAAACTAGAGAGAGAGAGAGAGAGAGAGATCTAATTTTATTTCACAATGATGTGAGTGCGTTGTAATGTGCTAGCATTATTGTTTGCTTTGGTAATTTCCAAGCCTTTGTCTTGGATTTGCCTTGGGATTCCAACCCAAAGACTTGGACTAAGTTTTGAACATCCAAACATGTGTTTTTACAGATTGTGAATTTTTTACATAATCTTGAGCGTGCTCCCCATCAGGTTTGCACTGGTTTCAATGACAAGTCAAAAAACTACCACATAATGTTAATCTCTCTCATAGTTTTCTAACCATATAATTTTTTTCACATTTTGAGTATGTTAAGGTTTTCATCTTTAATTTCTTTTGTTAGTGTATCCATTTTTTGTCAAAAATCAGTGTGTGGTATTTTTGACTTTTTTAAACCATTCATTGAAATTTCAAATAAATTACATTTTTAGAAACTAGACTCCATTCTACACGTATTAAAAAAAATTGGATTTTGATTAGCTTTCAAAAAAATTTAGGGGGGAGCACACTCAATTTTCTATTTTTCAGGATGAGTCCACTTTGAAAATTAGTAAAAATCAATTATTCATTAAAAAATTATCATAAAAATCACGGATAAACTACATGGTGTTAGCTAATTTCTCACAAAAGTGATTTTTAAAATACTAAAAAGAAGTTATTATTTTAGGGGGGCCACAACAGATGCTATGTTATGTTTTTTTGAAAAAAACAAGACCAATTTGTGTCCCCCCCCTTTTTGAACCCCTTAATCTCAACCATTTTTAAAAAAAATTAGTAGTTTAGAAACTAGATTCAAAGCACTACGACTATTTTTTTGTTGCATCTTCAAAATTTGAGTGTAACTATATTCAATTTCTCATCCAACATCAATCTTTCATAATTTTAGGAAAAAAAAGTGACCACTTAAGACCCCCTTTTGGTCCCCCATCTTTGTGCACTTACCCTCTACAAGATTCCAGAGTTCCAAATGATATTGATCCTAAACAATTCCAAGATCTTGTGAGTCACCTATCCTTCAATTACCAACATGACATGCTTCCTATAGATCCATCTCATAACAAAGCCCTTTACATTGAGGTTATCATTGCTAAACATAAAGTTAAGCATGTCCTTTTGGAAAAAGGATTTGTTGTTGGTTCTTTTCCCAACTGGATGCTTTTTCCTTGTTATCCCTACAAGATAGCGATAATTGATCAACAAGATTTCTAGGCCAGGGGCCGACAGTACAGGAGATAGACTCTATAATATCTCTTCTTCTTTAAGCTCTGTAGAACCAATGGGGTATTCCCTATTTAACATCCATGAGATATGCTTATGGACTGACTGGGATGTTGATACAAAGTAGATAAATCCTCCCTTATGTAGACCAAAACTATGAAATAAGTGCAAAGGGGCTAGTTTTGGGCCTATGCTCAGTTGTGAATCAGAGGATTTTGGTCCTAAAAACTACTTCTAAAATCCTAATGGTTGATATTTGAAGTTTAAATTTAGATTTTGTATTTGGATGCAAAACTAGGACCTTGGGTTGTAACCTCAATACAGGACCAGACTGGTGCCTATCTCAGGGTTCAGAGTCAATAGACATACTCATGTGAATGTACACATAAACTTGGATCAATGATTGGGTTTCAAGGGGATTGTTTAGTATCTGCCTTATAGATACTTCCCAAGACTAAGTGTTTAGTTATCTCTACATACAAGATCCTTACTGCAATATATTCTTCCCAACACTTTAACATAAAACATTTAATCTACCCCTTGAGTAGAAGTAAAAGACCAAGTATTCAACATAGCAAACCCATATTCTAGAATCTTAAACACCCCTTACCTGTTTAGATTCAGAAGAAGAACATATTCAATTTGGAGACAAACAACAGAACACATGCAATAAAGCATTACTCATTTAAATCAACATGAAACTAGTAAATTTATGCATAAAACATACAACATGAGATTCATAAACTCACAAAAACACCAAAAACAGAACCACCAACGAAGTTGTATCTTATCACAGCATCAAAACTTGTCCAGTTTTTAATGACCAGAAATGAGTAACACAGTCTGCTATATACAACAAGAAAGTGTACTCAACAATAGTTACATGGCATTCAAAAGTTTTCCAGATGCACTGCACCTTCTGAATGGTGCTCAAAACAATCAATGCAGGCAAGAGAAACAGAGGAAAGAGTGGTTAAGATCAGGATTTGCACCGCTGTTTGGAGATTTTCTCATCAAATTTAGTGGTTGGCTGGTCAATCAGATCCATACTTCTCTGCAAATCTGCCATTAATAGCAACCAACCCGCAGCAGGAAGTGTAGTGGTTCACGTGCACTGCAAGTTTTCTCCCACCTGAATGCCACTGTAGATACATGGAAAATCCTCCGTTTGAATAGAGCCGTCGATTTTCCTTCCTACCGAGATTCGCGGCTCCAAATCGAGCTGAAAACCGTTCGCCAGTAAAATCCTGCCACGTAGGCCCTTTATCTCCCTATCGTTGACTTTTCTGCCTTTGTATTTTACCTTTTTCACCCATTTTTGCCTTTGTATATGCAAAATGCATATACATGCAATAGCCCGTAGCACATCCAAATTCTTGTATATGCAAAATGCATATTCATTCAATCTGCCTTGGACACATGGCAGCATTTGGTTAGGCAGTTCACCTTATATACAAGTCAGACCCCAAACCTTTATGAAACAGATTGAAAACTTATTCAGGTTCGACTTGTATCTCCTTATGCGTCTTTCCACTTTGCATATTGCATACATACAATGCAAAATACATGCCACAGATTTCAATTTTTTTATGAAGCATTTTGAAATTGCTTTGAAATCTAGCTTGTATCTCTATTCTCTTGTATGTCGGCATATACAAATGCCATATACATGCAAGCCGTGGGCGCCGACTTTGAATTTGCTAAATTTGATCCTTGAATCGAGTCCGGCCAATGCATATTAGGAATGCATGCTCCTTTGTATGTGCGAACATACAATCACACTTGTATGTGCAATCAACGGGCCTCACTAATTGTGTCTTTTTCCCTTGCACATTTTCTTTGCATGCACCCAATGTACATTCTGTCTTGTATATCTTCCTTGTATGCTGCCAATGTATCTTTTGCTTGCATGTTTCCAATGTATGTAGCTGTTGTATGTCTAAACATACAAACCCGATGTACAAGCCAATTCGACATATAACTGCAGAATATCCCAGGATCTGCGATAGATTCCCCAATGCATATGCAAACCTGATATGCACTCAAAGATGCATATAACTCAATTTTATCACCATTTTCAAAGGCCGATGGAAATTCTGCAGGCTCGCTAAGGTATATTTGCATTTGTACATACAAACCCCTTTGTATATACAAAGATACATGCATTTAAAACTATTTTTTGCACTTTTCAACTGAGAAGGCCCAAAGACTTAGAATTTTTTGAGAAGGTGCCTGCATGTTTAAATGCCTGAAACCTGAATGCTTATGCAGGCACCACCATCGACTCTGGTTGGGCACGCATGCCTCTTGCAGGCATGGCAAGAACCATAGATCTCTAGGATGTAGACCAGTCCTTATCCATTGGGCAACAGAGTCAAACATTACACCAACCTGCATCACAAATTATATTTTCAAACATTATTTTGGTAGCCCTGGGCAGCCAAAAATGAAGAACCACAACCTTTTACTGTCAAATGCCTGATTCTGATATGAATAATCCCAAACCCAACTGAAAATATCAACATAATTTGCCCACATGCTGATCTTGTCAATTAGATACCTCATTACTTTAGAAAGCCTGCCACTGTCATTGTCACCTCTGTCACTCTACATGTCACAATCAAACACATAACCATACACACTGGAAAATCTTTCATCATTAGGTAACATATGTATGTTATATTCCTCAAACAGTATATCTTGTAGCACCTGGCACCCTTCACTATCATCGTGGCTGTTGCACATTACCAGGCACACATCCAGATGATCAAAAGACTGAAGATATTTAGGATATATGAGACCCTCGAGGTCATCTATGTCACTTATTGACATTGAAAATGAAACCTGATCCACATGGCCATCATTGCACACATTTGGCCCACTTGATGATGAACATTCGTTATCCACAGTTTGTAAATCAGTATCATCATCTTCAAACAAAGGGTTAATTCTGCACCAATGAAGGTCATAACTCACAACATCAAATGCATCTGTAGGCTCATCATAAAGGGGATTCACTTTCATTGCAAAGGCCTCTATTTCTTATTCATGACAATCCACCTCTTTTTTATCATTGACAAACCCATAGTCATAAGAAGAACAAACCTGATCCATGAACTGATCATGGATATCATCTCTATCATCTGATTGCCCCACATACAAAATTTTTGCTACCTCAATGCACTCTGAAGCTGAACTATCTATATCACTTTCAGCCCTCTAATGCTTCCTGATGAAACTGATATTGACTGTTGATCCATATGATCACAACTATGCATAACCGGATCATTTAAACATGAACACTCTTTGCTAAAGACTGACATATTAATATCACTTGAAAAATCACTATTATCAACTTCATTTGCTGGGAAAATTAGGGCATCCTCCTTTATGGCAGAGTAATCATCAACTTGGAATAATGCATAAATAGGGACAACATGGGTGTGAGTACTTTGACATTCATTTCCAACACTTAAATTATATCTTTCATCAACATTGGGGGCTGCAGGACAACAATTTTTTTTAGAGAAATAACCCTTTTGAATTCCATGCCTCCAATTGTTTTCAATGTCAACTGCAAACTGATGTGCCTGATGTAATGTGGTGGGCTCCTTATCTCTCAATCTATAACTCATTTTCTTATCAAATGCTCCCAAATAGACAATTAGGCACAATGCATCATTAGGCCTCATGCATTCTAGAATTCTATTCAGTGCCTTCATAAATCTGAGGTTAAAGGCAGGAATCAACTCATCTTTCTCTTCTATATGGATATACATAAAGTCACTGATGACTGCATATTCATATATTCTTTCACCATATTGTTCTAGAAATGCAGATTTAAATTCTTGCTAAGAGCTAACAGAGTAGGCTGGAAGATAGGAGAACCAGTCCCTTACATCTTCAACTAGATATTGAACAAATAATCTCATAACTACATCTTCATGGTCAATCTCAAAATCATCTATAAGATTTCTAAACTGTTGCAAATGTCTCTCAGCTGATTCATCCTTAGCACCACTGAATTTAGGCAAGTACTTTCTAATTTTAGATGGAAGAGCATTTGGATAACCACAAATGCCATTGAAAATGATGGGCTTGTATCTATCAATACTGAAACTTCTTCTATTACTGTGTTGGGATTGGTCACTATACATTATTGCATTTGACACCTCATAAGGGTGCATGGGCTGATAATACATCTTTAGGTGTGCTTTGCAACCCTCCTCTCAACTCAGATTTTTAATAAATGACCTTAGGCCTTTAAGATACAGACTGCTATTTCAAATTTCCTAAAGTCCTCTAAGTGAGTCTTTCAACAACATTACATACTTCACTTGAAAGTATAAACTATATGCTCGGCAAATACAAAGCATGGAAGCTCTCACCAATATTTCCCTTTTAACCAGTGCTACTTCACCAAATAGGGAACCCTTTAAAACTTATTAAAATACCTAGATATGTTGCAGCTGTTGATAGGTTCATTCAACAGAGTTGCCACCTCCTTAGCAGAGGAATCGGCTTCAAACAAGCTAAAGCTAAAAAATCATTTTCTTTCTTTTTTGGGTTTTCCCACAGTAGAGCCACATATATAATTTCTTTAAAATTGCTGCAACAAGGTATTTTTACTTCAACTCCCCAGTAGAGTCGCCATTTCTGTTGGTGACTTGGATGGGCAAAACTTCACTAGATATTGCAAGATAACACTTTCATATTATCCCCAGCGGAGTCGCCAAATCTGTTGGTGAATCAGATGGGCAAAACTTCACCAGAGATTGCAAGATAACACTTTCATATTATCCCCAGTAGAGTCACCAAATCTATTGGTTCTTTTCCCAACTGGACACTTTTTCCCAGTTATCCCTACAAGGTAGCCATAATTGATCAACAAGATTTCTGGGCCAGGGGCCAATAGTACAGGAGATAGACTCTATAATATCTCCTCTTCTTCTTTAGGCTCTAGAGAACCAAGGGGGGTATTCCCTATTCAACATCCATGAGATATGCTTATGGACTGACTGGGATGTTGATACAAAGCAGATAAATCCTCCTTTATGTAGACCAAAACTGTGAAATAAGTGCAAAGGGGCTAGCTTTGGGCCTATGCTCAGTTGTGAATCAGAGGATTTTGGTCCTACAAACTACTCTAAAATCCTAATGGTTGATATTTGAAGTTTGAATTTGGATTTTGTATTTGGATGCAAAACTAGGACCTTGGGCTATAACCTCAATACGGGACCAAACTGGTGCCTATCTCAAGGTTCAGAGTCAATAGACATACTCATGTGAATGTACACATAAACTTGGATCAATGACTGGGTTTCAAGGGATTGTTTAGTATCTGCCTTACAGATACTTCCCAAGACTAAGTGTTCAGTTATCTCTACTTACAAGATCCTCACTGCAATATATTCTTCCCAACACTTTAACCTAAAACATTTAATCTACCCCTTGAGCAGAAGTGAAAGACCTAGTATTCAACATCGCAAACCAATATTCTAGAATCTTAAACACCCCTTAGCTGTTTAGATTTAGAAGAACATATTCAATTTGGAGACAAACAACAGAACACATGCAATGAAGCATTACTCATTTAAATCAACATGAAACTAGTAAATTTATGCATAAAACATACAACATGAGATTCATAAACTCACAAAAACACCCAAAATAGAGCCACCAATGAAGTTGTATCTTATCACATCACCAAAACTTGTCCAGTTTTGAACGACCAGAAATGAGTAACATAGTCTACTATATACAACAAGAAAGTGTACTCAGCAATAATTACATGGCATTCAAAAGTTTGCCAGATGCACTGCACCTTCTGAATGGCACTCAAAACAATCAATGCAGGTAAGAGAAACAGAGGAAAGAGTGGTTAAGATCAGGATCTGCACCGCCGTTTGGAGATTTTCTCATCAAATTTGGTGGTTGGTTGGTTAATCAGATCCATACTTCTTTGCAAATTTGCCATTAATAGCAACCAACATGTAGCAGGAAGTGTAGCGATTCGCATGCATTGCAAGTTTTCTCCCACTTGAATGCCACTGTAGATACATGGAAAATCCTCTGTTTGAATAGAGCCGTCGATTTTCCTTCCTTCCCACCGAGATTCGCAGCTCCAAATCAAGTTGAAAATTGTTCGCCAGTAAAATCCTGCCACGTAGGCCCTTTATCTCCCTATCACTGACTTTTCCGCCTTTGTATTTTACCTTTTTCACCCATTTTTGCCTTTGTATATGCAAAATGCATATACATGCAACCGCTCGTAGCACATCCAAATTCTTGTATATGCAAAATGCATATTCATTCAATCTACCTTGGACACATGGCAGCATCTGGTTGGGTATTCGTCGCTGAGAAAATGCCTCTCATCGGCCATCGGGAAGGCTCAGGAAGTATCCACCGATGCGTAAGGTCTCAGCGATATGCCAATGTATCTCCTCTGCTCTTCGCCTTTTGTATATGCAAAAGCATATACAATCACCTTTATAGACAAGTCAGACCCCAAACCTTTATGAAATAGATTGAAAACTTATTCAGGTCCGGCTTGTATCTCCTTATGCGTCTTTCCACTTTGCATATTGCATACATACAATGCAATATACATGCCACGGATTTCAAAAATTTTATGAAGCGTTTTGAAATCACTTTGAAATCTAGCTTGTATCTCTATTCTCTTGTATGTTGGCATATACAAATGCCATATACATGCAAGCCACAGACGTCAACTTTGAATTTGCTAAATTTGATCTTTGAATCGGGTCCGGCCAATGCATATTAGGAATGCATGTTCCTTTGTATGTGAGAACATACAATCGCACTTGTATGTGCAATCAACGGGCCCCACCAATTGTGTCTTTTTCCGTTGCACATTTTCTTTGCATACACTCGATGTACATTTTGTCTTGTATATCTTCCTTGTATGCCGCCAATGTATCTTTTGCTTGCATGTTTCCAATGTATGTAGCCGTTGTATGTCTAAACATACAAACCCGATATACAATCCAATTCGACATACAATTGTAGAATATCCCAAGATTTGCGATAGATTCCCCAATGCATATGCAAACCTGATATGCACTCAAAGATGCATATAACTCAATTTTATCACCATTTTCAAAGGCCGATGGAAATTCTATAGGCTCGCCAAGGTATATTTGCATTTGTACATACAAACCCCTTTGTATATAGAAAGATACATGCATTTAAAACTATTTTTTGCACTTTTCAACTGAGAAGACCCAAAGACTTAGAATTTTTTGGATTTTTTGGGAAGGTGCCTACATGTTTAAATGCTTGAAACCTGAATGCTTATGCAGGCACCACCACCTTGAGGTTAATAAAACAATTGGGATATTCAATAGTTGACTTGGAGCCGTGTGTTTTTACTATCAGAGAGTATGATGATGTTGAGAGAGAATATTATGGAACCATATGTCTTCCCATACAAGTGGGACCTATTCTACATCAAACCACATGTCATGTCCTTGATCTTGACCTTCCATATAACATCCTACTTGGTCACCCTTGGATCCATGCTATGCAAGCTATCCCCTCCACATATCAATAATGTTTGAAGTTCCCCTACAATGGTGTCAAAGTCACTATTCAAGTTGATCCCCAACCATTTGCATATTGTTGGGCCATGGAAGTTATTTGTCAAAAATCTAATTTTTGTCCTACCAATGATATTTCTACTCAAGATAAGGACACATCATCTTCATCATACATCCATTCATATGACCTTCCTTCCACCTCATCATCCTCTCAAGATTCCAAAGTTACAAAGGTCAAGATCATTGACAAAAGTTGTGGAGAATATCAGCTACATAATTCCTTTCATTTTGTACAACTACCTTTATCTCCACCATATTTTGGATTAGGATATATACCTCTTAGTTTGGAAACCAAAGATCTGTTACAAGTATGTGCCTAACCGGTGTTGTCATTGATGCCAACATATCAATATTGTCATTGGTGTCAATTGTGCTCTTGTTTTGATGCTTGTTTGTAATAAGTTAGATGTTTTATATTTGCCTATATAAGTGTTGGAGATCATGGTATTGAGGATATTGAGAAAATTTGCTCCTCCGGTGGAAACAATGTGTTGCAAAGTATCTTTGTCTACAGAAGAACAATCCAACAGATTGCTCTGCATTCCTTGTACAATGAATATCTTTATCTGCGGATTGGAAGTTACTTAGATACATGTTTGAAGAAGCTATGCTCCAATTTTGAGCCTCTGGTATGAAGATCTGAGCTAGTTATGTTCACTAGAGTGAAAAATGCTTTTTCTGTATGTTTGGTGGTGATAGGGAGAATGTATTATGCTCCACATTCCTCCACAGTTAAGTATTTCAGCTTGCGTTTATGGAATCAAGTTAGTAATGATGATAAGTGCATTCAACTCCTATGGTTCGTGATTTGGTGGTCCACAAGCAATCTTTTCTTTATGACACTGGCTGACAATGTTGTTTAAGTGGTCCAATTTGAAAAATCCTTTTGACAAATTGGTTAGAGGTTGTGTGGATGTTCTTGGTGATTACAATGTGCTTGTGGATGTCTCCTATTCATGTCCCTACCTTTGATTTGTTCTACAAAGAGAAATTCAGATCGTGGATGAAGACTGTGCTTAGAAGACTTAGTGAGAACACCAGTCTTGGCCAACTTGGTCGCTTTCACTGATTGTAGAGATACTTTGAAGCTTGTAGTAGCATGTTGTAGCATGGAAGATTATATTTGAGTCCCAACTAAGGTGTACTGTGATCCACATACATCTTTACATCTTTCCCTTAGCAAATTTTGTATTAGGTCTAGACCTATATTTCTATGTATGATTGTAATGTTGACCTTGGAAACTACTCCAATGGTTGATGAATGTAATACCGACCTTGATGTTCATTCCAAGGATGATGAGTTGTATAAAAACATGTAATGAAGTTGAGAAAAAGGTATCCTTGTGCAAAAATGTGAAGATAAGTGAGAAGTGTAAGAAGAGTAGAGCAGAGAAGTATTGAGCTTCAATGGAACTGAATTCAGGCATGAAGTAGATGCTATTTGTTGTCCTCAAAATTAGTTGTGCTCATTTTGTAGGATGACCACTATGAAACTTGTCCATTTCATAGCCTACACTCTAAGTTCACAAATTGAGACAAGTCAATCTCATCCTCGCGCATAGTCCTCTCACTCCTGAGAATCCATTCGAGTATCTTCTCGTTTTAATTTCTTGAAATTTGTGCAAGATATTAAAATAGTTTTCACAATTTTAAGGGAGTTAGAATTTTTTGTTTATATGCAAGGGCCAAAAAAATCACCGCCCAAGCATGTTACTTTTTGTCCTAAGTGTAGAGGTGGCGATTTTTGCCGCCCATACATATTTTTGTTGCCTTTTATGATCAAGTGGCAAAATTTGCCGATGTTACATGTTCCTTTGGAAATCCTTTTAATTGCACGGGAGGCAAAAATTGTCGCCCGTGCATTTTATCTTACTTATGTGCTCGAGTGGTAAAATTACCATCAGAGCATCTCTCACGCAACTCAAGTTTAGTTTAATAGTGCAATAAATGCATTTCATGTGGGGATTTTAAAAGGCATTTATATGTTTTGATATTTCTTTATTTTCATATCATCTTTTGTCATTTGTGTTTAATCCTTCTTTGGCACGATTGAAACCTTCATGGAAGTCATTGGATGATTTCAGCACGCAAGTTTTGAATCAAAGTTGTTTTTCCTAAGTTTGAACTAGGTTTTTATTTTCCAATGGGTAAGCTCCTACTGTGTTTTCTTTTCCATTAATTTCTCCATTTAAATTATTTTTCCCTTAGTTATACGTTTTGGTTTGTGTTTGTTCTTGTTGCTTAAGATTGTAAAATCATTTTTATATTTTACATTTTCTTCTTTTTATGACTAGGGTTTTGTTGTTTAGTCTTAGTTTGAAATTTGTGAAATAGGAGAGGTTTTATCCACCCTTGCTTTTGTTTTTAATGTTTGCAATATCTAATGTAAGGGCAGCAATTTTCATCGCTCCAACATATAACCTTGTATATTCTTCATCCCTTGTAAAAGTGGTAAAAATTCCCGCTTGTACACTTGCCAAAGTTGTCTTCTACATGCAAAAGTGGTAAAAATTGCCGCTTATAGATTGCCTTGCAAAAGTTCTATCTTACATGTAGGAGCGGCAATATTTGTTGCCCTGACATTAGCATTTTCCCCTAACGTGCAAGGGCAGTGAATTTTGTCACCCGTGCATTACTCTCTTGAATTTTTCTAGCTCTAGAGAACTTTCTGAATTGCTATCTTGAGCCTGCTTTCCTCCTTTTTTCAACCTGCTTTCTCTTTAGCCCTTTCAAGTTCATTCCTTTGGTCATGATCAACAACATGTAGTTTCCCAAAATTACCAGTATTTCCCCTAACTGTAAGATCGTGACTTTTTGTTACATTTTCTCCTGCAAGTTGCCGAGGTCATCATGTCATCCAAAGGGTTCTATCTTTCAAATGATTGACCCATCTCCTAAGAAGGCCAAAGTAATGAAGCACAAGATAGCAGGGGTTTGATAATAGGAGCATGCACATAACAGTAAAGAAGGATGTTGAAATCCATTACTCATGGAGACACGTGATTCAATTCATAGTCATGATAATAAGAATGATGTGTTGGAGCCACTATAGTCAAGGATGAGTAGTTCTAATAATATGAGCAGGATGGAGTGGACATTTGAAGGTGCAATCATGTATGGACAATGCAATAGACATTGGAGAGCAAATAGCAGTGACAATGGAAGTGGCACACAAAGATGTTGAGTCATCAAACTTGGCAAGTTACTCTTGAATTAGGTTCATGGACAGATCATCATGAAGATGTGTACAGATTACAGGGAATGGGATTTGATGAAAGCCATCATGCCTTAGAATATTTTTGTAGTTTCATATGTACTTTTCATTTTAGTTTTAGACACTTTACTCATATGTAATTACATATAAAAAACATAGGAAGTCCCAAGTCAATAAGGACTCCTATTTTTGAATAAGTCAAAGTAGTTAGACTTTTTCCTAGATTAGCTCAAGGCTTCTCCCTATAAATAAAGAGGGCATCTATTGTAATTTTTATCTTTAATCTTATGCAACAAAGTGCTGCCCAAATTGATACTCAACTTTGAGACTTTGTGTTCAACTTGTATGATCAATTCCAATCAATAAAAAAGGCAAATTTTGATATCAAACTTTGTGTTGAATCGAATTTGAATGAGTGAGGATGTACATATGGCATTTTTCTTGATTTCTCTTGTTGATTGATTGGAGAAAGTGGTGTTTGGTTATTACAATTAGAGAACATTCAAGATAAATTATATAAAATTTGTGTTATATTATTTGCTTGAATCTATGTGTGTTGAAAGCGTTTCTTGGTGGAGGATTATAAAGACTTTGAGCTTGTAGTTGTTCACTTTGTACATGAATCATTTTGAGAATTTGTAGACTTTGTGCTATGATTTTGAATCACATTTGCGTGGATTTGTGGTATTGTTAGTTGACAGACTTTGTGCTCCAACTGGTGATACGATTACTCATAAAATCTTTTTAGGGATAATTTGAAGACTTTGTGCTTGAGATTATTCACTTGGTTCATGAATCTATTTTTGAAGTGAGTTGAAAGACTTTGTGCTTCAACTCATAAAATATTGGTGACTACTATTTAGGTTAATATTAGAAGTGTAGAAGCATTATTGAATATTACCATGAAACATTGTAAACATCTTTTCTGAAAGAAGAGAAAGGGATGAATGTAACACACCCCCTACATGGTTAGAGCTAGTTTAAATATTGTTAGCTTAGTAATTTTGTTTCAAAAAATAGTAAGAAGGGAACCTCCCTCTGCTAAGAGGAGAGATTTATCTCATAACAATGTGGTTGATATAACCATTTTTCCGTCAGTGAGTTGATGACAAAATATTCACTCAATAGTTTTTGGTGACTCTACTGGGGAACGAACGTGCAACCAAGAGCCTCCTACCTTTGGTTGAAGCATTCCGGTCTCATCTTTTGTAATATATTTTTGTTATATATTATCTAAAGTTTTATCAAGGAGTATGACTGCCCCAGGTCCATGGGGAAATGCATTTGGTCCTTAGAAATATGCTCAACCTCTACATGAATTACCTCTAGGTTCACGTAAGAACTTTCCTAAGTTCTATGGGGACAGCAAGCAACATCTGGATTGTTGGCAAGAGACACTGTGTGGATTCATGAGTGTTGTCATTGATGGCAAAAAAGTCCATCCCACACATCTGCAGGACATGGTGTGTCTCTACCGGAAGTTAGATTGAAGAAGTGTTGTGGTCCGGTAAGTAAGAACAGAGCATGCAGCAGGGTCTGATAGTCAGGTATGGATCTCTAAGAGGAAGTATCTCAGTAAAGTACAGATTCAAGTAAGTCAAGAGGAGTACCTTGACTGATAGATTCCAAGGATTGAGCCTCCAGTGAAGAAAGAGTGAAGAGATATGAGCACCGAAGCATTGGGTCCTTGTTTGGCAGAGTAGACAGAGGAAGAACTGACCAACAGAGCATCAGACTTTAATCCAGATGAGATATTGATGATGATTAAGTCTCTTGAGGTATCATTCATGATTGGCTAACATGATTGATGAATTCTATAAGCATCTCCTTGATACACATCACTTGGTAAGCAAGGATTCAACCGACATATTAGAGTTTGGGAATATTCTAAGTTTTTCGGATGCTGACTAGGAAGTGGATGAAATCCTTAGTGCGGATATATATACCAGATGGATTTGGATGTGAAGAAGTGTGTGGTGTATTGTGAAGTGCGAAGAAAAGAAGGAAGCAATAAAACTAGTTTGGAATGTGACTGAACATCAGCACCTAAGAAGAGAAAGAATGAAGTGCAGCAGATCAGTATATTGGGTTTAACCGGAACTAAACTTCAGCATGTGTGGATGCTTCTCATCAGTTCAAGTATCTTGTTACCTTCTTTATTTCTTGTAGACAGTGAGTCTCTTATAGGCAGTGAGCCTTTTGTGAGTAGTGTGCTAGGACAGTGAGCCCTAATTGGCAAGTGCCATTTTGTATCATCTTATTCTCTTAACAAAGAATACAATCTTGGGTTAGTCACCCTGTGGTTTTTCACTTAATAGGGTTTTCCACGTCAAAATCATTGTGTCATGTGTGATGATGTTGTTTATATTTCATGGTAGTGATTTCTAATATGATTTGATGTTGCATTAATTGTTAAAGATCAGGAAGTAGAAATAATTAAGATAACTGATTCACCCCCCATCTCAGTTATCAAGAATTGGTATCAGAGCCAAGTTCCTCTAAACAAAGCCTAACAGCTTGAGGAAGATCTGGGAATCTCAATGGATATGTATGGTATGAGGGAATAACTTCAGTTTGCCCTAGATGATCTTGAGCAATCTCATTCTAAAGTCAACAACTTGAAGAAAAGACTCAAACAGGCTGATGAATTCATAAATGAGCTAAAAGAGAAACTGAGTATCTCTATGAAAAAGAGAAAAGAACTACTTCAACAATTGGCAAGTCAAGGTGAAGCCAATGATACAAATGAAGATCTGAAGGAGAAAATGAAGTTATGTGAAAAGTTATCAAAAGAGGTCATTATGGCAAGACATGAAATGGAATCAGGAGTTATGAAATTCACCCAAGAAATTGAAGAGAAAAGAAAAACTGAAGATGATCTAAGACAATCTCTCAAGGAGAAATCATAAGACTGCCACAAAATGGATAGAATAATCAAGCATCTAGAATCTGATCTTGAAGAAGCTAGAGACAATGAAGAACAACTTGAGAATCAAATTGACACTCTTAAAAGGGATATTCAAACAACAAATGAATACAAAGAGAAATGCAAGATAAGCTCTGCTCAACTTGAAGTTCTTCTTCAAAGCCAAAAGAGGGTAGATGACAAGCAAGGCTTGGGGTATGAAAAAGGTGAAAGCTACGGATCTGGTTAGAAGAACTCCAGATTAGAAAATCTATGAAATAGGCCTAGAAGACCTCTGGTAAGGCAACCAAATGCTCAAAGATATCCATCTTTCAATGGATACTGCCACAACTACAATAACTTTGGTCATAAAGCAAATTAGTGCAGAAGAAGAATGAATTAGACTAATTCATCCTTCTCTGGACAGTGCTTCAATTGCAAAAGGTATGGTCACAAATCTCATGAGTCTAGAAACATGCAAATGAACAATTCATTCAATGGTAGATGCTTTGCATGCAATAGAATGAGACATTTGGCTAATCAATGTAGATCAAGAGGATATCAGTCAAATATGCAAAGAAATGTTGTTTGCTACAATTGCAATAGATCCGGTCATATTGCCAAATTCTGTAGAAGTAAGAATCAAGACAAAAGGGGTCCGAAACAGCATAATCATAACCAAGACAGAGGAAAAGGAAAAGTGAAAGCGGACAAAATTCAAAGGGAGATGAATAAGATTTGGGTGAAGAGAAGCACAGAGAATGTTGGGGATGGATTTGCACCAGAATCTGGTGCTGATTATCCTTCCAAAAATTGAATAGATGAGCTCTAGCTGATGGGGAGTCACTAAGAAAAACAAATTCCCCCAGCCAGTCAATTGGTGCCTAAAATTGGCACATGGGAAGTTGCAGATTAAAGGATTCTCAGAGAAACATCTAAAGTAGGTTTGGTAAAGATATGAAAGATCCGTAAGAAGGTTTGAAGAGTTTAATCATCCAAGATAGATCTGGTTTGACTGTCATCTGGTAAAAGCAGGTTTCTCTCAGTTAGATCCGGCTTGATTCAAAATTGAGGTATCTTGATCTGCAGATAGATCAAATGTTTGGGGAAAGGAAGATAGATTGTCTTCAATCACCAAGAATAACTCTAAGTATATATTAGTGATCCGAAAAAGATCTTTCTTAGAACAAGGAGAACAAGGCAACCAGAATAACTCAAGTTGCACATTTATTGCAATATGAAATTAAGGTTTGCTCAAAGATAAAAGGGTTCATTTGCTCATCATTTGTACATTTGCACTCAAGAAGAAGAGAAAAAGAGCTCGGCAAATAAGTTCACTTCATCTCTCTCAAGGATTAACCGTAGAATTCAAGTCAATTGGTGATCTTTTCAGCTCATTATGTGAACCCTAAAGGCATAAAAGGTATTTTTCGTTCTTGAAATCTATCTCTAAATCTTTTGTAAGATGGCTACTCTGAATGTTGTGAAGATTACTAATAGGCCGCACCCTAAATTTAAGAAACATCCCTACAAATCTTTAGAAGTGGATCCCTTAGGTGTATTTTCTAGCATTCCGCATGGGGTTTTGCATGTTGAAGATGTTAGGGCATATATTCATGCAAACATTGAGGAATTCAGAGATTCCAAACTAATGGATATTTACCACAAGGAATTGATAGATGACTCATTTGATCTCAAACCCCAATACAAGGTCATCAGGGATAAACATTTTAGTCAGTGCATCCATTTCCCCTATTTTGTTGAAGATGAATGGGTCCAGTATGTTTTGAGCAGAATGCATGACAACTTCATGTGGTTGAATAGGCTGTTTAAGATCACTAAGGATGCCATTAGGGTAGTAATTGGATTACACTCCACCGGTGGGATGCCTACTCTCAAATCTGTCAAAAACCAAATTGTAAGTGAGGCTACCAGATCAAAATTTGATAAAAGAGCAATGACAATTGAGGATATCACAGACCCGGATATCAAGTTTGCATCAATGATAATTAGCTATAAGATATATCACTCTAGTAGGGAGAATTTAGTATTTGGAACTGCTGTATATACTACTTATGAAATGTTAAGAAAGAATGTTGACTATGATCTCTGTGAGCTCCTTTTGAACCAACTTTTGGAAAACCTGCAGAAGATAAAGAAGGACAAGAAGAATTCCTTCAAATACGGTGGCTTGATACTCTATTTGTTCTTCTATTATATGAATGAGCTACCCAGATCTAGTGGCTGGATATGGCAAAATGACAGACCAGTTGCCATACAAATCAGGGATTATTTGCATGGACTTGGTGATGCCAAGGCATAAAACACAACACTCTAGGGCTACTTCAAGAAATTTCAGAATATGATGCAAGCTAGAGAGAGAATCCCCCAATCTCTAGTTGAAAAGTATAAGGATACAGTTTGCGTTATGGTAGAAACTGATCAGTGCCTAATGGAGGCAGTGGAGCCAAGGGTAGTCTGGATCATGCCAATGGGGTATGAAGTAGATGAGAAAATAGTAGAGCTACATGTTCAACACATGCTCAGTCAACCCAAGGATCCTAAGGCAGAAAGGTTTGGAGCCTTTGAAGAGCTAAGTGTGAAGATTCATGTGGAGCTAAGGCAACTGGAGATGAAGAGAAAAGTGAGAAAAGAAGTAGAGAATGTTGCCAAAAGGTATGGCATCTCAAAAGAGGCACTTGATGCAAACAGAGAAAAGATGGAAAGGGCAGAAAAAGAAAAGGAAGAGGCAGAAAAGAAAGTGCTTCGGTAGAAGCCCCCTCACGGACCAGATCCTCTAAGAGCTCTCCATCTGCCACTGCTAAGAGCTCAAAGGCATCAAACCAAAAGCAAAACCATCTGGTAAAGGAGAAAAGAGAACAAAGACAAAGGAAACTAGGTCTTACATCAGTTAGAAGGATGAAGAAGAGACAGAATCTAATGAAGAGATCAAGAAGTTGAAGAAGAAGAAGAAGAAGAAAGTATCTAGTGAAGACAAGGAGGTAGAGGCAGAAGAGTTTGTTGAAAGGCCCACTCTATCCTTAGATGATGTAGTTAAAGCAGTTATTGTGGATGGGAACTTGCAACCAATAACATAATTCTATGATGCGTATAATGATGCAAATAAAAGGATCTTGGAGGAAGCCACAGTTAAGTACTTGAACATATACAGTAAAGCGTTTATTGAAATAATTTCTCTAATTCCCAAAATTTTAGAGAAGGAACTTGAATTGAGAAAAGAAAATGCCAAGGCTAAGGACTTAGAGATTAGAGAACATATAGCTAGTCAGCTCTATCCTTCAATTCTCTGAAACAAATGGATATGATCTTCAAAGATTGTAAGGATGAGTTCTAGAGTAAGGCTAGAATGAATCAGCTCATGCTTGGAGAAACTAATAAAGTGGCAAAAGAAATAGAAGAAATCCTCTGGAATGCCTATAAAAGATTCAATATTCCTGTTATAGAGGATTTAGGTGATGAACCCTCAGGAATCAATGACAAAGAAGAATCTACTGAGACTGTAGCAGAAGAGGTAAAGGAGATAGGTGAAGAGAAAGATAAGGACTTAGATTCCTCTACTCTGGAAGAGGAAGTCCATGAAGAAGTAAACATCTCTCCTCTGGTTTCCCCTGCAGACTCCAGATCTAAAGGAGAAGAAAGATTAAAGGAGAAACTAGTCAAGGAAAAGAAGTACAAGAAAAAGAAAAAGGTTAAACAGAGAAAACCTCAGATGATAGTGCTAAGGTTGCAGAAGGGGAGAAAACCCTGTCACTAGCAAGAGACACAGCAGAAGTAGTCAAAGAATTCTTAACCAAGGAGATGATGGAATTTGATGAACCGGAACTTCTTCAAGGACCATTCAATTTTGACTCCCTCTCCCCTGTTCAAACCATGAAGCTAGCATCCTTTACTTCAGCAAAGGCAAAAGAAAAACTTCTGAAGTCTCACATGGAAGACTGCAAGCTCATAGAAACTGCATCCGGTGTATTGGAGAAGATCATGCCATCCTTCCAAAAGGATCCTTTGGCCTCCACATCTGGTAATCTAAAGTCTCTTGTAAATTTGGTTCATTCACATTTTGATTCCTTAGAAAAGTCAGTTGAAGAAAAGGTCTAGAAGGAGTTTTTGGAAAAGAGATTCTCTGAAGTATAGGGTATGATAAAAAATGATAGGAGAGTTATGGATATTGGAATAAAGAGCTTAGAAAATGCTTTTAAAGATGGCAGAGATATGTATAAATTTTGTCTATCCTGGCCTATAGTGACCAAAGATATTGAGAAGAAGGTAAAAGAGCAAGAGGATAAACTACTAAGTTTGTCTCAAAGTTTTGATCCTCTCTCCTCTTCCATAGTAAATCAAGAGTGTCAGACTATTGCAGTCACAAATACAATAAAGAAACTTGAGAAGGAAAGGAAGAACATAATAAGTTGGATGGGTGAACTTAGAGGGATCATTATCCCTAAGTTAGAGGCCATGCATGAAGCCCTAACTGATGCTTAGGCCACAGCCCGGACCAAAGATCTGACAAATCTCAAGAAGGGAGAAGCTTTTACATTCCTATTGAGTGGTCACATCTCAATTTTGGACAGGATGAAGCAGAGTTGGGCGACAAAAGTTGTACAGTTGAAGAATACTTTTGCACACATACTTAAGTATATGTAAGTACAACTTGTATATATACTTATGAGGATATGTATAGATTGTCTTTCTTGAAAATTTTGGTGTACGGACCCTACCCTTTGTCATTGATGTCAAAGGGGGAGTGAGGAGCAGTGAAAAATGTGGCATCCAACTAAGGGGGAGCTCCGGTAAAGTGTACATTAGAATGGAGCATCAGCCAAGGGGGAGTGTAGTATGACAGTCATTTTTCACTAAGTGTTGCCATCAATGCCAAAGGGGGAGATTGTTGGCTAGAGACACTATGTGGATTCATGAGAGTTGTCATTGATGGCAACAAAGTCCATCCCACACATCCGTAGGACATGGTGTGTCTCTATCGAAAGTCAGATTGAAGAAGTGTTGTGGTCCGGTAAGCAAGAATAGATCATGCAGCAGGGTCTGACAATCAGTTCTAGATCTCTTAGAGGAAGTATCTTAGTAAAGTCCAGATTCGAGTAAGTCAAGAGGAGTACCTTGACTAATAGATTCCAAGGATTGAGCCTCTAGTGAAGAAAGAGTGTAGAGATATGAGCACCTAAGCATTGGGTCCCTATTTGGTAGAGTAGACAGAGGAAGAACTGACTGGCAGAGCATCATGCTTTAATTCGGATGAGATATTGATGATGATTAAGTCTCTTGAGGTATCATTCATGATTGGCCAACATGATTGATGACTTCTATAAGCATCTCCTTGATACGCATCACTTGGTAAGCAAGGATTCAGCTAACAAATTAGAGTTTGGGAATATTCTAAGTTTTCTGGATGCCAACTAGGAAGTGGATGAAATCCTTGGTGCAGATATATATACTAGATGGATTTGGATGCAAAGAAATGTGTGGTGTATTGTGAAGTGCGAAGAAAAGAAGGAAGCAGTGTGGAAGCAATAAAATTGGTCCAGAATATGACTGAATAGAAGCACCTAAGAAGAGAAAGAATGAAGTGCAGCAGATCAGTATATTGGGCTTAACTGGAACTAAACTTCAGTATGTGTGGATGCTTCTCATTAGTTCAAGTATCTTGTTACCTTCTTTATTTCTTGTAGACAGTGAGTCTCTTGTAGGCAGTGAGCCTCTTGTGAGCAGTGTGCTTAGGCATTGAGCCCTAATTGGCAAGTGCCATTTTGTATCATCTTATTCTTTTAACAGAGAATACAATCTTGGGTTAGTCACCCCATGGTTTTTCCCTTAACAGGGTTTTCCACGTCAAAATCATTGTGTCATGTGTGATGATGTTGTTTCTATTTCATGGTAGTGCTTGCTAATATGATTTGATGCTGTATTAATTGTTAAAGATCAGGAAGTAGAAATAATTAAGATAACTGATTCACCCCCCCTCTCAGTTATCAACATGGATGAGCACATTGCAACATTCTACATTGCATGTAGTGTTCTCAGAGTTGAATATGAAGATGTTTCTATGAGACTGTTTGTAGAAACACTCCAAGGTGTTGCAGGTGATTGGTTCTTTCACCTTGCAGCTGGAATTGTCACTAGATGGAATACATTTCAAACTCAGTTTGAAGCCTAATTCAAGCCAGCAGAAGATGCTTATGCCTTGTTGGGTGAACTTGCTCAAATGAAAAAACAACCACATGAGATCATGCATGAGTTCGTGGAAAAGTTCAATAACCTAAAGAATAGGATCCCAATTGTTGCTCAACCCACAGCTGAGAACCTAAAATACTTCTTTATCAATTCACAATTGCTGGAAGTAAGTTTTCTTTTATGAAGAGCAACACCAGCTAATCTTGCAATTGCTCAAAGTTTGGCAGTTGAAGTGAAGGATGATTTGATCTTGGCGGGAAAGTTAAAGAAGGATTATATTAGGCCTAATGAACAACCCCATTTGGCTTTGCCTTCTATCAGTACCACAGATCCTATGGTGTAAAAGTTGGCTGATGAGCTGTTAGCTCTGAAAAATAGATGTCACAGAGTTTTTCCATTCCCCTCTACAAGGACATTTAAAGGAAGACATTCCCAAATGCTCTGAATTACCAAGGCAATGCTTCAATGGATTAGAATCAAAATAGGTTTCCTCCACAATGAGGAATACTTGCTTTAGAGGCACCACCTATGAATGCAACAATCTTCTATTATGAATCAGAGCAAGATAATCTTCTTCAATCAGAATATGATCAAGGAGAAGATGATGCTAATCTTTCACGGAAGGTGAAGAGCAGTTAGCTGGCAACTCTACTATCAGGTTCCTAAATTTGAAATATGAGATGGGACAAGAAGAAGTTACTTTTGGTGAATCCTATGTTGTTCTCACACGGTCACAAAATCAATCAAATCATAAAGATGTGGCTAGTGACAAAGAAGTAAGTTCATTAGGTATTCTTACTTCATCCTCTATTCATAAGGCTAGTACCCCTAATGTAAAATCTCAAGATGAGATTTTTCCATCTTCTGTAGCAAGTCCATATCAGCTTGTTGATATCGTAGATCATGTTGAGGAGACACATTTTCAAATGTCTGAGGCAAGAATACCTGTTAAGGGTATTATGGGGGAGGTTCATCCTAAAAGGGAGGCCAAGTACATAGTGATAAAATCTAAGGATCCAAAGGCTCAGATTCTCTTTGAGTTTTTTGATATGGGTACTTACTTCTTGATATCTAATGAAGATCCTAAGTTAATGGATAATGCTTCAAATGAGAGTCTAGAAATAGATGAATCTTCCTCTTCAAGTGAAGGGATTTTGCAACTAAAAGGAAATAGCATTTCCAAAGGATTGGTTTCTCCAAATAAACTTTTTGATGAGCATGATTGCTTTGTTAAATGGTGACGACAGTTGGAACCGAGTTCATCAGCAAGAGTGGGACAATCCAATCTGGATGCAAAAGAAGATCCTAGAATGGAAAACACTAGGAAATGCTACTCTTTCAATAGTAAAAAAAGATGTGGAACATCTTTTCTGCTGCCTCACAGTAGACATCATCTGAAACATATCAATCCCTAAAGTGACAGATAAGTTCATGTATTTTTGTATAGTTTTTGTGTTTTTCTTTTTCGTTTTTAGTCTTTTTGTGTCTTTTTGTCTTGTTCGTCTCACTCTATGGCCCAATGGCATGGATGAAGGCACTTAGAGACTGGATTCTTCTCCCTTTGATCATTTTAAAGAATGATCAAATGAAGTTCCCCAATTAGAGCCAGCTGTTGTCCTCAAAATTAGTTGTTCTCATTTTGTTGGACAACCCCTACGAAACTTGTCCGTTTTGTAGTCTACACTCTAAGTTTGCAAATTGAGACAAGTCAATCTCATCCTTGTGCGTAGTCCTCTCGCTCCTGAGAATCCATTCGAGTATCTTCTCATTTTGATTTCTTAAAATTTGCGCAAGATATTAAACTAGTTTTCACAATTTTAAGGGAGTTAGAATTTTTTGTTTATATGCAAGGGCAGCAAAAATCGCCGCCCAAGCATGTTACATTTTGTCCTAAGTGTAGGGGCAGCGATTTTCACCACCCATACATATTTTTGTTGCTTGTTATGATCAAGCGGCAAAATTTTCTGATGTTACATGTTCTTTTGGAAATCCTTTCAAGTGTAGGGGCGGCAAAAATTGCCGCCCATGCATGTTGTCTTACATATGTGCTCGAGCGGTAAAAATTACAGTCAGAGCATCTCTCATGCAACTCAAGTTTACTTTATTGCAATAAATGCATTTCATGTGGGGATTTTAAAAGGCATTTATATGTTTTGATCTTTCTTTATTTTCATATCATCTTTTGTCATTTGTGTTTAATCCTTCCTTGGCGCGATTGAAACCTTTGTGGAAGTCATTGGATGATTTCGACACGCGAGTTTCGAATCAAAGTTGTTTTTCCTAAGTTTCAATCAGGTTTTTATTTGCCACCGAGTAAGCTCCTACTGTGTTTTATTTTCTGTTAATTTCTCAATTTAAATTGTTTTTCCCTTAATACGTTTTGGTTTGTATTTGTTCTTATTGCTTAATACTGTAAAATTGTTTTTAGATTTTACGTTTTCTTCTTTTTACGACTAGGGTTTTGTTGTTCAGTCTTAGTTTGAAATTTGTGAAGTAGCAGAGGTTTTATCCACCCTTGCTTTTGTTTTTAATGTTTGCAATATCAGATGTAAGGGTGGCAATTTTCATCGCTCCAACATATAACCTTGTATATTCTTCATCCCTTGTAAAAGCGGTAAAAATTCCCGCTTGTACACTTGCCAGAGTTGTCTTCTACATGTAAAAGCGGTAAAAATTGCTGCTTATACATTGCCTTGCAAAATTTCTATCTTACATGCAGGAGCAATAATATTTGCCGCCCAACATAAGCATTTTCCCCTAACGTGCAAGGGCAGTGAATTTTGCCCCCTGTGCATTACTCTCCTGAATTTTTCTAACTCTGAAGAACTTTCTAAATTTCTATCCTAAGCCTGCCTTCCTCCATTTTTTTTGACCCACTTGCTCTTTAGCCCTTTCAAGCTCATACCTCTGGTCATGATTGACAACATGCAGTTTCCCAAAATTACTAGTATTTCCCCTAACTGCAAGATCATGACTTTTTGTTACATTTTCTCCTACAAGTTGCCAAGGTCATCAAATCATCTAAAGGGGTCTATCTTTCAAATGACTGACCCATCTCCTAAGAAGGCCAAAGTAATGAAGCACAAGATAGCATGGGTCTGATAATAGGAGCATGCACATGACAGTAAAGAAGGATGTTGAAATCCATTACTCATGGAGACATGTGATTCAATTCATAGTCATGATAATGAGAATGATGTGTTGGAGCCACTTGTAGTCAAGGAGGAGTAGTTCTGATAATATGAGCAGGATGGAGTGGATAGTTGAAAGTGCAATCATGTATGGAAGGTGTAATAGACATTGGAGAGCAAATAGCAGTGATAATGGAAGTGACACGCAAAGATACTGAGTCATCAAACCTGGCAAGTTACTCTTGAATTAGGTTTGTGGACCAATCATCATGAAGATGTGTGCAAATTACAGGGAATGGGAGTTGATGAAAGCCATCATGCCTTAGAATATTTTGGTAGTTTCATATGTACTTTTCATTTAGTTTTAGAAAATTTTACATGTATTTTTCTCATATGTAATTACATGTAAAGAACATAGGAAGTCCCAAGTCAATAAGGACTCCTATTTTTGAATAAGTCAAAGTAGTTAGAATTTTTCCTAGATTAGCTCAAGGCTTCTCCCTATAAATAAAGAGGGCCTCTATTGTAATTTTTATCTTTAATCTTATGCAATAAAGTGCTGCGCAAATTGATACTCAACTTTGAGACTTTGTGTTCAAATTGTATGATTAATTCCAATCAATAAAGAAGGCAAATTTTGATATCCAACTTTGTGTTGAATCGAATTTGTATGAGTGAGGATGTACCTATGGCATTTTTTTTTATTTCTCTTGTTGATTGATTGGAGAAAGTGGTGTCTGATTATTACAATTGGAGAACATTCAAGATAAATTATATAAACTTTGTGTTATATTATTTCCTTGAATCTATGTGTGTTGAAAGCATTTCTCAGTGGAGGATTATAAATACTCTGAGCTTGTAGTTGTTCACTTTGTACATGAATCGTGTTGATAATTTGTAGACTTTGTGCTATGATTTTCAATCACATTCACGTGGATCAGTGGTATTGTTAGTTGATAGACTTTGTGCTTGAGATTATTCACTTAGTTCATGAATCTTTTTTATGAAGTGAGTTGAAAGACTTTGTGCTTCAACTCACAAAAATATTGGTGATTACTGTTTAGGTTAATATTAGAAGTGTAGAAGCATTGTTGAATATTATCGTGAAACATTGTAAACATCTTTTCTGAAAGAAGAGAAAAGGATGAATGTAACACACCCCCTACATGGTTAGAGCTAGTGTAAATATCATTAGCTTAGTAATTTTGTTTCAATAAATAGTAAGAAGGGAACCTCCCCTTGCTAAGAGGAGAGATTTATCTCATCACACTATGGTTGATATAACCATTTTTCTGTCAGTGAGTTGACGACAAAATATTCACCCAACACTATCAAATCAGTTTGCAAATCCTTGGTAGTGAGCTGATCTTTGTAGTGAGCACTTTTTTGGGTAGTGAACCCATAGGAAGTGAGCCTCTATTTTTTAGTATTGTTATAACATATATATTTCTGTGGGTTAACATCCACCGTGGTTTTTCCCTTACAGGGTTTTCCACATAAAAAAATCTGGTGTCTCATGTGTTGAATATGCTATTGTGTTAAACTTCATGTTTCATGCTTTCATGGTTGAATCTTAATAATGGTGATTGAACAATTGAAGTATATATAAGTGGTTAAATTTTTGTGACAACTAATTCACCCCCCCTCTTAGTTGTCCTGTGCATATTATCAATTTGTATCAGAGTGAGGTTCCTTGAAGGTAAGCTTAACAACTTGAGGTAGATCTAGGATGTCTTACAGGAAGGAGGCTCCGCAGTTTGATGGAATGAATTATGCGACCTGGAAGATACCCATGAAAAGCCATCTGCTTTGTATTGGTTATAGAGTATGGAAAGTGACAGAGACTAAATACACCATTCCTCAGAATGGTCTAACAACTGAAGATGAAATCAAAGAATATGAGTTAAATATAAAAGCTAGAGATACTCTGTTAAGTGCATTGACTGATGCTGATTTGATAAAAGCCATGGACTATGAAACTGCTCATGAAGTTTGGGAAAAGTTAGAAAATCTATATGAAGGAGATAAATCTATAAAGAGTGCCAAATTGTAGGGACTAAAAGCTAAATATGAAGGTTTAAAGATGGGCGAAGATGAAAACATAACATCCTACATGCAAAAGATTGATGAACTTGTCACTGGAATCAAAGCTATGGGAGGAACTATTGAGGAGAAGGAAGTTGTGATGAAAATTCTCAGGTCATTACATAAATCCTATAGTCACAAGGTAGCTGCAATTGAAGAAGTAATGACTGTGAAAGAGGTCACCAAGGATAAGTTGCTAGGAAAGCTTACAACCTTTGAGATGAGGGAACTTGGTGATGCTCTGCCAAAGATTGAGATTGATTTCAAAGCCAGTACTTCAGAGAAGATCTCCAGAGTAGAAAAGTACAAGGTGGAACCTGATGATGAGCTTGACAAAATTGAAGCTAGTTTTTGTTGATAGACTACAAAGAGGTTTTGGTAAGTTCAAAGGCAAATTACCTTTCAAATGTTTTACATGTGGTAAGGTTGGTCATTATGCTTCTAGGTGTCTAGGGAGAATTGAAAGGAATAGAAAAAGATTTGAAAATAGACCTAGGATCCCAAAGAAATGCTATTATGTTAGAGATCTTGATGATGAAGGTGTGACAGGTGATGAATCTCATGATGCTAGTACTAGTGCAAATGAATGCTTGTTTATTGCTATTTAAGAAGAACCTGTGTCTACTAATCCTTCTAGCTATGTGAAGGAAGAAAAACTAGTGGAAGAAAGTGCTCTAGCTGTTCAGGTTGAGAAAGATAAGGATGAATGGGTTATTGACAGTGGATGCTCACATCACATGACTGGTGACAAAAGTAAGTTTATAAGTTTGGAAAAGTATGATGGTGGACTTGTTAGGTTTGGAGATGATACAACTGGTAAGATTTGTGGAAGATGATCTATTTCTTTTGATGGAAAGCACAATACTGATGATGTTTTATATGTGAAGGGTTTAAAGCACAATCTTTTGAGTGTTGGTCAGATGTGTAATAAAGTCTATGATATGAGATTCAAGGACAATGGATGCATGATCATGGAAATCTCTGAAATCGTGATTGCTACTGGTAAAAAGACCAGAGGTAATGTTTATCATTTGAAAGGAACTAATAATTACAGTTTATTCGCTCAAACTGATGAGAGTTGGCTATGGCATAGAAGGATGTGTCATATGAATTTTGACAACTTGGTAAAGATAAGCTCTATTCAGGCTATAAGAGATATGCCTAAGCTTGTGAAGCCTACTAACACTATTTGCAAAGAATGTCAATTTGGGAAAAAAACAAGAACAAGTTTCAAAAGAAAAGAACAATTCTCTACTAGATTGCTGGAGTTGGTTCATACAAATTTGTGTGGTCCCATAAGAACAAGAAGTTTGCAAGGAGATAGGTATTTTATGTTGCTTATTGATGATTATTCCAAAATGATTTGTGTCACTTTTCTAAAAGATAAATCATAAGCCCTAGACAAGTTCAAAGCTTTCAAGGCAATGGTTGAGAATGAGATAGAGTTGAAGATCAAATGCTTGAGGTCTGATAGAGGAGGTGAGTTCACATCAAATGAATTCAATATCTTCTATGAAGAACAAGGGATAAAGAGACAATTGTCTGCACCTAGGACTCCTCAGCAGAATGAAGTTGTTGAAAGAAAGAACATGATAGTTCAAGAGGCTGCTAGGACTATGTTGAAGGAAGCTGACCTTCTAGAAGTATACTGGAGAGAAGCCATACACACTACAGTGTACATCCTAAACAGGGTTCAAGTTAAAGGTAACAATGCTAAAACTCTTTATGAATTGTGGTATGGAAGAGCTCCTACAGTGAGATATTTCAAATTTTTTGGTAGCAAATGTTATATTAGAATAGAAGAAGATCTAGGCAAGTTTGATGCTAGGTGTGATGAAGGAATCTTCCTTGGTTACTCTACCAAGAGTAAGGCCTACCGATTCTACAATAAGAGATTGAAGAAAATCATTAAGAGTGCTAATGTGAAGGTTGATGAAGACAAAGAAATTTCAGATCTGAATAGCCATGATTCAGATGAGCCCGTTGCTATAACAAATGAAGAAAAAGTTGATCAAGAAGATAGTCAAGATGAAGAAGAAAAGGATTTGAAAAGCACTGCTAAGACTCCCAGGTATGTAAGAATTGATCATTCTAAAGATCAAATTATAGGGGACAAAAGAAAAGGGGTATTGACAAGGAAAAGAGCTACTAAAGAACAGGTGAATTACTATTTTATTTCAAAAGTTGAACCTAAAATTGTGAATGAAGATTGCAATGATGAAAATTGGGTAAAATCTATCGAAGAAGAGCTAATGCAGATAGAAAAGAATCACACTTGAGAACTAGTTCCTAGACCTACTGATAAGAATGTGATTGGCACCAAATGGGTTTTTAGAAACAAGATGAATGAGAATGGAGAAGTAGTAAGGAAAAAAGCAAGGTTGGTATGTAAAGGATACTTTCAAGTTGAAGGAATAGATTTTGAAGAGACCTATGCTCTTGTGGCAAGAATTGAAGCAATTAGAATATTTTTGGCATTTGCAGCATTCAAAGACTTCAAAGTGTATTAGATGGATGTTAAGTCTGTATTCTTGAATGGTGAATTGGAAGAAGAGGTCTACATTGAGAAACCAGAAGGATGTCAATTATCAAAACAGGGTGATATGGTGTGTAGATGAAAGAAATCCCTATATGGACTAAAGGAAGCCCCCATAGCTTAGTATGCAAGGCTAGAAAAGTATTTGATGCAATTAGGATTTAGTAAAGGTACTACTGATAGCGACTTGTATTTCAAAATCAATGATAATTAGATACTAATTGTTGTGGTCTTTGTTGATGACATTATTTTTGGAGGCAATGAAGGTATGTGCATGCAGTTTGTAGGTGAAATGCAAAATGAGTTTGAGATGTCTATGTTTGGTGAAATGAATTTCCTTTTGGGTCTGCAAATTAATTAATCAGAGAAAGGAATCTTCATATCTCAGTCCAAGTATGTGAAAGAGTTGTTGAAGAAGTTTGGGATGGAAGACTCTAAACCGATATGTACTCCCATGGTAACTGGCTACAAGTTGAGCAAAAGTGATGAATCACCCAAGACTACTAAAAAAAGGTACAGATCCATGATTGGAGGATTTCTTTATCTAACTCAAACCAAACATGATATAATGCATGCAGTTTGTCTTGTTGCAAGATTTCAAGAAGATCCAAGAGAGTCACATGTGATGGCAGTTAAGAGAATCTTTAGGTATTTAAAAGGTACACCAAATCATGGCTTATGGTATCCAAAGGATAATGATTTCACTCTCAGTGCTTATATAGATGCAGATTGGGCCAGAGATGTTGATGACAGAAAAAGTACAAGTGGAGGCACTTTCTTCTTGGGTAATAGATTGGTTTCATGGCTAAGCAAGAATCAAGATTCAATATCTTTGTCAACTGTAGAAGTAGAGTATATTGCCGCAACATGTTGTTGTACTCAAGTGTTGTGGATGAAGCAAACTTTGAAGGATATAAGTGTTGTGTATGAAGATCTAGTTTTAATCTTCTGTGACAATACAAGTGCTATAAACATTTCAAAGAATCCAGTGATGCACTCAAGAACAAAGAATATATCTATAAGGTATCACTTTTTGAGAGAAAAGGTGATAGAGAATGAAGTAAAGATGGAATATGTGTCCACAAAGGATCAGATTGCAGATATTTTCACTGAGCCTCTGCCCAAGGATACTTTTGAGTATCTCAGAGAAAAGTTAGGGGTCATTAGCCCTCATGCTCTAATCTAAGATGCATAGGAATGCATCAGTCTAGTGGTGCTCAAACTCTCATTCTTTGATCTGGATTGATTTTTTGAGGGCTACCTCTTAGGGGGAGTAGCTAGATGTTCTTGAGAAAGAAAGAGCTGACAACAGAAAAAGTTTAGTTGGATCAGAGCAGCAGTGTGCAAGTATGTGCCCTTTTCCATTGATGTCAAAGGGGGAGAGAAATCATGTGAAAAACTTAGAGAAGAAAGAGTGTAGATGTGTAAAGAGAAATGGGGAGAATCTTGTCTTGATGGTCTTTACAGTTTTTCACATCATATGTTGCCATCAATGATAAAGGGAGAGATTGTTGCAAGTATGTGCCTAACCGGTGTTGTCATTGATGTCAACATATCAATGTTGTCATTGGTGTCAATTGTGCTCTTGTTTTGATGCTTGTTTGTAATAAGTTAGATGTTTTATATTTGCCTATATAAGTGTTGGAGATCATGGTATTGAGGATATTGAGAAAAATTGCTCCTCCGGTGGAAATAGTGTGTTGCAAAGTATCTTTGTCTACAAAAGAACAGTCCAACAGATTGCTCCGCATTCCTTGTAGAATGAATATCTTTATCTACAGATTGGAAGTTACTTAGATACATGTCTAAAGAAGCTATACTCCAATTTTGAGCATCCAGGATGAAGATCTATGCTAGTTATGTTCACCAGAGTGAAAACTTATTTTTTTGTATGTTTGGTGGTGACAGGGAGAATGTATTATGCTCTGCATTCCTCTGCAATTAAGTATTTTAGTCTGTTGTTCTGGAATCAAGTTAGTAATGATGATAAGTGCATTCAACTCCTATGGTTCATGATTTGGTGGTCTGCAAGCAATCTTTTCTTTATGACAGTGGCTAACAATGTTGTTTAAGTGCTCCAGTTTGAAGAATCCTTTTGACAAATTGGTTAAAGGTTGTGCAGATGTTCTTGGTGATTACAATGTGCTTCTGGATGTCTCCTGTTTGTGTCCTTACCTTTGATTTGTTCTACAAAGAGAAACTTAGATTGTGGGTGAAGACTGTGCTGAGAAGACTTAGTGAGAACACCAGCCTTGGCCGACTTAGTCACTTTCACTGATTCCAAAGATACTTTGAAGCTTGTAGAAGCATGGAAGATTATATTTGAGTCCCAGATAAGGTGTAGTGTCATCCACATACATCTTTCCCTTAGCAAATTTTGTATTAGGTCTAGACCTGATGGAACAACCTTTCCAGTCACTTCACAAATCTACTCTCAAGAATCAACCAAAATAATAAAGACAGAAAGAAATGATAGGAATTGGAAGCGACAATAAATAATGAGAATGAGATATACTTTTATTAATTTCTATTGCAGTTTATTACAAAACCAAAATATTGGCCATACATTCGGCCTCACCCATACAGAGACTCAACAAATGCAAAGCATCTATCTTTCTCAGACTTTTAGCCTTCTACTCTATCTGCTCCTCAATCAGATCTTCCCTTGTCAATCAAAACAATCAGCCTCTTCAGACAATCGGCCACTTTCTTATTGTAGATTTTTCTTTATGCAGAAAATTGGTTTACTGAATCGTCGGCCTCTCCTTCCTTACTCTATGGCCCTCTCTACTCAACTAGTTGGCCTCCTCTTTCTCTTCCACTCTCGACCCCCTCTAAGGTCTACCTTTTTCTTCTTTTTTTCACTGATGCCGCCCTCAAGCTGTGAATGACCATATATATCTTCATCGATTTTCAGTTATGTAGAGAACAAATCAATTTCCACTGCCACTGCCAAAGAAACCGTCACCTCCATAAAGAGAATGGAGACACTCAGTGACCATGTACACCACCAAAGAAAGGAATGGAAAATGTTATGCCCAGAAGCACGACCCCATCACTTGAAAATATTTTTAATGAAGATTTATTATTGTTTCTAAATTGGTCGATCCACCAAGAAGGAAAGAAAAAGCATATTGAATCTTCTTAATTGCCTTGCCAGCTGGGTCCACTCTTTATTTGCACGATTTGAGGCTTTAATCTGTTAAAATTAGAGATAATTGCTAGCCACGACCTCCCCATAAAAGGCAGAAATTAAATTCCTAGAAATGGTCAAAAAGAGAATAAAGGATAGCCAAGAAAAATATTCTCACTTGGACGACAGGAGTGACAGGAGCTTCACACCAAAAATTTTAGTAAAGAACCCTGCTTTATTCACAAAGAAAACCAAAAGATTAAAACAAATAAAACCAAAAATTAGAAAGAGGCAAGATGTCCCTGCATCAAACTCCCGGGTAGAAAGAGATCATGAGCTCCAGCTCATGAGGTCTACAACTGAATGACCCAACTTATTGATCTTGTCCTCAGTAAGCCAATTTGCATCCTCAATGGGATGGTTGTACCATTTGACAATATACTTGAAGTATTTATACTTACGGGTCTTCTTCAGTAGTTTTCTATCTAGAATGCATTCTATTTGTTGTGGAACAGTGACTGTCCCAGCTTGTTCTTCATGAGATGAATCAACTACTTCAACTTCAACTATCTCATTATCCCCCTTGTATGGATATAAATCTGCTACATTAAAAATGGGAGATATATTCATCTCTTAAGTCAGTGATATCTCATAAGCATTGGCTAAAAACTTCCTAAGGATTTTACAAGGACCAATCTTCTTCATCTGAATCTTATTGTATGTTCCTTTAGGAAATCTCTCCTTTCGAAGATGTACCAATACAAGGTCTCCAATTTGAAACTGTAGCTCCCTTTTCTTCTGATCAACATGCCTTTTATATTGTAGATTGCTATCTTCAATGTTATTCTTCACCTTTTCTTGAATGTCATGAATGATTTGAGAAAACTCTTCCCCATCTACACTCCTCTTTTCCATTCCAGCAAGATCACGAAGTTCAAACACACCTCTTGGTTGCATACCATACACCACATAGAAAGGGCTGAAACCTGCGCTTTTGTTTGGGGAATCATTATCTGCAAATTTAGCTTGTGCTAACATAAGATCCCAACTTCCAGTTGAACTACCAACAATACATCTCAACAAATTTCTAAGGCTTGTATTGACAACCTTAGTCTATCCATCCATTTGAGGATGATAAGCATAGCTAAAATTCAAATTTGTGCCCAACTTCTTCCATAGAGTCCTCCAAAAATGACCCACAAATTTTGTATCCCTATGAGAAATTATACTTCGTGGAATACCATGCAACCTTACAACTTCTTTAAAGAACAAATTTGCAATGTTAGTTGCATCACTAGTCTTCTTACATGGTATACAATGCACCATTTTTGAAAATCTATCAACTACAACAAAGATTGAGTCATTACCCCTTTGTGTATGAGGTAAACCCAAAACAAAGTCCATACTCATAGAATCCCAAGGCCTAGTTGGAACCGATAATGGCTGATATAGTCCAGCATTTTAACTTCTTCCTTTAGCATGTTGACAAATTCTGCACCTTTCCACATATCTTCTCACATCTGCCTTCATCTTTGGCCAATAATAATGAGTGCTCAGCTGCTGAAAAGTCTTATCTTGTCCAAAGTAACCAGCAAGACAGCCACTATGTTTTTCCTTCAACAAATTATCTCTCATGGAGCCTTTCGAAATACATAACTTATTTTCCTTAAACAACAAACCTTCTTGTATCATATAATCAATCCATGGTTCTTTATTCCTGCAAATAGGATCACTGCAAGTTGCAAATGCTTCTCCAAAATCTGCATCTTTTGCATACAACTCTTTCAAACTTTCAAATCCCATATTGTTAGTCTTTATCTCACATAACAACAAATTCTTCCTACTTAAAGCATCAGCAACTTTATTCATTTGACCACTTTTATGCTTAAAAACAAAATTAAAACTCTAAATAAACTCAACCCATTTAGCATGCCTCTAATTCAATTTATGTTGGCTATTAATTAACTACAAAGCATGATTATCTGTATACACAATAGACTCTTTGGGAAAAAGATAATGTCTTCATTTCTTGAGGGACTGAACCAAAGCATAAAATTCTAAATCATAAGAAGAATACTTCCTTTTTGCATCATTTAATTTCTCACTAAAATAAGCAACTGGCTTTCCCTCTTGAGTTAAAACTGCCCCAATAGCCAAACCACTAGCATCACATTCTACTTGAAACACTTTATCAAAATCTAGCAAAGCAAGTATGGGTTGTTCACTCACCTTCTTCTTGAGAAATCTAAAATTTTCTTCATCCTCTTTAGTCCACACAAATGGTCTTTTACTTCCCTTAATAGTCTCCAATATAGGTGCTACCACATGACTGCAATTTCTTATAAACTTTATGTAAAAACTAGAAAGACCATGAAAACTTCTTACCTCCATGATATCTTTGGCAATGGCCAATAAAGTATAGCTTGAACCTTCTCCTTATCCATTGTCAATCCATCCTTTGATACCATAAAGCCCAAATAAACTAGTTTAGTCTACAAAAACACACATTTATTCAAATTAATCTGCAACTTTTCTTCCTGTAGTCTCTTCATAACCTACCTCAGATGCTCCTCTTTTGACCTGCTAAACACTAAAATGTCATCCGAATACACAACCACAAATTTACTAATAAATAGTTTCAAATCCTCATTCATTAACTGCATAAAAGTACTAGGAGCATTAGACAACCCAAAAGGCATAACCATCCATTCATACAACCCATCACTAGTCTTAAAAGTAGTTTTCCACTCATCCCCTGGTCAGATTCTAATTTGGTGATAATCAATTTTTAAATCTATCTTAGAAAAATACATTGAACCACTCAAACAATCCATTAAATCTTCAATCCTAGGTATGGGAAACCTATATCTTATGGTAATTTTATTTATTTCCCTTGAATCAGTACACATATGCCATTCTCCTTTGTTCTTTAGCACCAACACTACGGGAACAACATAAGGGCTTAGACTTTCTCTTATCAATCCTTTCTCCAAAAGTTCTGCCACTTGCTTCCTTATCTCTTCATTCTCCATAAGTGTTAATCTATATGCAACCTTATTTGGAAGGCTAGCACCCAGAATCAAATCCATATGATGACTTATGCTTCTAATAGGAGGCAATTCATTTGCAACAATATCCATATTCTCATTCAACATATCTTGTATCTCAATAGGCAAATCATCAAACTTTATAGAAGTCATTACACATTGTGGTTTAGGAAACAAAGCAAAGCCAATTTCTTCATTCTTCAAATCCTTCAAAAATTCTTTACCACTTACCATCATTACCTAATTACTGCTGCTGTTGTCCTCTTCTCTCTCCTTTATGGGCAGCAAGGTATGCTTCTCTCCATCCTTCTCCTTTCTCCTTTCCATCATGGACTAAATTTCTGTCAAATTGCCACGGTCTTCCAAGCAAAACATGACACACATTCATGGGCATTATATCACACAAAACACAATCTTTATAACTGCCAATCTAAAAATCAACATAGGCCTGCTCACTAACCAGTATTTGATGGCCTTTTTGTAACCAAGTTACTTTATATGGAGTTGGGTGTTTAATCCTTTTAAGATTCAACTTCTCTACCATTTCATTGGCAACAATATGGTCAGTACTACAACTATCTATAATGAGCTTACAACATTTACCATGTGACTTACACTTTGTTCTGAACAATGCTCTCCTTTGAATTAGCTCTTAGATTTCCTTATGTGGCTTTAACAATGCTCTCTTAAGCATTAGGGACTCTCCTGATTCTGCTCCATCCTTGTGATGTACTGGAGATCCCACACTTTCTTGGTCAGCCTGACCAACTTGATTGCTTCTTTAAAATTTTGAGTGTCCTCCTTGTGATGACTCAGTATAGTCCCAACTCATGTGTCCAAATTGATTACACTGGTAACATTTTCTAGCAAATCCTCTTCCTCTACCTTGTGAACCACCTCTTCCATAAGATCTTCCTCCTCTATTTTGAAAACCACCTCTATCATTGTGGGCTTTCCCACTAGAACTTCTAGCTTCTTCACTTTGATGGTGTTTTTGTCCCCTACTTGTTTGTTATCCCCTTCCTCTAAAACCTCTTCCTCTCTTCTTCTTTTGCTGACTTTACTTCCTTTGCAACTTCTCCTCTGCTTTTAAGGCAAGTTGGTAAGCCTCTTCCAGGCTCCTCAGGGACAAAAGACTCATTTCATCTTGCAAATAATATCTTAGACCATTCACATAACGGGCTATCTTCTCCACATCTTCTTCAGCATGCCCAGACCTGATTATAAGCTTGTAAAACTCTTCTGTATAGTCTTTCACAGACATATCTTTTTGCCTTAAATTTTGCAATCTCTTAAAGAGATTTTCTTGGTAATCACTGGGAAGAAACTTGGCCTTCAATTTCACCACCATCCTATCCCATGAGCTAATCTTTTCTCTATTTCTCTTTCTTCTTTCAGTTTGGACAAAGTCCCACCACATGGCAGCATGACCTTTCAATCTTGTGCAAGAAAACTTCACTCTTTTCTCTTCTGCTATACCCTCATATTCAAAATATTTATCCAAGTCATTTATCTAGTTGATTAAATCTTCACCATTAAGGTTTCCAGCATAAGTTGACACATCGATCTTGGGTTTGGAACCCAAATTCATGACTGAACTTATCAGTCTTTCACCAAATTCATCTCCTAGGTCTGCCTGTCCTTCCTCATTTCCTTCTCTCTGTGGTTCTTCTTCCTCATCACTTAAATCTTCAATATCAGGGTTTCCTCTCCTTTGTGCCCTCTTAAGATCATCCAACCTTTCAATCAGATTCTACAACAAGTCAAGGTCACCATGGTCTCTTTAGCATCTGCCCATCCTTCTTAGAGGCATATTGACTACTTAACAATACCCAACCTCAACCTTGGCTCTAATACCAATCTGATGGAACAGCCTTGCCAGTCACTTCACAAATATACTTTCAGGAATCAACCACAATGATAAAGACATAAAGAAATGTCATAAATTGGAAGCGACATGAAATAATGAGAATGAGATATGCTTTTACTAATTTCTATTGTAGTTTATTACAAAATCAAAATATTGGCCATACATTTAGCCTCACCCATACAGAGACTCAACAAATGCAAAGCATCTATCTTTCTCATACTTTTGGCCTTCTACTCTATTTGCTCCTCAATCAGATCTTCCCTTGTCAATCAAAACAATCGGCCTCTTCAGACAGTCGGCCACTTTCTTACTGTAGATTTTTTTATGCAAAAAATTAGTTCACTAAACTATCAACCTCTCCTTCCTTACCCTATGGCCCTCTCTACTCAGCCAGTTGACCTCCTCTTTCTAGATTCTACCCTCGACCCCCTCTAAGGTCTGCCTTTTTCTTCTTTTTTTCACCGATGCCATGTTGAAATAAGGGCAGACAACTGAGAGGGGGTGAATCAATTGTCACAAAAATTTTATGCTTTACTGCAATTTAAACTTCTTTATCACTTATTAACAGATGAATGATATAACCATGAAAGCATGAATCAACAACACATGAGAAAAACTAAAATCAACACACATAACACCATGATTTTTATGTGGAAACCCGGTTAAGGGAAAAACCACAGTGGGGGTTAACCCACAAGAATTTATACCCTGTTAAAAGTATTACAAATGGGGAAGGCACATACCTTCAGGACACACTGCCCAAAGATCACTGCTCCAAGAGATTCACTACCTACAAAAATGATTACAAGAACATTACAAAATGTTTGAGTTGATGAATAGCATCTACCACTGCAAAAATTTAGTTCTGGTTAAGCACATAATACTTATCTTACACACTTCATCCTTACTTTGGCCTGTTTCACTCTTTAGCCATAATCTGAGCTTAGATCTTCACCTTCATACTGCTTTCTACCCTTTTCACACTTACTCCATCACCACACCACACTCACACACCAAAACACTTGAATCCATCAGCTATATATATCCGCATCGAGAAATTCAATCAACTGTAGTTAGCGTCAGAAAACTTAGAACATTTATTAAGAACTCTGCTCTGTCGGCTGAATCCATGCACAATCAACAATGTGGACCAAAAACTTGTGTTCTCATATCATCAATCATGTTGACCAATACCACTGATTATCACAAATTGCTTAACCAACAACTTTTCTTTATCTGGACCAAGATCAAATACTAGGTCAGCCTATTCTTCTGACTGTACTGACTAACTAGAACCCAATACTCAGATGCTTATAACTTTTGAATCCTTCATCATCGGAGGCTAAATTTCTGGATTTAGATAGTCCTGACAATCCTTATCAGTCCCTCAGATCTGTAACACACTGTGATTTACCACCGGAGAGATTTGAACCAAGATACTGGACCCTGTCACATGCTCTATTTCTGACTACCCAGACTTAGACAAATCTTCACTCTAACTTCTGGTATGAACAAATTTTGTAATGTAGATGTATAAGATAGACTTAGTTTCCATTAATGACAACACCTGTCATGTGTAGTAGTGTCTCTTGCCAACATGCCACCATCAACCTACTAATGACCATATATATCTTCATTGGTTTTCAGTTCTGTAGAGAACAAATCAATTTCCACTGTTGTTGCCAAAGAAACCATCACCTCCATAAAGAGAATGGAGAGACTCAGACCATGCATGCCACCGAAGCAAGGAATGGAAAACGTTATGCCCAAAAGCACAACCCCATCACTTGAAAAGATTTTTAATGAATATTTATTGTTGTTTCTAAATTGGTCGATCCACCAAGAAGGAAAGAAAAATCATATTGAATCTTCTTAATTGCCTTGCCAGCTGGGTCCACTCTTTATTTGCATGATTTGAGGATTTAATCTATTAAAACTAGAGATAATTGCCAGCCATGACCTCCCCATAAAAGGCAGAAATTTAATGCCTAGAAATGGTCGACAAGAGAATAAAGAATAGCCAAGCAAAATATTCTATCACTCAGGCGACAGGAGCTTCACACCAAAAATTTTAGTAAAGAACGCTGCTTTATTCACAAAGAAAACCAAAAGATTAAAACAAATAAAACTAAAAACTGGAAAGAGGCAAGATGCCTCTGCATCAAGACCTATTTCTATGTATGATTGTAATGCTGACCTTGGAAATTGTTCCAACGGTTGATGAATGTAATGCCAACCTTGATGTTCATTCCAAGGTTGATGAGTTGTATAAAAACATGTAATGAAGTTGCAAAAAATGTATCCTTGTGCAAAAATGTGAAGATAAGTGAGTAAGAAGAGCAGAGTAGAGAAGTATTGTGCTTCAATGGAACTAAATTCATGCATGAAGTAGATGCTATCAAATTAGTTCGTAAATCCCTGGTAGTGAGCCATCCCTTGGCAGTGAGCCGATCTTTGCAGTGAGTATTTTTTTGGGCAGTGAGCCTATAGGTAGTGAGCCTCTATTTTTCAGTATTATTATAACATATATATTTCTATGGGTTAACACCCACTGTGGTTTTTCCCTTATAGGGTTTTCCACGTAAAAAATCTGGTGTCTCATGTGTTGAATATGTATTGTGTTAAACTTAATGTTTCACACTTTCATGGTTGAATCTTAATAATGGTGATTGAACAATTGAACTTTAGATAAGTGGTTAAAGTTTTGTGACAAGTGATTTACCCCCCCTCTCAGTTGTCCTATGCATATTATCATCCTCATGTTTCTTCTACAAGTCAAGATGAACCCTCTAATGTTGTTGAAAGTACTGTCCATGGGACCATCAACACCTCTTCTGAAGACGTTGATATTTCATTCCTCTTCTATGACAATGCCATCCTCACTATTGAATCTTCATCACCATATCCTGATTCCATTACCCAAGACCAAAAAAGTCCAAGTCCTAAAAATACAAAAGAAAAAAAAGAAAAAAATAGAAAAGTATTGGACTTAAAACAAAAAAGTCATGCTATAACTATACTGGGGACATCAAAAGCCAAAGAAAAATCCATCTTGTCCTAACATCACAAGAACATTTACTACTCCCTAAATCTATGACTATTTGTGAGAGTGTTGATCCCATGCCACCTTTACTCCATGATACTTCCACCATCTTCAATGATCAAGTTCTTCCACCCCGCTTGTAAGGCTTAATCTTTACTAACAATTTCTCAATTGCATATGATCGCATTTGATATACTTACTTATGAAGAGGTGATACAAGTTATATTGTGATAAAGTTTTTCTAGTAATTAGAATTTAGTAATAAAGTCTTTTCATGGCTTGGTCAATTGGTTTAAAATTAGTTATTTCGTGTGTGGTAAGGAATAAGAGTTCTTTTTATCATTATATTTTTTATTAAACCCATAGCTCAATCACTTTTGGTACAATACTTATTTATTCATAAGATAAATTGTGTTTTAGAATTGTTCTAAATTAGTTTTAGTTCATGAGAAGATGGGTGTCGGGAGTTGAAGATGAAGAGTCATATGTCTCCAATTTGGATCTTGAATCATTAGCAATTCTCATAATACTATCAACTATATACTCCAAAACTTCTTACAAAAAAGAGGAGGGGAATTATTGTGCAGGTCTGAAGGTATTGCCCATTGAGATTTCCAAGAAGTGATTATCTTTGTACAAATTTTTATCACAAGTATGCTTATTGATCATTTTGTTGATTGTCTTTTGCCTGAAGGAATGAGGATTAAATTGCATGTCTGTGAAATTGGATTTATTGTAGTTCCTCTTTAAACTATTTAAATTTTATTGGGTTATTATCTCTTTTTATCATTCTAGAATCCATTGATTTAACCCATCTTTCTATGCAACAATAAATTGTGGGTTCCAATGATCTCTGGAGGAGCCACTCTGTATTAACCCCTATTTAGGCATTGCATGCTGGCATTGTATTATGGAGTATCATTGATCTCTCTTAGTAAATTGATGCACATCCTAAAACCTTTGCAGATCTTTATTATAGCCGCCCCTAACTCAGTCCTTTTCTTCTTTCTATTTGTAATATAGATATCATTGTAGATTCTCAATGTTAATTTGGAAGGTTAATACAATATAGCTTGAATAACTTTAATAACTTTTGGAGCTATGTATTTGGCCAGTTGCTTTAACATATTCTGTTTATGAAATCAATCGATTTATTTACTTTTCTATAGTCATGTTGCTCACCTTTCCGACCTCAAGTATTAAAAAAAATACATTTCGTAATCTTATATAAAATAAAGTCATAACTCTAGAGAGAAACCATATATATACTAGCTTGAATCTCTTCAAACAGAAAATTCAAATCAAGAGTCAACCATTTTTTTATCCCTCACATTCATTCAATCTTTAAGTATGTTTTAGCTTACAGATTTTAGAGCAAAATATTTGGTCAATTTTGTTTATACTTGAGCCAAATTAGGTGCTTAAGTAAGAGTTAATTCTCATAGTTTAAATATCCACCTTAATGCTAGCCGAGGATTTATGTCTTATTCATATAATCTACCTTTTGATAGGCATCGACTCATACTAAGAAAGTTTCTAAAGGATAGTTTCTATCTTTTGATAGATATCAACCCATATTAGAAGGTTATAAGCAATGAATTAGGCCTTTTTGGTAGGCATCAACCAAATTAGTGGTAGATCAATGTTTAGATCTGCATCATACAGAGGTTGTAAATGTTGTTTAGTTTTCATAGCAATATTGAATTACATTAGTCAATTCCATACGAATTCACTGGTAATGTAAGGCATTATATTTTACTTAGTAGTATAGTTCTGATCTGCATTCGCTTTTTAGTGGCAGTGTAAAGCTAGTTGGAAGTATGAGATATACAATATTTTGAATGCTCTATGCATTTGTTGTAGTACCATTTTATCAAAAAGAACTAGAAGAAAGTTAAACTCAAATTTTATTTGAAGTAATGATGCAGGAGCATCCAGTGGTGTAAGGGCAATCTTGCATCACCCCAAAAAAAGATGTATTTCAAAATTGTTGATGTTCTTTCCATTTATTTTCAAAATTTGTTGTTCTAGTTCCATAATCGCTTGAATAATGATGTAGAACTTTTAGTTTTTCCAAACTGCTAAAAATAGCAACCTACTATTTTTAGAAAGTTTGCATTTGGGCACGTAATGAAGTGAAATTTTATAGGAAGTTACATAACTGAAAAACAAGACCTTTGGCAAAGGAATCACACAAAGATCATTTGTGAGCTGAAAGATATTAAAGTTTCTGTTTCCCAAAAAATGCTTGAAAATTATTCAAACTCAGGTTTGAGGCACTGAACGGCCTTGTACGGGCTTGAAAATGGCCAAACTGGAAGAGCATGTTCTTAGCACGTAGAGCACTCTACGAGATTTTTGACGTATAAAACGGTTCATCAATCAGATACCCGGATCAAAAGTTATGGCTCCCAAAAGTTGACCTATTTTTGGAGGGAGAAGCAAATTTCAAAATTAGGTTGTTGGCCGCCAAAAAGGCTATTAATAACCATTTTTGGGAACCCTGGGCAGTAGTAGAGTTAAGGGAGGAAGTGTTAAGGGAGGAAGTGTAGAGTCAAGAATAGGCAGAAAAATAGAAACCCTAGCTGATTTAGGGTTACAGAAGGCAGATGATTCTAGAGTCTAGGGATAGGAAGCTGTAATGTGTTTCCTCTGATTGTATTTGAGCTTCTGTAATGCAATAAGTTGTCCAAATCAATAAAGAAAGTTCTATTTTCTGTGTATAATTTCTGTTGTTTTGTGTTTTATGATTTACCCCCTTCATCAAGTGGTATCAGAGCAAGGTTTCTTGAGTGTGTAGACAGATTGCCGACTATGAGGTAGTTTGCACTAGGACCTAAGGTTGTGGGTTTGTTGCGGAGATCAAGATGCCTCCACAAAGAAATCATATTGGGAGGAATGCTTTGATAGAAGAGGGTTTTATAGCCCTACAAAGGCAAATCGATGCATTGCAAGAGGAGCTGCGAAGAGGGTTTGATCTGAGAACAAGAGAAGAAAGTGAGGATGAAGCTGAAGAAGAGCTATCTGAGGAAGAATAAGAAGCTGTAGGAGATCCTGTAGAAGTTAGGTTGTTGAGGGCCATTTCGAAGATCAAAAAGAGGCCCAGGATCAAAGTTTCTACATATTCTAGAGATTTGAATCTAGAATAGCTTATTGATTGGATCAATGACATGGAGGAGTATTTCAAGTATGAAGATGTGGAGGACCTAGATCAGGTCAAGTTTGTAAAAACAAAGTTGAAGGGCCATGCCAGTATTTCGTGGATGGAGGTCCAATTAGAGAGGAATAGAAGAGGAAAAGGAAAGATCACCAGATGGGATCGAATGGTGGAGAAACTGACAAAGCAGTGCATTCCTGTGGACTGTGAGATGGAGTTGCTGAAGAAGCTGCAAGGACTGAAGCAAGGTAACAAGTCTATTAAGGAGTATACAGAAGAGTTTTATAAAATTACTATCAGGATAGGCCATGCAGAGCCCAACAAGGAGAAGGTAGCCCATTACATTAATGGGTTGAGGCCGAGTATTCAAGAGGAGCTGAGCTTGGTCAGAATGACCACCATAGAAGATGCATACCAGTTTTCCCTGAAGGTGGAAGAGAAGCTGAATAAAAGATTTGACAGCAAGCAAAGGGGAAGAGGTCAAGGCGTAAGGACTGGTGGAAGACCCTAGGGGTGCTGAAATGAAGATTCAAAGAAAAGTGAAGAAGCCAGTACCGTTCAAAAATAGAGAAGAGATAATACCTACCGCACTCATGACTAGAACAATGGTGAGCAAAGAGGAAGAGGAAGAGGCAGACCTGAGAAAGGACTTGGAAGAGGAGGTTTTAGAGGAACCTATTTCTAATGTGGAGAAGAAGGACATCGAACATACGAGTCTCCACAGCATCAAGGAAGGACAAATAGAAGACCTGAAGGTAATGCACGAGTTGGACATGTTGATGAAGATGCATAATCTAAGCACTTTGAAGATGCTGAAAGGGAAAACAAAAACCCTAGCTGATTTAGGGTTACATAAGGCAGATGATTCTAGAGTCTAGGGATAGGAAGCTGTAATGTGTTACAACCTATGGAGGATTGATTCATCTATTTGTATTTGAGCTTCTGTAATGTAATAAGTTTTCCAAATCAATAAATAAAGTTCTATTTTCTGGGTGCAATTTCTGTTGTTGTGTGTTTTATGATTTACCCCTTTCATCAAGTAATGTCATTTAACTTTGCATGTGTCATCTATATATATTAGCTATAGATTATGACTTGTTTCTTAGTTTGCTAGATGTAGGTCTTTGAATTTCATTGTAACTATGGTATCATGGTAAGCCAATAATATGTATTCGATTGTATTTGTATTTAGTATCTTCGTAATATGCAGATGTTGAGTCTCGATTTAGAAGATAGTGATATTATATTTACATTAGACACATTTTTTTATGCCTTCGACCAAATTAGAATTCTTAGATGCTAAATCTACCTTCTTTGGTGTCGAGTGTCGACCATATAAGTAATTTTGGAATATTAGGACCCACCTCTTAGTAGGTGTTGACCATAGTAGGGTTATAAATGTTAGATATTGGAATCAAAATGTGAGTAGAGTTGTAAAAGAACTTTATAGTATTCATAGAAGCATAATTTCTTGCAGTACATATATGTATATAAGAAGTACATATATGTATATAATAATTACATTGTGATTAAGTGCATTTCATTTTACTTGACCGTATGCCTATGGCTGTAATTGTAGTATAAGTGGTGTTAACTTATATTTAAAATATTATATGTAGATTGAATTCCTTTTAAGCTTGGGAGTAAGTTTAGGGAAAATCATGTTGTCCTAATTAGATTTAGATATTCCCTTTCAAGATTTACATTAATTTAGAATGATCGAAGGTTTGATATTTAAGATAAGTAAAATATATGGATAATGGCTAGTTTATTTATTTTTATTGTAGTTTTCCATGATAAATGGTTTCCTTGTAATTGAAAAAAAATATTAAGTATTGTCTTAATTATGTTGTTACTTAAATGCAAGAATAAATGAATTTATAAGTTTAAAGTCGTAGTTTGATAGTCATAATAATATATTGATTTACTTGAGGAAAGGTTGTCTATAATTCTTTCTTAGTTTGCACATCTATCAGGTAACTATTGTAGATTACCATTATACCTCTCCATATTGTTTAGATAGTTTTAATTATTGGTGTCCGTCAATCTCATATGAACTTAAAGAGCTTGATATATTTTCTTAAAGGAAAATGGTTGCATGATCAAACATTTTATTAACATGATTTAAGTATTGTGTGGAATTGAGATAACATAATTGGTTTTTCCTATATATAATGTCATTTTCTATTAATTAGATTTTATCTATGAATTAGTAAGAGTTATGGAATACACGTACTTTGGCATATTATTCTCTTTAACCTTGTAATGCTTGACTTTGTAGAAAGGTGCCATCGTTATATGGGATGTAATAATCATATGAAGAAGTAGTATAGTTTTGTAATATAAAATTAGTCATCTTTAATTGAGTAAGTGTAAAAGATGTTCTTTCGTCTATTCTAAGTGAGTAGATATACATGCATTAGCAACGTGTCAATAAGGGTTTATGTGTTGTTAATGACAAAATGTATATTGTGGAATAGTGCTATATATTATTTTATTTTAAACTTGAATATAAGATGATAATTTCATAATGTTGATAGACTTGTTCATTTATTGCAATCTAAGTAATTGCCTATAGAAATTTATACATTTTATCGTAAAGAATGGTTGGAATGTTTTTATTGTTTTTATAGCTTCCCTATTATACCCCTGTAGGGATTGTTTAAAAATTTAATTGTTGCATGTACTCTCTAGAACTTGATAGATATAGTTATGTTATGGTGTATTTAATCTTGAGAACAATAGGGGTGTGTTTATGGTTTATCGACTCTAGAAAATAGTATCCCTTATGAGTTATTGTACCTTATGGTTGCAAGACTAGTTACCCCGAACTGTGAAGTCTCTACGATGCTCGTACGTAGGCAAGGCCATCATGAGCCCCGAAGACATTAGGTATGGCCTTTAGGGCTTGTAGACTCATCATCTTATGCAATGATATCCAATATGTTTATTTATTGTCTTTATGAAACTAATGTTTATATTTAGTTGTGCAAATTCAGGACTGTTACTTATGCAGGGTACTAATTCTAAGAAAGTGTTTCCCACTTTGCTAATGGATTCATATCATATGGCGCTTACTGTAGTTGTGTATAATTGTATTGGAAATATTTAATTCTTGATTTTCTCATTTACAAAACTTATGTCTAATGCAAAAATGTATTCAATGTTGGTTGTATATATGGCATATTGGTTAAAATTTAGTGATATGTTTTTTTACTATTTTGAAACTAGAGTTAAAATTGGCATTTTAGAAAGAAATTAATCTATGTTTTGTGGTTCATGCTCAAATGTTATAGCTTGGGCATGACATTAGGTATTAGAGCAAGGATTATCAAACTCTGGAGCCTTTTTGGGTCTCACTATGGTAAGTAGAGGTAATTCTTGATTGATTACTATTTGGAATAAATGTCTAGTAGATCATTTTCAACATATAAATGTTCATTGATGAATCCTTGTGATTGTAAGTTTTTGTGATTTATGTGATGATACTGACAAACTTGTGTGTGTGGTTTTGTGGAGTTTTTTATGGTGTTGTGGGATGGTTGTTTTGGGAGTTTTGGAAAATGAATGGGAGTTTGGGAATTTTGGGAGTTTGGGAGAATGAATGGGAGTTTGGGAGAATGAATGGGAGATTGGGAGTTTTGGGAGTTTGGGAGAATGAATGGGAGTTGGAAGGATGTATGTTTGGCTATGATAATAGGAGTATGGAGTTGTGTGAAGAAAATAGAGTTATTATTGTGCCCCAAGAGGAATCCCCCTTCTTCCCCTTTGCAAGAATTCCATGTGCAGACTCTTTGTAAGTGAGTAGTTATACTTTCTATGGATATCAAAGTAAACTATGATTTAATTATTCATATAGTTTGTAATTGTTTCAGCTACAAATTTTATTGAAAATTATAATGTTAGTGATTACATTTTGTATAAATTTCTTATGGTTGTCTCGAGTTGTGTGGGACATGTGCATTGTGATCTATTATCGAGCTCTATATGGTTTGATACCACCACATTTCCCTCCTTCCCTTAGGTGGCTTGTTGAAGTCACGTGGTGATTGTGATGTAAAGTTTTAAGAACTTTTTATGAAATTGCCACAAGTCCATTTCCCACCATGTCTCTCACTCCACCTCACCTATTAAAGTCATTCACCCAAGAGGCTGTTGGGACCTAAAATTTCATACCAATTTTTGCAAAATTTTAGGTTCCCATATGAAAAATTCAATTTCAACACTCATAGATACACCTACACAATATGCTCAAGTGGCCTACTTTGAAGCATTGTAATTCAGAGCCGGTTCATCTTCATGCAAAATCATTTCAAAACATGTTTGTCTGCCATATGTAAGTGAGCACACCTGATTTCAGCTTCCTACGATCAATTTTGACTAGGTTTTGAAGAACCAAGTTGGAGGGTTCTGGTAAGGTTTGTTACTTGCACAATGTGAAATCAGCCAGAGAAGCCAACTTTGGAGGTTGATATCTAGCAGCTAAATGATGATCCTGACAAACTAATTAGTGTTTCGTATTCCCCTCATGATAATGTACTTTCATGCCATTTTTTGGGACTCCAACATCTTGTTTGCTATTTTTTCAAAATCAAAAGCAAATGTAAAAAGTTCAGTTTCCATATCTGCATTTCCAGAAAGTTACGGAGAGGTCAACTTTGGCCCTTAACATTTCATGACAGAAGATGGATGGTGAATAATCCTCTTACACATGCACTCATCAAGCCTAAATGAACTAAACTCTCCAGTTACAACTTCCCAGGAAGAGATTTAATGGTTTTTTAAAATTGCAGTTGGTGAGCTTGAATCAGGTTTTCCCAAGTGCAGTTTTCAAGGAGGTTAATTTGGAAGGTAATATCTAGAAATCGGGTCATGTTCATAAAAAACTAATTGATGTCTCAAATTTTTCCCATGTTAATGTTCTTTCATGCCAATTCTCAAGATCCCAGCACTTCGTTTGATATTTTTTCAAAATCAAATCCAAATGGGTTTTACACAGTTTCGTGACTGCATTCCCAGACAGCTTCGAAGAGGTTGACTTTGGCACTTGATATTTTACAAAGGAAAAATAGTGAAGAAAAACCCTTTTGCCTACATGTTCACGTGACCTAAATGAACTAATCCCCAAGATGGCAGCTTCTCAATATCAGATTTGATATTTTTCCAAAGAGGCAAGATGACAGGTTTCAGTTGAGTTTAAATAGGTGTAAAACATGTTGAGTGAGCTACTTTGATTGCGAGCAGCTTTTAATCCTAATAAATTCATGCCAATCCATCTGACGACCATACTCCCCTATCATAACTCAACATGTTGGTACAATTTTGTGGCTCCGGGAGAAGTTTTGATCAGTTTCCCAGATTGATTCCGCTATTTGGCCTATTTTGCTCATTGTGCAAAGTATCAGAAGGTGGATTCTAATGATGGCCCATTTCAAATCTTCACTCTAGAAGCATGTTAAGATAGTCCAAAGTCAAATCAAGACAAAAAACTTGTTTCAAAACCAAAAAAAATTTAAGCCGGGCCCACAAGGGGATTCGACATGCTTCACACAATTATGGAATCATAAGGGTTTCAGTACTACATCAGACAGTGGTAGAAAGTGTTGTTTCATATGTTCTTATCTTGGATGGACTTATAGCCTTGATGAAGTGCTTCATAAGGAAACAAGAATGGGAGAATTTAGAATTTCAATGTAAATGATTTTGGATTACTGCCAATAAATTTATCCATATGGGGACTATTTGTGTTAATCAATTTCGATAATAAGGATACAACTTCAGAGGTGGAGGAATTTCATTAGAGTGAAAGAAGTTGGGTGACAAAACAATACTTGTTTGAAACACACATGAGTTTACAAGAATTGTTTTAAGCTTTTAGTGTGCAAGAGAATATTTTGGCAAATATATATGTGCTCGGTAATAGAGGACAGAGCAAGATATATTTAGCAGAAGCTATTTATGGTCATTTGGAAGTGAAGCTCCTTTTCGAAGGTTGGAAATTGTACAAGAAAGATTTCACCAAAGATATGGAATTTAACCCAAATGTATTTGAGTTGCATTATGAGATTGTAAGCCTCTTGTTAGTGAGAAAATAAGGTAGTTGTGAACATAGTTACTCAGGATGAGGAGGAGTCCCTAAACCATATTGCACGATCAACAATTATGAAGTGCCTCACACCCCTATCTGCGTTGGATGGAGACAACAAATTTTTGGTAGTAAATCTGTATGCAAAGAGTGTATTCAGTAAAGATGCTCTTGTGAATGTTGGTATTGAGAAATAAATTGATGATAAACAGTGATATGCTGATTCAATCATAGAAACAAGCAATTTTTCCAAGTCACATGCTAAACAAATGCTGGTTCTAATACAAAAAATTAGTGATGATTGTTTACCTAATAAACCCACTACACAAGCATTCTGTAAAGCTTAATTCAGAATAGCTACTTCTTAAACGACCCTGTTAAAAATAGTCCTATCTATACAATAACAAACCTCATTCAAAAAATTAAAGAGATGATTGGGAAGTAGAATGATGGGGCAATAAAAATTCATGAAAGTACGATGCCAAATACATAAATCTGTAGTAGCTTCAAGAGAATAGATTCCTACTTTAGGAAGGGTTTTTGACAATTGATTTGACATTAAGTTTTTCAGATCTGTATATGATTGCCCACATCCCACAAACATCACAAGATGTTCACAAAATGGATTTATTGAAAATGCACCAAAAAATTTCAATCAAATGCAAGTGGCAAGTGTAAAACCAGGCTCCATAACCCTTGCCAAAATCCTTCTGCTAGAAAATACGCAGTTGAAACACACAGCAAAAAACCCTAAAAACTCATCGGACGAAAATTTTTAAATTACACCGACTTCAGATGTCTTGCCGATGGATGCTATTTCAGGGAGACATCAATGATCGAAATGAGTTTTTTAGATCCTTTTGATTCCATGAGTTTCTCTGATAAGAAAGACATAAAAGTATCACAAAGCAGGTGAAAATAGAAATACAAAGCACTAGGAGAAATGTTATAAATATTTTAAATGTGAGAAACATTCCTGGGATATTGAAATACAAAGATAAGACAATTTCACTAAAGATAAGAAATATTTTTACAAAGCCGTTAATTAAACAAGATTTTGTGAAAATGTGTATAATGGCTCGTGAAAATATTTTCACCCAAAGAAATATGAGGTGGAACATTTACACATACAAGAGATTAATATTTTAGTACAATTATTTCCCCTGGAGAATCTTCTTTCAAAGGGAAAAATATTATTTGAGAAGGAAAACAAGTTTTTATTAATGGAAAAGTAAAATATTTTCATGGAAGGAGTTATTAAATTATTTTATCTAATAAAGATATACTTCATCGGGCAAAGAAAGAGTACACTGGTGAAACAAAATAATTAGCCCCTTGCAAAATCTCGAGAAGCATGAAATGATGTAAACAAATTTTGTATTAAAATAGATTGAACACTTTTAATCTATGGAATAAAGTATTTAAAGGTGAGTGATTATATTGAATCAACTGGCTGAGTGAAACATAACAATTATAGTCAAGTATTTTCACTTGGGGATAAAATTTCTGAGGAAGAATTAACCAAGGCAGTTACCGATGAAATCCTTCTATGAGAAGTAAATATGAAAGTGAAAGTTGCCATCAAAAGGAAAATAATTATTATCACCATCACCAAGAAATAAAAATGAAGGATAAAATTAATATTTTACTTCTGCCAAAGAGAATTAATTAAATGGAAGGTTACATTGAATGGAAGCGAAGGGTCACAACCCTAAAAAATACATAGCGTGTATATAAAACATAAAATCAAAGGAATCGAAGATATCAGTAGATTAGGAAGAACATCATTAGCAGTAGAACATATACATATAATTTACAATGTTTCTCAAAGACCATGTTGCATATTATTATTGAAGAAGTAGATTGAAGTTCTCTGATTTAGTGGTTCTATTTTGGTATCAACTGTTTGTTAAGATTATTCAATTGTGTGGTTGTCTCTAGTTCTGTATTTCCTTGTTATTCAAATTAATATATCAAGTATATAGTTAATTTGTCAATGCACATTTGTTGTATCTGTGTGATTGAGTAAATTGGTTTCCATTAGAGGAATTAAAATCCTTCTGATCAGTCACAGTAACCTGGAAGTGTTAGTTTGGATTACTAAGAAGAGCCATATAATTAGGATTGCCATTCTATCTCCAAATTAATAGTATCTGTTATCTCTTGCATATTTCATTCAATTGGTTCCTTCAAGAAAGGATTAAATTTCCTTTTGGTGAATAACAAGAAATTGGATCATATTGGTTGGATCATTAAGAAGAGTTTGTCAATCATCTCCTTGCACGTTTATACAAGTTATAAACTAAAATTGTGCCAAACAATTCGAATTACTATCCACTATAAGCCACTAATCTTAGTCCTTCATTTGACTTTGTTTACCCAACAAGGCACTGGTCTTAGTTCAAATTATTATTTAAATTCTTTTATTTGCATGATCATAAAACTCACTTTGATTTAAATAGAACCAAGATTTTTAACGTGGAAAACCCGGTTAAGGGAAAAACCACGGGGTGACTAACCCAAGATTGTATTCTCTGTTAGAAGAATAGAAAGAACAAAATGACACATGCCAATTAGGGCTCACTACCTGAGCACACTGCTCATAAGAGGCTTACTACCTATAGGAGACACACTGTCTACAAAGTAATAAGTATTACATACTTGAACTAAAGAATAGCATCTTCACCATGCCTGAATTAGTTCCATTTAAGCCCAAAACTTCTGCTCTACCTTTCATTCCTCTACTATCTACCACACTCTCATCTCCACTAGATCACATTTGAAATGACTTTACAACTCCTTATTTATATAAGACATTGACTTAGGAATAATCATCCAAGTTAGAAAACATTACAGAGAAAATACATAAATACATCATGACTGGTTACAAAAAGACTTTATGCGGATCAACACATTATCGGCCACACAAATCTGAGACTTCAATCTTCTTTCAGGAACACACCAATCTTCACAAAACATCTTCAAGATCATCCGTAGGATGTATAACTCATTTGATCAACCTGACTTGGGAAGAACATCATCATCCAGAAGTAATTCTTCAATTACGAGCTCAATCTTCAATGCAGAACATCATCATGAACTAGACACGATCCAAAGACCTCCACAAGCTTTCCTAAATCACCAAGAACATCCACACTACATCTGCTTACTGAAATCATTCTCTCCTTCATCCAGAACCTCAAGAACATAGTCTGTCATCACTGTCATAATGGAATAGATGTTTGCGGACCTCCAGACCATGAACCAATTGAATTGTCAATTCACATTGACTTCCTAAACATTCCACCAAATTCACAAAAGAAGATATTTCATTTCCGGATCCCACCAGACCTATTTGTGTCACTCTGTCACCTTTGAACATCTACCAGAATTAGTTTTGCTTGATTGGCCATAATTTCTTCAGATCTTCATGCGGACCTTTGAAATATTTACTGGATCATTTTAAGACACATATCTACAAACCCTTTGATGCACATCCTCTGATCTTCATCTTAGCTAGAATTTTTACCTCATTGTCTTCATTGTTCTTCTCTGTTCCTAATAGGACTAGTTTTCTCAATATCCTCAGCATACAACTCATCCAATCCTTATCATCAATGCAACAAGAGTATGTTGACATCAATGACAACACTGGTTAGGTCCATACTTGCAACAATCTCCCCCTTTGTCATTGATGGCAACATATGATGTGAAAAAATGTTTTAACCATCAAGACAAGAACTTATTCTCACTGACACAACTCCCCCTATCAACAACCATTCTCATGTCTTCTCTTCCTTTACTGCTCCCCCTTTGATCAGCAACCACTTTTTTTTCACATGTCTTCTCTCCCCCTTTGACATCAATGGCAAAGGGCACATACTTGCATCACTTCAGAATCATACCAGCTGTTCCCCGTGAGTGGCAACTTCCCAAACATCAATCTAGACCACAAGATATGACTATAAAATTCACCGAACTGATGCACATTAGTGCACCTTAGTTCATAACTCAAGGGGTAATAACCTCTAACTTTTCCCTGAGATACTCAAAGGAGTCCTTAGCAAGAGGTTTAGTAAAAATATTTGCAATCTGATCCTTGGAAGGCACAAACTCCAATCTGACTTCATTCTTGTTCACTATCTCTCTCAAAAAGTGAAACTTGATGGATATATGTTTAGTCTTTGAATGCAACACCAGATTCTTAGATATATTTACTACACTTGAATTATCACAGAAGATTGTGATAGGTTCCTCATACTCCACTCTGATGTCTCTTAGCATTTGCTTCATCCACAAAACTTGAGTGCAACTAGCTACTGCTGCAATATATTCTGCTTCAGTTGTGGACAAAGATATTGCCTCTTGTTTCTTGCTTAGCCAAGAAACCAATCTCTTCCCCAAAAAGAATGCTCCACTATTGGTACTCTTCCAGTCATCCACATCTCCTACCCAATCTACATATGTATAAGCATGAAGAGAGAAATCATGATCTTTAGGATACCACAGACCATACTCAACTATCCCTTTTAGATATCTAAAAATCCTCTTGATTGCCATGACATGAGATTCTCTAGGATCAGCTTGGAATCTAGCAACAAGACCAACATCATTCATAATGTCAGGTCTAGTTTGAGTGAGATACAACAATCCTCCAATCATTGACCTGTACTTTTTCTGATCAGCCTTAGGAGAGTCATCATCTTTCCTTAATTTATATCCAGTTGCCATTGGAGTACTCATTGGTTTTGATTCTTCCATCCCAAAATTCTTCAACAATTCTTTCACATATTTGGTCTGAGAAATGAAGATTCCTTTCTTTGTTTGAATGATTTGCAGACCCAAGAAGAAATTCATTTCCCCAAGCATGTGTTGGCAAGAGACACTATGTGGCTTCATGAGTGTTGTCATTGATGGCAACAAAGTCCATCCCACACATCCACAGCACATAGTATGTCTATACCAGAAAATAGATTGAAGAGTGTTTTGGTCCGGTGAGCAAGAACAGAGCATGCATCAAGTCTGACAATCAGGTCTGGATCTCTCAGATGGTGTAACTCAACAAGTTGTAGAGTTGGACAAGTCAAGAGGAGTACCATGACTACTACATTTTAGAGATTGAGCCTCCGGTGATGAATGAGTGAAAAGATATGAGCATCTAAGTGTTGGGTTCCTGACAGGCATAGTAGACTAAGGAAGAACTGACTGGCAGAGCATCAGACCTTAATCTGGATGAGAAATTGATGGTGATCAAGATATTTAAGGGATCATACATGGTTGGCCGACATGATTGATGACTTCTATGTCTATGTCCTTGATACACATCACATAGTAAGCATGGATTTAGCCGATGGATCAGTGTTTTGGGAAAATCATGAGTATTCTGGATGCCAACTAGAAAGATGTTGAGATCCTTGATGCAGATATATATACCGGATGGATTTTGGTATGAAGGCGAGAATTGTGTGGTGTAGTGTGCGAGCAAAGGCAGAGATAAGTGTGGAAGTTGCAATACAAGTTCAGAATGTGATAGAACAGCAACACTAAGACAGAGGAAAAATGAAGTGCAGTAGATCAGTATATTGAGCCTAACCAGAACTGAACCTTAGCATATGTGGATGCCTCTCCTCAGTTCAAATACCTGGTTACCTTCTATAAACTTTGTAGACAGTGTGTCTCTTGTAGGCAGTGTGCCTCTTGTGAGTAGTGTGCTCGGGCAGTGAGCCCTAATTGGCAAGTGCCATTTTGTACTTATTCGTTTAACAGAGAATACAATCTTGGGTTAGTCACCCCATGGTTTTTCCCTTAACAGGATTTTCCACGTAAAAATTCTTGTGTTATGTGTGTTGATTTCTTATCTACTCTCATGATTATATATGATTATATTTTGATGCTGCACTAATTATTAGAAAAGAAAAGAAAGTTGAATATTTCAGATAACTGATTCACCCCCCCTCTCAGTTATCTACCTTGTTTCCAACAATTGGTATTAGAGCTAAGTTCCTCCAAATAGAGCCTAACAGCTTGAGGAAGATCTAGGAATCTTAATGGATATGTATGGTATGAGGGAACAACTTCAGTTTTACCTAGATGATCTTGAGAAATCTCACTCTGAAGTCAACAATTTGAGGGAAAGACTCAAACAAGCTGATGATTTCATAAATGAACTAAAAGAAAAACTAAGTATCTCTATGAAAAAGAGAAAGGAACTACTTCAACAATTAGCAAGTCAAAGTGAATCCAATGATACAAATGAAGATCTGAATGAGAAAAACAAGTTATGTGAGAAGCTATCAAAAGAAGTCATTATGGTAAGACATGAAATGGAATCAGGGGTTATGAAGTTCACCCAAGAAATTGAAGAGAAGAAAAATTGAAGATAATCTAAAACAATCTCTCAAGGAGAAGTCAGAAGATTGCCACAAAATGGATAGAATAATCAGGCATCTGGAATTTGATCTTGAAGAAGCTAGAGATAATGAAGAACAACTTGAGAATCAGATAGACACTCTTAAAAGGGATCTTCAAACAACAAATGAATACAAAGAGAAATTCAAGATAAGCTTTGCTCAACTTGAAGTTCTTCTTGAAAGCCAAAAGAGGGTAGATGACGAGCATGGCTTGGGGTATGAAAAAGGTGAAAGCTCCGGACCCGGTCAGAAGAACTCTGGATCAGGAAATCCAAGGAACAGGCCTAGAAGACCTCCGGTAAGGCAACCAAATGCTCAAAGATATTCATCCTTCAATGGATACTGCTACAATTGCAATAATTTTGGTCATAAAGCAAATCAGTGCAGAAGAAGAATGAATCAAACTAATTCATCCTTCTCCGGATAGTGTTTTAACTGCAAAAGGTATGGTCACAAATCTCATGAATGTAGAAATATGCAAATAAACAATTCATTCAATGGTAGATGCTTTGCATGCAATAGAATGGGACATATGGCTAATCAATGCAGATCAAGAGGATATCAGTCAAATATACAAAGAAATGTTGTTTTCTATAATTGCAATAGATCCAGTCATGTTGCCAAATTTTGTAGAAGTAAGAATCAGGGTAAAAAGGGTCCGGTGCATCATAATCAAAATCAAGACAAGGGAAAAGAAAAAGTGATTGTGGATGAAATTCAAAGGGAGATGAACAAAATTTGGGTGAAGAGAATTACAAAAAATGTTGGAGATGGATCTGCACCAGAATCTGGTGCTGATATTCCTTCTAGAAACTAAATAAGATGAGCTCTGGCTCATGGGGAGTCACCAAGGAAAATAAATTCCCCCAGTCAGTCAATTGGTACCTAAATTTGGCACATGGAATGCTGCAAATTAAAGTGTTCTGAGAGATATATCTAAATGACCCTCGATAAAAATATGGAAGATCCGCAAGGAGCTTTGAATAGTTTAATCATCCAAGATTGATCCAGTTTGACAACAAGATTTTCATAGTTAGATCTGGTGTGATTCTAAATTGAAATATCTTGATCTACGGATAAATGGGATGATTTGAGGAAAGGAGATATATTGTCAATTATCACCAAAAAGAATTCTAAGTGCATCTTAGTGATCTAGAGAGATCTCTCTCAAAACAAGGTAATCAGAATGACTTAAGTTGTGCATTTATTGCAATATGAAATTAGGGTTTGCGCATAAATAAAAGGGTTCTTTTGTTCATCATTTGCACATTTGCATTCGAGAAGGAGAAAGAAAGAGCTTTGCAACAAGATTGCATCAACCCTCTCAAAGATCAACCGTAGAATCTGATTCAACCAGCGACCTTTTCTAGCTCATATCATGAACCCTAGAAGCGTAAAAAGGTATTTTCATTCTTGGATATCTCTCTTTGAATCTTTTGCAAGATGGCTACTCTAAATGTTGTTAAGATCACTCATAGGCCATGCCCAAAGTTTAAGAAACATCCTTACAAATACCTAGAGGTTGATCCCTTAGGCGCCTTCTCTAGCATTCCGCATGGGGTTCTGCACGTAGAATATGTTAGGGTATACATACATGCCAATATTGAGGAATTCGGGGAATCCAAGCTTATGGATATCTATCACAAGCAATTAATAGATGAAACATTTGAACTTAAACCTTAATACAAGGCTCTCTAGGACAAGCATTTTGGACATTGCATCCACTTCCCCTATTTTACAAAGGATGAATTGGTCTGATATGTTCTTAGTAGAATACATGACAACTTCATGTGGTTGATTAGGCCATTCAAGATAACAAAAGATGCCATTAGGGCAGTAACTAGATTACACTCATCCGGTGGGTTGCTTGCTCTCAAATCTATCAATAACCAGATAGTAAGTGAGGCAACTAGATCAAAATTTGACAAAAGAGAAATGATAATAGAAGATATCATAGATCTGGATATCAAATTTGCCTCTATGATAATTGGCTATAAAATATATCATTCTAGCAGGGAGAACCCTGTGTCTGGAATTGCAATTTATACTACAGATCAGATGCTAAGGGAAAATGCAGACTATGATCTATGCAAACTTCTTCTAAGCCAACTGCTAGAAAACTTGTAAAAGATCAAGAAGGACAAGAAGAACTCATTCAAGTATGGTGGGCTAATGCTGTGTTTATTCTTTTACTATATGAATGAGCTACCCGGATCAAGTGGATGGGTATGGCAAAATGACATACCGGTTGCCATACAAATCAGAGATTATATGTATGGGCTTGGTGATGCCAAGGCTCAAAGTACAGCACTCTAGGGATACTTCAAGAACTTCTAAAGTATGATGCATGCTAGAGAAAGAATCCCCCAATCTATAGTTAAAAAGTACAAGGATACAGTGTGCTTCATGGTAGACACCGATCAATGCCTAATAGAAGCAGTGGAGCCAAGAACAGTCTGGATTATGCCAATGGGTTATATGGTAGATGAGAAAATCCTGGAGCTGCATCTCCAACACCTGTTGAGTCAGCCTAAGGACCCTGAGGCAGGAAGGTTTGGAACCTTTCAAGAATTAAGTGTGAAAATACATGTCAAACTGAGACAACCAGAGATCAAAAGAAAGGTGAGAAGGGAAGTAGAGGAAGTTTCTAAAAGATATGGCATATCAAAGGAGGCAGATGATGCAAATAGAGAGAAAATAGAAAGAGCAGAGAAAGAGAAACAAGAAGCAGAAAAGGAAAGTGTTCCAGTACAAGCCTCCTCCTAGACTAGATCCTCCAAGAGCTCTACACCTGCCACCTCTAAGAGCCCAAAAGCCTCACAACCGGAAGCCAAGACATTTGAAAAGGGAGAGAAGAGAACAAAGACAAAGACCACAAGGTCATACATAAGTCAAAAGGATGATGAAGAGACAGAGACTGATGAGGAGGTCAAGAAAATGAAGAAGAAAAAGAAAACATCCATGGAATCCTCTGTTGGTAAAAATAAAGAAGAAGAGGCAAAAGAATTTGTTGAGAGGCCTACTCTCTGTATTGATGATGTCATCAAGGCAGTCACTATGGATGGAAATCTACAACCGATGATAGAATTTTATGATGAGTATAGTGATATTGACAAGAAAATCTTGGAAGATGCTACAATCAAGTATCTAAACATTTATAATAAAGCATTTATTGAAATCATCTCTCCAATTCCCAAAATTCTAGAGAAGAAACTTGAGATGAGAAAGGAGAATGCTAAGGCAAAGGACCTAGAGATCTGGGAGTAGATTGCAATTCAACTCTATCCTTCCATTACTTCAAAACAAATGACCATGATCTTTAAGGACTGCAAGGATGAATTCCGGAGCAAAGCAAGAATGAACAAGCTTATGCTTGGAGAGACTGATCAGGTAGCCAAAGAAATGGAAGACATCCTCCAGAATGCCTTTAAGAGATTAAATCTTCTAGTTATAGATGAAATAGATGAAGAATCTTCTGCCATGGATGTCAAAGGATTAAGTGTATCAAAAGAAGAATCTGCTAAGGAAATTATAGGAGAATCAAAAGAGATAGATGAAGAAAAATCTAAGGACTTGGATTCCTCTATTCTGGAAGAGGAAGTCCATGAAGAAGTCAACATCTCTCTTCTGGATCCCCCTGCAGACTCCAGAACTAAAGGAGAAGGAATAAAATAGGAGAAATTGAGTCAAGTAGAAGAGGAAAAGGTAAGAGAAGAAGAACAAATAGAGAAGATCTCTGATGACAGTTCTGAGGCTGCAAAAGGAAAGAAGTCTCTGGCAAGAGACATTGTAGAAGCAGTGAAGAACTTCTTGAACAAATAAATGTTAAAGATAGATGTGTTAGGGTTAGCCGGTAGAAGATATCAATTAAATTCAAATAAAGATTAAATAGAGGAATGGAAATACACAGAAATAATAACAACAAGAGACAAGTTTTAATGTGGTTCACCCAAACTTGGGCTACATCCACCAAACAGAGAGTCCAATATTATTATCCAATAAATCAAATCGATTACAATCAGCAATCCCTACAACTCAATACCACTGCAAAATGCTACAATATAATATATCAAAACCCTAACCCTTAGCCTCTTTTATCAAGCCTTTTTGTCGGTTACAAAATAGGGTTTTTTTATGTCGGTTACAAAAATAGGATTTTTTATGTAGGCTCTAGAACCCCGGTGAGGATACATGGCTAGTGTATAGTACTTTCCTGATCAGTCACCACCTACCAACAATCTCCCACTTGGAGATTGATCAGGCTCCGTACCAAATAATCTCCCACTTGAAGATCGAGCTTGGACGACACCGCTGCGCATGCAGCTCCCACTGGAAATAAGCACCCTGGACTCTGCTGTTCTATTTTTGTTGTTTTCAGTCTAGAAGACCAACCGAAGCTGAAGAGGAGCTTAGATTCTCCCTTGTCACTGCCTTTGTAAACATATCTACTGGATTTTCATCTGTATGTATCTTTTCTAGCCTTAACTATCCATTATCCAACACCGACTGAATAAAGTGATACCTCAACTGTATGTGTTTGGTCTTTGAATGCAAGGCAGAATTCTTTGCAAGATGTATGGCACTATGACTGTTTGTATACAAAGAACTATTAGCCTATTGTTTGCCTAATTCTTCCATGAAATATTGCAGCCATATCATCTCCTTGCTTGCTTCTGTTGCAGCTACATACTCTGCCTCTGTGGTGGATAAAGCAACCACCTTTTGCAACCGTGAGATCCAGCTCACTACTGTCCCACCTACAATAAAGACATAACCTATAGTACTCTGCCTGGTACCAATATCCACTGCCAAAGCTAAGTCTACATAGCCTACTAAATCAGTATTAGAGCCCCCAAAACATAAGTGTTTATTAGATGTACCTCTCAAATATCTGAGAATCTATTTTACCACATTCCAATGCTCCAATCTGGGATGACTCATATACCTACTTACGACTCCTACAACATGTGCAATATCCAGTCACGTGCATACCATAGCATACATTAAACTTCCTACAGCTGAAGCATATGGTACCTTGGACATTTTTTCTTCCTCCTCTTGTGTCTTTGGATAGATCTCCTTAGTCAATTTCAAATGACTAGGCAAAGGTGTGCTGACAGCTTTTGCATTCTCCATATGGAATCTCTACAACACCTTTTCAACATAAGTAGCCTGAGATAGAATCAATTTCATGTTCTTCCTATCTTTGCAAATTTTCATACCAAGGATTTGTTTTGCTGCCCCCAAATCCTTCATATCAAATGACTGTGCTAACTGATGTTTTAACTCTCTGATGTGATCCATGTTAGACCCAGCTACAAGCATGTCATCAACATATAAACATAAAATAATGTAGCTGTCATTATCCAACCTCTTAAAATAAACACAATGGTCAGAATTACATGAGTTGTAGCCTTGCTCAGCCATAAAACTATCAAATTTCAAATACCATTGCCGAGGTGCTTGTTTCAGGCCATACAAACTCTTCATCAATCTGCACACTAGTTTCTCCTTACCTCTGACCTCAAATCCTTGGGGTTGTTCCATGTATATCTCCTCCTCCAAATCACCATGGAGAAAGGTAGTTTTCACATCTAGTTGTTCCAAATGCAAATCTTCAGTAGCCACAATACTCAAAATAGTATGAATAGAAGTCATCTTGACAACTGGAGAAAATATCTCATCAAAATCAATGCCCTTTTTCTGTGCAAATCCTTTTACAACTAATCTGACTTTAAATCTTTTCTTACCTCCATCTTCCTCTTTTAGCCTATAAACCCATTTGTTTGGTAAAGCCTTTTTACCTCCAGGTAACTTACATAATTTCTAAGTCTAATTTTTTAGCAAGGAGTCCATTTCTTCTTTCATTGCAAGCTCCCACTAAACCTGTGTATCCACCTTCATAGCTTCATCATACCCTTTTGGTTCACCAGCATCTATTAACAAAATATAATACAAAGAGGGAGAAGACCTTTCAGGAGGTCTACTTATCTTTGTTGACCGTCTAACATTCACTGGAGTTTGTGGTATTTCTGGTTGCTATTGCAAAGCATGAGGAACCACTGGAACATCACTATTTGGAGTATCATCCAGCACCACATAATATTTTTCTTTCTTCTCATGCTACTGCAACTGATCTTTGTACAACACCTTCTCGTTGAATATAACATCCCTGCTTCTCACAATTTTCTAATTTTCAAAATCCCAAAGCCTATAACCAAATTCATCAATGCCATATCCAACGAAGGTACATTTTTTTGATTTTGCATCCAGCTTGGTTCTATTTTCAGAATCTATATGTGCAAATGCTTCACAGCCGAAGGTTTTCAGAAAAAAATAACTCACCTTCTTACCTGTCCATGCTTCCTCTGGAATACCACAGCCCAAAGGAACTGAAGGACCTCTATTAATTAAATATACAGTAGTGTTGACAGCCTCTACCGACATATTTAAAGGCAACCCAGCATGCAATCTCATGGTCCTTACACACTCCATTATTGTCCTATTCATGCGTTCAGCCACTCCATTTTCCTATGGAGTCCCTGGAACTATTTTCTGCCTATGAATTCCATTAAAGGAACAATAATCTTCAAATTCTTTGCTGCAATACTCACCGCCATTATCAGGTCTGAGACTATTTAATCTTTACCCGTCTCATTCTCAACCAAGCTTCTCTATTTCTTAAATATTTCAAATACATTAGATTTCTGTCTAGAGAAATAAATCCAGACCTTCCTAATTGCATCATCTATGAATGTAACATAATATCGAGAGCCACCGAGAGAAGATACCTGAGTTGGTCCCCATACATCTGTATGCACAAGCTCCAACTTTTCATTTTTCTTTTGCTTCCCATCCTTGAGAAAACTGACTCTCTTTTGTTTACCATACACACAACTTTCACAGAAATCCATATTAATACATTTTAGACCTGGTAAAAATTTCTTAGAATGAAGTACCTTCATACCTTTTTCACTCATATGCCCAAGTCTGTTATGCCACAGTGTTGTTTCAGAACCTGCAACAACTTTTTCAGTCTCTTCCTGCAAACCTGCAACAACTATTCCTGAACCTGTTTATTTTTTCTTTGTAACAACTAAAGTAGAAGGAACATTATGACCTATACAAAGATATAAGGTGCCTACTTTCACACCTTTTGCTACTACTAAGGCACCTTTTGAAACCTTCCAGTTTTTATCAATAAATGTAACAATGCAACCTTGTTCAGCTAGCTGCCCTGCTAAAATTAAATTCCTACTAATCCTTGGAATGTGCCTTATCTCTTGTAGTAGCCAATGATTCCCATTCTACAACTTAATCTTGATTCTTCCCTTTCCAACAATCTGACAGGGTTCATTATCTCTAAATAAACTAGCCCAAAATCCCCTTGGACATAATCAAGAAAATAATTTCTATGGGGCGTAGCATGAAATGGGGCCCCTAAATCTAAAACCCATGAATCATCAGCATTATCTAGGGAAAGAATCAAAGTATCATCTTCAGACTTGTTGCTTACCACATTTACCTCCTTATTGCCTTCTTGTTTGTCTCCTTTATTTTTCTGAGACCAGTAATCTTTCTTTAGATGACCTGGTTTCCCACAGTACCAACAATCTTTTTGTCCTCTGGATTGGGATCTCTTGTCCTTTGATTTTTGTCATGACTTCCCATGACCTCCAGAACCTTTTCATCTCTCCTTTGATCTGCCCCTACTTTCTGCATTCAAAACACTGCCTGATTTGGATCCACCTGAGCTTTTCTTATGAATTTATTCACTCAGAATAACACCAACAACATCATCAAATTTTAGGGTATTTGAACCAGAAACAGAGTTACTAATCACCATTACCAAACTATCCCAACTTTCAGGCAATGAACATAATATCAAGAGAGCTCTAACTTCTTCATAAAATTTTACATTTACAGAAGTTAATTGACTGACAATTGTATTAAATTCATTTAAATGATCTGTCACAGATCCACCTTCAACCATTTTCAGATTAAACAAACGCTTCATGAGAAATACCTTATTTGAGGCTGAGGGTTTTTCATACAATTTAGCCAAAGCTTTCATCAGACCATCTGTTGTCTTCACTTCTGTTATATTGAATACCACCGATGGTGCCAGGCACAACCAAATAGTTCCCAGTGCCTTTCTGTCAAGAAGATTCCAATCCTCATCAGACATTGTTGCCAGTTTCTTGGCTACTCCTTCCAACGACATCCATAAATCCTTTTGATAGAGGTAATCCTCCATCTGCATCTTCCATAACTGATAGTTCTACCCATTGAATTTATCGACCTTTAATTTACGCTCATCTGCCATTGCTCCCACTCAACCATGAGACCTTCCTACAGATGATAATCGAACACAACCCGCTCTGATACCACTTGTTAGGGTTAGCCGACAGAAGATATCAATTAAATGCAAATAAATATTAAATAGAGGAATGGAAATACACAGAAATAATAATAGCGAGAGACAAGTTTTAACGTGGTTCACCCAAACTCAGGCTACATCTACCAAACAGAGAGTCCAATATTATTATCCAATAAATCAAACCGATTACAATCAGCAATCCCTGCAACTCAATACCACTGCAAAATGCTACAATACAATATATCAAAATGCTAACCCTTAGCCACTTTTATCAAGCCTTTTTGTCAGTTACAAAATAGGGTTTTTTTTATGTCGGTTACAAAAATAAGATTTTTTATGTAGGCTTTAGAAATTTTTTTTCGGGGGCTGCGCCCCTAAACCCCGGCAAGGATACATGGCTAGTGTACAATACTTTCCTGATCAATCGCCACCTACCAACAAGATGAACTAGAATTATTCCAAGTACCACTCAATTTTAATTCCCTTTCTCTAGTTTAGACAATGAAGATAGCATCATTTGCCCAAGCAAAGGCAAAAGAAAAACTTCTAAAGTCTCACATGGAAGATTGTGAGCTAATAGAGATTGTTTCAGGAATGCTGGAGAAGATCATGCCATCCTTCCAAAAGGATCCTTCGGCCTCTCCATCTGGTAACCTTAAATCTCTGATAAACTCTGTCAACACTCATTTTGATTCCTTAGAGAAATCGGCAGAAGAAAAGGTCCAGAAAGAATTTTTGGGAAAAAGATTCTCTGAAGTACGGGGACTCATAACAAATGATAGGAGAAATATGGATATTGGGATAAGGAGCCTAAAAAATGCTCTTAAAGATGGTGGAGAAATATACAAATTTTGTCTATCTTGGTCCACAGTGACAGAAGACATTTCCAAAAAAGTGGAAGAACAGGAGAGTAAACTGTCAAGTTTATCTCAGAATTTTGATCCCCTCACCTCATCCATAATGAATCAAGAGTGTTAGGATATCACCATTATAAATGAGATAAAGAGGCTTGAAAAGGAAAAGAAGAATCTAATAAGAAAAATGAGTGAACTTAGAGGGATAATTATCCAAGTTATAGGCCATGCATGAGGCCCTAACTGATGCTCAGACCACAGCTCGGACCAGTGATCCGACAAACTTAAGAAGGGGAGAAGCCTTTGCATTTTTGTTGAGTGGTCACATCTCAATTTTGGACAGTATGAAGCAAAGTTGGGCAACAAAATTTGTCCAGTTGAAGACCACTTTTGCGGAAATACTTAAGTATATGTAACACATGTATATATACTTATGTGGCTATGTGTAGGTTGATTTTTATAAATTTTGGTGTGTAGATTCTGCCCTTTGCCATTGATGTCAAAGGGGGAGTGAGGAATAGTGAAAAATGTGGAATCTAACTAAGGGAGAGCTCTGGTAAAAGTGTACATAAGACAAAGCATCAACCAAGGGGGAGTTTGTTACAACACTTAGTCATTTTTCACTAAGTGTTGCCATCAATGCCAAAGGGGGAGATTGTTGGCAAGAGACACTGTGGGGCTTCATGAGTGTTGTAATTAATGGCAACAAAGTCCATCCCACACATCCGTAGCACATAGTATGTCTATACCGGAAGACAGATTGAAGAGTGTTTTGGTCCAGTGAGTAAGAATAGAGCATGTAGCAAGGTCCGACAATCAGGTTCAGATCTCTCAGATGGTGTAACTCAGCAAGTTGTAGACTTGGACAAGTCAAGAGGAGTACCATGACTACTACATTCCAGAGATTGAGCCTCCAGTGATAAATGAGTGAAAAGATAGGAGCATCTAAGTGTTGGTTTCCTGACAGGTAGAGTAGATTGAGTAAGAACTGACCGACAGAGCATCAGACCTTAATTTGGATGAGAAATTGATGGTGATCAAGCTATTTAAGGGATCATACATGGTTGGCCAACATGATTGATGACTTCTATGTCTATGTCCTTGATATGCATCATATAGTAAGCACATATTCAACTGATAGATCAGTGTTTTGGGAAAATCATGAGCATTCCGGATGCCGACTAGAAAGATGTTGAGATCCTTGATGCGGATATATATACTAGATGGATTTCAATATGAAGGCAGGAATTGTGTGGTGTAATGTGCCAGTAAAGGTAGGGATAAGTGTGGAAGCTACAATACAAGTCCGGAATGTGACAGAACAACAACACTAAGACAGAGGAAAATTGAAGTGTAGTAGATCAGTATATTGAGCCTAACTGGAACAGAACCTCAGCATATGTGGATGCCTCTCCTCAATTCAAATACCTGGTTAGCTTCTATAAACTTTGTAGATAGTGTGTCTCTTGTAGGCAGTGTGCCTCTTATGATTAGTGTGCTCGGGCAGTGAGCCCTAATTGGCAAGTGCCATTTTGTACTTCTTATTCTTTTAATAGAGAATACAATCTTGGGTTAGTCACCCCGTAGTTTTTCCCTTAATAGGGTTTTCCACATAAAAATCCTTGTGTTATGTATGTTGATTTCTTTCTTCTCTCATGATTATATATGATTATATTTTGATGCTGCACTAATTATTAGAAAAGAAAAGAAAGTTAAATATTTAAGATAATTGATTCACCCCCCCTCTCAATTATCTACCTTATTTCCAATAGCATGGACATTTCAAATTCACTTTTTATTTGAGTTGCAAAAGTTTTGCACAAACTATCTCTTCCTCCAAAAATAATATCATCAACAAATACTTCAACAATAAAGATATTTTCATGATCAATTTTGAAGTACAAATTACTATCAGTAGTACCTTTATTGAAACCAATCTTCAAAAGATGCTTATCCAATCTCTCATACCAGGCTCTTGGGGCTTGCTTGAGTCCATACAGTGCTTTCTTCAACTTGTAGACCATATCACCATGATCAGACAATTGAAATCCATCTTGTTGCTCAATGTAAACTTCTTCTTCCAAGTCACCATTCAGGAAGGCAGACTTGACATCCATCTGATATACTTTGAAGTCCTTAAAGGTAGCAAAGGCAAGAAATAACTTGACTGCTTCAATTCTGGCCACCGGAACAAAAGTTTCTTCAAAATCAACTCCTTCTATTTGAGAGTAACCCTTGCAGACCAATCTGGCTTTATTTCTGACTACTTCACCAATTTCATTTAGTTTGTTCCAGAAGACCCATTTGGTTCCAATCACATTCTTATTTCTAGGTCTGGGAACAAGATCCCAGGTGTGATTTTTCTGAATTTGCATCAGCTCTTCCTCCATTGCTTTAGTCTATCTTTCATCATTGCATGCTTCATTTACTAACTTTGGTTCAATGTTAGAAATCAGACAACACTCTTCTGAGTCTTGAGCAATCTTTCTTCTTTTTTGAACACCTTTGCTTTTATCACCTATGATCTGATCTTTAGAGTGATTCAATCTTACATACCTAGGAATTTTGGGACTTTCTTGCACTTCTATCTCTTGAATAGGTTCATTAAAATTCATCTCTTCTTCCTAGTTTATCAGATCAGTCTGAATCTGAATCTCAGAAGGGGCTTGGACTCCTTGGATCAAAACATCATTCTGATCATCTTCATCATATTCATAAAATCTTGAGGGTTTTTCAATGCCTTCATCAACCTTCACGTTTGTACTTTCTATAATCTTTCTCAATCTCTTGTTGTAACACCGGTATGCTTTGCTTTGAGTAGAATAACCCAAGAATATTCTTTCATCACTTCTAGCATCAAACTTGCCTAGATCTTCATCTCTTTTAATGTAACATTTGCTACCAAAAACTCAAAAATACTTCATAGTGGGAGTGATGCCAAACCAAAGTTCATAAGGAGTCTTACTAGTATTGCTTTTGACTTGTACTCGATTAAGAGTATAGACTGCAGTGCTTATAGCTTCTTTCTAGTAGATCTGAGGAACATTTGCTTCCATCATTATGGTTGTAGATGCTTCTTGGATGGTTTAGTTCTTTCTCTCCACTACTCCATTCTATTGAGGAGTCCTTGGAGTAGACAATTGTCTTTTTATTCTATGTTTCTCACAGAATTCTATGAACTCACCGGATGTGAATTCTCCACCTCTATCAGACCTTAAACATTTTATGTTCAATCCAGTTTCATTTTCTCCCATGGCCTTGAATATTTTGAATTTCTCAAGAGCCTCTGATTTCTCTTTCAGAAAAGTTACCCACATCATCCGGGAGTAGTCATAAATTAACAACATGAAGTATCTATCACCTTGCACACTCCTGATTCTTGCCGGACCACATAAATCAATATGAACTAAGTCCAATAATCTAGTAGAAGACTATTCCTTACATCTGAATGTGACTCTTCTTTACTTACCCAACTGGCATTCTTTACACAAACTATTAGTAGGTTTCACCAGTTTTGGAGGATCTCTCACAACCTAGGTGATGCTTATTTTAATGGTATTATCAAAATTCACATGACACATTCTTCTATGCCACAACAACCTCTGATCAATTTGAACAAATAATTTTTTTTACCAATACCAACCAAGTGGAAGATGTTGCCTTTAGTCTAGGTACCAAATGCAATCTCTATTCTAAAACTTTCAAAGATCTTGCACTTTCTATTTTTGAATCGGAGATCATAGCCTTTATCCACCAACTGTCCAACACTGAGAAGATTGTGCTTCAATCCTTCAACATATAGTACATTATAGGTTTTGTTTTTTCCATCAAAAGAAATAGTTCCTCTACCTCTGATTCTGCCAGTAGAATTTTCACCAAATTTTACCACTCCTCCTTCATACCTTTCCAAATCTATGAACTTATTTTTGTCACCTATCATATGGTGGGAGCATCCACTGTCAATGACCCAATCATCCTTTTCTTCAACTTGGGCAGCCAGAGCTCTTTCTACAATTTTATGATTGACAGATTCAGAGGGCATTGGATCTTCTTCCTTGATGGCAATAAACACCCAGTCACTTCTAGATTTGTTCCCTATTTTTAATTCATCATCTGTTACTCCTTCATCATCACCTTCATGGACATAGTAACATTTCTTTTGAAACCTTGATCTGTTAGGGTTTTGCCTTGAAAATCTTTCCAGACATTTTGAGGCAAAATAACCAATCTTATTGCAATTAAAACATTTAAAAGGCAATTTCCCTTCATACTTACTAGATCCTCTTGGCAGTCTTTTTGCAATAAGGGCTTCAAGTTGAGCAGCTTTTGCTTCATCTTCTTCCAGGTATTTTCTTTCTTTTTCATACCATGATAGTTTCCTTGAAGAGTTCTCTCTCGGATCAAACCTTTGTTTACCTTTTACAGAGGCACTAGCTTTGAATGCAGATTCAGTCTTGGGTGGGCATCTCCAAACTCGGTCAATTCAAATGTAGCTAATTTACCAACCAATTGATCTCTTGTGATACCTGAATAGGATCTGAATTCTTCAATGGCAGCAACCTTGTATTTGTAAGAATCAGGAAGGGATCTGAGAACTTTTCCAACAATCTCATCTTCATCCAAGATTCCACCAGCACATCTAATGCCACAAACAAGCTCATTTACTCTGGGCATAAATGTAGTGCTATTTTCATCTTCTCTCATCTTCGGGTTTTCAAATTTTCCTTTCAGACTCTATAGCTTGGCACATTTAACATACTTGTCTCCTTCATGCAGAAGTTCCAGTTTTTGCCAAATCTCATATGCAGTTTTTAGATCAACAACATTTGTCAGCTCTGAATCAGATAAGGCACTTAGAAGAGCTTCTTTATCCTACAGATTATTTTCAGCATCTCTGATTTCATCTATGGTGCGTAGACCACTCTGTGGGGGATCATACTTCTTTGAAGCCATAATCAAATACTGCATTCCCATACATTATAAGTGGCATTCCATGTGACTTTTCCAAAGAGTGAAATTGGTTCAATCAAACCTTAGACTATCCTTCTTGTAGGATGACATTCTAGATCTCCTCAAGTGGTTAAGCTCCTTTTAGAGGAACCTTGATCTGATACCAATTGTTATATTTATGACAAACAACTGAGAGGGGGGGTGAATCAATTGTCTCAAAACTTTCTTCCAATTAATCACTTAAATCCTTTTCTTAATTTAGTAGCATAATAACAAATCAATCATGGAAACATAATGCAATAATTCAAGAGCAGAAACACATTAACACATATGACACCAAGATTTTTAACATGGAAAACCTAGTTAAGGAAAAAATCATGGGGTGACTAACCCAAGATTGTATTCTTTGTTAGAAGAATAGAAAGAACAAAATGGCACATGCCAATTAGGGCTTACTGCCTGAGCACACTGCTCACAAGAGGCTCACTGCTTACAGGAGACACACTGTCTACAGAGTAATAAGTATTACATACTTGAACTTTAGAATAGCATCTTCACCATGCTTGAGTCAGTTCCATTTAAGCCCAAAAATTCTACTCTGACTTTTGCTCCTCTGCTATCTACGACACTCTCATCTCCACCAGATCACATTTGAAATGACTTTATAACTCCTTATTTATACAAGACATCGACTTAGGAATAATCATCCAAGTCGGAAAACATTACAGAGCAAATACATAAATACATCATGACTAATTACAAAAAGACTTCATGTGGATCAACACACTATTGGCCACACAGATATGAGACTTCAATCTTCTTTCAGGAACACGCCAATCTTCATAAAACATCTTGAAGATCATCCACAGGATGTATAACTCATCCAGTCAACCTGACTTGGGAAGAACATCATCATCTAGAAGTAATTCTTCAATTACGAGCTCAATCTTCAATGCGGAACATCAACACAAACTGAACACAATCCAAAGACCTCCACAAGCTTTCTTGAATCACCAAGAACATCCACACTACATCTACTTACTAAAATCATTCTCTCCTTCATCTAGAACCTCAAGAACATAGTCTATCATCACTGTCATAATGGAATAGATGCTTACGGACCTCCAGACAATGAACCAATTGAGTTGTCAATTCACATTGACTTCCTAAACATTCCACCAAATCTGCAGAACAAGATATTTCATTTCCGGATCCCACTAGACCTATTTGTGTCACTCTGTCACCTCTGAACATCTACCAGAACTAATTTTGCTTGAGTGGCCATAATTTCTTCAGATCTTCATGCAGACCTTTGAAATCTTTACTGGATCATCTTAAGACACATATCTACAAACCCTTTGATGTGCATCCTCTGATCTTCATCTTAGTTAGAATTTTTACCTCGCTATCTTCAATGTTCTTCTTTGTTCCTGATAGGACTAGTTTTCTCAATATCCTTAGCATACAGCTCATCCAATCCTTATCATCAATGCAACAAGAGTATGTTGACATCAATGACAACACTGGTTAGGCCCATACTTGCAACATTATAAATATAAAAGCACAAAAATACAACCAAAAAAATCAAAACATACAAAAATCCAAGTAATTAAACTAAATGCTAGCCAAGTCTTAATCCATACCATCTAGTCAAGCAATCTAGCCAATCATCCAAAAGCATACCTTGGTTTTGTTTCCAACCTTGCTATCAACCTAAACAATTAATCAATCATTGGTTTTTAACTTGGCAGGGGCAACAACTTTGTTTATTTTTATCATTTGTACATGCTTGCTTGTGTGTGTTATCATTTTATTTGCATTTGTTTCAGTCCTTGTAGCATATTGTCACAATGACATCATGGTATTCCATATCATGGTTCCCAAAATCATATGTTTTCTTGTCTGCATTAGCATTTTATTTTGCATCTGCATAAGTCCTTGTAACCTACCTGCCATAATGATATCATGGTCTTCCATATCATGGTACTATAAGACATAGGGTTTCTTGTGACTTTATTAGTTGTCTCATCACAATACTTGCTAAGGTTGTCAAACACCTTGTGATGTGCCGGGGCATCCTTTTATGCAGTGGATACCTTGTCACCCTGGTCCCTTATACCTTGGTGCATAATATCCTTTGTTATATCAAAATATAGGATTGCTCTTCACATACCAACATAATCAAATCCCACACATATCTCTTCATTTCCCTCATCCACCCCTCCATCCATCCAATCTACCATTTCTCCCAACCTACACCATACCATAGGGCCTATCCTCCATGTTTAGTTTGCACTAACTATTCCTATTCCATCTTACTAACTTTCTCCATCCCACATTCTTATTCATTTACTTTTCTTCTGCTTATCTTCTTCATTCATTTCTTGTCCACTTCTACTTACCCCTTCTTTTTTGAGAGCCCACCTGAAATGTTTCCAAATGGTCTCTCGAGGGGGCATCTTTCCTCTATCATGCCTCCATCATCCTTCCAGTCGATTGAGGCAAAATTTATTTCTTTGACACGAAGCCACTTTTGTTAGTCATTCTGCTATATTAAAGAGGGGGAAAATGTAGACACCTAAAATCAACCTTGCCTTTACAACACTACTAACATCACCACCTAGACACTCACCTCACAACACTTTCATCTTAGGACCCTTCTATGTCCAATTAATTAAATAAATTATATTTATTTAAATTATTGTGTCCAAATATTCTCTCTAATTAAAATAATTAAATTTATTTAATTAATTTAATTTTCCTACATCACTCCTATCCTATAATTAACTAAATAATTATAATTAATTAATTATTCTCCACCTAACTTGCACAAAAATCTTAAAATAACTAATTCCATCTACACTCTTCTTTTCAATCCGCCGACTACATGAGGATAGGTCCTATCCTTCCCATAATGCATCCTCACTTGATCTCATCCATTCATTTACACTTAATCACAACCATTCATCCTTGATCCATGTGTTGATCCACATCTCATTAAATCTCAACCATTCACCTCTAATCTAATCCTATCCATCCATCCTATCATTCCAAGATCATATAAATATCCCTCTCAATCAACTCATTTGAACTAATGAAGAGTTGAATGAAATGTTGAATGAGGAGATCTAGAATTTTACAAAGAGCAAGATTATGCTGGTTCATTGAGTAATCCACATTTGAGCAATAATATCAAGAGAGCATATCAAGTAGAAAAAGGGCACACTCTACTTCCACTCTAGGAGGAGTAAGAGTGATTTGAGGCGAAAAGTATTGTGTTTATTACATTATCTTTTTGTGATTTTCCTCTTATCATATTTCTTCTCTTCAGTATCCTTTTATGAGTGCCCAAATATTTAATTTTTATGTTTTCTACATTATTTTAATTTGGAATGCATTCTCATGGTAGTCTACATGCAAGTCACAGTAGGGGAAAAATGTAATGGTACTAAAAATTACATGTGCATTACAATTATCCCCTTTATTTTAAACTCACTTTGGCTAGGTTATCCTTTATGAAATGACAAGCATGCAGGTGGCATGATGATCCACTTACTGCTTCTTCTTACACTCATTACTAGGAATAAATTCCAATCCTCAAATTCATCATTTCCCACCTAGGGTCAGATTTGAAGTTGCATTGCAAAAGTGACCCTGGAAATGTTTTAAATTGAAATTCAAATTGTGGGCCTATTTGTTTTCTATCCACTTGAGTATTGTGTACTAATTTAACTCATCAAAAATTTTACTTGCACCCTTGGAATGGTCTTTAACGATTAACCTTAATTTATTTAAACATTTGGGAAATCTATGGAATGAACACCACTTGCACACACCAAGGAGCATTACAAGAACCATCTAGTAAAACTAATGTTCTCGGGAATAATGTATGACCACTTATTATCATCAACTATTATTCAAAGTCATTTACTCAACATCCTTATAGGGTTTGACACAAGGGAGATACTATCACTGTCACATGCAAACTCCTGGCCACATAATCAAGTGCTTATGCAATATCAACAATAGAGGAAAATAGTTTCCAAGACTAAGGATTGTCATATCTATTAGATTTATGAAGAAGGTGTTGCAAGTATGAGGTTACCCAGTGTTGTCATTGATGTCAACATACTCATATTGCATTGACAAGAAGGATTTGATGAGCTGTGTGCTGAGGATATTGAGAAGATTAGTCTCAGTCAGGAACAGTGAAGAACAGTGATAAGAAGAAGATAAATGTACTGTATAGGATGAGAAATGGAGGATGCGGATTAAAGGGTTAGTAGATATGAGTCTTGAGATGCTACAGTTAAGATTTCAGAGGTCCGCATGAAGATCTGAAGAAGTTGTGGCTGCCGGTATAGAACCGGGTCCGGCAAGTATCCGGAGGTGACAGAGGATCACAAAAAGGTCCGGTGAGGTCCGGAATTGTATTATCCTAATCTGCGGATTGGAAGGAGTGTTTGGGATGTCCTTGTGATGTATCATCCTAATTTGTGTATGATTTGGAGGTCCGGAAGTACCTCCTGCATTATGACAGTGGCGACAGACTGTGTTCTTAAAGTTCCGGATGAGGAAGACAAGAGATCCAAGTAAGCAGAGGAAGTGCGGATGTATCCGGACATTCAGACAGGCTTGTGAAGGTTCCTGGATCATGTTTAGGTTGTGTTGTTGGTCCGCATTGATGATAGAGCCCAGAATTGAAGTTATTCTTCCGGATGAAGTTCTTGCTCTGTGTAGCCGACCGGATGAGTTGTTCATCCTGCGAATGTTCTTGAGATGGCCAACTGGATGTGTTATTCATCTTGCGGATACTCCTATGGTTGTTTGCCGACTTAGATGCTTGTTCCTAAGTCGATGTCTTGTATAAATAATGATTTGTGAGTTCATTTCAGTGCGTGGTGTGAGGATGAGTATGATATAGCGAAGAAAGGTGCGAAAGGCAGAGCAGAGATTGTTGGGCTTAATTGGAACTGATCTGGACATGGTAGAGATGTCATTCTCCAGTTCAAGACTGTGATTTTTATCACTTTGTAGACAGTGTGTCTCCTTGTAGGCAGTGGGCCTCTTTGTGAGTAGTGTGCTCGGGCAGTGAGCCCTTATTGGCATGTGCCATTCATTTTTCTTTATTCTTCTAACAGAGAATAATTCTTGGGTTAATCACCCCGTGGTTTTTCCCTTAACCGGGTTTTCCACGTCAAAATCTTGGTGTTCAATGTGTTGATGCTTATCTGCTCTTATGTTTATGTATTATGCTTCCATGAATGATTATTTGATATGCTGCTAACTAACAACAGAGAATTAAGTGTTTGAAATAGAAGAAGTTCTATACAACTGATTCACCCCCCCCCTCTCAGTTGTATGCCCTAGATCCAACAATTGGTATCAGAGCCAGGTTCCTCTGACAAGAGCTTAACCGCTTGAGGAGATCCAGGATGTCGTCTTACAAGAAGGATAGTCCGAAGTTCGATGGAACCAACTTTACTCTCTGGAAAGGTCGCATGAAGTGTCACTTGGAATGCATGGGAAAAGCATATCTGGGTATGATTTCAAAACCATATGTACCTCCACAAGGTGGTCCAACAACTCTGAATGAAATCACAGAAGCTGAAAACAATCTGCGGACCAAGGAAGCTCTTCTAAGTGCATTGAATGACTCAGATCTCTCGAATGTCATTGACCTACCCACTGCATATGAGATCCTAACTAAACTGGAACTTCTGTATGAAGGAGATGAGTTTGTCAAAAGTGCAAGGTTGCAAAGTCTGAAAGGGAAATTTGAAAGATTGAAAATGAGAGATGATGAAAACATTACTACCTTTATGCCAAGAGTAAATGAGCTGGTATGTGGAATCAGAAATGCTGGTGGAACTTTAGATGAAAATGAGATTGTCTGCAAAATCCTAAGATCCCTTCCTGCTGCCTACAAAATCAAAGTTGCTGCCATTGATGAATTCAGAGCCCACACAACTGTCACAAGAGAACAACTGGCTGGCAAACTAGCTGCATTTGAAATGACCGAGTTTGGAGATGATCCTCCCAAGACTGAATCTGCTTTCAAAGCCAGTGCCTATGTGAAAGGCAAACAGAGATTTGATCCGGGTGAAAACTCATCAAGGAAAATGTCATGGTATGATCAAGCAAGAAGAGACATGGAAGAAGAAGAAGCAGAAACAGCTCAACTTGAAGCCCTCATTGCAAAGAGACTGCCAAGAGGATCCGGTAAGTATGAAGGAAAACTACCCTTTAAGTGTTTTAACTGCAATAAGATTGGTCATTTTGCCTCAAGATGTCCGGAGAGATCTGCAAGATCTAATACTCACAGACAAAGGTTTCAAAAGAATTGCTATTATGTTCATGAAGAAGATGACAATGAAGGAGTAACAGATGATGAATCAGATCCAGGAAGCAAATCCGGAAATGAGTGGGTGTTTATAGCCATCAAGGAAGAAGATTCCTTGCTCTCTGAATCTGTCAATCACAAAGTTGTTGAAAAAGCCTTGGCTGCTCAAGTGGAAGAAAAGGATGATTGGGTTATTGACAGTGGATGCTCTCACCATATGACTGGTGACAAGAATAAGTTCTTAGACTTGGAAAGATATGAAGGAGGAATGGTAAAGTTTGGTGACAATTCTGCTGGCAGAATCAGAGGTAGGGGAACTATTTCCTTTGATGGTAAGAGCAAAACAGGTAATGTACTGTATGTTGAAGGATTGAAGCACAATCTTCTCAGTGTTGGTCAGTTAGTGGACAAAGGCTATGATCTCCGGTTCAAGAATGGAAAATGCAGAATCTTTACAAGCTCCGGAACTGAAATTGCATCCGGTACTCAGACAAGAGGTAACATCTTTCATCTGGTTGGTTCAAATAAAAGTTGTTTGTTTGTTCAAATTGATCAAAGTTGGTTATGGCATAGAAGAATGTGTCATGTAAATTTTGATAACATCATCAAGATAAGCAATACTCAGGCTGTGAGAGATCTTCCAAAGTTGATAAAACCTACAAATAGTGTGTGTAAAGAATGTCAGTTAGGCAAACAAAGCAGAGTCTCTTTTAAAAGCAAAGATCAGTCTTCTACCGGATTATTGGAATTAGTACATACTGATCTATGTGGTCCAACAAGAATCAAGAGTCTGCAAGGTGATAGATATTTCATGTTGTTAATTGATGATCATTCCCGGATGATGTGGGTTACCTTTCTAAAAGAAAAATCAGAAGCTTTTGAGAAGTTCAAAATCTTCAAAGCTATGGTGGAGAATCAAACCGGATTGAAACTAAAGTGTCTAAGGTCTGATAGAGGTGGTGAATTTACATCTGGTGAATTCATTGACTTTTGTGAGAAACAGGGTATAAGGAGACAGTTGTCTGCTCCTAAGACTCCACAGCAGAATGGAGTAGTTGAGAGAAAGAACCGGACCATCCAGGAAGCTGCTAGGACAATGATGTTGGAAGCAAATGTTCCTCAAATGTTTTGGAAAGAAGCTATCAGCACTGCAGTCTACACTCTCAATCGAGTTCAAATCAGAAACAACACCGGTAAGACCCCCTATGAACTCTGGTTTGGCATCACTCCTACTGTGAAATATTTCAGAGTATTTGGTAGCAAGTGTTATATTAAAAGAGATGAAGATCTAGGAAAGTTTGATGCTAGAAGTGATGAAGGAATTTTCTTGGGCTACTCCACTCAAAGCAAAGCATACCGATGTTACAATAAGAGATTGAGGAAGATGATAGAAAGCACCAATGTGAAGGTTGATGAAGGAATTGAGAAGCCTTCAAGATTTTATGAGTTTGATGAAGATGACCAAGACAGTGTTCAAGGACCTCAATCCTCTCCGGTGAGACAGAGTCAGCCTGATCCGGTAAATCAGGAAGAAGAGTTAGATTTGAATGAGGCTGATCAAGAAACAGCAGTGCTGGATACTCCCAAAATTCCAAGGTATGTAAGACTGAATCACTCTGAAGATCAGATCATAGGTGACAGAAGCAAAGGTGTACAAACTAGAAGGAATATTGCTCAAGATCAGAATGAATGTTGTCTGATTTCAAAGATTGAACCTAAAACAATAAATGAAGCCTGCAATGATGAAAACTGGACCAAAGCAATGGAAGATGAACTGATGCAAATTGAGAAAAATCATACTTGGGATCTTGTTCCCAGACCTAGAGACAGGAATGTAATTGGAACCAAGTGGGTCTTCCGGAACAAACTAAATGAAGCTGGTGAAGTAATCAGAAACAAAGCTAGATTGGTCTGCAAAGGCTACTCTCAAATAGAAGGAATTGACTTTGAAGAGACTTTTGCTCCGGTGGCAAGAATTGAAGCAGTCAGATTACTTCTTGCATTTGCTGCCTTCAAAGACTTCAAGGTATATCAGATGGCTGTCAAGTCTGCCTTCCTAAATGGTGATCTGGAAGAAGAAGTCTACATTGAACAACCGGATGGATTTCAATTGTCTGATAATAATGATATGGTCTGCAAGTTGAAGAAAGCTTTGTATGGATTGAAGCAAGCCCCAAGAGCATGGTATGAAAGGTTGGATAAGCATCTTGTGCAGATTGGATTCAACAAAGGTACTGCTGACAGTAACTTATATTTCAAAATTGATCATGAAAACATTCTGATTGTTGAAGTGTTTGTGGATGATATCATTTTTGGAGGAAAAGATAGTATGTGCAAAACCTTTGCAAATCAGATGAAAAGTGAGTTTGAAATGTCTATGCTTGGTGAAATGAATTTCTTCTTGGGTCTGCAAATTACTCAAACAAAAGAAGGGATCTTCATTTCTCAGACCAAATATGTGAAAGAATTGTTAAAGAAATTTGGTATGGAAGACTCAAAGCCTATGAACACTCCTATGGCAACCGGATGTAAGTTAAGCAAAGATGATGATTCTCCAAAGGCAGATCAGACAAAGTATAGATCAATGATTGGTGGATTGTTGTATCTCACTCAAACTAGACCAGATATAATGCAAGCTGTTGGTCTTGTGGCAAGATTCCAGGCTGATCCTAGAGAATCTCATGTTATGGCAATCAAAAGAATTTTTAGATACTTGAAAGGGACAGTTGAGTATGGTCTATGGTATCCTAGAGATCCGGATTTCTCTCTTCATGCTTACACAGATGCAGATTGGGCAGGAGATGTGGATGACCGGAAGAGCACTAGTGGTGGAGCATTCTTTTTGGGAAAGAGATTGGTTTCTTGGCTAAGCAAGAAACAAGATGCAATATCTCTGTCTACAACTGAAGCAGAATACATTGCAGCAGCAGGTAGTTGTACTCAAATCCTATGGATGAAGCAGATGCTAAGAGACATCAAAGTTGAATATGAGGAGCCTATCACAATTTTCTGTGATAATTCAAGTGCAATTAATATTTCCAAGAATCCGGTATTGCATTCTAAGACTAAGCACATATCTATCAAATTTCACTTCTTGAGAGAACAAGTAAACAAGGAAGAAGTCAGATTGGAGTATGTTCCCTCCAAGGATCAGATTGCAGATATCTTTACAAAACCTCTTCCCAAGGACTCTTTTGAATATCTCCGGGAGAAGTTAGGGGTCATGGCCCCTCCGGTAATGAACTAAGATGCACTGTTGTGCATCAGTCCGGTGGCTATCACAGTCATATCTTGTGATCCGGACTAATGGGGAGCTGCAACTAAGGGGGAGCAGCTGGTATGATTCTGATGTATGAGAATTGCAAGTATGAGCCCTTTGCCATTGATGTCAAAGGGGGAGAGAAGACATGTGAAAAACAAATGGTTGATGATCAAAGGGGGAGCAGTAAAGGAAGAGAAGACATATGAAAAGATGAAGTTCTTGTCTTAATGGTTTTTCACATCATATGTTGCCATCAATGACAAAGGGGGAGATTGTTGCAAGTATGAGGTTACCCAATGTTGTCATTGATGTCAACATACTCATATTGCATTGACAAGAAGGATTTGATGAGCTGTGTGCTGAGGATATTGAGAAGATTAGTCTCAGTCAGGAACAGTGAAGAACAGTGATAAGAAGAAGATAAATGTACTGTATAGGGTGAGAACCAGAGGATGCGGATTAAAGGGTTAGTAGATATGAGTCTTGAGATGCTACAGTTAAGATTTCAGAGGTCCGCATGAAGATCTGAAGAAGTTGTGGCTGCCGGTATAGAACCGGGTCCGGCAAGTATCCGGAGGTGACAGAGGATCACAAAAAGGTCCGGTGAGGTCCGGAATTGTATTATCCTAATCTGCGGATTGGAAGGAGTGTTTGGGATGTCCTTGTGATGTATCATCCTGATTTGTGTATGATTTGGAGGTCCGGAAGTACCTCCTGCATTATGACAGTGGCGACAGACTGTGTTCTTAAAGTTCCGGATGAGGAAGACAAGAGATCCAAGTAAGCAGAGGAAGTGCGGATGTATCCGGACATTCAGACAGGCTTGTGAAGGTTCCTGGATCATGTTTAGGTTGTGTTGTTGGTCCGCATTGATGATAGAGCCCGGAATTGAAGTTATTCTTCCGGATGAAGTTCTTGCTCTGTGTAGCCGACCGGATGAGTTGTTCATCCTGTGAATGTTCTTGAGATGGCCGACCGGATGTGTTATTCATCTTGCGGATACTCCTATGGTTTTTTGCCGACTTAGATGCTTGTTCCTAAGTCGATGTCTTGTATAAATAATGATTTGTGAGTTCATTTCAGTGCGTGGTGTGAGGATGAGTATGATATAGCGAAGAAAGGTGCGAAAGGCAGAGCAGAGATTGTTGGGCTTAATTGGAACTGATCCGGACATGGTAGAGATGTCATTCTCCAGTTCAAGACTGTGATTTTTATCACTTTGTAGACAGTGTGTCTCCTTGTAGGCAGTGGGCCTCTTTGTGAGCAGTGTGCTCGGGCAGTGAGCCCTTATTGGCATGTGCCATTCATTTTTCTTTATTCTTCTAACAGAGAATAATTCTTGGGTTAATCACCCTGTGGTTTTTCCCTTAACCGGGTTTTCCACGTCAAAATCTTGGTGTTCAATGTGTTGATGCTTATCTGCTCTTATGTTTATGTATTATGCTTCCATGAATGATTATTTGATATGCTGCTAACTAACAACAGAGAATTAAGTGTTTGAAATAGAAGAAGTTCTATACAACTGATTCACCCCCCCCCCTCTCAGTTGTATGCCCTAGATCCAACAGAAGGTTTATATGTGCAATTACATGATCATTTTTGTAGTTACATACGGCATATCCATATTTATGAAAGTGACTCAAATGCAGAGAAATAATTTTTTAACTATTTTTAATGTACTTGACTAACACACATTAATTTTTAACTAAAGGAATGAATCAGTTTGGAACACATGGAAGAGTCGAATTCTACATCAAACTAAGAGTTAAGTACATTGTTTTATTTATTTAAACTCTAAAAAATTTAATTGAATAGTTTTGTCAATCTTATCTCTTATTCTTAGTATATTTATCTATCAATGCTTATTTAATTGGTTTATCCTAGGATTTATGTAAAGAAGTACTTTATTTCCTTACATTTATATTTAATTAATTTTACTCATTTAACACCTTTAGACATTTCAAGGATATATTTTTGTAAGGGTGGAAATGGTACACATATGGTTCCTAGGGTTGTCATTGATGTCAACACTGTCACCAGGTTGTCATTGATGATGGAGGTGTGATGGTGTTCATGGTTGGATGTCATGTCCCATCCAACAAGAGAAGAGAAAAGATACAGGTCATGGTTGGATGTCATGTCCCATCCAACAAGAGAAGAGAGAAGATATAGTTCCTAGTTGGATGTCATGCCTTGATCAGTGCAGAGTTAAGTATGAAGACATATTAATATGGAAATTAGAAGCACTATGATGATCGGATGTGTTGCTAATGTTACTAATGGCCTGAATCATGTGTGTTCCAAGTTTCATGATGATTAGATTACAAGAAGAGTTTTTTGCTATTGACAGACTGAAGACAACATTATTTCTGTGAAGATGTTCTGAGTAGGACAATGGAATGCTCTACATTCTTCTGCATTTGCATATATAGCTATGTGGTTCTGGAATTATGTTTAGGGTGAAGTGAAGGTGGTAATTCCAACATGTGGTAATTCAAATCATTTTTCCTTTCGTTGTGAGATTTATGCATGATAGAGTACCAACATGTGTTTTGACAAAGTAAGCTGGTGTTGAAGGCCTATTGGAATGCTTTGCATTCCTCTATAAGTGAATGGTTGCCTTTGCAGTTTTGTGGAGATGTTTATGGATGTGCATTACATGCTTCCTTGCATTCTCAAGGCTCTTAGTGGTCCACAAGCTCAGTTTCTCAATGACAGTATGTTGTAATGTGTTCTAGATGACATATTGTTCTTAGAGTTCATGATTGAAGATGTGTGGTGCAAAATATTTGATGTGTAGAGGTAAAGGAGTGTTTCAGGATGTGTATGAGTCCTATAGTCTCATTTGGAAAAGTTTCATGAAGATCTTTCTTGTTTCCAATACTGCACAAGGTTTTTAAGTTGTTGTGGCCATTATGCTTCAAGGTTCATGTGTTTTTGCTTAAATCCATCTGATTTTCAAATGAGCAGAGTGTGCAAATGTAATTCCTTGGTGGTTGATGTTGTGAATGATGTTTTGGACCTAATTAAGCAAGTTTTGATGTCTGTAAGGTATGGGATTTCTACTGGTGTAGCGTGTAGTCTTGTTTAGGACTTGTCCTCTACACATTTCATGTTGTGTGTTTTATCTAGATGACAAGCAATGTAATCAATGTAATATCTTGTATAAATTGTAAATTAAATTGAATAAGGTGAGGTGTGACTGCAAAGTAATTGATAAGGTTTGCAAGCAAGATAAGGAGCAGAATGAATGCATTATGATGTGCGACTAAATGAGAAAGAGCAGAAGTTGTAGATGCTATCCTGATTCATCTTGAAGATATATTTGTGATAGTGATTAAGTTAAGAGTGTGCCTAATTGATCTGATCATCAAAAGAAAGTGTGAAGAGGTAGAATTGCAATCATCAAAGGTGTGAATTTCAATGTCAGTTTTCAAACAGTAGAATGACTATCATACTATAATATTTTGTAAGTGTGTTCTCAATTCAAGGAGTACTAGCTTCCTTGGGAGTGGCCCTAAAACAAAGTCTTCAGGGAATAGTAGCTTCCTTGGGAGTGACCCTAAATCAAAATTTTCAAGGAGTAGTAGATTCCTTGGGTTGTAGCCCTAAAACAAAGTCGTTATTTGAGCTTCATATATTGTAAGTTAATCCTCACCATGGTTTTTACCTTATAGGGTTTTCCATGTATATCTAGTATTATGTGTTGATGTGCATTGTATTAATCTTTCATGTTCATGTTAATACTATGATGCTTAAGTTTTACTCTGGTTCGGATAAGTTGAAGTTGTTAAAGTTGAAGATTGTTTTGATATTGATTCACCCCCCTCTCAGTATCTTGGTGTGTTCAACAATTGGTATCAGAGCCAAGTTCCTCTAAAGGAAGCTTAACCTCTTGAGGAAGGTCTGGGATGGCACAAAATGGATCCAACAAAATAACTAGGTTTGATGGAACAAATTATTCTTTTTGGAAGCTAAGGATGGAAGCCTATATTAATTCTCTAGGGTGTAATGTTTGGGACTCTGTCAAGTCTAGTTACAAAGTTCTTGTTTCTATTCCTATAGACATAGATGAAGTCAAGTTGTATGATAACAATGCCAAGGCAAAGTTTGCTATTATGAGTGGGTTAGTTGATTCAGAACTTTCAAAGGTAATAAGTTGCAATTTTTCTCAAGAAGTTTGGGTTAAACTTGAAACCATTTATGAAAGAGATAAGAAAGTAAAGCAAGCCAAGATGTAGATCTTCAAGAGCAGATTTGAGAACCAAAAAATGTCAGAGGATGAAGACATTGTTGGATATATGATATGGGTGAATGAAGTGGTCAAAGGTATCACAAGTCTTGGTGTACAAGTGAAAGAAGATGAGATTGTGAAAAAGGTTCTGATATCTCTTCTCAAATCTTATAGTCATAAGGTATCTACCATTGAAGAGAATGTAGACTTGGATGCATACATTGTAGACACATTGTTTGGTTCCCTTACTGTCTTTGAAATGTGAGAGTTTGGCAGTGACTCTCCAAACAAAGAAGTTTCTTTCAAAGTTAGTATGAAGATAAAGGAAGAAGTTGTTGATGAAGATGAGAACTTTGATGAAGTTGAAGTAAATTTTGTGAGAATAGTGAAGAAAGGCACTGGGAAATACAAAGGTAAGTTACCCTTCAAATGTTTTAATTGTGGAAAGGTTGGTCACTTTGCTTCCATATGTCCTTTTAAGGAATCAAGGGGTAGTAACAAGAGAGATAAGTTTAAAAGAAGTTTGTATTCCATAGAGAGAAGTTATTCTTTAGAAGATGAGTATCATCATGATTCAAATGATGAAACACTTTTCATGGCCTTGAGTGTTGGTGACAAAAAGGATGATGTTGGAAGATTGATGCCTTGTAAATAGACTAAAACAATGAAAGATCAATGGTTGTATGGACCACATTTCATGCAAGAGAAGAAGCCAAGGCTTGGGTAATTAATAGTGGATGTTCAAACCATATGACTAGTGACAAGGAGAAGTTTATTAGCCCTGAGAAGTGGGATAGTGGTGTTGTCAAGTTTGGTGGTGATGAGTCAACACAGATCTGTGGAAAAGGTGCTATAACTATTGATGGGAAGAATAGGACTGAGGACCTCTATGTCAAAGGGATAAAACACAATCTTCTTAGTGTTAGTTAGATGTGTATAAAGGGGTATAATCTCACATTTCATGCCAAGGGTTGTGAAATCAAGAAGGCAGGGTCCAAAAAACTAGTTGCAGAAGGTATCAAGACATATGGTGATATCTATCATTTGAAGGAGGTAAATGGAATAACATGTTTGTTTGCTCAATCTAGTGAGTGTTGGCTATGACACAAGAGGATGGGATGCAACAATTTTGATAATATGGTAAAGATCAATTCTACTCATATAGTGAGAGACATGCCTAAGATAATCAAGCCATAAATATAGTATGCAGGGAATGTCAAATGGGAAAACTGACAAAGATAAATTTCAAAAGCAAGGAGTATTCTTCTTCAAAACCATTGGAGATGATTCACACTGATCTATGTGGCCCTACAAGAGTATAGAATCGAAAATGTGAGAGGTCTTTTATGTTGCTCATTGATGATTATTCTAGAATGACTTGGGTTACTTTCTTAAGAGAAAAATCAGATGCCCTTAATAAATTTAAAGTGTTCAAATCTATGGTTGAGAATGAAGTAGATGCCAAGATCAAATGTTTGAGGTCTGATAGAGGAGGTGAGTCTACTTCAAAAGAATTTGAAGATTTTTGTGAAGATCATGGTATTAGGAGACATCTGTCAAATCCTAGGACCCCTCAGCAAAATGGGGTGGTGGAAAGAAAGAATAGGACTATGCAAGAGATGTCTAGGGCATTGTTGAAAGATGTAGATCTGCTTGATATGTACTAGAAGGATGCAGTTCACTGTTATCTATCTAATTAATAGAGTAAAAATGAGGGTCAACCACACTAAGTGATGCAAGAGTATCCCTAATTCAAGAGAAATCTTGCATCAACCAAAAACATTTGCATTTCAGTTTGTTTCTTTTCATTTTTCTAGTTCAGTCTAGGCAGTTCAATCCGAAGTAGTTTCAGTATTTTGGTCTGAATTCTACCACAGTTGCATCTTAGATCTTATGGAGCTAGAATTAGTATCTAGACATGTTCATCTACATCATATCCAATTCTCAGAGCATTTGGATCAGTTACCAAAAAGATATCGCTATCAGAAGATTGATTGTTTTCTCAAAATAGAGCATCCCAACAGTCTTAGACAATTAGCTAAAGGAGAAGACCTATAGAGCATTTTCTTAACTTATGGAGCCTAATGACACATCACTCAAAGATCTTTGGTTTGTGGCTGACCTTCCCCAAGATCTGCACATCATTCCATTCATTTGCAGAGGAGTTCTATTCATTTAGGTTTGACCTATTGGTGCAGGAGCACCATTTGTCAAAAATAGACAATTATTAAAATCTAGGCTTTAGTGTTGAGTTTTGCATAAAATAAGGTCTTAAAAGACCATTTATTATTTTAATAAATCCTATTTGAGGCATTTTTTTAGTGGGGGTAATTATAGGACTAGGTTCTGTAAGTTTTTGCTTAAGTTTAGTATTTTCTATTTTGGTAGCCTTAGTAGAGAGGCTATTTTTTAGCCTTTCTTTTTGAGTTTTCTAGATGGAGTGGAGTGAAGTTATATATTGTAAAACATGCTTTTTATATGACATACAGGTCGTGGACGAAGGATATGAAGCTTTTGGAATGAAGGAAATAAGATAAAATGATTTTTTTATTGTTCTAGATCTATTTTTCACAGTTTTCTACATTTTTTGTTATTCTTTGCACTTGTACAGATTAGTACGGACTTGTAGCACCCTAAAATTCACATGGTTGGATGGGGTATTGGATTACCTTTCTTTTTCATGTAATTTTATGGTTTGATCACATGTTTTGTGGATTTTATGCTCATTTTACTAAAAATAGTCCAATAACCTAGGTTTTGACAGTCCGAGAGAGAAATTTTATGTTTTTGAGTGCCATGACCATGTAAAAATGACACAAAATGGTGAAATGATAGGTTTTTAAGTCCTTCAAATTATTTCTTCACTTGTGGAGCAAATAGATGAGTTTTCTTGGTGTTTTTTTAAAAGTTCTTATTGTTGCAATTTCCTATTTTTTGGGGAGATTGAGGGTTTCTAGTTTGCATGTTTGAATTTGATGAGATAAGTGAGGTTCCTGATCAAACAAATGGTGGATTCCTCTATTTTAATACATAACTAAAGACTTTCCATTGATTTTTGGTAAAAATTTGGTGATTTGGAGGCACCTCCTTTGTAAAAGTGACCTAATTAGGCCTATTACCAGAATTACCAGTCATTTTAAGGCCTTATGTTACAAAAAAATCATACCTGAATGAAAGATATGTTATGTAAGGGGATAATGGGTACTCAAAACAGGTTTTAGTTCATGGGTCTGAGTCGTTGTATGAAAGTTATGCCAAAAATACTTCATTTGTTGTCCTAATTAGGCCTAGGAATAGCAGGTACAATCCATTTTTGAGGCTTTTAGTCCAAAGAAACCTACCTTGCATGTTAGATATGTTGTGGAGGGGCTTAATGGGTGTTCAAAAAGGTAATTTTTTTATGGGTTTGTCATAGATTCTGCAAGTTATGCCCCCAAAACTCTATTCTAAGGGCTACAAGCAAAGTTGACCTAGTTGTGAAGGGACAATAGGAACAACAAGTTACTAAGTTGTTTTATGAGTTTGGTGAGTATACCCTAGTCATTTTAGTGTGGTCCAAGGTGGTTGGGAGGTTTGGTGGGTAGCTTATACATTCAAACCATGAAATGGCATCTTTTCCTAGTCTTAAAACAATGCATTCTAAGAGGACAATCAAGACAATGTGTGAATAGTCAAGTGGTAAATGAAATCTTGCATTTGTGTGCTGCCCCTACCTCTGCATCACCTATCTGTGTACACATGTTACAGCTCTTCATTGGAGTTTTTGATCTTCCTTGGCCGATGCGGAGGAATCTTATGTTCTAGATATGATATATATTGATGTAATAGATCCCTAGGAAAGTAGAATTAGATAGTTCATGACATAGAGATAGCTGATAGTTTAGATTTTGAGTGAAGGAGCTTCAAATCTATATCTTGTGCATATTCTAATATTCTAAAATTAGGCATGTGAGCCCTAATTGTAAGCCCGTATGTTGCCGACCCATTTGTATTTGAATTCTATAATATATTGAATGACTGAATCTGCATTTGTTTCATATCTTTGAGTTGTTTCTGTTGTTTTTACTCTTGCTACATGGTTTGGACAGTTCATTCTATGAACCCTCCTACCATGACTGCACCAAGTGGTATCAGAGTGAAAGTTCAAATCTTTGGGAGTGAATTGAGAGGAGTTGGAGAGGGAATTCTATAAGATCTTGTTGTGGATAGATAGTCAAATCCAAGGTAGGTTGCTTGTGTTACAACTGATCATTGATTGTGAGGCAGTTGTCACCTTGTAGCCTGATCGCCTAACTTGAGGCAATTTACACTTGATCCTAGGAAGATGCCGCTGAGGAGAGTTGCTGCTATTGGAACAATGGCTGGTAGGATGGATAAAATGATGGAAATGATGAAAACAATGAGAATTTGATTGGATCTTGTTGAGAAAGATAGGCGAAGAGGATTGACATTGAGACCTAATATTGAAAGTGATGATGAAGAGGAATTTCAATCTGTTGAACAAATTAGTGAAACCCTAGGAGGTGAAGAAGAAGAAGAAGAATCAGACCAAGTAAAGATGTTGTGAGCTATTTCAAAGATTAGGAAAAGACCTAGAGTGGTGCAGGAGCACCCGGACATGATCAGGATATAGGTCCGCATGATGACATACATGATCAGGATATAGGATAGTTATCAGCATGATGACAGGGCAGTAGGCTATTTTTAGTATGTTTGACTTTATCATGTAATAAGGTCCATTGGACCGATGCTATGTATTAGTTCAGCCTAGGAGTATGTGTAGGCAGTTAGAGATCGGGATAAGATAGTCTGAGTTGTCCTCTCTCCCAGCCGCTTGGAAGCTCCCAGCCGCTGGGAAGTGAAGTTGGTAGTACTCGAAGGATTTGTTATATATACCTTCGATCTGTTAGGGTTTAGACAGATTGATTATTGAGATTGATATTGATGTTGCTAGATGTACTGGTGTTGTGTTGAGTTGAGATTCAGGAGAGCAGTTCAGACATTGTGAAGCTGTATTCAGGACATTAAATTTCAATTGAATAAGATCTCATCTTTTGCATTATTTGGTTGTATCTATGTTGATTTCCTTTCCGTTTTGCAAGTTGATGGGTACTTTCAACCCTTCCACCGGTTGATCCTGCGAATCGGTGGAATGGTCCTGTATCATAGTTTAGTTTGCATTTGTGTTTTCTGTTTATGCATTGCATTGTTCAGGAGATCAGTTAGGAGCATGCTGTGAATCAGCCTAGCATCCTCATGTGCTAGGTCTAGAAGATAAGTTGTTAGATTTTGGTTTGAAGGTGATCCGGCCCGGTCGTCACATGATCTTTGTGAAATAGAGTGGTTCGGAGTGCTTACATGCAGTGGAAGGATACACAGGAGTCTGCATGTGCGTTTCCAGTCGGAACGAGCCGCATCATCATCTGCGGATCCATCGCCATCAGGATCGGGTCATGAAGTTGTTGAAGTTTGCATGTTGCAAGTGCATCATGATGTTTTGAGTTGGATATATACTCAGTGTATATATCGCAGTTAGGATCATCTCTCGGGGAAGTTCATCATCCGCATATCGCTAACGGATGCGGGTGTGAAAGTTAAGTTTTTTTTGGCTAAGTGTTGAAGAGTTCATCAGGATGATGTGTGACGTCATCGTCATCAGGATATGACGTCATCGTCATCAGGATATTAAGAAATCCCTCAATGCGAGTTTATCCTGTTGTCACTAAGTGGTAAGGTATCGGCGTAGGCAGGAAGTTGTAGTAGCATCATCAGGAGGTTTCGAGGAACCGGATGAACAATATCATGATGCTGTTGCTTGTATCGTCGGGCAGTGGAGCATCGAAGGCAAGTTGTTGAAGTGCAACGTCATCAGGATATTTGGAGCAACCGGATATTTGGATATCCTGCTGACGAAGGTGATATTGAATATCATGATGATGCCGCTTGTATTTGGCACCCGATGAACAGTGCAACCGGAGGATGTTTGCGCCCGTTGATTATCATGATGATGATGATAGGCGACAAACGGAGGAGGTAAATAGTAGTCGACAGGAGGATATTTGCGATCATCCGAAATATGATGATGCTGTTGAAATGTGATGATGCTGTTGGTGTCTCTAGGAAATATGATGATGATGTTCAGTCGATAGAGAATTTTATCATGCTGTTTGTATTGTGGGCTACTCCTTCCTGTTAGTAAGCCTCCGTTGCGTCCCACTCTGCATCATAGAGTGGATGTACCTAATTACACTGGCAATCTAAACCCTGAAGAGTTGATTGATTGGATAAATGACATGGAAGAATACTTTGAATATGAGGAAGTTGAAGATCCGAAGAAGGTAAAATTTGCAAAAACAAAGTTGAAAGGACATGCTGCTATATGGTGGAAAGAAGTGCAGCTAGATAGAAATAGAAGAGGAAAAGAAAAGATTCAAAATGGGACAAGATGGTGACAAAATTGAAGATTAATTAGTTTATACCTGCTAACTATGAGCTGGAGCTATTTAAGAGATTGCAAAACTTGAGACAAAAGGAGAAATCTGTGAAGGAGTATACTAAAGAATTTCACAAGATGATCATAAGAACATGACATAGTGAAGAAAGTAAGGAAAAAGTGGCTAGGTACATCAATGGACTGAGATTGAACATTCAAGAAGAACTAAGTTTAGTGAGGATGACATCTTTGGAGGAATCATATCAGTTTGCCCTGAAAGTTGAAGAGAAGATGAACAAGAGGCATGATTAGAGATAGAGAGGCAAAGGAGGTAAATTCCAGAGAGGTAGAACATTTTCCAAAGGAGACAAATCACATTCAGAGTAGAACAAGCTTGACAACCCAGTCAAGAAGGATGACAGAGATAGCAATACCTACCAGAGAGATGACATAAATTTTCATCACAGAGGTAATTATAATTCATACTGAAATGAAGGATACATAAGAGAAGGAAGAGGATTTGATAAGAGAACATTTAGAGGCACTTGTTTCAAGTGTGGAGGTGAAGGACATAGAACATTTGAATGTAATCAAGGGAGTACAAGCAAGAGGACAGAGAATAGTGGAAGAGTAGCCTATGTGGAAGAAGAACCTATTGGATCACCTAGTTCAGTTGGTAAACCTGAGAAAGGAAAATCACTAGTGATGAGAAAAGCACTATTTCAAGCAAAGACAAATGAGGAACCACCGTAGAGGAAAAGTTTGTTTAGAACCAGATGCAAAATAGGAGGTAAATGTTGCAAAGTTGTTATTGATAGTGGTAGTTCTAAGAATCTAGTTTCAGAGGAGATGATGACTAAGTTGAAGTTGGAAAGATTGAGACACCCTAAGCCCTATCAGATAGCATGGATTCAGGATGATCATAAGGTACTAGTGAGTGAACAATATTTGGTGAAATTTCATATTGGATCATATCATGATGAAGTATTGTGTGATATTATGCCTATGGATGTTTGTCATATCTTGTTGGGTAGACCTTGGTAGTATGATAGAAAATCTATACATGATGGGAGGAGGAATACATACACTATTGTTGAAATGAACCAAACAATTGAGAGGGGGGTGAATCAATTGTCACAAATCTTTAACCAATTCTGCTCCTTAAAATATTAAACACTTGTCCACTATTTGTTATGATTAAATCATGAAAGCATAAACTCAGAAACATAAACACAATTGCAAGATCATACAAAAGTGACACTATATTTTTACGTGGAAAACCCTGTTAAGGGAAAAACCACAGTGGATTTTAGTCCACAAAATATATAAGTTATAGCAATACCAAAAATCAGAGGCTCACTACCAATAGGGCTGACTGTCCAAAAAAAGGCTCACTGCCAAGGGTTATGAACTGAGATATTAGCATCTACTCCATTCCTGAATTGAATTCCATTGAAGCGCAATACTCTTCCTGTACTCTGCTTTGCCTTCTACACTTCTTTACTTAACTTCACATTTTCACACAAGGACATATTTTCCACGACCAAATGACAAGTATATATATCATTCATCAACCTTGGAATGTACATCAAGGTCGGCTTTACATTCATCAACCATTGGAACAATCTTCTGTTGATAACTGAGAGGGGGGGTGAATTAATTATCTTAATTACTTCAACTTTATGATCTTCCTTAACAATTAGTACAACATCAAATCATATAAGCAAACATAACCATGAAATAGAAATAACATCAATACACATGACACAATGATTTAACATGGAAAACCCTGTTAAGGGAAAAACCACGGGGTGACTAACCCAAGATTGTATTCTCTGTTAAAAGAATAAGATAGTACAAAATGGCACTTGCCAATTAGGGCTCACTGCCTGAGCACACTGCTCACAAGAGGCTCACTGGCTACAAGATACTCACTGTCTACAAGATATAAATAAGGTAACAAGATGCTTGAACTGATGAGAAGCATACACACATGCTGAGGTTTAATTCCGGTTAGGCTCAATACACTGATCCATTGCACTTCATTCTTCCTCTTCTTTGGTACTATTGTCCAGTCACATACCAGACCTGTATTAATGCTTCCACACTGCTTTCTTCTTTTCTTCGTGCTTCACATCATACTACCCACCTTCGCATCCAAATCCATCTAGTATATATATCCGCACCAATGATTTCAACACCTTTCTAATCGGCATCCGGAATAGTCAATATTTTCCCAAACTCTAATTTGTCAGCTGAATCCTTGCTTATTAAGTGATGCATATCAAGGAGATGCTTATAGAAGTCATCAATCATGTCAGCCAATCATGAATGATACCTCAAGAAACTTGATCACCATCAATATCTCATCTGGATTAAGGTCTGCTGCTCTGCCGATCAGGTCTTCCTCAATCTACTCTGCCAAACAGGAAACCAACACTCAGGAGCTTATATCTTTTCACTCTTTCATCACCTAAGGCTCTATTTCTGGAATATATCAGTCATTATACTCCTCTTGACTCCCCCAAGTCTGCACTTTACTGAGATACTTCCTCTAAGAGATCCGGACTTGATTGTCAGACCTTCCTGCATGCTCTGTTCTTGGTAACCGGACCAAAATACCCTTCAATCTAACTTCTGGTATAGACACATCATGTCCTACAGATGTGTGGGATGGACTTTGTTGCCATCAATGACAACACTTATGAAGCCACATAGTGTCTCTTGCCAACAATCTCCCCCTTTGGCATTGATGGCAACACTTAGTGAAAAATGACTAAGTGTCACACTGCACTCCCCCTTGGCTGATGCTCTATTCTAATGTACACTTTTTCTGGAGCTCCCCCTTAGCTAGATCCCACATTTTTCACTGCTCCTCACTCCCCCTTTGACATCAATGACAAAGGGTAGAATCCTCACACCAAAATTTTCAAAAATCAATCTATACATATCTGCATAAGTATATATACAAGTTGTACTTACATATACTTAAGTATATCCGCAAAAGTATTCTTCAATTGTACAACTTCTATTGCCCAACTCTGCTTCATCCTATCCAAAATTGAGATGTGACCACTCAACAGGAATACAAAAGCTTCTACCTTCTTGAGATCTGTGGGATCACTGGTCCGGGCTGTGGCCTGAGTATCAGTTAGGGCTTCATGCATGGCCTCTAACTTAGGGATAATAATCCCTCTAAGTTCACCCATCCGGCTTATTATGTTCTTCCTTTCCTTCTCAAGTTTCTTTATTTCATTTATGACTGCAATAGTTTGACACTCTTGATTTACTATGGAAGAGGAGAGAGGATCAAAACTTTGAGACAAACTTAGAGTTTATCCTCTTGCTCTTTTACTTTCTTCTCAATATCCTTGGTCACTATAGGCCAGGATAAACAAAATTTATACATATCTCCACCATCTTTAAGAGCATTTTCCAAGCTCTTTATCCCAATATCCATAACTCTCCTATCATTTGTTATTGACCCTGCACTTCAGAGAATCTTTTTCCCAAAAACTCCTTCCACACTTTTTCTTTAGTTGACTTCTCCAAAGAATCAAAATGTGTGCTAATTGAATTAACAAGAGATTTTAAGTTACCGGATGAGGAGGCCGAAAGATCCTTCTAGAAGGATGGCATGATTTTTTCCAATGCACTGGATGCAATCTCAATTAGCTCACAGTCTTCCATGTGAGACTTCAAAAGTTTTTCTTTTGTCTTTGCATGGGCAAAGGATGCTATCTTCATAGTCTAAACTGGGGAGAGGGAATCAAAATTGAATGGTCCTTGAAGCAGTTCCGGTTCATCAATTTCCATCATCTCTTTGGTTAAGAACTCTTTGACAGTTTTTGCAGTGTCTCTTGCCAAAGACAGAGTCTTCTTCCCTTCTGCAATCTTAGAACTGTCTCCTGGGGTCTTTTCTATTCGGTCTTTTTCTTTTTCATTTACTTCTTCTTGTTGATTGGTTTTCTCCTCTATTCTTTCTTCTCCTTTAGATCCAGAGTGTGCAAGGGAAACCAGAGGTGAGATGTTTGCTTCTTCATGAACTTCCTCTTCCAGAGCAGAGGAATCTAAGTCCTTAGTTTTCTCTTCACTTGTCTCCTTTGCCTCTTCTATCATTGTTTCAGTAGATTCTCCTTTGTCATCCATGACAGAGGGTTCATCACCTAAATCCTCTATAATAGGAAGATTGAATCTTTTAAAAGCATTCTGGAGGATAACTTTTGTTTCTTTTTCCACTTTGTCAGTTTCACCAAGCATAAGTTGATTCATTTTGGCTTTGCTCTGGAACTCATCCTTGCAATCTTTGAAGATCATATGCATTTGTTTCGGAGTGATTGAAGGATAGAGCTGAATAGCTATTTGTTCCCAGATTTCTAGGTCTTTTGCTTGGGCATTATTTTTCCTTATCTCAAGTTCCTTCTCTAAGCTTTTGGGAATCAGAGATATAATTTCAACGAATTCTTTGTTGTAGATGTTTAGATACCTGACTGTGGCATCTTGCAATATCTTCTGTTCAGCTTTACTATATTCATCATAAAATTCAACCATTGGTTGCAGGTTTTCATCCATAGTAATTGATTTGATGATATCATCAATGCAGAGAGTAGGTCTTTCAATGAATTCTTCTGCCTCTTCTTCCTTGTCTTCACCGGATACTTTCTTCTTCTTCTTCATTTTCTTTACCTCCTCATCTGACTCAGTCTCTTCATCATCCTTTTGACTGGCATAAGACCTTGTGGCCTTTGTCTTAGTTCTTTTCTCTCCTTTTCCAGATGCTCTGACTTCTAGTTTTGATGCTTTCTGGCTCTTAGAAGTGGCGGGTGTAGAGCTCTTGGAGGATCTGGTCTGGGAGGGGGCTTGCACCGGAGCACTATCTTTTTCAGTTTCTTGCCTTTCTTTCTCTACCCTTTCAATCTTCTCTCTGTTTGCATTGAGTGCATCTTTTGAAATACCATACCTTTTGGCAACATTCTTTACTTCTTTTCTCACTTTTTTCTTCATCTCTGATTGTCTAAGCTCCACATGAATCTTTACACTCAACTCTTCGAAGGTTCCAAACCTTTCTGCCTCAGGGTCCTTGGGCTGACTCAAAAGATGTTGAATGTGCAACTCTAAGATTTTCTCATCAGCCTCATACCCCATTGGCATGATCCATACTATTCTTGGTTCCACTGCCTCCATTAGGCATTGATCAGTATCCACCATGAAGCACACTGTATCTTTGTATTTTTCTACTAGAGATTGGGGGATTCTCTCTCTTGCTTGTATCATACTCTGAAAGTTCTTGAAGTAACCCCATAGTGATGTATTTTGTGCCTTGGCATCACCTATTCCATGCAAATAATCTTTGATTTGTATGGCAACAGGTCTATCATTTTGCCATATCCAGCCATTAGATCCGGGTAGCTCATTCATGTAATAGAAGAACAGACAGAGTATCGAGCCACCGTATTTGAAGGAGTTCTTCTTGTCCTTCTGTAAATTCTCCAAAAGTTGGTTCAGAAGGAGCTCACAGAGATCATAGTCAGCATTCTTCCTTAACATTTCATAAGCAGTGTAAATTGTTGTTCCGGAGATAGAATTCTCTCTACTGGAGTGATATATCTTGTAGCCAATTATCATGGCGGCAAACTTGATAGCTGGATCTGTGATATCCTCAATTGTCATTTCTCTTGTATCAAATTTAGATCTGGTGGCCTCACTCACAATTTAGGTTTTAACTGATTTGAGAGTAGGTAACCCACCGGATGAGAGCAAACTGGTTACCACTTTAATAGTATCTTTTGTGATCTTGAATGGTCTATTCAGCCACATGAAGTTGTCATGCACTCTGCTCAAGACATACCAGACCCACTCATCTTCTGCAAAATAGGGGAAATGGATGTACTGTCTGAAATGCTTAACCCGGATAGCCTTGTACTTAGGTTTGAGTTCAAAGGAATAATCTATTAATTGTTTGTGATAGATATCCATTAGTTTGGATTCCCCAAATTCCTCAATGTTTGCATGAATATATGCCCTAACATCTTCTACATGCAAAACCCATGCAGAATGTTTGAAAAGGCACCTAGGGGATCAACTTCTAGGGATTTGTATGGGTGTTTATTGAATTTAGGATGCGGCCTATCAGTGATCTTCACAACATTTGGAGTAGCCATCTTTCAAAAGATTTAGAGAGAGATTTCAAAAATAGAAAATACCTTTTACATTTTTAGGGTTCACGAAATGAGCGGAATCAAATTGTTGGACAAATTAATTTCTGTGGTTGATCCTTGAAAGGCTTGAGATATTTTTTGTAGAGCTCCTTCTCTTTTCTTCTCAAATGCAAATGTACAAATGATGAACAAAAGAACCCTTTTATTCCTACGCAAACCCTAATTTCATTTTACAATAAATGCATAACTTAAGTTATTCCAGTTGCCTTGTTTTCCTTGTTCCGAGAGAGATCTTTCCAGATTACTGGGATGCACTTAGAATGGTTCTTGGTGGAAAATGACAATCTATCTCCCTTTCCCCAATTATTCCATCTAACCACAGATCCAACTATTTTAATTATGAATCATACCGGATCTAACTATGAGAATTCAACATTTATCGGATGAATATTAAACCGGATTGGACTTAGATGATCAACCTTTTCAAAATTTATTGCGGATCTTCCATATCTTTACCAAGGATTCTTTAGATGTTTCTCTAAAAACCCTTTAATCCACAACTTTCCATGTGCCAATTACAGGCACCAATTGACTGGCTGGGGGAACTTGTTTTCTTTTGTGACTCCCCCTAAGCTAGAGCTCATCTATTTAGTTTTCAAAAGGAATATCAGCACCAGATTCTGGTGCGGATCCATCCTTAGCATTTTCTGTGCTCCTCTTTACCCAAATCTTGTTTATCTCCCTTTGAATTTCATCCGCATTCACTTTTCCTTTTCCTTTGTCTTGGTTTTGATTATGATGCACTGGACGCTTTTTGTCCTGATTCTTACTTCTGCAGAATTTGGCAATATGACCATATCTATTGCACTTGTAGAAAATAACAATTCTTTGCATATTTGACTGATATCCTCTTGATCTACACTGGTTAGCCATATGTCCCATTCTATTGCATGCAAAGTATCTACCATTGAATGAATTGTTCATTTGCATATTTCTACACTCATGAGATTTGTGACCATACCTTTTGCAATTGAAACACTGTCCAGAGAAGGATGAATTAGTCTGATTCATTCTTCTTCTGCACTGATTTGCTTTATGACCAAATTTATTGCAGTTGTAGCAGTATCCATTGAAAGATGGATATCTTTGAGCATTTGGTTGCCTTACCGGAGGTCTTCTAGGCCTGTTTCTTGGATTTTCTGATCTAGAGTTCTTCTGACCAGATCCGAAGCTTTCACCTTTTTCATACCCCAAGCCTTGCTTGTCATCTACCTTCTTTTGGCTTTAAAGAAGAACTTCAAGTTGAGCAGAGCTTATCTTGAATTTCTCTTTGTATTCATTTGTTGTTTGAAGATCCCTTTTAAGAGTGTCAATCTGATTCTCAAGTTGTTCTTCATTGTCTCTAGCTTCTTCAAGATTAGATTCTAGATGCCTGATTATTCTATCCATTTCGTGGCAGTCTTCTAACTTCTCCTTGAGAGATTGTCTTAGATCATCTTCAGTTTTTCTTTTCTCTTCAATTTCTTGGGTGAATTTCATAACTCCTGATTCCATTTCATGTCTTACCATAATGACCTCTTTTGATAACTTTTCACATAACTTGGTTTTCTCCTTCAGATCTTCATTTGTATCATTGGCTTCACCTTAACTTGCCAATTGTTGAAGTAGTTCCTTTCTCTTTTTCATAGAGATACTCAGTTTCTCTTTTAGTTCATTTATGAAATCATCAGCCTGTTTGAGTCTTTTCTTCAAGTTGTTGACTTTGGAGTGAGATTGCTCAAGATCATATAGGGCATACTGAAGTTGTTCCCTCATACCATACATATCTATTGAGATTCCTAGATCTTCCTCAAGCTGTTAGGCACTGTTTGGAGGAACTTGGCTCTGATACCGATTGTTGATAACTGAGAGGGGGGGTGAATTAGTTATCTTAATTACTTCAACTTTCTGATCTTCCTTAACAATTAGTGCAGCATCAAATCATATAAGCAAACATAACCATGAAACAGAAATAACATCAATACACATGACACAATGATTTTAACGTGGAAAACCTTGTTAAGGGAAAAACCACGGGGTGACTAACCCAAGATTGTATTCTCTGCTAAATGAATAAGATAGTACAAAATGGCACTTGCCAATTAGGGCTCACTGCCCGAGCACACTGCTCACAAGAGGCTCACTGCCTACAAGAGACTCACTGTCTACAAGATATAAAGAAGGTAACAAGATACTTGAACCGATGAGAAGCATACACACATGCTGAGGTTTAATTCCGGTTAGGCTCAATACACTGATCCATTGCACTTCATTCTTCCTCTTCTTTGGTGTTGTTGTCCAGTCACATACCAGACCTGTATTAATGCTTCCGCACTGCTTTCTTCTTTTCTTCGTGCTTCACATCATACTACCCACCTTCGCATCCAAATCCATCTAGTATATATATCCGCACCAATGATTTCAACACCTTTCTAGTCGGCATCCGGAATAGTCAATATTTTCCCAAACTCTAATTTGTTAGCTGAATCCTTGCTTATTAAGTGATGCATATCAAGGAGATGCTTATAGAAGTCATCAATCATGTCGGCCAATCATGAATGATACCTCAAGAAACTTGATCACTATCAATATCTCATCCGGATTAAGGTCTGATGCTTTGCCGGTCAGGTCTTCCTTAGTCTACTCTGCCAAATAGGAAACCAACACTCAGAAGCTTATATCTTTTCACTCTTTCATCACCAGAGGCTCAATCTCTAGAATATATCAGTCATGATACTCCTCTTGAGTCCCCCAAGTATGCGCTTTATTGAGATACTTCATCTGAGAGATCCAGACCTGATCGTCAGACCTTGTTGCATGCTCTGTTCTTGGTCACCGAACCAAAATACCCTTCAATCTGACTTTCAGTATAGACACATCATGTCCTATGGATGTGTGGGATGGACTTTGTTTCCATCAATGACAACACTCATGAAGCCACACAGTGTCTCTTGCCAACATCTCCATGGTCGGCATTACAAACATTTACAAAATAGGTCTTGACCTAATACAAAATTATGCTAAGGAAATGTAGTAAAGATGAAAGTGGATCACTCCACACCTTAGATGGGACTCATACACAATCTTCCATGCCATGACATGCTTTTACAATCTTCAATATTTCTCCTCAATTACTAGAATTAACCAAGTCGACTAAGACTGGTTACACACTACGTTATCTAGGAGTAAACTTCAAACATGATCTCAATTCCTTAACACAAACCAATGTAAATGTAGGAACATGATTAGAAGGCATCCACAAGCATGTTGTAATCACCAGGAGCAACCGTACAAAATCTAACCACTTTATTGATGAGATTCTTCACACTAGAGCACATGAACTTCACTGTCTTCAACTGTCATAAAAGAAGGATAGCTTGCAAACCACCAAATCATGAACCATTGTAGTTGCAGGAACCTATCATCATCCCAGAATTCCCTCTAGAACTATAGAGAAAAATACTTCAATGCAGAGGAATGCAAAGCAAAATACTTTCTCCCTGTCACCAGTGAATAATCAAGAAAAGCAGGTTTTACTCTAGTGAATGTAACTCACTTAATTCTTCATACCAGAGGCTCAAACTCAGGATTTAGCATCTTCAAACATGCCTCTAAATAACTTACAATCTACAGACTAAGATCTTCAATCTACAAGAAATGCAAAGCTATCTTCTAGACTGTTCTTCTATATGTAACTCACTGTCTTCACTGTGATTCACCATTTCCTTTGTGATTCTTCCAGAGGGGCTAATTTTCTCAATGCCCTCAACATATAAGGCTTCTAATAAATCAAAAGATAAAGATACAGTTGACACCAATGACAACATAGATATGTTGACATCAATGACAACAACGATTAGGCACATACTTGCAACAATCTCCCCCTTTGTCATTGATGGCAACATATGATGTGAAAAACCACAACAATCATAACAAGATTCTCCCCCTTTCTCTTTACGCATTTGCACACTTACTCTCTGAGTTTTTCACATGATTTCTCTCCCCCTTTGACATCAATGGAAAAGGGCACATACTTGTACTTTATTGCTCTGATCCAACTTTCCTCTGAACTCTCTGACTACTCCCCCTGAGAAGTAGCCCTTAAAGCATCAATCTGGATCTAGAGGTGGGACTCTAAGCACCATTGGATTGATGCACTCTTGTGCATCTTAGTTTAGAGCAGGATGGGTGATAACATCTAAATTTTCTCTAAGATACTCAAAAGTATCCTTAGGCAAAGGCTTGGTGATAATGTTTGCAATCTGATCTTTTGTAGATACATACTCCAACTTGACTTCATTCTCTGTCACCTTTTCTCTCAGAAAGTGATATCTTTTGGATATATGCTTTGTCCTTGAATGCATTACTAGATTCTTTGATATGTTAATGGCACTTGTATTGTCACAAAAGATTGGAATTGGATCTTCATACACAACTTTGATGTCCTTCAATGTCTGCTTCATTCATAACACTTGAGTGCAATTACATGTTGCTGCAATGTATTCTACTTCTGCAGTAGACAGGGATATTGAGTCTTGTTTCATGCTTAACCTAGATACCTGTCTTTTTCATAAGAAGAATACACCTCCACTTGTATTTTTCATGTCATCCACATCTCTGGCCCAATCTGCATTAGTGTATGCACTAAGAGTGAAATCATTATCTTTTGGATACCACAAACCATAATCCATTGTGCCTTTCAAATATCTCAGTATTCTCTTGATTGCCATCGCATGTGACTCTTTAGGTTTTGCTTGAAATCTTGCCACAAGACAAACTGAATGCATTATGTCAGGTCTAGTTTGGGTCATATAAAGTAATCCTCCAATCATAGATCTATACCTTTTCTGATCTGCCATTGGTGAGTCATCATTTTTTCTCAACTTACAACCAGTTACCATGGGAGTGCTTACCAGTTTAGAGTCCTCCATCCCTTCTTTAACAACTCTTTCACATACTTAGACTAAGAAATGAAGATACCTTTATCTGATTAATTTATTTGCAGACCTAAAAAGAAATTCATCTCGCCAAACATGGACATTTCAAATTCATTTTGCATTTCCCCAGCAAAAACCATGCACATACCTTCATTGCCTCCAAAAATACTGTCATCAACAAAGAATTCAACAATTAAGATTTCTTCATCATTGATTTTGAAATAGAGATTGCTATCCGTAGTACCTTTATTGATTCCAATTGTAACAAATGCTTATCTAACCTTGCATACTAGGCTCTAGGAGCTTGTTTCAATCCATACAATGCTTTCTTCAATTTGCACACCATGTCACCCTGATCTGATGATTGAAATCCTTCTGGTTGTTCAATGTAAACCTCTTCATTCAATTCTCCATTCAAGAATGCTAACTTGACATCCATCTGAAATACCTTGAAATCCTTGTAGGCTGCAAATGCTAAGAACATTCTAATTGCTTCAATCGTTACTATAGGTGCAAAAGTTTCCTCAAAATCTATTCCTTTAATCTGAGAGTATCCCTTGCATACCAACCTTGATTTGTTACTTACTACTTCACCATTCTCATTCATTTTGTTCCTGAAGACCCATTTGGTACCAATCACATTCTTGTCTTCTAGTCTAGGGACAAGATCCCAAGTTTGATTCTTTTCTATCTGCATCAATTCTTCTTTCATAACATTGATGAAGGGGGTAAATCACAAACCACACAACAACAAAAATTAAGCATAGAAAATAGGACTTTCTTTTATTGATATGGGCAACTCATTACATTACAGAAGCTCAATTACAATCAGAGGATGAATCCCCTACTGGCTGCAACACATTATAGCTTTCCCCAACCTCCAGACTCTAGAACCTTCAGCCTTTTGTAACCCCAAATCAGGTAGGGTTTCTATTTTCCCACCTATTATTGGCTCTACACTTGCCCCCTTAACTCTACTACTACCCAGGGTTCCCAAAACAATCATAAATAACACTTTTTGGTGGCCTCCAGCTAAATTTCAAAATTTGCAACTCCCTCCAAAAGTAGGTCAACTTCCAGGAAGCATAACTTTTGATCCAGGTGTCCAATTGACGAACCGTTTTAAGTGTCAGAAAGTTTACGATGTGAAATATCACACTAAAAATCTGTAAATGGATTTACATCAACTTTTTGAGACATTATGGGATGTTTTAGTGCCTCATATCTCATTCCAAAAATTTTCAGGGGCTTTTTGGAAAAAAAAAACTTTAATATCTTTCAGCTCACAAATGATCTTTTCCTGATTCCTTCGCAAAAGGTCTTATATTTCCGTTATGTAACTTTCTAGAAGTTTTTGCTTCATTCTGTGCCCAAATGCAAACTTTCCTAAAATGGTAGGTACACTTTCCAAAATAGGCAGGTCGCTATTTTTAGCAGTTTTAGAAAAACTGAAAGTCCTACATTATTATTCTAGATATTATGGAACCAAAAACACTGATTATGGAAAGAAATGAAAACAACTACAATGATTTTGAATTAACTTCTTTTTGGGTGATGCAAGATTGCCCTTACACCACTGGATGCTCCTGCATCAGACACCCAGGGTAATTTGAGAAGTGACCCTGTCACGTCTTAGGTGTTTGTGTGAGGGAAACCCAAACGGTCAACCTCTGCTTGGATAACCAAGAAGAATCTTCAACAAGCCTTCCTCTCCATTTTACCAGATATTCTTCATATTTCCTATTCCGAGTGCTTCTTCCCACATGGTTATCCAAGATCTCTTCTATCTCCTCCATTGAAGTAGATGCCAGAATACTCCATGACGCTTCTGTTGGTCCATTCTCTGTTCCACCTTCATGATATTATGATAAATCAACAATGTTGAACATAGGGGAAATATTGATCCCACTCGGTAGCTCTACCTCTTATGTATTTCCTGAATCATGCTTCTTCAGGATTTTGCACAGTCCAAATTTCTTCATTTTCAGCTTATTATATGTTCCAACTGGGAACCTTTCTTTTCTCAAGTGAACCATGACTTCCTCTCCTATTGGAACTCCTTATATCTCCTCTTCTAATCCACCTTTGCCTTGTATTGAATGTTCATTTTGTTAATGTGATTTCTCACCTCTTCATGCAAATTCTTCAGATGTTCTACAAAGTCTTCAGCTTCAGCACTTGTCTTTTCTCTGTTGTCCAACTTCCTTAACTTAGAAGCATTTCTTGGGCTATTACCATATACAATTTGGAATCATGATTTACAAGTACTCTTATTGACAGAATTGTTGTATGCAAATTCTGCCTATGGTAAAATTAAATCCCATCCCTTGGGCTTATCTCCTACTAAGCATCGTAGCAGGTTACCCAAACTCATATTCACCACTTCTGTCTATCCATCAGTTTGTGGATGATATGCATAACTAAACTTCAAGTCTATCTTCAACTTCTTCCATAATGTCCTCCAAAAATAACCAACAAACTTGGTATCTCGGTCTGAAACTATGCTCTTTGGTAGACCATGTAATCTCACCACTTCCCTGAAAAATAACTCTGCAATATGAACAGCATCATTAGTCTTCTTAAATGGAATAAAATGTGCCATCTTTGAGAATTTGTCCACCACCACAAAAATGGAATTATGCCCTCTCTGTGTCCTTGGTAAACCAAGAACAAAATCCATACTAATATCATCGCATGGCTTCTCCAGTACAGGTAATGGTTGATACAACCCTATATTCTAACTTGTTCCTTTTGCCATCTGACACACTTTGCAACTCTGCACAAATTTCCTCACATCCTATTGCAACTGTGGCCAATAATAATTTTCACCAACAATAGCAATGGTCTTATCTCAACCAAAGTGTCCAACCAATCCCCGACTACACTTCTCCTTAATCAGGTTCTCTCTCATGGAACTCCAGGGAATGCACAACTGACTTCCTCTAAACAACATGCCATCTTGGATTATGAAATCCAACCATTTTATCCTGTCCAAAGTAACAGGTTCCAAACAATCTTTCCAAGCCTCTGCAAAATTTGGATCTTTAGGATACAAACTTTTGAGCTCATCAAACCCAACAAGCTCTATCTTCATTTCTATCAACAAATTTTGCCTTCTACTCAAGGCATCTGCAACTCTGTTGGACTTCCCACTTCTGTGCTTCAAAACAAAAGTATAGCTCTGCAAAAACTCAACCCATTTTAAATTCCTTTGGTTCAACTTTCCTTGACTATTAACATACTCCTGATGATCAGTATATAAAACAAACTCCTTTGGCAACAAATAATGTCTCCATTTCTTCAAAGCCTGAACTATTGTATAAAACTCCTAATCATAAACATAATACTTTTTCTTGGCATCATTAAGCTTCTCACTAAAATAGGCAATGGGCTTATCTTCTTGACTCAAAATAGTTCCTATACCACTACCACTAGCATCACAATCTACCTGAAATACCTTATTAAAATTTGGAAGTGCCAAAATAGGTTGCTCTGTGACTTTCTGCTTTAATGTATCAAATCTTTTATCTACTCCTTTAGTCCATCTAAACTCTTTTCTATCCCCTCTCATTGTCTCAGTTAGGGGTGCACAAATGCTACTGAAATTCCTAATAAACTTTTTGTAAAAACTTGCCAAACCATGAAAAGATCTTACCTCGGAAGCACTCCTCAGCATAGGCCATTCAATGATAGTCCTCACCTTCTTTGGGTCCATCTAAAGACCTTCCTCTGAGACAAAAAATCCCAGGTATACCAACTCCTTTGCAAAACTACATTTCTTTAGATTAATCAACAAATTCTCCTCCCTCAGCTTCTCTAAAATTCTTCTAATATGCATCAGATGCTCATCCCAAGTCTTACTAAAAATTAAAATATCATCTAAATAGACAATAACAAAACTTCCCAAAAATTCTTTCAATACCTTGTTCATGAGCCGCATGAATGTGCTTGGTGCATTGGTTAGCCCAGATGGCATGACTAACCACTCATATAAACCCTCCTTTGTCTTGAAGGCTATCTTCCATTCATCTCCTTCTCTAATTCGGATCTAGTGATACCCACTCTTCAGGTCAATCTTTGTGAAGTACTTGGCTCCACTCAAACAATCTATTATGTCATCCATTCTTGGCAATGGAAACCCGTACTTGATTGTGATCTTATTTATGGCTCGAGAATCTATACGCATTCTCCAGTCTCCATCTTTCTTTGGTGCTAGTACTGCAAGTACCATATAGGGACTTAGGCTCTCTCTTATCAATCCCTTCTCAACAACTCCTGAACTTGTCTATTCAACTCTTCACTCTCAACTAGAGTTGTTCTATGGGCTGCCTTATTCGGCAAGCTGGCTCCTGGTATCAAATCCATTTGATGACTTATCTTCCTTACTAGTGGTAAACCCTCTGGTACATTATCAGAGATAATATCCTAAAATTCTTCCAACATAACTAAGACTTTTGCTAGTACATCTTCAGATTTCTCTTGACTAATCTTTGGAATCAATGTAAAGCAGTGATGCTCATGCTTCATACCCTCTAAAAATTTTCTACCATCTACCAAGCAAATTCTAGCAGTACTGCATACCTTTTCTTCCACCTCCTTCAAGGGCTTCAACTTGTGACGAACTCCATCTTTTGTTAGGGAATATATGTTTGCATCGCCATCATGGACAACGCTCCTATCATACTGCCACAACCTCCCCAACAGCATATGACATGCATCCATCAATATGATGTCACACAGCACCTCATCATGGTAGTCCCCAATCTTGAACTTCACTAAACACTTCTCATTGACCAATGCTCTATGGTCTTTATACAACCATGCAATCCGATATGGATGCAGATGCTTTCTTCTTGTCAACTTCAACGTGTCAACCATCTCCTCTGAAACAAGATTATCAATGCTTCCACTGTCAATAATAATATCACAACACTTACCTTCACATTTGCACCTTGTGTGGAATAAACTCTTCCTCTGATTTGGTTCTTTCTCCTCATTCAACAAGGTTCTTCTGACAACTAGGGTTTCTCCCCTTTCATCATCTTCAGAATGCTCAGATTGTGCATCTTCATCTACATGTGCAACTCATGCATTACCTTTAGGTATTCTATTCATCCTTCCTTGATGTTGTGGACACTCATATGCTTGATGCCCTTCTTCTCCACATTGGAAACAGGTTCCTCTGAAACCTCTTCTTCCAAGTCCTTGCCTAGGTCTATCTCTTCCTCTTCCTCTTTGCTCACCATTGTTCTAGTCACGAGGGTGGTAGGTATTATCTCCTCTCTGAATTTGACTGGTGCCAGCTTCTTCACTTTTCTTTGAATCTTCATTTCATCCCCCATAGGGTCTTCCACCAGTCCTTCCACCTTAACCTCTTCCCCTTTGCTTGTTGTCAAATCTTTTATTTAGCTTCTCTTCCACCTTCAGGGAAAACTGGTATGCATCTTCTATGATGGTTATTTTGACTAGGCTCAACTCCTCTTGAATACTTGGTCTCAACCCATTAATGTAACAAGCCACCTTCTCCTTATTTGGCTCTACATGGCCTATCCTAATAGTAATCTTATAAAACTCTTTTGTATACTCCTTGATAGACTTGTTACCTTGCTTCAATCCTTGCAGCTTCTTCAATAGCTCCATCTCATAGTCCATAGGAATGAACTGCTTCTTCAGTTTCTCCACCATCCGATCCCATCTGGTGATCTTTCCTTTTCCTCTTCTATTTCTCTCTAACTGGACCTCCTTCCACCAAATATTTGCATGGCCCTTCAACTTTGTTTTTACAAACTTGACCCGATCTGGGTCCTCCACATCTTCATACTGGAAATACTCCTCCATGTCATTGATCCAATCAATGAGTTGTTCCGGATTCAAATCTCTAAAATATGTAGAAACTTCGATCCTGGGCCTCTTTCCAATCTTAGAAATGGACCTCAACAACCTAACTTCTGTAAGATCTCCTGTAGCTTCTTGTTCTTCCTCAGATAGCTCTTCTTCAGCTTCATCTTCGATTTCTTCTCTTGTTCTTGGCTCAAACCCTCTTCACAGCTCCTCTTGCAATGCATCGATTTGCCTTTGTAGGGCTCTAAAACCCTCTTCTGTCAAAGTATTCCTCCCAACATGATTTCTTCATGGAGGCATCTTGATTTCCGCAGCAAACCCACAACCTCAGGTCCTGGTGCAAACTGCCTCACAGTCGGTGATATGTCTACACACTCAGGAACCCTTGCTCTGATACCACTTGATGAAGGGGGTAAATCACAAAACACACAACAACAAAAATTGAATACAGAAAACAGAACTTTCTTTTATTGATCTGGGAAACTCATTACATTACAGAAGCTCAATTACAATCAGAGGATGAATCCCCTACTAGCTGCAACACATTACAGCTTTCCCCAACCTCCAGACTCTAGAACCTTCAGCCTTCTGTAACCCCAAATCAGCTAGGATTTCTATTTTCCCACCTATTATTGGCTCTACACTTGCCCCCTTAACTCTACTACCTCCCAGGGTTCCCAAAACAGTCATAAATAGCACTTTTTGGTGGCCTCCAGCTAAATTTCGAAATTTGCAACTCCCTCCAAAAGTAGGTCAACTTCCGGGAAGCATAACTTTTGATCTAGGTGTCCGATTGACGAACCATTTTAAGTGCCAAAAATCTCGCGATGTGAAATATCACACCAAAAATTTAGAAATGGATTCCTATCAACCTTTTAGGATGTTATGGGATGTTTTAGTGCCTCATATCTCGTTCTAGAAATTTTCAGGGGCTTTTTGGAAAACAAAAACTTTAATATCTTTCAGCTCACAAATGATCTTTTCTTGATTCCTTTGCCAAAGGTCTTATATTTATGTTATGTAACTTTTTGGAAGTTTTCACTTCATTCTGTGCCCAAATGCAAACTTTCCTAAAATGGCAAGTACACTTTCCAAAATAGGCAGGTCACTATTTTTAGCAATTTTAGAAAAACTGAAAGTCCTACATTATTATTTTAGATATTATGGAACCAAAAACACTGATTATGGAAAGAAATGAAAACAACTACAATGATTTTGAATTAACTTATTTTTGGGTGATGCAAGATTGCCCTTACACCACTAGATGCTCCTGCATCAAGCATTTTCCCAATTTTCATTACTGCATGCTTCATTTAAATTTTTAGGTTCCACTTGAGAAATCAAACAATAATTAAGTTGTTCATCAGTAGCTCTTCTTGTGGTTTGAACTCCTTTACTCTTATCTCCTATGATTTGATCTTCAAAGTGATTTAACTTCACATACCTGGGTGTCTTAGTAATGCTTTCTGGAGCTTTTTCTTCTTCTTCCTCTAAGTTTTCTTCTTGCTGCACTACTACTTTTCTTGCAGGGACATCTGGTTCATCAGATTCATATCCACTTGATACCTTTTCCTTTCTTTCATCAACTTTGACATTTGTACTCTCAATAATCTCCTTCAACCTGTTATTGTAACACTGGCAGGCCTTGCTCTTGGTAGAGTATCCAAGGAAGATACCTTCATCACATCTTGCATCAAACTTACCTAGATCTTCTCTCTTCTGATATAACACTTACTTCCAAAAACTTTGAAATATTTCACAGTAGGAACTTTACCATGCCACAATTCATAAGGAGTCTTAGAACTGTTACATTTGACTTGGACTCTGTTTAGGATGTATACAACAGTGTGAATTACCTCTCTCCAATATACTTCCAGCAGGTCAGCCTCCATCATTGTTCTAGTAGCCTCTTGAACTATCTTGTTTTTCCTTTCAACTACTCCATTTTGTTGTGGAGTCCTAGGTGTAGATAATTGTCTCTTTATCCCTTGTTCCTCACAAAAGAAGTTAAACTCATTTGATGTAAACTCTTCACCTCTATCAGACCTCAAGAACTTTATCTTCAAATCTAGCTTATTCTCAACCATTGCCTTGAATGCTTTGAACTTTTCTAGGGCTTCTTTTTCTTTCAAGAAGGTAACCCAAGTCATTCTAGAATAATCATCAATCAACAATGTGAAGTACCTATCTCCTTCTAGAATTCTTACTCTGGTAGGTCCACATAGATCTATATGTACTAATTTCAGTAGTCCATCAATAGATTAGTCCTTTCTCTTGAAACTTGTTTTTATCTATTTTCCAAATTGGCACTCCTTGCACAAAGTATCAGCAAGCTTCACAAGTTGGGGTAAATCTCTTACAGCCTGAGTGGAACTTATCTTCACAATGTTGTCAAAATTGATATGACACAAGCTTCTATGGCACAACCAACTTTCATCATTCTGGGCCAACAAGCAATATTCATTAGTCCCTTTCACATGATAAATGTTACCTCTTGTCTTCTTACCAGTTGTAATCACTGTTCTGGAGCTTTCCAAAATATTGCATCCATTGTCCTTGAATTTGAGATCATAACGTTTTCCACACATCTAACCAACACTTAAGAGATTGTTCTTTAATCCCTTTACATATAAGACATCATTAGTGTAATGCTTTCCATCAAAAGAAATGGATCCTTTTCCACAAATCTTACTAGCTATATCATCACCAAACCTAACCAGTCCTCCATCATATCTTTCCAAACTTATGAACTTACTTTTTTCACTAGTCATGTGATGAGAGCATCCACTGTCAATAACCCATTCATCTTTGTCTTCAACAACTTGAGCATCCAAGGCACTTTCCACTAGTTTTTCTTCCTTCACACAGCTAGCAGGATTAGTAGTCACAGGTTCTTCTTTAATAGCAATAAACAAGCATTCATTACCAGATGTACTAGAATTATCTGGTTCACCATCTGATACTCCTTCATCATCATCAAGATCTTCAACATAATAACATTTCTTTGGAATCCTAGGTCTATCGAGTCTTGGCTTAGGAACTCTTGTGGGGCACCTAGAAGCATAATGACCAACTTTACCACAATTGAAACACTTAAAAGGTAGTTTTCCTTTGAACTTACCAGTACCTCTGGGTAGACTGTTAACAAAGTTGGCTTCAAGTTCTTCAAGCTCATAATCTGGTTCCACCTTATACTTGTCAGATCTGGGGGTTCTTTCTGAAGTGCTGGCCTTGAAATAGTCTCTATCTTTGGAAGTGAGTCACCAAGTTCTCTCTTTTCAAAGGCTGTTAGCTTCCTGAGCAGTTGATCTTTTGTAATCTTTGTCACTGTCATTATTTCTTCAATTGCGACCATCTTATGACTTTATGATTTAGGCAGTGATCTAAGAATTTTGATCACAACTTCAATATCCTCAATTTTTCCTCCCGCACTTCTAATGCTACTCACAAGTTCATCGATCTTTTACATGAAGGATGTTATGTTGTCATCTTCACTCATCTTCAAACATTCATATTTTGCCTTCAAACTCTGCAACTTGGCACTCTTCACAGATTCATCTCCTTCATATAGATTCTTCAGCTTATTCCATATTTCATAAGCAGTTTCCAGCTCCATGATCTTTGTTACTTCGATGTCAAATAAGAGGCTTACCAGGGCATCTTTGGCTTTTATGTTCAACTCAAATTGCTTGATCTCATCTTCAGTTTGTGGACCATTCTTTGGTATTTCATTCTTATCTTCAGTTATTTTCCAAACACTATAACCCAAGAAGAGGAGATGGGTTTTCATGCGAATCTTCCAGATGAAGTAGTTCATTCCATTGAACCATGGACTTTCCTTCTTATACAACATCCTAGATCAACCTCAAGTGGTCAAGCTTTCTTTCGAGGAACTTGGCTCTGATACCAATTGTTGAAATGAACCAGACAACTGAGGGGGGGGTGAATCAATTGTCACAAATCTTTAACCAATTCTTCTCCTTAAAACATTAAACACTTATCCACCAGTTGTTATGATTAAATCATGAAAGCACAAACTCAGAAACATAAACACAATTACAAGATCATACACAAGTGACACTAGATTTTTATGTGGAAAACCTTGTTAAGAAAAAAACCATGATGGATGTTAGTCCACAAAATAATAAGTTATAGCAATACCAAAAATTAGAGGCTCACTGCCAATAGGGCTCACTGCCTAGAACAAGGCTCACTGCCAAGGGGTGGCCTACTGCCAAGGGTTGTGAACTAAGATATTAGCATCTAATCCATGACTGAATTTAGTTCCATTGAAGAGCAATACTCTTCCTCTGCTCTGCTCTGGCTTCTACATTTCTTTACTTAACTTCTCATTTTCACACAAGGACATATTTTCCATGACCAAATTACAAGTATATATATATATATCATTCATCAACCTTGGAATGTACATCAAGGTTGACATTACATTCATCAACCATTGGAACAATCTCCAAGGTTGACATTACAAACACTTACAAAATAGGTCTTGACCTAATAAAAAATTATGCTAAGGAAATGTAGTAAAGATGAATGAGGATCACTCCATGCCTTAGCTGGGACTTAAACATGATCTTCCATGTCATGACATGCTTTTACAATCTTCAATATTTCTCTGCAGTTACTGGAATTAACCAAGTCAGCTAAGACTAGTTACACGCTATGTTATTTGGGAGTAAACTTCAAACACTATCTCAATTCCTTAACATGGACCAATGTAAATGCAGGAACATGATCAGGAGGCATCCACAAGAACATTGTAATCACCAGGAGTAACTGCACAAACTCTAACCACTTTATCCATGAGATTCTTCACACCGGAGCACATGAACTTCACTGTCTTCAACTTTCATAAAAGAAAGATAGCTTGTGGACCACCAAATCATGAACCATTGTAGTTGTAGGCACTTATCATCATCCCAAACTTCCCTCTAGAACCACAGAGCAAAATACTTCAATGCGAAGGAATGCAGAGCAAAATACTTTCTCCCTATCACCAGTGAATAATTAGGAAAAGCAAGTTTTACTCTGGTGAATGTAACTCACTCAATTCTTCATACCAGAGGCTCAAACATAGGATTTAGCATCTTCAGACATGCCTCTAAATAATTTCCAATCCACAGACTAAGATCCTCAATCTACAAGAAATGCAGAGCTATCTTCTGGACTGTTCTTCTGTATGCAACTCACTATCTTCATTGTGATTCACTATTTCCTTTCTGATTCTTTTGGAGGGGCTAATTTTCTCAATGTCCTCAACATATAAGAATTCTAATCAATCAAAAGATAAAGATACAGTTGACACCAATGACAACACAGATGTGTTGACATCAATTACAACACTGATTAGGCACATACTTGCAACAACTATAACATCAAATGGAAAGAGAATTACTTTGATTCCTTTAGAAGATGATCCTAAGAGTGAAGTATGTGGAAATGCTAGAATCTGTTTGGTAGATGGAAGGAAATTTTTGGACGGTTTGAGAAATGAGAATATGTGTTATGCTTTGATCCCTAAGAAACTTGGAACATTAAAGAAGGAGACTAAAGAATCACAACTGGAGGAGATAACTGAATTGCTAACAGAATATGAAGACATCATTTCAGATAATGTACCTGAAGGATTACCACCAATCAGGAGTATCAATCATCGCATGGATCTTATACCAGGAGCTAGTTTGCCTAACAAAGAAACACATAGAATGACACCAGTAGAGAATGAAGATTGAATAGGGAGATACAAGAGTTGTTGAGGAAAGGTTTGATCAGAGAAAGTTTGAGTCCTTATACAGTACCTGCAGTGATAGCACCTAAGAAGGATGGAGAATGGAGAATGTGTACTAACTCTAGAGCAAACAACAAGATCACAGTTAAGTATAGATTACCTTTACCTAGGATGGATGATATCATGGATTGTTTGTGTTGTTATATGGAGCCTAATTAGACTCAGAGGTTAAATTTTCCCTACTTTTATCAGCGCAGTTTCCCCCCAAATTATTTAACAGGGTCAAGGGGCAGCACCCCTTGTGGGGGTTTGGGGGCAACGCCCCCAAGATGGGGTCAGTGGGAAGCACCCCTTGTGGTGTCCAGGGGAAGCACCGACATAAAAAACCCTATTTTGTAACCAACATAAGGTTTGATAAAAGCAGCTAAGGGTTAGGGTTTTTGTTGATGTATTGTAGCATTTTGCAACGGTATTGAGTTGCAAGGATTGTTGGGTGTAATCGGTTTGATTTACTGGATAATAATATTAGACTCTATGTTGGTGGATGTAGCCCAAGTTTGGGTGAACCACATTAAATTTGTCTCTCGCTGTTATTATTTCTATGTATTTTCATTCCTCTATTTAATCTTTATTTACATTTAATTGATAGCGTCTGCATGCAATCCCTAATAGTTTGAGTGGAGCAAGATATTTCACAAAGATAGATTTGAAGAGTGGATACCATCAGATCATAATCAGAGAGGGAGATGAATGGAAGATTGCTTTCAAGACAAATGAAGGATTGTATGAGTTGTTAGTGATGCCTTTTGGATTGACAAATGCCCCTAGTACTTTTATGAGATTGATGAATGAAGTCTTGAAGATATTCTTGGGTAAGTTTGTTATTGTATATTTGGATGATATTTTGATCTTCAGTAAGACAAAGGAAATACATCTGCAACACCTGAGACAAGTTTTGCAAAGACTAAGGGAAGAGAAATTGTTGATAAACATCAAGAAATGTAGTTTCATGAAGGAAGAATTGGTACACATGGGATTTGTAATTTCTGCAGAAGGATTGAAGATGGACCCTAAGAAGGTAAGAGCAATTGTTGAATGGCCTACACTAGAGAACATTAGAGAAGTTAGATCATTTCATGGATTAGCCAGTTTCTACTAGAAGTTCATTAGAAATTTTAGTTCAATTTGTAACCCTATGATAGAGACTATGAGAGGTGACATAAAAGATTTCAAGTGGACATCAGGAGCGGATAAAAGTTTTGAATTGTTGAGGCAGAAAGTGATAGAGCAACCTATTTTGGCATTATCGAATTTCAATAAGGTATTTCAAGTTGATTGTGATGCAAGTGGAAATGCAATTGGAGTAGTATTAAGTCAAGAAGGTAGACCAATAGCATATTTTAGTGAGAAGTTGAATGATGCAAGGAGAAGATATTCAGTTTATGACCAAGAGTTTTATGTCGTAATTCAAGCCTTGAAGAAGTGGAGACATTACTTGTTGCCTAAGGAGTTTTTGTTGTCTACAGATCGCCAAGCTTTGCAATATTTAAATTGTCAAGGTAAGTTGAATCAGAGACATATGAGATGGGTAGAGTTCATGCAGAGTTATACTTTTGTGTTGAAGCATAGGAGTGGTAAATCAAACAAGTTGTTGATGCCTTGAGCAGGAGAAAAAATTTACTGACAAAGATGAGAATACAAGTGATGGGATTTGATGAATTGAAGAACATGTATGAGGGAGACACTGAATTTGTAGAACCTTGAAAAGCATGTAAGGAACCTGTTGTGATATATCAGAGTAAGTGGTTGGATTATTTTATTCAGGAAGACATGTTCAAAGGAAGTCAGTTATTCTATACCTAGAAGTTCAATGAGAGATAATTTGATCAAGGAGAAACACAGTGGAGGATTGGCAAGACATTTTGCATTGACAAGATAGTGACTTTGGTGAGTGAAAACTACTTTTGGCCTTAGATACATAAGGATATTAGGAAATTTGTATAGAGTTGTAGAATTTGTCAAGTTGTAAAAGGGAGTAGTCAAAACATTGGATTGTATAAGCCTTTGACAGTACCGAAGAAACCTTAGGAAGGCATAAGTGGATTTTGCAATGGGATTGCCTAAGACATAGAGAGGACATGATTCAATATTTGTAGTGGTGGACAGATTGTCAAAGATGGTATGTTTCATGCCTTGTAAGAAGACAACCGATGTAATGCATGTAGCTAACCTATTTTTCAAGGAGATTGTGAGATTGCATGGATTACCTAAGAGCATAGTTTCAGATAGAGATGCCAAATTTCTTGGATACTTTTGGAAGACACTTTGGAATAAGATGAAGATAGATTTGAAGTTTAGTTTAGCACTTCACCCACAGACTAATGGACAGACAGAGGTAGTGAATAGGAGTTTGGGAAACTTGTTGAGATGTTTGGTTGGAGAGAAGGTAAGAAGTTGGGATTTGGTTCTTTCACAAGCAGAGTTTGCATATAATAATTTAGTGAATAGGAGTACCAAAAGAACACCTTTTGAAATTGTTACCAGAACAAACCCTAGAGGCGTTGTAGAGTTGAGAGAGATCAGTATGGTAGAAAAGAGAAGTGCAGAAGCAGAAGAATTTGCAAACCACATGAAGATAGTGTATAATCAGGCTAAGAAGCATTTGTATGAAATGAATAGTAAGTATAAGGAAAAAGCAGATGAGAAGAGAAGACATAAGGAATTTGTAGTTGGAGATGACGTGATGATCTCCTTGAGAAAAGAAAGATTTCTAGTTGGGACATATAACAAGTTGAAGATGAAGAAGTTTGGACCTTGTAGGATACTCAAAAATTTTGATTCAGGAAATGCATATGAAATGGAATTACCAGAGACATTGGGTATATCACCTATTTTCAACATTGCAGACCTATATCAGTATCATGAAGAAGAGTTCAGTGACAACATGGACAAATACTTGAAGAAGCAGTTACCACAACAAGTACCGGAGTAGATTGAAGATATTTTGGACAATAGAGTTGGATACAGCACCAGAGGCAGACAATACAAAGAATACCTTGTGAAGTGGAAAGGCAGACCAAAAGAAGATTCATCATGGATTTCTCAGGCTGAGGTGGACCGTCTTAATTTTCCTCTAGCCCCAACAAAGTGAGGGACTCACTTTTTCAATAACCCTGAATGTCTAATGTAGGAACATCCTTGGTTCAAGAGAAATCTTGCATCAACCAAAAACATTTGCATTTGAGTTTGTTTCTATTCATTTTTCCAGTTGAGTTCAGGCAGTTTAGTCAGAAGCAGTTTCAGTATTTTGGTCCGCATTCTACCACAGTTGCATCTTAGATCTTGCAGACCTAGACTTAGCATCTAGACATGTTCATATACATCATATCCCATTCTCAGAGCATTTGGATCAGTTACTGGAAAGATATCTCTATCGGAAGATCAACTATTTTCTTAGAACAGAGCATCCTAATAGTCTTAGATAATCAGCTAAAGGAGAAGATATGCAAAGCATTTTCTTAACTTATGGAGCCTAATGACACATCATTCAAAGATATTTGGTTCATGGTTGACCTTCCTTGAGATCCACACATCATTCCATTCATTTGCGGAGGAGTTCTATTCATTTCAGTCTGACCTATCCGTGTACACATGTTATGGCTCTTCATTGGAGTTTGTGATCTTCCTTGGCTGATGCAGAGGAATCTTATGTTCTAGATATGATATATATTGATGTAATAGATCTTTAGGAAAGAAAAATTAGATAGTTCATGACATAGAGATAGTTTATAGTTTAGATTCTGAGCGATGGAGCTTCAAAGCTATATCTTGTGCATATTCTGATATTCTAAAATCAGGCTTGTGAGCCCTAATTGTAAGCCTGCTGTTGCTGGCCCATTTGTATTTGAATTTTATAATATATTGAATGACTAAATTTGCATTTGTTTCATATCTTTGAATTATTTCCATTGAGTTTACTCTTGTTGCATGGTTTGGACAGTTCATTCTGTGAACCCTCCTATCGTGACTACACCACTAAGACCCCTTATGAGCTATGGTATGGAAGAATTTGCATAGTCAGATACTTAAGGATCTTTGGCATCAAATGCTATATCAAAAGAGATGAAGAGAACCTAGGAAAGTTTGATTCAAGAAGTGATGAAGGAAACTTTCTTGGTTTCTCAACTACAAGCAAGGCTTATAGATGCTACAACAAGAGGTTGGGAAAGATGGTTCAAAGCACAAATGTCAAGGTAGATGAAGAAATGTATTAGATCTCACATGAATTAGAGGACTCCAAATCTGATATATTTCCATGCACTAAAGATGAAGAAGAAGAAGTGAAAGAAGAAAAGGAACAAGAACCAAAGAATATGCCTAAGACTCCAGCAAAGTATGTTTGCAAGAAACACTCAACAGATCAGATCATTGGAGATAAGGATGAATGTGTGTAGATAAGGAGAAGGCTTGCTAAGACACATGAGCAAGTAAACTTGTGTTTGTTATCAAAGGTAGAACCCAAAAACTTTTTTGATGCTAGCAAAGATGATGGATGGATAAAGGCCATGGAAGAAGAATTAGATTAGATTGAGAAGAATCGGACATGGGAATTAGTTTCCAAACCAACAAATAAGAATGTTATAGGAACAAAGTGGGTGTTCTGAAACAAACTGAATGAAGAAGGTGAAGTTGTAAGGAACAAAGCAAGATTGGTATGCAAAGGATACACACAAGTTGAAGGTATTGATTTTGAGGAGAATTTTTCTCTGGTAGCAAGGATGGAGGTAATCAGAATGTTCCTTGCTTTTGTTGCTCATAAGAACTTCAAGATATATCAGATGGATATTAAGTCAACATTTCTGAATGGTGATCCAGAGGAAGAGGTTTATATTGAACAACCAGATGGCTTCTAGTTATCAAAAAATCCAGACATGGTGTGCAGACTCAAGAAGCCTCTGTAAGGTCTCAAGCAAGAACCTAGAGCTTGGTATGCTAGGTTGGAAAAGTACTTACTTCAACAGGGCTTCAAGAAAGGTACTACAAATAGCAATCTTTACATAAAGGAAGAAGGAGATGATATTGATAGTTGCAGCATATGTTAATGACATCATTTTTGGTGGAGATGATGATATGTGTAAGAGTTTTATAGAGGAGGTGTAAAAATAGTTTGAGATGTCTATGATTGGTGAGATGTATTTCTTCCTTGGATTTCAAATTACTTAGCTAGTTGGTGGTATCTTTATTTCTCAAGCTAAGTATGTCAAAGAGTTATTTAATAAGTTTGGTATGAAGGATTCAAAACCAATGAGTACTCCCATGGTTACTGGATGTCATTTGAGCAAAGATGATGAGTCTCCATAGGTGGACCAGACTGTCTATAGATCTATGATTGGAGGACTATTGTACTTGACTGATTCTAGACATGATATCATGCATGTAGTATGTGCGGTTGCCAGATATCAAGCCAATCCCAAGAAAATAGATGAGAATGTGGTGAAAAGGATATTTAGATACTTGAAAGGAACTCTAGATTATGGCCTTTGGTGTCCAAGAGGTAATGACTTTGATTTGAGTGCTTACACTAATGCTAATTGGGTTGGTTGTGTTAGAAGTACAAGTGGTGGTGCTTTCTTTTTATGAAGCAGATTAGTTTCATGGCAGAGAGAGAAGAAAGATTCAGTGTCCTTATCTACTACAGAGGCAAAGTACATTGCAACAACATCATGTTGTACACAAGTGTTGTGGATGAAGAAAACCCTAAAGGATATCAAGGTATTGTATGATGAGCCTATTCCTATCTTGTGTGACAATACAAGTGCTATCAAAATTTCTAAGAATCAAGTGATGCATTCTAGAACCAAGTATATAGAAATCAAGTATCACTTTTTGAGAGAGAAGGTTGTAGATAAGAAAGTGTTGTTGGAATTGTAAAGGGTAAAATTTGGATGTTTGATTTTTTGGTAGTTTTGGTCTATATCCTCCTTTCATCCTTTCATTCAAGGACCTAGGGTCAAGTTACAATGTACTATCCTACCCTAGGCACTATGAGATGTAGGGAAACTTAGATTTTTATGATTTGATTGCCAATTATCTTTCTTATGCTCAATTATACCTTAAAACCCTAATTATACAAATACAACAACAAACGGATGAATAACAAAAAATGATACTACAAAAAGATATAAAATGACAAATAACTATGCACCCATTTTTGGGGTTTCGAAGCGAAATAGTCAGGGACTAAAGAGCAGGCACCCAAGTCTAGTGCCCTACTTTTTGTCAAGATTTGCAAACAAGATTTGCAACATGTTCTTGTTGTACCAAAGGTTTTCCCATCACAAAATTTTGAGGACTAATGAGAGGGTGCCCTAGTCTAGGGGCTATTTTCTTCTTTGATCTGCAAATCTGACACTTTGTTGTACCCTCTTGCAACTTCACTTTCTCCAGATCTAACACCTGTGACTTGCAATCATGAAAACTTTGGGAGGGGGTTGTGGTGTTTAGAGGCTTGCCTCAGTCAAGCCCTGGAGAGACATTCAAGCCTTCTGAGCACCATTTTCAGATAGAGAGTGTGTGACCTTAGGAGGTAGAGGCAAAAACCAAATGATAAATGCTTGCAAACACAAATCAATGTCACCTTGTAGTGAAGATTTCATGGAGGAAGAAGATCTTCATGCCATGAGGAGATGATTGCTCAAATCTGCAAACACAAACACATAAACAACACAAATCTACTCTTGCAACACAATGAAAGCCTTGAATCACCTTTAGAATGCTAGTTGAAATCTTGTAATCATCTAGTTTACAAATGAATGCCTAAACATGCTTTTATATGCAACTACAAAAACTCCTGCCAAGAATTTCATAATGCAAACTTACCATGTTGGCATAGGACCCAATAACGGTCACAAGCCAACACCCAAAATTTGGGACTGCCCCAAAATAGGGCAGGACTAGGGCATGGGTGCCCAAGTCCTCCCCCTATTTTGGGCATGGGTTATCTCAAGTGGTCGCCCTAGGTCCATTTGACAAGACACTAAGGGGTTTTCTCATCAGGATGTCAAATTATGATTAAGATGTCTTAAATGCACACTAAAGACTTGGGAGCTAAACCTTATGAGGGAAAATCCCCCAAGGGGACATTTTCCAACATTACAGGAATATGTTCCAATAAAGGATCAGATGGCAGATATTTTGACAAAGGCTCTTACAAAGGATACTTTTGAGGATCTCCAACAAAGGTTAGGGGTAATCCCCCCTCCTTGCTAAATTGATGTAGTTAACGCAGGAGGGTCTGATGAGGAACTATCTAACCTTGCAGCCTTAAATAACTAACAACATGATCAATCAAAGATGCAACGAAAGTATTTATCTAACAACAGAAAGAAAGAGACATTCATAAGAACATGACACAAGATATATCCTAGGAAAAACCCTAAAAGGGAAAAACCCATCCTTCAAAGCTCGTTCCTCTTATATTATGATCTCAAAACACATTACATATGCCTCTAGGGCTTTACAAATGCTAGGCCGCATCCCAAGATTACAAAAGATTCATATAATAACACTCTTCCATGATTTCTTTCTTCTACTTCTCAATTCTCTTCTCTGCTACTTCTTTTGTTCTCTGCTTTGCTCTCTGCTTCAGTCTGCTTCTTCTTCGGATCAAAACACTTATGATCTAGCTTCATATCCTCACATAATTTTTTTATTCTTCATTCATTGCCTTGAAACAAACATTTATCCTTCCTTTATATCCTCTACAATCCTTCACAATATTATCAAGTTGGCCTAATTGCAATGGCTAGTATGAAACATGTAGACACAGATAGGTCAGACCTAAACATAAGGTATTGCTTTGCTAGTAACTAGAACTTTGTGAAAATATCCATGAAGGTCAACTAGGTCCTAAACTTCCTTGAATGATGTTCCTTTTTACTCTGTAAGTCATGGAATTTCTCTGCAAGCTAATTAGACTCTACTAAACATTGTCGGCTCTACTATGTGAAAATAGGTAATCTTCTGATAAAGATATCTTTTTGGAATTGAACCCAAATGACCTAAATTTTGGATATGATGTAGATGATAATGTCTAGATGCTAAGTCTAGATTTGTAGCCTCTAATATGCAAATGTGGTAAAATGCGGTAATCTCCAAGGTCGCTCTCCTGGTACTCTACAACTTCACTGTTAACTGTCCCAATTATTTTGAATGCTTTCGGATGCTCCTGCATCAGACTCTTAGGGTTAATTGAAAAGTGAGCCACTTCACTTTGGTCTGTATTATGTCAAAATAAATGTTATTTCTTTGAATAGGGTCAGCGGTCTATTCAAGTCTACCCTACAAAACTACCTCAAGTTCTAAGTTCGGTGGTCTACTTGCACGCCTTGCACTTCCTCAATGATTGGCAGTTTGATTAAGTCTTCTCCACAAGCTACCTCAAGATCAATGGATGCTTCAATTAGTTAAGAGTCAATCAATACATACATGCATCCTCTGGAAAAATCATGTGACTTCCTTTTGATACAATCAATACATTCTCAAATTTTCTCTACAATACTTTCTAATCTCTATTTTCATATATAATTTCTCTCACACACATCAAAATCTTATAGTTTCTTCTCTGTATATACTTTTCCTATACTCATCTCTGCTTCTTTATCCTTATTTCCTTTACTCCTGTACATAAACTTTCTCCTCTGGTAGAATATTTTGTCATTCCTTCTTTCTCTGCAATATGAATTTCCTTTCCCTGCTATGTTTCACACTTGCCCACACCAACTCTCTTTTGCACTATTTTCAGATGATTTTACACAAACTTTCTCTTGCACTATTTCTCAGATGATTAGTCTATAACATAACTCTTCTTAAGATCAATGCTTCACCCTCTTCTAGTTTCTCTGTCAAACTTAGTGAGTCAATAGGTTCTTCTTCTTCTGCATAAACTTCCTCTACACTAGTTATTGTTTCCTCATCATTAGCCTCTCCAGAAACAGGTTCTTGTTGACATTCACTACTTGATTTTTTTCTCCTCCAAACTTGAAAACAGGTTCTTCTAAGTGGTCTTCTATCAAATCCTCTTTCATATTTCCTATATCCTTCACTGTGATAAGAATTGTGACTCTTTTCATTTCTCCCTCTATAGTTTGAATTACTATCCTTGTTCTCCTCCGCATAAGGTCTTCCTTCTCTGTATCCTGATCCATATCTTCCTTCCTCTCCGACATAAGAATAATTGAACCAACTATATAACCTTCTGAACATACGAGTAACATGTTTCCATTTTTCTCCATCAATCCATCCATAATCCATCTACATACAATCTGTCACAGGCTTTCTCCTCCTCATTTTATTCCAACACATCTTTTCAGAATGATTCCTCAATCCACAAATCTTTCAAGGGTATAGATCCCAACATAATTCCTTTCATGTCCATATCTATTACAATGAGAACAATATATACCTCTTCTTTCTTGATTTGATTTTTTTGAATTTGTAACATCTTTACCTATGTCATATCCAAGTCCTTCACTTCTTGATCTTATTACTGGTTCAATAGGTTCTGTAATTCCTTGCTGATGCTTTCCCAATCCTTGTCCTTCATATCCCATTCTCTGCTTGATTTTGAAACCAATACCATCACCAACCACTGCAGGTTTAGTTAAACTATCATCTTCAATCTCACTGTCTAAAGAAGCTTTTGTAGTATCACACAAATCATTAGTATCACAAGAAACATCACAAAGTTTAGGCTTAGATCTCAAACTTTCATTCTCTTCTCTGCATGCTACAAGTGACCGCTCTAACTGATTAACCTATTCCTTCAGTCCCGATATTTCATTCTTTTGCAAATTGTTTTCCTTTCTTAGCTCTTTCAAATTTTCCTCTAGATCTATGTTCCTCTTTTCCACCTTCCCAAACGACTTGAATCCTTCTTCCAATTCTTCAAAACCCTTTTCAACATAATCAAACAACTTCAACTCTCTTTCTAGTTCTTCATTCCTCCTTTTTATATTTTTTAGTTCTTCTTCAAGAGCATCATATTTGTCTTCTCCTAGTTCCTTTATCTTTTCCATCAACTCTGAATTACACCTTTTGATTTCACATAATTCTTCTTCCAGAATATCCCTTTTGCATATTAGGTTTTCATTTTCCTTCATTATTTTTTCAATCTTTCCCATCGAAATGAATTAGATAAACAACTTAATTTGAAAAGCTTACCTGAATCTTTCTTACCTTGGTCTTCTTCAATGATGACACTTGTTACTTATAGGGTTTGACACTTTCTTCTAACACTTTCTTCCTTCCCAATAGATTCACAACCATCCCAACACATTCACAACCTGGCTCTGATAACACTTGATGTAGTCAAGGTAAGAGGGTCCGATGAGGGACTGTCTAACCTTGTAGCCTTAAACAACTAACAACATGATCAATCAGAGATGCAACCAAAGTATTTAGCTAACAATATAAAGAAAGAGACATTCATAAGCACATGACACAAGATATTGTTGCAAGTATATGCCTAATCAATGTTGTCATTGATGTCAACATATATGTGTTGTCATTGGTGTCAACTGTGCTCTTATTTTGTTGCTTGCTTGTAATAAGTGATATGATTTGTATTTTCTTAGGTAAGTGATCTTGATGTTGAGGATATTGAGAAAATTAGCTCCTCCAGTAGAAAAGTGAGTTGCAGTGGAAATAGTGTATTACATACAAAAGAACAATCCAGAAGATTGCTTCGCATTTCATGAGGGATGAATATCTTTGTCTGTGGATTGGAATTTATTTAGAAGTCTATTTGAAGATGTTATATTCTAAGGTTGAGCCTCTGATATGAATATTTGAGTGAGTTATGTTCACCAGAGTGAAAACTACTTTTTTTGTATGTTTGGTGGTGACAGGGAGAAAATATTATGCTCAACATTCCTTCGCATTGAAGTATTTTGGTATGTGGTTCTAGAGTTAAGTCTGGAATGATGATAAGTACCTTCAACTATAATGGTTCATGATTTGGTGGTCCGCAAGCTATCCTTTCCTTAAGACAATGACTAACATTATTGTTCTTGTGCTCCAGTTTGAAGAATCTTCTTAACATAGTGGTTAGAGATTGTGAGGTTGTTCCTGGTGATTACAATGTGCTTGTGGATGTCTCCTAATCGTGTTCCTATCTTTGGATTGGTCTGCAAAGAGAAAATTGGATCATGGATGAAGAATGTTCTTAGCAGACTTAGTGTTCTCACTAGTCTTGGTTAACTTGGTTGATTTCACTAATTGCGCAGATGACTTGAAGTTTGTGAAAGCATGAAGAATTGTGTTTGAGTCCCTGCTAAGGCATGTCATGATCGGTATACATCCTTACATCCTTCCCTTAGCTAATTTTTGTATTAGGTCTAGACCTATTTCTATGTATGTTTTTGTAATGCCAACCTTGGAGATTGTTCCAATGGTTGATGAATGTATTGCCAACCTTGATGTACATTCCAAGGTTAATGACTTGTATAAGGACATGTAATGTAATTGTGAAAATAATGATGATGTGGGAAAATGAAGAGATAAGTGTGAAGGTGTGAAAGAGAAAAGTAGAGAAGTTATATTGTGCTTCAATGGAACTAAACCTAGGCATGGAGTAGATGCTACTTAATTAGTTCACCATTTTTTGCAGTGAGCCACCCTTTGGCAGTGAGTCATTCTTTGCAGTGAACAATTTGGGCAGTGAAACTTGTAGGCAGTGAACCTCTATTTTTTGGTATTGTTATAACTCATATATTTTCTGTGGGCTAACATCCACTATAGTTTTTCCCTTTTAGGGTTTTCCACGTAAAAATATGGTGTCTACTATGTTGAATGTGTGATTGTGATGAAGTCTATGGTTTCATTCTTTCATGATTAAATTTGATTATCAGTAATTAAGTAGCTGATGGTTTATGAAGTTAAGTTTTTGTGACAATTGATTCACCCCCCTCTCAGTTGTCCTGTGCATTGCAACAATTGGTATTAGAGAAGGTTCATCAAAAGAAAGCCTAATAGCTTGAGGAAGATCCAGGATGTCTTTTAAAAAAGAAGCACCATAGTTTGATGGGACAAATTATGCTCTATGGAAGGTACAAATGAAAATCCATCTCCTTTGTCTTGGTTATAAAGTGTGGAAAGCTATAGAAATAGAATACACCATACCTAAAAATGGTTTGACAAGCGAAGATGAGATCAAAGAATATGAGTTGAATACAAAGGCTAGAGATGCCTTGTTAAGTGCTTTGTCTAACACTAAGTTGATAAAAGTCATGGATCTAGAATCTGCAAATGGGGTTTGGGAAAAGTTGAAGAAATTGTATGAAAGAGACGATTTTGTAAAAGATGGCTACAGTGCGTGAAAGCAAAATACGAGAGATTAAAGATGAATGAAGATGAAAACATTACAACCTTCATGCAAAGGGTTGACAAACTTGTCAATGGAATAAAAGACATGGGAGGAACTATTGGTGATAAGGAAATTGTGATGAAAATTCTTAGATCACTACCAAAGTCCTACAGTCACAAGTAGTTGCCATTGAAGAAGTAATGACTATGAAAACTATTGATAGAGATCAATTACTTTGAAAGCTTACAACCTTTGAGATGAGAGAGTTTGGTGATGCTCTGCTAAAAGTTGAAACTGCTTTCAAAGTGAGTACTTCAGAAAAGATCTCCAGAGCTAAAAAATATAAGGTGGAACCTGATGATGAGTTTGATGAAATTGAAGATAACTTTGTTGATAGATTGCAAAGAGGTTCCAGTAAGTTCAAAGGAAAACTACCTTTCAAATATTTCTCATGTGGTAAAGTAGGTCATTATGCTTCCAGATGTCCTGAAAGAATTGAAAGGAATAGAAAAAGATTTGAGAACAAGCCTAGAGCTCCAAAGAAATGATACTATGTTAGAGATTTTGATGATGAATGTGTGACTGATGATGAATTTGATGATGCTAGTACTAGTGTAAATGGATGCTTATTTATTGCTATTAAAAAAGAACCTATGTCTACTAATCCTGCTAGCTATGTGAAGGAAGAAAAACTAGTGGAAGAAAGTGCTTTCACTGTTCAGGTTGAGAAAGACAAGGATGAATGGATTATTGATAGTAGATGCTCACATCACATGACTGGTGACAAAAGTAAGTTTGTAAGTTTGGAAAAATATGATGGAGGACTGGTTAGGTTTGGAGACAATGCAACTAGTAAGATTTGTGGAAAATGATCTATTTCATTTGATGGAAAACATAATACTAACAATGTCCTATATGTGAAGGGCTTGAAGCACAATCTTTTGAGTGTTGGTCAGATGTGTGACAAAGGTTATGATTTGAGATTCAAAGATAATGGATGCAAGATCATGGAAAGCTTCGGAACTGTGATTGCTACCGGTAAGAAGACCAGAGGTAACATCTATCAATTAAGAGGAACTAATGATTACTATTTATTAGCCCAAGTAGATGAGAGTTGGCTGTGACATAGAAGGTTGTGTCATATAAATTTTGATAATATGGTAGAGATAAGTTTAGGTCAGACTGTAAGAGATTTACCAAAAATTATGAAACCTACCAATACTATTTGCAAGGAATGTTAGTTGGGGAAGTAGACAAGAATAGGTTTCAAGAGTAAAGAGCAATTTTTTGCCAGTTTGCTAGATCTAGTTCATATAGATTTATGTGGTCCTACAAGGATAAGAAGTCTATAAGGTAATAGGTACTTCATGTTGCTTATTGATGATTATTCTAGAATGACTTGGGTTACTTTTCTAAGAGACAAACCTGAAGCCCTAGAGAAGTTCAAATCCTTCAAGGCAATGGTTGAAAATGAAATAGAACTAAAAATTAAATGCTTGAGGTCTGATAGAGGAGGTGAGTTCACATCAAATGAATTCAACAATTTCTATGAAGAGCAAGGAATACAGAGACAGTTGTCTGCACCTAGGACTCCTCAAAAAAATGGAGTTGTGGAAAGGAAGAACAAGATAGTTCAAGAGGCTTCCAGAACAATGATGAAGGAAGGAGGCCTACCGAAGTTTTTTGGAAATAAGCTATACATACTAATGTCTACATTCAAAACATAGTTCAAGTAAAAGGAAATAGTACTAAAACCCCCTATGAATTGTTGTATGGAAGAATTCCAATAGTAAGATACTTCAAAGTATTTGGAAGTAAATGTTATATCAAAAGAGAAGAAAAGCTAAGCAAGATTGTTACTAAGTATAATGAAGGAACTTTCCTTGGATACTCTACTAAGAATAAGGCTTACCAGTGTTACAATAAAAGATTGAAAAATATCATTGAGCAACTGGAAGGATTCCAAATATCAAATCAAGGTGATATGGTATGTAGGTTGAAGAAAGCATTGTATGGACTCAAGCAAGCTCATAGGGCCTGGTATGCAAGGTTTGATAAGTACTTATTGTAGTCAAGATTCATTAAAGGTATTGCTGATAGTAATCTCTATTTCAAGATTAATGGTGATCAAAGTTTGATTGTTGAAGTCTTTGTTGATGATATCATCTTTGGAGGAAATGAAGGTATGTGTATGAAATTTGCTGTTGAAATGTAGAAAGAGTTTGAGATGTCTATGTTAGGTGAGATGAATTTATTTTTGGGTCTGCAAATCAATCAATCAAATCAAGGAATCTTCATATCTCAGTCTAAGTATGTGAAAGAGTTAAAGAAGTTTTGGATGGAAGACTCTAAACCAATATGTACTCCCATGGTGATTGGCTACAAATTGAGCAAAACTGATGAATCACCCAAGACTGATCAGAAAACATATAGATCAATGATTAGAGGAATGCTTTATCTAACTCAAACCAGACCTGATATTATGCATGTAGTTTGTCTTGTTGCAAGATTTCAGGAAGATCCAAGAGTATCACATGTGATGGTAGTAAAGAGAATCTTGAGATATTTAAAATGCACTCTGGATCAAGGCTTATATGGTATCCAAAGGATAATGATTTCACTCTTAATGCTTATACATATGTTGATTAGGCTGGAGATGTTGATGATAGGAAGAGTACAAGTGGAGGTGCTTTCTTTTTGGGTAACAGATTGGTTTCATGGTTGAGCAAGAAACAAGATTCAATTTCTTTGTCAACTGCAGAAGTAGAATATATTACAATAGCATGTTGTACTAAAGTGTTATGGATGAAGAAGACTTTGAAGGACATAAGAGTTGTGTATGAAGATCCAATTGCAATCTTCTGTGACAATACAAGTGCTATAAATATTTCAAAGAATCCATTGATGCATTCAAGAATAAAGCATATATCTATAAGGTATTACTTTCTGAGAGAAAAGGTGACAGAGAATGAAGTAATGTTGGAATATGTGTCCACAAAGGATTAGATTGCAGATATCTTCGCTAAGCCTCTGCCTAAGGATACTTTTGAGTATCTCAGAGAAAAGTGGTCATTACCCCTCTTTCTCTAAACTAAGATGCATGAGAATGCATCAATCCAGTGGTGTTCAAAGTCTCATTGTTTGATCTGGATTGATGTTTTGAGAGCTACCTCTTAGGGGGAGTAGCTAGATGTGTTGGTAACAATTCAGTTGGATCAGAGCATCAGAATGCAAGTATGTGCCCTTTGCCTTTGATGTCAAAAGGGGAGAGAAATAATGTAAAAAAATTAGGGGGAGAAAGAATGTAGATGTTTAAAGAGAAAGGTGGAGAATCTTTTCTTGATGGTCTTTACAGTTTTTCACATCAAATGTTGCCATCAATGACAGAGGGGGAGATTCTTCCAAGTATATGCCTAATTGGTGTTGTCATTGATGTCAACATATCTATGTTGTCATTGGTGTCAACTGTGCTCTTATTTTGTTGCTTTCTTGTAATAAGTGAGATGCTTTGTATTTACTTAGGTAAGTGATCTTGTTGTTGAGGATATTGAGAAAATTAGCCCCTCTGGTAGAAATAGTGAGTTGCAGTGGAAACAGTGTATTGCATGTAGAAGAATAGTCTAGAAGATTGCTCTAAATTTCATGAGGGATGAATATCTTTGTCTGCGGATTGGAATTTATTTAGAATTCTATATGAAGATGTTATATTCCAAGGTTGAGCCTCTAGTATGAATATTTGAGTGAGTTATGTTCACTAGAGTGAAAACTACTTTTCCTGTATGTTTGGTGGTGATAGGGAGAAAATATTATGCTTCACATTCCTCCACATTGAAGTATTTTGGTCTGTAGTTCTAGAGTTAAGTTTAGAATGATGATAAATGCCTTCAGCTACAATGGTTCATAATTTGGTGGTTCACAAGCTATCCTTTCCTTATGATAGTGGCTGACAGTATTGTTCTTGTGCTCTGGTTTGAAGAATCTTCTTGATAGAGTGGTTAGAGATCGTGCGGTTGTTCCTAGTGATTACAATGTGCTTGTGGATGTCTCCTGATCATTTCCCTACCTTTGGATTGGTCTGCAAAGAGAAAATTAGATCATGGATGAAGAATGATCTTAGTAGACTTAGTGTTCTCACCAGTCTTGGCTAACTTGGTTGATTTCACTAATTGAGGAGATGACTTGAAGTTTGTGGAAGCGTGTCGTGGTGTGAAGAATTGTGTTTGAGTCCCAGCTAAGGCATGGTGTGATCGGCATACATCTTTACATCTTTCCCTTAGCTAATTTCTATATTAGGTCCAGACCTATTTCTATGTATGTTTTTGTAACGCTGACCTTGGAGATTGTTCCAATAGTTGATGAATGTATTGCTAACCTTGATGTACAGATTCCAAGGTTGATGAATTATCTAAAGACTTGTAATGTATTTGCAAAAATGATGATGATGTGGGAAAATGAAGAGATAAGTGTGAAGGTGTGAAAGAGTAGAGATGAGAAGTTATATTGTGCTTCAATGGAACTAAACCCAAGCATGGAGTAGATGCTACTTAATCAGTTCACCATTTTTGGCAGTGAGCCAGCCCTTGGCAATGAGTTGTTCTTTGTAGTGAGCCCTGTAGGTAGTGAGCCTTTGTTTTTTAGTATTGTTATAGCTCATATATTTTATGTGGGTTAACACCCACCATGGTTTTTCTCTTTTAGGGTTTTCCACGTAAAAATCTAGTCTCTACTATTTTGAATGTGTGATTGTGATTAAGTTTATGGTTTCATGCTTTCATGATTAAATATGATTATCATAAATTAAGTAGTTGATGGTTTGTGAAGTTAAGTTTTTGTGACAATTGATTCACCCTCCCTCTCAGTTGTCCTGTGTATTTCAATAGATATATCCTGGGAAAAACCCTTAAAGGGAAAAATCTAGCCTTCAAAGCTCATTCCTCTTATATTATGATCTCAAAACACATTACATATGCCTCTAGGGATTTACAGATGCTAGGACGCATCCTAGGATTATAAAAGTTTCATATAATAACACTCTTCCATGATTTCATTTTTCTACTTCTCAATTATCTTCTTTATAACTTCTTTTGCTCTCTACTTTGCTATCTGCTTTAGTTTCGCTACTTCTTTGGATCAAAACACTTATGACCTAGCTTCATATCTTCATATACTTTTTCATTCTTCATTCACTGCCTTGAAACAAACATTTATCCTTCCTTTATATCCTCCACAACCCTTCATAACATTATCAAGTCACCCTAATTGCAATGGCTAGTATGAAACATGTAGACACGGATAGATCAAACCTAAACATAAGGTATTGCTTTGTTGGTGACTAGAACTTCATCCAAATCTCCATGAAGGTCGGCCAAGTCCTAAACTTCCTTGAATGATGTTCTTTTTTGCTCCACAAGTCACAAAATTGCTCCACAAGCTAATTAGACTCCACTGAACATTATCGGCTCTACTATGTCAAAATAGGTAATTTTCTGATAACAATTTATTTCTGGAATCGAACCCAAATGACCTAATTTTGGATATGATGTAGATGATAATGTCTAGATGCCAAGTCTAGATCTACAGCCTTTGATATCCAAATGCGGTAAAATGTGGCAATCTCCAAGGTCACTCTCCCGGTACTCTGCAACTTCACTAGTAATTGTCCTAATTGTTTTGAATGACTCTAGATGCTCCTACATCATAAATGCATAGTGGTGCATTTGTCCAGGGGGAGTTCATGCTATATCTTATTCCTAGATTGATGGTGGCTACATCTCAAGGGGAGTAGGTAGTAGTTGTTGATGATAGGGGGAGTCTATTTTCTATAAAAAGTTATGCCCTAAGAAAGAATGTGCAGGGATGTGGTCACTATTGAACAGTTAGTGGATTCCCTTTGTCCTTGATGTCAAAGGGGTAGAAATGTGCAGGTATGTGTTGCCATCAATGCTAAAGGGGGATATTGTTACACATATGGTTCCTAGGGTTGTCATTGATGGAAACACTATCACTAGGTTGTCATCGATGATGGAGGTGTGATGGTGTTCATGGTTGGATGTCATGTCCCCATCCAACAAGAGAAGAAAAAAGATACAATTCATGGTTGGATGTCATGTCCCATCCAATAAGAGAAGAGAGAAGATATGGTTCATGGTTGAATGTCATGCCTTGATCAGTGTAGAAATAAGTATGAAGACATATTAATATGGGAATTAGAAGCACTAAGATGATCATATGTGTTTTTGATGTTACTAATGGCCCGAATCATGTGTGTTCCAAGTTTAAGGATGATTAGATTACCAAAAGAGTGTTTTGTTGTTGACAAACTGAAGATAATATTATTTCTGTGAAGATGTTCTAAGTAGGACAATGGAATGCTTTGCATTCCTCCACATTTGCATATATGGCTATGTGGTTCTAGAACTATGTTTAGGGTGTAGTGAAGGTGATAATTCCAAATTTTCAAATCATTTTTCCTTTTGCTGTGAGATTTATGCATGATAGAGTACCAACATCTATTCTAGCAAAGTAAGCTAGTGTTGAAGGCCAATTGGAATGCTCTGCATTCCTCTGGAAGTGAATGGTTTCCTTTGTAGTTTTGTAGAGATGTTTATATATGTGCATTATATGCTTCCTTGTAGTCTCAAGGCTCTTGGTGGTCTGCAAGCTCAGTTTCAGAATGACAGTATGTTGCAGTGTGTTTTGGATGACAGATTGTTCTCAGAGCTCATGATTAAAGATGTGTGGCACAAAATCTTTGATGTGTGGGGGTAAAGGAGTGTTTGGGTATGTTGTATGAGTCCTGTAGACTCATCTAGAAAATTTTCATGAAGATCTTTCTGGTTTCTAGTACCGCACAAGGTTTTTAAGTTGTTGTGGTTGTTATGCTTCAAGGTTCATGTGTTTTTACGTAAAGCTATCTTTTTTTCAAATGAGAGGAGTGTGTGGATGTAATTCCTTGGTGGTTGATATTGTGAAGGATGTTTTGGACCTAATTAAGCAAGTGTTGATGTCCGTAAGACATGGGACTTCTACTAGTGTAGTGTGTAGTCTTGTTTAGGACTTTTCCTCTACATGTTTCATGTTGTGTGTTGTATCTGACTGACAAGCAATGTAACCAATGTAATATCTTGTATAAATTATAAATCAAATTGAATGAGGTGAGATGTTATTGTAAAGTGATTGATAAGGTTCACAAGCAAGATAAGGAGAAGAATGAATGCATTATGATGTGCGACTGAAGGAGAAAGAGCAGAAGTTGTAGATGTTGTCCTAATTCATCTTGAAGACATATTTGTGGCAATGATTAAGTGTAGAGTGTACCTAATTGATCTGATTATCAAAATAAAGTGTGAAGAGGCAGAATTGTAATCATCAAAGGTGTGAATTTCAATGTCAGTTTTCAGACAGTAGAAGGGTTGTCATACTGTAATCTTTTGTAAGTGTGTTCTTAATTTAGGGAGTAGCAGCTTCCTTGGGAGTGACCCTAAAACAAAGTCTTTATGGAATATTAACTTCCTTGGGAGTGACCCTAAATTAATTTTTTTAGGGAGTAGTGTTGATCATGATGTTAGTCATAAACAAACATAGAATAAAAGTTACACAACAACCTTTACTCATCTTGAAAGATACGATGAATTTAGAGAATTCATGATCCCAAGTATTCGTGGATTAGTTCTTAATCTACTGACATTACTCAGTGGTTGATGTGTGTTGTTGTTTCCATTCAGGGGTCTTACATGCTCAGTTCAGTAGGATTTTGTTCCTGTAAAGATGCTACATAGAAAGGTTATTCTACACAGTAAATTTCTACAAATGATGTGTGTATGCTCAAATCTTTGCATGATATTTGTCAATTGTACATGCTTTAACTTCAAATATGCTATGAATCTTCAATTTTCTATAAGATGTCTGCATATTTCATATTATTTGCTTCTGATTATCAATTATTTGTAATTGTGATGGTGAAATGTTCTAAATTTACAAGAAATTGAAAAGATTACTTCAAATTATGATATATCTTAGTTATTGAACCACATATACATTAGATACAGTCATGAAGAGAAGAAATCAAACCATATGTTCACCGGGACATTCCACAACTAGATACAGTTGCTACTAACTTCAACAAAATAAGGAATGAAGACAACACATGCAAACTGATATGCACTCCAAGGGACGCAGCAAATCAAAGCAGGTGTTAGGAATTCAAACATTGATTACTCTAGATTTATGATAGTATGTAATCAAAAGGGTCTTCTCATTCATTAAGTATGCAAGAACATATATGTTTACAACAACTTTGAAATAGGTCCTAAAATTTCAGCAAATAAATTTTAATTAAGCTTCTGAATGTTTGAAATAATGCATCCCTCCACCTTTTATAGAACAAGGTGAGGGAGTGGTTACAAATGATCTACGATCATGATTTATCAAATTAATATCAACGGTGTATATTCCTTTTGACTTGGTCAACTTTATCTCGTGGCATAGGTTTCCAACTGGCAACCATCTGAATTACTTATTTTCCTCTAAGTATCAGATGCATATGCTTTCCTTAGTATCGCATCTTCATCTACTCTTCATTCTTTAGGTTCTTCATCTTCATCATCAGGATCATCGTGATCATCACTTTCTGTGTCTTCATCATCTTGATGAACGTCACCTTGTATATGGACCTGCATGATTGTCCTAATATTTTCATACGCTTCCACCACTCATTCAACTTCTCTTCCATCCTAAGTTTTGGCTTTGCTGATGGCATGCTTATGTGCTTGGAATTTATCCCTGAGGATCTCCAATTTATTCTTCCTATTGCTCAATGTTTCATTGTAGTCCTCCACCCTGACTTTGATCCTCATGATCTTGTTCATTGCTTCTTCTGTTAGGTGGTTAAGACGGTCATCAGCCATTGGCTGGAAGTTATTATGCAGAGATTTTACTACAAAATCTGCATCTTGGTTCTCAATTTTCCCTTCCACTTTCCCCTCTAGGGCCTCCAGGATTTCTGCTTCAAATGACATCATGTCGTGCAACTTCATACTGATATCTCTTAACTTATTGTTGCACCTCTTCAGTACATCACATTCAAATCTGATGTCCTTGTACCAAATATCTACCAACATGGAAGTATTATTGTTCAGTACCTGGTTGTTTATTAGGACCTGAGGATTAATCCTCTTTATTTCACTCAAAGCACTCAAGGCTTTCTCTAACTGGAATGACCTTCTTCCGGTCTCTGTCTGCAATTTATCAACTTTTCTCCTTGAGATACTCAAAGAATTCCACCTTTGCAAAGAGGCTTTAACTACTTCCTCAACTCCTATGAGTGCAGACGACATCCACTTTCTCATGATAACTGACTCATGCCTCATAAGGTCCAATTTATTAACCTCATCTTGAGAAATCATAGTCAATGGAATTACCTAATTTGATACTGTATTGTCAGGGTTAATTAACCCTTTTATTTATGCATGCAGCTGAGCAATGTGCTCTTTATGCTGCTTATTCTTCTCTTTCTCCTTCTTAACCCTTTAGGTTAAAGAATCTATAATGTCCTTCCCTTCTTGACCTTCCTGGTCTTCATTGGTAAACCCTAAATCAACTGTGCTAGTCTAGAATTCTTCTAGAGTGATCTTTCCTTTCTCTTTTTCAATAATGGGAAGTGCTACCTGAGCAGTCCTTCTGCCTATAGCAAGATCTCTTCTAATGGTAGATGTTAATCTAGCCTTCCTCTTGGGCTTCATGATGGTTTCTAAGAATAATGTTGATACATCAAATTCTTGAATCTTGAACCTAATTCCGTACCTATCTCTTTCTCAAGCCATAGAGGTATTCGGTCTCCAGATCCTTGACGTCCATCCTCATCATGCCCGTCACGATCATGTCCACCCTGATCTCCTGTATCTGTTTCTATCCTTGATGGAGAGGGTGACTTCCTTATTTCTTCCTCATGATGCTCTTCATGAGGGTGATCTTGTTCCATTTCCTCCTCTTGAAGAACCTTTTCTTGTGGTGTATCTACATGTTGGTCCTGTACTTGATCCCACACCTTAACTTCTTTTGTTTCATCCACCTTGGGAATTTCCTCATCCTGAGGCACATTTGTTTCTGTGGATATTATTGCATTTGAACTAGGTGCATCTACCTGATCTTGGATCACATTATGATCCGCACCTGATGTATCTACCTCCTGAGTCTTTAGGTCATCATGACCTGATATTTCTTTATTACCTAAGGTTTCTTGAGTCTTGGGGATATCCTTAGTGGATGTATCCTTATCTTCCCCGCCCTTTTGCTGAACTTCCACTATTTTGGGCTCAGTAGGTATTTCTTGTTGCTGACCCACATCTGGAGTACTATTTTATGTTTCTGCCAGCTTGATCTCCTCAACATTTTATGTTTTATCAGGTGCACCCGCTGAATGTTTAGGATGTGTTACATCCTCCCTATATGTTAAATCTATCACCTTAGGGATAGTCACCTGATCAACTAATTTATCAAGCCCCATTTGTTGGGCTACCCTCTCTGGGTTGTTCTCTTTTTCTTGTTCCACTTGCTTCAACTCTTCTAATACCACCATCTGTGATGATGGGGTTCCCTATGGAGTCATGTGAGTACTTGAAGCAAGGGTCTCCATCCTCTGAGAGGCTATGTTCTCGACCACTTCATCATCTAATAGGTTCATAGTCTCATCTAGTGAGAAAGGACCTCCTTGACTTGCTCCAGTGGTTTCTTTTATCTGCTCTTCAACCTTCTCAGTCTTAAACTGAATGATGGTAGGAAGTGGTACATCATGTTGCAGTTCTTTTCTAAACACTTCACTACCTGCTCCCCTTAATATTATAGGGTCATGTTTGATTTCACTCCTCATTGAGGTTCTTTGTCTTTTAGGTGGTGATGCCACTAGGGGTGCTTTCCTCTTTCTTATGATCCTCATGGTGTCATCATCTACAGGATCTTTATTCAATGGCTCTTCCTCAATAAGAATATCTTCCTCTACATTCTACCGTGAGGTTTGGCCCTTATCTAGCCCTCCTGCAGTCTCTACAGCTGACCTTTGGATTCTTTTTGTTTTTGGTTCTTCTGTCAAAGGCTGTGCAGATGAGGCTAATGCCTATTCTGATGTAGATGCACCTTTAGCTGGTATGTCAACTCTTTTAATAATCACCCCTTTAGGTTCACTATCAGTTTTCTTCTTTCTGGAGGATCTCTTTCTTTGTTCTTGAGGTGGCAGTCTTTCTCCCTTAGATTTTCTCTTTTCAATGAGAAAGTCATCATATTCCTCATCAGGAATCTCCTGCCTTTTCCTCTTATTATCTACGGTGATAGCCACACCCTTCTTCTTCAGGATATTAATTTGCTCATCCACCCATGCTTGGGTCAACTGCAGCACCCCACCTGTGAACTGATCTAATGAAATATCTTCAAGTTATGTCAGGTCAGGGGCTGAAATGGCATCATTGTATACCTTTTTATCCTCATATTCATTAGATATGATCTTTCCATCATCTTTTCTTAATTGAGCAGGCACTGGAATGCAATCAAATGTCTTGAACTGGTTGAGGGTGAGTCTTTGATATTTTCTCCTTCTAACCTCAGCCTCATCCTTACAGTCTGTCCAGAAGTCCTCTAAGTGTTTCTGATGAATGGGCTTCCCCATGATCTTCTGCATTCTCCCATAGGGGTCATATGATCTAGCCAATGGGAATGGCCGTAGGTTCATCATGTTCAGACCGGCTATGGCTTTCTTTATATTCTCAGAATCAGGGCATCTATACCACCCTATAGTTACTGGAAACAAAATTGGAGGAAGTTTATTGTTTTCTTTATATGTATCCAGTATTGTTGATACCTGCCTCAAGAATTCCATCAGAACTACCCATCAGTAGGGTACCTGGGTAGCATCAATGGCTGGCCCACAAAACCTTCTATTTTGATATAAGAGAATGTGGCAAACTGTATAAACTAGGCACCATGCCTATATATAACTTCCTGAGCTTCCATGCTCAGTCTTTTTGTTCTGTCTTCTTCCATTGTTTTGACTAGATGCATAGAAAATACATCATTCACTAATTTCTAATCAGGAAGATAATTGACTCTCTGCAACGGAGGATAGTGGTCCCATATATGGGCATCATTCAAACTGCCACCAATCTTTCCAACTGTGGTAAGTGCATTAAATGTACCCTTGTAAGCACATGAATATACAATATATGAAGTCATATAAAATGCACACTCCAGGCCTCCTAGATTCATCATCTGCATATATAGGCCATCACTAATCATTTTAGCCCATAATGGCTTGTTATCTATATAAATGCACATCATGATGACCCCATACATCTAGTCCTTGAAACTTCTAGCAGTAGGCTGACCTGCCACTCTGCTGAGTAGGGCAATCATATATTGATATTCTTCATCAAATTCAAACTTGTACAGGTGCACTGGCAATTTGGCTGAGGCAGTATAAGGGTTGTTCTTTGCTCTCCATTGGTACATCCTCTTTCTTGTAGTCTTCTTGTTATTTTCATATTCCATCTCCAGTTTCTTCAGGTCCATACTGACTACTTTCTTTCCAAGTGGGAGATTGAAAGTAGTTGCAATTCCTTTGATGGACAAATCTGCATAAACCCTGCCATGTTTTTCTACTTTCCTAGTCTGTGGGTTCTAGTTTCTTGCACATTCTATTACCAACTCTGGAGCTTCCATAGAATAAGGAAATCCAACTGCATACCACATTCCTAATGTAAAAACAACATCCAGTAGGGTACTTTCTTTATCATTATGCATTTTGGATGACCATGCCACTAAATCTGTGCTTCCCTGATGAGTATCTCCAATGTCACCATATTTAAATTGTACTCCTTCAGGTCTAGCAAACATGGGTTTAGTAAATTTAGATTTGGACTGATTCCTCCTGACGTCCACCATGCATCCCTACAATAAGTACCACTGGTCTTACCATACTATCCACATGCATGCATATAACATTATATTTTTACGGCATCATGCATATTATACTTGTTAATATCTATCTCATCATGATATACATAATCAATAGTTTCAAACCACTAGAAAAACATACTACCTGGACATGCAGAAAATGACAGAAGGAGGGTTTTTTAATTACTTACCTGATATGCTTATCTCCTTGATTAAGATGATGATTATGGAAAATAGGTTCAAATACCATTGATAATCACGTGCTCTATTCTGCTGCAAGATGCTAGTATGTCCGCAGGTAGTTCGTACAACAGTTTGAATATCCGCTCTATAAATTACCGTTTCTTTGCAAGATGAATGAAAAATGACCTCGGTGAATCCTTTTTAATCTCATTATTAGGGCAAATTAGGGAAAAACCTTGTTAAATAGATCACAACCATTGATTTTCTGTACAAAATCTCTAGATATTGCCATGTGTGTGTATCGTATTCGCAATCGGTAGGAACCACCTACTGCATTTACGTGCATTAAATGTTACGAGGCAAGAAGAGGAGGGGTGATCTTCAGGAGATCAGGGGATATTTAAAATATCGGGTGATATTCAAAATATGACCCCTTCTGTGTAATATGGCCCTCCGCGTTGGATCGAAAAAACTAATGTCGAGGATCGGGTGATGTTTTAATATCAGGTGATAGTTTGAAAATCAGGGGATGCTCAAAATATCAGGTGATGTTTTCAATATGACCCCCTGAAACTAAAGTGACCCCCTTTTCGAAAGATCAGGATGATGTCATCATCATGTTTGTTAAAAGGGGTGATTTTGGAAATATACCTCCGCGAGGTGAAAAGAATGATGATGTCATCATCATGGTGATTTTATTTGTTTATCAGGATTGGATGATGTCATCAACATATTAGCTCAGGGTGATATTTCACAACAGGGTGATATTTGAAAGATCAGGTGATATTTGGAATATCGGGTGATATACGAAATATGACCCCCGCGAAATATATGAAGCTGTTGACAAGTAAATGTCACTATCACGTAAAATTGACGTCCAGATCTTTGGACCAAATGATTATCGGGTGATAAAATTGGATCAGGGTGATCTTTTATAAGATGACTGATGTTAAGGAAAATGACCCCCCCTTCGGAATATCAGGTTTGACTAGGACTTTGAGTCACCATAACTCTTGTTCTTTAAGGAATATCAGGGTGATCCAAAAGGCAAACCTGAATGAAATTTTATACTCTTTCCAATCATGAGGTTTTTGAAATGAAATATTAACTTTGACAAACTAACCCCATCACGATGACTTACCCAGCTCCCTTATGCAGGATCACCTGCATGACTTACTTTTACCATACCGCCAAAAAGTAGGAAGAACACAAGCCAAGCCAAGCAAAAAGTTGGGTCCCTGTTTTGTCAAGTCAAAATGGGGCGTGTTGTGTAACCTCACAACAAGTAGTAACTTCCTTGGGTTGTAGCCCTAAACCAAAGTCATTATTTGAGCTTCATATTGTATATGAAAAATTTGGATGAATACAAATGATAAAACAATGAAATGCATTATCTAATCCAAATCTTCAATACCTCAGATAGATGCAAGCAAGATAGGTTGATTGAGTGATTTGATATGTTGATATCTCAATTCAATAACATAACATTAAGATGAAGATGATATATGGAAGATGATAGATCAATGATGCAAAGGCTCAATTGGGATTTTGACAACATAAGGATACTTGAAACTCAATGCATTATGAAAATGGCTTGTGAGAGGGTAGATTTATAGGAAAGGATTGATTTGATTGGATGGTTGAGATTGAAAGGCTAAATGATTGATGTGGATGGCTAGGATTGAGTAGTTATTGCCACTCTTTGAGGGATTTGTAGTCATGTGACAAGTGTATGAAGGATGTTGAATACAAGGAATACTAAGAGGGGGGGTGAATTAGTATTCCATAAAACCACTTCTTAACAAGTTTATTTATCTAATTTCCAAAATCAATAACATGAAAGTAGAATAAGCATAAGAACAGCAACCATAAAGACTTAACACATGGACACCAAGATTTTTATGTGGAAAACCCAGAAAGGGAAAAACCATGGTGAGTGTTAGCTCACAATATATTATGATATCTCAATACCGAATTAAAATAAGGCTCACTTCCCTAAGAAGAAGTGCTCACTGCACAAAGGCTCACTGCCAAGAGAAAAGAAAGAAAGAAAGAAGGAGAAGGATCATTGCCAAAATGAATTGCTTAGATTGCATCTATGCATGCATGAATGTAGCTTCAATATATGCTCTAAAAGGAATCTAGGTGTGCAGAAAATGCTTCCTACACTAATCTAATAAGGAGAGGGCTATACAAATTCAAATTTATCCTAACTATTACAACAATGTTAAACCATTAACATGAGATATTGCAGTAAAACACAAGAATCAGAAGGTAGACCAAAGAAGAGAGACAAAGATTTACGGTGGGGAAAACCCTTATCAAGTGAAAAACCCCACACTCAGAAACCTCCACAATGTATTAACAAATCTAAAAGAATGTTTACAATACACTTGCAATGCAAGCCTCAATGGTATTCGACACTCATGTCTGGAGTCAATTCGGTAGCATAACAATACCTGTAAACCTGTGATACAAACTCCATCTCCAACACCTGTATAAAATAGGAAATACAAGACAATATTAGACCTATCTTGGAATGGGCGTCCAACATGGCTTCTTGGACCAAAACTCACACCTAAGGACACTTGGGAAACATTTTAGAATATGCTTAACACTTGTCCACAGCTCCCATCCTAAAGAGGTCACCTATTTCCAAAATGGGCTATGACAGATGCTCTTATGACACTTACGACCATCATAGAATCTGTCATAGGGGTTACAACTTACAGTTGTAAGAGAATCTATCATACAGATGCTATAAATAGCATATTCTCTTACAAGATGTCATATTCCACCTTGGGGCACCCAAATATGCCTTATTCAAAGATGCTTTATGACACATGTCATCACCTATCTTATAACCTTCTATTTCTGACTCTTACAATTCATAGATTCATCATAGGAATCCATCATAACCGTTTCGGTCAAACATTCTTTACACAACATGGAAGATGCCGACACATGGAAGAATATTCATACCACTAAGTGGGACACCTATCTCCTCATGTGAGGACAAAATAACAAGTTGTCATATTCCATGTACGATTGACACATCATCGTGCCACATCCCACAACATGACAATGTGGAATTTCCAATTATTTACAACATAGGCAATTAAATAATAAATACAAACATTACAAATGCAGAGAATTACCAAGGTTGAGACACCTTAATTCCAAACATTCTCCCACTTGTCCAACACCTTGTAAGAGCCAATAGAAAAACATGATTTAACTGCTATAGGCTGAGAGGCCCATAGACTCTGAACACCATCTAAACTTCTCTATGCTCACTAGTTTCGTCAATGCATTTGCAACATTCTTCAAAGTATCTACTTTCTCCAAATTTACATTTCCATCGTCAACCATGTCTCTCACGAAGTGAAACTGAACATCAATGTGCTTAGTTATAGCATGGAAAGTTGGATTCTTCGCAAGACAAATTACACTCTAATTGTCACAACTGATCGTGATCTGACCTACATCAACACCAATATCGGAACACAATCTCTTAAGCCAAATGGCTTCCTTAAAAGAATGAGTTGCTGCCATGTACTTAGCTTCTATCATAGACAAATCAACAACAAGTTGTCGCTTACTCATCCAACTAATAGCACCACCAAATAGTGTAAACACATAAGCACTGGTGGATCTCCTGCTGTCAATATCACTTGCCTAATCTGAATCCACAAATCCATGAATATCAACAGAATGCGGAGGTCCTAAAATATTACCATGATAGAAAATGGAATACTCGAAAGTACCCCTCAAATATCTAAACACTCGCTTAACTGCATCCCAATGAACCCGTCCAGGATTAGCCATAAATCGACTAAGGCCCCCCACTACTTGGGCAATGTCTGGTCTTGTGCAGACCATATCATACATCAAACTACCAACAACACTAACATAGGGTACTCTGCTCATGTCCTCCACCTCACTAGGAGATTTTGGACAATCCTCAACAGACAACTTTGTCCCCAAGGAAACAGGAACACACAATGGTCTACAATCTTCCATGCTGAATCTGTCCAACACGGTCTTCACATACTGTGGCTTAACCAAAGTTTTTTGTTGGTTCTGTCTCCTCTAATTTCCATTCCTAAAATGTACCTGGCTGCCCCTAAATATTTCATTTCAAATTGTGCTGACAACTGAGATTTAAAATCAGAAATCATATTCTTACCCTTCCCAATGAGCAACATATCATCAACATACAATGCAATAATGAGAATATGATCACCATCAAATTTATAATACACACAATGATCTGATTTTGATCTCACAAATCCAATTGACAACACAAAGACATCAAACTTCAAGTACCATCTCCTAGGGGATTGCTTCAAACCATACAAAGACTTCTTAAGTTTGCAAACCAAATTTTCTTTACCTTTTACCATGTAATTCTCTAGCTGTGACATGTAGATTTCTTCCTCCAAGTCACCATGAAAGAAAGTTGTCTTCACATCCATCTGTTCTACCTCCAAGTCATAAGCTGCTATGAGAGACAATAGGAATCGAATGGATGTCAACTTTGTAATGGGAGAGAAGATCTCACCATAATCTATACCCTCCACTTGTGAATACCCCTTCACAACCAATCTGGCCTTATACTTCTCAACACTGTCATTTGCACCAATTTTCTTCTTGAACACCCATTTGCATCCAACGGGTTTCTGTCCAGGAGGCAAAGGCACCAAGTCCCAAGTTTGATTCTTTTCCAAAGAAGCCATTTCTTCCTCCATGGCCTCCTTCCAAGCACCTGTATCCTTCATATCCAAAGCCTCTGATACAGTTCTAGGTTCATCACTGTTAGTAAGCAAAGCATAAGCACAACTAGAATCAAGCAATGTAAAACCAAAGCTTTCAAGTTGCTTTCTTATCCATGTAGACCTCCTCAAGAGCTAAGGTTGAGGTTCAACTTCTTCATCTGAGCTTTCAGAGCTGCTAGAGCTCTCCTCATCATCAGGTTCAACATTGTCTTTTTGTTTAGTCTTCTCAGGGGTGAGAGGAAACTGAACAACATCCTCTTTCTTTTCTTTTTCTTCTAGCTACAAAATAGTGGAAGGTGTAAGCTCTCTGAAGATGACACTTCTACTATACAACACTTTTTCAGCCACATGGTCCCAAAGCTTGTATCCTTTCACACCAACACCATAGCCAACGAAGATACACTTAACAGCTTTGTTCTCCAACTTTGACCGCTTCTCCCTAGGCACATGTGCATATGCCTCACAACCAAAAACATGAAGATGCCTTACTAAAGGCTTTCTACTAGACCACACCTCCATGGGTGTCTTTCCAACAAGAGCTGATGTAGGAGATCTGTTTACCAAATAGCAAGTAGTGGCAATAGCTTTAGCCTAAAGCTTTTGTTCTAGACTAGCTCCACTAAGCATACTCCTAGCCTTCTCCATCAGTGTCCTATTCATCCTCTTTGTAACTCCATTTTTTTGCGGGGTGTAGGAAGTTGTCTTATGCCTTTCAATCCCAAGTTCCTTACAATAATTTTCAAATTCTGTAGAACAAAACTCACCACCATTGTCAGTTCTCAAACATTTAATCTTTTTACCAGTCTGATTTTCAGCAAAGGCTTTAAACTCCTTAAACTTGCTATAGACTTCAGATTTGCTTTTGAGAAAATAAATCCATGTCCTTCTATTGTAATCATCTATAAAAAATACAAAGTATACAGATTTTGATAATGAAGGAACATTAACAGGACCAAACACATCAGAATGAATAAGGTCCAACACACCAGAAGACTTATGAGAACTTGAGTAAAACTAAACACGGTTTTGTTTTCCATAAATGCAATGTTCGCAAAAGTCAGACTCAAGATTACAATCATCTAACCCCTCAACAAGGTTCTTATTTTTTAGGGTACGCAAATCCTTCTCACCAATGTGGCCAAATCTCTTATGCTATAACATTGTCTTTTTAGTAGGAAGTTTAACTTCCAATGCATGATTACAACCATCAAGAGTAGAAATAATAGATTTCTTCACTGCTCATTCAGATGGTGGGGATGAAGTGAATGCTGCCCTCTTCCTTGAGTTAGGATAACTATTGCATTGTGAAATGCATGCTTCCAGCTGAAATAGAGTACCTCTCTAAGTACCCTTAGCAAGCGCCATAGATCCTCTAGTCATCTTGCATCCTTCTTTCGAAAAGACAACCTGCACACTTGCATCATTCAAACTACTTATAGAAATTAGGTTTCGTGCTAAGCCTGGGATGTACATAACCCCAGAGATCCCCTTTACTCGACCATCAAAGAATCAGATAGAGACTCTTCCATGACCAACGATCTTTAGATGAGATTCGTCACCCATATACACCTTTCCACCATCGAACTCCTCATACTTAGTGAACTAGTTTCGATGCGAGGTCATGTGGAATGATACACCAGAGTTGATTAGCTACACATCATCAGATGTATGGGTTGTGAGGGCTACGATGAAAGCATCACCGTCATCTTGTGACTTGTCATAATCTAAATCAGGATCTTTCTTCTTTTTCTTCTTCTCCTCTTTGCATTCCTTTTGGAAATGCCTGGTCTTGCCACAATTCCAACAAAGAGCCTTAGACTTTCTAGGAGATTTGGATCACCCACGAGATTCGGATCTACCCTTCTCAGCTTTCTTGTCCTTCTTCCCTTTCTCCTTAGGTCTTCCATGAACTGCAAGGGCCTCTTTAGCTGCCTCAGAAGACTTTCTCTGCATCTCTTCAAACAACAGCGAAGAAACCACTTCTTCCATTTTAAATTTGGATGTGGTGCTTCTGATTGCCATGACAAGATGATCCTATGAGTCCGGTAGAGAACAAAGCAGGGTCATACACCGATCCTTCTCCTCCATCTTTACACCAATAGATGTCAATTGTGCAACCATCATGTTGAAGGCATTCATATGTTCAGCAATGGATCCTCCATCCTCCATTCAAAGAGAATACAACTTCTTTCTTAGAAAAAGTTTATTAACTAGGGATTTTGCTTGATACACATCCCCCAACTTCTTCCAAAGGAGTTTTGTAGTAGTCTCCTCATGGACATTTAACAACACAAAATTGGCAAGACTAAGTTTTATGAGACCCTTAGCCTTCCGATCCTTGAGATTCCAGTCATCTTATGACATTGCAGCTGGTTTAGTTCCATTCACACTATCCCAAAGGTCTTGGTCAACTATCATGTCTCCATCTTGAGCTTCCATAGCTTGAAATTACTGCCATTGAATTTCTCTACTTCAAACCTTCCTGATGTGCCTGCCATCTCCTTGTTGCAATAAGATATAGAATGCTCTGTACAGACTCCCACTCAACCTAAGATTAGCTCAAAAAACCCCTACCCAACAACTAGGACCAAAGGTGATCAAGCTCTAATACCAACTGAAAGGAAGCTAGGCGTGCGGAAAACACTTCCTACACTAATCTAATGAGGAGAGGGCTATGCAAATTCAAATTTATCCTAACTATTATAGCAATGTTAAACCATTAACATGAGATATTGCAGCAAAACACAAGAATCAGAAGGTAGACTGAAGAAGAGAGACAAAGATTTACGGTGGGGAAAACCCTTGTCAGGTGAAAAACCCCACACTCAGAAACCTGCACAATGTATTAACAAATCTGAAAGAATGTTTACAATACACTTGCAATGCAAGCTTCAATGGTCTTCGACACTCATGTCTGGAGTCAATCCGGCAGCATAACAGTACCTATAAACCTGTGATACAAACTCCATCACCAAGCACTTGTATAAAATAGGAAATACAAGGCAATATTGGACATGGGAGTCCAACATGGCTTCTTGGACCAAAATCCATGCCTAAAGACACTTGGGCAACATTGTAGAATGTGCCTAATAGTTGTCCATAGCTTCCATCCCAAATAGGTTGCCTATTTCCAAAATGGGCTATGACAGATGCTCTTACAACACTTACGACCGTCATAGAATCTGTCATAGCAGTTACAACTTACAGTTGTAAGAGAATCTATCATACACATGCTATAAATAGCATATTCTCTTACAACATGTCATATTCCACCTTGGGGCACCCAAATATGCCTTATTCAAAGATGCATCATGACACATGTCATCACCTGTCTTACAACCTTCTATTTCTGACTCTTACATTTCATAGATTCATCATAGGAATCCATCATAACCGTTTCGGTCAAACATTCTTTACACAACATGGAAGATGCTGACACATGGAAGAATATTCCTACCACTAAGTGGGATGCCTATCTCCTCATGTGAGGACAAAATAACAAGTTGTCATATTCCATGTAGGTTTGACACATCATCGTGCCACATCCCACAACATGACTGTTGGCAAGAGACACTATATGTATTCATGGTTGTTGTCATTGATGGCAACAAAGGTCATCCCACATATCCGCAAGTCATGGTGTGTCTCTACCGGAAGTCAAAATGAAGACTGTTGTGGTCCGGTGAACAAGAACAGAGCATGTGGCAAGGTCCGATAGATTGGTCCGGATCTCTTAGAGGAAGTGTCTTGGTGCAGTGCAGATTTGGGGAAGTCAAAAGGACTACCTTGAGTAGTATATTCCAAGGATTTAGCCTCCGGTGATGGACAAGAAAGAAGATATGAATAGTTGAGTACCGGATTCGTGAAAGACAGTGAGAACAGAGGAAGAATTGACTGACAGAGTATCAGACTATTTTCTGGATGTGTTACTGTTGATGGTAAAGGTTGTGAAGGCATGAATCATGTTTGGCCGACATGATTAATGATATCTACAAGTATATGCTTGATCCACATTACTTGATATGCAAGGATTCAGCTGACAAAACAAAGTTTGTGAGAAGATAGACTATTCCGGGTGCCGACTAGAAAGATAATTAAATCACTAGTGCGGATATAAATAGAGGATGGATTTTGTTGTGAGAAGTGTAGTTGAGTTATGGGGTATGCAAATAAGTGCAGAGCAGAATAGAAGTAATAAGAAAAATTTGATATGTGAAAGAAAAGCAGAAAAAGAGCAAAGGAAAGATGAAGTGCAGCAGATCAGTATACAGAGCCTAAACCAGAACTGAACTCCAGCATATGTAGATGCTTCCAATTAGTTCAAGTATTGTATAAACATTCTTTTGTAGACAGTGTGTCTCCTTGTAGGCAGTGTGCCTCTTTGTGAGTAGTGTGCTCGGGTAGTGAGCCCTAATTGGCAAGTGCCATTTTGTAATTCCTTATTCTTCTAACAGAGAATAATCTTTGGGTTAATCAGCCCGTGGTTTTCTCCCTTAACCGGGTTTCCACGTCAAAAATATTGTGTCATGTTTTTCTCATTTCATGTTATCAACAATTGGTATCAGAGCTAAGTTCCTCTGAATAGAGCCTAACGGCTTGAGGAAGATCTGGGAGTTCAAATGGATGCATATGGTTTAAGGGAGCAACTCAAGACTACCCTTGAGGATCTTGAACAGTCAAACTCTGAAGTCAATGAATTAAAGGAAAGACTCAAACAGGCTGATGAATTCATGAGAGAACTAAAAGACAAATTAAGTCTCTCTATGAAAAAGAGAAAGGAGCTGCTCCAACAATTGGCAAGACAAAGTGAAGAAAGTAATACAAATGAAGAATTGACTGAGAAAACCAAGTTATGTGAAAAGTTATCAAAAGAAGTCATTATGTTAAGACATGAAATGGAATCAGGAACTATAAAGTTTACTCAAGAGATTGAAGAAAAAAGAAAAGTTGAAGACAATCTAAGACAATCTCTTAAAGAGAAATTAGAAGAATGCCACCAGATGGACAGGATTATCAGACATCTTGAATCTGATCTTGAAGATGCCAAAGATAATGAAGAAAAACTTGAGGATCAAATTGTCTCTCTCAAAAGAGATCTTCAAACAGCAAATGAATATAAAGAAAAATTCAAGATAAGTTCTGCCCAACTTGAAGTACTTCTTGGAAGTCAAAAGAGGATAGATGACAAGTATGGTTTGGGATATGAGAAAGGAGAAAGCTCCGGATCTAGTCAAAAGAATTTTGGATCAGAAAATCTAAGGAATAGGCCTAGAAGACCTCCGGTAAGACAGCCCAAGGCTCAAAGATATCCATCCTTCAATGGATACTGCCACAGCTGCAATCACTTTGGTCACAAAGCTAATCAGTGCAGAAATAGAATGAATCAAACTAATTCATCCTTCTCTGGATAGTGCTTTAACTGCAAAAGGTATGGACACAAGTTTCATGAATGCAGAAATATGCAAATAAACAAATCATTCAATGGTAGATGCTTTGCATGTAATAGAATAGGTCATATGGCTAATCAATGCAGATCAAGAGGCTATCAGTCAAATATGCAAAGAAATGTTATTTGTCAAATCTGTAATAGGTCTGGTCATAATGCAAAAGTCTGCAGAAGCAAGAATCAAGACAAAAAAGGTCCGGTGTATAATTAGAATCAAGACAAGGGTAAACAAAAGATGAATGCGGATGAAGTTAGGAATCAGATGAACAAGATTTGGGTAAAGAAAAGTTCAGAGAATGTAGAGGTTGGATCCGCACTAGACTCTGGTGCTGATACTCCTTCCGAAAACTAAAAAGTGAGCTCTGGCTTAGGGGGAGACTCATAGAAAATCCTGTTCCCCCAGCCAATCAAGTGGTGCCGGATGTGGCACAAGATGCAGAGTAAAGGGTTTGAAGATATAAGTCTTGAGATGATCCAGATAAGATTTCAGAGGTCCGCATGGAGATGTAAAGAAGTTGTGATCAATCAAATAAGACCTGTTCTGGGAGATGCTTCGGAGTAACAGAGGATTACAAAAAGGATCCGGAGAGATCCGAAAATGCATTGTCTTATTCTGCAGATTGGACAGAGTGTTTGGGATGTCCTTGTGATGTGTCATCTTGATTTATTCATGGTTGGAAGATCTGCATGATGTTCATAGATCAGGACTGATTCGGTATTCCAAGTTATCCGAATAAGGCAAACCGGAACAATGTAGGTCAAGCATTTATTGCAAACAGATATTAGGGTTTGCAAAACAATATAAGGGATTTCTCAATAATCACTTGATCATTCCACACCCAAGAAGAAGCGAAAAGCGAAGCTCTGCAACAAAATTCATCAAGTTCACCGAAGATCACTTGCAGAAGTTGCTACATACAGAAATCAATCCAACCACTCCGTATATCCGAAGGCGCATAAGGTATTTTACGTTTTCAATATCTCACTGCAAATGTTTGAAAAATGGCTACTCCGAATATAGTTAAGATCTCTGATAGACCTCACCCCACATTCAAGAAACATCCATACAAATCTTTGGAAGTAGATCCACTAGGAGCCTTCTCCAGTGTTCTGCATGGTGTATTGCATACGGAGGACATTAGGGTTTACATTCATGCAAATTTTGAAGACTTTGGAGAATCAAAACTAATGGATATCTATCACAAACAGTTGATAGATGACTCCTTTGAGATTAAACCTCAGTACAAAGCCATCTGGGACAAACACTTTGCACAGTGCATCCATTTCCCCTGTTTTGAAGAAGATGAATGGGTCCGGTATGTACTAAGTAGAGTGCATGACAACATCCTATGGTTGAACAAGCCCTTCAAGATCACCAAAGATGCAATTAGGGCTGTAACCGGTCTACACTCATCCGGTGGATTACCTGTTCTCAAGTTTGTCAAAAATCAGACAGTTAGTGATGCAACCGGATCTAAGTTTGACAAGAGAGCTATGACAGTTGAAGACATCACTGAACCGGATGTCAAATTTGCATCTATGATAATTGGTTACAAAATCTATCACTCCAGTAGGGAAAATTTAGTACCAGGAACTGCAATCTACATAGCTTATCAAATGTTAAAGGAGAATGCAGACTATGACTTGTGTGAGCTTCTTGTAAACCAACTTTTTGAAAATCTGTAGAAGATCAAGAAGGACAAGAAAAACTCCTTCAAGTATGGCAATTTGATCCTTTGTCTCTTCTTTTATTACATTAATGAGCTTCTTGGATCTAGTGGATGGATATGGCAGAATGACAGACCGGTTGCCATCCAAATCAGAGATTATTTGCATGGACTTGGGGATGCTAAAGCAAGAAAAATAGCTCTATGGGGATATTTCAAGAACTTCCAGAGCATGATGCATGCAAGAGAAAGAATACCCCAATCCCTTGTTGAAAAGTACAAAGACACAGTATGCTTTATGGTAGAAACAGATCAGTGTCTAATGGAGGCAGTAGAACCAAGAACTGTGTGGATCATGCCCATGGGGTATGAAGTGGATGAACAGATAGTGGAGCTGCATGTTCAACACATGCTAAGTCAGCCTAAAGATCCAAAGGCAGAAAGGTTCAGAACATTTGAGGAACTAAGTATAAAAATTCATGTTGAACTTAGAGAACCAGAGATCAAGAGGAAAGTTAGAAAAGAAGTAGAACACATAGCACAAGGCCTTGGAATCTCCATGGAAGCACTTGATGCTCACCGGAAGAAGAAGGAAGGGGATGAGAAAGAGAAGAAGAGGGCAGAAAAGAAAAGTGAAGAAAGTGTTTTGGTTGAAACTTCCACCCAGACCAGATCATCAAAAAGATCTGCACCTCCCACAACCAAAAGCTCAAAACCGGAAGTCCAGGCATCTGGTAAAAGATCTAAGACAAAAGCCACAAGGGCTTATGAAAGCCAAAAGGATGAAGAGGAAACTGAGTCAGATGAGGGAGTAAAAGAAATAAAGAAGCAGAAGAAGAAAGGATCCGGTAAACCCTCCACAGGCCAAGACAAGGAAGAAATGATAGAGGAATTTGTTGAAAAGCCCACCCTGTCTCTAGACAGTGTGGTCAAATCAGTCACTGTGGATGGGAACCTTCAACCTGTGGCTAAATTCTATGATGACTACAATGAGGCAAATCAAAAGATCTTGCAGGAAGCTACAATCAGGTACCTGAACATTTACAAAAAAGCTTTTATTGAGATTATCTCTGAAATTCCTAAGAGTCTAGAGAAGGAATTAGAAATAAGAAAGAACAATGCCATGGCAAAAGACCTTGAGATTAGGGAACAGATAGCTATTCAGCTATATCCTTCAATTGATCACAAAATAATGAACATGGTATTCAAAGACTGCAAGGATGAATCAGCTTATGCTTGGTGAGACCGACAAAGTAGCCAAGGACACTGAAGAGATCCTCTGAAATACATTCAAAAGGTTCAACATTCCTATTGTAGAGGACTTAGGTGCAGAAACAGCTGTGGACTTGGAATCATCTGCTCCAGAAGAAGTGGCCCTTGAACAGAGTAACATCTCTCCTCCAGTTTCCCCTACAGTCTCCAGATCCCAAGAGAAATTACAGGAGAAAGAAGCAACAGTAAAAGAAAAAGAGGTTGACAGCACCAAGGATGCAGAGAAAGAGAAGATTCCAATAGAGAAAACCACAACTAAAAGTGGTAAGAATGTGGAAGGAGAAAAGACTCCAAAGGACAAAACTGCAGAAGAAAAGAAACATCTATCTCTGGCAAGAGACACTGCACAAACTGTTCAAAAATTTCTGAGCCAAGAAATAATAGAGATTGATGAACCGGAGCTTCTAAAAGGCCCATTCGACTTTGACTCTCTCTCTCTCCAGTATAGACGATGAAGATAGCTTCATTTGCAAATGCTAAGGCAAATAAAAAACTCCTAAAGTCTCATATGGAAGACTGTGAGTTGATAGAGGCTGCTTACGGAGTGCTTGAAAAGATTATGCCATCAGTCTAGATAGATCCGACAGCCTCCTCTTCCGGTAATCTCAAAACCTTAGTCAGCAGTGTTGATACACATTTTGATTCTCTAGAAAAATCAGCTGAAGAAAAGGTCCGGAAGGAATTTTTGGATAAGAGATTTTCAGAAGTACTAGGATTAATCTCTAATGATAGGAGAAATATGAGTATTGGAATAAAGAGCTTAGAAAATGCTCTTAAGGATGGCGGTGACATCTACAAATTTTGTATCTCCTGGTCAAAGGCAACAGTAGAAATTGATAAGAAAATAAAAGAGGAATAGGACAAACTACAAAGTTTATCTCAAAGTTTTGATCCTCTCTCTTCCTCCATAGTGAATCAAGAATGTCAAACTATTGCAATCACAAATGCAATAAAGAACTTTGAGAAGGAAAGGAAGAATATAACTAACCGGATGGGAGAACTTAGAAGGATTATAATCCCTAAGTTAGAAACTATGCATGAAGCCATCAGTGATGCTTAGACTACCACCCAAACAAATGATCCGACAGATCTCAAAAGAGCAGAAGCTTTTGCATTTTTGTTAAGTGGTCACATTTCAATTTTGGACAGAATGAAGCAAAGTTGGGCTACAGAACTGATCCAATTGAAGACATCCTTTGCAGACATTCTTCAGTTTATGTGAGTATGTAACATGCGGCTAAATATAGTAAATTTTTGAAAATTTTGGTGTGCGGACCCTACCCTTTGCCATTGATGTCAAAGGGGGAGTGAGGAGCAGTGAAAAATGAGGAATCCAACTAAGGGGGAGTTCTAAAAATTGTATATAAAGATAGAGCATCAGCCAAGGGGGAGCACAGTGTAAACACTTAGTCATTTTTCACTAAGTGTTGCCATCAATGCCAAAGGGGGAGATTGTTGGCAAGAGACACTATATGTATTCATGTTTGTTGTCATTGATGGCAACAAAGGTCATCCCACATATCCGCAAGTCATGGTGTGTCTCTGCCGGAAGTCAGAATGAAGATTGTTGTGGTCCGGTGAACAAGAACAGAGCATGTGCCAAGGTCTGACAGATTGGTCCGGATCTCTCAGAGGAAGTGTCTTGGTGCAGTGCAGATTTGGGGAAGTCAAAAGGACTACCTTGAGTAGTATATTCCAAGGATTTAGCCTCCGGTGATGGACAAGAAAGAAGATATGAATAGTTGAGTACCAGATTCGTGAAAGACAGTGAGAACAGAGGAAGAACTGACTGACAGAGTATCACACTATTTTCTGGATGTGTTACTGTTGATGGTAAAGGTTGTGAAGGCATGAATCATGTTTGGCCAACATGATTAATGATATCTACAAGTATATGCTTGATCCACATTACTTGATATGCAAGGATTCAGCCGACAGAACAAAGTTTGTGAGAAGATAGACTATTCCGGGTGCCGACTAGAAAGATAATGAAATCACTAGTGTGGATATAAATAGAGGATGGATTTTGTTGTGAGAAGTGTAGTTGAGTTATGGGGTATGCGAATAAGTACAGAGCAGAATAGGAGTAATAAGAAAAATTCGGTATGTGAAAGAAAAGCAGAAAAAGAGCAAAGGAAAGATGAAGTGCAGCAGATCAGTATACAGAGCCTAAACCGGAACTGAACTCCAGCATATGTAGATGCTTCCAATTAGTTCAAGTATTGTATAAACATTCTTTTGTAGACAGTGTGTCTCCTTGTAGGCAGTGTGCCTCTTTGTGAGCAGTGTGCTCGGGCAGTGAGCCCTAATTGGCAAGTGCCATTTTGTAATTCCTTATTCTTCTAACAGAGAATAATCTTTGGGTTAATCAGCCCGTGGTTTTCTCCCTTAACCGGGTTTCCACGTCAAAAATATTGTGTCATGTGTTTCTCATTTCATGTTATCAACAATGACAATGTAGAATTTCCAATTATTTACAACATAGGAAATTAAATAATAAATACAAACATTACAAATGTAGAGAATTACCAAGGTTGAGATACCTTAATTCCCAACATGCTCAAAATATTGTCTCAAAACTTTTCATCTTAACTACTATGTTTCACTACTCTGCTTTGACATTAGATAGGATCTCTCTTCTTCTACTTTTTGTTGCCTACTCTGTTGTTCACATTCTACACCCTTTCATATCTGCATCACACACACACACCAAATACTAAAATCAATCACATATATATATCCACAACAAACAAAATCTTCATATTAGGTTGGCCTAATAAAGTGTACCATGTAGTCATGCATTATGTGCTCTGTCGGCCAAATTTAACTCCCAAAATCTATGAAGGACCCAAACAATATTTGAAACACCATCACACATGTCAGCCTCAACTATTTTACCATTTAGAATTAAGTTCCAAACCCCAAAAATTTACTGCACACACATCATACTATTATGTCATCCTTATTCACAGACTGTTTACTAGTTCAGTTCAAATGTCAAACATCTTTCACTGTGGACCATAAGACCTACTCAAATTCATATCAGAGGCTCTTCACTCACCATAGATCATGCCTCTAGAATTGCAAGACAAATTATACAACTGCGGAGGAATGCAAACCCTTTTTCTCTAGCACTGTGCATTGTTCCTGTCTTAGTTTTATTCACTCAGACTTAGACATTTCATAGTATGTGACAAGGGTCGTTATACCTTATCATTTAATCATATTTCAAGTGTCAAATCTAGGGCTGTGTCCTTGGCTATCTGCAATTAGGAATCCTATAGTTGTTAGTTTTATCTAACTAACTCTAACGATCTTTACTGATTAAAGAAACTAATACTATTGATCTATTTTCTATGAAATGAATTTCAAGAATATTGAAAACAAACTAAACAATGAATTGCTTAAAGTAAATCTATATTATTCCTTGCAACTAAAACATGCATTTATCTATGAAAACAATAACTATCTCCTTAAACAGAATCTGAAATAACAAAACAATAGTACTAGCCTTCTACCTTGGTGGTGAGAGTAGGCCCTTCCTCCACACCCTTAGGGATGAAGACTAAAGTAGAGAATCAACACAAGAAGATAATCACAATTCAATTTCAGTCTAATTCTATCATCTTTGTATTCAAAAAATGTTTATATCAAATTAAGATTACAGAAATTAGAAATTAATCACTGTCTTTCTCTACTGCTGCTTCTGTAAGTTTATATCTAAATCAGTGATGAGACATCACTTACCCTAACTACTAGTTCATATATGAGATAACATCAATTCTCTTTATTCTATTGACTGTCTAACTATAGAATAAATATCCATGCAATTAAAATAGATTTAGTGGAACAGAAGTCCACACTAAATCTGAGTCTTAGTTTTAAGTACACTTGGGTGGTGAGGACATGAAATATAGGTATGTAAACCAGTTTATCAATAAATCGTACAAAATCAAAAAGAGATAAAACTTCCAGCAGTTAACTATGGTCTGCCCTCAATTACTTAGGTGATGATTTGAGTAACATCCATAGCATCCTAATCACTACTGGAAGTGTTTGACCAATAGCTGTGCTAGAAATCTATACTATTCTAAAGAGGCGTCGGAGATGTATGTTTCTGTCTCTGTATCTCTTGAGATATGATTGTGACCTTCTTGTTCAGCTCTAGAGATGCTTATGACTTTAGTCCAGCTCTAGAGATGATCCACCTCCTTATCCCAAAATCTCTCCAATCAACTTGGAAAATATTGGAGACCAGTCATGGCATTCTAATGTTCGCTCCAGAGATCATTAGGACTACCTCCGGAGATGCACAAATTTGTCTACCAAAACACCTGTACCTATTGATTCAAAAAGAGAAGATTTCTACATATTTCCATCAATTTAATGCACATTAGTCCTTCAATCAGAAATCATGATTCTAAGTAATTCATCTCTTATTAATCATCATTAGAACAATCTTGTTAGCCTATTTAGGTGCAGCCATCAGGACAATGGAATAAGAAGGGAGAAAAAGAGGGGTAAAAAGGTGTATTTCATCAGTGCTACCTGACACTCATCATCCCCCTCTACTTAAGGATTAGCATGTCCTCCTACTTCTCACAATATGGACTTATTCTGGTGGAATATCCTATCAGTCAAGTTGTAGTCCTGTGCATAGGTAGTCCAAGTGGTGTAGTCTGTATTACCATTTCCTTTGAACAAATCAACCTGCTTCATCCATTCTTGAAACTTGTCATCTTCCATTTGCTCAGCCCAAATAGGTAGTGGTTCAATGATGAGAGGAGGTCTGAAATGGCCAGCTATCCCTCCATCTAGTATTTATCCATCATTTTAGACAATGCCCTGGCCTTCTTCATAAATAGTCTCAAGTTAGCAGGAGTCACCACTTCTCTCATTTTCTGCTATGAAGTTAAGACATTCACCTTTTCCTTGACACTGAAAGTACTTAATTAGCTAAACTATTCATAAAAAGACCAAAATCAATGGAACATTCCTGCAGATGTTTCAGATATAATGGCAAAATCTTGGTCTTACTTTTCGGGTGGTAGACATATGCCCTAAATTGGACCTTAAAAGAATGGGGGTTTGGACATCCTTTTTGATGAAAATATTTGTTTCTGCATCCTTCTTGAGATAAGCTTCCATTCTCTCATTCCAAATCTGATGATTCCTTGTCAGTGACATAAATGCCTTAAGTTGACATTCCCCTACAAAATAGTTCATGATGGAGGTCATATCATCTACACAGAAACCATACAAATATAATTCACACAGAAAATTTTTGTCTTCATCAGAACTTCTCATGTATGCGTCCATGAACCCCTCTCCTATTTCTATGTTCTCAGTAAGATTAGATAGAACCAAAGATAGTTTTCTCTACAAAACTCTCTCTTGTAAGAATAGAGAATAACTTCCACTTGGGGGCCTGCAAGACAGGATTTTAGATGAAATGGAAGATACTTGAATGACTTTTTCTTCCAGGGTTTCTCCTCTTTTTGACATGGTAGTAACTGCCCTCTATAATTGCATCATGGGATTAGAAGCCTCATATTCTCTACATCTCCTTTCCCAATGGAACAAGGCTTTGGGAATATCTATTGGAATTGGACCCACATATGGATCTATTTGCACTCCATGTTCCATGGTTGCCCCTGGGCCAATTAACTCATGAATATACTCTTCTTGATCATCTATTTTATTGTTGGCCTAGGTTAATTGTTTGTCTTGACTCTATACTTTCTCAACTAGTGTTACAATTATTATGAGACTATTGTCTCTAGCCTTGGTAAGATCAGAAATATTTTGTACTGCATCTACCTCCTTTTCCTTGATGATTTGGGCTACCTTTGTTTCTTGGTCTCTCAATTCTGCATCTTTCTCCTCAATTATTTGTTGTTTATTCTGGAGCTCTACTTATAGCCCTTCAATCACCTGTGTTTGCTCCATTCCTTTTTCTTTCATGACCTTCTTGAGGTCAGTAATAATCTGTTTCTTCCCCCATAATAATCTTTTCAGATTATCAATCTCTTCTCACATCTGTTGTTCTTTTGAAACTTCAATATCCTCTTGATTAGAGGGGTGAGAATAAGTTCCTGTTCCTTCTTTTGTTTGCTCTACATTAGGGTTTTCCATAGCTATTGGCTCTTCACTGCCAACTGCATCTATTTGCTCTGCTTCAATTTCCCTGCAACCTCCCTATCCTAAGTTTCTTCTTGAGCCTTTTTCTGCAATTGCTAGTACTGATGAAGGCCCAACTTTTTCTTCAGAAGTTCTGAAACCCAAAAGAACTTCAGCTAGGAGAGTAGTATCTTGTTCAACTTGGGTAAGCTACCTTTTCCTTTTGCTTCTCCATAGCACAGGTGGAGCAGGTGCCTCCAAAGCAGGTATATCATCCTCAGAAATAGAGGAAATAGTAAAAGTCTATTTTTGTTCTGTCTCTAGAGTAGGAGAATGTTGTGAAGTTAGACTATGAGAACCTATATGAATAGATGGTTCAAGGGAAACTTCTCTTTGTTTCTTCTTTCTCACTAGAGGGATTTCATCTGAGTCATGAGATGCTTCTTCAACCCAGTAGTGTATGGTAGAGTCAGTTTTCTTTGGAGTTCTTTTTGTTTTCTGACCTGACCTTTCCCCTGTTAGTTTTGTTGGAATAGACTCTTCAGCCAAGGTCATCTTTCTTCTTGCTGAACGAGTCATATATGGAGTTTGTTCAAGATTAGGTTCTCTAACTTCCTTCCCTTTTCTCTTTCTGTCAGAAATAGGGGTAGCAGATGAAGTTGCCTCCAGTGAGGGCTTTAGACTTTTGCCTTTCTCAATAGCTAGAGAGGAAGTTAAAGGTTCTGACTCCTCTTCTTGATGTGTAGAGGAAGCCTCACCCACTTCCTGTGCCCTCTCTAGTTCTCTGCCCTAGGATTTGTTATCTAAAAATGTCTACCATAATGCTTCCCCATCAGCTTGGGATAGAAAGTGATGCTTTTCTACCAGAAAAATGAGGCCATGGTGTTTCATAGGACCTTTTCCCTATTGGTACTTTTCTATAGTTTCTCTAATGGTAGAGTACAAAAAGTTTGGAATGTTTATGCTAACTTCTGGGTGAGCATTTCCATGTCTTAGAAAAATCAACATTTTCATTATTGGTCCTAGAACTAAGGAAAATTGGCCATCACATGTAAAGTACTTCATCAACCATAATGCTACAGATTGCCATGGGTTTGGAAGTGAAGACCTAACAATTCCTTTAACCTCATTCTTGCTTAAATGCAACTGTATTGTAGGTTCACCTTCTACAGAGAAATTTCTAATTAAATCAGCATATAGGGTTTTCAGATGGTAAAACCTCTCACCTTGTTCTGGCAATCTGGAGATATGATTGATGGTGGTAGCAGAGAGATTGACTTGAACCCTTCTAATAGTTGTTTGATTATCTCTCAGGTTTCATAGGAAGTCATCAACAATATCCTCTTGAAAACCTTTAAATTTCTCCAAGAATTCTAACCACCCTACATTCCTAAGAATGTCTGCTACAACATCATCCTGCAAAAGACCTTGTATACTTTCTAGCTCTAATTTCTTTGTAATCCCCATTTCTCAGTCCTATTCCACCCTCTATAGCTAGTATTTTGTCTGCTTCTCTCTGTGGTCTATCTTTTCTCTTTTAACTTCATAGGCTTTGGAGGACTATGTTAACAGACTTGGATTTTTAGAGAATTTTGCATTCTTGAATGAGGGTTGTTTTGTCAATTTGTTTCATTGCTTGAATTATAGGAAAGGAGATTGAAATTGGTTAGTGTGCTTATGCAGTCATAATTGTAGCAGAGTGATGGGACACTCCGTAGACAGGTTGATAGTGTGGCAAGTATAGTGGCATGCATGAGGTGAAGAGGGAAAGAATGGTAGGGGGACATGTCATAATAACAACACCCAAAAATAGAAATAACAAGACAATTACTAACTAATGCTTAATTAAAGAGAAGTACTTGAACCAATCTTAATGATGGCAGCCTGATGTACTTGGCTGCAGGACCGCAACCGTGATGCAACTTGATGTGACTAGGCACATGAATAGCACCTGTGTGGGTTTGAAATGGCGTCAACATCCCTGTTGTCACATACCTTGCAATCATTCACGCTGAGTGGTTGGAGAATGCCATGTTTTCAGGTGACATCAGCACAATCATTTGTGAGGAGCTGCACATGTGAGAGTAATGAATTTTTCTTAATTGTTGATTATATGCATGCTGACATCATGTTTGTCCTTGTCATAAAGTGGAGGATGAGTCATGATGACCTCATCAAATGACATCTCTACTTTATTTCCTGGAGAGGCGGGTCCCCTCCCAATTTATTATATTCAAGAATGGTTCTTTATTGGGGGAGCGCCAGAGGTGCTCCTAGTTTGCAAGCACCAAAGGTGCTCCAAGTTCGTGAAGTGCCGGAGATGCTCCTAATTTGTGAGCACTAGAGGTGTGTTTGAGGAACTTCTGGCACTTGCTTACCTCTGTAGCTTGATTATTCTTATCTGGCATGAAGAAGGGAACTGCCATTTACTGGTTTTTAATCCCCTTGGTCAAGAAAGATAGCCATTTACTAGTTTTCCATCTTTCTCTCTTTTTTTCTTTTTTTTTTTTAAGAAGGCTGCCATTTGTTGGTTTTCAACCTTCTTTATTTTCTTCTTCTTCTTTTTTACTTAACTTTCAGTCCAATTCTGTGACAAAGGATGTGTCCCTTATAACCAAGTACAAATCCTTGACGAATTCTTCCTTAGTGGATGGCCTTTTATAGAGTCTAATTTTGTGGCCATTCTGGTGCAGAGGCATCCACACTATAACCTTCGCATATAGCATGAATGTCTGCAGACCAACCTCATCATCATCATCTTCGCCATCATCATCATATTTCCTAAAACCACCAACAGCATCATCATGTTTTGCGTTACACAGTCAGCATCATCATATTTCGGACGATCACAAACATCCGCCTGCCGACTACTGTTCACCTCCTCCGCCTTCCTTCTAACATCATCATCATGATGTTCAGCGGGCGCACACATCCTCCGGTTGCACTGTTCATCGGGCTCCGAACTCCATCGGCATCATCATATACAACACTTCCTTCGTCAGCAGGATTTTCAACATCCGGTTGCTCCAAATATCCTGATGACGTTCACCTTCAGCAGCTTACCTTCGATGCTCCGCTACCCGACGACACTAACAGCATCATGATATAATTCATCCGGTTCCCTCGAAACCTCCTGATGATGTTAATACAACTTCCTGCCACGGACTTCCGCCGATACCTTAACACCTTACGACGGCAGGATAAACTCACACAGGGGGGATATCTCAATATCCTGATGACGATGACGTCATATCCTGATGACGATGACGTCACCCGTTATCCTGATGACCTCTTCAACACTTAGTCAAAAAAAAACACGAACTTTCTCTCCTGCATCTACTCGCGATATGCGGATGTTGGCACTCCCGATATGATGATCCTGATGCCGATGCACTCCACCTCGGCTCCTCCTGCTGATGATCACCCCGACGACGCACTTGCGCTTCATGCAAAAAACATCATGCTCTCCTTCAATTATCCGGATGACGATATCCGAACTGTCTGCAGGATATTCACCAAGATATCCTGATGATGCCGTTTCGGCGAACTTCTTCACTTAGCGAAATCTCTCTTCGCCGATCCTCCAGGGATGACCCGATCCAACCTCAGGGTGATCTTCGACACTCTGTCTTATCAACTTGACCTAGCACATGAGGATGCTAGGCTTCTCAACATCTGTCGACCACGATCCTGCACACCTGCATGCAAACGGAAAACAAACTACTACCTACCCTACTGTACATTACCATTCCACCGATCAGGTGAGTCAACCGGTGGAATGGATCAGTGAATCCATGGAGGCTCTCAAACTAGCAAATCAATCAAGTAATGGAATGCAACCAGAGCAAGAACACAAACAGGATCTCTTTATTGACTTCAAAGATGCAATACAATATGATCAATCTCTCTCTCAGTCTCACTCAAGCTCGATCGATGATATCTGTCTGTCTCTCCAATATCAAACGATCTCATGCTTATAAAGACTTTCCTACGAGTACTACTGACCCGACTCCAAGCGGCTGGGAACTCTCCAGGCGGCTGGGAGATCCCACCGAACATACATCATGACAGCTGTTATAACTAACTAGCTAAAAATAGCAAAAGCCTGGTCAGCATGATCTTATCATGATCAGCATGACCTTATTACATGCATTTGGTCTAACAGACCTTCTTGGAAACATAAACTGGACCTAAGCTACTAACTGCCTTATCCAGACCAGCTGTCAGGTAGGTGCTCCTGCACCATACTCCCCAAAAGAAAAGAACTCATGTCCCATGAGTTGAGCATGTGGAAGTCCTCCACCTGTACACTTTGCTTTGTCAATAGGCTGACCTGCTCCAGCTTTGTCTGCTGCTGTCTCTTGGCTGCTCCAAGACTTCTGAACTGTGACTTGCTTTCTGGCAACTAAAGCATCATGCCTGTTGATATAGGCCTTTCTCTCACATACCTTGTGTTTGTCAGATTGTCTGACCAGAACCTCTGTCTGAACTGCCTCTGTGGTGTTCAACTGTGTCGTTCTTTCAATCATTATAGGACAAGCAATAGTCCCAACTTTGACAACATCCTTGTCATTCTTCTGAACTGGTTGCTGTTTGCACCCCTGTTTCTGAACCTGCTGCTGACCTCTGTCAGTCACAACTGAAACTGTCTTCAGCTTGTTGTCTGTAACAACTCCTTTCCCTGTAGTATCCTTATCTGCCTTTATGCCTGTTCCTCTAGGCATCTGCACATACTCCTTCTTTCCCATTAAAATGATTTGAGCTGCCTTCTGTACTGCAGCTTTTGCCTGCAATGGCATCAACTTAATAGTCTTCCCATCTTTCTTGATGGTGTAGGTATTAGCATACCCATCATACAGTACCCTTCTGTCAAATTGCCATGGTCTTCCCAACAGTAGGTGACAACATTCCATAGGCAATATATCACACAAGATTCTATCATGATATGGCCCAATCTGGAAATCCACATATGCCTGTTCTGAGACAAAAAGTGATTGACTATCACTCACCCAAGATGCCTTGTAAGGGTGTGGGTGTGGAATCCTTTCCAACTTCAGTTTATCCACCATTTCCTGAGATACCATGTTGTCTGTTGAACCAGTATCAATGACAACCTTACATACTTTACCTTTGCTCTTACATGTGGTCTTGAAAAGAGCTCTTCTTTGCATCAGATCCTTTGATGCCTGCAAACTAATTTTCCTTAACATCAGTGATTCTCCACTCTCTGGATATCCATAATTCTCAGGACCTTTGTTTGAACTCTGTGCACTTTCCTCTTCTTTCTCTTCTTGCACAAGTTGTACTCTCTTGTCACTTGTTCTATCATTTCTGGATGATGAACCCTTGTTTTCTGGACATTTGAAAGATGGATGACCAAACTCTCCACAGGTGTAACATTTTCCTGAAAATGTAGTAGAACCTCTACCACCTCCAAATCTTCCTCTATTACCTTTCCATCCACCTCTGAAATCAGACTGTCCCTGTCCTTTACCAGTGTCTTCTTGACCCTCATTGGTTTGCTTTTGTGCAGGGGCTGTTCCTCTTCCCCTATTGTTTCCTCTTCCTCTCATGGACTTCTCATGTCCTCTATTCATCTTTTCTTCAATCCTGATTGCCATTTGATAACAATCCTCCACATTCTTAGGGTTAGCTAACACTAACTCATCCTGTATGTTAAACCTCAAACCAGCCAAGTACCTAGCCACCTTTTCTACCTCATTCTCATGATGACCAGATCTCATACTTAACAGATAAAATTCCTCAGTATATGCTTTCACATCCCTGTCTTTCTGCTTTAAAAATTGCAGCTTCTTAAACATCTGGATTTCATAATCCCTTGGCAAGAATTTACCCTTTATCCTTGCTACCATCTTATCCCAAGAAGTGATCTTTGACTTCCCTTGTTTCCTTCTCTCAGATTGTACATAATCCCACCATACCAAAGCATGACCTCCTAACTTGGTCTTTGCAATCTTTACCTTCTGATCCTCAGCAACATCTTCACATTCAAAGTGATTATCAAGTGCAGCAATCCAATCCAATAACTCATCTTCATTCAAGCTTCCAGTATACTTGGTAACATCAACCTTTACCTTAGGTTTTTCACTCTGCACTGCCTTTAACAGTTTTGCCAATCTCTGGTCTTCAGCATCCAGATCTTCAGCTACCTCTTCATACTCTTCAACAGTATCTGCATCTTCTTCAGACTCACTGTCTTCCACTTCCCTCTTTTTGTTCTTTTCCAGGGCTGTCAGCCTGGCTTGAAGTGCTTCAGCAAGCTCCTTCATCTTCCTCATCTCTCTAGCATGTTTCTCCTTCAGTTCCTGCAATTCCCTTGCAGTACCACTACCTTTAGGAGGCATTTTGTCAACCTCTCAATCAACACACAACTCTACCTCTGCCCTTTCGGTGACAGAATCAACACACAACAGCCCAGACCTTTTGCTGAGCTCTGATACCACTATGGTGCAGAGGCATCCACACTATAACCTTCGCATATAGCATGAATGTCTGCAGACCAACCTCATCATCATCATCTTCGCCATCATCATCATATTTCCTAAAACCACCAACAGCATCATCATGTTTTGCGTTACACAGTCAGCATCATCATATTTCAGACGATCACAAACATCCGCCTGCCGACTACTGTTCACCTCCTCCGCCTTCCTTCTAACATCATCATCATGATGTTCAGCGGGCGCACACATCCTCCGGTTGCACTGTTCATCGGGCTCCGAACTCCATCGGCATCATCATATGCAACACTTCCTTCGTCAGCAGGATTTTCAACATCTGGTTGCTCCAAATATCCTGATGACGTTCACCTTCAGCAGCTTACCTTCGATGCTCCGCTACCCGACGACACTAACAGCATCATGATATAATTCATCCGGTTCCCTCGAAACCTCCTGATGATGTTAATACAACTTCCTGCCACGGACTTCCGCCGATACCTTAACACCTTACGACGGCAGGATAAACTCGCACAGGGGGGATATCTCAATATCCTGATGATGATGACGTCATATCCTGATGACGATGACGTCACCCGTTATCCTGATGACCTCTTCAACACTTAGTCAAAAAAAAACACGAACTTTCTCTCCCGCATCTACTCGCGATACGCGGATGTTGGCACTCCCGATATGATGATCCTGATGCCGATGCACTCCACCTCGGCTCCTCCTGCTGATGATCACCCCGACGACGCACTTGCGCTTCATGCAAAAAACATCATGCTCTCCTTCAATTATCCGGATGACGATATCCGAACTGTCTGCAGGATATTCACCAAGATATCCTGATGATGCCGTTTCGGCGAACTTCTTCACTTAGCGAAATCTCTCTTCGCCGATCCTCCAGGGATGACCCGATCCAACCTCAGGGTGATCTTCGACACTCTGTCTTATCAACTTGACCTAGCACATGAGGATGCTAGGCTTCTCAACATCTGTCGACCACGATCCTGCACACCTGCATGCAAACGGAAAACAAACTACTACCTACCCTACTGTACATTACCATTCCACCGATCAGGTGAGTCAACCGGTGGAATGGATCAGTGAATCCATGGAGGCTCTCAAACCAGCAAATCAATCAAGTAATGGAATGCAACCAGAGCAAGAACACAAACAGGATCTCTTTATTGACTTCAAAGATGCAATACAATATGATCAATCTCTCTCTCAGTCTCACTCAAGCTCGATCGATGATATCTGTCTGTCTCTCCAATATCAAACGATCTCATGCTTATAAAGACTTTCCTACGAGTACTACTGACCCAACTCCAAGCGGCTGGGAACTCTCCAGGCGGCTGGGAGATCCCACCGAACATACATCATGACAGCTGTTATAACTAACTAGCTAAAAATAGCAAAAGCCTGGTCAGCATGATCTTATCATGATCAGCATGACCTTATTACATGCATTTGGTCTAACAGACCTTCTTGGAAACATAAACTGGACCTAAGCTACTAACTGCCTTATCCAGACCAGCTGTCAGGTAGGTGCTCCTGCACCACATTCACTAAGAATGTGTCTGTGCTTCCATCAATGGGTTCTAGAAAAACTATTCCATTCTCAAAAACTTCATTTATCTGGTAAGGACCCATCCAAGGAGTTTGTATCTTTCCCTTGAACTCCTTGAACTTAGAATCATACAGGAGAACCCAATCACCTTGCTAAAATGTCCTTCTTTTGATGTGTTGGTCATGCCATTGCTTCCTTTGATACTGAACCAATTATGTTTGTTGAATGGCTTCTGTCCAGATTTCATCTAACTCATTGAGCTAAAGAATTCTATTTTGTTGGGCTATAGACAATGGTAGACCAATATCTAATGTAGTTTTAAGTGTCTGGAGCTCAAATTCTATAGACAAAATGGGCTTCTTCCCATAAACTAATTCATATGGTGAGAATTTTGTTGTGGACTTCCAAGTGGTATTGTAAGCCCAAACTGCTTCAAGTAATCTGTTAGCCCAGTCCTTTTTGTTCATGGCCACTGTCCTTGTCAGAATATTCTCCAATTCTCTATTAGTCACCTCTACCTGCCCATTAGCTTGAGGATGGTAAGGTGAATATTTTTTGTGTTTAACCTGATATAAGTCTGTGAATGCTCTGATTATCTGTGTAGTAAACTGAGGTCCTCTATCTGAAACTATGGATCTTGGGGCTCCAAACATCAAGAAAATCTTATTACAAAGGAAATCAACAACTTTGTCTTCTCTTGCAAATTGCAATGCCTTCACTTCAGCCCATTTAGTGATATAGTCTGTACATACAAGAATGTACTCTTTACCTAATGATGTTGGAGAAATTGGTCCCACAAAGTCTAGACCCCACTATTCAAATGGCTCCATCATTACTTGAGGATGCAGTAACATCTCTTGGGTGAAGGTTAGATGTCCCATCCTTTGGCATTAGTCACACCATTAAACATACTTCTTGGTATCCTTATGAATAGAGGGTTAGTAGTAACTGGCACTCAAAATTTTGTGGATGGTTCTGTGTGAAGAATAATGCCCACCAGATGGTTCATCATGACATGCCCTTAGGACATCAAAAATTTCATCAGCTTTTAAACACCCACATAAAATAAAGTCAGGACCACATTTGAACAATAAACCATTTAACCATTTGTAAGATAAGCTTTCCTTAAGTAAGTGTTTCTTTTGTTTTGAGCTAAAATGGGATGGATACAAGCCTGTAGCTAAGAGATGAGTTATGTCTGCAAACCAAGGTGCAGTAGAGGAGATAGAAAAAAGATGTTCATCTGGAAATCTGTTCTCCACCTGTATGCAATCTTGATAGAAAGTCAGCAACCAAATTAAATTTGCCTAGACAATCAACTATGGTAATGTCAAATTCCTGCAATAGCAATAACCACCTAATTATCCTTGCACCCATTATTGGCTTATTCATTAAGTATTTGATGGCTACATGATTAGTATGTACAAATATTTTGTACCCAGTGATATAATGCTTAAATTTGTTTATAGCATAGATGACTGCCAAGAATTCTTTTTTAGTTGTGGTATAGTTTCTTTCTGCAGAGGTAAAGTTTTTGCTGATGTAATAGATGGCATACATACTTTCTCCTTCCCCTTTCTGTCCTAAGACTGCTCCAATGGACTCATTTGAAGCATCAGTTTGTATGTGAAAAGGTAGAGTCCAATTGGGTCCTCTTAAAATAGGTGTGATAGTAAGTTTCTCCTTAAGGGTTTCAAATGCTGATTGAAAATCCTCTGTCCATAAGAATTCCATGTCTTTGTTAAGCAGGGTACATAGAGGAGAAGCTATTCTACTGAAGTTTTCTATAGATCTTCTATAGTAGCCTACATGACCCATAAAAATTCTAACATCTGTCTGATTTTTAGGTGAAGGCAACTATTGGATCACTTCTATTTTGTTTTGATCCACTTTGATCCCATTTGCTGAAATGTGGTGTCCTAATACAATTCCTTCCTCTACCATCATTAGTGTAGGAGCACCCCTTCTAAATACAGATTAGGTCTAATTATAGTATGTTTTACTTTGTGATGTAATAAGGTCCATGTGAACAATTCTTATGTTTTAAGTCAGTCTAGGTTTATGTGCAGTCTGTTAGAAGTTTGTTATTAGCTATCCTCCAAGCCGCTTGGAATCATTTTTGTACTACTCATGAGGAGTAGATATATTTACCCTAGATCAGTTTGTTTCGGACAGTGGATAGTTCAGTATTGCATAGGAAAAATAGGGAAGGTACAATTTTGTGGTTTTACAGAGTAGTATTGTGCGGTGGAACTGTAGTATCAAATAGTTGTATGCATTCCTGTGATTGAATAAAAGCAGATCCCATTGGTGTTAATTATCAAATCTCAGATCTATCTGTGTAATCATTTTTCCTATTTGCAGGCGAGATGGATTTACTTATCCATTCCATCGGTTGATTCTCTGAATCGGTGGAATGGCCCTGTACAGTAGATTAGTTTTCCTTTTCATTTTTTCTATTTATGCATTTCATGTTTTGGGATCGAGTTGTGGCATGCAGTAATCGTTCCTAGGATCCTCGTGTGCTAGGGCTTGAAGGATAAGATTCTAAGCCAAATTGGTTAAGATAGTGGATTGGGCTGATCCTAGATTTTTCTGTACGAAACTTGTGAAGTTTCGAGGGTTTTAATTTGTTATACATTTGAGTTTTCGTAGATGCAACAGAGTCCACGACAGAGTCAAAGACACGATCGCTGAGGTGGAAAAGTTGTCCGTTGGTCAGAGACATCAGCGTGAGAATGCCCATCAGAGGATAAGGTTAAAGTCTGGCCGAAGAGGTGAGTCTGGCTGACAATGAAGTCTTCGTTGGCATATCGGCAAGAGTGATGTTGTCAAAGTAACACATTTGGAGTTTGCCAATAGAATGTGGTCTGATCGATGAAGGTGGTTGTAAGGTTCATCGGGGTGACGGTCTGATCGATGAAGGTGGTTGTAAGGTTCATCGGGGTGACTAAAGGTGTCGGTAGGAGATTCAAGGAGGTTGCCGATAGTGGAAACTCACATCGACAAGCGCGTAGGAAATATCCATCAATGTAAGAGTGGGTATCGGTGAGCACGAAGAATGTTTCACCGATGGTCAAGTCTTACTGACGAAGACAATACAAAGGAGATATCGGAGTGATATGGTATATCAGCGAAAGAGATTTTGGGTAGGCCGATAGACAGAGTCTTACCGATAGGCAATAAGGTGAAGGATATCCATCGGCGTGAGGGGGACTTCGGTGTGACGATCTCCTTGTGTGCCGACAGTGATTGTTAGACCGATAACATGTATCGAAGAGACATTGTGGTAAGTCTTGCTGATATAAACCATAAGAGCTATTTTTGTGGGTTGTAATGGGTTTTTCACCCTATTTGTAAGCTTCTACTGTGTGGCTCTGCATCAAGTGGTATCAGAGTGAAGGAGTATCTTCTGGGAAGATAAAAAAGATAGTAAGATGTCAAATGAAGAAGGAACATTAGAGATTCTGGAAAGGATGACCAACGTTGAGTTGGCAGTTCTAGTAAAGAAGCAGATTGCAGAAAGCAAAGCTATGAAGGCTTAGAATCAGGCATTGAAAGATGAGTTGGAGAAGTTGAGGGACAAAGTAGGTTCTGGTAAAGAACAAGATAGGGACGAAGAGGAGATCCCTAGGTGGAATGAGGTAGACGTTCCTGTAGACCAGAGACCTTTGATTAATGCCCTCAAATCCATGGAGAGAAGAACCATGGATGTGAAACTAGATTTGCCAGTGTTTACAGGAAAGATGGATCTTGATTCAGTGATGGAGTGGATAGACTCCCTAAATAATTTCTTTGAGATAGAGGAGATACCAGAACACCAGGGAGTAAAGATAGCCCAATCAAAAATGAAAGAGGCTGCATTAACTTGGTGGAATTTTATCCAAGATGATAGAGTACAAGAAGGAAAGCGCAGAGTTGCTATGTGGAAGAAGATGATGGCTTTAGTGAAAGAAGCCTATGTTCCATTGGATTATAGAATCCAATTGCATAAGAGGAAACAAAATTTGAAGCAGAAGGAGCTAGATGTCAGCTCATATATAGAAGAGTTCATGAAGCTTTGTGTCAAGACAAAGGTGAAAGAGAGTGAGGAAGAAAAGGTAGCCAGATACCTTAATGGATTGAGGTTCAACATTCAGGACGATTTGAATGTGCATAACCCAGATACAGTCCAGAAATGTTTTCAGTTGGCATTGAAAGTGGAAGAGAAGTTAAAGAGAAGACAAGAATAGAACAATAGAGGAAGAGGAAAACAACAAAGAGGTGGAAGAGGTCCTTTCAGAGGCAGAGGACATGGATTTGGACATCAGGGAGAATCAAATCATGAAAATAGCAAAGGAGATAACAGTCAAAACCAAAGAGGAAGTTGCAATCATCAAGGAAACTTCAGAGGCAGAAGACCTTTCAAAGGAAGATCCTAGGGCAGAGGATCTATTAGATGTTATAACTGCAATAAAGAAGGCCATATAGCTAGCAAATGTCTAGAAAAGGCAACAAGTTCAACAGGAGAAAGGAGAACGAATTTGTTCCAAGAACCTGATAGCCAAAGTACAACAGGCTCAAACACTTTTCAAATTGTGAATGCTCCTGACAATTATGGATACCCAAAGAGTGGCGAATCTCTGATGATGAGAAGAACAATGACCACCATGAAGGTACCTGACAGAGAACCCCCACAAAGAAAGTCTCTTTTCAGAACTACATGTAAGGTAGGAGGTAAGGCATGTAAAGTTTTAATTGATTTTGGTTCTATTGAAAATTTTGTATCTGATGAAATGGTAACAAAGCTTAAGCTTAGAAGATTGCCTCACCCATCCCCATATAAGGTCTCATGGCTTACCCAAGGTCAGCAAACAGTTGTAGAAGAGCAGGCTTGGGTAGAATTTCAGATTGGATCATATAAGGACAAGTTGTTGTTTGATATTAACAAGATGGATGCTTGCCATCTCTTATTTGGAAGACCATGGCAATATGATTTGAAGATACAACATAATGGTGTTAGGAACACCTATACAATCACCAAAGATGGTATGGTGACAGAGTTGATCCCAAGGACAGAGAAGGAGGAGAGGTCAAAAGGAAAAGAGGTAAAGGTAATGCTAATGGAAGGAAAACAATTCATGAAAGAAGTAGTAGCAGAAGGTGCAGTTGCATATGCCCTAATTCCATATCTGACAGTGAATAGAGAACAGCAGCAAGAAGCCAAGAAAGAGAAGAAGCAGAGGTTTATAGACCCAACTGTCCAAGAGCTATTGGATAAGTATAAAGGCATCATCTCTGATAGAATGCCAAGATCCCTACCACCTGTAAGGGATATCAGCCATTGCATAGATCTAATTCCAGGATCTAAACTTCCAAACAAGGTAGCATATAAGCTAACTCCAGAACAGAATGCAAAAGTAGCAAGACAAATTGAGGAATTGTTAGACATAGGTCTGATTGGTAAAAGTTTAAGCCCATGTGTAATACCAGCTGTACTAGCACCAAAGAAAGAAGGCACTTGGAGGCTTTGCACAGATTCCAAGGCTATTAATAAGATCACAATCAGGTATAGGTTTCCAATACCTAGGATAGAGGATTTACTTGACTGTTTGGGAGGTGCTAAGTATTTTACAAAAATATATTTGAGGAGTGGTTATCATCAGATCAGAATTAGGCCAGGAGATGAATGGAAAACAGCATTCAAAACCAATGAAGGGTTGTATGAGTGGAAAGTTATGCCTTTTGGTTTATCTAATGCACCTAGTACTTTTATGAGATTGATGAATGAGGTTTTGAGAGAATTCATGGGCAAGTTTGTCATAGTATATCTAGATGACATTCTGATTTTTAGCAATACTAAGGAAGAACATCTCAGGCATATAGATTTGGTTCTCAAGAGGTTACATGAAGAACAACTGATGATAAATTTGGACAAGTGTTTGTTCATGCAGGAGGAGATCACATATTTGGGTTTTGTCATTTCACAAGGCAAGTTGCAAATGGATAAGGAGAAGGTGAGTGCCATATTATCTTGGCCAACTCCAAGGACTATGAATGATGTCAGAAGTTTTCATGGGTTAGCAACCTTCTACAGAAAGTTTATAAGAGGGTTGAGTCATATTTGTGCACCCATTCTTGATACTATAAAACAAGGACAGAAGTGTAGATTTGCTTGGACTAAGGAAGCAGATGATTCCTTTGAAACATTGAAGAAGAAGGTGGCACAGTAGCCAATCCTTGCACTTCCAGATTTTAACAAAATCTTTCAGGTAGAATGTGATGCAAGTCACATGGAAATTGGAGCAGTACTCAGCCAAGAAGGTAGGCCAATTGCATTTTTCAGTGAGAAGCTCAATGATGCTAAGAAGAGGGATTCATCATATGATTTGGAAATGTATGCTCTAGTTCAGTCACTCAAGAAATGGAGGCATTACTTGATGCCCAAAGAATTCATAGTATTCACAGATAATCAGGCTTTAAGTTTCATAAACAGCCAGGAGAAGTTGAATCACAGGCATATAAAATGGGTAGAAACTTTACAAGCTTTTACTTTCACATTGAAGCATAAGAAAGGAGTCAAAAATAAGGTAGCTGATGCCTTGAGTAGGAGAGCTCTAACAGTCAACTAGATTTAGTTGGAAAGTGTTGGCATTAATTCATTGAAAACCATGTATGATGATGATGAAGATTTTGGAGAGATATATCAGGTATGTACTTCTTTTGGAGATAAATATCATGCTAAATTCTCTGAATTCTTGATCCAAGATGGATTGCTGTTCAAAGGTGGACAGTTGTGTATTCCAAGGTGTTCTATGAGATTGAATATCATTAAAGAGAAACATTGTGGAGCTATGGTAGGACATTTTGGTTTGGATAAGACTCTTGATCTTGTTAGAAGACATTATTTTTGGCCTAAGTTACAATCAGATGTTAGAAAATTTGTAGTGGCATGTGTGATATGTCAGAAAGCAAAAGGAAGATCAACTAATGCAGGTTTATATCAGCCTTTACCCATTCCTTCCAGACCATGGGAAAGTATAAGTATGGATTTTGTGTTGGGTTTACCCAGAACACGAAAAGGATATGATAGTGTTTTTATTGTAGTGGACAGATTCAGGAAAATGGCACATTTCTTGCCATGCAAAACCACTGCTGATGCTTCATATATTGCAGATTTGTTTTTCAAAGAAATAGTTAGAATACATGGATTGCCATTGAGCATAGTGTCAAATAGAGATGTGAAGTTTATTGGTCATTTCTGGAGAACTCTGTGGAAGAAACTTGGAACAAATTTGTCTTTCTCATCCACATATCATCCTCAAACGGATGGACAGACTGAAGTGGTAAATTGTTCCTTAGGGAATTTGCTCAGATGTTTGATAAGACAGCATGGAGACAAATGGGATAACATCCTATCTCAGGCAGAATTTTCCTATAATGATACTGTTAATAGGAGTACAGGGAAATCACCTTTTCAAATTGTGTATGGTATGCATCCACAAGGTATTTTGGAGCTGAGAGATCTACCTACAGGAGATTCTGTTAGTGCAGATGGAGAAGCTTTTGCAGAAGTCATAGAAGAGGTCCATGATCAGGTCAAACACCAACTCCAACAAACTACCTTGAAGTATAAGGAGTATGCTGATAAAAAGAAGAAAGATGTGTAATTTGATGTTGGAGATTTCGTATGGGTTCATTTGAAAAAGGAAAGACTTCCTAAAGGAAAATATACTAAACTCATGCAGATGAAGATTGGACCATGTCAGATTTTGAAGAAATGTGGGCCAAATGCTTATGAGATCCAACTCCCTTCAGATCTCGGTTTATCACCTATATTCAATGTATGTGAATTAACTCCATACAAGCCTAATCTAGATGGAGAACAGGAACTACTACAGGATACATTAGCTGATGACATTCCAAAACATGCTCCACCATAGTTGCAGAAGATTTTGGACACACGAGTGATCAAGAAGACCCAGAACAAAAACTATTTGGAATATTTGGTGGCTTGGCAGGGCAAACCTGATTCAGAAGCAGTGTGGATGACTGAAGAACAACTCAACCAATATGGTTCAGACCTACATACTCTCATCTCAAGTGGACTTGAGATTTCTTCTTTTGGGGAGTATGGTGTAGGAGCACCCCTTCTAAATACAAATTAGGTCTAATTATAGTATGTTTTACTTTGTGATGTAATAAGGTCCATGTGACCAATTCTTATGTTTTGAGTCAGTCTAGGTTTATGTGCAGTTTGTTAGAAGTTTGTTATTAGCTGTCCTCCCAGCCACTTGGAAGCTCCCAACTACTTGGAATCATTTCTGTACTACTCATGAGGAGTAGATATATTTGCCCTAGATCAGTTTGTTTCAGACAATGGATAGTTCGGTATTGCATAGGAAAAATAGGGAAGGTACAATTTTGTGGTTTTACAGAGTAGTGTTATGCAGTGGAACTATAATATCAAATAGTTGTATGCATTCCTATGAATGAATAAAAGCAAATCCCATTGGTGTTAATTATCAGATCTCAGATCTATCTGTGTAATCATTTTTCCTATTTGTAGGCGAGATGGATTTACTTATCCATTCCACCGGTTGATTCTCTGAATCGGTGGAATGGCCTTGTACAGTAGATTAGTTTTCCTTTTCATTTTTTCTATTTATGCATTTCATGTTTTGGGATCCAGTTGTGGCATGTAGTAATCATTCCTAGCATCCTCATGTGCTAGGGCTCGAAGGATAAGATTCTAAGCCGAATTGGTTAAGATAGTGGATTGGGCTGATCCTAGATTTTTCTGTGCGAAACTTGTGAAGTTTCGAGGGTTTTAATTTGTTATACATTTGAGTTTTTGCAGATGCAACAGAGTCCACGACAGAGTCAAAGACACAATCACTGAGGTGGACAAGTCGTCGGTTGGTCAGAGACATCGACATGAGAATGCCCATCGGAGGATAAGGTTGAAGTCTGGCCAAAGAGGTGAGTTTGGCCAACAATGAAGTCTTTGTTGGCATATCGGCAAGAGTGATGTCGTCAGAGTAACACATTTGGAGTTTTCCGATAGAATGTGGTCTGACTGACGAAGGTGGTTGTAAGGTTCATTGGGGTGACTAAAGGTGTCGGCAGGAGATTCAAGGAGGTTGCTGATAGTGGAAACTCACACCGACAAGCGCGTAGGAAATATCCATCGGTATAAGAGTGGGTATCGGTGAGCACGAAGAATGTTTCACCGATGGTCAAGTCTTACTAATGAAGACAATACAAAGGAGATATCAGAGTGATATGGTATATCGGCGAAAGAGATTTTGGGCAGGCCGATAGACGAAGTCTTGCCGATAGGCAATAAGGTGAAGGATATCCATTAGCGTGAGGGGGACTTCAGTGTGATGATCTCCTTGTCTGCCGACAACAATTGTTAGACCGATAACATGTATCGGAGAGACATTGTGGTAAGTCTTGCCGATATAAACCATAAGAGCTATTTTTGTGGGTTGTAATGGGTTTTTCACCCTATTTGTAAGCTTCTATTGTGTGGCTCTGCATCAATCATAAAGCACTTCTCATGGCTCAGGGATAGTCAATTTTTTTCATAGCATTTTAATACCTTTTCCAAGTTTATGAGAGTTTCTTCAAATTTGTCCCCATATACAGTAAAGTCATCCATATAGACTTTCATGTACTCATTAGCTAGTTTAACAAAAATGGCTAAAACAAGCCTCTGAAATGTAGCTGGAGCATTACATAGTCCAAATGGAAGAAATTTATAGGCAAAAGTTTCCCATGAACAAGTAAAAGTAGTTTTATCCTAATCTTTAGGTGCTACTTAGATTTGGTTATATCCACTAAACCCATCTAGGAAAGAAAAATACTTCATCCCTGCAAGGTTGTCCTGTACTTGGTCAATAAATGGTAAGGGAAAGTAGTCCTTCTTTGTGGCTTTGTTTAGCTCTCTATAGTAAATAGACACTCTCTATTTCCCATTCTTTTTAGACACTATGACTAAGGGTGAGACCCATTGACTATCTGAGATTGGATATATGAAGCCTCCTTGTAGCAATTTTTCTATTTCAGTCTTAACAATGTCTTTTAAAGTGGGATTCAATCTTCTCTAGGGTTGTCTAATAGGTTTGACATCTTCAATGTATATATGATGAGTACAGACCTTAGGAGGGATTCCCTTCATATCTTGGTATTCCCAAGCAAAATCTATTGAATGGGAAATTAGGATTTTGATAAGTTCTTCTTCCTATTTTTTTGCTAACTAGGTGTTGATATTCAGTGTTTTCACAGGTAAAATCATAACCTGTTTTGTGATCTAATCCATAGATGTAGTCAATCCATATAATGGAGTCATGACATTAAGGGGGAAAGAATGTGGAAGCAACATGTAGAATGTGGCTAAGTCTCTATAAAAGGTCTCTCCACAAGGAATGATATTTGCGAGGGTACAATGAGTAGAAGTGAGCAGTTCTCTCCTTGAATCTTGGGCTAGCTCCATTATATCCTCATTAATAAGAATGTGGGTGATATCTTTAGTTGTATCATAGTGGATTTCTTCTTCTAGCTCACCCAAATGTTCTTTGATGGTAACCATATCTACTGAGGCATTGTTTTCCATGTTATTTGGCTCATCTACCCATACTCTTCCTATATAATGTATTGATGGTTTAGCTGGTGGATACAAAGATATTTTCTTCAAGTCTATCCCATTAGAAATGACCATATCCCCAGATCGACAATCAATAGATGATGCTACTGTAGCCAGCCATGGTCTTCCTAATATCAATGGATAAGCATTTCTTTGGTTTCTTGGCTCTAATATCAGGAAGTCTACTGGGAATTCCCATGATTCTATAACAACTAGAACATTAGTAATGACCCCTTTTGGAATAGCTACTGATTGGTCAGCAAGTTGAAGGATTGTAGATGTGGATTAGATACCTGTTAAGGCTAATTTGTTCATTGTATGAACTGTCATTACATTTATTGTTGCTCCCAAATCAACCAAACATTTGAAATTTATACCCCTGAGATGTAAAAAGTCATGACAGGATTTCCAAGGTCTCCATATTTTGGGAGGAGCATTTCTCCCATCAATAGATCTACCACTTTTCCTTCCACCTGGATGGTAAAGGGAAAGTTCTTCTTTCTTCCCTGCGTCTTAACACAATGTTGTTTGATGAATTGGTTAAGTTCAGGTATATCTCTGATTACTTGTAGGAGTGGAATTTCAATGTTTAGTTGCCTAATTTCTTGTAAAAGTTCTGATTCTAGGGTAGATTGGACTTGTTTTTGTAAGACCTTTTTTTGGGGGACATGCTATTTAAGCTGCTCTGGGTATGGTGCTAGTTTTTCCATCTCTGGAGCTCTTATCAGAAATATTTCCAGGGGCGTTCTCCAGAGTCATTCTTTTAGGAGGAACTTTAGAGTTATCCAAGGATGATTCTTTTAGAACTATTTCAGTAGTAATCTCCTCTAGAAGCTGAGTGGATGGATTTTCAGGTTCCTCATCATTGATTACTTCAACTATAGTTGGAGGAGATGGTCTTGGAAGTGTTTTCTCAAAACACAGTTGGAGATTATTAGAATATATGGCATTAATACCAGCCATGTTTTCTTATTATGTCATGTAAACAACTGCTTCCTATTTATTTTGTGGGTTTGGTATAGGTTGAGGTGGTAAGGGTGGTTGGCTAACAAGTTCATTTTGTGATTGACCTTGTGTGGTGGGGGTCTAGTTAGCAATGCTTGTTGTTGAGGTTGGAAATGTCTAGGTTGTCCCTGGTATTGTTGATTATATCCCTGTTGAGGACACCAATGAGGTTGCATGTTTTGTGATCCAAACTATTGTGGCTATTGTTGATTCCCCCAGGGATGATTTTGCCATTCCTGGTTTGGCCAATCTTGTGGCCCCCAAGGAGGATTATTCAGAGGCCCATGCTTAGTTGGATTCTATTGATTATTTCCCCAATTAGAAGGACCCTTATAAGAAGGTTGGTTTGGATACTAATTATAAGGGAAATTTCTAGCTTGTTTTTGTCCTACATAGTTCAACTCCTCCTCTATAATGGTATTCTTTTTACTTAGCCTTTTTAAGGCTGGAAGTTGACTGCATTAATTGGTAGGATGTTCCTTGTCACAGATCTGATAGATCTCTAATTTATCTAAAGGGCATTCTCTCAACAGATGTTTGTTTCTACACCTAGGACAATAGATGGAGAGTGGTTTAGTTTCTCTACCTTGATCAGTTGTTCTAGTTTTTGCTTGAATCCCATCCAATGTGGTATTTAGTTGAACTAGAATATTTTTTTTCAGATTTTCAATCCCCTCCATTAACTGTCCTATTTCATTCTTCCCTTTGAACAATTTGGGTGTTCTCACTCCATCTTAGGTTCTAGAATAGTTCCTGTAGAGTTCTTCTATAACAGGCATATCCATTTTATTGATATTCCCTTTTTCCATTAGATCTAGTGCTTGTTTTGATTCTTTGTCTAATCCTTTTACAAATAGGGTTCTAGCCAAGGAGTGATTTACTGGGTTGCCATACCTTCTCAAAGCAAAGTTAAACCTATCCACATAGTCCTCTAAGCTTTCTTCCTCTCTTTGTTTAATTTTGAACAATTCCTCATTTTTATCACTGACTCTATAGTAGTCTTGGTATTTTCCTAAAAACTATGTTTCCATCTAATCCTAGGAATGGATGGAGTTTTGGGGTAAACCCATGAACCATCTCATTGCACAATCTTTTAGTGTTGAAGGGAATAGTTTGAGTTTTTGGTTATCTGATCCATAATCATAAGTCGGGCATACCACTTTGAATTCAAACAAAAACTGATCTAGATTCTCATAAGCAAGACCCCTAAAATTTGGCAAGTGTGTAGGTGAAATATTTTTCATAGGGGCATTATCCCCAGTAGCTAGGATAATGGGATATGAGAAGGTTCTTGGAGCCTGATTTTCCTCCTCTTCATGATTATGATCCATGTCTAATACTGGTTCTTCTTCTGGAGGTTATGGGGAATTAGTTTCTGGCAAAGGATCTACTTGGAATTTATATTGTAATTCCTAGATATAGTCAACAAGTGGAAGATTTGGAGGATTTAAGTGATTATTAATTTCAAGTGTAGCTTCCAAGGTAGGTTCTAGATGTATCTCTTTAGCAAGATCTTGTGCCACTCCACTACTTTCTCCTATAGTTTGTTGATGGGGTGTCTATTTTATATATCATCCTTTTGAATCTCTAGCTCTAACCATACAGTTCTATCCTAAACTATTTAGCTAAGTCTTCTTAATTAACACAGTATCCCCAACAATGGTGCCAAAAATGACAAGGGTCATTGTACCTTATCATTTAATCATATTTCAAGTGTCAAATCTAGGGCTGCGTCCTTGGCTATCTACAATTAGGAATCCTATAGTTGCCAGTTTTATCTAACTCTAATGATCTTTACTGATTAAAGAAACTAATACTACTGATCTATTTGTTGTGAAATGAAATCCAAGAATATTGAAAACAAACTAAACAATGAATTGCTTACAGTAAATGTATATTATTCCTTTCAACTGAAACATGCATTTATCTATGAAAATAGCAACTATCTCCTTAAACAGAATCTGAAATAACAAAACAATAGTACTAGCCTTTTGCCTTGGTGGTGAGAGTGGGCCCTTGCTCCACACCCTTAGGGCTAAAGACTAAAGTAGAGAATCAGCACAAGAAGATAATATCACAATTCAATTTCAGTCCAATTCCATCAGCTTTGTATTCAGAAAATGTTTATATCAAAATAAGATTACAAAAATTAGAAATTAATCGATGTCTTTCTCTATTGCTACTTCTGTAAGTTTATATCTAAATCAGTGATGAGATATCACTTACCCTAACTACTAGTTCATCTACGAAATAACATCAATTATCTTTATTCTACTGACTGTCTAACTATAGAATAAATATCCATGCAATTAAAATAGATTTAATGGAATAGAAGTCCACACTAAATCTGAGTCTTAGTTTTAAATACACTTGGGCAACGAGGCCCTAAAATATAGGTATGTAAACCAGTTTATCAATAACTTGTGCAAAATCAAAAAGAGATAAAACTTCCAGCAGTTAACTATGGTCTGCCCTCAATTACTCAGGGGATGATTTGAGTAACATCTGGAGCATCCCGATCACTACTAGAAGTATTTGACAGACAATTGTGCTAGAAATCTGTATTGTTCTAAAGAGGCGTCGGAGATGTATGTTTCTATCTCTGTAGCTCTGGATATATGATTGTGACCTTCTTGTTCAGCTCTAGAGATGCTTATTACTTCAATCCAGCTCTGGAGATGATCCACCTCCTTATCCCAAAATCTCTCCAATCAACTTGGAAAACATTGGAGACAAGTCGTGGCATTCTGATGTCAGCTCTGGATATCATTAGGACTACCTCCAAAGATGTATAAAATTGTCTACCTGAACATCTGCACCTATTGATTTAAAAAGAGAAGATTTCTACATATTTCCATCAATTCAATGCACATTAGTCCTTCAATTAGAAATCATGATTCTAGGTAATTCATCTCTTATTAATCATTGTTAGAACAATCTTGTTAGCCTATTTAGGTGAAGCCATCAGGACAATAGAATAAGAAGGGAGAAAAAGAGGGCTAAAAAGGTGTATTTCATGGGTGCTACCTGGCACTCACAGTATGACTTCCAAAGGAAGTCAAGTATTGAGCACTGGAACATATCATTACTAAGTATCTATGAACAACATACTTGATCTGCATATACTGATCTTTTACTACAGAGGCATATCATCCTAAACACTATCACTTACTCTGTATTATGTATACTATTCATACTTAGTCATTTTTTCTTCTAGAGTAAAGTCTCTTTGTCATGCTAGTGGAGTCTCTTTCCTTTGTTGCCATCAATGACAATATTTAATTGCCAGAACAATGTCTCTTGCCAACAATCTCCCCCTTTGGCATTGATGGCAACACTTAGTGAAAAGTGCTTGTGTCTACTCCCCCTTACTCTATATTCCTTCTCTCCCTTAGATGTTTGACCATTTTTCACTGGTCTTCTTCTCCTCCTTTGACATCAATGCCAAAGGTGTATGTACAAAAAGTCAAAAATTGTGTTAGAACTGCAAAAACTATCATACTCTGCCGCATATGTACACAAACAATCTTGAACTCAATTAGTTATTAGGTGAAAGTATATCCTTATACACAATCTTTACTTGTGTAGTCTCTTCATCCCATCTTTTCTTAGCCCTTTCCAAAATTTGAATGTGACCGTTTATCAGAAAGGCTAATTTTTATGCCTTTTGCACATTTGAGGGTGTGTCAATTTGTGAATTTGCCTATGCTTCTGCTGCAAGATTTGTCATGATCTCAATTTTTAAGCTTAATACCATTCTTAGCAAACACATTTTGTTTTTAATTTCTTCCTATCTGTTGAGAAAACTACTTATGTTGTTCTGAATGTTCTCAACTTGTGTTTCTATGCAGTTGATTGAGTCAATTGCTGGATCAAAGGTCTCAGAAATATTCGTGAGTTGAACCTCCATGCTTTTGACTTTCTCATCCATTTCCTTAGTGGTTTCAAGCCAAGACAGAAAAAAATTATATATTTCACAGGCTTCCTTGATTGCATTTATCATATTCTTGATGTTGCTCTCTAACAAAATTTTGTCACTATCTAACTTGGTTTTTGATATTGCTAATCTTTTGTCTTCATATTTCTTTTTAACCTTAATATCAGTAGACTTTTCAAAGGATTCAAAATGAGCACTTACAGAATATATAAGACCTTTGAGATGAGCAGTTGATGATGCTGATATATCCTTCTGGTATGAGGGGATTAACTTCTCCAAAATGCTTGATGTCTCATTAATGAGTTCATTGTCCTGTAAATATGTTCTCATCATTTCTTCTCGAGCCTTAGTTTGCACTATTGATACTAATTTGAATTTATCCATAGGAGACATAGAAGCCAGATTTATTAGTCCTTGTAGAGTCTTGGATGATTCTGGAATCTATACATTTTGCTCTTTTTCCAAAAACTTTCTAGCATAGTCAATCAGAGTTTGGTCTGCATCAGTGTCTCTTGCCACATATTTATCACTAAGTGTAACTTTTCTTCTTTTCTTTTCTTCTAATAGATTTTATTCCTCTACTTTGATAGTGGCTTCTATACTAGATGAGATCCATGTCCTTTTCTTGTGACTGGATACATGTTTTTCCTTTTCAGTTTTCTCATCTTTTCTATCTCGAGTATTTGACTTCCATTTCACCAGAGGTTTTAAGGATCTTGGTCCTTCTTCTTGGGTTTTTGCCTCACTTGTTTATTTATCAGAAATTTTCTCTGAATGCTCATATTCCATAGATAGTTCTTTGAATGTTCCAAACCTGCCTTGTTTGAGATCTTTTAGTTTCTTTAGTAGTTCATCAGTCAATTCAGTTAGGATATCTTCTGCAACTTTATATCCTAATGGAGGGACCCATGCAGTTCTTGGTTCCACAACTTCCATAAAGCATTTGTCTTTATTCATCATGAATACAATGTCATTTTCATTTCTCATCACTACATTTTCAGGTATCCAGACCCTACATATCATTTTATTTTGAAAGTTCATGATGTATTCCCATAAAACTTCATTCTGTTTGTCTGCATTTCCCAAACTTTACAGGTGATTTCTTATTTGAGTTGCTATTGGTGTATGATGAATCCAGACAATGCTTCCCAAGCTAGGTAACTCTCTCAGGAAGTATAAGAGTAAATAGGTAATCAACGTTCCATATTTGAAGGGATAATTTGTCTCTTTTGTTCTTTTCAGGGTCTCCATTAATTCACTCCAGAGAAATTCACATAGATTATAATCCATATTATTTTTGACCATATCATAAGTTGTGTATATAGCTGATGCAAACACAATTTTTTGAGTGAGAAAAGTATACTATGTATCCAATAATCATTGATACAAATATGACGGCAGGATCCTTGATATCATTTATTGTGAGAGCTTTCTTATCAAATTTGGCCCCTATTAGTTGCATTACTAAATTGTTCTTTATTTTCTTTTCGCTTGGGATCTTTTCGGAGGAACTCATACCAGTTACATCTTTGATAGCTTCTTTGGTTATCATACATGGTTCATCGAGCCACAAAACTAATCTTGAATCCTGCTAAGGATGAACCTAACCCATGTATTATTTTGGATCATAGGAAAATCCAACCAGGTGTCCAATTTCTTTTCTCCTAGAACTTTATACTCATTCTTCAACTTAACATCAATAGTAATCAGTTCATCCAAGTATAATTTTTCAAGATTCATGTGATTGTATTCCTCTAGATTGGTATGAATGTATGCCCTAATATCTTCCAAATGCATAATTCCATGAGTGATTCAAAATGCCCCTACAGAATTATTTTTTGGTGATTTGAAGAAATGTCTCTTGAACTTGGGGTAGGGTTTTTTTGTTATCTCAATTAATTTGGGAGTAAACATTTTTCAGAATAATTTAAACAACACAGAAGGGTTTTCAAGCTGTAAATACCTTTTTTTGCCAAATTAGGGTTTTTCTTCACTTGAAATCGACTTGATTGGAATTTCCTTAGAAAACTCTGTAGGCCCTTGGATTCATGCTTTTAATTCTCCTGGATGTTTGAATGGTGGAATACAAAGTGAATTATCAATCAGAAGAGTTGCTTTTTATCCTCTGCAAGGATGACCTAGTTGTCATAAATGCCCTTATTAAAAAGATATCAACCGCATCTCTGTAGAATGTAGTCTATTAGGATTGCTTCGCATTGTTTCACACTTGAACCTTTATTTCTAGAATTTCTTTTAAAAGATATGTCATATGCACCTTTTCAATATATCCTCGTGCTGGATTCCAGCACTGATAATTTGGCTAGGGGATTAAGATTTTTATTGCAGCTCCCCCTGAGCCAAAGCTCACAAATTTACTTCCTAGAGGAAGTATCTGCACCAAATGTTGGTGTTGATTCATCCTTGACTTCAATCACATCTTTCTTGATCCAGATCTTGCCCATTTATTTCTTAGTTTCAACCAGATCAACTTTTTCCTTTACCTTGTCATTCCTCTACTCTATTTTCCTTTCTTTAGCATAGTGGTTTCTTTTCACATTCTTGCTTCTGTAGAATCTTGCAACATGTCCAAACTTGTTGCAATTATAGCATACCATATTTCTTTGTCCTTGATTCCTTCTATTGATTGGATTTGATCTACATTGATTAACCATATGTCCAAATCTATTGCATGTAAAACATCTTCCATTGAATGATTGAGTATTCCTTGAATTGTGAAATCCATTTCTTACCAAACTTTTGCATTCATTTGATCTATGACCAATTTTCTTGCAATTGAAACATTGACCAGAGAATGATGGAACATTCTGATTTATTCTACTCTTACACTGAGTAGCTTTATGACCAAACTTATTGCAATTAAAACAATGGCCATTGAAAGATGGGTACCTTTAAGCATTTGGCTATTTGAACATAGGTCTTCTAGGTCTTCTTCTTTGATTCCTAAACTAGTTGCCTTTGTTTTGCTTTAACTTAGCACGTTTGCTTGACTTGATTTTTAATTTTCTCCTTTCTCAAATCCCAAGCCTTGCTTGTCATCGAAAATCTTTTGACTAACAATCATCTCATCAAGTTTTGCAAACTTATCTTGAACTTTTCTTCATAGCTCTTGGCTTTTTCTAAGCCTGTTTTTAGGCTCACAACTTCTTTTTCTAGTTTGACACAATCTTCTTGTTACAAGTATGGGCCTAACTGGTGTTGTCATTTATGTCAACATAATCTTGTTGCATTGATGATAAGGATTGGATGAGCTGTATGCTGAGGATATTGAGAAAATTAGTCCTATCAGGAACAGAGAAGAATAGTGAAGACAGGGAGGTAAAATTCCTAGGTAAGATGAAGATCAGAGGATGTGCTTTAAAGGGTTTGTAGATATGTGTCTTAAGATGATCCAACAAAGATTTCAGAGGTCCGTATGAAGATCTAAAGAAGTTATGGCCACTTAAGTAAAACTACTTCTGGTAGATGTTCAGAGGTGACAGAGTGACACAAATAGGTCTGGTGAGCTCCAGAAATGCAATATCTTGTTCTAAAGATTTGGTGGAGTGTTTAGTAGGTCAATGTGAATTGAAAACTCAATTGGTTCATGGTCTGGAGGTCCGCAAGCATCTATTCCATTATCACAGTGATGACAAACTATGTTCTTAAGGTTCTGGATGAAGGAGAGATTGATTTCAGTAAGTAGATGTAGTTTGGATGTTCTTGGTGATTTAGGCAAGCTTGTGGAAGTCTTTGGATTATGTTCAATTTGTGTTGGTGGTTCGCATTGAAATTTGAACTCGCAATTGAAGAATTACTTCCAGATGATGGTGTTCTTCCCAAGTCAGGCTGACCGAATGAGTTATACATCCCACGCATGATCTTGAAGAAGTTATGTGAAGATTGGCGTGTTCCTAAAAGAAGATTGAAGTGTCAAATCTGTGTGACCAATGGTGTGTTGATCCCTATAAAGTCTTTTTGTAATTAGTCATGTTGTTTTTGTATATTTGCTCTATAATATATGCCAACTTGGATGATCATTCCCAAGTCAATGTCTTATATAAATAAGGAGTTGTAAAGTCATTTCAAATGTATCTGGTGGAGATGAGAGTGTGGTAGAGAGCAAAAAGTAGAGAAGAAGTATTGGACTTAAATAGAATTGACTCAAGCATGGTGAAGATGCTATTCTTTAGTTCAAGTATGTAATACTTATTATTTTGTAGACAGTGTGTCTCTTGTAGGTAGTGGGCCTCTTGTGAGAAGTGTGCTCGGGTAGTGACCCCTAATTGGCATGTGCCATTTTGTTCTTTTTATTCTTCTAACAGAGAATACAATCTTGGGTTAGTCACCCCATGGTTTTTCCCTTAACCGAGTTTTCCACATCAAAATCTTGGTGTCATATGTGTTGATGTGTTTTTTCTCTTGAATTACTGCATTGTATTTCCATGACTAATTTATTATTATGCTACTAAAATAAGAAATGATTTAAGTGTTAATTAGAAGAAAGTTTTGGACAACTGATTCACCCCCCCTCTCAGTTGTTTGTCCTAAATCTAACAATTGGTATCAAAGCCAAGTTCGTTTAAAAGGAGCTTAACTACTTGAGGAGATCCAGGATGTCGTCCTACAAGAAGGATAGTCTGAGGTTTGATGGAACCAATTTCACTCTCTGGAAAAGTTGCAAGGAATTCCACTTGCAATGTATGGGAATGTAATATTGGATTATGGCTTCAAAGAAGTATGATCCCCCACAAAATGGTTCACGCACCATAGATGAAATCAGAGATGCTAAAAACAATTTGCAGGCTAAAGAAGCTCTTCTAAGTGCCTTATCTGATTTAGAGCTAACAAATGTTGTTGATCTAAAAACTGCATATGACATTTGGCAAAAACTCAAACTTCTACATGAAGGAGACAAGTATGTTAAATGTGCCAAGCTATAGAGTCTGAAAGGAAAATTTGAAAACTTAAAGATGAGAGAAGATGAAAATATCACTACATTTATGCCCAAAGTAAATGAGCTTGTTTGTGGAATTAGATGTGCTAGTGGAATCTTGGATGAAGATGAGATTGTTGGCAAGGTTTTTAGATCCCTTCCTAATTCTTACAAATACAAGGTTGCTACCATTGAAGAATTCAGATCCTATTCAGGTATCACAAGAAATCAATTGGTTGGTAAATTAGCTACATTTGAATTGACCAAGTTTGGAGATGCACCCCCCCAAGACTGAATCTGCATTCAAAGCTAGTGCCTCTGTAAAAGGTAAACAAAGGTTTCATCTAAGAGAGAACTCTTCAAGGAAACTATCATGGTATGAAAAAGAAAGAAAAGACCTAGAAGAAGATGAAGCAGAAACTACTCAACTTGAAGCCCTTATTGCAAAAAGGCTGCCAAGAGGATTCGGTAAGTATGAAGGGAAATTGCCTTTTAAATGTTTTAACTACAATAAGATTGGTCACTTTACCTCAAGGTGTCTGAAAAGATTTTCAAGACCAAACCCTAACAGATCAAGGTTCCAAAATAAATGTTACTATGTTCATGAGGATGATGATGATGAAGGAGTAACAAATGATGAATCAGAAATAAGAAACAAATTTGGAAGTGACTGGGTGTTTATTGCCATCAAGGAAGAAGATCCAATGCCCTCTGAATCTGTCAATCATAAAATTGTAGAAAGAGCTCTAGCTTCCCAAGTTGAAGAAAATGATGATTGGGTCATTGACAGTGGATGCTCCCACCATATGACAAGTGACAAAAATAAGTTCATAGATTTGGAAAGGTATGAAGGAGGAGTGGTAAATTTTGGCACTAATTCTGCTGGTAGAATCAGAGGTAGAGGAACTATTTCTTTTGATGGAAAGAACAAAGCCAGTAATGTACTATATGTTGAAGGTTTGAAACACAATCTTCTCAATGTTGGATAGTTGGTGGACAAAGGCTATGATCTCTGATTCAAAAATGGAAAATGCAAGATCTTTGAAAGTTCTGGAACAAAGATTGCATCCGGTACCTAGACTAAAGGTAACATCTTCCACTTGGTTGGTACTAGTAACAGTTGTTTATTTGTTCAAATTGATCAGAATTGGTTGTGGCATAGAAGAATGTGTCATGTGAATTTTGATAATATCATTAAAATAAGCAACACCTAGGATGTGAGAGATCTTCCAAAACTAGTGAAACCTACTAATAGTTTGTGCAAAGAATGTTAGTTGGGTAAGCAAAGAAGAGTCACATTTAGAAGTAAGGAACAATCTTCTACTGGATTATTGGACTTAGTTCATACTGATTTATGTGGCCCAGCAAGAATCAGGAGTGTGCAAGGTGATAGGTACTTCATACTATTAATTAATGACTACTCCTGGATGATGTGGGTAACTTTTCTGAAAGAAAAATCAGAGGCTCTTGAGAAATTCAAAATATTCAAGGCTATGGTAGAAAATGAAACTAGATTGAACATAAAATGTCTGAGGTCTAATAGAGGTGGATAATTCACATCCGGTGAGTTCATAGAATTCTGTGAGAAGCATGGAATAAGAAGACAATTGTCTACTCCAAGGACTCCACAGCAGAATGGAGTAGGGGAGAGAAAGAACTGAACCATCCAAGAAGCATCTAGAACCATGATGATGGAAGAAAATGTTTATTAGATCTACTGAGAGAAGTTGTAAGCATTGCAGTCTACACTCTTAATTGAGTTTAAATCGGAAGCAATATTGGTAAGACTCCTTATGAACTCTGGTTTGGCATCACTCCTACTGTGAAGTATTTTAGAGTCTTTGGTAGTAAATGTTAGATTAAAAGAGATGAAGATATTGGCAAATTTGATGCTAGAAGTGATGAAGGAATATTCTTGGGTTATTCTACTCAAAGCAAAGCATACTGATGTTATAACAAGAGACTGAGAAAGATTATAGAAAGTACAAATGTGAAGGTTGATGAAGGAATTAAAAAACCCTCAAGGTTTTATGAATATGTTGAAGATGATCAGAATGATGTTCTAATCCAAGGAGGCCAAGCCCCTTCTGAAATGTAGATTCAGACTAATCCAGTAAATTAGGTAGAAGAGATGAGTTTAAATGAGCCTGTTCAGGAAATGGAAGTGCAAGAAAGTCCCAAAATTCTCAGGTATGTAAGACTGAATCATTCTGAAGATCAGATCATAGGTGATAAAAGCAAAGGTGTTCAAACAAGAAGAAAGATTGATCAAGACTCAAAAGAGTATTGTCTGGTTTCAAAGATTGAACCAAAATCAATAAATGAAGCTTGCAATGATGAAAGTTGGACCAAAGCAATGGAGGAAGAGCTAATGCAAATTGAGAAAAATCACACTTGGGATCTTGTTCCTAGACCTAGAAACAAGAATGTGATTGGAACCAAATGGGTCTTTCAGAACAAACTGAATGAAATTGGTGAAGTAGTTAGAAACAAAGCCAGATTGGTCTGCAAGTGTTACTCTCAAATAAAAGTTGATTTTGAAGAAACTTTTGCTTCGGTGGCCAAAATTGGAGCAGTCAAGTTATTCCTTGCCTTTGCTACCTTCAAGGACTTTAAAGTATATCAGATGGATGTCAAGTCTACTTTCCTGAATGGTGACTTGGAAGAAGAAGTTTACATTGAGAAACCAGATGGATTTGAATTGTCTGATCATGATGATATGGTCTGCAAGTTGAAGAAAGTATTGTATGGACTCAAGCAAGCCCCAAGAGCCTGGTATGAAATATTAGATAAGCATTTTTTGAAGATTGGTTTCAACAAGGGTACTGTTGACAGTAATTTATACTTCAAAATTGATCACGAAAATATCTTGATTGTTGAAGTATTTGTTGATGATATCAGTTTTGGAGGAAGAGATAATTTGTGCAAAACTTTTGCAAATTAAATGAAAAGTGAATTTCAGATGTCCATGCTTGGGGAAATGAATTTCTTCTTGGGTCTGCAAATCATTCAAACAAAGAAAGGAATCTTCATTTCTCAAACCAAATATGTGAAAGAATTGTTGAAGAAATTTGGGATGGAAGACTCAAAACCAATGATTACTCCCATGGCAACTGGATGTAAATTAAGCAAAGATGATGACTCCCCTAAGGCTGATAAAAAAAATACAAGTCAATGATTGGAGGATTGTTATATCTCACTCAAACTAGACCTGACATTATGAATGTTGTTGGTCTTGTTGCTGGATACCAAGCTAATCCTAGAGAATCTCATGTCATGGAAATCAAGAGGATTTTTAGATATCTAAATGAATAGTTGAGTATGGTCTGTGGTATCCTAGAGATCATGATTTCTCTCTTCATGCATATACAGATGTGGATTGGGCAGGAGATGTGGATGACCGAAAGAGTACCAGTGGTGGAGTATTCTTTTTGGGGAAGAGATTGGTTTCTTAGCTGAGAAAGAAACAAGAGGCAATATCTCTGTCCACTACAGAAGTAGAATATATTGTAGTAGCAGGTAGTTGCACTCAAGTTTTGTGGATGAAGCAAATGCTAAGAGACATCAGAGTAGAGTATGAGGAACCTTTCACAATCTTCTGTGATAACTCAAGTGCCATAAATATTTCAAAGAATCTAGTGTTGCATTCAAAGACTAAACATATATCCATCAAGTTTCACTTTTTGAGAGAGCAAGTGAACAAGAATGGAGTCAGATTGGAGTTTATGCCTTCCAAGGATCAGATTGTAGATATTTTTACTAAACCTCTTCCTAAGGACTCTTTTGAGTATCTCAGGGAGAAGTTAGGGGTTATTACCCCTCCGATTCTAAACTAAGATGCACTGATGTGCATCAGTCCAGTGGATCTCACAGTCATATCTTGTGGTCTAGATTTATGATGGGAAGCTGCAACTCAGGGGGAGCAGCTGGTATGGTCAGAATTGATGCAAGTATGTGCCCTTTGCCATTGATGTCAAAGGGGGAGAGAAGACATGTGAAAAACAAGTGGTTTCTAATCAAAGGGGGAGCAGTAAAGGAAGAAAAGACATGTGAATGGTTGTTTTTGATAGGGGGAGTTGTGACAATATGGAGAAGTTCTTGTCTTGATGGTGAAAACAGTTTTTCACATCACATGTTGCCATCAATGACAAAGGGGGAGATTGTTGCAAGTATGGGCCTAACTGGTGTCGTCATTGATGTCAACATACTCTTGTTGCATTGATGATAATGATTGGATGAGCTGTATGCTGAGGATATTGAGAAAATTAGTCCTATCAAGAACAAAGAACAACAATGAAGATAGTGAGGTAAAAATCCTAGCTAAGATGAAGATCAGAGGATGTGCTTCAAAGGGTTTGTAGATATGTGTCTTAAGATGATCCAATAAAGATTTTAGAGGTTCACATGAAGATCTAAAGAAGTTATGGCCACTTAAGTAAAACTAGTTCCGGTAGATGTTTAGAGGTGACAGAGTGACACAAATAGGTCCGATGAGCTCCAAAAATGCAATATCTTGTTCTGTGGATTTGGTGGAGTGTTTAGTAGGTCAATGTGAATTGACAACTCAATTGGTTCGTGGTCTGGAGGTCCACAAGCATCTATTCCATTATCACAGTGATGACAGACTGTGTTCTTAAGGTTTCAGATGAAGGAGAGATTGATTTTAGTAAGCAGATGTAGTTTGGATGTTCTTGGTAATTCAGGCAAGCTTGTGGAAGTCTTTGGATCATGTCTAGTTCATGTTGGTGGTCTGCATTGAAGTCTGAGCTTGCAATTGAAGAATTACTTCTGGATGATGGTGTTCTTCCCAAGTCAGGCCGACCGGATGAGTTATCCATCCTGTAGATGATCTTGAAGATGTTATGTGAAGATTGGTGTGTTCCTAAAAGAAGAATGAATTGTCAGATCTATGTGACCGACAGTGTGTTGATCCGTGTGAAGTCTTTTTGTAATTAGTCATGTTTTTTTTGTATATTTTCTCTATAATATATGCCAACTTGGATGATCATTCCCAAGTCAATGTCTTGTATAAATAAGGAGTTGTAAAGTCATTTCAAATGTATTTGGTGGAGATGAGAGTCTAGTAGAGAGGAGGAGAGCAAAAAGTAGAGAAAAAGTATTGGGCTTAAATGGAACTAACTCAAGCATGGTGAAGATGCTATTCTTCAGTTCAAGTATGTAATACTTATTATTTTGTAGACAGTGTGTCTCCTGTAGGTAGTGGGCCTCTTGTGAGCAGTGTGCTCGGGTAGTGAGCCCTAATTGGCATGTGCCATTTTGTTCTTTCTATTCTTCTAACAGAGAATACAATCTTGGGTTAGTCAACCCGTAGTTTTTCCCTTAACTGGGTTTTCCACGTCAAAATCTTAGTGTCATATGTGTTGATGTGTTTTTGCTCTTGAATTGCTGCATTGTATTTCCATGACTGATTTATTATTATGTTGCTAAAATAAGAAAGGATTTAAGTGTTAATTGGAAGAAATTTTTGGACAACTGATTCACCCCCCCTCTTAGTGGTCTGTCCTAAATCTAACACTTCTATCTTGCTTTTTACCATCAAATTTAGATCTTCTACTTTAGCTCTTTCTGTAACTTCCACTTTCAAATCATCTAGGGTCTCATTTGCTAATATCAATTGTTCACTAACATCTCTGTATTTTTCTTTGAGTTTCTTGACTTGTTTTTTCAGCTTTAGAATGCATTCATCAGCTTCTTGAACATTATCCTTCAGATCCCTAATTTTTGCTTCAGATTTTTCAAGATCAATAAGAGCTACTTCTAGTTCAACATTGTTTGAGAGATTTCTAAATCTTTAGGCTGCCATGAGTAATCTTTCCCAGATCTTCCTCAAGCTATTAGGCTTCTTCCAAGGAACTTGGCTCTGATACCATTGTTGAATACAAGGAATACTGAGAGGGGGGGTGAATCAGTATTCTGCAAAACCATTTCTTAACAAGTTTATTTATCCAATTTCTAAAATCAATAACATGAAAGTAGAATAAGCATAAGAACAACAACCATAAAGACTTAACACATGGACACTAGGATTTTTAAGTAGAAAACCCAAAAAGGAAAAAACCACAGTGAGTGTTATCTCACAATATATTATGATAGCTCAATACCAAATTACAAGAAAGCTCACTACCTTAGGGCTCACTACCTAGGGCTCACTACCAAAATGAACTGCTTAGATTGCATCTACACATACATGAATGTAACTTCAATTTATGCTCAAAATACTGTCTCAAAACTTTTCATCTTAACTGCTCTATTTCACTGCTCTGCTTTTACATTAGATGGGATCTCTCTTCTTCTGCTTTTGATCGCCTACTCTGCTATTCACATTCTACACCCTTTCATATCCGCATCACACACACCAAACACCAAAATCAATCACACACACACACACACAGATATATATATATCCACAAAAAACAAAATCTTCATATTAGGTCAGCCTAATAAAGTGTACCGTGTAGTCATGCATTATGTGCTCTGTCGGCCAAATTTATGTCCCAAAATCTATGGTGAACCCAAACAATATTTGAAACACCATCACACATGTCAACCTCAACTATTTAACCATTTAGGATTAAGTTCCAAACACCAAAAGTTTACCGCACACACATCTGATGGCCTTATTCACAGACTGTTTACTAGTTTAGTTCAATTGTCAAACAACATCTTCCACTGTGAACCACAAGACCTGCTCAAATCCATATCAGAGGCTCTTCACTCACCATAGATCATACCTCTAGAACCGTAGGACAAATTATGCAACTATGGAGGAATGTAGACCCTTTTTCTCTAGCACTATGCACTATTCATGTCTTGGTTCTATTCACTCGGACTTAGACATTTCATAGTATGGCTTCTAGAGGAAGTCAGGTCTTGAGCATTGGAACATATCATCACTAAATATCTATGAACAATGTACCTGATCTTTTCCTGTGGAGGCATATCATCCCAAACACTGTCACTTACTTTGTATAATGTATACTATTCATACTTAGTAATTTCTGCTTCCGGAGTAAAGTCTCATTGTCATGCCAGTGGAGTCTCTTTCCTTTGTTGCCATCAATGACAACATTCAATTGTCAAAACAATGTCTCTTGCCAACAAAGGAGAATAAATTTCATGTGTGATCGTGTACACAAAAGCTTTTATTTAATAAAATTAGGTCTTATTAGTTATACATGTGAAGGATATTAAATGAAAGTTGTACTACCACACATGATTCAAGTGAGAGGTGGACAAGTGTTGGAATGTGGTGAGAGGTGAGGATAAATTCAAATATTTTATTTGAATTAGTTGGAAAATTAATTAAATAAATAGGATTTATTTAATTAATTGGAAAGTGGGATAAAGATGGGTTAAGATGGGATTTTAATTAAATAAATAAGATTTATTTAATTAATTGGCTAATGGATTAAGTGAATTAGGAGTGGGATTTAGGATAAAATGTTGCATGATGTCTCTAATAATGTATTTGACTAGCTATTACAAGACATGGACAAATTTGGGTGTCTACATTTTGCCCTTCTTTGAGATGATGTTCGAGATGATGAGATTTATGTTGAGTAACATCATTTCAAAGAAGCTAAGGTATAGATAGAGGAAAAGGATAAGGTAATGATGGAAAGATAGGATATGATGGAAAGATAAGACAAGGATGCCCCCTTGAGAGGATAGGCAGGTTAGACAAACATGGGTAGGCTCTCGAAATGAAAGGGATTAGTCAAGAAAGATAAGTGAATGGATAGAAGAAATGAATGATGCATTATGCTACAATGAAAGTGAGCAATCATGATGTTTGATATAGCACTAGACGCTATGCACCAAGGTATAAGGACCAAGGTGATGATGTGTCTTGTGCGCTAGCATAATACAACCTTGTCTAATGTATGAGAAAGTAAACTTAGAGCATTGAAGTCCTAATGCACAAAGTTATGATATGACCTTAGATGCAAAGGTTAATGCAAAATACTATTCCAACATACACAGGATATGAATATTAGCTGGAAAGATACAGATTTGATTCAAATGCAAGATAAAATGATAACACACACAAGCAAGCATGCACAAATGATACAAAAACAAACAAGGTATTGCCCCTGTCAAGTTGTAAATCAATGATTAATTAATTGATTGATGATAATAGTGATAATAATAATAGTGTTGTCATTGCAGGGAACGATATATCCCTAGATCAACATAAGGATGTGGGAATGATATATCTTGTTGATGATGATGATGATGATGATTGATTAATTGATTTGGTTTACGACAAGATTAAGATCAAGACCATTGATTGCAATTAGATAATTTGACTTGATTGGTATGGATTGATATGACTTACATTTGGATCATAGCTTGGATTGATTTGATTGATGTTGAATTGATTTGATTTGTTTGATAAAGAATATGATTTGATGATTTGAAGAAGTGATTTGATTTGAAAAATGGTTTTATTTGATGAGATTGAATGATGTGGAGAATTGAATTGATGATTGGATTGATTTAATTGCTTGGATTTTTGCTTTTTTTTGTATTTTTGAAATGTTTTGATTTTTTTGGATTTTTGAATGTTTTGATTTTTTTTTTTGGATTTTTGAATGTTTTAATTTTTTTTTTATTTTTTGGGATGTTTTGTTTTTTGAATTTTTGGGATATTTTGATTTTTTTGGATTTTTGAATGTTTTGATTTTTTTTTTAATGTTTTAATTTTTTTGTGTTTTTATGTTTTGAGATGGCATTTGATGACAATTTGATAGCCTTTGTGCTAGACACCAATGACAAGGGAAGACCAAGTCTAGATGCAAGGATCAAGGTAAGATGGATGGATAAAAAGATGGGCAATTAGTAAATGTGATGGAAGGGTCATGATAGATGGATGGGATGGAAGACTCATGATAGATGGGTGGATAAGAGGATAGGGCATGGAATGAAAAGCTCATGATAAATGGTTAGATACAAGGATAGGCTATAGTGGATGGATGTATGCCTCATAAGGAAGTTAGGATGTGATCTCCAAAGGCTATGTCGCATAGGAATAACATGCCCCATTCTAGGTAGTAGACTTAAGATTTTACATGACAAAACTTATGACAAAATAGGATGATATGATGGATGGAAAGGATGAGATATGTCAAGAGATACCCAAAGTATATTTCAACATTTTGCCCCTATGTCTTCATCGAGATCAAAAGGAGGAAGGGTAGATGGATGGATTCAATAGGATAAGGTATATGGGTGTAATGGATAAGGATGGTAGGATGGTATGAAAATGGTAGGATATAATAGGATGATAAATGATAGTGTGGATGAGACAATGTGCCCCCAAGTGTAAGTGACATAGAAGATCAACATACACATGACACTTGTTTGCCAGGTTTTCATGATGGTACTTATCTAAGGTGGCACCAAGAGTTGTTTTCACCGTTGGATGAAAGGATTTCTCTTTACTTTTTTATTTTTTATTTTTTTTATGGGATATTTGGATAGGGTACGTGGATATGGATAAGAGGGACTCAAGTGTCTAGTTCCATGAAATGTGATAGTGTCCCATTAGAAAGTGATGTCATCGCATGGACCATGTCAAATGTCATTATGCTCATAGATGTTGGTAGGGGATTGCATGAAAGTGAGATGAAGTAGGTAGATAGTGGATTATGAAGCAAATGCTAGTGGATTATGATGTGGATTATGGAGGGAAGAATAGTGGATTATAATATGGATTAAGGAGGACTTATGCAAAAGAATAGATGCAAGGATTATACAAAAGCATGTACCATAGGAAAGTGATTGGGGAGATATGTAGGATAATGGATGAAAGATGGGGAGATGGATGTATGTGGGAATGGTGTGGAATGGAAGGGAACCATGACCAACGGTTGTACACACTGTGATAAATGTTGAATCTTTTGATTGGATGGTGGTGTAGGAAGCAATGGAGATGTTTTCTTAGGGGATGGGTGATGGAGTAATTTAGGAACCCACATAGACTTAGTATTTTTATGATTTTTTCTTTCCTTGTGCGATGAAGGAAGTTGGGATTTTGGAATGGAATGGGAATTTTGGATGAAAGGAGATGGTTGGGATTTTTGAGATGTAGATGCTTCATTTGATTCAATTTCTTTTTGCTTAGGGGCCCAAACCATTTTGTTCTTGGACTTTTCTTTTAGAGGTATTGGCTTAGATAGCCTTTTGAATGGATTTTGCTTCAATTCTTTGCATTGATGCCCTAAGGCATTAGAATCTTTAGGATTTTTTGCTTTATGGGTAGAGGCATCCAAATTTTTACTTTTGAATCCCACGGGAATGGTGGAATTAGTGGAAGCTTCTTGTTTAGACAATGTATACATTTGTTGGTCATGATTAGGATTTTTAGGGGACTTATGGATAAGTGGATAATTAGGCATTAGTAGAAGTAGAGGTAAAGTGGATGAAGGGAAATTAGGAGTTGGAAGTAATTTAGGTAAATTGGATGGTGGAAGGTGTATGGTCACATGCTTTTGAAATTTGTAGGATGGTGGAGGTGGAATGGAAACATATGTTTTGGGTATATGATGTGGTTTGTGATGAAAAGTGGACTGAGGATGCATGGAGGAATTACCGACATCTTTAGATTGTTTACCTTGGGGTGTATAGCCAAGGCCAAATGAGCGTGGAGGGACCTTGACATGGATTGGTTCCAAAATACCTTATTCATGAAGGCCTAAGCCTTTACCTTGGTAGTTCATGTTTTGGAGTATAGATGGACAATGGGATTAGGTGTAGTTTGAACACTAGACTTGAGATTATTATTGGATGGAGAAGGTGAGGTGGTAGACAATGGTTGTTTGTTTCCTAGGGAAGAGCATTCATGAATGAAGGTAGATAGACCAATGGGATATGATGGATCATTTGAAATGGGGTTGATAGTGGATGTGGATGGAGGATCATTAGGATCTTGCTTATGTTCATGTAGATCCAATCTATTGGTTTGATCATCTATGCTTACTTGGGAGCCAAGTGTCTCATCAAGGGAGGCAGATATTTGTAGATCATGGATAGGACTAGGTGAAGGATGGATAACATCAATTTGGATATCTTGCTCATGGATGGTTATGTGAGTAGGGATAGGTGGAGTGATAATCTCTTGATCATGGAATGCATAAAGTTTGTCTAAGAGGATCATCATGGTTTTTATGATCATAGATAGAGCCTTGATCATAAATTTGAGCATAAATAGGATTAAATGTGCTAAGAATGGGATAAATTTTCTCATGAATAGGGTCATGATCATAGACAATATGTTGATCATAGAAAATATATAGGTCATGGATGAGTTGAACTTAGGGATGCTTTGATCTTGATTTGGATGAGGACTTGATGTTTCCACATGCTTTGGATTATACTCTTGACATAGCTCTTGGGTTTCTTGAATGGAAGGGGAAGGATCTTGGATAAGCTTGACATGTTCTTGAGGGTTATCTACATGAAGGTAATGGTTCTTGACTTGGACTCATGGTGGGAGATTCTTCAATGGACTCGAGGGCTCTTGATGGTCATCAACATATGTGCATGATGGAGTTTGTCTAGAACTTATTATGGGAGCCTCTTCAATAGAGTCAATGAGTTGTGGACTAGATGATGGGATCAAAGGACTAGACATGGTGTTGGAGGACTCTTTGGTAGGCTCAAGAATATGATTTTGATGACATGGGGATGATCTATTCCTTGCTAGTAGCCATTGGATCACATCCTTTGCAAGTGTATGAGTGGATGGACAACATAATGGATGGATAATAAGGGTGGATGGTGTTGTAGGCTTAAGATTAGCATTTGGAGGGATAATGGTATTGGACATATTAGGATTTGGATTAGATGGAGGGATATGAGGATTGGATGGATTAGGACTTGGACTAGATGGGGGGATAGGAGGATTGGATGAATGGAGACTTGGACTAGATGGGGGTGACACATGGGATTGGGATGATTTGTTATACTCATCGATTTCATGCTTGAACATATTGTAAAACTTTGGGACAAATACAAGGAATTCATTTGTATCATGGTATTTGGTCCTATGGTATGCACAATAATAATGTTCATAATATGGACTTTCTTCACATGGGTTGATGGCAGGAAGTTCAATGAGTTTTCTTTCAAGCATGATTTGTAAAATTATCTCTAATCTCTCTTTTGGTGAAGCATTAGAGTACCTTGATAATAAAAGTGATAAAGGGCTTGATGGACTAGAAGGTTGGTGGATCGATGGACTAGGATTGGGATCGCATGGTGGTGGAGAGATAGGATTAGTAGGCTCATGGAGTGGCATTTGAATGGATGATGATGGAGGGTACTCATAGGATGCATGATCTAGATTGGTGTTCCCTCTGTCAAAGGTATCATGATGTCTTAAAGGCATTTGATCTTGTTGCAAAGGTGGACTTAGGTCTATCAACGGTGCTTGATGGTCTTGGTGATTAGGTGAAATGGTGGGATATGTAGATAAAAGGTCTTGGGGTTGGTATGAAGTTGAGGGTACTTGATCTTGTTGCCGAGGTGGACTTGGATTCATATGTTCATGTTGTGATATGGGTGGATATGTTGAGGTGGCATTGGTATAGAAAGATTGGTATGAAATGGGATAAGTTGATGGGGAATGAACTTGATATGTGGATGAATGAGATTGGTACAAAGTGGGATAAATTGAAATGGGATTGATTTTACATGTGGATGGATTAGATTGTTGTGAAGTGGGATAAGTTGATGTGGAATGAACTTGATATGTGCGTGGATTGGGTTGGTATGAAAAGGGAGGTGATGACATGTAAGGTTGAGGTGGCATTGGTTGATAGTGAATAGATGGAGGATGATATGCTTGTTGGGTTTGACAAGTGGCTAAGAAGTGTTGGGCTTGGGCTAGGATTTGTCGTACTTGAGGTGATTGGCTTGCTTGAAGTTGAAGTTGTTGGATCATGTCATGGAACTTTTGAATGGTTTGTTCATCGAGAGGTTGTGGAATTTGGTAAAGTAGGTGGATGAGGTCGTGTGCTAGGTCTTATAATGTTGGCATGATGTCACACATGTGTTTAAGGATTAAGACCCTTGGGCAAGTGCTTGATTGGGATTATGATCATAATGTGGAATAATTAGGATTGGTGTTGATTGGACTATGATGAAGATGATGATGTGTAATGATGAGGTTAGATGACTTGGATTGAATGAGATGAAATTGATTAGGATGAGATGATTTGGAATGAATGTGTTGACTAGGATGACGTAGGTTTTGATTACTTGGAGTGAATGAGATGACAAGAATGTTTAGAATGGTATGTTTATGTGTTTGGTGTTTATAGATTGATTTGGCAATGTTTGAACAAATGATTACACACGTACACACATAAATCACTTACGCAAAAACACATAAGCAAGTTTGACTTTGAAATTTGAAATGTGATGATTAAGAAAGCACATGTGGAAGATACATCAACAAGCCCTAAGACTAGTCAGGTGGGGTATGGCAAATTAGGTCTTACTCTAGGTTGTACAAGGTTGAGTAAGGATGAAATGAAAGTGAAATCCTACCACATAGCTGGGAGAAATGGGTAACCCACCCTTCACCTTCACTTCCCAAAGGTATAAATTTCTTTGGGGCTTAGCCAAGAGTGACAAGATTCCAACTCCCAAAGAGGGTGTCTTTCAATTTACACCTTGGTGAGGTCGTCCCTTGGAGTGGTGTGTCTCCAAACAGGCCTCCTAGAACTAGTAGAATTTTCACAAATAAATGACTATGTGACTAAAACTTTTAGTCACGACAACTAAAAATGACTAAATTCTACTATTTTTTTGCAACACAACTATAAATGACTAATTTGATCATCGGGTAAAAAACACAACTAAATAATTGGTCACACAAATAAAAATGACTAAATAATTAGTCACACAAATAAGACCATATGATATTAAAGTGGGTAATTAAAAAAAGTATTTCAATTTGAAAAATTATTTGAGGGAAATAGAAGAAAATAAAAGAAAATATGGGTGCCAAAAATGAAATGGAGGAGGCTTTTTGACTTTGCAGATTCACACATTACAAAGAGTTAGGGTTTTTGTTAAGGAGCTACAATGTTGGTGTTGCAGAAAATTTTAAGGAAGCTTTGGCACCACGTTGCAAAAGCTCCAGCTTACGTCATAAGATAGAGGAAATCAATCTAAGGCCGTGGAGGAAATTGTCATCAAAACTAAGCTATCTTTCACTTTTTATATCTCTATTTTCTGCCCTTCATTTTTTCTTTTGCATTAGAGAATCTCACCACTTTTCTTTGTCACCTCCAATTTGACCAGATCTGAGACTCGAAGCCAAGATCTATATCAAGTAGGCTGTAGATCTTCTTATTGCTATAAATTATGCATTTGGTTCTTTGGATGATTTTTTGGGGTTCAAAATAATTGTTGTTAGGGTTCTAATAAAGCACTTTGATTTTAAATTTCTTCCTCAGCCAGTTATTATATTTTCTTAAATTGTACCGGAGGTGACTGAGTTTTGGGGTTTTCCATTTCATGAAGTTTAAGCTTCTTTTCCCAAATTGTATTGGAACATTAGTGATTTAAAAAAAAAATTATGATTGAAGTTTCTTTTCCTAAATTGTATTGCAATATATTGATTTTTGGGGATTTTTAGAGTTTTTAACTGTTGGAATTGTAGTGGGTTGAAGTTAGTTGGCTCTAGTAGTGTGTGCATTCATGAATTCGGTTCTTGTGGCTTCACTTCATTACAGTAGGAGGCATTGGACAGTCATATATTTTAGTTTAAAATGAGGCTAGTTTGGACATTTCATTGTATAGCAGATTCAATGTAGCAGATTGTCATAGTTGTCATTATACTTGTCTGGGAACTTGATCCTTTTTTTTGCCCATACTCAATTAGATAGGACAAACCTTCTTGTCGACTATGTAGAGGTGATGCTATTGGGTTTTTACTATTCCCAGGGTTGGGATGATTTGTTTTATAATTAGGTCTAAACCTTGGGTCATTAGGATTACGTGGCTGCCACTAAATAGTCTCTATTATGTATTTTTTTAAGGGCGATCTGTGTTTTTTGAGAGAGGCTTTAATGGTTTTCAAATTTATGTTAATTTTTGAATTGTATATTTTGCCTATGAAGAATATTGAATTTGGCTCTTAGATTTATTTTAATTATTTGATTTTTTAAACCTAAATTGTATTTGATTCATAAGTGGGATTTTGGCAGCATTATTTTATGCCCTGTGATCTCTATATTTTCATTTTGATGAGATGTGATCTCTATTATTTTACCCCCACAGGGTTAAAACTGATTAGATTTAGATTAGATTGCATGATGACAATGGTGCTTTCAAATCTATTTGGATTTAGTTTGATTGGGATTTAAATCTTTTTTGCACTACACCATAGGTTCTTAAACTGACGTCGGTGTAGTTGGATTCCAGTTGTGAGCATGGTTTAACATTAACATAAGCCTCAAATCCATTTGGGTATGGTTAGATTGCACTTCCATCAATATTTTATTTCATTTTTGTGTGTCAGTGCAACAACTTTTAAGTCTAATTAGGTTTGATTAGATTTTGCTTCATGAAATGCTTCAGGGTGTGTCATGTTCCAAGTCTAGGGTTCATTGCACATTGCATGTTCTCAAGTTTATAAATCTTTAAATGTAGTTGGCTTAGTGTAAATCTTCTGCATATTTGAGATTTATAGATCACGTGTTATGTATGCATCTAAAGTTATCATCATTTTTAGTTTATATGAATTCAAAGATTAATATTTTTGAAGAGCCTGATATGCTACCTTTAGGAAGTGTAAGCTATATCGATTTGACAAGATTGGAAATCAGTGGAAAGAAAGAGGAGTTGGTTCAGTAAATCTATTAAAGCACAAGGAAACTAGAAAAGTCAGATTGGTCAAGAGGCAGGCCAAGACCTTGAAAATTTGTGCCAATCTTTTAGGTATGTAACTTTCTTGTCTTATAGATCATCTAAGGATCCTGATGAATTTTGCTGATCAATTTGGTGTGGCACATGTCCTATTGTGAATTGGACCTTGGACTGTATTGGATTTTTTATTAAATTGTAGTCAATGGCATTTGTCACCCCATGGCTTACCAGTTATGCCAAGTACACTGATTATATGCCCAAACAGCAAGGACCTTTTGCATTAGTTGCCTCCATGGATACCTTCTTACCATGGTTTAAATCTATTTTAAAAAATAGATCAGTTAGATTATTTATAATCTATATTAAATTTGTCACTACAGTTCTTGTATCTAATCTAGGTTGTTACATACAATTCTTGTTTCTTCTAAAGTCTCAAGGTGATTCAGTCCCAGGCTTTTATGCTTAAGGTGTATCGGTGCTTGGAACTGGGGTATACTTGGTATTCTCTCTTTAAATGTCTCTATGAGATATGAAATTATGAAGACTAGATGGAAACTGCAATCCTAAATGTTCTGAACTGATTACTAGGGCATGAGATGCGATCTCTATTATTGGATGCCTAATAGGACTAATATATTATTCTAAAAAACTATGTATTTTTGATTGATGCTAATGAAAAATTTCCAACTAATCTTTCTGTGTAGTTCATTTGGACAAGATAAAGGTTTAATACATGACTATAAGACATTCATTAGCAATTTTGTTTTATTTTTTGGGAAGCAATTTGAGTATTTAACTTTTTATGATGAGAAGCTCTTTGTCTGTGTCAAAAATCAAATTCAAAAAATGATGAAAAATGATTTTTTTTAGCAAACTATCTTGTTGCAACATTGGCTGAGTTTGGTAGTTGGACTCATGAGTTATTGATGATTTTTTGGGCAGATTTTAGCCAATAAGTCATAGGCAAGTTACTTGGAGGCCCCAACTGACCCATGAGTACTCATGAGTTATGTGAGTAACCATTGATTTTTTGAACTATGATTCAGATGCATGATACCTATACCTTTGGTGATGTCTTTCTAAATTACCAATTAATAAAATAATTAAAGAGAATTATCAAGCAGCATAATAAACTAAGTAGTTTTTTCTAAGCTAAATACAAAATGTATATCAAAGTTTCCTTTATGTTGCCCACAATTAGTAGTTTTTCATTCTCACTAGTATAATACAAGTAAAAGTAATGTTCTACTTAACTTAGTCATGCTGTAAATTTCTCTATTCTCTTTTACATCATAGTTTTAAAAGTTTGCCTTTCTGAAATTTTTTTGCTTCCCTAGAGTGGGTGTTTTTGTTCTGTAGTAGCATGTTTTTCAACTAAGATGATGTTTGAGATTGCATGTGCATGGTTTACATGAGTTGTATGAGTTTTTTTGTATAAGTTTACCTTGTCTCATTACAGCCTTTCCTTGATGTTTGTGTTTTCTTATTCATATGTACCTGTGCTTTCAAATGGGCAAGAGTGTTTCTTTGTTATTTTAGATATGCTAGATAAATAGCATATGAATTCTTGCATTAACTGAGACATACTCTTTGGTTCCACAAGACCTTCCACTTTTTTGTTTGAATAAAGAAGGGGAATGTTTTTCCATGTTAGAGATTATTTTGTGGCATAAGAGCTAGCAAGTTCTCCTTTATGTGTGCTCGAAGCATTATGGGTTTATGACATCTAACAGACTCAAAATTTAATGTAGAGTGACAATGTTTTTCATGCAATTTATTGGACAAATTGGTTTGATAGATTTCTTTCATAAAAGTTCAATTTTCAAAAAACATTTTCTTCAACACTATACCTTCTATAATGTACATTTGTTGCAGTTATCATATTATAAACATTGACAACACATATTTTCTGCAGATTGTTCTCTCAAGTATACTATTATGTATCAACCTTGGCACACTCATCAGTTGCCTACTATTGTTGCTATGCTTGATAATGCATTTTTACAACTAATACAAGTTAATTTCTCTTGGAAACCTGTAAGGAATCTGCATTTTTCAAATCATCCTCTTCCATATGATGAAGGAGATGATGGAGTGAGCTTGATGGTTATGTTTGCTATTGCAACCAGACTTATATTGATTCATCCTATTCTAGGAGCCCAGGTGACTTGCTAAAAAACTTAATTTATACACTTTTTTGTATAGGATTGTAGGTTGTTATAGACTTTTCATCTGAGCTTCTCCAGTTGCTCAAGATCATTATCTAGTCAATAATTGAATGAGATTCCTTCAGATTTTAAAATGACAAAACTACTTAAATATGGTTATATGTATATTGTTTATGATGACCAATTGGTAAGCAGAATGATTCTAGTATATGTATTCATTCCAAAGAATTTTGGAGGCTAAGGTGCTATAATGGACTGCTAGGAAAGCTATATTTTATCATAATTTAACACGGGCAGGGAAGATGCTAGCAAAGGTTGTGGAATTTGGCTTTACACTAGCTAATTGCATTTTCTTTAAAATTTCTAAAGCCTTTTCAACAAATCCATTTTGTGCATATCCTGCAATCATTGCAGTCCATGAGACCACATTTCTTTGAGACATTTTGTCAAACAGTTCACGTGCCTTGTCTATGCTTCCACATTTTGCATACATGTCTAACAGGGCAGTTGTAACTACAACATCTAACAAAATTCCTCTATCCTTTATGTTTTGATGAATGTCCATACCCTATTCCAAAGCTCCCATTTTGACACAGGTAGGGAGGATGCTGGAAAAGGTTGTGGAATTTGGCTTTACACTAGCCAATTGCATTTGCTTGAAAGTTTCTAAAGCCTTTGCAACAAATCCATTTTGTGCATATCCTGCAACCATTACATTTCATGAGATGACATCTCTTTGAGGCATTCTTCCAAACAGTTCACGTGCCTTGTCAATGCTTCCACATTTTGCATACATGTCTACCAGGGCAGTTGCAACTACAACAAATGACAAAATTCCTGTATCCTTCATGTTTTGATGGATGTCCATACCATGTTCCAAAGCCTCCCATTTTGGTACAGGTAGGGAGTATGCTGGCAAAGGTTGTCGAATTTGGCTTTACACCTACTAATTGCATTTTCTTGAAAGTTTCTAAAGCCTTTTCAACAAATCCATTTTGTGCATATCCTACAACCATTGCATTCCATGAGATGACATCTCTTTGAGGCATTTTGCCAAATAATTCACATGCCTTGTCAATGCTTCCACAGTTTGCATACAATTGTATATACCAAAGACTGCGGGAGATGCAGTCCAGGCTTTTCCTACATCACCGCGGGAGCTATCAAGAGTCATTGTGGGAAGCTTCCTGCACTCCCACACTCTCTTGATAGCTCCCGCAGTGATGCAGGGAGAGCCTGTCCATGCGTATCCTACAATCATTGCAGTCAATGAGACAACATTTTTTTTGAGGGATCTAGGCATACACGATATGATAACATTAAATTAAAACACAACTCATGATACACCTTATGATGCTAATTATTAAGAAATGCATATTGTTGGATGGAAAATGTCATGAAGTACATGATAAAAGTCGAATATGAAGACAATATAGATAGTGGACTCCATATAAAAAAATACATGAATATAGACAATAGTGTATATGTTAATAATATAGAGATATTAATATGTAAATATACAAAAAGGGCATAACTATAGGATAAGAAAAATCCACGTGTACTTTTCTAGTCTCTGCTTGAAGATCCTAAATTTTGACATTAAGAACCAAGTTGCAAAAAAAAAAAGTGGCTCTAAAATCTTCATGGTATTTCTTGAAATCTTGAATAGAGAACATATCTTCTTATTGCAAGGGACTTGCATGGAGTTGATTAAGCCTTCCTAGAAACAACGTGAACTAAAAAATCTTTGTTAGATACAAAAGATGACATTCAAACTACACACCAAATCCCATCGTAGTGTCAGTCAACACCAAGATGTGTGTCACTAGCCACCAAATATAGGTTTCAGCAGCCTCTCAAGGTGTATGGATCCTCTATGCATGTGTTGGCTTCTCAAATAAATTGGGGGCTATAAAGGTATGGTTGTACAGAGTTTTGGTCTTCACATGGATGCTGTTAATTCAATAACATTTACCAAGTGGGTTGTCTTACCTTAACTTGATGCTTCCACCCCTAAGCTATATGTTGCTATATTCAAGGTAAATTCCTCTATTCTTCATGCTTTGATGGATGTCCATAACCTATTCCAAAGCTCCCACTTTTGTGCAGGTAGGGAGGATTCTAGCAAAGGTTGTGGAGTCTAGCTTTCACCTACCAATTGCATTTTCTTGAAAGTTTTTAAAGTCTTCTCAAGAATTTCAATTTGTGCATATCCTGCAATCATTGTAGTCCATGAGACCACATATCTTTGAGGCATTTTGTCAAATAGTTCGTGTGCTTTGTCTATGTTTCCACATTTTGCATACATGTCTACCAGGGCAGTTGCAACTACAACATCTGACAAAATTCCTCTATCCTTCATGCTTTGATGGATGTCCATACCCTATTCCAAAGCTCCCATTTTGGCACAGGTAGGGAGGATGCTGGCAAAGGTTGTGGAGTCTAGCTTTACACCTACCAATTGCATTTTCTTGAAAGTTTCTAAAGTCTTCTCAAAAAGTTCAATTTGTGTATATCATGCAATCATTATAGTCCATGAGACCACATTTCTTTGAGGCATTTTGTCAAATAGTTCACATGCTTTTTCTGTGTTTCCACATTTTGCATTCATGTCTACCAGGGTAGTTGCAACTACAACATCTGACAAAATTCCTCTATCCTTCATGCTTTGATGGATGTCCATACCCTGTTCCAAAGATCCCATTTTGGCACAAGAAGGGAGGATGCTAGAAAAGGTTGTGGAGTCTAGCTTTACACCTGCCAATTGCATTTTCTTGAAAGTTTCTAAAGTTTTCTCAAAAATTTCAATCTCTACATATCCGGCAATCATTGCAATCCATGAGACCACATTTCTTTGAGGCATTTTGTCAAACAATTTACATGCTTTGTCTATGTTTCCACATTTTGCATTCATGTCTAATAGGGAAGTTGCAACTACAACATCTGACAAAATTCCTCTATCCTTCATGCTTTGATGGATGTCTATAACCTGTTCCAAAGCTCCCATTTTGGCATAGGCAGGGAGGATGCTGGCAAAGGTTGTGGAGTCTAGCTTTACACTTGCCAATTGCATTTGCTTGAAAGTTTCTAAAGTCTCCTCAAAAAGTTCAATTTGTGCATATTTTGCAATCATTGCAATCCATGAGACCATATTTCTTTGAGGCATTTTGTCAAACAGTTCACGTGCTTTGTCTATGTTTCCATAGTTTTCTCATCTTGTCAGAGAAGACATTCATGTTGGAATAGATTTGAGTGTTAAAGTTCTTACTACTAGATATTGGCCAGCCTACAAGTCCCCTTATATCAATCTTCCTATTGAGTTGGTAAAACTTATTTGTTACTTGTTTGTAATTTCTTTAATAAAAAAATACATCTAGTCTTAGTTGTTTATTCTTACCTTTTTGATGCAGGCTAAATGTATAGATATATATAAACAATTCTATTCTAAGGAAAATAAGCAACACAAACTTACATGAATATATTCTCTTGGGGCCTACACCATGAATGGCAGTTTTGATAGCAACACAATAGAGATGGTATTATCAACTTACCAGGTGACTAGTTTTTGAATATCAATTGCCATTTGTGAGAAATTTATTATTTGCAAGCCTACTTAGAGTTTCGTCAGAAGTAAACAAAGTTGGATTCCCAAACATTTATTTGAAACTAAGATGCACTTCTGAAAAATATGATTCTACTTTGTGTGCAATATTAATTGACTCTGAGTCTATTATGGAATCAACTGCAGGCCGCTTTATTAATGTTGTTCAATGAAGCTAAAAAACTTAGTTTTGATGACATCAAATCTCAACTGAATTTGGAAGATGATGATGTAAATAGAGTGTTACATTCAATTGTATTTGCCAAGCACAAAGTTCTTCTCAAGGAGCCAGACTCAGAAAAAATAGAACCTATAGTGCATGACAGAGTAAGCACAGTTCATAGTGAGTAAAAGAGAGCATGGACAACAGGTAAGACAACTATGGAATCTCAGCATGCACAATCTCAGCGGGTAAGACAGAATTGTCCTTTAAAATTGTAACACCTTGATCCTAGACTGTCACAGTGACTTCCAGAGCATAAAAGGATAAATGTTTTTGAGATCTTGAGTGGCATAAAAGGATAAGTGTTTCAAGGTGAGAGTATAGACTAGACTTGTGTTGAGCAGTCCAACAAGGTAGAGAGTAGGAGCTTTGATGATAGTCCATAGTGGTTCTTGAAAAGACAAAAGATCAAAGGCAAAGGGTGAAGCTACCATGATAGTGTCAAGTGAAATAACCATCAAAGTATACTCAGAAAATCAATGATACTCAGAAAATCAGTTTCTTGCTCATTCTTTGAGCTATGTATTGTAACCATGAAGGTTTTTTTAGCAAAGAGAAAGCATTGTAACTTATTTTCAAATCTATATGTTGTTTATAAGCATTTTTTTATCAATAAAACAAGTTTTTTTTACATTCTCAAAGTTGTTTCATTGTGCAAGCTTCAAAATATACTACTAAATATATTAATGATTAAATGCAAGCTTCAAAATGACTAAATATGCTACTAATTGACATCAATTAATAATTAAATTGACTAAATATACTACCAATTGACAGAAATCAGTGACCAAGTGAATTAATATGACTAAATATATGACTAGTGTTAAATCAGTGAATAAAAATGACTAAATATACTACCAAAATGATCAAAATGATGATTAAAATTAATGACTAAATATACTACCAATGCACAAAAATCAGTGAATAAAAATAACTAAGTCACCAGTTAACAACAATCAATGACTAAATTAACAACTAAATATATCAGTGAATAAAAAATGACTAAATAAGTGACCGGATTACATCAATCAATGACTAAATCAATGACTAAATATACTACCCAATCGATCAATCAAAACAACCAATAAATGACTAAAAATGGTTTAGTCATCAATTTGGTTGTGTTGTAAATGATTGGCAATAAACTACTAATGGTCACGTGACCATGTTTGGTCATTTATAAGTAATCTTTAGTAGTTTTTTAGTAATATATTGCTCTTTTTGTACTAGTGTAGAAGGGGTATGAAAAAACAAAACCAAGTGGGTGCATACACACACACTTGATTCACACTCATAGTTTTTAATTTCTCTTAGAAAATTGAAATGTGTGTAAACAATTCAAGCACTTGTTCTTTTTAATCCCTATTTCAAATGTGTGATTGAAGGCAATGGTTAATTTTAGACCTAATTTTTTATGAGTGATTGAAGACAAGATTCGTTTTAAAGCCCCAAATTGAAATGTGAGATCAAACAAATGTTCTTTTTAAGCCCAAATTTGAAGTATGTTTGCAAGCAATGATTAGAGATGAAAGATGGAATGTGTGCACCTAATTATTTTTTGTCCTTAAATTTGTTGTAGATGTTGATGCCACTGCTATTCTAGCTCCTTAGATTCACCTAAAAATTTTGCTGCCACAACGAAGCTAGGCGAATCAACTTTCCAACGAGTCCTTTCACGTGCGATTTTGACTTGTTTTGACCAAGTTATGATAAAAAGAAAAAAATGCCCTTCTAGGGCATGTAGAAGACAAGGTAGACCTTGGCGGTTTGCACCTAACCACTTGCGGTTTGAAGGAATGTGGTCACATGGGCAATCTATTTAGTGGTTTATTCCTATGGTTAAGTCTAGATTAGCCCTTGGTTGTCCATATGACCAGGGGTGGAGTCTAAGCAAAAAAAATAAAAAGAAAATAGACCCTAGCCTCGGTCACTGATATGACCAGGCACTATGATTTGCCAACCGGCTGACTAACCACCTTAACACCTGTAGGGTTAAGTTCGCCATAGGAGTTAGAGTCAAGGAGATGAGGGTTGCCATAGAAGTTTCATAGGGAGTCGACAAGATGAGGATCTGACAAGGTGTCGACAGTTGGTTTGTAGGTGAGGGCATGGGAGATTTAGTGGAGATCACAATGCAAAAGCCCAAGTAGGTGGCGAGTGGGTGGTTCCAAGGTGATGATGGGAATAGCTCGGTAGGTGGTCGAGGATTTGATAGGAAAATTAGAGGGTTTGTCTGGAAGTGGCAGGAGAGGAGTATAGCAGGGCTTCGATAGGAATATGAGTCGATTGCAACAGAGAAATGAGGGTTTTTCTCAAGGAAATCTAAGTGACTGCAACGATGGAATAAAATCTTTGATAAGGAAATCGTGGGTGGCGACCAAACTTTCAAGGTGGTTAGGGTTTCAAGGTCGATGCAAAAAACTTCAAACCTACAAGATCAAACAAATCCTACAAAATTGAATAAGCACCTATATAACCATACTAATGAAACAGTTAGCGCAGAGTGGGGGTGGCGGATCCGTACTATATGGATTGCTGCCCTAAAAAAAGTTTCAAAACTTTTCAATAAATTTTCTTGTGATCAAACCCTATGAAGTTTATAGTCAAAATTCATGGAAATAGTCTCTCAAACACAATGGCAAGGTCAATTTCAGTCCAATAGGTCACATGCAACAATTCACTCCCAAAACTTGACAAACTAGGGTTAGAAAAAAATACAAATTTTTGGAACAAAAACCTGCAAAAACTATTGATTAGATCCTTGGAGCATGTTCACATCAGGTTCACCAGAAATGTATATGAAAAATTTGGATGAATACAAATGATAAAACAATGAAATGCATTACCTAATCCAAATCTTCAATACCTTAGGTAGATGCATGCAAGATAGGTTGATTCAGTGATTTGATATGTTGATTGCTCAATTCAACAGCATACCATTAAGATGAAGATGATATATGGAAGATGATATATGAATGTTGCAAAGGCTCAATTGGCATTTCGACAGCATAAGGATACTTGAAACTCAATGCATTATGAAAATGGCTTGTGAGAGGATAGATTTATAGGAAAGGATTGATTTGATTGGATGGTTGAGATTGAAAGGCTAAATGATTGATGTGGATGGCTAAGATTGATTAGTTATTCCCACTCTTTGAGGGAGTTGTAGTCATGTGACAAGTGTATGAAGGAGAATGAAATTCATGTGTGATCATGTACACAAAAACTTTTATTTAATAAAATTAGGTCTTAGTAGTTATACATGTGAAGGATATTAAATGAAAGTTGTACTACCACACATGATTCAAGTGAGAGGTGGACAAGTGAACATGGAATGTGGTGAGAGGTGAGGATAAATTCAAATATTTTATTTGAATTAGTTGGAAAATTAATTAAATAAATAAGATTAATTTAATTAATTGGAAAGTGGGATAAGGATGGGTTAAGATGGGATTTTAATTAAATAAATAAGATTTATTTAGTTAATTGGCTAATGGATTAAGTGGAATTAGGAGTGGGATTTAGGACAAAATTCTACATGATGTCTCTAATAATGTATTTGACTATGTGTTTCAAGACATGGACAAATTTGGGTGTCTACACATATATTCTAAGTTAATCCCCACCATGGTTTTTCCCTTCTAGGGTTTCCCACATACATCTAGTGTTATGTGTTGATGTGCATTGTGTTAATCTTTCATGGTCATGTTAGTACTGTGATGCTTAAGTTTTAATCTGCTCCAGATAAGTTGAAGTTATTAAAGTTGAAGATTGGTTTAATACTAATTCACCCCCCTCTTAATATCTTGGTGTCTTCAATAGGAAATGCATACTTAGTAGTTTTCCACTTCATTCTAGACTCACTTTGACCCATTTTTCCCTAATGCAATGACTAGTGTGTAGAATGATGCATTTCATGTGGAAATTGACAAATAACTTAATCTTAGCATGGTCCCATTTGTTCTCATTCCTAGGGTCTATAATTTATCCTTAATTTTATCCATTACCTTCCTAGGGTCAAAGTTGTAGTTGTGCAAATGACCTCGATTAGATACACAATTGTCAAAATGACTCAAGATCTTTTAAAATTCAAATTTAAATCTTGGGCCTAGAGTTTTTGCTCAATTCAATCGTTATGAGCTGACTTGGAGCACTAAACATTTACATTGAATTATAGGGTGCTATATTTAAGGAAAAATCCTAATTTATTTAGAAAAACTAACTCTGAAAAACATATCTAAAATCTAGAAAGAAGCTGCCTTGTTCACTACATTATCTTGATAGCATGAATACTTGCATAGGCATCCTAGGAATACTACATGATTGCTTTTTGTCTTCAATCATTGTTTAAATTCATTGATTTGACATCCTTATGAGGTTTAACACAAGGGAGATACTATCGTTTTCGTAGGCAAACTTCTAATAGCACAACCAAGTTTTTATGTAAGAACAAACACAAATTTAAGGTGAACTGAAGGTGCACATTTAGAAATTTACAAAGATTAGATTTGCACATCTAGGTCAAGTACACATTTGCACAATCGCTTCTACAATTATACAAATCACTTACACATTTGCAAAAGTGACATTTATCATCATTTTTTATTGATTATGATACATTCCACTAACACATCTTTATTTTCTATTCCAAAATCTAGTTAGTTTGAAACACCTAACAAAATCTAATTCTACATCAAACTAAAAACTAAATAACTTATTCTATTTATTTAAACTCTACATATTTATTTCAATACATTTAACCATCCAACTCTTACTATTAAAATACTTACTTATCAATACTTATTTAATTAATTTATCCATTTTATTTCTTTGCAATTCTATTTCCCTTTAACTATATACTTTATAAATTTATATATTTCAATAATAAGACATTAGATGTTATCATTATTTTTCATATAGCACATACAAGTTTGAAATGTTCTTTTACATATAATCATTTGGATAGACCATCGACATCTCCCACACACCTATAAGTTATGGTGCTATTTAGATTTTGAAGATGGATTTTTACTAGTTGCCAAACATCCTTTTGAATATATAAAGCAAAATTCATATTTTTGAATTATAGTTAATGTTATCTTCATTTATCCTAAAGGTGTTTGGTGTACATAGTGGTGAAATAAAGATCATAAGTTTTATTATAGGTACATGTTAGAGTTTGAATTTTGGTATTCTATTTCCCAATGTTTTTTTGTAATAGTCAATCACTTGTCGACTCTACTACACACGTATGTATAAATGTTAGATAAATTTACAATGGATAGATAATCTCTTTCAAAATAAATCATGTAATTCTTAATGCAAATATATTTCTAAACTTTTTTTTACCAGCCCAATTTATATCCCCTTTTTATGATAGAAATGGTTTGACTCTTATTTTTATTGGACTTAATCTCATGAAATTAAAAAAATACAGATGAACCTTTCTTTATGAAATAGAAGCCCCATATATATTTTCATAAATTTTAATAAGTATTATTTATTTTATAAGACTCACAAGTTTGGAATCTTTTAAAAAAAATAGAACAATTTTATAGTTTAAAATAAAATAATTATTTTTCTATAGAATAAGAATATTATATGTATAACTACAAACTCTAATAATAATGTTTACTTTTTAAGGCTCTAGAATTTAAAATTTTCCCCTTTTCCTATATGTATAATGTTGAATTGTTTATATTGATGTCAAAGAAAGGAAAGGAGTAATCAACATATTAAGGAGCAATTGTTGTATCGGCATATTAAGGAGCAATCAATATTTTGTGGAGTTTGTCAAAGTTGTGTTGAAGCACTGTCGGAAAAAAGTTCTAAACCTGAACCAAGTCAAGTCTGTCAGTAAATGTTCTCAATCCGAACCTGTTTTATAGCGACAACTATTCATCGGCAATGTTTGTCAGCAAAATGTTCCACATTTGAACCTATTTGTATTGAAGAGAAGACTTGGACAAAAAGAGAAGTTAAATGACTTCTATTGGCAAAGTTATCATTTTGCGAACTTGTTTGCAAGTTCATCTTTTTGCCAATTTACCGACAAAGAAAAGAAAATGTTTGAAGTGTTCGAAGAAAAGCACTATCGGGAAAATTTTAATTTCTCGAACTAGTTTGCAAGTTTAGCTTTGAGCCAATTTTCCAACTAGCCAATAACATCTTATGAAGGCAAGCACATCATATATTTTGAATAGGCTAAGTCTTCAAGAGTTTTGAAGAGGAACAAAGTGTTTCAAGTATTTGTCCATGTTGTCAGGAAAGTGGATCTATGACTAACTAGTTTGAAAGTTAGTATTTTGCTCGATTCACTAACTAGGCAACATTTGGCAAAGATTGGACAGTGTGTAGTTCATGATAGTTAAAAATTGATGACAAAGAGAAGATTGGTAACAAAGTAGGAGAAGTGTAGTTCAGGATTTTCTATTTTTGTTGATAAGCTATTGAAATGTGCTAAAGGTTATAAGTTCAAAAAAGCTAATTTCTATCGATAAAGCATAAGAAGATGAAGATAAAGGCATAAGGAGATAAGTTAAAGGCTGAGGTTCTCAAATTTGAGAATTCATCAATAACAGAGGAAACAAGAGTAAGTTTGGAATAATGTGCTTTCACCGATAAGGTTTAGAAAAGGTGACATTCGTCGATAAAATCCTTCTATGCTAAGATTGTGTAAAGTAGAAGTGGCTGATAGAGTGGACAAAGGACAAAGTTTGTAAAAACAATTTTTTTCTAATAATGTGATACAAAAGAAAAAAGTTTAGAAAAGTATATTTTTGTAGATAGAGGAGATTGCCTTAGTTCAAAAATATGTGATTTCACCAACAAAGGGTGATTAAGAACAAGGTTTTAAAAAGATAACTTTTGTCGATGAAAGTGACAAAAGGCTAAGTTTGTCATATCAAGTTTTTTTCGATAGCCAACATTTCTAGTGTCACACTTGTAGGGCCACATAAGCGTTAATTTGATTAGACAAAATGGATCTTGGTCATTCCAACATGGATGTCTACAGTGAACACTAATTTTTGATGTTTCCATGACACTTTGCTAATATCTATTTCTAAGTCCGAAGTTTGTATTAGTTGTGTGATAGTTAAATTGATTACGGTCTGTTATGAAATGAATTGAAACTATCTTTGTGCGGTTGATGGCGGTTCAATTGATTGGGAGTATGTGTTTTTATGCACAATGAATTTGTTGTGAATTGGTTACTCAACTTGAATGAACAGAATATCATTCTTTCATAGGCATAGAGTGCAAAGTTTGCACGACTAGGCAGATTGTATTGATAAGAGGAGAGGCTCTGTTAAAGTGAATAGAGAATGCAAAGAGCATAGAGAAGAGTATATTGTGTTAATGAAAACACAGAGTGCAAAAGTGTGGATGAGATTGTATATGAATTGAAGGGTGCATTTCAGGTTAATGAAGAACCAATGTTTGCACATCAGAATTTGAAAGAATTCAAGGGTTGGTTCCTCATTGGGATTGGTGCCACATTGTATTAGGTTGGTGCTCAATAGGTGTATAATGTACCTAAAGGTTGGAGCCTTAAAACATTGTCTTGGGTTTAAATGTACCTATAATTTGGTACTTACAAAACATCTGTAAAATCTTTTATTGTGAGGTTGGATTTGAGCAGTAGACTCAAGCAACATTCTCACCATGGTTTTTCCCTTTTGGGTTTTCCACATAAATCTAGTGTCTCCTTGTGTGTGCGTGATTTAGGTGTGCTTTTAATTCTTGACTAATGATCTCATTTTAAAGTTTTAATATACATTGATTCAACCCCCTCTCAGTGTATTTTGTTGGAAACAAGGTAGATAACTGAGAGGGGGGGTGAATCAGTTATCTTAAATATCTTAACTTTCTTCTCTTCTTTAACAATAGTGCAGCATCAAAATATATAAGCATACATAATCATGAGAGCAAAAATAAAATCAACACACATAACACAAGGATTTTTATGTGGAAAACCCTATTAAGGGAAAAACAACAGGGTGACTAACCCAAGAATGTATTCTCTATTAAAAGAATAAAAAGTACAAAATGACACTTGCTAATTAGGGCTCACTACCCGAGCACACTGCTCACAAGAGGTACACTGCCTACAAGAGACTCATTATCTACAAAGTTTATAGAAGGTAACCAGATGTTTGAACTAAAGAGAGGCATCCACATATACTGAGGTTTAGTTCCAGTTAGGCTTAATATATAGATCTAATGCACTTCATTCTTCCTCTACTTTAGTGTTGTTGTTCTGTCACATACCGGATTGGTATTACTACTTCCACTCTGTTCTCTACCTTTCCTTGCACACTATATCACTACACACACACACCATACCAAAATCCATCTAGTATATATATCCGCATCAAGGATTTTAACATCTTTTTAGTCGGCAACCAGAATACTCAAGATATTTACAAAACACTGATCTGTCGGCTAAATCCATGCTTAATATGTGATGTATATCAAAGACATGGACATAGAAGTCATCAATAAAGTTAGCCAACCATGCATGATCCCTCAAATAGCTTGATCACCATGAATTTCTCATTCGGATTAAAGTCTGATGCTCTGTTGGTCAGTTCTTCCTTAATCTACTTTGCCTATCAGGAACCCAACACTTAGATGCTCATATCTTTTCACTCATTCATCATCAGAGGCTCAATCTTTGGAATGTAGTAATCATGGTACTCCTCTTGACTTGTCCAACTCCACAACTTTCTGAGTTACACCATCTAAGATCTGAACCTGATTGTTGGACCTTGCTGCATGCTCTATTCTTATTCACCAGACCAAAACACTCTTCAATCTATCTTCTGATATAGACATACTATGTGCAGCGGATGTGTGGGATAGACTTTGTTGCCATCAATGACAACATTCATGAAGCCACACAGTGTCTCTTGCCAACATATTTGTGTTCTTTAAACAATTAGTATCAAAGCCTTGGGTTCCTTGAAGAAAGTTTAACCACTTTGGGAAGATCTAGTCTCAAGAACACTATGGTAGGACATGAGGATTCTTCTTCAAATAAAGCACCATTATTTGATGTATCCAATTATGCTTTTTGGAGCATCAGAATGGAGGCGTAGCTGACCTCTTGGATATGATATTTGGAAATCTATTTTAGATGGTTACACACCACCAACAACTACTCCACTACTACTAAGAAGAAAGATTATGCAAACAATGCCAAGGAAAATAATTCCATACTATGTGGTCTAACCAACACAGAATTTGTAAAAGTTATGCATTGTAAGTCTGCTAAAGACATATGGGATAAACTACACAAAATCTATGAGGGTGATGTAAGTCTTGGAGAAGAGATAAAAGATTGGGTGGTTGTAAAGAAGGTTTTGAGGTCTCTCCCATAGAGGCATGACTCTAAATTCTTTGCAATTGAGGAAGCAAAAGATCTAGATAAGCTTACTTTAGATGAATTATTTGGGTCACTCACAGCATATGAGATGAGAAGTGAAAGTACATGCTCAACAAGGAAAGAAGCAACATTTAAGACTTCAAAAGCTAAGGAGACTGAAGTAGATTCAAAACAAACTACTAGTTCAAATGAAGAAGAAGCAAATTTTGTCAGAAAGTTGAAGAAGGGCTCTGGCAAATACAAAGGTAAGCTACCTTTCAAATGCTTTAATTGAAGAAAAATTGGTCACTTTGCCTCTAAATGTCCCTTAGGTGAAAAACAAAAGGGAGATAGTTCTAGGAGTCAAGAAATCTCAAAATATAAAAGGAGAAATTTTAATAAGAAGAAAAAGAGTCTATTTGTAGACAAAGAAAGTAGTCCTTTAGATGATTGTTCTTATGTAAGTGAAGATTATGAAACTACTTTCATGGATATTGAAATTAAAAAGGATGAAAATACTCCTATAAAAGATTGTCGTGAAGACTTTGATGAGCAAGGAGAGAGTGAAGTTGACTTGGAAGGTGAATTGATTTTTGCTCTAGATGATCTTGTTGGTAATTTCCCAAACTGGATGCTTGCTCCCAGTTATCCCTACAAGGTAGCCATCAATGATCAATAGGATATCCGGGCCAGGGTCCAACAATGTAGGAGATAGACTCTATAAATATCTCCTCTTCTTCTTTAGGCTCTGCAAAACCTAGGGGGGTATTCCCTACTCAACATCTATGAAATATATCCTTGAATTAACTGCGATATTGACACAAAGTAGATAAATCCTCTCTTATGAAGACCAAAACTGTCAGATAAGTGCAAAGGGGCTAGCTTTGGGCCTATATTCAGTTGTAGACAAAGGATTTCAGATCCTAAACTAATCCTAAAGTCCTAATGGTTTGATTCTAATGTTTAAGTTTGATTTGTATTTGGATGCAAAACTAGGACCTGGAGTGTAACCTTAATGCAAGGCTAGATTGGTGCCTATCTAGGGCTCAGAGTTAGTAGACATACACATGTGAATGGTCAGCATAAAGATATACCAAAGACTGGATATCAAGGGGACTTTATTATATCTGCCTTACAGATATCTCCCAAAACAGAGTGTTAAGTCATTCATACTTAAAGGAATCCCTGCTGTAACATATTTTCTTAATGATTAATCTGAAACTTTAAATTTGTCCCTTGAACAAAGGTAGGAGATTAAACATTCAATACAAAAAACCCATATTCCTAAATCATAAATAACCCTTAGTTATTTAGACTCAAAAGAAAATACAGCCACAACTTGGAGACAAATGATTAAACACATGCAATCAGTGCATTTCTCATATAAAACAACATGAAACTAGTTAATTTATGCATGATACATACAACATGAGACTCATAAACTCACAGAACTTCAAGGATAGGGCCACCAACTAAGTTGTATTGTATCACAGAGCCAAAAATTTGTCCCGTTTTCAACAACAAACAATGAGTAACATAGCATGGCTGTTATAGCACAAGTATGTACTTTCAACAATTAATCACAAAGTCTTCTCAAAATTTCAAAATTCTACCAAATACAGGGTACCATAAGAAAGGTGTTCAAAATAATAAATGTAGCAAGCAGAAAGAATAGCTAGGAGTGGTTGAACTTTGAGCCCCACGTCGCTGCCTGAGGATTTTCTTCCTCAATTGGGTAGCTATTCGGTCAATCAGGCCATACCTCTGTAATTCCTATGCCATTTATGGTGCACCAACCCGTAGGACGTAGCAACCGTTTGCATCTGAAGATTCCTGCCAAGAAAGATACAGCAAGCACGGGAAATCCCATGTTGATGAAAATTTGAACTGTGACCGTTGAAAACCTACCTATCGCTGAGATCCACGGTGCCAAAAAGTCTAAAAAGTCAAGAACCAATGAAAACATGCCACATAGGCACCCCTGCATCCACTGCTGACCATTCCAAAAATGTAGGATCAATAATCCCACATTCATCCTATAATGCTTGCTTGACTATCATATAAACCAAACCATGAGCAAACCTAATGTTATGCACTTTTGCCTTGCACGACCACTGAACCACCTACCATCAACCCATCGCCCTGACTCCTGCTAATACCAAGACCTGATCGGTGAGACCACAAACCATTAGCAGACCCAAAAATTCTCCCGCCGATACCTCAGTCACTCCGACCTCCACATCCTTCGGTAAGACACCAACACATCGATGCACCCAAAATGTCTCCCACCGATAAGCCGATCACACCGACGAAGCCCCTGAATTACCTCGTCAGCCAGACACCAACTATCAGTGAACCACAAACTCTTCGTACCGACGTCAAAAGTTACACCAATGACACCACTGGATCAGGGAGACCAACTCCATCGGCCAAACTTTAGCCTACCTCTCTGATCCCACAATTCTTGTTGACAGCTACACCCATCGGCAAGACACAAACCATCGGAGCCACCGAAAATCCTTCCGCCGATACACCGATCTCACCGATCGCTAATAAAGCACACCCCATCGGCCAGACACCAACCCGTTTGAGTAACATTTCCCACCTACGTCGACAGAGAATGTCACACCGAAAACCACAAACCAATTCATTGGCCTGTCGGAAAAACCCATAATTCACTCACCGATGATGCATGTCACAACGATGAAAGGAACAAACCACTGCGAGCAACAAAATCACTGAAACAAATGCCAACTCACACCAATGGACTAAGAAATCCTTAAGGTTTTGAATGAAAAACCCTGCAAACATCTAAGCTTAAACCCTAGACATAAATGAGTGCTAACATATCTAAGGTATGAAATAAAACAAAATAAAAAATACAAGTTAAAGAATGAAGAATCTGATAAACTTGTAGATCTAAAACTGTAATTAGTGGAGTCTAAAAGAATAGTTGAGGTAACTAGTTTGGATTTGAAGAACAAACTAGACAAGTGTCAAAAATTAGAGGCTAAACTTGTCTCGCTAAGGAAGGAGTTAGAAAAGGTGAATGAATAGTTAAACATAAATATCAAGTTTGAGAAGAGCTTAGAAATACTTGATCAAATAATTAGTTCTCAAAGATCCTTCTCCAACATGGTTGGGTAAGGATACCCTGAAAACAAGAGTTTCAAAGATGTCATCTTTGAGAAGAATGCAGAAGATATATAACTGCTAAGAATGTTTCTCCCATCAAAAAGGAAGTTGGAAAACAGGGTGAATCAAGCTATGCTACGTCTAAGAAACATGTTGATTCTAGGAAGCCTGAATGATTCAAGAAGAATAAGAGGACTGAATATTTCAGAAAAGAAGATGATGGTTTCATCAAAGTCCACAATCAAAGGAGGAGATTCAAAGATCAATTTGCAAGACAAGCTAGGTTCAATTATGCATTTCATGGTTATTGTGTTTCATGTAATCACTTTGTACATAAAGCAATAGACTGCAAAATTAGGCCTAGGAGAATGGATTGGCATGATTTTGTAAGCAAAAATCCTTTTGTCCCTTTTGTTGATATGAATGATGTTTGTTATAATTGTAAAAAATATGGGCATATTGCCAAGTTTTGTAGAAGTGTGTTTATATAGCCTTCTAGACAGGAGAAAAGGATATTTACTCCTCCAAGGCAAGACAAACTTGTACATGCATCTGTGCAAAAATAGAAAAAAGCACAATCCTCTGCATGTCACAAGAAAGAGTCTACACCCCTTGTTCAAGAGAAAGAACCAGCAAAGCATTCTGAGGAAAAGGAGAAAAGTTCAGAAAGGCATTGGGTAGAAAGAAGGATGAAAAGTCTATGTTAGTTCAAACAACTTTTCTTACCAAAGGACAAGGCAATCCTTGAGTGATAGACAATGAATGCCCTAGTCATATGACTGGAGATAAGAGTAAGTTCACCATTTTGGATAAATAGGATGGTGGTTCTATCAAATTTGGTGATAACACCACTGCTAAGATAGATGGAAAAGGCATATTATACATGGCTGAGTCCAGGATCATCGTGGGCCAAATAGTGGCAATAGAAAAAAATCATGTCTTTAATTAGCCAAAATCACGAATCGGGGAAGTTTGACTTTCTTAGGCATGTAAAGAATATTCGTTTTGGTTTGGAATACCAAACCAAAATAGATATATGTTTATAAAGGATATCCCTTTGGAATGGATATCCATTCCAAAACAGATATCCATTTTGTGGGTCCCAAAATGGATATCCGTTTTCCAAAATGGATAACCATTTTGGAGACAATAAAAAGTCTAAAAAGAGGCTGGGTTTTACAAATCCACAGCTTGCAAAACATAAATCTCTTCAAAAATGGATATCAGAGTCTGCTAGAATGGATATCCGATCCAAGTAGGTATGATTCTTGTACTTTTTTGTTTTTTTTGTATATTCAAGTAATTTTTTTTGTTTTTTATCCTAAATGGGTATGTTTTATATTTTAAATAGGTAAAATGGATGAACAATATGAAAACCCAAACCCTCCCCCACCAAACCCTCCCCCTCCAATAATCAAAGAGAAATTTGAAAGAAACATTGATCAAATAAGTAGGATTGTAGAAATTTATCGCCGCCACCCTCAATTTTCTTCAAGGACATCAAATTTAGAGGGGATTATTACTCATGTTTGAACCCTCACAAGCTAACATGAATCATTAAGCAATGGAGAGAAACCAAGAAGGCAGAATATGCTAATGAGTTATCATATGATCAAGTGAAAGAGTTAGACATTACCAAAGATATGTTAGCCCAATATTTTGTCAATCCTTAAACTAGATTGCATGTTGATGTATAAATTTGTGGGTCTAATCCAACAATCAACATGGGAAACTCTAAAATGTGGGGTTGCTTCTTAGAGTGACCTCCAGATTTTAGGGAAGCTGGCTCTTCCATTTTTCAAAGGGGGTTTTGGAAAAGGGTAGAAGAAGAAACAAGATTACAGATATAATGAACATAACTTCTAATTCTATGGTGATGCACTTGATTTAAATGTACTTCAATAATCAGCACAAGGATTAAACTCTCATGATTCAACTATATTAAAGAGAAAATACTGCATGATTAACATAGATAGACTATAAATGAATTTGAAATCAAAGGCTAAACTCAAAAAATTGATACAACGACACATAAAAGATCACCAATGGCACAGAACATAGCTTCTTTCATTAACAATTCAGCAAATACACAAGGCACAGAAACATGCATAGATATATCAGCTTCCTTCTTAGAAATAGCTAAACTAAGGCAAAATGATATAATCTGATCGTGGCAAAAATCTCTAAATTCTTAATCAATAATGTATATCTGTGTTACAAACTTTCTCCTATTTATAGCCAAAATTTGACTCAAGATCACTCTCGTCTGTTAAGATCTCAATGGCCTGTAACTGTATCTGGAATTCAACTAAGACTTGAACTAATACATAGGATCTTCTTGATCTGTAACTGTCACGAGCCCTTCTCCCATTAGCCGAGTGATACAATATGTGGCACTGTAACCCATAGTTCTGTTAAGACACATGGCACTTCTCAGAGATCTCTAACGGCTCCAAAAATATATTATGCGACACCTTCCATGGCAGTGGCTACTTTGCTTTTGATACAAAAAGATGCAACATAAATTATAACACTTGGCAACATCCGCAATACCTGGAAAATGACACATGGCGGTATTTGAAAACATCATACTGGGACATCTAGTACTCTCCACTTCATTGGGCTAATTTCCTTTAATATTAAGGAAAACACAACAGTGCGACACTTGGCGCCTCCACTGGTCTTCAAAATAAGATAGATGGATTATCTACGAGCTTCATCAGCCTCTTTAGTTTCCTCTATCCTAACTCCCGCACACAACATGTGGCACACTTCATAGCAGACTAAAACTATAGCTAAAACATTGCGGGGCCCATAATACATCCTGACACTCCTTGAAACTTAAACAAAAAAAAGTGACACATGGTTCCCTCTGCATACAACAGCAAAGTATTGTGGCACCCTCTGCATCCTTCCAAAGCTTCATAAAAAAGTCCGTCAAAGCGCCATGGAGATGACACTTGTCATCTTCTATGTGCAACTGAAACTCACAAAAGAAACATACGTGGCAACCTCTAGCAGCATCAAAAAGTTTCTGCAAACCCCGTGAGTAACGACACATGGCATAGCTCACACACATGAAACACCTTAAGTCATAACCCCAGGCCCACCATATGCTTCTAGCGGCTTAAAAGCTATTGCAGAAAGAATTCACACGGTAGTGTCCGTTGCTACAATAAAAAGACACATGGTGACTTCTACGATAAGATGTATCAAAATAAAACTTCTCTTCTGACCTCGTGATGTGACATGTGGTACAGCTTGTGCTCAGGAAACAACTTACAAAGAGAAATAAAGAAACTGGATATGTGGCATGTTCTAGCAACATCTGGAAACTGTGAAGCATAAAGAAAATATGCAACACTATCTAGGACACTTAGAAACTATTTTTGCTTCTCTAAACCCCATTCGACGTGGCAGCATCCGCATTACTTAGAAACATTCTTTGCGGATTCTCAATACTGATACATAAGGCACTTTGCACACAGGAAACAAACATTAATAGAAACTGCAGAAACTGAGCAACAAATTAAAAATGAAACACTGAGCCGCGATCAAACAGAAATCAAAATGTAGAGTTTCAACTCTATAGTTTGTAAGCCTAAATATTCAATCAAATGGTGTACACATGAGGGTATTAGTTAGAATTTTTGGGATCATTGGTGAATGGTTTTTGATAAACCACCCAACAACAATTTAGATGTACCTTTGTATTAACTTCATAAACTTTATGCATAGTTTGTAATGGGTTACCATGTGAATTATTTTTATTTTAGAGAGTTCCAGGGAGTAGGTAAGGGAATGCCTCAAAATAGACCTGGGGCAATGAGACAAGTGCAAGGTCCTTTTATTCCCCCTCCTACTATCCCTTCTCCACCCCCAATTCAACACCCAAACATTGTTGCAAATGCAACATAGTAGGGCCTCATTGCTCTACACTCTTTGATCAAGCACTTGATTACACAAACCTTTCAGTTTGAACAATCGCATGATGTTGGCAGTGATATTGGATCACCTGATATTACTAGACCCTCATCGTCCACACATGTTTGTGTGCCCCATCATTGCATTTTTTTGCAATTAGTTGTTCTTAGGTCCTCTTATGGACACTTTAGAGTATGATTTCCCTTCATGAGATGATGCAGCGGGGTCCAAAACTCAAGCTGAGGGGTCGGGAACAAGAGTAGAAGCACAAGCATCAGTGGACCATAGAGAAGGAGAAGAGCATGGACAATCTTTTATAGAGGTAAAATTTAAAGTTAAATTTCATGGTGTATTCCATTTGAATAATATAAACAAAGATTAGTACTAATGTATCTAAGGGGGATAACAATTGATGACAGAGGAGTTGACAGAAGTTCGTCATGGAACTCTTTCTGCCATCCAATTTGGCTTCGACTTGCCGGTATAATTTTTTTTGCACATCAACTTTTTTATTGTATGCATTTAATTATTTGTGAGTAATTATATATTAATTTATGTCTTGATGTTAATTTACTTTTATAGTCAGTCCAAAATGTGAATGGCGTAGCATCTTTGCCTATAGTCTTTATTCGAACTCCTGATCGACCCAAGGGACAATCATTCATGGAATAACTTTTTGAACGCCAACAAAGGGTGGAGGTAATTCAATTGAACTGTACTTAATTGATAATTTAGAAAACTTAAATATTTGATTATAGTCATTTAGATAAATAATAAAATAGAGAATAGATAAATTGATCTATTAATTTAAAAATTATTATGATTATTTATATACATAGAGTCTTACATTCTTGTCATTTTTCATACATGAGATATTAGTTGGTTCATCCATGATGAGTCCTTCTCAATCGTTGTAGGAGGCCTCAATGGTGGTATGTGCTTGTTTTCTAGTAGATAAGATTTTGTGTCGTGCAGTCTAGATTGTTTATGTGTAACACATCTAGCCTTTTTTAATGTATGCATTTTCTTTTTTGTTTAATATATTATTTTATTTCACTAGTAGAATTTGGGCAAATAAATGACTATGTGACTAAAACTTTTAGTCATTCTACTAATTTTTTGCAACACAACTATGAATGACTAATTTGATCATCGGGTAAAAAACACAAGTAAATAATTAGTCACACAAAAAAAAAGCGAGGGAAAAAGAAGGTGCGTATTTTAGTCACACAAATAAAAATAAAAGCAGGGGAAAGAGAAGGCATGCATTTTTTGTTCAATTTTTTAGCATATTATTATTTGCGCTCTTTGGTTTTGGGTGAAGGAAAGAAACAGAGAAGGAAAATCAGCATTACAGAGTTGAGACGGGAATCAAGCAGGGAGCTACAAATTGCGAGGGAAAGAACTTTTAACAGAATGCAAAGGCTTTGATTTTGTGTACATTGTTTAGAACTCCTTTTTCGCTGGAGAATAATGCATCCCTTTCTTATTTTTGATATGGCTTAGGGTTTTTGTGGCATTCGAGGGTTTTTCGTAGATGCTAGATTTTTCAAAATTTCATCTGGTACAAATTTTGTTTTTGTGGTTTCTAGAAAAGTAACGAATAATTCAAACCCTTTAACTCATTGCTCTACAACATTGCCTGTTTTGATTGTTTTATTGTTGTCCTTGTCTTGCAAATGTAAAATCACTAGAAAAACCTGTGTAAAATCTTCATCAAGCTTGGTTTGCTTCTATACCACGTTATTGCAAAGGCTCATAAGGAGAGGTACAGGCTGGTGGTGCCACTCGCCACCCCGCGGTGATCTGCAAAGGTCTGAGTGGGGGTACGGGGTTACCCATATTCTATGACATCTAATCTTCAAACTTTAGCTATGTTTACAAGGGAGCATATGTCGAAGCCTTTCAGGATCATAGAAACAAGGGCAGGGTTACCATTGAACAGGTGGATAGCTAGATAAGCGCCCTTAATAAAGTCTCTCATATTTTTGGCGTGGTGATCGGCATGGAGGAAGAGTAAGTATTTACACATATAAAAATATATTAATGTATATTTATTCACATGAACTTCTGGTTTATGACCTTCAACAGTCCAAAAATTCCCTTTGATATATTCATTTAACTGTGATCTTCTTTTATGACTGTCTTTCAATAATAATTGTCATCACGCAAAATCTACCATTTGTGATTGCGATTCAAATGGTAGTACCTTCACAAACCCTAGTCCCTCTCTCTTATAGTGATCTTTTCTCTTGTTACCCTCTGTCAGCCTCTTTTAGAGTTATAAAACTCCCTTACAATGTTTCTTAAGGTATCCTCTTTCACATAGCATGTCTAGGGTTCTTTCATACCTTGCATTAATAGTCCTCTAAAACCCACTATGCAGATCTTCTTGTATTGATAGTGTTCTATATTTTAGGTAGATTGTGTAACCTTTCTAGGCTCACGTGAATCCTAAAAACTTAGACAAAGTTGTATAACTGTTGATGAATCTCTAAACCTTGTAAGACCTCTAGGACTCTCTCAAGACTCTTGCACAAAATGTTACAAAGGATTCTCTAGTCTAAAAGAACTTCATAGTCCCTATCATGATACTATTTTGACTCATAAATCTCCTTTGTATAGGTTTGAGAGACCCTAATCTTCTATAGAAACTTGTTCATCATTTAGTAGGGTTTAATGATTCAATATTACTAGTTCAAAACAAAACTACTCTTGATATTCTTAGATCTCCTATTCCATGGAACTTCATATGTTTCTACAAATTTAAAATACCTTTGTAAAAGTTCAACCCAAGTCTATAATAGTATTTAGCACTATAAGATAGAGCTACTCAAGAGTCTTCATAAACTACCTCTGCTATGTGAGACTGATACAGGGTCAATCTAGATCTTTATTTGATATTCCTTATCTCTTCTCATTACACTCCTAGTACATATCTTCTTTGCATACTTATTCATTAGACCTTTCTCCTCTTGGATTGACTTCTATATCATTCTAGATCCCTTTGCTACCTTTAGTGTAGGCATGTCAATGCTATCTTTGCATTGTATATCTTCACAAGGTCAATGTATTTATTGCCTTGATGCCCTATTACCAATCCCTTGCTTTCAATATGGAGTGTAGGCATCTCATGAGTTCCTTTAAATGACTATCATCAAGCCCTCCTTTAACATATGCATACCTCACACAAAGATGCAAGGTTATACTAGACCCTTTACAATGACTGTATTGAACTTATACTAGTTTAGCAGGCCTTCTTTTGCAAGTTGCTCATAATGAACATGTAGATCTCACACATTCCTATAAGGTGCATGGGATTCCCTTATCATACAAACTTCATAATGTTTGTGCAGGGCTTGGTGAAGAGATCCCAACAAGTGGGTTTATGCACACTATCTTCACAACCTTTATGAGATCATGTTGATTGTCCCATACTCAAATCTCAATGTCTTCTCACGTGTCTGCCAACTTTGTGATAGTCCATATTGTTGGTTGCAACTTTCTAGTGCAGGTCTCTATTAATAATGAGATAATCATATCATGCAAACCTCATAGTTGAAAATGGATAGAGAGATGTAAAGGTGGGTTTGGACTGTCACCTTTCCTTAGACCTCTGTATTATTGGACTGACGGTCTTGAGTCACCGTCTCTCTTGTGCAATGTATCTCAGTCTCTTCTTCATTTTGCCCTATATGCATTTGATGTAGTTTAAAATCCCTCTATATTCTTGTTTTTATAGTCTCAGAAATTTGTTATGAATGAAAATATTCTTCAATTCAAACCTTTGTGTGACAATGTAAATTTTTGCATGATAGTGTAGACTTTCTACAAGACATTGTAAAGTTCAAACATGATACCATAGAGTGTTGGTGACAAGGCTCTATATAATTTTTCATGATGGACCTCTGTTTACTATTATCATTATCTCTTTGTAACCTAACCAAAAACTATGTCTAAAGAGATCGTCTATTACGATTTTATATGTGATTTTTGTTCTTTGTCATGTATATCTCTAGATATGAGGTTTTCAACAAAGGTTAACCATGCTCAAAACTACATTCAAGATCATATAGCACCTCTATTCACTCTATCCACCCTCAGTTTTCTTGACCCTCTTCATTCTCTATCTTCTTGACCTCATATCTACAAGCTTGTCTAGAAACTCTGCCTCTTTGCAATGTATCTTAGTCTCTATTCCTTTGTAGTTGTCTCCTACACATTGTCATGCAACCATTGAAAGAACTTATTGGTTACAAGGAGCATACAGAGAGTCCCTTCTTTCCAAGTCAAGGAAAACTAAATGTAATTCATACTCTTCTTGAGGTTCACATGTAGAACAATGCTTCAAAGTTGATATTTGATGGGCACAACCTTACCGAACTATCTTGTGAAGGACTTCATTGCTCTATTTTGGCAATTTGCCTAGTGACATGGTAAGCATTTAGAATCTATTCATATTTTGAAATTCTATAAAGTGTATTTTAATGGCATCTATATTTTAGTTTTTTAATGGTTATCACCAAAATGTTTACATGCTTGTGGAGCACAATCCATACGTTTGCCTAGCTTTTAGACTGAAATTTTCATTAGGTTGTCTATTTATGGGGTGCATGATGTGATAATGAATTAATCAGAGCCATATTTTAAGAAATTCCATTTGGAATATCTTAGTAGTCTTTGTGGTTCTGGTATTCCTTTTGTCTTAACAACCTCTTTACTTGTATGTCACTACTGGATAAATCTAATATGCAGCATTGCTACTCTCACTCCATAGCATTAGAAGATGAGGAAAGATAACTCATTTTTTGTAATACAAATAATTTTAACCTTGTTTGTGCATCCCAAATTTGAAAACAAATCAGAACACTTAAAACTTGTTCCATTGATAAGGATTTGTAGGATAATGTCATTGGTGCATGCATTGTGGAATGTAATTATCTAAAATATTCACCTTGTCAATAATTAATGAGCCAATCCCTTTGGCAAGGATTAGTGTGAAAAGTTGAGAATTTATTGATTCAAGGGGATAGTATGGACTAGGGTTTACTTTCTTTCTTTTTAGGTTATTAATTTTTTTGTCAGTTTATATAGGGAAATGGGCTCCTTGGTTGTCTTATAGAGGGAGAAAAGACAAAGCAAGTGGAGGCTTTGGGACCCTCACAAAAATTGGCAAGCTTTTCTCACTTGCTGGAATTATTGTACCCATGTCTTTAATGAATATTTTGATGCCATGCATTAAATACACGTGCCATTGGTTGTTTGCTAAAATCAAGTATGTGATGAAGGGGGTAAATCATAAAACACACAACAACAAAAATAGAATATTTCTTTATTGATCTGGGCAACTCATTACATTACAGAAGCTCAATTACAATCTGAGGAATCAATCCTCCACAGGCTGCAACACACTACAGCTACACCTCACCAAGCTCTGGAATCTTCTACCTTCTGTAACCCCAAATCAGCTAGGGTTTCTATTTTCCCACCTATTCTTGACTCCACACTTGCCCCCTTAACTCTACTACCACCCAGGGTTCCCAAAATAGTCATAAATATCACTTTTTGGTGGCCTCCAGCTAAATTTCAAATTTTGCAACTCCCTCCAAAAGTAGGTCAACTTCCGTGAAGCTAACTTTTGATCCGGGTTCTGATTGATGAACCATTGTAAGTGCTAGAAATCTCACGATGTGAACTATCACGCTAGAAATCTATAAATGGTTTTTTTCCAACTTTTTGGGATGTTATAGTGCCTCATATCTTGTTTCAAAAATTTTTAGGGGCTTTTCAGAAAACAAAAACTTTAATATCTTTCAGCTCACAAATGATCTTTGCCTAATTACTTTCCAAAGGTCTTATATTTCCATTATGTAACTTTCTATAAGTTTTCACTTCAATTAGTGCCCAAATGCAAACTTTCATAAAATGGCAGGTACACTTTCTAAAACAGGTAGGTTGCTATTTTTAGCTGTTTTGGAAAAATTGAAAGTCCTACATCATTATTCTGGATATTATGGAACCAGAAACACTAATTATGGAAAGAAATGAAAACAACTACAATGATTTTGAATTAACTTATTTTTGGGTGATGCAAGATTGCCCTTACACCACTAGATGGTCCTGCATCAGACACCTAGGGTAATTTGAGAAGTGACCCTATCACGTCTTAGATGTTTGTGTGAGGAAACCCAAATGGTCAACCTCTACCTTAGACAACCAAGAAGAATCTTCAACAGACCTTCCTTTCCATTTTACCAGATATTCTTCATATTGCTTGTTTCGAGTACTTCTTCCCACATGGGTATCCAAGATCTCTTCTATCTCCTCCATTGAAGTAGATGCTGGAATACTCCATTGCACTTATGTTGGTCCATCCTCTGTTCCACCTTCATGATATTCTGATAAATTAGCAATGTTAAAAATAGGGGAAATATTGATCCCACTCAGTAGCTCTACCTCATATGCATTTCCTGAATCACGCTTCTTCAAGATTCTGCATGGTCCAAATTTCTTCATTTTCAACTTATTGTATGTTCCAATTAGGAACCTTTCTTTTCTCAAGTGAACCATGACTTCATCTCCTACCTGGAACTCCTTATACCTCCTCTTCTGATCTACCTTAGCCTTGTACTGAATATTCATCTTATTAATGTGCTTTCTCACCTCTTCATTCAAATTCTTCAGATGTTTTACAAAGTCTTCAGCTTCAGCACTTGTCATTTCTCCTTTGTCTAGCTTCCTTAACTCAGAAGCATTTCTTGGGCTATTTCCATATACAATCTAGAATGGTGATTTACCATTACTCCTATTGACAGAATTGTTGTAAGCAAATTCTGCCTATGGTAAAATCAAATCCCATCCCTTGGGCTTATCTCCTACTAAGCCTCATAGCAAGTTACCTAAACTCCTATTCACCACTTCCATCTGTCCACCAGTCTGTGGATGGTGTGCAGAAATGGACTTCAAATCTGTCTTCAACTTCTTCGACAATGTCCTCTAGAAATAACCAACAAACTTGGTATCTTGATCTGAAACTATGCTCTTTGGTAGACCATGTAATCTCACCACCTCCCTGAAAAATAATTCAGCAATATGAACAACATCATTAGTCTTCTTGAAAGGAATAAAATGTGCCATCTTCGAGAATCTGTCCACCACCACAAAAATGAAATCATGTCCCCTCTGTGTCCTTGGTAAACCAAGAACAAAATCCATACTAATATCATCCCATGGCTTCTCTGGTACAAGTAGTGGCTGATATCGACCTATATTCTGACTTGCTCCTTTCGCCATCTGACATACTCTGCAACTCTACACAAATTTCCTCACATCCTGCTGCAACTGTGGCCAATAATAATTTTCACCAACAATAGCAATGGTCTTATCTCAACCAAAGTGTCCAGCCAATCCTCCACTATGCTTCTCCTTAATCAGGTTCTCTCTCATGGAACACCTTGGAATACACAACTAGGTTCCTCTAAACAACATGCCATCTTGGATTATGAAATCCAACCATTTTGTTATCTCCAAAGTAATAGGTTCCAAACAAGCTTTCCAGGCCTCTGCAAAATCTAGATTTCAGGATACAAACTTTTCAGCTCATCGAACCCAACAACCTCTATCTTCATTTTTGTCAACAAATTTTGCCTTCTGCTCAAGGCATCTGCGACTCTGTTGGACTTCCCACTCCTGTGCTTAAAAAAAAAGTATAGCTTTACAAAAACTCAACCCATTTTAAGTGCCTTTGGTTCAACTTTCCTTGACTATTAAGATATTGTAAAGCCTGATGATCAGTATATAAAACAAACTCCTTTGGCAACAAATAATGTCTCCATTTCTTCAAAGCCTGAACTATTGCATAAAACTCCTGATCATAAACAAAATACTTTTTCTTGGCATCATTAAGCTTCTCACTAAAATAGGCAATGGGCTTACCTTCTTGACTCAAAACAGCTCCTATACCACTACCACTAGCATCACAATCTACTTGAAATACCTTATTGAATTCTGGAAGTGCCAAAATAGGTTGTTCTAAAACTTTTTGCTTCAATGTATCAAAGCTCTTGTCTGCTCCTTTAGTCCATCTAAACTCTTTTCTATCCCCTCTCATTGTCTTAGTTAGGGTTGCACAAATGCTACTAAAATTCTTGATAAACTTTCTATAAAAACTTGCCAAACCATGAAAAGATCTTACCTCTGTGGCACTCCTCGACGTAGACCATTCAATGATAGCCCTCACCTTCTCTGGGTCCATCTTAAGACCTTCCTCTGAGACAACAAATCCCAGGTATACCAACTCCTTCTTTGCAAAACTACATTTCTTCAGATTAATCAACAACTTTTCCTCCCTCAGCTTCTCTAAAACTCTTCTGATATGCATCAGATGCTCATCCCAAGTCTTACTAAAAATCAAAATATCATCTAAATAGACAAGAACAAAACTTCCCAAAAATTCTTTCAGTACCTCGTTCATGAGCCGCATGAATGTGCTTGGTGCATTGGTTAGCCCAAATGGCATGACAAACCACTCATACAAACCCTCCTTGGTCTTGAAGGCTATCTTCCATTCATCTCCTTCTCTGATTCGGATCTAGTGATACCCACTCTTCAAATCAATCCTCATGAAGTACTTGACTCCACTCAAACAGTCCATTATGTCATCCATTATGGGCAATGGAAATTTGTACTTGATTGTGATCTTATTGATGGCTCAAGAGTCTATACACATTCTCTACTCTCCATCTTTCTTTGGTGCTAGTACTGTAGGTACCACACATGGACTTAGGCTCTCCCTTATCAATCCCTTCCTCAACAACTCCTAAACTTGTCTGTTCAACTCTTCACTCTTGGCTGGAGTCATTCTATGGGCTGCCTTATTCAGCAAACTAACTCCTAGTATCAAATCCATTTGATGACTTATCTTCCTCATTGGTGGTAAACCTTCTAGTACATTATCAGAGTCAATATCTTGAAATTATTCCAACATTTCTAAGACTTCTACTAGTACATCTTCACATTTCTCTTGACTAATCTTAAGAATCAATGCAAAGCAATGATGCTCATGCTTCATACCCTCCAAAAATTTTCTACCATCTACCAAGTAAATTCTAGCAGTACTACATACCTTTTCTTCCACCTCCTTCAAGGGCTTCAACTTATGACGAACTCCATCCTTTGTTAGGGAATATGTGTTTGCACGGCCATCATGGATAGTGCTCCTGTCATACTGTCATGGCATCCCCAACAGCATATGGCATGCATCTATCGGTATGATGTCACACAGTACCTCATCATGGTAGGCCTAATTCTTGAACTTCACTAAACACTGCTCATTGACCAAATCTCGGTGGTCCTTCTACAACCATGCAATCCGATATGGATGTGGATGCTTTCTTCTTGTCAACTTCAACTTGTCAACCATCTCCTCTCAAACAAGATTGTCAGTACTTCCACTGTCAATAATAATGTCACAACACTTACCTTCACATTTACACCTTGTGTGGAATAAACTCTTCCTTTGATTGGGTTCTTTCTCCTCATTTAGAAAAGTTCTTCTGACAACTAGGGTTTCTCCCCTTTTAGCATCTTCAGAATGCTTAGATTGTGCATCTTCATCTACATGTGCAACTCGTGCATTACCTTCAAGTCTTCTATTTGTCCTTCCTTGATGTTGCAGGCACTCATATGCTCGATGCCCTTCTTCTCCACATTGGAAACATGTTCCTCTGAAACCTCCTCTTCCAGGTCCTTGCCCAGGTCTACCTCTTCCTCTTCCTCTTTGCTCACCATTGTTCTAGTCACGAGGGTAGTAGGTATTATCTCCTCTCTGATTTCAACTGGTGCCAACTTCTTCACTTTTCTTTGCATCTTCATTTTGGCCCCCATAGGGTCTTCCACCAGTCCTTCTACCATGACCTCTCCCCCTTTGCTTGCTATCAAATCTTTTATTCAACTTCTCTTCCACCTTCAGGGAAAACTGGTATGCATCTTCTATGGTGGTCATTCTAACCAGGCTCAGCCCCTCTCAAATACTCAGCCTCAACCCATTAATGTAACAGGCTACCTTCTCCTTGTTGGGCTCTGCATGGCATGTCTTGATAGTAATCTTATAAAACTCTTCTGTATACTCCTTGACAGACTTGTTACCTTGCTTTAGTCCTTGCAGCTTCTTCAACAACTCCATCTCATAGTCCATAGGAATGAACTGCTTCTTTAGTTTCTCCACCATCTGATCCCATCTAGTGATCTTTCCTTTTCCTCTTCTATTCCTCTCTAATTGGACCTCCTTCCATCAAATACTAGCATGGCCCTTCAACTTTTTTTTTGCAAACTTGACCCAATCTGGGCCCTCCACATCTTCATACTTGAAATACTCCTCCATGTCATTGATCCAATCAATAAGTTGTTCAGATTCAAATCTCCAGAATATGTAGAAACTTTGATCCTGGACCTCTTTATGATCTTTGAAATGGCCCTCAACAACCTAACTTCTACAAGATCTCCTACAACTTCTTGTTCTTCCACCTTCAGGGAAAACTGGTATGCATCTTCTATGGTGGTCATTCTAACCAGGATCAGCTCCTCTCGAATACTCAGCCTCAACCCATTAATGTAACAGGCTACCTTCTCCTTGTTGGGCTCTGCATGGCATGTCCTGATAGTAATCTTATAAAACTCTTCTGTATACTCCTTGACAGACTTGTTACCTTGCTTTAGTCCTTGCAGCTTCTTCAACAACTCCATCTCATAGTCCATAGGAATGAACTACTTCTTTAGTTTCTCCACCATCTGATCCCATCTGGTGATCTTTCCTTTTCCTCTTCTATTCCTCTCTAATTGGACCTCCTTCCACCAAATAATAGCATGGCCCTTCAACTTTGTTTTTGCAAACTTGACCCAATCTGGGCCCTCCACATCTTCATACTCGAAATACTCCCCCATGTCATTGATCCAATCAATAAGTTGTTCAAATTCAAATCTCCAGAATATGTAGAAACTTTGATCCTGGACCTCTTTATGATCTTTGAAATGGCCCTCAACAACCTAACTTCTACAAGATCTCCTACAACTTCTTGTTCTTCCTCAGATAGCTCTTCCTCAGCTTCATCTTCACTTTCTTCTCTTGTTCTCAGGTCAAACCCTCTTCATAGCTCCTTTTGAAATGCATCAATTTGCCTTTGCAAGGATCTAAAACCCTCTTCCGTCAAAGTATTCCTCCCAATATGATTTCTTCATGGAGGCATCTTGATCTCCGCAGCAAACCCACAACCTCAAGTCCTGGTGTAAACTACCTCATGGTCAGCGATCTGTCTACACACTCAGGAACCCTTGCTCTAATACCACTTGATGAAGGGGTAAATCATCAAACACACAACAACAGAAATAGAATATTTCTTTATTGATCTAGGCAACTCGTTACATTATAGAAGCTCAATTACAATCTGAGGAATCAATCCTCCACAAGCTGCAACACACTACAGCTACACCTCACCAGGCTCTAGAATCTTCTACCTTTTGTAACCCCAAATCAGCTAGGGTTTCTATTTTCTTGCTATTCTTGACTCCACACTTTCCCCCTTAACTCTACTACCATCCAGGGTTCCCAAAATACTCATAAATAGCACTTTTTGGTGGCCTCCAACTAAATTTTGAAATTTGCAACTCCCTCCAAAAGTAGGTCAACTTCCAGGAAGCATAACTTTTGATCTGGGTGTCCGATTGACGAACTGTTTTAAGCACCAGAAAGCTCGCGATGTGAAATGTCATGCTAGAAATCTATAAATGGATTTTTGTCAACTTTTTGGGACATTATGGGATGTTTTAGTTCCTCATATCTCATTTCAGAAAATTTTAGGAGCTTTTTGGAAAACAAAAACTTTAATATCTTTCAGTTCACAAATGATCTTTGAATGATTCCTTAGGCCAAAGGTCTTATATTTCCATTATGTAACTTTCTGTAATTTTTCACTTCAATCCATGCCCAAATGCAAACATTCCTAAAATGGCAGGTACACTTTCCAAAATAGGCAGGTTGCTATTTTTAGCAATTTTGGAAAAACTAAAAGTCCTACATCATTATTTTGAATATTATGGAACCAGAAACACTAATTATGGAAAGAAATGAAAACAACTACAATGATTTTGAATTAACTTCTTTTTGGGTGATGCAAGATTGCCCTTAGACCACTGGATGCTCTTGCATCAGTATGTTGTAATATGAGTATCTCCTCTCTAAATTGGTAGGGCATGTTGCCCCATATATATTTGCTAGACAATTTATGCTTGATTTTGATAGCATGTCTATAGGTAGGAACTCCATTGTAGTTTGTATGTAGTGATAGAGAATCATCCTTCTTTTGTCTCAACACTCAAAATCTCTTGTACATGTCATGCTAGTATTTGAGATGGTGAGATGGTAGTATTTTGCACATAACCCTTAAGAAATTCTAGACAATGTGTTAGTAAGTGCAATCTTACAAGCTAGGATCTCCTGAGGGGCTCCTTGCTGAGGTTGTATTAGGTTTTACAATTTTATTTTTTGAAACTACCTTGTAATTTTTGTTTATTAAATGATTGTTAATTTATCATGAAATTCATCACCAATTGTGAAAAGTGAGGTTGTCTTGCTTTGCTTGTAGAGTGCAACTAAAGAAGAGTTGCTCAATGCAACATTTTCATAAATGCCTTTTTATAGCCAGGTAGATTGGAGCTTAGCTATCAAAGCTTACCCATGTTACATGACTGTATGTTTTCACTACCCTAGGCTTCTTAATGATTATAACTTTGTTATTCTAATGTTTGTTGTCAACCATAGGGAAAATTTCCTTTGACATAATTCTATCTATAACATTCTTATGTATTAGTATTTGAAGGTTGCTATTGACCGAATTACAAGCTTTTTTGAAAGTAGGAGTGTTGTCAGTTAAATTGTTACATTAGAGACGAAGGTTGTTATACAAGTGAGCCCATTAGATTTTACCTCAATTTGTATGCATGGAAAATGAAGGTCAACCCATTATATTAGAGTTTACAATGTTAGGATATGTTCTGGAGTGCTTCATTAATTCAAATATTTTGAGGGCATACATGCAAAATCCATTTTGTGCATATCTTGCAATCATTGCATTCCCAGAGATGACATCTTTTTGAGCCATTATATCAAACAGTTCATGTGCCTTATCTATACTTCCACATTTTGCATACATGTCTATCTAACAAAAATCCCACTTCAATTATGTCATGATGGATGTCCATACCCTATTCCAAAGCTCCCATTTTCGCATAGGCAGGGAGTATGCTGGAAAAGGTTGTCATATTTGGCTTTACACCTGCTAATTGCATTTTCTTGAAAGTTTCTAAAGCCTTTTCAACAAATCCATTTTGTGCATATCCAAAACCATTGCATTCCATGAGATGACATCTCTTTGAGGCATTCTACCAAATAGTTCACATGACTTGTCAATGCTTCCACATTTTGCATACATGTCTACCAGGGCAGTTACAACTACAACAAATGACAAAATTCCTCTATCCTTCATGCTTTGATGGATGTCCATACCATGTTCCAAAGCTCCCACTTTGGTACAGGCAAGGAGTATACTGGTAAAGGTTGTCGAATTTGGCTTTACACCTTCTAATTGCATTTGCTTGAAAGCTTCTAAAGCCTTTTCCACAAATCCATTTTGTGCATATCCCGCAACCATTGCATTCCATGAGATGACATCTCTTTGAGGCATTCTGCCAAACAGTTTATATGCCTTGTCAATGCTTCCACATTTTACATACATGTCTACCAAGGCAATTGCAACTACAACAAATGACAAAATTCCTCTATTCTTCATTCTTTGATGGATATCCATACCCTATTCCAAAGCTCCCATTTTGGCATAGGGAGGGTGTATGCTATCAAAGGTTGTCAAATTTGGCTTTACACCTTCTAATTGCATTTGCTTGAAAGTTTCAAAATCCTTTTCAACAAATCCATTTTTTGCATATCCCACAACCATTGCATTCCATGAGATGACATCTCTTTGAGGCATTCTGCCAAATAGTTTATATGCCTTGTTAATGCTTCCACATTTTGCATACATGTCTACCAGGGCAATTGCAACTACAACAAATGACAAAATTCCTATATCCTTCATCCTTTGATGGATATCCATACCCTATTCCAAAGCTCCCATTTTGGCATAGGTAGGGTGTATGCTGGCAAAGGTTGTCAAATTTGGCTTTACACCTTCTAATTGCATTTGCTTGAAAGTTTCAAAATCCTTTTCAACAAATCCATTTTGTGCATATCCTGCAACCATTGCATTCCATGAGATGACATCTCTTTGAGGCATTCTGCCAAATAGTTCACATGCCTTGTCAATGCTTCCACATTTTGCATACATGTCTACCAGGGCAGCTGCAACTACAACAAATGACAAAATTCCTCTATCCTTCATGCTTTGATGGATGTCCATACCCTATTCCAAAGCTCCCATTTTGGCACAGGCAGGGAGTATGCTGGCAAAGGTTGTCTAATTTGGCTTTACACCTACTAATTGCATTTGCTTGAAAGTTTCTAAAGCCTTTCAACAAATCCATTTTATGCATATCCCACAACCATTGCATTCCATGAGATGACATCTCTTTTGAGGCATTCTGCCAAATAGTTCACATGCCTTGTCAATGCTTCCACATTTTGCATACATGTCTACCAGGGCAGTTGCAACTACAAAAAATGACAAAATTCCTCTATCCTTCATGCTTTGATGGATGTCCATAACCTATTCCAAAGCTCCCATTTTGGCACAGGCAGGGAGTATGTTGGAAAAGGTTGTCAAATTTGGCTTTACACCTTCTAATTGCATTTGCTTGAAAGATTTTAAAGCCTTTTCAACAAATCCATTTTGTGCATATCCTGCAACCATTGCATTCCATGAGATGACATCTCTTTGAGGCATTCTGCCAAACAGTTGACATGCCTTGTCAATGCTTCCACATTTTGCATACATGTCTACTAGGGCAATTGTAACTACAACAAATGACAAAATTCCTCTATCCTTCATGCTTTGATGGATGTCCATACCCTATTCCAAAGCTCCCATTTTTGCACAGGCAGGGAGTATGCTGGCAAAGGTTGTCGAATTTGGCTTTACACCTATAAATTGCATTTGCTTGAAATTTTCTAAAGCCTTTTCAACAAATCCAATTTGTGCATATCCCGCAAACATTGCATTCCATGAGATGACATCTCTTTGAGGCTTTCTACCAAACAATTCACATGCCTTGTCAATGCTTCCACATTTTACATACATGTCTACCAAGGCAGTTGCAACTACAACAAATGACAAAATTCCTCTATCCTTCATGTTTTGATGGATGTCCATACCTTATTCTAAAGCTCCCATTTTTGCATAGGCAGGGAGTATGCTGGCAAAGGTTGTCAAATTTGGCTTTACGCCTACTAATTGCATTTGCTTGAAAGTTTCTAAATCCTTTTCAACAAATCCATTTTGTGCATATCCCACAACCATTGCATTCCATGAGATGACATCTCTTTGAGGCATTCTGTCAAACAATTCACATGCCTTTTCAATGCTTCCACATTTTGCATACATGTCTACCAGGGTAGTTGCAACTACAACAAATGACAAAATTCCTCTATCCTTCGTGGTTTGATGGATGTCCATACCCTATTCCAAAGCTCCCATTTTGTCATAGGCAAGGAGTATGCTGGAAAAGGTTGTTGAATTTGGCTTTACACCTTCTAATTGCATTTTCTTGAAATCTTTTAAAGCCTTTTCAACAAATCCATTTTGTGGATATCCCACAACCATTACATTCCATGAGATGACATCTCTTTGAGGCTTTCTACCAAACAATTCACATGCCTTGTCAATGCTTCCACATTTTGTATGCATGTCTACTAGGGAAATTACAACTACAACAAATGACAAAATTCCTCTATCCTTCATGCTTTGATGGATGTCCATACCCTGTTCCAAAGCTCCCATTTTGGCACAGGCAGGGAGTATGCTGGTAAAGATTGTCAAATTTGTCTTACACTTGCTAATTGCATTTTATTGAAAGTTTCTAAAGCCTTTTCAACAAATCCATTTTGTGTATATCCCGCAACCATTACATTTCATGAGATGACATCTCTTTGAGGCATTCTGCCAAACAGTTCATATGCCTTGTCAATGCTTCTACATTTTGCATACATGTCTACCAGGGCAGTTGCAACTACGAAAAATGACAAAATTCCTCTATTCTTCATGCTTTGATGGATGTCCATAACCCTGTTCCAAAGCTCCTATTTTGGCACAAGCAGGGAGTATGTTGGCAAAGGTTGTCGAATTTGGCTTTACACCTGGGTAAATGCAAGAAGTTGTGTCCACTTAAGGTGGAAGTTTCAGAGTTAGAAAAAAATCTAAAATCGGGTTAACCAAAACAGGATCCCGCTTTTTACGAAACAGAATCCCGTTTTGCTTTGGGATCCCGAGCCAAAAGCGGGATCCCATTTTCTAGAAACGGGATCCCGTTTCATAAAAGATTAAAATATTAGCCTTTTATGAAAGGGGATCCCGTTTTATAAATTTTGAATTTCTGACGCACTTTTTGCTATGGGTTTTGGGTCAGAAAAAAGGCTTGGGAACCTGACCCTTGGCTTTGGACCCGGTTTGACCTGCAAGTTGAAGGTCCTGTCAATGTCACAACAAACTAGTGACTTTGGGCATATGTCTGAAGGCATTTTTTGTAGCATTTTTTGACGAAATTAAAACCCATTATAGATGACACAGTGTAGATTCCAAATATGTAATTTTTTTTACAATTGGATTATTTTTTCTATTTTCAATTAATTTCTAATGAAACGGGTCCATAAACTTGAATTATCAGGGTTTTTAGTATTTTAATAACTTTTTATTAAAAAAAATTGTAAAAACAATTATACGAAAAAACGTACTTCAGACAATTCTTTTCAATTTGAAAAAAAAATTCAAAAAATGATAAGTTTAGGTCATCTTATGCATGACGTACACGATTTTTTAAAACACCAAAAATGGCCAATAAAAAATTAACAAAAAAAATATTCAATAAAAAATTACAAAAAAATATGGAAAACGTGCTTCAGTGAGTTACAAATCTTTTCCCAAAAGGATTTAGAAAAATATGATTATTTAGGTCAAAATATGGATGACGAACACGTGCATGGTATAGTAAAAAAAAAGTGACTTTTAAACAGTAGTTTTTAGAAACGCCTATTAAAAATCAATTTGTATCATCTGGGTATTAACAAAAATTACATATTTGGAAACTAGACTCTGAGTACTACATTTCATATTTAGTGACTTTTTTCAAGATTCCACATTTAAGTGCTTCAAAATTTTAGGTCAAATGTGACAAATTCTAAAAATCAGGGAAAACACTTCCACTTTTTGGCCAAAAAGTGGACTCAACTTCTTGCACACACCCACCTGCTAATTGCATTTGCTTGAAAGTTTCTAAATCCTTTTCAACAAATCCTTTTTTTGCATATCCTGCAACCATTGCATTCCATGAGATGACATCTCTTTGAGGCATTCTGCCAAACAATTCATATGCCTTGTCAATGCTTCCACATTTTGCATACATATCTACCAAGGCAGTTGTGCAGAAGACCACCGCAACACCGCAAGGTGGTTGTTGGGCCCTCGTGGTGATGCAGAGAAACTCTCCACATCACCAGGAAGGCCCAACAACCACTTTGCAGTGTTGTAGTGACCTAGGCACCTTCCATGATTCCAACATCTCATCTCTCAAGTTTTCCCAATCCATTTCCACATAACTCAAAATGTTACCACCAATCCCACTCCCGTGCTGAATGTTGATCTCAATAAATGTATTCAGGTTGGAAAACTTGAGCTACAATCCATGATTACAACATCTCATCTCTCAAGTTTTCCCAATCCATTTTCACATAATTACTATTCTGAGAAAGGATTGCGATAACCGTGTGACTCAAATTTTCGCAGAAGAATTTGCAACTAAAAATTGCCCAAAATAGAAGCAACAAGAAAGAAAAAAGTAATTGTAACATAAACTTCCTTGAGATGATCAACCACACCACACTTTGGTTCCTAACTTGTATAGCATTGCCCATTTTGTAAAACTGGTTCACAAAGAAAAACTCCGTAGTAATATGAGTGATTATACTTATGAGCAAGGCAACAATGGTAGTCCAGACACCTCTATACTTTGTAGTGGCCATGCCAAGCAACATATACTCTTTAGTGGTCTTGCAGAATCTACCGAAAGTTGAGCGTGAGCCGGAATGAAGGAAGGTGCTCGGGTCACTGCAAGGTGGTTGTTGGGCCTTCACGGTGATGCAGAGAGTTTCCCCGCATAACTGCAAAGGCCCAACAACCACCTTGCAGTGTTGCAGTGGTCTTCTACACAACTGCCTTGGTAGACATGTATACAAAATGTGGAAGCATTGACAAGGCATGTGAACTGTTTGGTAGAATGCCTCAAGGAGATGTCATCTCATGGAATGCAATGGTTGCAGGATATGCACAAAATGGATTTGTTGAAAAGGCTTTAGAAACTTTCAAGAAAATGCAATTAGTAGGTGTATAGCCAAATTCAACAACCTTTTCCATCATACTCCCTGCCTGTGCCAAAATGGGAGCTTTGGAACAAGGTATGGACATCCATCAAAGCATGAAGGATAGAGGAATTTTGTCATTTGTTGTAGTTGCATTCTTGTTGAATTGTTTCAATTAGCATAATAAATGGCATTGTTTTCAAGTTCAACATGGACTACAAAATAATGGTAATTTTATATTTTGATTGAAATTTATTAAAAATTTTGAGGACTGTCTTACATTGCTGTAATATTGATCTATATGATAAGCAGTGAATGTTCTCCATCCAGGTTGAAGTCTAGTAAAAATCACAATATATAGGCTTAGTATCATAAGTACATCGAAATTGTATTTTTACATGTGAGGAAACTCAATATTGGTCTACTTATATCTGGCATGAATGGTCTTTGCAGGACTTATCCCCTGTTGTATTTTGGTCTTGGGTCTCCTCTTTATTCCAGAGTCTCCCAGGTGGTTGGTGAGTAGCTTTTTCATTTGGTAATTTCATCATGTTTTGTGGTTAATATGTAGGCAATCAAAAGAGTGAGTGAAATTAATATGTTTTGTGGCCCTCTTCCATTTAGATGTTTTCATCCTTAATCACTTCATCTCATAGTGTTGTTTATTTGTAGTCACTAATGTGCCATGTGAACCTCAGGACACTATCATCAAGCATTGACTCCTAGAGGACTGTCTTTGATTGCTAATTCATCATGAACCTTCAAGACTCTCCTACCTCTGAATTTGATCATTGTCTTACACTTCATTGGTCATTTACTATCACAAATAACAACCAAGTTCTTCCTTATAGTCCTAAAGACTATCCTTTACCATCTAATGCTTGATATTGCATGGTCTACCCTCATGTCTTATGACTACCTTTTCATTGTGCTCTGTTACCTTTGATCCATCAAGATTAATGTCATTTGTTGCATTCATGGTTTTGATCCAAAACATAAGCTATGACTGTCTTCCTATGAGATCACTGGAAGCATCCTTCTTGGTGACTATCACCTTCAATATGGACTATCATACTTACTTTATGATGAATGATATTGTCCCTATGTCTGCCTCAAGGCCACTATCATAAATGATAAACCACTGTCATCAATGAAAATGACTTACATAAAGTTATGGATGTCCTTACATGCCATAAAGAACTTGGTCTTCTTTGTTAAACATCCCTTCAACCTTGACCAATGATAAGGTAGGGTTACAAGAGGTTATGAACCATGTTTAACAAACCAAATACAATTGCTAACTTTTCATTATGGTGGTAGAAAAATGATTCCTTTTTCTTCTATTCCACAGCATTAAGTAAAAGTCTTGAATCTGGAAATACCCTACTGCCTTCATTTGCCAAGCTATTTGATAGCTATTTGAATCTTTACTCGATATAAGAATAGTCAACTCCAACTTCTCTAATGGAGGTATTGTTATCCATTCCACATGTTATACCCTTGTAATCTTGGAATAGTAAGCACTAATTACTTGTATGTTATAAGCATATTTTAGCTCCAGGTGATTTGATTTTGGATTGTCGCTTGTATCATTTTGTCACTAATATTCATAGATCTATTTGAGGAGGTAATTTTGTAGTAGCTTGGGAACCTTGTACTTATATGGCAAACTATATTTTCAATGTCATTGTCAGTGAGGATCCCAACATTCACTTCAAATACATTGAAGCATCAGCCAAAACTGGACAAATCAAGGAGGTGGAATGTGTAACCAAAGAGTCAAACTTCTATGATGCTGAAAAGATAAAGAACTTTCTTATGGAAGCAAGACTTCCAGATGCTCATCCACTGATAAATGTTTGTGATCAGTTTTATTAGTCAAGGTATATGCAGAACATAGTTCTCAGTCCATATTGAGTATTCATGGTGTGAAGTCTACAGAGGAGTTTTTCATATGACCCTTAGGCTTCATTTTTCAAGTAGTTCTTTCATGTTTTGGAGCTGTATAAGAAAAAAATAGAGCATTGTAACTCAGTTTTTTCAATCACAGCATTGAGAAACACACTTTGTAACACATTTTTTAAAGCAAAGACACATATTTTTGTCTTGTATCTACTGTAAGAACACCTTTTCTCAATAAAATTTCAATATTTTGCCTTCTTAATAGCTGTTTCATTATGTACAAATGAATGATTGATTATGTTTTTCTGTGTTTTATGTTTAAATCTCAAAAAGTGGTCTCGTTTCCAGCACTTTTAGGCAGAAATCAATGAAAAAAACAATTAAATAAACTACCAATTGACTAAATATACTACCAACTAATAGAAATCAATGAATAAATGACTAAATATACTACCAGTTGACAGAAATTAGTGAATAAATATACTACCAATTGACAGAAATCTGTGAATAAATATGACTAAATCAATGACTAAAAATATACTACCAAATTGATCAATCAAAACAACCAAATAAATGACTGGCAATAAAATACTAACGGTCACATGACCAAGCCCAGTGAATAATATGACTAAATCAATGACTAAATATATTGTTAGATTTAGGACAAACAACTGAGAGGGGGGTGAATCAGTTGTTCAAAACTTTCTTCCAATTAATCACTTAAATCCTTCTTTTAATTCAGCAGCATACTAATAAATCAATCATGGAAACGTAATGCAACAATTCAAGAGTAGAAACACATTAACACATATGACACCAAGATTTTTAATGTGGAAAACCCGGTTAAGGGAAAAACCATGGGGTGACTAACCCAAGATTGTATTCTCTATTATAAGAATAAGAAGAACAAATGGCACATGCCAATTAGGGCTCACTGCCCGAGCACACTACTCACAAGAGGCCCATTGCCTACAAGAGACACACTGTCTACAGAAAAATAAATATTACATACTTGAACTGAAGAATAGCATCTTCACCATGCTTGAGTCAGTTCCATTTAAGCCCAATACTTTAGCTCTTCCTTTCACTCTGCTCCTCTCTACCAAATGCTCATCTCCACAAGATCCTTTTGAAATGACTTCACAACCTCTTATTTATACAGGACATTTGACTTAGGGATAATCATCCAATTCAGCATACATTATAGAGCAAATACATAAATACAACATGACTAATTACAAAAAGACTTCACGTGGATCAACACCCTGTTGGCCACACAGATCTGAGACTTCAATCTTCCTTTAGGAACATGCCATTCTTCACAAAACATCTTCAAGATCATCTGCAGGATGTGTAACTCATCTGGTTGGCCAAACTTAGGAAGAACATCATCATACAAAAGTAATTCTTCAATTACGAGCTCAATCTTCAATGCGGACCACCAACACGAACTTGACACAATCCAAAGACCTCCACAAGCTTCCCTGAATCACCAAGAACATCCACACTGCTTATGCTTACTGAAATCATTCTCTCCTTCATCTGGAACCTCAAGAACATAGTTTGTCATCACTGTCATATTGGAGTAGATGCTTGCGGACCTCTAGACTACAATGTCACTTCTGAGCATCTGCCAGAACTAGTTTTACTTATGTGGCCATAACTTCTTTAGATCTTCATGCGGACCTCTGAAATCTTTACTAGATCATCTTAAGACACATATCTACAAACCCTTTGATGCGCAACCTCTAATCTTTGTCTTAGCTGGGATCTTTACCTTATTGTCTTCAATGTTCTTCTCTATTCCTGATAGGACTAATTTTCTCAATATCCTCAGCATACAACTCATCCAATCCTTATCATCAATACAATAGGAGTATGTTGACATCAATGACAACACTGATTAGGCCCGTACTTGCAACAATATCCCCCTTTGTCATAGATGGCAACATGTGATGTGAAAAACTGTTTTCACCATCAAGACAAGAACTTCATCTCATTGACATAACTCCCCCTATCAACAACAACCATTCACATGTCTTCTCTTCCTTTACTGCTCCCCCTTTGATCAGCAACCACTTGTTTTTCACATGTCTTCTCTCCCCCTTTGACATTAATGGAAAAAGGCACATACTTGCATCACTTCAAAATCATACTAGCTGCTCCCCCTAAGTAGCAGCTTCCCATCATCAATCCAAACCACAAGATATGACTGTGAGATCCACTAGACTGATGTACATCAGTGCACCTTAATTCGGAACCGAAGGAGTAATAACCCCTAACTTCTCCCTAAGATACTCAGAAGAGTCCTTGGGTAGAGGTTTAGTAAAAATATCTGTAATCTGATCCTTGGAGGGCACAAACTCTAATCTGACTTCATTCTTGTTCACTTGCTCTCTCAGAAAATGAAACTTGATGGATATATGTTTTGTCTTTGAATGCAACACTGGATTTTTTGATATATTTATTGTACTTGAATTATCACAGAAGATTGTGATAGGTTCCTCATACTCCACTCTGATGTCTCTTAGCATTTGCTTCATCCACAATACTTGAGTGCAACTACTTGCTGCTGCAATATATTTTGCTTCTGCAGTGGACAAAGATGTTGCCTCTTGTTTCTTGCTCAACCAATAAACCAATCTCTTCCCCAAAAAGAATGCTCCACCACTGGTACTCTTCCGGTCATCCACATCTCCTGCCCAAATTCGCATCTATATATGCATGAAGAGAGAAATTATGATCTCTAGGATACCACAAACCATACTCAACTGTCCCTTTTAGATATCTAAAAATCCTCTTGATTGCCATGACATGAGATTCTCTAGGATTAGATTTGAATCTAGCAACAAGACCAACATCATTCATAATGGCAGGTCTAGTTTGAGTAAGATACAATAGTCCTCCAATCATTGACTTGTACTTTTTCTGATCAGCCTTAGGAGAGTCATCATCTTTTCTCAATTTACATCCGGTTGCCATGGGAGTACTCATTGGTTTTGAGTCTTCCATCCCAAATTTCTTCAACAATTCTTTCACATATTTGGTCTGAGAAATGAAGATTCCTTTCTTTGTTTGAATGATTCATAGACCCAAGAAGAAATTCATTTCCCCAAACATGGACATCTCAAATTCACTTTTCATTTGATTTGTAAAAGTTTTGCACATACTATCTCTTCCTCCAAAAATGATATCATCAACAAACACTTCAACAATTAAGATATTTTCATGATCAATTTTGAAGTACAAATTACTGTCAGTAGTACCTTTGTTGAAACCAATCTTTAAAAGATGCTTATCCAATCTTTCATACTAGGCTCTTGGGGCTTGTTTGAGTCCATACAATGCTTTCTTTAACTTGCAGACCATATCACCATGATCAGACTATTGAAATCCATCTGGTTGCTCAATGTATACTTCTTCCTCCAAGTCACCATTCACGAAGGCAAACTTGACATCCATCTGATATACTTTGAAGTCCTTGAAGGTAGCAAAGGCAAGAAATAATCTGACTACTTCAATTTTTGCCACCAGAGCAAAAGTTTCTTCAAAATCAACTCCTTCTACTTGAGAGTAACCCTTGCAGACCAATCTGGCTTTGTTTCTGACTACTTCACCATCTTCATTCAATTTGTTTTGAAAGACCCATTTGGTTCCAATCACATTCTTGTTTCTAGGTCTAGGAACAAGATCCCAAGTGTGATTTTTCTCAATTTGTATTAGCTCTTCCTCCATTGCTTTAGTCTAGCTTTCATCATTGCATGCTTCATTCACTGTCTTTGGCTCAATCTTTGAAATCATATAATACTCTTTTGAGTCTTGAGCAATCTTTCTTCTTGTTTGAACACCTTTGCTTTTATCACCTATGATCTGGTCTTCAGAGTGATTCAGTCTTACATACCTAGGAATTTTGGGACTTTCTTGCACTTCTATTTCTTGCACAGGTTCATTCAAACTTATCTCTTCTTCCTGATTCACTGGATCAGTCTGGATCTAAATTTTAGAAGGGGCTTGGACTCCTTGGACCAAAACATCATTCTAATCATCTTCATCATATTCATAAAACCTTGAGGGTTTTTCAATACCTTCATCAACCTTCACATTTGTACTTTCTATAATCTTTCTCAATCTTTTGTTATAACACCGATATGCTTTGCTTTGAGTAGAATAACCCAAGAATATTCCTTCATCACTTCTAGCATCAAATTTTCCTAGATCTTCATCTCTTTTAATGTAACATTTTCTACCAAAGACTCTGAAATACTTCATAGTGGGAGTGATACCAAACTAGAGTTCATAAGGAGTCTTACCAGTATTGCTTTTGATTTGTACTTGATTAAGAGTATAGACTGCAGTGCTTATAGCTTCTCTCTAGTAGATTTGAGGAACATTTGCTTCCATCATCATGGTTCTAGATACTTCCTGGATGGTCCATTTCTTTCTCTCCACTAATCTATTCTGCTGTGGAGTCCTTGGAGAAGACAACTATCTTTTTATCCCATGTTTTTCATATAATTCTATGAACTCACCAAATGTGAATTCTCCACCTCTATCAAACCTTAGATATTTTATGTTCAATCCAATTTCATTCTCTACCATAGCCTTGAATATTTTGAATTTCTCAAGAGCCTCAAATTTCTCTTTCAAAAAATTCACCCACATCATCCGGGAGTGGTCATCAATTAATAACATGAAGTATCTATCACCTTGCAAACTCCTGATTCTTGCCAGACCACATAGATCAGTATGTACCAAGTCTAATAGCCCAGTAGAAGATTGTTCCTTACTTTTGAATGTGACTCTGCTCTGCTTACCTAACTAACATTTTTTGCACAATCTATTAGTAGGTTTCACCAGTCTTGGAAGATCTCTTACAGCCTGAGTGTTGCTTATCTTGATGATATTATCAAAATTCACATGACACATTCTCCTATGCCACAACCAACTCTGATCAATTTGAACAAATAAACAACTTTTACTAGTACCAACCAAGTGGAAGATATTACCTTTTGTTTGAGTACCAGATGCAATCTCTATTTCGAAACTTTCAAAGATCTTGCATTTTCTATTTTTGAATCAGAGATCATAGCCTTTGTCCACCAACAGTCCAACACTGAGAAGATTGTGTTTCAGGCCTTGCACATACAGTACATTACTGGTTTTGTTCTTTCCATCAAAAGAAATAGTTCCTCTACCTCTGATCTTGCCAGCAGAATTATCACCAAATTTTAGAACTCCTCCTTCATATCTTTCCAAATCTATGAACTTATTTTTATCACCTGTCATATGGTGGGAGCATCCACTGTCAATGACCCAATCATCTTTTTCTTCAACTTGGGCAGCCAGAGCTCTTTCTACCATTCTATGATTGACAGATTTAGAGGGCATTGTATCTTCTTCCTTGATGATAATAAACACTCAGTCACTTCTAGATTTGATTCTTGTCTCTAATTCATCATCTGTTACTATTTCATCATCATTATCTTCATGAACATAGTAACATTTATTTTGGAATCTTGATCTATTAGGATTTGGTCTTGAAAATCTTTCCGGACACCTTGAGGCAAAATGACCAATCTTATTGCAGTTAAAACATTTAAAAGGCAATTTACCTTCATACTTACCGGATCCTCTTGGTAGCTTTTTTGCAATAATGGCTTCAAGTTGAGCAACTTCTCCTTCATCTTCTTCCAGATCTTTGCTTGCTTTTTCATATCATGATAGTTTCTTTGAAGAGTTCTCTCCTGGATCAAACTTTTGTTTTCCTTTTACAGAGGCACTAGATTTGAATGTAGATTCAGTCTTGGGTGGTGCATCTCCAAACTCAAACAATTCAAATGCAGCTAATTTACCAACCAATTGATCTCTTGTGATATTTGAAAAAGATCTAAATTCTTCAATGGCAGCAACCTTGTATTTGTAAGAAGCAGGTAGGGATCTCAAAACTTTGGCTACAATCTCATCTTCATCCAAGATTCCACCAGCACATCTAATGCCACAAACAAGCTCATTCACTCTTGGCATAAATGTAGTGATATTTTCATCTTCTCTCATTTTTAGGGTTTTGAATTTTACTTTCAGACTATGTAGTTGGCACATTTTACATACTTGTCTCCTTCATGCAGAAGTTCCAGTTTTTCCCAAATCTCAAATGCATTTGTTAGATCTATAACATTTGTCAGCTCTGAATCAAATAAGGCACTTAGAAGAGCTTCTTTAGCCTGAAGATTGTTTTCAGCATCTCTGATTTAATCTAAGGTTCTTGGACCATTCTGAGGAGGAACATACTTCTTTGAAGTTATGATCCAATACTACATTCCCATACATTGCAAGTGACATTCCATGTGACTTTTCCAAAGAGTAAAATTGGTTCCATCAAACCTCAGACTATCCTTCTTGTAGGATGACATCCTGGATCTCGTCAAGTGGTTAAGCCTTTTTTTAGGAACTTAGCTCTAATACCAATTGTTAGATTTAGGACAGACAACTGAGAGGGGGGGTGAATTAGTTGTTCAAAACTTTCTTCCAATTAATCACTTAAATCCTTTTTTTAATTCAGCAGCATACTAATAAATCAATCATGGAAACATAATGCAACAATTCAAAAGTAGAAACACATTAATACATATGACACCAAGATTTTTAATGTGGAAAACCTGGTTAAGGGAAAAACCACGGGGTGACTAACCCAAGATTGTATTCTCTATTAAAAGAATAAGAAGAACAAATGGCATATGCAATTAGGGCTCACTGCCTAAGCACACTGCTCACAAGAGGCCCACTACCTACAGGAGACACACTATCTACATAATAATAAATATTACATACTTGAACTAAAGAACAACATCTTCACCATGCTTGAGTCAGTTCCATTTAAGCCCAATACTTTTGCTCTGCCTTTCACTCTGCTTCTCTCTACCACATGCTCATCTCCACAAGATCCTTTTGAAATGACTTCACAACCTCTTATTTATACAGGACATTTGACTTAGGGATAATCATCCAAGTCAGCATACATTACAGAGAAAATACATAAATACAACATGACTAATTACAAAAAGACTTCACACGGATCAACATGCTATCGGCCACACAGATCTGAGACTTTAATCTTCCTTTAGGAACACACCATTCTTCACAGAACATCTTCAAGATCATCCATAGGATATGTAGCTCATCCGATTGGCCAAACTTAGGAAGAACATCATCATCCAAAAGTAATTCTTCAATTATGAGCTTAATCTTCAATGCAAACCACCAACACAAACTGGACACAATCCAAAGACCTCCACAAGCTTGCCTGAATCACCAAGAACATCCACACTACTTATGCTTATTGAAATCATTCTCTCGTTCATCTAGAACCTCAAGAACACAGTCTGTCATCACTGTCATATTGGAGTAGATGCTTGTGGACCTCCAAACCATGAACCAGTTGAGTTTTCAATTCACATTGACTTCCTAAACACTCCACCAAATCCACAAAACAAGATATTCCATTTCTGGATCTCACTGGACCTGTCTATGTCACTCTGTCACTTCTGAGCATCTGCCAAACTGATTTTACTTAAGTTGCCATAACTTCTTCAGATCTTCATGTGGACCTCTGAAATCTTTATTGGATCATCTTAAGACACATATCTACAAACCCTTTGATGTGCATCCTCTGATCTTTATCTTAGCTGGGATCTTTACCCTATTATCTTCACTATTCTTCTTTGTTCTTGATAGGACTAATTTTCTCAATATCCTCAGCATACAACTCATCCAATCCTTATCATCAATGCAACAGGAGTATGCTGACATCAATGACAACACCGATTAGGCCCATACTTGCAACATATACCACCAAATTGATCAATCAAAATGACCAAATAAATGACTAAAATTGGTTTAGTCATAAATTTGGTCGCGTTATAAATGACTGGCAATAAACTACTAATGGTCACGTGACCAAGTTTAGTCATTTATAAGCAATTTTTAGTAGTTTTTTAATCATAAATTATTGTTTATGAACTAGTGTTTCAATGTTACTTTACTTTTACAATCTCTTGAGAAAGTGAGTGATGTGCCACCTTTGCCATCACACTTTAGTAGGACACCTAATCATCTTAAAAGAAAATCATTTGCAGAATGACTGTCTGAACAACAAGAAAGAGTTGAGGTAATTGAATTGAATTTTTCTAAACAATTGATAGTTTATAGAGGTCTTATAGTTGATTGTAGTGATTTAGATGTATGTTAATAAATGAAAGTTCTAAATTGTAATAGATAAGATTCTATTTACTAACTCTAACTTATTTATATTTACCATTGAAGAGATTAATCAAATTTGTGGTGTGCTTTGTTAATGCAATCAACTTTGCCTCCATCAACTACTAGACATCATGGCACGAAGAGGACACTTTTTGAGGATCCATCACAGATTGAGGATTCACCAGAGACATAGGGTCAAGTGGACCTTTAGTATTTGATGTATCTATTCGGCATATAGATTGTATATAGATTTTGAGACATGGCATATGCCACATTTTGTTAAAAATGTTTTGAGTTGACATTTTTGCTAAATTTTTGTATATGTCTACCATTATGAACTAGATTTTAATATATATATACACCTTGATATATAATATAATTTAAATTCCTTATGTGCATGTATTTCTACTTTGAAACTTAAAAGTTTAATGTATAATAAGTTTACAATGGTTGAGTTATGATCAATAACATGTTATAGATTGATTTCTTGTTATATATTATTGTTTTTCTTGGTAGAAAGATGATATATGTAGTTTCATACCTTATTACATAACTTGATCTTAATTACCACATGATTGTAGTTTTAGTTAGATATAGGATTTTCATGAAATGACAAATTTTAATGGTTGACACATGTGCAGCTATAGAAAACTTTTATCTCATCCATATGTAGTTGTAGCTCTTCATTTTTCAAGTACAAACATCAAAAAATAGTTGTAGATGACTAATTTCACCATCAAAAATTTATTTATAGCCTCCTTTCTTCATGCTTCCTCCATTTTTAGTCTTAATCAGGACATTACAATCTAGAACAACAATTTGGTACCTCATGGAAGGCTGCAACAATCATATCTAAGGCTGTAATTTAGGTATAAGATTATAAACTTCATTTTCATTTAGCTCCAAGACCTTGATTCCTTCATATTTGACCATTTCTAGCTATGATTGTGTAGGTACAATAGTGATATAGGTCTGAAAATCAAGTTGTTTCATGGCTAGTATAGCAAGTTAGGAGTTTGAAATCTTGTCACAACAACACTTTGCAAAAAGGTTTTCAAAATTAGGTAAATGGGAAAATATTGTTTCATTTCATCTCCTAGAGTTTGTCTTCAAACTCATTAACATCTTCTAGCTTTCATTTTGTAGGTACAAAAGAAGATCTTTCCATTTCATGAAGTTTCCACCATGTTTCTACCTTGTTTCTAGATGTTTCCAGCCTCACAAACCATGTTGCCAAATTTGTTGTGGGAAACTTCACAAATTTATCATTTTTCCTCGGCCTCCTGGATCTTCACCATTTATTCATGACCAATCTTAACTTGTATAGCCTACCCTTGACTATAAATGATTTCTCTTGAGCTATTTATGAGGTATTATGGTAGCCTTTGTTGTTTTGATAGTCTATTTGCATACTTATGGACTGTTGTGACAGTCCTAGGAGTCTTTTGATAGCTCAACTTACTCCACAATCATGGATGTCCATCATTTATGAAAACTCTTCATTGATATGACAATCATTCCTTCAACCTTTTGACTATGTTAGGACCTCATACATCCACCTTCAAACCTTACGATAGTGTCTTGTTATTATGACCAACTTTATGAGGCATAAGATGGGGATCCTTTTACTATTTGGAAATTCCAAGGGTGTAGGTGACTTTCTCAAAGGACTCCAAGTAGCTTTATGGATTGTGGTAGTAGGATAAAACTCTTTATGACTGTTCTATAAGGGCACAAAAGCATTCACAAGATCCAAACCCTTTCAAAGTGTTACATACAGTCTAAGTATTTATTGCTCTATGATATGAGACAACAAAAGACTATGTTTGGTGAGTATATTGTGATGATATATTAGGATAGTCAAAGACCATTTAGAGATCATATGATTATAAGAATTTTATTTTTTAAATGAATTCTTTCTCTCTCAAGACATTGACAAAATGATTAATTATTCTAAAAACTATCCCAAGACCCTATTGATTGCCAAATTCCATAACTAGGTGTGATAATAGAAAAGCAACATGGTGATAGTCCACTTTATCTCATTTACAATAGTGCTCTTGCATAGAATAGTAGTGTATTAGACTCTTTAGTTGATCCTTGATGATAAGATATGATGGTAGTCTTATATTGTCCAAACAATCCCCTCCATGAATTATGTGGTAGTCCAAAGGTGTTGAGGATCATGACAGTCTAGTTAAGTTGGAGTGTTGCTTGACTAGATGACAGTCCCTTGTCCCATCCACATGCATTTTGTAGTTGTTGAATGATCTCCTCTAGTTGCATGACAAAGTCAAGAACAACATGCATGACTGAATTCCTAGAGACATGGTAGTCCCAGCATCCCTTCTACAACTTTTATGTTTCCTTTGACAAATATAAACTCCTATGGACTATCCTTCATTGAATCTAAACCCACTCTCCTCACTCGACCAAGACCTAAGGTTTATGACACAAGTTCCAATGCTTTAAACCCACCTAATCATGACTATACAATCCCTTTTGACTATAACTATCTTTTTCAAACAATGTTTACATGGTTTCTAAAGCACATAATGGAAATCTCGTTACATATTTAGTGTATTCATCCCAATGCAAAAACTTATGATGTATATGATACCCCCAATGATCTTAACTAAATATGAATGTCATGACAACCTCATGTCTCCATGGATGCACTATTTGAGATGGCAATTATATAATAATTGAAAACATAATGACATGGATAGATTTTCAAATTACATAGTGTCTAATTATGTAAAGATTGATTTAAGGAGATCCATGAATATTCTAGGGTTTAGGGAAAGATGATATGGTCATGGATCAAAGCATGACTATTCAAAACTAACCAATACAACTTCCAAATTTCCTCATAGTTATATAATGGCAGTTAATAGTTTTGTGGCAATTTTAGGGCTCTTGAACAATCTAGTAACAATTTCCTAATAGAATCTATAATTGAATCATAGTTAATTAAAAAAGGAATCATTACACTCAATGCCTTTATCATCCTAGGATTTCATGATAGTCTTCTAAGTGTTTGATGTGGTAGTCCCTATGGCTATTTGGACAATATTTTGGTATGATAGTTTCTTGATTATTTTTGTGTTTTAATAGTGATGATCAAGAGTTTAGAAACATGTAACTTGGTCATTAATTGTTGATGACAGCTCCATGGTGTTGTCATAGTGATCTCCTACATAATAGGATAACTTGCTAGGTAAGAGCCATCATGGTGTCATAATGTAATGACAAGCTTGATAGATGGCCAAGAATGAAGAACCTTGGCAACCATGATTAGAAACATAATGAAATACTCCTACAACATCAACAACACACTCATTAAGATTATAACATTTGACATGTGAGTTTTTTTCATTCAAGAACACTAGCTTTGACATGTTACATTTTCTTAGAACACTACATTTGATATAGAAACTACTAGATTTGATATGATAATCATTGATAATTTCTCATCTTACAAGTTAAACATGCAAGATACATGTTAAAAATGACAAAAATTGTGATGTTTTTTATTCAATCCAAGATAATTATTTTTATATTAATGAGCAAAGACATGTTTGTGTGTTTACCCATTTCGTTATCTAGTTTATGCAAAGAAATGACTACATAGGGAGAGATAGACATTTGGCATGATTCACATTTCAACCTAATCAATGGTGTTGGCAGGTCAGAGTGAGTGGCTTTATGCTAGTGGAGGCCTTGTTTCATTCCCTAGGTGTCCCAATCGAATCAGGCTACAATGTATCAACAAAGTCTCTTAAGAGACCTAAGAGCCAAAAATTGCCAGAATTTGATGGAGTAGTTATCGCACTCCATGGCACCTATGAATGATTTGTTTAGACCTACAACTAGATGTTAGACCCCTTCACAATAACCTCTCTTAGTTTTGACCAACTCAACATCGTTTGACCATGCCAACAACTGATGCATTCTTGAAAAATGCCTCAGTGACATGTAGTGTAAAGGTGCCAAGAGCCATGTTTTGCATTCTTCACCTCGTGGGACCTAATTGATGGATACGATAGGTTGGGGTGGGTGAGTTTATGCTAGTGGAGGCCTTGTTTCATTCACTAGGTGTCCCATTTGAATCAGGCTACAGTGTATCGACAAAGTCTCTTAAGAGACTTAAGAGCCAAAAATTGCTAGACTTTGACAAAGTAGTTCTCACACTTCGTGGAACCTAAGAATGATTTTTTTAGACCTATAGTTGGATGGTAGGCTCCTCCACAATAACCTCTCTCATTTTTACCAAATCAACAGCATTTGACCGTGCTAATGATAGATGCATTCTTGCAAAATGCCTCTATGAAATGTAGTGTAAAGGTGCCAAGAGCCATATTTTGTGTTCTTCACCTCGTGGGACCTAACTGATGGCACCAATAGGTCAGGGTGGGTGGTTTTATGGTAGTGGAGGCACTATTTCATTCCCCAGGTGTCCCAATCGAATCGGGCTACAATGTACCAAAAAAGTCTCTTAAGAGACCTATGAGCCAAAATTTGCCAGAAATTGATGAAGTAGTTCTCACACTTCGTGGCACATAAGAATGATCTATTTCAAAATACAACTAGATGTCAAGCCCCTCCACAATAACCTCTCTCAGTTTTGACCAACTCAACATTGTTTGACCGTACCAACGGCAGATGCATTCTTGCAAAATGCCTTAATGACATGTAGTGTAAAGGTGCCAAGAGCCATATTTTACGTTCTTCACCCTGTGGGACCTAACTGATAGTGTTGATAGGTTGGGGTGTGTGGGTTTATTCTAGTGGAGGCTCTATTTTGATCCCCAGGTGTCCCAATCAAATTGGGCTACAGTGTACCGCTAAAGTCTCTTAGGAGACCTAAGAGAAAAAAAATTGCCAGAATTTGATGGAGTAGTTCTTGCACTTCATGGAACCTAAAAATGATCTGTTTGGACCTATAGATGGATGTCAAGCCCCTCCACAATAATCTCTCTTAGTTTTGACCAAATCAACATCGTTTGACCGTGCCAAAGGCAGATGCATTCTTGCAAAATGCCTCTATGACATGTAGTGTAAAGGTGCCAAGAGACATATTTTGCATTCTTCACCCTATGGGTCCTAACTAATGGTACTGAAAGGTTGGGTTGGGTGGGTTTATGCTAGTGGAGGCATTGTTTCATTCCCCAGGTGTCCCAATCGAATCAGGATACAGTGTACCAGCAAAGTCTCTTAAGAGACCCAAGACCAAAAAATTACCATACTCTGATAGAGTAGTTATCACACTTCATGGCACCTACAAATGATCCATTTGGACCTATAGCTAGATGTCAGGCCCCTCCACAATAACCTCTCTCAGTTTTGACCAACTCAACATCATTTGACCGTGCCAACGACATATGCATTCTTGCAAAATACCTGAATGACATGTAGTGTAAAGGTGCCAAGAGCCATTTTTCGTGTTCTTCACCCCGTGGGACCTAACTAATGGCACCTACAAGTCAAGGTGGGTGGGTTTATGCTAGTGGAGGTCCTATTTCATTCCCTAGGTGTCCTAATTGAATCAGGCTACAGTGTACCGACAAAGTCTCCTAAGAGACATAAGAGGCCAAAATTGCCAGACTTTGATGGAGTAGTTCTCACACTTTGTGGCACCTATGAATGATCCATTTAGACCTATGGCTAGATGCTAGGCCCCTCCACAATAACCTCTCTTAATTTTGACCAACTCAACATCGTTTGACCGTGCTAGTGGTGGATGCATTCTTGCAAAATGCCTCTGTGACATGTAGTGTAAAGGTTCCAAGAGCCATATTTTGCATAGATAGACCTCCCAGAGGCCCACTCTATCAAGCCTCACAAAATTTTGATAGGGTTCTAGGGTCTTAGGTCATTGTTTGGTGTTCTAGGGTTTGTCAAAGCATCTAATAAACTCCAATGAATAGTAAGTTGTTTTGTAATGGATAAGGAAGATATCTTCATGAGGCAAAGACAAGATATTCCAAATGTTTTGATATTTGACAGAAACTGGAGGTCCACAAGGTGGAGGTAGAAGTACAACATAATAGTTTTGGAGGACAGGAGATTAGCACCAAGTATGGTGAAGTCAAAGACTAATGCAGAGTTCTTAGGTTTTAAAGAAAAGTAGAAAAGATGCCATGAATGCAACTATAATGCTTGGGAAAACAGTGACAAAAGGTCTAGTACAATTTAAAGAATGGAAGGCAAAGAAAGTTTAGAGGGATTTAGGCCATTAACATAGCATCTACAAGAGACCTATGTGCATACAATACTCGGGGACAATCAACATTTTTTTCTTTCCTTTTGGGTAAGGACACAGGCATTGTCTCAGAGGTATACAACATTATCTTAGAAAATGTATCATTGAAAAACAATATCTGGGCCTGTTAATAAGGTGGAACAAGGTCTGTAGGGACAACAGGGAGCAGACTCGACACAATGAAGATATAAGTCTTGAACGGAGATTGACAAAACTAGACTTGACATTCTTCATTAGTAATAGTGGTAAAGCATATGGAAATCCATAGCTTTTGTCCACAAGAGAGCTTGGATAGAAGAGGAATAAACAATGAATAGAAAAATAACGGTTTGACTGCCTAGCTAGAACCACAAAATTGGTATGGACACAAGTTTTTGTGAACAAGTACATGAAGAACTTGACATTCTAGTAGGAAGGGTTATATGGACTGTGGTGATAGTCATGAGGATAGTAGGAGAGGGTGGAATCAAGTGTATTACTCTACCCTGAATATTTTCATGAATGATGGTCAAGAACATGTATAGTGAGCAGAGATCAATATGCCAAGAGTGTAAGGACAATCATTTATTACAAAGGTTTTAATGTTCCAAGTTTGATTAGGGTCACGGTTAGAAGATCATAATAGTCAATATGGAGTTCATATCTCATAAAAGTAGTCCTTCAGTCTTGAAGATGTCATTAAGGTTGGCATAATGATTATAGGGTGTTGCAAGGTTATTGTATGGTTTTGAAAAAGAGGAATGCATTGTATGAGAACTCAAGACTCTTTCCTTAAACACTAAAGTTTTCCACAATATAAGATAGTCCACAGAGGTCCAAGGGAAGGAAATAGCATGATATAAATACCAAGCAAGGCTTTTGCTAACCCTATTTGATCTTATTTTAAGGCTGTTATTAAATATAGATTTCTTAGATAATGGGAATGATACAAATCATATATGACTATCACAATGGAAAATAGTCTTGAATCCCTTTATGTAAATTGTCTTCTTCTCCTTTACATGGATTGTCCTCTCTATCTCTAGTTGATGGTATCTTAAAATTGTCTAAAATGAATGATACAATAGGATTGCTTTTGTTATTTTGAGGGGATTACTTAAGCAATAGGAAATAATAGAACATTGAAATTGAGATTGATGGAGGTTGACATTTATTACTATTAGTATTATGATGTTGGGATGTCCTTTAATTTTTATCTTACTTATAACTATTATGGTTACCTTTAGACCATGATAATCATTAACTTAATAATGTAACTAGTACCCATGAGTTTTCTAACAAATGGATGAGTGCTTCTTCTAGGAATAATGGTCCTATGACATGACATGAAATAGAAGTAGGGCTATCGTATGGATTGTGGTAGTCCCTCTTTCTTCAAATTTAAAATGATCATCATATGAATGTTTACAATGGCCCCTTAGAATATGGTAGTCATGAATGATGCTATTTTGATACCCTACTAAGACCACAACTTGAATTTATAACATAAAACAATGATCCTAAATGGATTATGGTAACCTCTTAATATGACAACATAGTCATGAAGGGTCGAGATAGTCATGGTAGCCTCTTAATATCCCAAAATTGGATCCTATGTTAAGGTAATGCATTGAGTGAAGGATCACAAGGTCACGAAGATCCATTGTAACACCTAGGATGCTAAGTTTTAATCATCTAAATTCCCTCTAAGAGTAGCAAAAGTGAATGAAGGTGAAAAGACATTGGAATGATTGCCAAAAATTGTCATAAATAACATTGAAGCTATTTGATGAATTATCATGAGGGAATCTGTCATTGATCCTAGAGAACTATCATCTGACCTCTATGCTCAATGAGTCATGTCAAACATTATAGGGGTAAATGGTGATGCATCACAAAGGATATGTGGTATGTTTGTATTCTCTATTTGAGTATGATTATGATAGTAAGGTTAAGGAAGAGGATAGTCACAATCTTAAATGGTTAAGAAAACTATATGTTCAACACTCATAAATTAAGCATTAAGATGATCTAAGATAGGTTTACAGGAACCATCATCACCATGCAATGGAGAAACCTCATTATCAACTTTGCATGGCGAAGCTGCCACAATAATGGGTTACACTTTCTAGAACATCTTGATTTTTGCTAAAATCACATATTTTTATAAAATATAATGATTTAAGCCTTGAAAGGTTCCATTTAAAGGATTGTAATTGAATATGGTTTGATCAAACCCCCTTGGATAGAACCCTGCTAGTTTTAAACCATACTTGTCATGGAGTCTCCTCTACACCTATCAAAATGCTGATAAAAACCACTTTTGATTTACCTTTTGGGGGATCAAATGAATTCATTTAAAATTTTATGTTTTGTAAGTATGTAGTCCTTATTATAAGCTTCCTAAAAAGTATAATTTTAAATATATTTAATTTGATTATTATATTCATTTTTTATTTCTTGTGAATGTAGGTTTTTTAATGAACATCATGGTCTCTGTTTCATACATATGAAAAAATAGGAAAATATAGAAAAAAAATTCTAAAAAATATGTGTCCTCTAGGTATTGATGTCCTTATTCCAACCAAAAAAAATTGAATTCTGATACATACAAAAAAAGTTATGCTTTACACAGTACACCTATGTCTAAATTGTAATTGCTTTGACTTCAAAAGTTACTTAAAAGAAAAATATTCAATAAAACATTATGAAACCAAATGCATCCTCTAGATATTGTAGTTAAAAATCTAAATTCAAAAAAATTAGAATTTTATCCCTCATAGAAAAAAAGTTATGTTTTACACAGTACAAGTCACTCTTTAAAAATGTTGTTTACTGTTAGAAACTAGTTATTGAAGGAGATGGAAAAGGAAATATAATTTGATTCCAAAAAATTTTAAAAATATATATTTAGAATCTATAGACAAAATGTGACAAATCATTAGTTTACATCATCTTCAAATTCCTCACAGTTTAGCAACTATAGGTGTCTAAAAGTGAAGATTTTTTTCAAAATGTTCATTTCAATGTCAACTTTGGCCAAAAAGTGTAAGCCACTATTGTGGGATCACCCATCATGATCATGGACTGTCGTAACATCTAACATGAGCAACATCTGGTATGAATAGTTTATAGATAGTTATTGAAGCCATAAGGGTTAAAGGGTTATTCTCTTAAATCAATAGATTTAATCATTAGGAAGTGAGATTGGTGGTAGAAGAAAATATTATTTTGGAATTGGGGTTTGGATAGAACAAATTGGGTTTTGGAATTGGCATAGTCAAAGGTAAAGGACTTTTCAGCCACAATGACTGTAACAACAACAAATAGAATTGTTTAAGTACTATCAAGGTCATATCACTTAGATAAGGGTGATTTGAATATGGATTACAATGTTTTACTAATTTATGATTGAAAAATGATATGTTTTTGAAGAATTTCCTGCTTTGTGTTCTTTTCTTGCATGATTATATTGTTAGTGTGTTGATGTGTTGTTGATCCATGATGGATACATCATGATCTTGAGATTATTTGGATGCAACTTATTGTTGTACCTACACAAATTGAGCTGAAAATGTTGAGAAGGAAGAAAACAAAATCCTAACGTTGAAACAAGATGAAGATGGTCACTCACTATTAGATTCAGGATAGATAACTAAGAGGGGGGTGAATCAGTTGTCCAAAACTTTCTTCCAATTAAACACTTAAATCCACTTGCAATTCAATAGCATAATAATAAATCAATCATGGAAATACAATGCATTAAATCAAGAGCAGAAACACATTAACACATGAGACACCAGGATTTTAATGTGGAAAACCTGGTTAAGGGAAAAACCACGAGGTGACTAACCCAAGATTGTATTCTCTGTTAGAAGAATAGAAATAAAAAAATGGCACCTGCCAATTAGGGCTCACTGCTCGAGCACACTGCTCACAAGAGGTTCACTGCCTACAGGAGACACACTGTCTACAAAAATAATAAGTATTACATACTTGAACTAAAGAATATCATCTTCGCCATGCTTGAGTTAGTTCTATTTAAGCCCAAAACTTCTGCTCTACCTTTCGCTCTCCTCCTCTCTACCACACTATCATCTCCTACAGATCCCATTTGAAATGACTTTTACAATTCTTCATTTATACAAGACATCGAATTAGGAAAGATCATCTAAGTTAGCAAACATTACAGAGTAAATACATAAATACACCATGACTAATTACAAAAGACTTCACGCAGATCAACACACTGTCGGCCACACAGATCTGAGACTTCAATATTCTTCTAGGAAAATGCCAATCTTCACACAACATCTTCAAGGTCATTCGCAAGATGTGTAACTCATCTAGTCGGCCAAACTTAGGAAGAACATCATCATCTAGAAGTAATTCTTCAATTGCAAGCTCAAACTCCAATGCAGACCACCAACACAAGTTGGACACGATCCAAAGACCTCCACAAGCTAGCCTGAATCACCAAGAACATCCACACTACATCTTCTTACTAAAATCCTTCTCTCCTTTATCTGAAACCTCAAGAACACAGTCTGTCATCACTGTCACAATGGAATAGATGCTTGCGAACCTCCATATCATGAACCATTTGAGTTGTTACTCCACAAGGACTTCCTAAGTACTTCACCAAATCCGTAGAACAGGATAATGCATTTCCAGATCTCATCGGACCTATCTGTATCACTCTGTCACCTCTGAACATCTGCTAGAACCAGTTTTACTTGAGTGGCCATAACTTATTCAAAACTTCATGCGGACCTCTAAAATATTTACTGGATCATCTTAAGACACATATCTACAAACCCTTTGAAGCACATCCTCTGATATTCATCTTATCTTGGATCTTTACCTCACTGACTTCACTATTCTTCTTTGTTCCTAAAATAACTAATTTTCTCAATATCCTAAGCATATAGCTCATCCAATCCTTATCATTAATGCAATAGGAGTATGTTGACATCAATGACAACACTGGTTAGGCTCATACTTGCAACAATCTCCCCCTTTGTCATTGATGGCAGCATAAGATGTGAAAAATTGTTTTAACCATCAAGACAAGAACTTTTCTTTACTGACACAACTCCCCCTATCAATCACATGTCTTCTCTATCCTCTACCTCTCCAAATGCAAAGGCATCAATTTATAGACAAAGTAAGTGGGAAATTTTCCCATGGTTTCACCAAAACCATTAACTAGAACCACCCAAGAAAACCAACGCCCCTCTTGGGAATTTCAAATCTGAAAATAATAAAAATAAAATCTTGTGTAATCCACCTTCACATGGGGCCTAGCATTTGCCCAATCAAATTTGGGTTGTTATGACAACTTACAAATTCCTTACAACTATGATGGTTACAATAATAGATGCCATTAATTCCAAGATTCTTGGCAGCCCCACTTATGACAACTTTGTATGCACAACATGCAAATCCCACTAGAAAACAAAATTAATTGCCCTCTTCCCTAGGTGGATGCCTAGGAAGAATATTCCACAAAATGAGTGCATTTACTAATTACCAGAACATATTTCCCACCAAAATTACATTTACATTTGTACTCAAGGGAAATTACATTTGTTGCAAACAAAAATATTATTTCCAAAGCACACAAACCTTATTGAAAACAAACAAATAGAAATTAAAATATATTTGGTGATGCAAGATTGCCCATACACCTTGGATTCTCCTGCATCATGAACTACTTGACAAAACAACTCAAAGAGATGTTGTTTGATGGAATGCAATGATTGCAAGATATGCACAAAATAGATTTGTTGCTTTAGAAAGTTTTAAGAAAATACAATTTGTAGGTGTAATTTGAAATTCCACAACCATTGCCAGAATTTTGTTAGATGTAGTTGCAATTGGTTGTTGTGGCACATGTATGCAAAATGTGGAAGCATAGATAAGGCACATGAACTATTTGGCAGAACACATCAAATATGTCATCTCATGATATGCTTTGATTGCAGGATATGCACAAGTTGTTATATCATAGAATGCCTTGATTGCAGGATGTCATCTTTTTGCCCTTTTTTGGCTTTTACATAATGGATATCCATTTTAAAAATAGATATCTGTTACCTAAAGCCCAATTCTTTGGGCAATGAATATCTAGGTAACGGATATACGTTATGTTTTCTTATGAACTTACAAAACCAAAACTTATTTGTGGTTGAAAGAAGGTGGTGAACAAAACCAAAGGACTTATTGGAGACATTGCCAAGGATGTTGATGGTACAATAGAGATTTCAAGTGGCAAAGGTACTAGTGTAACCTATGAAAATTTTATAGGGATCGTATTGAATATCATGTACAATATACATATCAAGGAATGCATCATGATACTTGGTATGGGTATGTGAGACTAGTAGAGTTGCTTGGTTGGAAGAGGCCAAGTGTAGGGAAGAAGGGGAATTTCACTAAGGTGTAGATGGACTAGAAATTCTAGATTAGAGGATATTGACATAGTCTATGATGACACTTGAAAGGATAAAAGACTAGCATAGGAAATAGGTGGATAAAAGATGTATGAACTAATAAAAAAGAAAATCTATGAGGTTGTGGTCATGAACTATTCAGACATAGACCCATCAAAGGATGGAATAGTAAGGGTAGGAAGGCAAGAGAGAATGGCCATAAGAAGATGTAGATTGAAGGGAATAATGACATATTTTGTGCTTATAGACTTTTGGTGACACAACCAACATTAGGTAAAGAGGAGGAATAGTTTCCCTATAAGAAACAAGTGATTATTCCATGGAACAATGGAGTTGTGGCTAGATAATTGACTTTGAATAACTCCATAAATCCATTTGCTAAAGGATAAGTCAAAATGTCATATGTGAAAGGATTGTGAAATATTTTAGTAGTGCAATTTTTTTGGTCGAACACTTTGTGCATGAGTATCAACATATCATTCTAGATTATGAATCCCAGTAATGAGGTGGTTCAAATAAGGTGAAATGTCATTCTCAACATGTCTCAAACTCACATGTGTATGCCTCGTGTCATATGTAACAATGGTCGAGGGTGTCAAAGATATATTATCAACTAATGCCACCTTATCCTCACATATACCAAGTAAAAATTGTAAAAGATCCTCATGTTGTTATTCATTCTTAAGTATGTCTATATCCTATGCATGATGGGATATAGGAGGAGGTACTCCATAAGTACTTAAAGATATGACATGTGAAAGTATGAATGGATCCAAATGGGGGTCGAGCTACGAATTCGGTATATCATACTAATGCATAGAAAAGTTAATGGGATCTACAAATGGGCCACTAGAAGGAGAAGAAATAAAACCATGGTCAAAATATTGTCTAGGGCCAATAGGAAAGTGATCTATGAAAGGACATGACAATGCATGAAAGGAAGTATGAGAAGCATGACATGAATTAAATCATTACTTAGTGGTAAAAATTAATGTATCACTAAATGTTTGTATCAAAATATAGTCATCATGTATAGAAGAATAATCAATAGACCATGAGCCTCAAGATAGACAAGATGGATCATCATGAATTACATAGGAGGTAATGACCTCATGTGAAGTTGAACAAGGTGTATCATGTATAGGCCTATCACTAGTGAGAGATGAAGTACAACCATCATAAATCTCATCACTAGGATAATGATCATAGATAGGTAATTAAATTCAACAAGTATATCATTAGGCATGGATAGAAGTGAATCATAATCACATGTAGGTAAAGGTAAGGCAGATATACCTACATTACAAGTGTCCACAAGTTTAGTGGAGATATAGAAAAATGATCGTCATTATACTCATCAGATCATGTATTAAAAAGGTAATTCATTCAAAGCACATGAATCTATGGACATAGGACCAACATGACATGTCAAATATATATCATCAAGATAGGGGCCCTCTCCCTATATAGGTGCCCTCAAGCCCATTCCCATAGGTCAAGCCCTATATATCATGGGGAGACTAAGCTTAGGCTATAGCTATATATAGTCAATAGTCGGGTTGGCACCTCCTCCCCTAGCACAATGAACCACTACTAATATGATGCATAGGTGAGGGAGGTGTGGTATCATCAATAGAAATCATACTATATGTATCATAACACATTATAAATCCATACTAGATGTATCACTACCATACTAGATGATTCACTACTATATGTATCATAACACATTATAAATCCATACTAGATGATTCTCTAGGCTTTTGAGAACTTCATATGGATCCTAAAAGTGCTTTAACACTTGGTCTGAATGGATATCCATTTGCTCTTTGATTCACTAAATTATTTGCTCTATGATGATCATCAAAAGCCTCAGGGGGCTACTAGATTACTAGGGCAAGTTCTCCTAGGTTAATCCCTTGAAAATATGTTGTAGGTGTGGAAATACGTGTGGATAGGGTAGGGATAAGTCAACTGTGTGGAAATGCATAAAGGAGGACAATACATAAGGGTATATTGAAGGGAAAATAAAATTCATCCCAGAATGAGCATCTAAGATCAGTAAGTGTCTGCAGTAACAATCATTCTCTCTGATTGCCTCAAAACACATACTAATATGCCATAAAGCAGAATCAAACATAGTTCATTTCCCACATTAACCCTTAGAGGAAAGTAATTGCAACTTAAACTAGTTTCAACAACATACATTAAATAGATTCAATAAATAGAATCACTAAACATGAAAGATAGAGCAGAAGACAAGAACACAAAGACTTACGCTGGGAAAACCCTTTCAAGTAAAAAACCCCACACTCCAAAACATAGAGCCATTGCATTATTCAGCAACAAGTGTACAAGTTACAATACAATATTAGGCTCATATCCTTTACTAAATATTTACATCTTGTTACATCTTTGGAGAAAATCTGGCAGCATTACATTTAGTCACACCTCAAACTTGGTTACAATACATTATTGCATTTATACAAACTTCTCGAGCGTTACCTAGAAATAACATTCCAGCTTCCATATCAACTAAACAGACTCAGAACTACCTTGTCATCCAACGAACAACAAGATCCATCAGATAGTTACATTGTTATCAGGTGTTTCAATGTCGGGCCAATGATCGTGTTGATTCACAACAACGATGTGCAATCAACGAATAAACCTGTGCCACATGTTGATATCAGACTTGATTGTCTATCACCATCTCAATCTTCATTCCTAGTCTCAACAACAATATCGTAGCCTACCGCTATATCATAGTCCATCCAAAAGACCAATGTGGTGTGGTGGGGTCTATACCGCACCACTGCAAGCCTTCTCCTGAACTGTCACGGGGTGGCAGGCTACACCACAACACAATGGGCCCAATCCTCTTACCATTGTGGGATGACAGGGTAACTCCCACTCTAGCATCGACACTATCCAGCATTACTGCAAGGTTGCGGGTTCTCGCACTACCACAAGCTCAAATGAAGATATCCACAGGATTGTGGTAACACTGTAGTGCTGCAGGCAGGAGTCAACCATCGTTGCGGGGTGGCACAATAGGACTCCCCCGGCACTACTGCAAGCCACTCCATAGACTATTGTAGGATAGCGGTAAGGCCCCGCACAACTACACAGGTTGATTAAGACTCTCATGGGATGGTGGTTAACCCCGCCAACCCACATCTTTCTTGGCTGCACCTTGTGGGATTGTGGTAAAGGCCTAATACAACACTTTGGAAGTCAGATTTTGATGGCAACTGAGCTAGGGTTTTACAGTGAGTTTGAGACACACTTTCTCAACATTCTCCCACGTGATGAAGAACTCACTAAACCCCTTCCAACGCTTGAAGTCATTGAATCACATCATCACATCCATACATGCAATCCCAAGAATCTTAAACAATGCTTCTGTGCTCCAACCAAGACACTTGCAACAACATCCAAGATGTCCACCATCTTAGGCAATAGTTCCAACCATCCACCAAAGGAAAAAGAACAAGCCAAGACATATATGCACTAGTCTAAAGAACACAAGCATCAGATCCAACTAATAGCAAAGGCTACAGAATACTACCACCACTCTAGTGTGCTCACAAGCTATACAAAAGCATCAACAACATCAACTTCGAAGCTTCAACCAGAACACAACCGTGAAGACATCCTCCATAAAACAAGATAGAACATCAGCTAGAACAACAACCAAGAAACTAACTGTTATCATTCTACTGATTAACCCATGCGACTGAAAATAGCACACACAGCAATTGCTAATCCATCCAATCACCCATACCTCCAAGGTATACAAAACATAGTAAACTCATGCCATAAATATATATACACCCATAAATTGCAATCATAAACTCCATGTGCAAACCTATCAAAGAATGACATACACATCCAAGATCTCCCACTACATGGGTAATGCAAATCTAAAAAAGATCAAGGCATACCAAGTCTACCAATAGTGTCAAATATAAAGTGTAAACATGTAGTACCAAGGAACCATCCACAATGATATGCAAAACCTATAAATCAACTCTCACCACAAGTCTCCATAGCTCTCCCAAGTTCTCCACACCTAGCAAAGGAAAGAGATAAAGGAACCTCCATGTCATCACCCAAGAACAGAAGTGAAAACACATGACCACAAGCTAGTGATCACGATAGCTCCAATCAAACCTCAAACCAATGTAATGTGAAACCAACTATCTAGGAAGATAACCAAGACAAAGAGAGAAACTTTGCACATCATATACCTATAGAAAATCCTCCTATATACACCTCTAAGTGCCAGTTGTGTCAAGTAAGATTGATGCAGAGGCATCCACACTATAACCTTCGCATGTCGCATGAATGTCTGCAGACCAATCTCATCATCATCATCTTCGCCATCATCATCATATTCCCTAGAACTACCAACAGCATCATCATGTTCTGCGTTACACAGTCAGCATCATCATATTTCGGACGATCGCAAACATCCGCCTGCCGACTACTGTTCATCTCCGCTTTCCTTCTAACATCATCATCATGATGTTCAGCGGGCGCACACATCCTCCTGCTGCACTGTTCATCGGGCTCGAGACACTATCGTCATCATCATGATCTCCGACACTACCTTCTTCAGCAGGATATTCAACATCCGGTTGCTCCAAATATCCTGATGACGTTCACCTTCAGCAGCTTACCTTCGATGCTCCGCTACCCGACGATACAAGCAACAGCATCATGATCTACTTTAGCCGGTTGTCTTCGAAACCTCCTGATGATGCTTAATACAACCTTCTGCCACGGACTTCTGCCGATACCTTAGCACTTTAACGACGGCAGGATAAACTCGCATAAGGGGGATATCTCAATATCCTGATGACGATGACGTCATATCCTGATGACGATGACGTCACCCAATATCCTGATGACCTCTTCAACACTTAGCCAAAAACACGAACTTTCTCTTCCGCATCTACTCGCGATATGCGGATGTTTGGCACTTCCGATATGATGATCCTGATGCCGATACACTCCTCGGCTCCTCCTGCTGATGATCACCCCGACGAACTCGCACTTCATGCACTCGAAAACATCATGCTCTCCTTCACTTATCCGGATGATGATGCCTAACCCGACTGCAGGATATTTGCAGAAATATCCTGATGATGCTGTTTTCGCGAACTTCTTCACTTAGCGAAATCTCCCTTTGCCGATCCTCCAGGGATGACCCGATCCCGTCTCAGGGTGATCTTCCAACTCAAACTTCTCAACTTGACCTAGCACATGAGGATGCTAGGGTCTTCAACATCTCTTGACCGCGATCCTGCACACCTGCATGTAAACAAACTACAATCTAACCTACTGTACATTACCATTCCACCGATCAGATGAGTCAACCGGTGGAATGGATCAGGAAATCCATGACACCCTCTCAAACCAGCAATCGATTACAGGAAGGAGATCAAACAGAAAACGAAACAGGATCTTTATTGACTCAAAGATGCAATACAATATGATGTTCCTCACACAGAACACTCAACTCCTCTGCTTGATGCAACACTACACTGCCGATCGATGATCTCCAATCAACCGATCTCATGCTTATAAAGATTTGCCTACGAGTACTACTGACCCGACTCCAAGCGGCTGGGAACTCTCCAAGCGGCTGGGAGATCCCACCGAACATACATCATGACAACTGTTATAACTAACTAGCTAAAAATAGCAAAAGCCTGGTCAGCATGATCTTATCCTGATCAGCATGACCTTATTACATGCATTTGGTCTAACAGACCTTCTTGGAAACACAAACAAGACCTAAACTACTAACTGCCTCATGAAGGCCAGCTGTCAGGTAGGTGCTCCTGCACCATACTCCCCAAAAGAAAAGAACTCATGTCCCATGAGTTTAGTATGTGGAAGTCCTCCACCTTTACACTTTGCCTTGTCAATAGTCTGACCTGCTCCAGCTTTATCCTCTGCTGGCTCTTGGCTGCTCCAAGACTTCTGAACTGTAACTTGCTTTCTGGCAAGTAAATCTGCATGCCTGTTGATGTAGGCCTTTCTCTCACATACCCTGTGTTTGTCAGATTGCCTGACCAGAACCTCTGGCTGAACTGCCTCTGTGGTGTTCAACTGTATCTTCCTGTCAATCTTCATAGGACAAGCAATAGTCCCAACTATGACAACATCCTTGTCATGCCTCTCAACTGGTTGCTGTGTACAAACCTGTTTCTGCACCTGCTGCTGACCTCTGTCAGTCAGAACTGAAACTTTCTTCAGCTTGTTGTCTTTAACAACTCCTTGCCCTGCAGTATCCTGAACTGCCTTCATGCCTGCTCCTCTAGGCATCTGCACAAACTCCTTCTTTCCCATCAAAATGATTTGAGCTGCCTGCTGTACTGCAGCTTTTGCCTGCAATGGCATCAACTTAATAATCTTCCCATCCTTCTGAATGGTGTAGGTATTAGCATACCCATCATACAGTACTCTTCTGTCAAATTGCCATGGTCTACCCAGCAGTAGGTGACAACATTCCATAGGCAATATGTCACACAAAATTCTATCCTGATATGGCCCAATCTGGAAATCCACATATGCCTACTCAGAGACAAAAAGTGATTGCCTATCACTCACCCAAGATGCCTTGTAAGGGTGTGGATGTGGAATCCTTTCCAGCTTCAGTTTATCCACCATTTCCTGGGATACCATGTTGTCTGTTGAACCAGTATCAATGACAACCTTACATACCTTACCTTTGCTCTTACATGTGGTTTTGAAAAGAGCTCTTCTTTGCATCATATCCTTTGATGCTTGCAAACTTGTTTTCCTTAACATCAATGATTCTCCACTCTCTGGATATCCAAAATTCTCAGGACCTTTGTTTGAACTCTGTGCACTTTCTTCTACTTTCTCTTCTTGCACAAGTTGTACTCTCTTGTCACTAGTTCTATCATTTCTAGATGATGAACCCTTATTTTCTGGACATTTGAAGGATGGATGACCAAACTCTCCACAGGTGTAACATTTTCCTGAAAATGTAGTAGAACCTCTACCACCTCCAAATCTTCCTCTATTACCTTTCCATCCACCTCTGAAATCAGACTGTCCCTGTCCTTTACCAGTGTCTTCTTGACCCTCATTGGTTTGCTTTTGTGCAGAGGCTGTTCCTCTTCCCCTATTGTTTCCTCTTCCTCTCATGGACTTATCATGTCCTCTATTCAGCTTTTCTTCAATCCTGATTGCCATTTGATAACAATCTTCCACATTCTTAGGGTTAGCTAACACTAACTCATCCTGTATGTTAAACCTCAAACCAGCCAAGTACCTAGCCACCTTTTCTACCTCATTCTCATGATGACCAGATCTCATACTCAACAGATAAAATTCCTCAGTATAGGCTTTCACATCCCTGTCTTTCTGCTTTAAAAATTGCAGCTTCTTAAACATCTGGATTTCATAATCCCTTGGCAAGAATTTCCCCTTGATCCTTGCTACCATCTTATCCCATGAAGTGATCTTAGACTTCCCTTGTTTCCTTCTCTCAGATTGTACATAATCCCACCATACCAAAGCATGACCTCCTAACTTGGTCTTTGCAATCTTTACCTTCTGATCCTCAGCCACATCTTCACATTCAAAGTGATTATCCAGTGCAGCAATCCAATCCAACAACTCATCTTCATTCAAGCTTCCAGTATATTTGGAGACATCAACCGTTACCTTAGGTTTTTCACTCTGCACTGCCTTTAACAGTTTTGCCAATCTCTGGTCTTCAGCATCCAGATCTTCAGCTACCTCTTCATACTCTTCAACAGTATCTGCATCTTCTTCAGACTCACTGTCTTCCACTTCCCTCTTTTTGTTCTTTTCCAGGGTTGTCAGCCTGGCTTGAAGTGCTTCAGCAAGCTCCTTCATCTTCCTCATCTCTCTAGCATGTTTCTCCTTCATTTCCTGCAATTCCCTTGCAGTACCATTACCTTTAGGAGGCATTTTGTCAACCTCTCACAACCAACACACAACTCAACTCTACCTCTGCCCTTTCGGTGACAGAATCAACACACAACAGCCCAGACCTTTTGCTGAGCTCTGATACCACTATGATGCAGAGGCATCCACACTATAACCTTCGCATGTAGCATGAATGTCTGCAGACCAATCTCATCATCATCATCTTCGCCATCATCATCATATTCCCTAGAACTACCAACAGCATCATCATGTTCTGCGTTACACAGTCAGCATCATCATATTTCGGACGATCGCAAACATCTGCCTGCCGACTACTGTTCATCTCCGCTTTCCTTCTAACATCATCATCATGATGTTCAGCGGGCGCACACATCCTCCTGCTGCACTGTTCATCGGGCTCGAGACACTATCGTCATCATCATGATCTCCGACACTACCTTCTTCAGCAGGATATTCAACATCCGGTTGCTCCAAATATCCTGATGACGTTCACCTTCAGCAGCTTACCTTCGATGCTCCGCTACCCGACGATACAAGCAACAGCATCATGATCTACTTTAGCCGGTTGTCTTCGAAACCTCCTGATGATGCTTAATACAACCTTCTGCCACGGACTTCTGCCGATACCTTAGCACTTTAACGACGGCAGGATAAACTCGCATAAGGGGGATATCTCAATATCCTGATGACGATGACGTCATATCCTGATGACGATGACGTCACCCAATATCCTGATGACCTCTTCAACACTTAGCCAAAAACACGAACTTTCTCTTCCGCATCTACTCGCGATATGCGGATGTTTGGCACTTCCGATATGATGATCCTGATGCCGATACACTCCTCGGCTCCTCCTGCTGATGATCACCCTGACGAACTCGCACTTCATGCACTCGAAAACATCATGCTCTCCTTCACTTATCCGGATGATGATGCCTAACCCGACTGCAGGATATTTGCAGAAATATCCTGATGATGCTGTTTTCGCGAACTTCTTCACTTAGCGAAATCTCCCTTCACCGATCCTCCAGGGATGACCCGATCCCGTCTCAGGGTGATCTTCCAACTCAAACTTCTCAACTTGACCTAGCACATGAGGATGCTAGGGTCTTCAACATCTCTTGACCGCGATCCTGCACACCTGCATGTAAACAAACTACAATCTAACCTACTGTACATTACCATTCCACCGATCAGATGAGTCAACCGGTGGAATGGATCAGGAAATCCATGACACCCTCTCAAACCAGCAATCGATTACAGGAAGGAGATCAAACAGAAAATGAAACAGGATCTTTATTGACTCAAAGATGCAATACAATATGATGTTCCTCACACAGAACACTCAACTCCTCTGCTTGATGCAACACTACACTGCCGATTGATGATCTCCAATCAACCGATCTCATGCTTATAAAGATTTGCCTACGAGTACTACTGACCCGACTCCAAGCGGCTGGGAACTCTCCAAGCGGCCGGGAGATCCCACCGAACATACATCATGACAGCTGTTATAACTAACTAGCTAAAAATAGCAAAAGCCTGGTCAGCATGATCTTATCCTGATCAGCATGACCTTATTACATGCATTTGGTCTAACAGACCTTCTTGGAAACACAAACAAGACCTAAACTACTAACTGCCTCATGAAGGCCAGCTGTCAGGTAGGTGCTCCTGCACCAAAGATCTCCTCCATAAAACCCCAAAGAGAACAGCATAACAACACCCAAAATCATTCAATCTCAAGAGATCAAACACAACATATGTTTCATGTAACTACCTAGATGTAAGCTTCCCAAAGAAGATCAAACTACTCCATTTCCCATCTCAGGAAATCAGCCCATAAACCATCTCCTAACAGTCCTCATCAATGAATGATATCTCAAACTCAAATGCACAAGGAGATAACCATTCCAAACATCCCTCAAATGAATCCTCCAGAACTAACTACATAGCTCAAGATCCATATCTATGAAAGATAAAGCATATAGACTCATGCTAAACCATCCTCAAATGAGTCTCCATAATCAATGACCATGAATGAACTCAATCCTATGAGAACCAAAGCATGAAACATAACACATCTGAAATATATAATGGGCAAATGCCTCTCAAATAATAAACTGTCGAGACCAAGAGTGGGGAATGAGAATGCTCCTCCAAGATATGCAAGCCATCATGACTCCTCCAAAAGAAATCTCCTCATAGGTCTCTGTTGAACTCACGTCGAACCAAGGTGTAGGCTCTTTAGACTTTCTATTGAAATCTCATCAAGAGTAACCATCTCAACAACACTTCTCTCATCTTAAGAGAAATATAGCCTCACCTCATTCTCCATGTATCCATGAGCACCTACAAAAAATCATCTCATGCTAAACTCTAAATGCATGACTGCACCACCATGAAGTTCTCAAGCATATGACCAATGCACCCAAAACACAAAGAATCACTAGACCAATGTCAAAGTTCCAATCATCTGAATCAGGAACTTGTCATGACATCATGATCTTACCATCCCCCTTAGGAGATTCCATGCTCCAAGTGAGCATAGCATGGTCTCAAGAAAAATGTATCTTGTCAAAACTCTAATGCATAAACAAGAGTATACCATGACATAAAACAAAAAAGCTCTAAACCAACATCACCTATCAAGCACCACTAACACCTCAACCAAAGATTCCATGAGTTCTCCATGGCTCCAAGATGTTACACATCTTCAATATCATGAAGATGACCCATCTCCAAATAGTGTCCATGCAAATGTGAAAGAACCCTTTTGCAACAATAGGATCTAAGAGCTCCTCCTAGTAACATTTACAACACTAAAGAAGATAATCAATCACCAAGTGATGAATACACATCACTACCAAAGCTCCCACTAAAACTGCGATACCGAGCTTATCAAGGCATCATGATAACCATCCTCTCAATGAATATAATCCAGGGCTCTAACACAATCAAATACTTCACTTGCAATATCAGCAATATAAAAGAATAAAGTAGAACCAAGATCTCTCCTCCTCACACCATGAACGAAGCATACATGCAAAAATGCAACTATATATCTCATCCAGCAACACCCCAAAAGCCAGGGTCTAGAAAATAGCTTAACTGCATCTCCACAAAACCACAAGTTTTTCTCTTGACCACGTAAAACCTGCAAAACCAATGTGTCTTAAAAAAACCCATGTGCATCCATACCCACTTCACATGTGGAAGACTCAAAAGTCTAAAACAAAAAACACCATAATAGTTAAACCAGAATAATGGATTATCATAGATGAGCATTAACCATAGATTTTTACAAAAATCTATAAAACCCTCAAATCCAAAAAATGTGAATCCGAGCCATGCAAGTACAAAGCATCCTTAAAAGGAAAAATTGGTTTAGGAACTCCCTGCCCATTTCAAACTAACTCCACAACCACCAACATGCACATGCATCCGAGGGAGACAGGCTATTACAGAAGCTTCCAGATCATCCAATGATCAACTCCATAGCCTATATGCAATCGAGGTAACAAAAACAATACCTTCCAATACCAAGAATAAACACCCAACATAAGAACATTAGTCCATAGTTGAAAAACAACACAAGCTTCTCCATATCACCAGGGATCCTCTCACACAAACACCCAATATGAAAGCTTTGTTGCAACACAACCACAGAGCAAAATTATTCCACTACCTATCAGGAGCTCTAGATCAACATCATTTCAAAGTGACCAACTCTATTTTATCCGTCTTCTCCATCCTTCAAGCTATGTGTTGTCTCCTAAAACTGACACAAAAAGAGAACAACTTTCACTCAACAAATGATCAACCTTCAACCGATTCCTTTAGATTGAACCCCAAGCTTGCCGGGCTAAGAAATCACAACAGAAGAAATACCCAAAACCTTAAACACCATGGAACCAACACATTCAATCTCATGCAACCATGGAACCACTGTAGCTCTGATACCAATTGAAGGAAAAATACGGTTCATCCCAGAATGAGCATCTGAGATCAGTAAGTATCTACAGTAACAATCATTCTCTCTGATTGCCTTAAAACACATACTAATATGCCATAAAGTGGAATCAGACATAGTTCATTTCCCACATTAACCCTTAGAGGAAAGTGATTGCAACTTAAACCAGTTTCAACAACATACATTAAACATATTCTATACATAGAATCACTAAACATGAAAGATAGAGCAGAAGACAAGAACACAAAGAGACTTATGTGGGGAAAACCCTTTTGGGTAAAAAACCCCACACTCCAAAACATAGATCCATTGTATTATTCAGCAACAAGCATACAAGTTACAATATAATATCAGGCTCATAGCCTTTACTGAAGATATATATCTTGTCCCATCTTTGAAGGTAGCATTACATTTAGTCACACCTCATACCCAGTTACAATGCACTATTGCATTTATACAAACTTCTCAAGCGTTACCTAGAAATGACATTCTAGCTTTGATATATATCCATCGAACAGAATCAAAACCACCTTATCATCCAACGAACAACAAGATCCATTAGACAGTTACATTGTTATCAGGCATTTCAACATCATGCCAATGATCATGTTGATTCACAACAATGATGTGCAATCAATGAATAAACCTTTGCCACATGTCGATATCAGACTTGATTGTCCATCACCATCTCAATCATCATTCCCAATCTCAACCACAATATTGCAGCCTACCACTATATTGCAATCATTCCAAAAGACCAACACAGTGTGGCAGGGTCTATATCGCACCACCGCAAGCCTTCTCCCAAATTGTTACAGGGTGGTGGGCTACACCACAACAGAGCAGGCCCAATCCTCTGACCATCATGGGATAGTAGGGTAACTCCCGCTCTACCGCTGACTCCATCCAACATTACTGAGGGGTTGCAGGCTCCCGCACTACCGCAGGCTCAAATGAAGATAGTCGCGGGACTACGGTAACACCGTAGTGCCACAGGCAAGAGTCAACCATCATTGTGGGGTGGTGGGATAGGAATCACCCTGCACTAATGCAAGTCACTCCATAGACTACTGCGAATAGCGGTAAGGCCCCTCACAATCTCATAGGCTGATTAAGACTCCCGCGGGATGGCAGTTAACACCACCAACCCACACCTCTCTTGGCTGCACCCTACAGGACTACGGTAAAGGCCTAATGCAACACTTTGGAAGTCATATTTTGATGGTGACTGAGCTAGGGTTTTACAGTGAGTTTGAGACACATTTTCTCAACATATATAGGTATTACGAAAGGAGCCAAACTTAGCACAAGAGTGTGCCACATGTTTCTATATAAGTGCATTAAGGCATTCCCTCAAATTGGGCCTACATTTGTCTTGAGGATAATGGATATCCATTCTAAGTCATATGATCTACTCTTTAATACACCTAAATTATGTAGCATCTATTATTTGGCTTGCAATTACATAACAAATGTATAAAATAAAAAGCACACATAAGCCAAAATTTTCAAAATTCAAAATAAACATTAAGTATGAAATGTTTACAAGGGATTGTTCAAAAAATTCTTAAACTTATATTAATAAGAGAAGTTCAAATTTTAAAGAGATGCAACTTTGTTGATTGGTTGAAAAGCTGTCAACCATGTAACAATAGAAATTTGCAAGTTGAATTGTAAGTTGTAAGCATAAACTAATGACAAGAATAACAAACAATACCATTTGTTTAGTTCTAGAAACAGTATCCATTTTCTAGAAACGGATATCCGTTTCTAGCTCCACAAAATGGATATCCATTACTTTAATAATGGATATCCGTTACTTTAATAACCGATATCCATTTTACTTCAAAAATGCCTTGTATTTAGGCTTGGGACTATCATAGTTGACTTTCCCTAAATTTTAACGTGTTTATATATTTCACCCTCTTCTTCGAACTTCACCCTCTATCAATTAATAATGGATATCCATTAGTAATAGCTATCCATTTTGCTTCAGAAATGCCTTGTATTTAGGCTTGGGACTGTCATAGTTGACTTTCCCTAAATTCTAACAAGTTTATAGGTTTCACCCTCTTCTTCAAACTTCACCCCCTATGCTAACAACTTTTTTTAATTCAATTTTGATAAAACAAAAAAGGGTTTATTGAAGAAATGGTCATCTTTCTAAAAATATAAGATTTGCTTGATTATCATATTATTAAACAATTATTAATAATTTTCTATATAGTGTGTCTGAATTCCTGATGAACACATTGATTGAAAAACATTTATAACTTTCAAACCATTTCACCTTTTTAAATCCGAGAGATGTGTCACACTCTATGCTTTTCTAGCTATAGGTTTAAAAAAACTTGAATTCCAATTTTTTTTATTGAGTTAGGTTGGCTGGAAAATTACTTTTTAGTTTTAAAAAAAAAGTCATAGTAAAAAAGTCATAACTAATTATTTTCTTGGAAAAAAATTTCAAAAAACTATGCATCACATCCGGGCATGAGTCCTTTACTTATTTTGAAAGATTCAAAAAAAAATTCTATTCATAGTTAGGTTGGCTAGAATGACACCTACTTTTTTGTTTTTTGTTTTTCTGAAAAATTTAATAGTTGTTCACTGAAATATTCATTTTTCACCAAGTAAATTTAGTTTTTTTTTCAAATAATTAGTAGCCCATAAACTAGATTCAATTCTCTAAAAATTTGTTCTTACATATTTTTCAAATTGTGTAGATAATCCATTCAAATTAGTATTTTCATTGCCACTTAGAGGTATTGGTTGGCCCATCATGATCCTGCACATACCCACATAGATGATAAAACTAATGCTCAAGATGTGTTGTATGTAGAGGGATTACAATAAAATTTGCTTAGTGTCAGCCAAATGTGTGACAAAGGATATAATGTGTTATTTCATGCTAGAGGATAAAAGCTAGCTCTAGTAGACTTCTTGTTGAGGCAAACAGAACAAACAACAATCTATACCATCTAAAGGAGGTGAAGGGTGAAAGATGTTTGTTAGGGAAAACTGATGAGAGTTGGTTATGGCACAAAAGGATGGGCCACATCAACTTTAACCATCTAGTGAAGGTCAACAAGAAGAATGTAGTAAGAAATATGCCTCGTATTGGCAAGCCAGAAAATTCCTTCTGTAAACAATGTCAAGAAGGGAAGAAAATAAGGGTCAGTTTCAAGTCGAAGGACTATTCAACTTCAAAACCTCTTGAGCTAATACATACATACTTGTGTGGACCAACCAGAACTGAAAGCATCAATGGAGAAAGGTATTTCATGCTGCTGATAAATGATTATTCAAGAATGACATGGGTAACTTTTCTTAAAGATAAATCTCAAGCTTTAGAAAGATTTAAAATATCTAAGGCTAGGGTTGAAAATGAGATTGGGTCAAGGATAAAATGCTTAAGGTCTGACAAAGATGGAGAATTCACTTCTAATGAATTTGATCAATACTGTGAAAAACATGGGATTAAAAGAGATTTTTCTATAGCCAAGAATCCTCAACAAAATGGAGTTGTTGAGAGAAAGAACATAATTGTCCAGGAAATGACAAGAACAATGTTGAATGAAGCCAAATTTCCTGATAGATACTAGAAGGAAGCAATTCATATTGTTCTTTAAATTCTTAATAGAGGTCAATTAAGAGTAAATCAAGATAAGACTCCATATGAATTGTGGAATGGCAGCCCTGCATCCATGAAGCATTTTAGAATTTTTGGAAGCAAATGTTTTATAAAAAGGGATGAAGATACCTTGAGTAAATGTGAGACAAGGTCTAATGAGGTAATATTTCTTGGTTATTCAACTACAAGAAAAGCCTATAAATGCTATAATAAAAAGGTTGCAGAAGATAGTTGAAAGTGTGAATGTTACAGTGGATGAAGACTTCTCTCAGCTGTCATATAGGAATGATTTGTATTCAAAGGTTCCTATTTATGAAGAAGAAGAAGAAGTTGCAAAAGAAGAGTCACAAGAGAAGAGTGATACTGATGAAGAATAGCAACCAAAATCTACTCCAAAGGCTCCACCCAAGTATGTCAAAAAAAATCATTTTGAGAATCAGATTCTTTGAAATAAATCTTGTGGTGTCATGACAAGGAAAAAGATAAAACTAGCACAACAAGAACAAGTAAACTATTCTTTATTGTCTAAAATAGAACCTAAATCTTATGAAGAAGCTAGTAAGGATGAAAGTTGGATTGAAGCCATGAAAGAAGAACTTAGTCAAATAGAGAAAAATTAGACTTGGGAACTTGTTCCAAGGCCTACTGATAAGAATTTCATTGGCACAAAATGGGTGCTTAGAAATAAATTGAATGAAGATGGGCAGATAACTAGAAACAAAGCTAGATTAGTTTGCAAGGGCTATGTTTAGGTTGAGGGCATAGATTTTGATGAGACATTTTCACCTATGGCTAGGCTTGAAGCCATTAGAATGTTTCTTGCACATTCAATTTATAAGCATTTCAAGGTATACCAAATGGATGTGAAATCTGTATTCTCAATGGCTATTTGGATGAGGAAGTTTATATAGAGAAACCTGAAGGATTCCAAGTGACTGAAAATAAAGACTGTGTGTGCAGATTGAAGAAGGCACAAGCTCCTTGGGCTTGGTACTCTAGACTGGACAAATATCTTCAACAACAAGGTTATAAGAAAGGTATAGCTGCCAGCAATCCATATTTTAAAACTAAAGGTAATCATATGCATGCTAAATGTTATTGTTTATGTTGCTGATATAATATTTGGTGGAGTTAGTGACAAAATGTGTAGAGAGTTTGTTGACGCTATGCAGAAAGAATTTGAGATGTCAATGTTATGAGAACAAGCATTTTTCCTTGGTTTACAGGTCAATCAATTAGACACATGAATTTTCATCTCTCATACCAAGTACGTAAAGGACATTTTGAAGAAATTCAAGATGGAAGATTGCAAGCCAGTCAATACACCTATGGTCACTAGATGTAAGCTAATTATCAAAGATGATGAATCTACTTTAGCAGATCAAACTTTGTATAGATCCATGATTGGAATTCTCTTGTATCTCATAGCAACATGGCCTGACATCATGCAAGTCGTTTGCATGGTAGCTAGATTTCAAGTTGCTCTTAAGGAAACACATGTCAAAGCTGTGAAGAGGATTTTTAGATACTTGAAGAGTACAATAGATTATGGTCTATGGTATCCTATTGGTGATGATTTCACTTTGACTGCATACACAGATGCAGATTGGGCTAGTTGTGTAGATGATAGAAAGAGCACTAGTGGTGGTGCATTATTTATAGGAGATAAATTGTTAGCATGGTTAAGTAAGAAACAAGAATTAGTCTCTCTATCAATAGATGAAGCTAAATATATAGTTGTTGTATCTTGTTGTACTTAGGTCTTATGGATGAAGCAAACACTGCAAGATGTTAAGGTGAATTTTATAAACTAGTCAACATTCTTTGTAATAATACCAGTGCAATAATCATCTCAAAGAATCTAGTTATGTATTCAAGGACCAAGCATATGTCCATTAAGTACCATTTTCTCAGGGAGAAGGTTGCTAAACAAGAAGTCAAGTTGGACTATGTGGCTACAAAAGAATAGCTAGCAGATATATTTACAAAACCCCTTCCAAATAAGACATTTGAACAGCTCAAGCAGAAGTTAGGAGTTGTTCCTTCTCCTATCTCTAATCGAATATAGAATGTATTCATCCGAGGGGAGTATATCAAAGTATTTATTTATCCATGGTACCGTAGTTGTCCTGGAGGATGATTGTCCTCAGGGGAAGTAAGTTAGCACTGTTATTTTTTTGTGGGTCCCTTTTTAATTTATGTCAAAGGGGGAGAATTCTGAAGAGTGTTAATGCAACAAGGGAGAGAATGGTTGTCATGGTCAATTCTAATTTAGGTCAAATTCAAGTGTTTCCATCAATGACAAAGGGGAAGATTGTTGAATTGTTGTCATTGATGTCAAAGAAAGGAAAGGAGCAATTGACATATTAAGGAGCAATTGTTGTATTGGCATATTAAGGAGCAATTGACATTTTGTCGAGTTTGTCAAAGATGTGTTGAAGCATTATCGGCAAAATGTTCTAAACCTAAACCAAGTCAAGTCTATCAGCAAAATGTTCTCAATCTGAACCTATTTTACGACAACAAATGTTCATTGGCAATGTCTGTCACCAAAATGTTCCACATTCGAACCTATTTTATATTGATGTAGCCAACAACATACACTCAATAAAATTGTGCCATTAATCATGTGTGAGAGCCAAAGATTTGGAACACTAGAAAAAAAAAACTTCTATTCACCAACTTTGCTGCTACAATGAGAAAACTCTCTTATATCCAAGAAAACAAAAAAAATCAAAAAAATACCTTTTTTGGCAGATTTTGACAATTGTCAGATTTTGCCATTTTAGGTAATTTTACAATCATATCTTGAAAATCTAGTTTTTTCCCAAAAACTTCCTAAAGCTAAGGTAGGACGAAAAGCCAACTAACATCCTAAATTCGAAACATGAGTTTTGAGTTATTAAAAAAAGCAACTTTTAAAAAACTAGAAAAAAACACTAAATTGTCATTTTGAGGGCCAAGATGAAAGTTTCAAGCCCCAAAAAAGTGCCAAGACGAGGTCCAACCAACTAGGGTGGGTTGGGAAACCACCATCCACCTCATAATGCATCCACCTATAAAATTTCATAGAAAACTCACATCTGAGTCAAAATTTATGACCTCTGGAAGTCCCTGCACCATTCTCCTCTGGTTGAAAAGAATGCAGCTCCTGCAAGTGAGTGTCTTTGAACTACTGCCATTTGACTGGATCTAACCTCTGCATTTCCCACTCTATAATCCACGTGCTATTTGTTGGTGGCAATCCTTCCCACTATACTAAATACTTGTTGTAATGCCCTTGCCGAGTGTAGATAGTTTTCTTATCAAGAACCTGTGCAATATTTTCCTTCTTATGGGGAATGTGGTGGTGCCATGCCACTTCTGGTTGACTATCTTCAGTATCATCCTCACCATGGAATGCATATAAATCAAAAACATTAAACACAGGAGAAATATCGAGATCATCTGGTAAACTGACATCATATGCATTATCATTGATCTTTTTTGTAATTTTGCAAGGACCAATTTTCCTGTACTTCAACTTGTGGTATGTTCCAGTAGGAAACTGCTCTTTTCTCAAATATACCATCACTAAGTCACCTTCATTGAATGTTTGATGTCACCTACTAATATCCACTATATTCTTGTACCTCTCATTACTATCCTGCAACTTTTGTCTCACTTCTTTCTACAACTGGTGAAGGTGTTCTGCAAATGCTTCCCCATCATCACTGACCCTATCTTTCATTGGTAGCTGTACCAAATCTAGAACACCCTAAGGATTCCTGCCATACACAATCTAGAAAAAAAAACTTCTATTCACCAACTCTGCTACTACAATGAGAGAAAACTCTCTTATATCCAAGAAAACAAAAAAATCAAAAAATTACCTTTTTTGGCAGATTTTGACAATTGTTAGATTTTGCCATTTTACGTAATTTTACAATCATATCTTGAGAATCCAGTTTTTTCCCAAAAAATTCCTAAAGCTAAGGTAGGATGAAAAGCCAACTAACATCCTAAATTTGAAACATGAGTTTTGAGTTATTAAAAAAAGTAAATTTTAAAAAACTAGAAAAAAATATTAAATTGCCATTTTGAGGGCCAAGATGAAAGTTTCAAGCCCTGAAAAAGTGCCAAGACAAGGTCCAATCGACTAGGGTGGGTTGGGAAACCACCATCCACCTCATAACACATCCACTTGTAAAATTTCATAGAAAACCCACATCCGAGTCAAAAGTTATGACCTCCGAAAGTCCCTGCATCATATATCGAAGAGAAGACTTGGATGAAAAGATAAGTCAAATGACTTCTATCGGTAAAGTTATCATTTTGGGAACTTGTTTGCAAGTTTGGATTTTTGCCGATTTATCAACAACGCAAAGCAAATGTTTGAAGTGTTTGAAGAAAAACACTATCAGAAAAACTTTAATTTCTTGAACTAGTTTGCAAGTTTGTCTTTGAGTCGATTTGCTGACTAGACAATAGTGGCTTATGAAGGCAAGCACATCATATCTTTTGAATAGGATAAGTCTTCAGGAGTTTTAAAGAGAAACAATGTGTTTCAAGTATTTGTCCCTATTGTTGGGAAAGTGGATCTATGACTAACTATTTTGAAAGTTAGTATTTTACCCAATTTGCCGACTAGACGACATTTGGCCAAGATTGGATAGTGTGTGGAGTGAGAAAGGTAGTTCGTGATAGTTGAAAAATGTTGTCAAAGAGAAGATTGGTAACAAAGTGGGAGAAGTGTAGTTCAGGATTTTCTATTTTTGTCAATAAGTTATTAAAATGTGCTAAAGGTCATAAGTTTGAAAAAGCTAATTTCTACCGATAAAACATAAGAAGATGAAGATAAAGGCATAAGGAGATAAGTTAAAGGCTGAGGTTCTCAAAATTGAGAATTCGCTGATAACGGAGGAAAAAAAAATAAGTTTAGAATAATGTGCTTTCACCGATAAGGTTCAGAAAAAGTGACATTCGCTGATAAAAGCCTTTTATGCCAAGATAGTGTAAAGTAGAAGTGGATGATAGAGTGGACAAAGGACAAAGTTTGTAAAAATGAAGTTTTGTCGATAATGTGATACAAAAGACAAAAGTTCAAAAAAGTATGTTTTTGTTGATAGAGAAGGAGATTGCCTTAGTTTGGAAATACATGATTTCGCCGACAAAGGGTGATTAAGGACAAGGTTTTAAAAAGATAACTTTTGCCAATGAAAGTGACAAAAGGCTAAGTTTTTCATATTGAGTTTTTGTCAATAGCCAGCATGTCTAATGTCACACTTTCAGGGCCACATAAGCGTTAATTTGATTATATGGAATGGATCTTGGTCATTCCAACATGGATGTCTACAGTGAACAAATTGATTTCTTATGATTCCATGACACTTTGCTAATATCTATTTCTGAGCTCAAAGCTTGTATTAGTTGTGCAACAGTTAAACTAATTGCAGTCTATTATGAAACAAATTGAAAAAATCTTTGTACAGTTGATGACAGTTCAACTGATTGGGAGAATGTGTTTTTATACACAATGAATTTCTTGTGAATGGGTCACTCAACTTGACTGAATAGAATATCATTCTTTCACAGGCATAGAGTGTAGAGTTTGCACGACTAGGCAGATTGTATTAAGAAGAGGAGAGGCTCTATTAAACTGAATAGAGAATGTAGAGAACGTAACAGAGTGCAGAAGTGCCGATGAGACTACATATGGATTGAAGGGTGCATTTTAGGTTAGTGAAGAACTAGTGTTTGCACATCATAACTTGTAAGAATTTAGGGGTTGGTGCCTCGTTCGGTTGATCCTTCATTGTATTGGGTTTGTACTCAATAGGTGTACAGTGTACCTGAAGGTTGGAGCCTCAAAACATTGTATTGGGTGTCAATGTACCTGTAAGTTGGTACTTACAAAACATCTGTAAAATCTTTTATTGTGAGGTTGGATTTGAGCACTCAAGCAACATTCTCACTGTGGTTTTTCCCTTTTGGGTTTTCCATGTAAATATGGTGTCTCCTTGTGTGTGTGTGTGTGTGATTTATGTGTGTGACTAATCATTTCATTTTAAAGTTTTAACATACACTGATTCACCCCCCCTCTCAGTGTATTAGTGTTCTTGCAACATATAAGATAATAAAATTTTGGTTATAGATAGTAACATTTATTATTTTAAGGTCTCCTAGTTTGAAATATTCTCTTTTTCCAATTAAAATAAAAATATCTTCTTTTAAAAAATAGAACAACTATAAATGATGTTTATATTTTTAAGGCTCCACAATTTGAAATCTTCTATTTTTCAATTTAAAAATAAAATATCTTCTCTTTCTAATTAAAATAAAAATATCTTCTTTTAAAGAATAGAACAACTATAATTGATGTTTATTTTTTAAGGCTCCACACTTTGAAATATTCTTTTTTTCCATTTAAAAAAAATTATCTTCTCTTAAAAATGAAACAACTATAATTTAATAGCTTCATCCTTTTTATATCATCTTGTTGGGATTTGAACTATGGTAGATGGTGAAAACAAGTAACACACCATCATCCTCACCAATTGCATTCAACTAATTGAACCACCTTCATAAAAAAAAATTAACCATAAATGATAATATTTTTTAAAATGGAGTTGGAAGGAATGATGGTTCCTTTTAAGAGGTCAAAATCCATGCGACTTGTACAATGATGGTGTTTCAAAGTGTTTGTTCTTGTGTTCTTTGTCAATCTTAGCTCTTATTCTTAGTATTTTTATCTATCAATGCCTATTTAATTGGTTTATCCTAGGATGTATACAAATAAGTATTTTATTTCCTTACATTTTTATTTAATTAATTTTACTCATTTAACACCTTTAGATATTTCATGGGTGTATATTTTTGTAAGGGTAGAAATGCGTACCTAGTAATTTTCCCCTTCATTCTAGACTCACATTGACCCATTTGTCCCTAATGCAATGACTAGTGTGCAGAATGATGCATTTCATGTGGAAATAGACAAATAACTTGATCTTAGCCTGATCCCATTTGCACACAATCATAGGGTCTAGACTTTATCCATTACCTTCCTAGGGTCAAAGTTGTAGTTTTACAAATGACCATGATTAGATGCACAATTGTTAAAATGACTCAAGATATTTTAAAATTCAAATTTAATCTTGGGCCTAGAGTTTTCCCTCAGCTTAATTATTATGAGCTGACTTGAAGCACTAAATATTTAAATTGAATGCTAGGGTGTTATATTTAAGGATACATCATAATTCATTTAGAAAGACTAGCAAACTTTAAAAAACATATCTAAAATTTAGAAAGAAGCTCCCTTGTTCACTACATTATCTTGATAGCATGAATATGTGCATAAGCATCCTACGAATACTACATGACTACCTTTTGTCTTCAATCATTGTTCAAAGTCATTGATTTGACATCCTTATGGGGTTAAACACAAGGAAGATACTATCATTGTCACATGCAAACTCCTAATAGCACAGCCAAGTTTTTATGCATGAATAGATGAAAATTTAAGGTAGATTGAATGTGCACATTTAGAAATTTACAAAGATTAGATTCACACATCTAGGTCAAATACACATTTGAACAATCACTTCTGCAATTAAATAGATCACTTACACATTTGCAAAAGTGACATTTGTCATCGATTTTCATTTATTATTATATACTCAACTGACACGTCTTAATTTTCTATTCCAAAACCCAATTAGTTTGAAATACCTAATAAAATTTGATTCTACATTTGAAAACTAAAAACTAAATACCTTATTCTATTTATTTAAACTCTATATATTTATTTCAACACATTTAACCATCCAAATTCTTACTGTTAAAATCTTACTTATCAATACTTGTTTAATTAATTTATTCATTTTATTTCCTTACAATTCTATTTCCCTTTAACTATATACTTTATAAATATATTTCAACAATAAGACATTAGATGTTATCATTATTTTGCATATAGCATGTACAAGTTTGAAATGTTATTTTACATATGATCATTTGGATAGACCATCAACATTTCCAACACACCTATAAGTTATGGTACTATTTAGATTTTAAAGATCGATTTTTACTAGTTGCCAAACATCCTTTTGAATATATAAAGAAAAAATCATATTTTTAATACAATTTATGTTAACTTCACTTAGCCTAAAGGTGTTTGGTGTAGTGGTGAAATAAAGATTATAAGTTTTATTATAGCTACATGTGTTAGAGTTTAAATTTTGGTGTTCAATTTCCCAATATCTCTTGTAATAGTCAATTGACATGTTGACTTTTCTACACACACTTATGTATAATTATTATCGACTTTTGTTAACTTTATTTCAGCAAAAGGCAAATTTACAATGTATTGGATAGATAAACTCTTCCAAAATAAATCATGCAATTCTTAATGCAAATATATTTGTACATTTTTTTAAAAGCATCTTGTTGATGGTTGTGTAGCTTCAAGAGGTTACGGATGAAGCGATGTGACCCACCAAGGTGCCTCTTCCCATAATACATATGAAAGATCAAATTAAGATATTCAAGGGGGAAAACAACATGAACAAATGATACAAGAAAACAATTACATTCTGACCTAAAAATCAACATGGTATCAAAGCAAGTTCAGGTTTATAGATGAAAATCAACAGGAATGACCTCTATCATAATATGCCATAGTTGCTGAAATGAGAAACCAAAAATAGAAACCGCAACTGCAATGTGATGAGAAATGGTGTCCTGGTAGATGGATATGGGATATGGATTTTCCATACATAGATATGTCTTTTTTTGTTTTGGTTGAGATTCATCAAACTTTTATCATGCAAACAAAATTAAAATTGCTAAATAAACATGAATTTAATAATGAACAGAAAAGATTCAAATATTGAAAGTTGAACAAATTAAACACCGAATGAACTATTGTTTCATTGAACATGGTTACTACATGGTGTACACTGTGCAATGTATGACTCTATGAAGGATGCTCTCTAACTCTTTGAGTAAATGGAGCTCTTGAACATACCCTAATCACGTGAGTTTTGTTTGTGTTTTATTGACGTGCATCTATGCTATTCTGGTGGATGGTACAAGAACATCAGAGAAGAAGCATCAAGTGTTTGACAAAATGACTAAATGAAGCATTGTTTCATGGAACACCATTATCACTAGATATGCATATAATGGGAAGGTAAATGACATGTGACAACTATTTGACAAAATGCCTGGGAAGAATGTGATTACACGGAATGCAATGCTTGTGGGTTATGCACAGATTGGGTTGGATTTTGGGTGCTTCGCTCATGGGCTCAGGGTGTGTGGCCTTATCAAATCTCTATTGCAGGGAAAGTCTATACATGCTCATGTGCTATTTAATAAGTTGCAAAAGGCCAGGGCAAATCCAAATGATAAAACTTATGTTGGACCTTTGTCTCAGCCTTGTCTAGTGGATGAGGATTGGTGACATATTTTTTTATGACATGAATAACAGTTTTAGTAAATTGAACCTACAATGAAGCACTATGCTTGCAAGGTTGACATTCTTGGTAATGTTGGACACTTCAAGGAAGCCTTTGACTCTGTCAGAAAGATGCAATTAGAAGATCTTGCTTCTGTGTGGGGGATTTTGCTTAGTTCTTGCAAAATTCACTGCAACACTGAAACTAGAGAAAGTATGCCTAAATGTTTGAACTCATAGAGGAGTCACAAGTAGATCTTCTAAGAGAATTGGAGTTTGCATCAAGTGGATCAACAAGAAATATATCTTTGACAGAGATAAGTCAAGGAAAGGATCTTGCAAGGGGTTGTGAAGTTTGGGACTCACAACTAAGAGGGAGTCTAACAAACCAATAGAGGTAACCTTGGACGAGGAGGTCAGGAGGTTGATGTTGATGTTAGTACTTGGAGCTTCAGAGGGAGTCACATCCTTGTGCAAGCCCTTGTTAATACATTTCTCTCTATGAGAGGGATTTGAGGTGCAAGACCTTGTTAATGAGTTCTTCTCTGTGGGAGATGTTCAAGGTGAAATCCCTTGATAACGAGTTCTTCTCTATGAGAGAATTTCAAGGTGAAATCCCTTGATAATGAGTTCTTCTCTGTGAGAGAAGATCGAGGTGAAATCCCTTGATAATGAGTTCTTCTTTGTGAGAGAAGATCGAGGTGAAATCCCTTGATAATTAGTTCTTCTCTGTGAGAGAAGTTCGAGGTGAAATCCCTTGATAATGAGTTCTTCTCTATGAGAGAAGATCGAGGTGAAATCCCTTGATAATGAGTTCTTCTCTGTGAGAGAAGTTCGAGGTGAAATCCCTTGATAATGAGTTCTTCTCTGTGAGAGAAGTTCAAGGTGAAATCCCTTGATAATGAGTTCTTCTCTGTGAGAGAAGTTTGAGGTGAAATCCCTTGATAATGAGTTCTTGTCTAGGAGATAAGATTGAGGTGAAATCTCTTGATAATGAGTTCTTCTTGGTAAGAGAAGTTCAAGGTGAAATCCCTTGATTCCACCCTCTGGGAGAGCCATGGTGGATGTCATGTGTGTGACTCCATGACAACATCATGTGAGAGAGTTCGTGATGTTTTTCTTATACTTGTGTTTTTCACCCTCTGGTAGTAGCTATGGTGAATGTCACGATGAGGTAATGAGGTAATGACATCACGTTGAGAGACTCCATGATGGGCACTTGTACACATTTGCCATACATGGGAGTAGCCATGATGGTTGATATCATGATGAGATGATATATATTTCTTTCCACACATGGGAGTAGCCATGGTGGATGTCATGTGTGTGACTCCATGACAACATCACACGAGAGAGTCCGTGATGATTTTCTTGTACTTGTGTTTTTCACCCTCTAGGAGTAGCTATGGTGAACATCACAATGAGGTAACGACATCACATTGAGAGACTCCGTGATGGGAACTTGTACACATTTACCATACATGGGAGTAGCCATGATGGTTGATATCACAATGAGGTGATATATATTTCTTTCCACACATGGGAGTAGCCATGGTGGATGTCATGTGTGTGACTCCATGACGATATCACATTAAGAAACTCCATGATGGACTATTTCACAATTGGATGTAGCCATTGTGGACATCATGTTGAGAGAATCCATGATACCCTTGAGTAGGATTCAAGGAAGACTTTGCTATACCTCCCTAGCTAAGAGGGAGTGTTGATGGTTGTGTAGCTTCAAGAGGTTACGGATGAAGCGATGTGACCCTACCAAGGTGCCTCCTCACGTAATACATATGGAAGATCAAATTAAGATATTCAAGGGGGAAACAACATGAACAAACAATACAAGAAAACAATTACATTTTGACCTGAAAATCAACACATCTTGCCTAATTTATATCCTCTTTTTATGACAAATGGTTTGACTCTCATTTTTATTTGACCTAATCTCATGAAATTAAAAAATATAGTTGTAATGTTAAAATGAGTCTTTCTTTATAAAATAAAAGCCCTATATATGTTTTTATAACTTTTAATAATTTTTATTTATTTTTTAAGACTCACAAGTTTGGAATCTTTTTTTTAAATGGAACAACTTTATAGTTTAAAGTAAAATAATTATTTTTCTATAGAATAAGAATTTTATATGTATAACTACAAACTTTAATAACAATGTCTACTTTTTAAGGCTCCAGAATTTAAATCTTTTTTTTTCATTTTTAAAAAAATATCTTCTCTTAAAAAATGAAACAACTATAATTTAATTGCCCCGTCCTTTAAATAGCATTATGTTGGGATTTGAACTATGGTGAATGGTGAAAACAAGTAACATATCATTATCCTCACCAGTTTATTTAACTAATTGAACTACTCCATAAAATAATAAAAAGTTAACCATAAATAATAATATTTTTTAAAGCCTTAAATTAAAATTTTTGTTTTTCATGGAGTGTGAAAAACTCATACCAACTATATATATAGAACTACTCCTTAATAAAATAATAAAAAAATAGCTATAAATAATTATATTTTTTAAAGCCTTGATTTGGAAAGTGGGAATAGGGGATAAAGTGAAAAGAAGTAACATATCATTATCTTCACCAATTTATTTAACTAATTGAACTACTCCTTCATAAAATAATAAAAAAAATAGCTATAAATAATAATATTTTTTAAAGCCTCTGATTGGAAAGTGGGAATAGGGGATAAAGTGAAAACAAGTAACATATCATTATCCTCACCAATTTATTTAACTAATTGAACTACTCCTTCATACAATAATAAAAAATTAACCATAAATAATAATATTTTTTAAAGCCTTAAATTAAAATTTTCTTTTTTCATGGAGTGTGAAAAACTCATACCAACTATATATATAGAACTACTCCTTCAAAAAATAATAAAAAAATAGCTATAACTAATAATATTTTTTAAAACCTTTGATTTGGAAAGTGGAAATAGGGGATAAAGTAAGATTTTGGAAGGATCCTTGGATTGAAGAAAAACCTTTGAAGGATAATGCCCGGTTTGCATCGTGTTACCTTTTGAGTTGCCCTTATTCAATTTTTCGTGAACCTTCCCTAAGCAAGAGTCGACCCACCATCTTACCTTATTGATCATATGTTCATTTCTTAAGTCGGCTCTTTGTTTTGAAATTTTATCCGCTTGTCTTCATATGTGCTAGATTACTAAAGAATTGAACCTTCGAACTTGAACCCTTCTCAAAGTTCAAGAGTTCAATGGTTCAAGAGTTCAATATTTAATAAATCTTACGAGTCGTGTACACTCAGTCCCCTTGTGTAACTCAATTTGAATTGAACCCTCGAACATGAACTCTTTCCACAGTTCAAGAGTTCAATGGTTCAAAATTTAATGTTTCTTGAAAAGTCGTTTAACTGTTGGTCGGTCTGTGTAACTCATCTTGTATCTTTGAACCTTCGAGTTGAACCTCATTCCGGAGTTCAAAGGTTCAAAGGTTCAACCTTTCATGATTATAGTCTCATTTCTTCCCGAAGCCTTCTTTAAGTCAAAAATTAGCAGGAGATTTAGAAGAAAGTATATCCAAAACTTATTATGAAGCTGAAAGTTCTAAAATTTGACAGGTTATGGATAATAATTACACATTAAGATCATGCGTGAGAGATGCTTGCAATTAATACATTTGTTAGAGTTCATGTCTTTTCAAGCATTTTCAGCACGTATTATTTCAGCCAGTAATTATTCGACCTATTTTAATACCTTCATCAATGAAGAACAAGCCAATTTTAGCAAATAAACACACTGGGTGATGCAAAAGGAGAACAGTGCGGGAGGTATAAGATTTTTGTTGCCCAATTTCACAGTAATTTCAGATACATTGAAGGTGAGTTCTACTCTTCCTATAAGCTATTTCCATTACTTTGTTGGAAAGAAAAATCATTTTGAGTTTCTGGCATTATTTAAGAAGTTCAAAGCTTTCTTTTTCATTATATCCTCCAATCTGTAGCCATGAAATCTGCTTGTCTTGGTTACAAACATGGTCCTAGTCTCATTTGTTCTCTTCCTAAATTTGGGGATACCTCTCTAGTTCAATATGATTTAGAAGATTTTAGGGAGAGGGTTAAAAATTTTGTGCCAACTCCTATGATGAAGAAGATAGTGGAAAGTGGTTTAGTCAAAGCTGCGGCCTTTCCCATGGCTATACAGTGTCCCAAATTAGTTATGGAATGCATGAGTAGATATGACCCCCAAAATAGGTGTATCAAAACTACGGATGGCAATTTGTTACTACATATCAATAGACAAACCCTAATGGCTGTGATGAGAATTTCGCCCAAGGAACCATATTCTGATCTTAGTATTACTTCTTCTTATGGCCATTTTTCATTAAAGAAAACAAACTATAGGAGCATAATCGCAAGAAATTGGTTACTGAAATTCCAAAAAGGGGGTTCAAGACTGCCCAGACCGTTGACAAGAGATCACATGATTCTGAAAGTAAAAGATACTGTGGTGGTGCTACATAGGCTAAAGGGTAACTCCCAGGCATTCTATTGGGAGGAATGGATGTATTTCTTCATTCAGGTGATCCTCCAAGGAGAACAGTATTTGGACTAGGCTGAAATCATAGCTGAATGTTTGCATCTGGGTCTCAGTAATTATTTGGGGAATAAGGATTTTTATGTCTTCATATCTTTTCTATTGCCTGGCGTCGACAAGACAATGGGTAGGGCTACCTCATGCACCCTTGGTTGAAGATAGCAAAATTTATGACTATTATTCACAATTACAGAGGCAAAATTGTTATGAGAATTATAGGAGAGTTAATGATCTTTTTACTAGAAGAATGACTCATGAATTGGCAAACAACATTAATAAGAGAATGTCTGATGAAGCTATGCAGCTAATCAATATCTATGGTAGTTTCTTTATTCAGTTTCCCAAATTTACTTATATCAGAGTTGGGGGTTTTGATGGTGAACCCGTGAAGTTACCCAGGTATGTTTTTGACCGCTTTACATTGATAGAAGTCTGCAGATAGTTGGCTCATGTGGATAAAAAATTCCCAATGAAGAAGGAATCTAGTATATCTTTTTGTTGGGTGAATATTTTGTCGTTTAGCTAACTAACGACAAAATGGTTATATCAACCACAGTGTGATGAGATAAATCTCTCCTCTTAGCAAGGGGAGGTTCCCTTTTAACTATTACAAACTTATTTACACTAAATACTAGCTTTGGGGGTGTGTTACATTCATCCTTTTCTCTTCTTTCAGAAAAGATGTTTACAATGTTTCATGGTAATATTCAATAATGCTTCTACACTTAAACAATAATCAACAATATTCTTGTAAGTTGAAGCACAAAGTCTTTCAACTTACTTCACAAAAAGATTCACGAACCAAGTGAATAATCTCAAGTACAAAGTCTTCAAATTATCCCCAGAAAGATTTTAAAAGTAACCATATCACCAGTTGGAGCACAAAGTCTGTCAACTAACAACACCACTGATCCACACGAATGTGATTGAAAATCATAGCACAAAGTCTACAAGTTCTCAACACGATTCATATACAATGAACAACTACAAGCTTAAAGTCTTTATAATCCTTCACCCAGAAACACTTTCAACACACATAGATTCAAGGAAATAATATAACACAAAGTTTATATAACTTATCTCGAATGTCCTCCAATCGTAATAACCAAGCACCACTTTATCCAATCAATCAACAAGAGAAATCAGCAAAAATGCCATATGTACATTCTCACTCATACAAATTCAATTCAACACAAAGTTTGATATCAAAACTTGCCTTCTTTATTGATTGGAATTGATCATACAATTTGAACACAAAGTCTCAAAGTTGAGTCTCAATTTGGGCAGCACTTTGTTGCATAAGATTAAAAAAGATTTCTATTACAATATATGCCCTCTTTATTTATAGGGAGGAGCCTGGAGCAAAAATAGGAAATTTACAACTACTTTGACTTATTCAACAAAAGAGTCCTATTTGACTTGGGACTTCCTTTGTCTCACATGTAATTACATTTTGGAAAAATACATGTGAAAATGTCTAAAACTGAAAATAAAGTACATGTGAAAATACAAAAATAAACTAAGGCATGATCACTTTCATCAACTCTTGTTCCCATCCTTCTTCAGAAAATCCTCAAACATTGTCAACATTGTTTGCATCTCAAGGTTATCCGGTCCAGAAGTATTCTCAGAAATGACACAAGTCCTTGTTACTGAATCTTTCACGGAGGTAGCAGTCTTCTCATGCTTATCCAGAACTACCTTGAGAATGTCCATGGTCAACTGTTTATCTAACAACTTATCCATAGAAGCCATTGAGAAAGCTTGATCTTCAAACTCCTTTGAATCATGTTATTGAATGCCTATCTTTTCATCTGTGGAAAGAAACTTTTGGTCTCTTTGACTGGAAATTACAGTAGCAAGGGAGAATTGAGCATTTGCATGGGCTTTAAAGGGCTAAAGTGCGATTAGAGTGAAAAACTGAGTGAAAGTGGGCTAAAGTTAACAACTTAAAAAATTTCTTAGAGTTAGAAAATTTTTAGGGAGTGAGTGCATGGGTGGCAAAAATCACCGCTGTTGCATGTGGAGGAAATTGCTTTTGTGCACGAGCGCCAAAAATTGCCGCCCTTGCATGTGACAAAAAGATTAACATGCACGAGTGGCAAAAATCGCCGCCCTTGCATGTGACAAAAAGACTAACATGCATGGGTGGTAAAAATCACCACCCTTGCATGTGACAAAAAGACTAACATGCACGGGTGGTAAAAATCACCTCCCTTGCATGTGACAAAAGGGATTAACATGCACGGGCAGCAAAAATTGCCGCCCTTGCATGTGACAAAAAGACTAACATGCACGGGCCGTAAAAATCACCGCCCTTGCATGTGACAAAAAGACTAACATGCACGGGTGGTAAAAATTGCCGTCCTTGCATGTGACAAAAGGACCAACATGCGCGGATGGTAAAAATCACCGCCCTTGCATGTGACAAAAGGACCAACATGCACGGGCGGTAAAAATTGCTGCCCTTGCATGTGACAAAGGGACCAACATGCACGAGCGGCAAAAATCGCCGCTAGTGCATATTAAGATGCAATGGAGGCAAAAATCGCTACTAGTGCATAAAAAGATGCAATGGAGGCAAAAATCACCGCCATTGCATGTAAAGATGCAATGGAGGCAAAAATTGCCGCTAGTGCATATGAAGATGCAATGGAGGCAAAAATCCCCACCAGTGTGAAAGGAAGCTAGGTGTATGGAAACACTTCCTACACTAATCTATTGAAGAGAGGGCTATGCAAATTCAAATTTATCCTAACTATTACAACAATGTTAAACCATTAACATGAGATATAGCAGCAAAACACAAGAGCCAGAAAGAAGACAGAAGAAGAGAGACAGAGATTTATGGTGGGGAAAACCCTTATCGAGTGAAAAACCCCACACTCAGAAACCTACACAATGTATTAATAAATCTGAAAGAATGTTTACAATACACTTGCAATGCAAGCTTCAATGGTCTTTGACACTCATGTCTGGAGTCAATCTGGCAGCATAACAGTACCTGTAAACCTGTGATACAAACTCCATCTCCAAGCACCTGTTTAAATAGAACATACAAGGCAATTTTGGACCTTTCTTGGAATGGGCGTCCAATATGGCATCTTGGACCAAAACCCACACCTAGGGACACCTGGTCAACATTGTAGAATGTGTCTGACACTTGTCCACATCTCCCATCCCAAAGAGGTCACCTATTTCCAAAATGGGCTATGACAGATGCTCTTACGACATTTACGACTGTCATAGAATCTATCATAGCAGTTACAACTTACAGCTGTAAGAGAATCTGTCATAAACATGCTATAAATAACATATTCTCTTACAACACATCATATTCCACCTTGGGGTGCCCAAATATGCCTCATTCAAAGATGCTTCATGACACATGTCATTACCTGTCTTACAACCTTCTATTCTCAACTCTTACATGTCATAGATTCGTCATAGGAACCTGTCATAACCGTTTTGGTCAAACATTCCTTACACAACATAGAAGATGCTGACACATGGCAGAATATTCCTACCACTAGGTGGGATGCCTATCTCCTCATGTGAGGACAATATACCAAGTTGTCATAGTCCATGTAGGATTGACACATCATCGTGCCACATCCCACAATATGACAAAGTGGAATTTCCAATTATTTACAACATAGGCAATGAATAATAAATACAAACATTACAGATGAAAAGAATTACCAAGGTTGAGACACCTTAATTTCCAACATTCTCCCACTTGTCGAACTCCTTGTAAGAGCCAATAGAAAAATAGGATTTAACCGCTATAGGCCGAGAGGCCCATAGACTCTGAACACCATCTGAACTTCTTTGTGCTCACTGGCTTCGTCAATGCATCTGCAACATTCTTCAAAGTATCTACCTTCTCCAAATTTACCTTTCCATCCTCAACCATGTCCCTCACGAAGTGAAACTGAACATCAATGTGCTTGGTTCTCGCATGGAAAGTTGGATTCTTTGCAAGGCAAATTGCACTCTGACTGTCACAACTGATCGTGATCTGACCCGCATCAACACCAATATCAGAACACAATCTCTTAAGCCAAATGGCTTCCTTACAAGCATGAGTTGCTGCCATATACTCAGCTTTTGTCATGGACAAAGCAACAACAGGTTGTCACTTACTCATCCAACTGATAGCACCACCAAACAATGTAAAAACATAAGCACTGGTGGATCTCCTGCTGTCAATGTCACCTGCCTAATCTGAATCCACAAATCCATGAATATCAACAGAATGTAGAGGTCCTGAAACATTACCATGATAGCAAATGGAATACTCAGAAGTACACCTCAAATATCTGAACACTTGCTTAACTGCATCCCAATAAACTCGTCCAGGATTAGCCCTAAATTGACTAAGGACTCCCACTGCTTGGGCAATGTCTAGTCTTGTGCAGACTATAGCATACATCAAACTACCAACAGCACTAGCATAAGGTACTCTGCTCATGTCCTCCACCTCACTAGGAGATTTTGGACAATCCTCAACAGACAACTTTGTCCCCAAGGAAACAGGAACACACAATGGTCTACAATCTCCCATGTTGAATCTGTCCAACACGGTCTTAACATACTTACTTTGACTTAACCAAAGTTTTCTGTTAGTTCTAACTCTTCTGATTTCCATTCCTAGAATGTACCTGGCTGCCCCTAAATCTTTCATTTCAAACTGAGCTGACAATTGAGATTTAAAATCAAAAATCATGTTCTTACCCTTCCCAATGAGCAACATATCATCAACATACAGTGCAACAATGAGAATACGATCACCATCTAACTTATAATAAACATAGTGATCTGATTTCGATCTCACAAATCCAATTGACAACACAAAGGCATCAAACTTCATGTACCATCTCCTTGGGGATTGCTTCAAACCATACAAAGACTTCTTAAGTTTGCAAACCAAATTTTCTTTACCTTTTACCATGTAATGCTCTGGCTGTGACATGTAGATTTCCTCCTCCAAGTCACCATGAAGGAAAGTTGTCTTCACATCCATTTGTTCTACCTCCAAGTCATAAGCTGCTGCGAGAGACAACAAGAATCGAATGGATGTCATCTTTGCAATAGGAGAGAAGATCTCACCATAATCTATACCCTCCACTTGTGAATACCCCTTCGCAACCAATCTGGCCTTATACTTCTCAACACTGCCATCTACACCAATCTTCTTCTTGAACACCCATTTGCATTCAACAAGTTTCCGTCCAGGAGGCAAAGGCACCAAGTCCCAAGTTTGATTCTTTTCCAAAGAAGTCATTTCTTCCTCCATGGCCTCCTTCCAGGAACCAGCATCCTTCATATCCAAAGCCTATGATACAGTTCTAGGTTCATCACTGTTAGTGAGCAAAGCATAAGCACAACTAGAATCAAGCAATGTAAAACCAAACCTTTCAGGTTGCTTCCTTATCCGTGTAGACCTCCTCAAGAGCTGAGGTTGAGGTTTAGCTTCTTCTTCTTTTGAGCTTTCAGAGCTGTTAGAGCTCTCCTCATCATCAGGTCCAACATTATCTTTCTGTTCAGTCTTCTCAAGGGTGAGAGGAAACTAAACAACATCCTCTTTCTTTTCTTTTTCTTCTAGCTGCAATACAATGGAAGAAGGTGTAAGCTCTCTGAAGATGACACTTCTGCTGTACAACACTTTTTCATCCATGGGATCCCAAATCTTGTATCCTTTCACACAAACTCCATAGCCGATGAAGATACACTTAACAGCTTTGTTCTCCAACTTTGACAGCTTCTCCCTAGGCACATGTGCATATGCCTCACAACCACAAACATGAAGATGCCTTACTAAAGGCTTTCTACTAGACCACACCTCCATGGGTGTCTTTCCAACAAGAGCTGATGTAGGAGATCTATTTACCAGATAGCAAGCAGTGGCAACAGCTTTAGCCCAAAACTTTTGTTCTAGACCAACTCCACTAAGCATACTCCTAGCCTTCTCCATCAGTGTCCTTTTCATCCTCTCTGCAACTCCATTTTGCTACGGTGTGTATGGAGTTGTCTTATGTCTTTCAATCCCAAGTTCCTTGCAATACTTATCAAATTCTGTAGAACAAAACTCACCACCGTTGTCAGTTCTCAAATATTTAATCTTTTTACCAGTCTGATTTTCAGCAAAGGCTTTAAACTCCTTAAACTTGCTATAGACTTTAGATTTGCTTCTGAGAAAATAAATCCATGTCCTTCTACTGTAATCATCTATAAAAGATACAAAGTATACAAATTTTGATAATGAAGGAAGATTAACAAGACCAAACACATCAGAATGAATGAGGTCCAACACACCAGAAGACTTATGAGAACTCGAATAAAACTGAACACGGTTTTATTTTCCATAAATGCAATGTTCGCAAAAGTTGAACTCAAGATTACAATCATCTAACCCCTCAACGATGTTCTTATTTTTCAGGGTACGCAGACCCTTCTCACTAATGTGGCCAAATCTCTTATGCCATAACATTGTCTTTTCTGCAAGAAGTTTAACTTCCAATGCACGATTACAACCATCAGGACTAGAAACAACAGATTTCTTCACTGCTCGTTCAGATGGTGGGGATGAAGTGACTGCAGCCCTCTTCCTTGAGTTAGAAGAACTATTGCACTATGCAATGCATGCTTCTATCTGAAACAGAGTACCTCTCTGAGTACCCTTACCAATCACCATAGATCCTCTAGTCATCTTGCATCCTTCTTTCGAAAAGACAACCTACACACCTACATCATTCAAACTACTTACAAAAAGTAGGTTCTATGCTAAGCCTGGGATGTGCATAACCCCAGAGATCCCCTTCACTTGACCATCAGGGAATCAGATAGAGACTCTTCCACGACCAATGATCTTCAGATGAGAGTCGTCACCTAGATACACCTTTCCACCATCAAACTCCTCATACTTAGTGAACCAGTCTCGATGTGAGGTCATGTTGAATGATGCACCAGAGTCGATCAGCCACACATCATTAGATGCATGGGTTGCCAGGGCTGCGATGAAAGCATCACCATCATCTTGTGATTTGTCAGAATCTGAATCAGGAGCTTTCTTCTTTTTCTTCTTCTCCTCTTTGCATTCCTTTCAGAAATGCCTGGTCTTTCCACAGTTCCAACAAAGAGCCTTGGACTTTCCAGGAAATTTGGATCTCCCACAGGATTTGGATCTACCCTTCTCAGCTTTCTTGTCCTTCTTTTTCCCTTTCTCCTTGGGTCTTCCATGAACTACAAGGGCTTCTTTGGCTGCCTCAAAAGACTTTCTCCACATCTCTTCAGATAACAGGGAAGAAACCACCTCTTCCATTTTGAATGTGGATGTGGTGCTTCTGATTGCCATGACAAGATGATCCCATGAGTCCAGGAGAGAACAAAGCAGGGTCATACACCGATCCTCCTCCTCCATCTTTACACCAATAGATGTTAATTGTGCAACCAGCATGTTAAAGGCATTCATATGTTTAGCCACGGATCCTCCGTCCTCCATTGGAAGAGAATACAACTTCCTTCTCAGAAAAAGTTTTTTGACTAGTGATTTGGCTTGATACACATCCCCCAACTTCTTCCAAAGGAGTTTTGCAGTAGTCTCCTCATGGACATTTAACAACACAGAATCGGCAAGACTAAGTCTTATGAGACCCTTAGCCTTCTGATCCTTCTGATCTCAGTTAGATTGTGACATTGCAACTGGTTTAGTTCCATTCACACTATCCCAAAGGTCTTGGTCAACTAACAAGTCTTCCATCTTGAGCTTCCACAGCTCAAAATTACTGCCGTTGAACTTCTCTACTTCAAACCTTCCTAATGTGCCTGCCATCTCCTTGCTGCAATAAGATACAGAATGCTCTACACAAACTCCCACTCAACCTAAGATTAGCTCAAAAAACCCCTACCCAACAACTAGGACCAAAGGTGATCAAGCTCTGATACCAACTGAAAGGAAGCTAGGCGTACGGAAACGCTTCCTACACTAATCTATTGAGCAGAGGGCTATGCAAATTCAAATTTATCCTAACTATTACAACAATGTTAAACCATTAACATGAGATATAGCAGCAAAACACAAGATCCAGAAAGAAGACAGAAGAAGAGAGACAGAGATTTACGGTGGGAAAACCCTTATCGGGTGAAAAACCCCACACTTAGAAACCTGCACAATGTATTAACAAATCTGAAAGAATGTTTACAATACACTTGCAATGCAAGCTTCAATGGTCTTTGACACTTGTGTCTGGAGTCAATCTGGTAGCATAACAGTACCTGTAAACCTGTGATACAAACTCCATCTCCAAGCACCTGTTTAAATAGAACATACAAGGCAATTTTGGACCTTTCTTGGAATGGGCATCCAATATGGCATCTTGGACCAAAACCCATGCCTAGGGACACCTGGTCAACATTGTAGAATATATTTGACACTTGTCCATAGCTCCCATCCCAAAGAGGTCACCTATTTCCAAAATGGACTATGACAGATGCTCTTACGACACTTACGACCGTCATAGAATCTGTCATAGCAGTTACAACTTACAGCTGTAAGAGACTCTGTCATAAACATGCTTTAAATAGCATATTCTCTTACAACACATAATATTCCACCTTGGGATGCCCAAATATGCCTCATTCAAAGATGCTTCATGACACATGTCATTACCTGTCTTACAACCTTCTATTCTCGACTCTTACATGTCATAGATTCATCATAGGAATCCGTCATAACTGTTTCGGTCAAACATTCCTTACACAACATAGAAGATGCTGACACATGGCAGAATATTCCTACCACTAAGTGGGATACCTATCTCCTCATGTGAGGACAAAATACCAAGTTGTCATAGTCCATATAGGATTGACATATCATCGTGCCACATCCCACAATATGACAAAGTGGAATTTCCAATTATTTACAACATAGGCAATGAATAATAAATACAAACATTACAGATGCAGAGAATTACCAAGGTTGAGACACCTTAATTCCCAACACAGTGCTTATGAAGATGCAATGGAGGCAAAAATCCCCACCAGTGCATATGAAGATGCAATGGAGGCAAAAATCGCCGCCCTTGCATATAACAAAAATTTACTAACTCCTAAAAAGTGAAATTTTCAATTAGACTTGTTCTACAAAATTCAAGAAATCGACACAAGTTGACGCTCGAAAGGATGTTCCAAGGCTAGGAGACCACGCATGAGGGCAAATGTGATTCACCTCATTTTGCGTGTTTAGAGTTGTAGGCTACAAAATGGACAAGTTTTGTAGGGGTCATCCTACAAATTGAGCGCAAGTAAATTTGAGGATAACTTTTTTCCCATTGAACTTGGACACTATTTATGCCAGTCAATTTCTGACACTTCGAATTTAGAAGTGGATTTGAAAAAATTCAATTTTTAGTACTATACTGCCAGATCCCAGTTCGACAACAAAGGCTTTGCCAGGGATAATTTGGATTTTAGAACAGGATTTTCACATGTTCCTCAAATAGAGGACTATTAGGAGGATTGTTCAGATGAATTTGAGGTCAGAAAGAGGCTTTGGTGCAGGTTTCCCTTAGGGCAAATAGTTACCCTCAATTTAAATATGAATATTTCTAGAATAGTTGATAATGAGGAACAGGTGATTGATCCTCAATTTGAACAGATAAAACAATTACCTATTCCAGAAATTGATTGGGATAAAGATGAAGAAGATCAAATTGAGGTTAGAACCCTTCCAGTAATAAGGAGAACTGAGAAATGGTTGAGGGAGCGTAGACTGGGGAAGTTCAAAAGGAAGGTTCCTAGCAATGTGCACCAATGGCTGAATCACCATCTCCGATAAGCTCTTCTAATCGGCTTATTGCTATTTGTGATGCAGGTACTCCCAAGCCAAAAACTAGAAGGGGTCCTATCATCAAAGAGTCCAATAAATCCCTTACAACTATTCTACCTCCTCATGCCACTAGATCAAGAACTAAAGGCAAGAAGAAGAAGCAAATTTCTGAAAGAATAGTTGTGGACTTGAATTCTGAAGAAGATTCGGGAGAAGCAACAGGTGATAAGGAGTTTGATTCACCAATGGTAGAAGAGATTAATACAAATCAACAAGTAGAGGTTGTTTCAAATTCTACTGATCTGATGATGATATCAAACATGCCTTCTAAACAATTGGATTCTAGTAAAGAAGTTTCGGTCCTTGCACCCAAATGGTTAGAAAGTTTAATTAGTGATAAAAGAAAAATAGTGCCATTTTCATTGCCATTGGAGGACATGATTAGCAAGTGTTTAGGAAAGACTCCTAAATCCAAGAAACTGAAAACAACATCCAGGGTAGACATTAACCCTAACACAAGGAACTGGAGTGTAGAAATAGCCTGGCCGACAACTGATGAGGAAGTTCAAGATCCTACAGTTCAGGATTTCACAATAGAAAAAATAGATCTTGGGTCTGCATCACATGCCGCGGATGTGCATCATCTTGAAGCATCTACCAAAAAGATAGTCAGTCATACCTGGAAGGATGAGAAAGATAAGAGGGAATTGAAACAGACCTTACGAGCAATAGTAGAGTATATCAATGCCATTCATAACCCAAATCCACAACCTGTTTCCCAACTACCCCTGTCTTTTGACCCTAAATCTCCAGTCAATAAAAAAATGCTAGATCAGATAAATAGGAACAAAATGGTGACCAAAGTGTTTGATGATTGGTTGTACGGCATTATCCAGAAGGGTACATAGTACATTAATGAATTGAAAAATAAATATGATGAAACTATGGCTACTGTCGAAGATTTGAAGACACAGAATGCTTCATGGGTAAAAGAAGAAGGAAAATGGATGAATGTGATAAACCAAATTGATGAAGTTCAGAAATATGGGATAGCAAAGTTTTTATCAGAGAATAATTTGACAAGTCTAAATGATGATATACTATATGTGAGAGAGAAATATCGAATGGAGGAATTCAATGTCCAAATAAGGACGAATTGAACTTACAAAAATGATCAAAGAAATAACTGAGTTCACTCAATCCTTACAGCATGACTTACAATGTATTGAGGTGAAATATATAAAGGATGACGGGGAGCCAGAAAAGGACATCGATATTGTGATCCACTCGTTCAAAGAGAAAATCAATTTCATTAAAGAAAATGATAACTTATTAACTGAAGATTTCTCTCAGATTTCAAAGGTGGAATCACTTCTTCATCTCTGTGTCGATGCACTCCCAAAGCACATGGAGAAAGTGGCGAAGATTCGAAGAGAGAAATATGTTTGTAAAGCAAGGGTTAAACATATTGGCATCCCCAATTTCTCAAAAATCCAAGAGTTCGTTACTGCATATCAGGAGTGGAAGGCGCAACTTGTCTCCTTAACTAGACAAAACAAACCCAGAGATTCTAATCCATTGCCTCAGTGATAATCTTACTTACATAGTCTCTTTATTTAGTTATTCAGTTGGTATTATGTTTAAAAATTTTGTATTTTGATGAGTTTGTAAGAAACTAAATCCTGTATGGGTCAGAGTTTGCTTTAACTTTGGGTTTGGTTTAAAATAACGGTTAATTAGGGAAACAATATATATGTTTTTAGTTGTTAAAATTGATATACAGAATAGGAAAGAAGAAGAAAAGAAATTTTTAGAGCTGAACATTTTTACGATTTTACAATATATACGATGTTTGTCTGAAACATTTTTCATCTGTGAATGAAAAGGGGAAACAATTACTGCATACTTAGATCTGTGTGTTTGAGTATTTGAAATTGGGTTTTTTGTGCGAGATCTTCTTTCATATGGTAATTGCTCTTTCATTGGATAACTCATCGTATGTGTTTTATCATTTATTGGTTCAACAATATATATGTTTATGTATCTGATTATTATTGAAGATGGAATCTGTGTATTCTATTACCAAATGATGTTATAGAAAAGGATATTGCATTCATAGCATGATGATGCATTGATGTTAGTTTGCCTTTAAGCACTTTCTAGTTAAAAGTGTATCTGAATAATTAAAATAGTTTGAATTCATTGAAGATCATAAAGGGAGCTGTACCTTAATTCAGAGGGGAACTATTCCTGATAGCTCACCCATTTGTTGTTTAACTTATTTGTTTTTCAAAGAAAGGGGTATAGAGTCAAAATAAAAAAATTTTAGACCAGGACAAATCTGTTAACCAACACACTACTTGCAAACACTGTTGAGCCCAGATTGGGAACCTTGGTGCAGGATTACAAGGATAAGATTGATGGCAAGTGGGTATGGAATTTTCCTGAAGGATTGGATGGAGATGCGAGCGCAACTTGGAATGAAGTTCTAAAAAAAATTAGAAAGGTGCCCTTCTCAAAGGAAGAGGATAAGCGTATGTGGATGTTTAGTGGGGAAGGCAAAGCAACGGTAAAAGGAAGTATATTACAAATATTTCTTCCATGGCTAGTCTGTAAACTCCTCAGTGCTATCAAAAATTTGGAGTAGGCAGTATTTGCCTAAGGCGTGTGCATTCCTATGGATCACATGGAAAGGTAGAGATTTGACTTGGGATAGGTTGGTCAAGCTTGGAAAGATGGGTCCCTCCCGATGCATCTTATTTAAGAAGGGCAACAAAGGTGGAAGCCACATATTCCTTCTTTGTGACTTTGTCCAAGAGATTTGGGGTAGATTCCATAGGTGTTGGCATCTAGATTGGGTCATTCTGAGGGATGTAAATATGCTATTAGAAAACTAGAATTTCAACATCAAAAGCAAAGGGCTGAGTTTTGTTTGGGAAGTGTTTTTGACTTTGTTGATTTAGAATGTATGGTTAGAGCAAAATAGAAGAATCTTCTCCGAGCAAGAAAGGGGAGTGGACAAGATATGGGACTAAATTGAATGTGTTGTTAATGAGCTCAGAGAGACTAGAAAGAAGAAGGATTGGAGGGTGTGTGATGAGGAGAAAGGGCTGGCCAATGAATGGTCGAGGTTCTGATGGTTGGATTGTGCTGGAAGCTCTTTGCAAAAGGGAGTGAAGGATCAGTTTGTTAGATGGTTGCCCCAGACCCAGGTTGCATAAAACTCAATTTTGATGGAGTTGTTAGAGGCAATTCAAGGAGGGTTGGTGGAGGTGGAATATTTAGAGATGCAAAGGGCCAGCCTCTGGGATACTACGCCTTGGATTTTCGAATTGAAACCAACAACATGGCTGAGGCTAGAGCGCTTTAGAAAGGCCTCCTATTGGCTAAGGAGCATAATTGGGATAAGCTATGGGTAGAAGGTGACTCGAATATAGTGATTGACCTACTAAACAAGGACGCTTCTAAAAATTGGAGGCTGGAACAGATTATGGAGGAAATAAAGAATATGGTGGGATGGCTTAGTAGCTTTAAGGCCTCTCACATAAAGAGAGATGGGAACCAAGCTGATGACTAGGCAACCAACCAAGGAATTGATGTTGAGAGTAGGAATGCTTCAAAAATAGAAGATCTAAAGGAGAAATATGCCTATGAACTGATAAGGTTAATTCAACACGACATCAAGGAACACCCTCCTTATAACGGGCGAGTTCACTAAACTGACATGGGAGTTGAGCTCTCGAGAGAGGATACGTGTGAGGTGATGGTGGCTAGGTTGGTAGCTCATGATTCAAGATGGCGTGTGGCAGTGATGGAGGCAATTGCCTTTTATGTCATTGATTTCCTTAGTTTCTGGTATTTCTCCCTTTTTTTTTCTATAAATGGTAGAGTTGAGAGGGATTGCAGACTAGAGAAGAGTAATGGGAGGTCACAATAGTGACAAAGGGAAAGGAAAGGTGGGGGCTCATACTCCCTGGCATCGATAGATCATGTGGAAGGTGGTGAGCAGTTCTGTAGGTGGGAGGATGAAGTGGGCCTATACCCCGTGTAAGCGGCTTTCCAAGATATCAGGGGATGTGGTGATGGAAAATTTTGTGGCTTTGGTTGAGTTGAAGATCAAGAAGCCTATTCTCCAGAAGTGGCTTTGTAGGATGCTCGCTCTAGCTAAGGACGTTGATGGATAGGATGGCGAGAAGTTAAGGGAAGTAATGATAAATTTTCTGCTTTACCCAAGCACTACAAAGGGATGCTGGAATGTATTAGGTGTGGCACAATCTCTAATCCTGGCTAGTTTGAAATCCATAGTTGCAGCTTCCATACTAGTTCACGAAGAGATGGTGGAAGCTTCGAAGGCAGCAGAAGAAAACCATGATGCCATTCTTGGCCATATCCATGATGTGATGCTGGGCTTGGTAGAGACCCAAAAGATTGTGGAACAAATAGTTGCAAAAATGGGGGTTCCTGTGGAGTAGCATTCTTGGGTTGAATACAAATGTGCCTGCGACGAGGAGGCAGATATGGTGGATTTGACAGGCAAGGCAGATATGTAGTGTTTTATGTTGTTAAGCTTGTTAAGCTAGTTAAGCTAGTAGTTAGTAGATGGGGAGAGGGCCTTGTAATTTGTCCTCTCACCCTGTTATAATGCTTTTGTACTGACAATTTTATGCACAGACTTAAGGGCTATACCCTATTTTTGGATGGGTCCCTAGTCCCTAACTAGGGTTTATACAACAAAAAAAAAATATTTTTAAAGCCTTAAATTTTTTTTTCATGGAGTGTGGAAAACTCATGCCAACTACATAAAGGATTTTATATTTATTTAACAACTTTCATTATATATAGTTACTAATTGTTTTTATTTTCACTTAAAATTTATTAAAACAAAACAAACCAACATAGATCTTCTTTTAAAAAATGGAACAACTATAATTTAAGATCCCCATCCTTTTTATAGCACCTTGTTGGGATTTGAACTATGGTGGATGGTGAAAACAAGAATCATCCCATCATCCTTAGCAATTGTACTTGACCAATTAAACTATTCCTTCATAAAATAATAAAAAATATAACCATAAATAATAATATTTTTTAAATCCCTAAATTTTTTTCTAATTTAAAAAACTATAATTTAAAATAATAAAAATTTAACTTTGTAAATGAAAACAACCAAAAAAATTCAACTTAAAGGCTTTTATATTTATGTAACAACTTGTGTGTGTGTGTGAAGGGGGTTGGGCTTAATGGCAAGGCCATAAGGTTCTCAAGATGGAGATCCAAGTTCAAATCCCTAAGTAACACCTATAGTTGGAACTTCAATTTGTGGCTCTTGGACTTCTGAGGTGGTTCCGTTGGTGGTTTCTAGTGTGGTTCTATGTGGTGACTCTTGGTGTTCCAGTGGCTCCTAAGTGGATTTCTAGCTCTTGGAATTCTGTGGTGGCTTTGTTGGTGGTTTCTAATGTGGTTCTAAGCGTTGACTCTTGGTCTTCAAGTGGCTCTTAAGTGGATTCAAAAGTGTGTGTGGCTCTTAAGTGGATCCTGTTGGGACCCAAAATAGCTACAACCTTGAACTCTAAAACATTCCTAAATCACCTAGGCAATGGATATCATCTGGGCAATTTGAAAAAGGTTTATTAACAAGTTAAGGGTGATTTTGGCCAACTGATAGGAGTGGGTAGCCTCCTCTACACTTTGAGCTCATATTAGACTCTGGAGGGATATTCCAAGGTAATACCCAAGCAGGTATTAATGTCAAAACCAAATGAACAACTAAAAATGAAAAGACAACCAAACCCAAATCATTTTCTAGGCCCCAAAGACTGTCACTGGACCCAAAACAACTAATTGTCACTCAGAACCCCTATATAGCTGATGAAAGACACTCTTAATAACAATGTAAAGTGTAGGTATGCTTGTTTGGTCTGCTAGAATTGATACTTTGAAGACTATCTAACAATATTTCTTGTTTTTAGCACTGGACCACAACAACGCATGCAATAGTAACTATTTATTTCACACTTGATAAGTTGTTTTAGTTTCTTAAAGAGTTGTGGGTGATCAAACATCTTAGACTGGTGCCGATTATGATGGGCTACAAAGGCCATAGTTCAACAGAAGGAAAGAACAACACAAAAATGAAACACACACTTTTTGGATATCCAAATGCAAGAAAAATAACAACCAGTGAAGAATATACTTAGTAATCCTCAGTTAGAATACAATCATTCATCTACAACCATAGAAAAGATCATCACATAGCATGTAATGTTTTAATAATCTTTCATATTCATCTAATCAATGGTTACAATCACACCACGAATTGTGGCAAGAGGAAACCCTAGCTAAAACTTAGGATTTCCTTAAAAAATTACATAAGAAAAAGGAGAAGTTCATACACTGATTGTTGAAATCAATATGAAAACCTTTCATAACCTATATCTTATCCACTAGAGAACTATAACTTTTTGTTCTTTGAAACCCTAGAGAGCTCTGCACTTGATCACCTGAAAAATGCCAAAAGACCAACCCTTGAAGAGAGTTCAAATCTTGCCTTTATAGCCTTCAAATGCAGGTCTAAGAATGAAATGGGCGGGAAAACCCTCAACAACCCCACCAACTACATTCAAAGCATTAATTTCAGCCACCCACTTTGCATTAATGGTGTCCCTGCAAGTAGTTGGCGTGTTCTCAAGTAGTTGGAGGAGTTTGGAAGGCCAGGAAGTCAACCTCTAAAAAATTAGACTTTGGAGGTCGTGCCTTCCATCTTGTAGCATGTACTTTGGAGGAAAAGGAGAGAAACACCCGACCTTGAAATACTTAGATAAATGAAGAGTGTCGGGGGTCAGGCTTCGAGCCTTCTTCCTTCTTTCTTCCAAAAGGAAGAAGGAAGAAAAGGAGAACTCCCACATTCTGAAAAGATAAAAGTCTTTGAATAGTTCGGTGACTTCGGCCTTCAGGCCTTCTACTTTTTGCCTTCCTAGAAGAAGAGAGAACATAATTCTAACCACTAAAGTTCACTTTACTCAGAGAAAATTTCAAACCTTAGGTGGACTTCAGCCGAAGGGCCTTCTTGTTGCCACTTGTTTTGAGGAAGAGAGAAGGCCACAGACCCAACTTTTGTCTTTCGATACACTTAGTCAAATAATGAAAATGCCAAGGGTCGGCCCCCAGGATTTCCACCCACCATCTTCCCTGAAGGGAGGAAGAACTGATAGGACTTTGATAAACTTTCCTTGGCTCCTTACTTTTGAACTGTTTCATGCATCAATCTGAAAATCCTTTTCTAGGGTTTAGTGTTTAAAATATTGAGAAATCTTGTCTCTATCTCTAAAACCCTAAACCCTAGAGTTCTATACAAGCTTCGCATTACTTTTGTTCTATTTTACAAGTGATCGCTTGTTACCCATTGCCAGTTTTTTAAATTGCAACTTGGTGTCTCAGGTGTTGTTCTTTTACCGACCCTTTCCTTATACATTACCAGACTCTCTTGCCCAAAATATTTTATTTATTATTTGCCTAAGTCTTATTTTCGGCCCCCCTTAGTGAAAATTTTGGCCCCCTTTTGACCTAGTAGAGAAATGTTTGTTTTTAAAGGGTGCATGTGCCTGAGGAATCATTTGATAGGTGGCATGTTTTAACTGGTTTCTATCATTCCGCAGTGATTATAATATTGAAAAAGAGGACAATAGTGAACGACATAAGGGTGGCAAGTGGCAGGCTTTATTGTCAAGCCTCACTAGAAGAGAACGGGTGGGCCCCCAATGTGCTTACATGGTAGGTTCTTGTGCATTCTGCCATTCCTTTGATCCTAAGTAGTGGGCCCATAAAATGCTTGTGGAATAATGGGAGAGTACCATGTGTCTTTTCTCAAGAAGATAATGGGTGTGCAGCAACTACCGTGATACGTGGCAAGTTTTTAATGGTGCACGGGGTGTTTTGAAAGAGTTTATTTTGTGCCATGCAACACAATTTGGTAGGTTTCTGCCATTCCACGGATCTTCATCCGCAGCCTGATCTCACAACTCTAGAAGCACGAAAAACTGCCATATGTGCGTTATTGACTTTTCTTCTCAGTAGTGTGGCTAAGGTGGCTGTGATAGGTGAAAGTCAGGTGTGGAAAATCAGACATAGTCATGAAACCCTAACCCTACCATCATCAAGGAATCTAATCTAAATGAAGCCAAAAGAACAATGCAATTGAAGCATAACATCACCTAGACCGTGCGATTCCTTGTTTGAGAGGGAGATGTGGACTGCTTCTTCAACAATGAACAATCACAAAGCTGAAAGCTGCCATTGATGGATGATAAAAGCTCAAATGCTCGAATGCTCAAGATGATAATGGAGTTGCTATATGATTGCTGGATTGCTAGATACTATATGATTTCTGAATGTCTCATATGGAGTGAGAGGCTGTTTATATAGGACTCAACCAAGATCAATCAACGGTGGAGATTCAGAGGCTATGTGAATGGCTAAGATTGAAAGTTACTAAATTTAGGTCCAATTAGTTGTGCATGTGAAAGATTTTAAATGAAAGTTGTCTTACAACACATGATAAATGGGAAATGGACAAGTGTTAAAATGTGATAAATGATAAAGGCTTAATTCAAATAAAGTATTTGAATTAGTTGGGATATGAGTTGGAAATTAATTAAATAAATAAAATTTATTTAATTAATAGGATAAATGCATAAAATGGGATAAGACATGATGTGGAATTAATTAAATAAATACAATTTATTTAATTAATTGGCTAAGTGAATGAGAATGGGATTTTAATTAAATAAATAAAATTTATTTAATTAATTGGATAATGGATTAGTGATTTAACAAGGTGTCGCTAGACATGGACAAATTTGGGTGTCTACATTTTGCCCCTCTTTGATACAATGTTCGATAGAACGTTGTGTCAAAGAAGATGTGAGATGCGTTCGATAAACAAGTTATGCCCCAGTGTAACTGGCAGGTGATGCCCCCTCGAGAGGTAGGCCAGGCGAACCAGGAAGGACTGGGTTGGCTCTCGATAGAAGAAAAGGCAGAAAAGAGGGCAGACGCGAAGGAAAAGGGGGGTGGCATGGAAGAAAATAAGCTGTGGTATAGAAGAATTAGGGTTTGGAGAAGAGCTATAAGTAGGTGCTTCAAGGGCAAATAGGCTCATTTGTGCTTAGAACCTAGAGAAATCTAGAGCTCCTGAAAGTGAGAGTGGCAGAGCTAGCAGGATGGTGATTCCGCGCAGAGATCATCGTGCGGAGCGAGTGAGGACACATGGATGAACAGAGGGAGCAGGCGCACCGGTATGTCTCAAAACTTTTCCCAAAAGCGTGCATTTAATAGCCTACAAGCGTAATTAATTCACACACGTCACCAAAAGCGACTAGTTTAGGACATGGCACATATAGGTCGCTTATGTAGGAGTAGAGGTCGCTTAGAGTATTTCAGATCGCTTATAGGCGCGGGTAGGTCGCTTAGGGAAAAAGTGGTCGCATCCGGTCGGCGGGAAAATAGCAGCGGAAATGCGCGTATGGAGGGAAACTAGTCGCTTATGAGCAGATAGTAGTCGCATAGGGTAGGTTAGCTCGCATAGGACTAGAAACAGATCGCATATGGTAGATAGTGCGCGTATAGGGCGAAAATGGTCGCTTAGTGTGAGTTGGCTCGCTTATGATGAGAAAATAGGCGCATATAGGAAAAGGGCTCGCTTTTAGGGTAAAAAGACTCGCACATAGGATATGGCTCGCATATAAAATAAGGATGAATGCATATGGTAATAGTGTCGCTTATAGGAAAACAGTGAACGCATATGTAAAAGAGGTCGCGTTTGGTCAAAACAGAGGCGCATGTAGTAACATGGGTCGCTAGTGAGCAGGAAAAGGTCGCATGTGGTAAAGTGAACCGCATAGGGTAGGTGTAGGATAAAATAGCAGATAGATAGGCAGATTTTGATATGAATGATTAACGGGATGGACTGACAAGAGTAAATGGATGATTGCAGGATGTACTACCGCCATTGCTATCACGGGAGCCCCATCCGAGAGATTTGCGGCTAGTGAGACGGTTGGATGCAGAGGAGCTGCTGGTGTTAGAGATCCTGGGTTTGGAGCATGTGTCACGATTAGAGCCAGTGCAGGCACATCGAGGGCTGATGACTGCGATGGTGGAGCGATGGATGAGCGAGCACAGTTCATTCTTGTTACCGACAGGAGAGGCGACCATCACCTTAGAGGATGTGTTCCGGATTTTGAGGATTCCGATAGATGGGGATCGTGTAGATTATGATCCGGAGATGGGCCCAGCGGCATTCAAGAGATTGTTTGGGACACCAGACATCAGAGCAGAGGGTTCAGAGATACCGATGGGGAGGATGGAGGAGCTCTGTGACAGATTACAGCGAGTGGTAGTGGCTATCATTAGATGGCTAGTGGGTGACAGGAGAGCGAGAGGGTTTCCTGTAGGATGGGGGACAGTGATGGAGGGCATGTTCTCCTATGGCACGAGATATGCATGGGCAGAGTGCGTGTTGGGGCAGCTTTATCATTACCTGCATGATTGCGCATACATGTTCGGAGCCAGTATGTCAGCAGGAGTGACAGTGTTGCATGTATGGGCTTATGAGCACATTCTGGTGACGAGACCAGAGGGATGGGTTGCTAGAGCAGCAGGAGAGCCATTTGCACGAATGTATAGAGGAGCCTTGACGTATCGACAGCGCCGAGGGGTGGTATACTGGCGGCGGAGGTTGGATGAGATAGACAGATTTGTATGGAGGCCATGGCTAGGATGTGAGCAGTGGGAGGAGGAGGATGCCGAGCTTGCTTATGCTAGACAGGCGAGGTACATTTTTGGACGCGGCATGTACATTATAGAGCGCTATTTGCTAGAGAGAGCCCTGAGACAGTTTGGAGAGGCACAGGCAGTACCTGTAGGGGATGCTGTTTTTGGGAGGACGAGGCAGGAGGTGTTTGATTGGGGTCCAGAGGTTGTGGTGGACACAGCCTTGGCAGAGAGAGATGGATTGCAGCCAGTAGCATGGCAGTGGAGACAGGGTCCGGCAGATCCAGGTACACTGCCAGAGTATGATGCACACTGGGCGACAGCTAGGCCGATTCGGTTGACACAAGATGGAGAGATTGGGGAGATTGGGATGGAGAGACCAGTTCGGAGGTGATGACGACAGGCTCCACCAGCACAGGCAGTAGTGCCAGCTGCACCAGGGATACAGATGCCAGGGCAGGTGCCAGGTCAGCCTGCTATATTAGCACAGCCACAGGCACAGATCGGAGCAGGAGATGATGTGGGTATTCAGCAGCTACGGAGACGGATCAGAGAGGAGAGGAGATGGAGGCAGCAGGCACAGATGAGGCTGAGGAGAGTGGAGATGGATAGGCATCAGGCCGTGATTAGTCTGAGGCATGCTAGAGCACAGGCACAGGCTTATCAGGCTCAGCTACAGTTGGGAGCTCAGAGAGGAGATGGACAGGATGATGGTGCTCTCGCGAGAGTGACAGGAGAGAGGGATACAGCAAGGCAGCATGAGCAGATGATGAGGCTTGAGCGAGATACTGCAGTACAGCAGGAGCAGGCTATGAGAGCAGAGAGAGATGGTCTGCGAGCTGAGAGAGATAGGGCAGTACAGCAGCTACAGGTTATGACCAGTGAGCGGGATAGAGCAGTGACTGCCTTGGGGACTGATGGAGCTACCATGTACTTAGCCACACAGTTGACAGCTGTACAGGCTGAGCTTCGGAGAGTGCAGGGGGAGGCTGAGTATTATAGAGGCCTATATTATGGAGCTGTGCCGGCAGAGCAGAGACAGCCTAGCTTCAGGAGCAGGTCAGGGGCTTCGAGCTCACGGAGGTCAGGTGGATCTCGATCAGTAGCTTCAGTGATGGGGCCACCGAGAGATGGAGGACCAGGTACAGGACCTGTTGGTGGTGGTGGTCAGGGCGAGGGAGCTGGCAGTAGTCGCTAGGGCATACCTTGTTGACATTGTATCATGATGAGGCCTAGAGCCATTGTTGTATATTCATTCTTTTCAGGGCTCAGCTTGTATTGTAGACACTTGTATTTTGACACACATGTATATATATATATATGGCAGTTTTGGCGATCTATATGATGTTATAATGGTTGTTATGTTGATATTATGATGGCTATGCATGTTATGTGTATGGATTATATATGGATTATGGATGGATGTTGATGCAAATGGTAATAGAATAGAAAATGTTTGAATATGTAAAGGGTAATGATATGAATAAATGTATGCATATAGGTAGACGGTAATGAAAGATATAGACTTATGTATGGCTAACACTTGTTTTGCAGGAGCGGGAATAGGGACAAAGGATGATAGAGATGATCGATCTTGGCTGAGGATGACGGAACGAATGGATAGATAGAATGAATAAGATAGGATGATGATAGGCAGCGTTCAAATAATTGCTCAATAATGAAAAGAAATGCAGTCCTTATGTTTGATATAGCATATGGATGTTATGCACCAGGGCATAAGGGACCAAGGTGTCGAGGTATCCAATGCGCAACTAGCGTGTTACAATCTTGTCTGAACGCATGAGGTCAAGATGTTGAGCCAACATGCACAAGATATGAATAGCAGCTAGTGTTGGACTTTGACGCTACAAACAATGGTTTGAGCTTATCTCCACTACACATAATGATAGCTTGCTGGTTATATGTATGGAGTTAGTCTTAACATAGAATAGTCTCTAATGCATAAGAGACTGTTTAGCTTCTCAGATGCTAGAGATATTGATATGTAAGATGCTAATCCCAACACGTACAAGATACCAAGACGCATAGGAAGAGAATAAGATCATCCCGCAAACACAGCATACGAAAGCTATATGACCATGCCCCAGTCCTTACTTCATCGCAACATACCAAGATATAAAGAGATCATGGTAGTCTTGACTAGGTATAGAAAAGGGACAAAAGATAAATCAAAAGATAAAACAAAAGATACTGTCATCACGTTCTCTTGCCAAATTTGGGTGCTCTTGGATAGATTAAGCTGGCGCCTTATTAAGAGGAAAGCTACATCCTGTTAAAGGCTAAAGTTGTTGATAAACAGTTATAGCAAATGTTGGCTCAAGGCATGTGGACAAATAGCTTCTGGCTTATCTTTGATTGGTTAAAGTGCTGGAGCTTGCAATAGACACATGGATTGCTTCCTGTTTGAGCTGATCAAAGAGAAGAAGATGGATGATGCATGAAGATGAAGAAGATGGGGGGGTCATCGGTGCTTGAGTGCTGGAAACTTCCTTCGTATTCCAGACTGCCTACATACCCTGTATCCACGGGATCAAAGCACATTTACGATGAAGATGAGACATGATGAATATGTAGTTCTGGGTTTTATTGATGATGTAAGTGATGAAAGATAGAAGAATGTGAGCTAAGAGAGTGAAGGATGTTTAGAAGAAAAGATGACAGATGAATGATGAAAGGGGCTATCGTCTTAGCCTAAATCAGAGTGCTTCCTTTGCATCTCAGATTGCCTACATACCCTGTATCCACGGGATCAAGGCGTCAACGATAGAGCTGGATGTAGTTCTTATTGATGTGGCTAATCGATTAGATGTTTGATCAAGCGATATTTGTTGCGATTGTTGGATGAATGTGGATGGATTGTGAAGGTATGAGTCCTGGTTGCAAGTCGTTAGGTCATATTTGTCGGTGGACATGTGCCACGGCTGAATTTGATAAGGTGTGCTATGTTGTAAGCTGAGTTGTTTGATGTGTTATGAGCTAGAGAGAACAGGATCCACTTCCAAATAAGACTCAACAAATGCCCCCAGTGCGGGATGAGGTTTATTATGCAGAAGCGACAATGCAGAAAAGATGTGGCCAAGATGCTAAGGTACCAAAAGATATAGATATCACGACAATGTCTCAGGTATGATAGCTAGCATTGGTAAAGGATGAAGAGGAAAGGCGATGTGTGAGGTTGCGATAGGGCTTATGAGGATGGCTTATACAAGAGGCAATGGCGAAAATGATCAAACGAACCAAACAAATGAGGGAAGCTGGTCACTACACATAGCACCTGTTTGCCAGGTTTTCACTATGGTACTTATCCAAGGTGCCTGTTTACCAGGTTTTCACCAGAGGATGGATTATTTATTGGATGTTTTTTTGTTTTTTTTGTTTTTTTTGGAATATTTTTTTTTTTTTGTGTTTTTTGGAATATTTTATGGGATAGTTGAGATTCATGGATAAAACTTCTTGAGATGAACACTGTTGACAGGTTCATCCAAGGGAATGCCTTCGGGTGTTGACAAAGTGTATGCGCCGGACCCATAGACGGCTGTGATAATGAAAGGACCAAGCCAATTTGGTTCAAACTTGCCCGGTTTCTCTCGATGCTGTTGATTCCTTTGGTTTTCTTTAAGGACAAGGTCGCCAACCTGAAATCTGTGTGCTCTGATCTTTTTGTTGTAGTTGCGGCGTAGCCGGTTTTGATAGACTTGAAGATGGTTCAATGCTGTAAGGCGGCGTTCATCTAAGAGCTCAAGATCATGGAGTCGGGACACTTGATATTCTTCATCTGAGATAGTATGTTGCAAGGATATGCGCAAAGAGGGGATCTCAACCTCGATAGGCAAAATAGCTTCAGTGCCATAGACTAGAGCATAGGGTGTGGCGCCAGTAGGAGTTCTGACACTTGTTCTATATGCCCACAAAGCAGGATGCAGTTGTAGATGCCAATCTCGACCAGTTTCGTTAACAGTCTTTTTGAGGATCTTGATGATTGTCTTATTAGAGGCTTCAGCTTGACCGTTGCTCTGAGGATAATAAGGCGTAGAGAACCTATGTTGAATATGAAACTTATTGCAAAGATCTCTAACCTCTTGGTTCTTGAAAGGCTGGCCATTATCTGTGACAATAGCTTGAGGAACTCCATAACGGCAGATGATGTAATGTAGGATGAATTTAGCTATTTGTTTACCTGTGATGTAGGTCATTGGTATGGCTTCTACCCACTTTGTAAAATACTCAGTGGCAGTGATAATAAACTTATGACCATTTGATGAAGTAGGATGGATTTTACCCACGAGATCAAGTCCCCATTGCGAAAAAGGCCATGGAGTGACAATAGGCTGAAGCTCATGTGCTGGTGCATGTATTAGATCTCCATGTTTCTGACATTGTAAACATCGCTTTGCAAATTGTTGGGCATCTTTTTCCATAGTTGGCTTATAGTATCCTGCTCGCAGAAGTTTCTTAACAAGGCCAGGGCCAGCGGAATGCGAACCACAGACACCTTCATGTACTTCACGTAAGGCCGTTTTTGCTTCCTCGGAATCAAGACATCTAAGAAGGATACCATCAAGACTCCGGCGATAAAGGGTGTCTCCTAAGATAGTGTAACGAGAGGCTCGATGGATAAAAGTTTTACGTTGGGTGTTGGATAGTTGAAGAGGCAAGGTGTGATTACGGAGATACTCGTATATATCTTTGTACCACAACGAGTTGGGACCAACAATCTAACATATGAGCTCAGACTGTGGAACTTCAAATGCTGGGATCAAAAGCTGTTCGACCAAGAATTCACATTTATGGCTGTTAGATGGCATGTCTAAAAGAGAGCCAATCATAGCCATGGCATCAGCTGCTCTGTTTTGTAGTCTTGGAATTTGCTCAAAGGTAATGTCCTCAAAATATTGCTTGAAATTGTCCACCATTAGTTTGTATGGAAGAAGCTTCTCATCTTTTGTTTGATATTCATCTAAGACCTGTTTGATAACCAGCTGAGAATCGCCAAAGACTCGTAACTGTTTGATAGCCCATTGCACTACCATGCGCAAACCTGTGATTAAAGCTTCATACTCTGCTATGTTGTTGGTACATGGGAATGCTATTCTGTATGATTTAGGTATGCAGTCTCCTTGGGGAGTGACAAACAAGATACCTGCTCCAGATCCGTGTTGAGTGTATGATCCATCAAAGTATAGCTGCCATCGTGCTGGAGAGCTTAAATTAAACAATCCTTCATCAGGGAATTCGGGATATATTGGCTGAATGTCTGTGATAGGCGCTACAGCTAATTGATCAGCAATGACTTGTCCTTTGATAGCTTTACGATTCACATATTGTATGTCAAATTCACTCAAGATCATAACCCATTTTGCTAATCTCCCTGTGAGAAGTGCTTTTGAAAGGAGATACTTGAGGGGATCTACATTAGAGATGAGCTTTGTTGTTTGGTTTAGCATATAATGTCGCAACTTTTGGGAAGCAAACACTAATGCTAAACAAGCTTTTTCCATGAACGAGTAATTGAGTTCATATCCCACAAGAGTTCTGCTAATGTAGTAGATAGCTTGTTCTTTTCCTGAATCATCATGTTGAGCTAGAAGTGCACCCAATGCTGCGGTTGTTGATGATATATAAAGCAGTAATGGACGATCAAGTACAGGAGGTATTAACACAGGAGGTGTTGCCAAGTATTCTTTTATCTTATCAAAAGCCTGTTGACACTTTTCATCCCACTTAAAAGGTTCACCCTTGCGAAGAAGATGCTGAAAAGGATGACATTTATCTGCAAGTTGTGAGATAAATCTGCGGATAGATTGTAGCCTACCCTGTAAACTGCAGAGCTGTTTGAGATTCGTTGGTGGAGGCATTTCTATGATAGCTTTTACCTTAGCTGGGTCCACTTCTATTCCTCGTCGAGACACAATATATCCCAATAGTTTTCCTGATGTTACACCAAAGACACACTTCTTTGGGTTTAGTCTGACTTGGTATTTTTCTAATCGATCAAAAATTTGTGCCAATACTTGTAGATGTCCTTTCCTTGTCTTAGATTTTCCCAGGATGTCATCAACATAGTCTTCCATGATAGTATGAAAAAGGTCATGAAAAATAACCGTCATGGCTCGTTGATATGTAGCTCCAGCGTTTTTGAGACCAAAAGGCATTACGACCCAGCAATATGTGCCCCATGGACAAATAAAAGACGTTTTATCTTGGTCTTCCTCTGCTATTCTGATTTGATTATAACCAGAAAATCCATCCATCAAAGATAGCATTTCATGTCCTGTTGTAAGATCAACAATGTTGTCTATGCTTGGTAATGGAAAATCGTCTTTAGGACATGCTTTGTTAAGATCTCTAAAGTCTGTGCAGCAGCAGACTCGTCCATCTGGTTTTGCTACAGGTACTAAGTTTGAAACCCATTCTGGATAATCAATAGGCTTTATGAACTTTGCTTCTAACAGTTTCTGAATTTCTGCTTTGACCAATAAGGCAACTTGTGGATGCATTTTGCGCAATTTTTGTTTGACAGGCTTTGCATCAGGGAATACTGCTAAATGATGTACCACAAGTGAAGGATCTAGTCCTGGCATGTCTGCATAAGTCCATGCAAAATTTATAGCTCTTCTCAGAAAAAATGCTGTGAAGTTCTTTCGTTCTTGCTCTGATAGTGATGCTGCCAAAAAAGTGATCTTCGGATTCTGTTCTGTTCCCAAGTTCATTTCTTGTGATTTTTCAACTAGCACAGTTGATTTCTCATGGTAATCAGCGGCAACAGGAAGATCAAATCCCTCATCCTCAGGCGCCTTAGAGAGGTTTTCACCTTCGGATACGTCCTTTATTTTTACTTTTTCACGGTCAAGAGGCGCCTTGCGGTTTTCACCTAGTGACCTATTTTGTTGAATTTTGTTTATTTCACTTTTGCGACTGAAGGATTTGATACTTCCGCCAAAATATGCTAGTTTAGGTAATTCCATCATGAAACCTGCTTTATGATCACCCAATGGGATACCTTGTCTCAAACCCATGAATTCTGCAATGGCTTCGTCATTTTCAAATGTATCTAATATCGGTGCCCCCTGTTGGTCCCAATCGATGAGGTCAGGATATACGAGTGAGAGGCGAATGGAGGGATTATGATGGCTAGAAGAGGTTGCGGAAAACATGAAGATGGAATGTTCTTGAAAGAGGTCGGTGATATGAAGGGAGGAGTCATCGATGGTATCCGAGTTAGAAGTCTCTCCTACCGAAGAAGGTCCAACGTCAATATCGGAAATACACTTAATGTCTTTGGGTCGCGGTACCTCCGGTTGGTAACCAAGACCTTGCTTATTAAACTTCTTAGACACAATAAGGGGCTCAAGAGGTCCTTGTTCCTGTGATCCCAAGCTGCCATGTCCTTTATAGCCGATGTTTTTTATGATACGAAACCCGTTGTTGTATCGCTCTACTTCAAGTTGGACTTGGTCATTTTCATCAAAGAATATCCAAGAGTCGATGTCCTCAATGTCTTCGTCATCCAAGAAACCACCTTTAATGAATACGGTAGGGGGAGCTTTGATAACAGCGGAGGATGAAGTGGGCTTAGATGTGGAGGGCTTACCATGGGATTTAGGAGATAATGGAAGGGTGCCAACGCAACAGGATTCCTGTAATTTGTATTCACCAGGTCCATGTTCGGTATATTTGATATGGAGGTTGGAAGCGGCTTTGCTAGATGAGGGCTTGAGAAGATCGGATGGGTCTACATAGGAGGATGACGGATATGCCTCAGTGTTGAGAGGGATACGGTTTGGACTCTGATATTTAGCTTGAAAGGCACGGCAAAACTCAAATGGATTGGGATCAGCTTGAATAGTAACTTCAACACCCTTATGTGGAAATTTAAGGCATTGGTGATATGTAGATGGAACTGCTTTAAGGGTATGGATCCAAGGGCGACCGAGGATGATGTTGTAAGGCAGATCAATATCAAGGACTTGACAGCGAGTTTCGGTAATGACCGGTCCAACTTGAATAGGCAATAAGATGATCCCTTCAGTATCTCTTTCAGCGTCATCATATGCTCTGATGGTAATAACCTTGGAGGTGTCTACATTTTTCTCAGAATATCCCAATTGTTTGATAAGTTTCAAAGAACATATATTTAGACCAGCTCCCCCATCTATCAAGACTCGTTTGATACGGCGTTGGTTAACAAATACTTCAATATGGAGGGCCTCATTGTGTGACGGATGAATTGAGGGTTGAAGATCTTTGTCGGAAAAGGTTAAATGACAAGGGGCTGCAATGCTAGCGACCATGGATTGAAATTGTGTGATATTAATATTATTAGGCACCGAAGACTCTTGTAAGGCCTTATCAAGGATAGCTTTATGTGCGGGGGATATGCGGAGCAGCTCAAGGATAGATATGTGTGCGGGTGTTTTACCAAGGTGATCCAAGAGGTTATAGTCAGAGAGAGGTCGAGGAGAATGAGGAGGTGCTCCTTGAACGGTAACTCGACCTCTTCGCGTGGTTACGGCACAGTCAGGTGCTCCTTGGACGGTAATGGTAGAAATGCGAGCGTGGTCAATGCGGCCAATGGTAGATGATGCATAGCTATAGGGAATAGCATTTCCAGCTTGAAGGTTATTTGTCTGATCATGAGATGGAAGTGGATTCTTGAAAGTCTCTAGATCATAGTTTGATGTGGATTGTTGAGCAGGTTGAGCTGTTGAAGGTGTGACGTTAATTAGACCTTGATCAATGCAGTCTTGGATAACATGTTTTAAGCGCATACAACCATTTGTTTTGTGTCCTTTAACTCGATGGTAATCACAATACTCATTCTCTTTGTACCAAGGAGCTCGAAAGAGTGGTTCGCCATTTGGTGGTGCATCGGGTAGAATAACATCTCCGGCTTGAAGCAGCTTTCGAAGAATAACTTCCATGGGTTCCACTAATGGTGTAAATTGTCGGCGTGGATTAGAAGTTTGGCGTTGGTTTCTTCGTTGTGAAAAAGACTGTCTTGGTGGAGAGGCTGCTTGAATGTTGATAGGAGCTCTCATAGTTTGGATATTCTTTGTATCAACAATACCGTCATTGACAACATTCTTGTTCTTGTTCCAAAAACGAGACTTATCATTGGAATTTTGGGGAGAATCTTTGTTATCACGAAAGATCTTGATAGTTCCTTTGGCAATTAAGGCTCGTTCAATAATAACTCCTTTGGAAACTAGTTCGTCAAAGGTGCTAGCACTTTGCAATTGTAGTTGGAATGACAGCTCAGGATGAAGATTTTGAACAAAGATGTCAAGCTGTTGTTTCTCAGGGATTTCCCATGATAATTTGCTAGCCATATTACGCCATCGTTGGGTAAATGAGGAAAAGGTTTCACCATTGCGTTGTTTGTTGTTGACAAGGTCATTCATGTTTACCTCATGTTCAATGTTGAAGGCAAAATGTGATCGAAACTTGGTTGCCAATTCGGGAAAAGTCTTAATTCCTGGAGGTAAATGGGAAAACCATTCGAGAGCTTGTCCTGCTAAGCTTCGAGGAAATAGTCTTAAGAGATATGTATCATCATAGGCAACATCGAGACATGCCACGAAAAAGGCTCGAAGATGGTCGTCCGGATTTCCTTTCCCTTTGTACTTATCAAATTGTGGGATTTCAAAGTGTGGTGGAAAAGGTATCATATTAAGAGACTTGTCAAATGGATAAGCGCATATGTTTTCGAGAGAGAAAGGTTTCTTGCCTTGTCCTACCCTTTCATCGATCATCTGTTGGATATTGGCTGAGGATAACTGCTGTTGTTGCGAAGGGGGTGGAGTGTGATATGAGACATATTGTGGTTGCAGTTGTGGTATATGTGGAGTTGTGACTGTTTGTTGTGGTTGTGGGATGTACGAAGCTGTGACTGTTTGTTGAGGTTGTGTACCCACAATGTATGTCAAAGGAGTGGTATGTGACATGTACGTGTTAGAGGATTGCTGTCCTTGAGACACAAGTGGCAAGTGGGTGTGCATCACATGAGAAGTGGACGTTGGATTGATAGTAGCAGATGGTTGGGAAGTTGGCATTGAATTCACGACATGGTAAGTGACGGAGGGAGTGGTAGATACGACAGAAGGGTGAACATTGGGATTGGTATTTTGGACAATATGAGGATTGGTATATGTCATGTGTTGGGTGATATTAGAGAAGCCTTGGGTAGCATAAGATGGATTGATGGTGTGTGAAGGATTGGAAGAAGAGGACAGCATGGATGTAAGTTGATCAACGTAAGCGATCTTATTGTTTGGATTGGCTTGAGAAATGAGTGAATCACTCATGTCAATGAGACTAATGTTGGGATTATAGGATAACATGGAGGAATTAGCAGTTGGTGTATGAGATTTGGTAGAGTGCAATGGTTGTGAAGCATGGACGACATGTGTTGTTGGAATGGTTTGAGAGGTATGCACACCATAAGATATGGGAATTGCTTGTGACGCTTGAAGTGTTTGTGCTTGTGTTACATGGACAGCTTGTGTTACTTGAGGCATGGAAACAGTCATGGTAGAAGGAGAGATATGTTGAGGGACATGAAAAGGTGGGATGTTGAGATTTTGTGACATGAGAGGAAGCACATTGGTGGGCACTATCAATGGTTCTAAAGTATGCTCTGATCATGGTAACTCAAATGAAGCAACAATAGGCAATGAGGATGATGTTTGCGAGGTAGTAGAAGATGATGTGACTATAGTGGATGGTCTATTCGCAACAACAGCAGTAGTGTTGGGATCTTGCTCTCTAATAGTGGATATATCAAAGTCTTTAGGTAGTTTAGCACCCATGCGAGCAAGTTAGAGAAAACAGCGATCAGGCTCAGATATCATGAGTTTCTCAACTTGGTCCCATAGATAGGTATCTTGGAATTCTGATGAGTCGTCTTGAGATTGTCCTTCGAAAGTTTCTAAGGATGGTGGAGGGTGCATTTGTTGTGAAGATGATTCGCCCCTAGTGTACCCTTGAGGTATAAACATATGAGAAGGCATACCAGTTGTGAATTGAGTTGCGTCCTTAAGAGGTGTTGTGAATTGTTTCATCTCAGCTTGCAATTTGGCATCCATTTCAGCTTTCAATTTGGCTTCTATTTTAGCTCGATATTGACTCCTAGTTTGAGGCATGATGTTGATGATGAAGTTGAGCTTGTTAAAGTTTTGAGACCCAAAAGATGATAATTGGTTGATTGGTTGTTGTTTTGGTTTGCTGGTTTGGCTAAGTTGCTTGGTTGATTTGGTTTGGCTGAGTTGTTGTTGGTTGTCCCTAGAGGTAGCTTAATCACTCAAGGGAAAGATTATTTGCTGTTGATGTTTGTAGGAGCTAAAGCTAAAAGAGATTGTTTGCTGAAGCTAAAGCTGAAGGATGTTTGTTAGCTGAAGCTAAAACTGAAGATTGTTTGTTGATTGAAATGATTGGATTGATGTCTGATTTGCTGGTTGGGGTCTCAAAAGATGGAAAAGCTCATGAGTTATGATTGATTGATAAGCTCAAAATAGGAGACAAAGGCCAGGTATTTGCTGTTGACCAAAAAGGAGTCTGAAAGCTGATGTTTGAGGTTCAAGCAAGCTGGTCCTGAGGCTAATTCTGCTGATGCACTGAGATTTGCAGGGATTTTAGCTACAGGCGACTGATGATAGCTCAAAGGCGACTCAGAGGATGCTAAAGGCGATTAATGATAGCTCAAATGCGACCTGGTTTAGTTTTGACAGAAAAATGACAGTGCTAACCAGAAGCGAATGCTATGCCAGAGGCGATGACTGTTGGTTCAAAGGCGATTACTGTTAGTTCATAAGTGACTCAGATATCCCTAAAGGCGACAGTCTGTTGTTCAGAGGCGAGCTTGTTCAGGAATTAGGCGAATAACTGCGGCTTAAAAGTGACTTGGTTCAGACAATATGCGACTGGTCATGACTCAGATGCGACTTGGTTCAGGCAGTAGGTGATCAGCTGTAGTTTAAAAGCGATTCTGTTCAGGCAAAAGGTGATCAACTGTGGTTTAAAAGTGACTCTGTTTAGGCAATATGTGGGCAGTTGTTGCTTAAAAGCGATGCAGTTCAGGCAGTATGCGAGTCACTACAGTTCAGAAGCGATGTCGATGGTCTGTGCGAGCAGTTTAGGTTCAAAAGCGACTGTGTTTGTGTAACAGTGGTCTGATTTTGTAGTTTTTCCAGCAAGAAAACAATGATAACAGTCACTCACACTCACAACAATCACAAATTGATACAACCTAGGCTAGGATAGGACAGTATCTGTTGAATCCCCTAGCTGCGCCTATTCAAAGCGGGTAGCTCCAGGATCTTGATAGCACCGGCTCCTCCTTACATTTGCACACACTTCTCACGCATACCAAGATCTAGGATTCTTATAAGGCTTGACCCTCTCCAAACCTTTAGATTGTCCCTGCTACCTCGGCTAAGAACCGCATGAATCGGGGCCGCTTCAAGGGTTTTGCCCTCTGCGTCAACAGATAGAAGGTTTTTGGCTACTACACAAAGTTGCTAATAAGGGCATCCGTTCGGGTGGCTATACGTGCGGCAGCGCTACTCTCCGTTATGGAGTCTCCTAGCCTCCAAGGGTTGCGCCTTGGAGGGTTTTGGGGGAGGTTGGCTGTCGGTATAACACAACTGCACCTGTTGTTTGTGGCTTTCGACACAAACACTTTTCTTATATAGCGGTTCGGAAGGACTTGGCTTTAGCCTGTTACCGCTTGGGTCGTATCCCTTCTCACACCGGGAAGGCAGGCCCTCTAAAGATAATGACAAGTTCTCATACACCCAAGATCCATTTGATAGGCAAGGGGAGAGGATACTTTTGTCATTAAATTTGGGTTACAATCAGGCACATGCAAGCAATCAAAAAGATAAATCAAGCACGGAGCAAACAATAGTTCATTTTAAGCACCAAGCCCAAATATGCCTAATTTAGTGAAAAAAAAACCACAAATCTTGGACCAATCGAACCTGCAACAGATATGTCAGTAGTTTGATAACCTCCTTTCTTGGACAGATCGATAAGATGCTGCGCAAATACCCAGTTAATAGCCAAAAATCAAACTGGAACTGAAACAGGCTTGAAAACAACAGAGCTTTACCAGATGCGACTCACTGTTGATCAAACGCGACCTCCATTTTCATAGAGGTGAAAGACTGCGGATCATATGCGACGCGTAAAACATAGAATGCAACTCCTGTTAGCTCATAAGCGATGCATATTTTCCATAAGCGATCGGTTGAGGGCTGGATGCGACCTGTTTCTGCAAAAACACAGCCGATAAACAAAAACCCTAGCCTAACAGGCGAATAATATCAGTCCATAAGCGATACAAATAAATGCAAAAGCGGCGTCTATCGTGTCATATGCGATCGCAATATACCGTAAGTGACCTGTTGTAAGTCGAGAGCGACCTGTCTCTGCAAAACAAAAATCAAAACCCTAACCTGCACAGGCGAATATTATTAGCTCATAAGCGTATCATATCAGAATAAAAGCGCGCACTGTTAGGTCGAAAGCGATGCGGATTTGTGCAAAGGCAGCCCCTGTTAGATTAAAAGCGATCTGATTATGCGCAAAAGCGGCGGCTGTTAGATCAAAAGCGGCAAATACATTTAACATAGTCGCATACATTAGAGGCGATCATTTTAATGATAAAAGCGATTCGGTTTACCTGAGGCGACGACTGTTCGGTCAAAGGCGATCCAGAGAGGAATATGCGGCCTGTTCCAGCTCAAAAGCGACGCAGAAATCCCGAAGCGGCGGATTTTCGTTCAAAAGCGACTGGAATTTTCTGCGAGCACCTGTAAAATCTAATCTTCAAAGAAACAACTCCAAAAAAATGAAGTTAATCAGGGACGTGGGTCCCACCGGGCGTGCCAAAATGTGATAGGTGAAAGTCAGGTGTGGAAAATCAGACATAGTCATGAAACCCTAACCCTACCATCATCAAGGAATCTAATCTAAATGAAGCCAAAAGAACAATGCAATTGAAGCATAACATCACCTAGACCGTGCGATTCCTTGTTTGAGAGGGAGATGTGGACTGCTTCTTCAACAATGAACAATCACAAAGCTGAAAGCTGCCATTGATGGATGATAAAAGCTCAAATGCTCGAATGCTCAAGATGATAATGGAGTTGCTATATGATTGCTGGATTGCTAGATACTATATGATTTCTGGATGTCTCATATGGAGTGAGAGGCTGTTTATATAGGACTCAACCAAGATCAATCAACAGTGGAGATTCAGAGGCTATGTGAATGGCTAAGATTGAAAGTTACTAAATTTAGGTCCAATTAGTTGTGCATGTGAAAGATTTTAAATGAAAGTTGTCTTACAACACATGATAAATGGGAAATGGACAAGTGTTAAAATGTGATAAATGATAAAGGCTTAATTCAAATAAAGTATTTGAATTAGTTGGGATATGAGTTGGAAATTAATTAAATAAATAAAATTTATTTAATTAATAGGATAAATGCATAAAATGGGATAAGACATGATGTGGAATTAATTAAATAAATACAATTTATTTAATTAATTGGCTAAGTGAATGAGAATGGGATTTTAATTAAATAAATAAAATTTATTTAATTAATTGGATAATGGATTAGTGATTTAACAAGGTGTCGCTAGACATGGACAAATTTGGGTGTCTACAGTGGCAGTCCTAGTGGCTTGTTCTTATTAGTTTGTGCCTACTTTTCTATGAATGACTAGGATTGTCATTTCATTGAACCTATCTATGTCGTTGATTCAGATGATTTATTTTTGCAATCGACGACCCACTTTCAAAATAAAGAAACAGAGTGGTGGCGCGTAGTAAACGATGAACCAGTGTAGTGATGGCTATTTTGAGCATGTGCTGAGCCCTCCTCACCATCATTGTACAAGGAGATAAGCTTGAATAGAGATTAAGAAGATACAAGATCAACCCTTTGGGATTTGTATGCAGGCCTGATGGGATTTTCGGCTTGATGTCGTGACAGAGTTTGTGGGGATGTGATGTTTAAAATAGTTGAAATGTTGTGACCAAGGAACCTAATTTGACATTCTCATTATGGAAATTGGCATATGCAGGTGCTTTAGGTTCTAGGAGATCGATGTGATGACAGAGTGCCGCCTCCTTTTCCTTTTATGGTTGCGTAGGTGAAAATATTGAAGGATTTCCATTTAAGACCAATATGTCGTGGTACTAGTTGAACTGAATTGATCTAGATAAATTGGCAGAGTGTGACTATCTAAAATATGGGAGCTTCTACAATTTTGTTATAAATAGGTGCCCCTATTTTTGCTATGTGCATCATTCCTTCTGTGCAGACAATATGGATTTTCCTCCTTTTAGTATGCTATATCTTATGCCCTGTTCTTTAGGAACTTCTTCTCTATTTTCATGGTTAATGGTATGTTACAAGATTAAGGAATTAGAGGTGTTTCCTAAGGTATGGGTGGTTAAGGCATAATTCAAAGGGCGAAGTGGAGAGCATCAAACTCCTATCATGCCCTGGTTTCCACTTGTTTTCATCCTGGTGAGGGATTGGGTTCCTTATTTGTTGACTCCTATAACTTCCTGTTATTGTGAGTTTCTAAATTGGGATTTGAGGAAGAGAGGAGTCATTATTCCCTCTTCCCCTCCCTCAGGACAATGGGTTCTAATAGAGCAATAGCTACAATTGAAGGAGTGTTGTCCACCATGATGGAACAACTGGAAATGGAGGGGAGCAATTAAGTTGACAAGAATAGTTAGTTCTTTGTCAAACTTAAACATATGATGCTGCTACTTCCTCTCTAGCTGGAATTTTGGCACCGCCAAAGTTAGCTATATGTGGCTTCCTTAGGCTTCTTAAGAGTTGAGGTTGTTGGAAAACTCCTCTCAAAAGATGAGGAGTCACATCTTGTGCCTGGGATGGGGCATAATGAGGGGGACCCTGGTCTTTGCGGGTTCCTTGTTCATTTATTCCTTGCAGGTATTCTTATGTCCTCATGTGTGGCTGGAGAGGTGAAGAAAAGGATTCTTGTTTTTTGAACAAGCATCTAGGTCTGAAGGGTGGCTGAGCTGAAAGAGCATCTAGCAAACTTCCATCCATCAACATCATGGCCTACCTCCACGCCAAGAGTGGGAAAGCATACAAGAGCAAGACAGTTATTCCTGTTTGTTGGAAAAGATAAATTACTACAGTGGCATGCCTAGTAGGTTAAGGATGGTTATTTTAGTATCTTCTTGATTGGTGTAAGTTTGTCAAATGAAAATATGACACTTATCTTAAGGCTTGAATTTTGTTTTTCTCCCTTGTTTCTATAAAAGGGAATTCAAGGCCTTAGACAAAGGATCTTGGAGAATTTTGTATCACAATACACATAGTTGTAGAGTAGGTTTTTCCTATTTTAGATGTTATTTGAGAATCGACTTTGATGTACTTGCAAAATTCTGTATGACAGTACCATTTCATAAGTTTAAATATATTGTCAAAGTTCAAGCTATATTGTCTCCTACAATTGTATTCTTCATTTTATTTATGAATATAAATTGATCAAAGATCATTTTGTTCATCTTCACAGTCTTTCCTATGTAAGAATATCCTTCTTATAGCTTTTACTCAAGGAGTAAATTTAATGCTTTAAGAGAATATTGCATGTTGTGAATGTTTGCAGGGATTACTAAGTAGAGTTGGTTTTGAACTATTTAAAGTGTGATAGTGTAATGCATTATTGTAGTATTTACATGAGCTGGGAATATACTATTGTATTTGGTTTCATTTATATCTATTTTGACTCTATAGCCCAGGATCTAGGCACCAATCTCTTAGAACTATTGTCTTGATACAACTCCCTAATCATTCATATTAAAAATCAAAGTAAAATTCCATTTTTGCATTAATTTTATAATGTTATTTGAATGTTCTCCTACAAGAGAGTTGTGTTAAAGCCTAAGAATCTAGCCCATTATTTCAGCATATCAATAATTCTTTAGGCATTTTAGAGAACATATATGTTAGAAAGTAGTATTTTGAGATAAATAATATCAGATCTTAAATAAATACTAGTTTATTCAAAGGGTACACCCACCCAGGTCTTGCAGAGCCTAAAGTGCAAACGAAAAAGGATTCAATCCACTTTTCCTATTCGTTGGCCAATCCCTCAAGGCAAATCAGTCATTAGAACTGGCTATTCTTTAGATTGCCCTTTTGAGATCAAGTTGGGAATTTAAAACAACCAACAAGAAGAACCAACCTCCACCATCTGCTGTACACAACATACAAAGAAGAATTTGAAACAAGTATACCCCGTCAAACTTCGGCCCTCGGGGCTTCTCCCTGACACCTACCTTAAAGAATACCAAAGGCCAAAGGCCCGACCTCTGACCTCCAACAAAGATAGAAGAATTTTTAATAACTTAACACATAGGCAAATTTAGCCTTGGAGGATTTCGGAGCCAAAAGGAAAAGCATGACGGAAGGAGGAAGCCCAAAACTTTGACCTCTGACAAAGATGAAAGTACAAGGAAACACTTAGAGTTTTCTATACTTAGTCATTTTTGGGCCTTTTTCCTTGTACTTTAAAAGGCAAACATTCAGAAGGCAATTGAAAAAGACCCATGGTAAATATCTCATATCAGGTATCAATAATGGGCTCTTCAACAAAGGCACAAAGTGGGATTTTGATGGATTTTTAGGGCAAAATGATGCATTTTGGGGACTAGTTTTTCAAGTCCCAAAAGATCTTACGCTCTAATATGGATGGGGAGGAGGTCCCCCTTGTGACCTCCACTGGAGTGGGCCAACCTAAATATCCTTCCATTACCAATCGAATATATATATATATATATATATATATATATATATATATATATATATATATATATATATATATATATATATATATATATATATATATATATATATATATATATATATATATATATATATATATATATATATATATATATATATATATATATATTTGCCTAATAAAGGGCTACTAAATTTTAAGCAACTTCATATTGAATAGATTCTTGACATCGTTGAAGTGTGTGTGAGCTGATGATAGGTGTAGTTGGCAGAGCTGTAATCATTGCAAAAGGTGGTGTGTGGTAGATGAGCAATTATTATTTGGGAAGGAGAGGACAACTTAGCTTCAATTATTATTTTTCTATACTTTCCTTTCTTCTGCCTTCGGTGCCCCTTGCTCTCATGGCTTGCTCTGGTGTTGGTCTAGAAGGAAAGGTCAGAGGCTCAAACAAAGGGAAAGTCGATAAAGGAAAGAAGGTGACAAGTGAGATGGTGCCTAGGCAAACCAGGAGGAGGGTGAGCAATGTGACGGTGGGCGGGAGGATGAAGAGGAATTACACAACTAGGAAGAGACTGAGAAAATTAACTGGAGATAAGGCTATGGTCATTTCATCAATGGCTTGGAGGGAGAAATAAAGAATCTGATTCTCTAAGAATGGTTGGGCAGACTTTTGAAACTAGTGAAGGAAGTGGATGGGAAAGAGGACCTCAATGTGTGGGATGCAATGGCTAACCTTTTTTTAGACCCTGGTAGCATGCGTGGGAGATGGAATGTTGTCATGCCCACATTCGCCATGTGGTTATGACACAATAACCACATGTCATGTCCACATTTGCCATGTGGTCATGACATGAATTATCAAAAAAATTTCTCTCTCAATTCTACAAACCCCCTAGCGCACAACATGCGCGCTCAGTGACACATGCACATCACGAAGTTGTATCAACAACTTGCATCATGCATATCACCCAAAGGTAGGAAAGGTCAATCACACAGGATGATGTGACACTCACTTCGCCATCCTTAAGATGTGTAAGCCACTAAGGGCGTGTATGTCTCAAAAGCGACACTGAGAGGGTTAGTTTTCCATTTCCTAGGGTTACTAAGTGGTGAGAAATTGATTTTTCTATAAAACAAAATCTAACCTTAGGTCCCTTAAAGATCTAATGTTCTAACATCTAAATAAGAAAATACAATAGTCTCACTAATACATTATTCTAACATTTTAAACATAACGGAATTAACTTAAATGATCTAATAAAAGCATTTAACTCAATTAAACGTGGAATAATTTTAGCAGCGTAATAAGGTATAATGGAATCCAATAGGATAGTTCCTATAATGATTTTGGCAGCATAATGCCACCTCATCAACTATATGAGGTTGCAAAAATCATTTTAAAATAAAATTCCTAATTTAACCCCTTTTCAATTAAATAATTCAAATGCAAAGTTTCACTATTATCCCTCCCAAACATTTGAAATAAAATAATTTATCTAAAACTATAGTTTCAATGCAAATACTATATAAGCCACAAATATAGTTTATTTCCAAACTTGTAAATAGAATTGCAAAAGGAGTATACTTAAATTCTTTCACAAGGGAAAAATATAACCCTTTCATAAAGTGCACAACCAATAAGTCAATTAACTAAAAAAAGAATTAAATCTTCTCGCCCATAATATAAGACAAAAAGCCTACAACTCACTAAGTGGGGAGTTACACAAAAAAAATAGTTTAATTAGACTAACCCATTTCCTAAATCTTAGGGCACCAAACCCTAGATCTGGGATTATAAATACACCAATATTCTCATTTGATCTCATTCTCAAGTTTTTTGTTTTCTGGTTGGGTGCAAGTTTTCAAGGAAGGATCAAGTGGGAAGGTACCTTCCCAAGTGGAAGGTATCTTCCCAATAGGAGCTAAACCAACTAGTTTATTGTTATGCCAACATGTTTTCTAAGGTTGCAAAAATCATCTATTTCTCTTCTTTTCCAACATTTGTAACATGTTAAATGATTTATTTTCTCATTTTCCCCATAATGATGTGTATGCACAGTTTACAAGATTTTGGTTTTCTAAGTTCAAGAAAAAAAAGAATAATGCTTTCCTAAATTTTCTATTTTGCTAAAGCTCTCTAAATTTATTCTTTTGTTTTTGAAACCAACATTATATATTACACAAAGGTTATTTTCCAAGATATATATATATATATATATATATATATATATATATATATATATATATATATATATATATATATAGTTGCAATACCAAATAAAATAAGACAAAAAAAATATTGTAGTGCATAGTAGAGACTAAAATAATGACCAGTGGTATAAACTAAGGTATAGAAGTAGGCATAACTATATATATATATATATATATATATATAACAATAAAGAATAGAATATTAAACAGCCAAAGAGAGTGCATAGATGTCAAATAAAATACAGAGAGTGAAGTTAAGGGTCGGGTCGTGCCCTAGTTTCAACAGCCAGCAACCGAACTGCGGACTAAACACAGGCAAGAGAATGTTTAAAGTTTAATACAATGGGGGGACGGGGCTCCCGCACCCACAGACGGGGGTCCCGTCCCCCCTCCCACTGAATACACTGTTGGCGGCCTCCATTCCCTACGCAGGGGTGTCTGCCCTATTGCCATCGTAAGATTAAAAAAAAAGCTTTCTATTTTTAAAACATGGGAAACACTTAACTTAAAACCTAAATGCAATTTCGTTTACATTATTTTAAAAATATATATAACATATGTTTATAAGTTTATATATATACAACATTGTCCACATCAAATAATTAACCACTATGGAAATAACACAGTGAGCTCAACTTAAAAAAATAACAGTGAGCTCTTGATTTAAAACAATTAACCACTATGGAAATAACATAGTGAGCTCTTGATTTAAAACAACTCAATCATATGTACACACACACACACACACACACACACACACACACACACACACACACACACACACACACAAAGAAGGCCTAACTTGAATCTAACTATCAATTAATTTCCTTTCAAAAAAACCATAAAAACTATATTTTTTTTCTTCTTTAGCAACAACAAGTATGATTTCTTTCCTTTTGCAAGCAAGCATAAAATGGGTATTTTTTTTTAATTTTACACTAAGGCCCAATAAAACTTATTTTCTTTTCTCAAAATTTTCACTTGCAAAATAAATAAAATAAAGAGAGGGAGAGAGATCTTTATTTATTTCCAACAATGAAAGGTGACAAACTATATCTCATTTAATCAACAAATACAATGTTTACAAAAAAGTAAGATCACAACACTTGAGGTTTTCACCTTCCAAATAAGAGGATAACTTAATACAAGCCCTAAATAGGGGATAGGCATCTCAATGCCCCTTTTTTTTTACAACAAAGATTAAAATACTAAACTCATGTTTCCTCCACCAAACCAAAATCCTCCATAGTCACCATTGCACCTACAAAACATACAAACAAGGTAGTCATACCCATGGGAAGCTCACCTCCCAACCTAGGCCTAAAATAGGCTACCCCCAAGCTAGGAGGCCTTCCAACAACCAAGTTTCACACCACTACATAAGAAAACACTCATATCAAACACCACAACACCCAACCCAAGGCTTAACACAAAACTAACCCATTTTAGAAATGGATTTGAAGGGTGAGAGAGTGGACTCACTCTACTCAAGGAGACCCACACTCTTAATACACAAATATACTCATGAATCACTTGGCCTCTTGCCATACTTCTCATTTCACAAAACCAAGGCGCTCATGCCATAACCCAAACTCTTCAAAACTCCAAAATAAGGCCCTTGGCCACAACTCAAATACCATAACAAAGAGGGGAAACTGAGGAGGTTCTCATCTTCTCTCACCTAATACTAAGGTGAGCTCTCTCACAAGGAGAGCTCACCCAAACAACCCATAAGACCCACAACACATAAAACTAAAATAACATAAGCTCAAAACATGCATAAACACATTGCATAAGTAAAACAATAAGCAAATGGCTTGAAACCTTGAGAAATACCTCACAAGCTTCAAGGATGGAGTGAGTTTGGTGAAGAGCTTCCACAAGTTCTCCCAAAAATCTCCAAGTCCTTCACTCTCCCAACAAGAGTCCAAAAATTCCCAAAAGAAATAAAAAGAAGAACCCTCCTCTCATCAAAATGAGAGAGATATAAAAACAAGGCTCTCAAACCCTAATGGATGATAATGTGACACTTGTCACCCTCCCCTCCATCCACATAACCCTCCTCACAACCCCACAAGAATGTGGAGGTGACATTTGTCACGTCCCCATTCCACAAAGCTACACATTCTCCCACAAGTGCTCTCACATATGTGTGAGAGCATAGGGACATGTGAGCACACAAAGGGAAGCTTCTTCTAAATGAGGAGGTGACACTTGTCACCTTCTCATTCATCTAAGCTACACTCTTTCCCACAAGAGCTCTCACACGTGTGAGAGCATAGGGAAGAGGTTCACACATGTGGGAAGCTTCTAAAGCATGAGAAGCAAGGGTAAACTTACCCAAGTGGGTGAGGTTAAGGTTAAGCGAGATGGTGACCTTCCAACCACCCTCACACTTCCCAAACTCGTCACTTGACTTCAGGGTCAAGTTTGGGTGACCATACAAGGTCCAAATAAAGTTTAAACATGCTAGGAATGGTCCTAGACCCTAGGGGTATGACCTAGGGTCAATATTTGACCATTAGAAACACTTATAAACACACAAAATCACTTAAAAGTGGCTTCAAACATTTAGCACTTAAAATTTGTGCAAATTCAACATTACACTTTTTACAATACATCAAAAGATAAATTGAAAAGGTATTAACCATACAAAATGTTGTAAATCAAATACAACAAAGATCAACATTCTCAAACACATGTGACCTTAGTCCTACTTAGGACTAGGTCGGCTGAATAGGAGATAACATATGGTTGTTGTCTGACCTCTGATTTTCCATGGGTATGGAAATAACCTACACACTTCCACAAACCCATTAATAGCACATGGTAAAATAGCTGAAGTAAACGAACAACATGCATCACACACACATGATCACAATATCACATATACCATCAAAATAATCACATGATAATATAATGTCTCTCATATCATCCATTACTCACAAGTATAGTCAGGATCACATAAAGTAAGATCTAACATCAGTCTCAACATCTATGCACATATCAATAGCATCCAATGACATCATAGCATCTAACATCATATCATCAAATGGAAATCTAACATGACATCTAACCATCTATCTAATCAAGTATAAGATAAGGTAATAAGGTCCAAGTGTAGGATCAATGGTCCCCAAAATCTACAAGACAATAATAAATCCATAGAAAGAGTACCATAAGCAAAATAATATAGATGAGGTAAAAGTAGGCCTCACAAATGTGTTTGATGCAACCCAGTCACTCATAGTTGTAACCATGTCCATTGATGCATCCTCTATGTTAACACATGAAGATATGATTGAAGTTAGAAAACAAAATGAGGAAAATCTGGAGGTGGTGGTAGGCCATTTGCATGATGTGATGTTGGGGGTTGTGTTGGTTCCCGAATTGGTAGAGGGATTGCCAGCTCCAATGCATAGGCAGATTCAGCTAATAGATACGGGAGGTTGCATGAGCTACCTCCCCTTCACTTTTGGTTCTGTCACACCAAGGAGGGTATCCCTATTGCTAAAGATTTAACATTTGACTCACCCAATAATAAAAAGATTTAGCTTTATAACAACAAGCAGAATACTCTCATTTATGGACCAAGATTTGAGTAATAGATCACAAGTTTGGCAACATTCTTGGACGTATCTAACTGGTTGGGTATGAGAGTATGCAGGGGTTCCTATTTCTACTCCTACAACTAATAGGATGGAATTATGAAATGGTTTGAATTGATGTTTTGGATGCAAGACAAGGGGTTTTGGATCATAACTACTAATCCAGAGGCAGACCGGTGCCTATCTCAGGGCAAGGAGTCAACTAGACATATACAAGTGAATGGTTTGCACTAACATTCAAGTTTTAAGGGGCCAGATTGGTGCTTGCCTTACAAACACCACCCAAGGATAAGTATTTAACTATCTCTACTTACATATATCCTAGTTGACATACATTCTTCTCCATGCTTAACCTAAAACAATTTAATCCACTCCTTGAATGGAAGTTAAAGATTAAGCATGCAATACATAAGTCTATATTCTAGAATCTGAGAAACCCTTAGCAACCAGATTCAAAAGAAGAGAATGCATACAACACATGGAGATAGACAGACTAAACACATGCAACAGAGCATTTTTCATATAAAACAACAATGAAATTGAAAATATGTGCAAGATGCATTCAAAATGCAACTCATAAACTCTAAAATGAGACAGAATAGCCAAGAAAGGCTTTGTTCTTCGTTATTTTTCCCCCAAAAATGCCCAAGTCTTCAACAACCACAATGAGTAACACAGTTTGCATTTTATAGCAAGACTGTGTACTCAGCAATAATTACAAGGTAAATTCAAAATTCCTGCCAAATACAACGCACCATAGAATGGCGCTCAAATCATTAAAAGTTCCAGACAGAGAGAAAGAAAGGAGCAGGTGAACTCAGAAACTGAGCCACCGACTATAGATTTTCCTTTCAAATCAAGTAGGTGGCCAGTCAATCATCAACCCATGCCTCTGCATTTCACCATTAATGGCCCAGCTACCTGCAACTCCTCTTGAAATGCAGCAACGAATGCATCAAAAATTTTCCCACCTGAAAATAGCCACAAATACAAAGAAATCCTTCGCTGCTGAAAGTTTAAAAGATGGCCGTCGATCTTTCTCCCTATCACTGAGATCCACGGCCCCAAAACGCCTTGAAAAGTCACCAGCCAATGAAAATATGCCACGTAGGCACCCCGTGCTTCTATCGTTGAATTTTCTGCCACTGATTTTGCCTTTTTTGCCTTTTGCCTTCTACCCGTAAAACCCTTTGTATATGCAAAAGCAAATGCATATACATACAACTGTATGCATACAAGGCACGGACCCCAGATTATTATAGAACAAATTGTAAGTACCATTGGGTCCGGCTTATATCTCCTTTATGCATCTATCACTTTGTATATTGCATATACAAACACAATATACAACCCGTGGATTCCAAATTTTTATAAAGCAGATTGGAACAATTTTCAAATCTGGGCCTTGTATCTCATCCCTTTGTATATCAGCATATACAAATGCCATATACATGCAAGCCACAGATGCAGCCCTGAATTAACCAAATCTGACTTTTAAATCGAGTCCGGCTTGTATATTAACTTTTGCATCTTCGCAATGTATATCAACACAAACAAGCACTCAATATACATGCAGCGGGTGCCAAACCTTATCAACCAGAATGCATGCTAATTTCAGATCAGGCTTGTATATTTGCGAATGCATATTTGATTGTATGTACGAACATACAATCGCAAAAATATGCAATCGGTGGGCCCCACCATTTGTACATCAGCCCCTTGCATCCTTTTTCAATGTATATGTATCAACCGTCGGGCAAACTTTGGAGTTGACTGTCGATGCATCCTGTCCTACCGATGACCCTCTGTCACTATAGCAAATGCATGTCGGGTTTCTTTGTATATTTTTCATTGTATAAACCCAATGTATGTTAGACATACATTCACTCTTGTATTTGTTTCCCTTGTACATTTTCTTGTATGCGCCCAATGTATCTGGTCGTTGTATGTCTAAACATACAATGCGATATACATGCAATCCCTTAGATACAAGCACATCATATTCCTGAAATCTGCGAAAGATTCCCCAATGTATATGTGCCCCTTTTAAGCCCGATATGCATTGAAGATGCATACAATCAATTATTTCACCTTTTTGAAAACTGATTGAACACTCCTTGGGCCCGCTAATGCATAATGCACTTGTACATACAAACATACATGTATATACAAAGATACATGCCTATAACTGATTTTTGCACTTTAAACTGCAAAGGACAAAAGACTTAGAATTTTTTGGATTTTAAGGAAGGTGCCCACGAATTTAAATACTTGAAACCTGGATATTTATGCAGGCACCAACATAGGCTCTATCTCGGGACACATGCCTCTTGCAGGCATGGCGAGAACCATAGATCTCTGGGATGCAGATCAATCCCTTATCCATTGGACAAAGAGTCAAACATTACACCAACCTGCATCACAAACTACATTTTTAAACATTGTTTTGGCGGCCTTGGGCAGCCAAAAATGAAAAACCATAATTTTTTTCTGTCAAATGCTTGATTCAAATATGAATAACCCCAACCATAACTTAAAATTCTGACAAAAATTTTCTGCAAGCTGGTCTTGTCAATTACATACTCCACCATTTTTGAAAACTCGCCTCTATCAGTATTGCCTCTGTCACTCTACATCTCACAATCTGACACATAACCATACATACTAGAATATCTTTTGGCATTAAGAAACATATGTATGTTATATTCCTCAAATGGTAAATCATATTGATCTTGGCATTCCTCACCATCTACCTGGCTGATGCACATTACCGGGCACTCATCCAGCTGATCCATAAACTCAAAACACTCAAAATATATGAGACCTCCAATATCATTTATATCACTTATTGACATTGAAAACAAATCTTGATCCATACACCCATAATTGCACATGTCTGAACCAACTGATGATGAACATTCATTATCCACAGTTTGCATATCCATATTATCTTCACAAGAGCTGAAGATATCTGATCCTGACTCATGTGTCTCCTCTTCACAAACTAATGTAGCACCTGTGTTAGCTATCTCCTCATATTCATCATCCTCCTCAAAAAAAGGATTAATTCTGCACCAATGAAGGTCATGACCCATAATGCTCAATGCATCTAAAGGCTCATCATAAAGGGGATTTATACTCATTGCAAAGGTCTCTACTTCTTCTTGATGAAATCCAACCCTTTTTCATTATCCAACCTATAGTCATAAGAAGAACAAACCTAATCCATGAACTGATCATGGATATCATCACTACCATTTGATTACCCCACATACAAGATCTCTGCTACTTCAATGCACTTTGAAGCTGAACTATTTATATCACTTTCCATCCCTCTAATGCTTCCTGATGAAACTTGAATTGACTCTTGATCCACATGATTACAACTATACATAGCTGGATCATTTAAACATGAAGGCTCTTTGCTGAGAACTGGCTTGTAAATATTACTTGAAAAATCATCACAATCAACTTCATTTGCTGGGCAAATCAGAATATCCTCCTCTACAACAGAGTTGTCATTAACTTGGAATGATGCATAAACAGGGATAGCAGGGGTGTGAGTGCTTTGGCATTCATCTCCAATACTTAAATTATATCTTTCATCAACATTGGGGACTGCAGGGTAGCAGAACTTTTTAGAGAAATAGCCCTTTTGAATTCCATGTCTCCAATTGTTTTCAATGTCCATTGCAAATTGATGTGCCTGATGCAATGTAGTGGGCTCTTTATCTCTCAATCTATAGCTCATTTTCTTATCAAATGCTCCCAAATAGACCCTTAGGCACAATGCATCGTTAGGTCTCATACATTCTGGGATTCTATTCAATGCCTTCATAAATCTGAGGTTAAAGGCTGGGATCAACTCATCTTCTTCAATATGGATATACATAAAATCACTAATGACTGCATATTCAGAAATTCTTTCACCATATTGCTCTAGAAATGAAGATTTAAATTCTTGCCAAGAGCTGACAGAGTAGGCAAGAAGGTAGGAGAACTAGTCCCTTGCATCTTCATCTAGAGATTGGACAAATAATCTCATAACTACATCCTCATAGTCAATCTCAAAATCATCTATACCATTTATAAACTGCTGCAAGTGTCTCTCAGCTGATTCATCCTTCACAACACTGAATTTGGGCAAATACTTTTTGATTTTAGATCGATAAGCATTTGGATAACCACAAATGCCATTGAAATTAATGGGCTTATATCTGTCAATACTGAAACTCCTTTTATTACATGGTTGGGATAGGTTATTATACATTATTGCATTTGACACCTCACAAGGGTGCATGGGTTGATAATACATTTTTGTGTGTTTTTGCAACCCTCTTCTCAACTCAGATCTTCAATCAATAATGACCTTAGGCCTCTAAAATATAAATTGTTGTTTCAAACTTCCTAAAGTCCTCTAAATGAGTCTTTTCAACAATATTGCATACTTCACTTGAAAATACAAACTATGTTCTCAGCAAATACCAAAGTATGCAAGTTTCACCAACATTTCCCTTTTAACCAATTCTATTTCAGCAAATAGGGAATCCTTTAAAACTTATGAAAATACCTGCATATGTTGTAGTAGCTAATAGGTTCATTCAACAGAGTCGCCACCTCCTTGGTAGAGGAATGAGCTTCAAATAAGCTGAAGTTGAAAATTGATTTCTTTTCTTTCTGGGTTCTCCAATAGTAGAGCCACACATAAAACTTTAAATTTGCTACAACAAGGCACTTCCAGGTCTAACTCTTCAATCTTTTAGACTCAAACCTTCATGGATATGACATTAAGTCCCCAGTAGAGTCACCATCTTTGTTGGTTCCTGAATCAGTAGAGGGCTTGCCAGCTCCAATGCACAGGTAGATTCGGCCAACAAATACGGGAGGTTACGTGAGCTGCCTCCCCTTCACTTCTGGTTCTACCGCACCAAGGAGGGTATCCCTATAGCTAAAGATTTAACATTTGACTCACCCAATAATAGAAAGATTTATCTTTATAACAACAGGCAGAATACTCTCATTTATGGACCAAGATTTGAGTAATAGATCACAAGTTTGGCAACATTCTTAGACATATATATTTGGTTGGGTATGAGAGTATGCAGGGGTTCCTATTTCTACTCCTACAACTAACAAGATGGAATTATGAAATGGTTTGAATTGATGTTTTGAATGCAAGACAAGGGGTTTTGGATCATAACTACTAATCCAGAGGCAGACCAGTGCCTATCTCAGGGCAAGGAGTCAACTAGACGTATACAAGTGAATGGTTTGCACTGACATTCAAGTTTCAAGGGGCCAGATTGGTGCTTGCCTTACAAACACCACCCAAGGATAAGTATTTAACTATCTCTACTTACATATATCCTAGTTGACATACATTCTTCTCCATGCTTAACCTAAAACAATTTAATCCACTCCTTGAATGGAAGTTAAAGATTAAGCATACAATACATAAGTCTGTATTCTAGAATCTAAGAAACCCTTAGCAACCAGATTCAAAAGAAGAGAATGCATACAACACATGGAGACAGATAGACTAAACACATGCAATAGAGCATTTTTCATAAAAAAAATAATGAAATTGAAAATATGTGCAAGATGCATTCAAAATGCAACTCATAAACTCCAAAATGAGATAGAACAGTCAAGAAAGGCTTTGTTCTTCATTATTTTTCCCCCAAAAATGCCCAAGTCTTCAACAACCACAATGAGTAACACAGTTTGCATTTTATAGCAAGACTATGTACTCAACAATATTTACAAGGCAAATTCAAAATTCTTGCCAAATACAATGCACCACAGAATGGCGCTCAAATCATTAAAAGTTCCAGGCAGAGAGAAAGAAAGGAGTAGGTGAACTCAGAAACTAAGCCGCCGACTGGAGATTTTCCTTACAAATCAAGTAGGTGGCCAGTCAATCATTGACCCATGCCCTTGCATTTCGCCATTAATGGCCCAGATACCGGCAACTCCTCTTGAAATGCAGCAACGAATGCATCAGAAATTTTCCTGCCTGAAAACAACCGCAGATACAAAGAAATCCTTCACTGCTGAGAGTTTAAAAGATGGCCGTCGATCTTCCTCCCTATCGCTGAGATCCACAGCCCCAAAACACCTTAAAAAGTTGCCAGCCAATGAAAATATGCCACGTAGGCACCCCGTGCTTCTATCTCTAAATTTTTTGCCACTGATTTTACCTTTTTCGCCTTTTGCCTTCTGCCCGCAAAACCCTTTGTAAATGCAAAAGCAAATGCATATACATACAACTGTATGCATACAAGGCACGGACCCTAGATTATTATAGAACAAATTGTAAGTACCATCGGGTCTGACTTGTATCTCCTTTATGCATCTATTGCTTTGTATTTTGCATATACAAACACAATATACAACCCGCGGATTCCAAATTTTTATAAAGAAGATTGGAACAATTTTCAAATCTGGGCCTTGTATCTCATCCCTTTGTATATCGGCATATATAAATGCCATATACATGCAAGCTGCGGACACCAGCCTTGAATTAACCAAATCTGACTTTTAAATCGGGTCCGGCTTGTATCTTAACTTTTGCATCTTCACAATGTATATCGGCACATACAAGCACCCAATATACATGCAGAGGGCGCCAAACCTTATCAACCGGAATGGATGCTCATTTCAGATCTGTCTTGTATATTTGCGAATGCATATTTGATTGTATGTGCGAACATACAATCACAAAAATATGCAATCGGTGGGCCCCCACCATTTGTACATCGGCCCCTTGCATCCTTTCTCAATGTATATGCATTGGCCGTCGGGCAAACTTTGGAGTTGACTGCCGATGCATCCTGTCCTACCAATGACCCTCTGTCACTGTAGCAAATGCATGTCAGGTTTCTTTGTATATTTTTCCTTGTATAAACCCAATGTATGTTGGACATACATTCACTCTTGTATTTGTTTCCCTTGTACATTTTCTTGTATGCACCCAATGTATCTGGTCATTGTATGTCTAAACATACAATGCAATATACATGCAATCCCTTAGATACAAGCGCAACATAATCCCAGAATCTGCAAAAGATTCCCCAATGTATATGCACCCCTTTTAAGCCCGATATGCATTGAAGATGCATACAATCAATTATTTCACCTTTTTGAAAGCCGATTGAACACTCCTTGGGCCCGCCAATGCATAATGCACTTGTACATACAAACATACATGTATATACAAAGATACATGCCTATAACTGATTTTTGCACTTTAAACTGCAAAGGATAAAAGACTTAGAATTTTTTGGATTTTAAGGAAGGTGCTCGCAAATTTAAATACTTGAAACCTGAATATCTATGCAGGCACCAACAGGTTGTAGAGACCAGGCGGCTTATGGAGGGCATTGTAGAGAAGCTCGGCATCCCAATCCCTGATCGCACCAAGATGACTTACTCTTGTGCGTGTGATAGTGACTGTGATGGCATTGATTTGTTCAATGAAGTTGGTAAATAGTTACTGTTATAGTTTTAGTTTGTTTGGTTATGATACTCAAGTTATAGTATAATTTTGAGAGTGGACTGCTGTAATTTGCCCCTCTCAGTTTTGTATTATGGGGAGGGAGTTTCTCAATGTTAGTTTATGTTTGTTAGCAGCAGTTATGTCTGGGGTTTTAAAACATATTGTTCTTCTGGTAAGACTTCTGGGCTTGGCCCTATTTTTGGATGGGTCACTGGTCCCTTAACTAGGGTTATAATATATATATATATATATATATATATATATATATATATATATATATATATATATATAATTTTCACTTAAAATTTATTAAAAGAGAAGAAGCAACATAGTTCTTGGGAAGGCCTAAATTTGATGGTGAATCTTACATGTAAAAAGATATTAGTGACAATTATTTTTACCTTTCAAATATTAAGACACGTTTTATTTTGAAAAAATATATAAAATATAATTTTATAAAAAATGGAGAGTCTATTTAAAATCTTCCCTTTCATATAATACATGGTTCCTAAATTTGTAATTATATTTTATAACAAAAATGCTAAATACTCTCATACGATCATCAAATTTAAGCTTGGGTTTCTAGGTGATTGGAAAAGCCTCAAAAACCATTGTTCCCAATAGAAAGTAATTGATTAGAACATGTCCTAATTATAATTATTGTCTTTGGTGGAGGATCATTAATTTGGATGGTGTGTTTAAGTTGATAAATAAATGTTTAGAGAGTGATGAGTATATGGAGAAAAGCATTAGCTATCAAATCCACTTGCATATCCATCTTGTTCAAATTTCATTAAATACTTGTTACCTAATTCATTACTAGCTCAATCAGGTTACATTATGAGTGGAGGGAAATGTGGCTCCCACAAGGGTTGAGCCCAGCTCATAGACCTTATAGAACATTTTAGACTACATCTGTCTAGAGCAATAATAGTCAGCAGGAAGGCAACCACAGAGACATTGCACAATGAAGACAACAGGACAGCAGTCACGTGTTTTCACTATATCTAGAAAAGTACGATCTAGGTTCTTGAGATTTTGGATAGAAATTAAGAAACAAGAAGAAGAAAAAACCCAATAAATTTCTTACGAACCCAGTTTATATATTTGGAGAACTTTTCACTAGTCCTAAGGCTATATTTTCATTTTCAAATTAAAATCTCTGTTAAGGGAAGGGACAACCAACAAAGATAGAGGTGACAATGATACACAGTAAGGATAAAAATCAGTCATAAGAGTAGTTAACAGTCCTTGAATGCCTGAAAGTAGTCATATTATCACTGTCCAAATCAGTCCCAAAAAATTAGTCAAAAGAGTGACTATTCCGAGCATCAAAACCAGTAAAATTCGTGACCACAAAGGACCAAAAAATCTGCGAAGTTTAGAAAACAAAAGGTTCATAAGGTTCAAAGGTTCAAAGGACCAAAAATCTGCCAAGTTCGAACAGTAAAAGGTTCAAAGGTTCAAAAGGTTCGAAGGTTCAAAGTTTCAAAGATCTGTTCGCCGAACTTAGAAAAAGTTCAAAAGGTTCAAAGGTTCAAAGATTCAACAGTTTAAAGGTTCAAAGGTTCAAAGATATGTTCGCTGAACTTAGAAAAAGTTCAAAAGGTTCAAAGGTTCAAAGGTTCAAAGGTTCAAGAGTTCAGAAGTTCAATTTTGATCTATTGTCTGGTTCTACTATGCACTCCTCATCAGACTAAATGTTATGTCATAAATGATTTTTTCTGCATGAGTTTGTATAAATTTGAATTGTAAGACATTAACTAAGGTGATGTAATTATGAATCACTTAGTCAATGATAAATGAATACAGAAATTGTGTATTTATGTCATTTATTGTGAAAATATCAAACATTTATGATGTTGTAGGGGAGTTATTGCACATGTTTGACTTATTTCAGTGGCCTTAAAAATCATTTAAAGGCATTCAAAGACATTTTCAAGTGCCTTTATGATAGTTGATGGCATGCCTTAACCATTTCTGCATTAGGAACCCATTTTGGAGATCTTTGGACAAATATTTTGGGGATATTTATGACACCCAAGAAAATGGAGAGAGTTGATCTTTATCTATTTATAGCTATTTGGGAAGTATATAGTCTTCTTCCTTGTTCATTATTCAGTAGTTCTTGCTATTCACTACTCTGTATATTGTAATTTTCTGAGTTCTTTGGCAGAAGTGAATAGTCTTGTAACCCATTTTCAGAAATATACAGCATTGCAACACCTTTTTAGCAGTAATAAGCAGTTCATACCTTCCCATTTCTTCTGATATTGTGTGCCCTCAGTGTTAGTGCAGATCTTTGTGATGTTCTTTGTCCTTGGAGTTATATTTCATGTTGGTGCCTTTATGCAAGGATTATGATTTGCTGGGTTGTGTAAGAGAGCCTTATTATTACTGGTTTTGTAGTGTGTCAGTTTTGTGTAGTCTCTGATGATCTTTTGGTGCATCACCTTAAACAGTAGGTTTCATTTTAATGCAATCCTTCTTACCCTTTCCTCTGCAAAGACTTTAGTATAACCAGTATAGGTGGAGTACCAATAGGAAGCCAACCTTCTCCAGAGGTTCTTTCCATCATAGGTGACCCACAAACCTTGGAAAGATCCCATGTTTCTCCAGATTGCTAAAGTTTTGTAACTACAGCAAGGGTGCAAATCTGAGAGACAACAATACTATAGATGGCCTCTTCACTCTTGCCCATCCCACTAAATTGGAATAATCATTTTTATTTGAGAAAAAAATAATTTAGATTATTTTTTTATAATTTGTTGGTATTAGAAGTACAAGTCTAAGTAGATATTTTTAGTTGAGAGTAAATGACTAAGGAATATTCATTCTATCAAAGTTACCTAAGACATGATCCTACTAAAAAGGAGAAAAAAGAGTATGAAAAATTACTTGTATATAAAAAGGAAACAAGGATCACAAATTATAATGTCATAACAACATGATAATAAAAATAATTAAGTTGCAAGAGTTATATAATTTGTAAGTAGAGGAGGGTCCCTGTTACTAAATGACTTCAATCTTCATGGAGCAAGTCTTTTCCATCCTCAAATTTCATCTATGTAATGCCACTTAAACAATCCACCCCCTTATGTGCATGCTTCCTAACCCCCAATACCTACCCATATCACATTAATTAAATTATCCCCTTTCCCTCTAATATTGAAGAAATTTATTAGGTTACATTTTGGTTATATACAAAACCTTAATATGCATGTATGTGATAAGGTATTGTAGAGGTGAATCCCCTGATCCAACACTAATCTCTTAGGTTTAGTCAAGTAGGGACTATCATAGGATTATTCTATTTTATTTGTGTTGAATGTAGTATCACTTTCTAGATGCTTATGCAGTATCACATTCAGTTATTTTTAGATAGTATCCTATTAGTTTTTGATAAGATAAGTGGCAAAAAAGGGTGCCGATCCCATAACAAAACAACCAATAGAGGCTCACCAAAACTTAAATGGTTCAGAACAAACCATTAAAGTTTATACATCAAAACATAAAGATAGCAAAACCAGTAAATAAGCAAAAGACTAAAGATACTAAACACCACAGTAACAGTAGATCAACCATGGATCAATAGAAAACCAGCACCAAGCCACCAAAGGCTACTCGAATATCTTGTCCCAGTTATCAACTAGGAACTAGATCACATCCTTGTACTTCTTCATCTTTTTGTTTGTCTTCTCTTGACCTTTGGGAACCATCTTCTAGAGAGCCAACAGAGTCATGGCAGACCTGTGCATAACTCTGGCCGAGAAATTAGCCAGGGTATTAAACTTCTGCTCTAGATGCATCATCCTAGCCTCCATCGAATCTATAGCCTTGCCCTTTTTGTTTTTAGCACCTTTCTTTTTCTTACTAGTCTCTTTTATCTTTTCCTCAGAGCTGTTAATATCTGAATCCTGCACATTAAAGTCCAAGAAATTGTTGGGGCCTTCTTCACTAGCTTCCAACACCTCAATCTTGTTACCTTTGTTAACCAACACATCACCACCCATCTATTTAGTCTCCACCACAGTGTCTGTCTTGATAATGGCCCCAGACCCTGCACCTGAAGCTCATCAGACCCCTTCCTGTTACCCTCCTCAGAGTCTTCTTCTTCCTACGTATTTTCAACAACCTCGGTATTCTTCTCATCCTATTGGTCCTCTTCCTGCATCTCCTCAACATCATCCTTCTCAGACATGGCAACTTTCCCTTTGGGCATTGAGGCTAGTTTAGTGGCAAGTCTAGACGACCTCCTAGTAGTAGGGATACAAGTCTTTCCTTTAGTGGGGGTGTAAACCTCATCCTTAGCACTGTCTGAATCCCCAATATCTTCATCAGTACTAACTTTCTCAACCACTGGGGTAGCTTTAGTGGTCCTAATCTCAGTAACAGTGTCATAACCTTCTTCTAGGGTTAACCTTTTCTTCTTGCTGCATAGGGAAGGGCTTCCATGTAGGATTTTTCTTTTGGTTGGGATAGTAATCAGAGAAGTGGGGGTGAGATCTTCTGTGGTGGGTTCAGGGCTAATGGACACTGAGTGTTTTTTCTACCAATTTTTAAGGACTTGGCATAGGAATCAAGAGTAACTTCAGTAATTATGATTGGGCCCTCTCTAACCAGGGTAGGATTATACGGCTCAATCCTAATGGGAGCGGGGGCTTTTTGGAGGACAGAGAGAAAGGTGGAACTTATACAATCTCATGATTAAACCTTGTTGAAGCGGAAGCTCGAGTTTACTGGGGTCAAGGGCATGCTGCTCTTTAGCTTCCATAATGGAGGTTTCCAAGGAAGAAAGTAGATAGAAGAGAAAACTGATATGTTTACTACGCCTAAAGTGGTTAAGCAGAGTGAAATGGTAATGAAAGAACCTTCTGAACCTCCTTTCAAGGGTAAAATACTTCATAATCATAAAAACATACCTTGTCCCATGGAAGAGGTAAGAGTTGGCAGTCAAAACCCCCTTGCAGGTTGTTCAGCACCTCCCCTTTGTTGAGAAAAAGCTTCATGCCTTCTGGATCTGACACCTTGCTTTTCCTAGGATGCTTCGTGCCACCTGTAGGCAACCCAGTAGCCATACCAATCATTTCTTCAGAGATCTCAAACCCCACATTGCCAACTTTAACCTTTTTGCCATTATAAGACTACAAAAACTAAGCCGAGAGATTCTCATCATAGCCTTGCAGACATTTCAGATAAGAGGTGACATCACCCTCATGGAAGATGTGCCATAGAGTCTCATTATTTTTAAATTCCTCACATGTCTTAGGTTTGGTGCGACCTATCTCCACCCATTATGTTAAACTCCAGCAAGTAGCCAATGCAGTTAGTTAACAAAACAACCTTAATGCAGCAAAGAGTAGGTGCAGTGTAATTCTCAGATATCTCCTTGTTAATGACTAATAACACTTTAGAATTTAGGTTGAAAATAATAATGTCTCCAACCTTTCCCATGCCAAAGGTGGCATACTTGCTATTAATCTGCATGCGGGAACAATTAATCCCTTTCAAATCATCATTCAGGAGCCCAGTAAGATTATCAGTAAATCTTATGTCAAGCCTTCATGAGATGTTAAGCCTCGAATTCACATGGCTAGGCATGTGAGAGGCACCCTCAAGATGCCATCTCAACATGTTAGAAATGCAACCACTTTTGAAAAGATAGGTCGAAGCATTATCTAGTTGGCACTCAACCTTCGTGGCCTCCAATAACCTGTACCCGTACTCCAGCTGGCCGAAGATACTAAAACTTCGGTGGTCCCACACACACTCTCAAAGCTTAAGATAAGATCTCATGAGGAACTGAGAGTTGGGCTTAACTCCTCTTTAATGAGGGTTTGAATCTGACACGAGAGATTCTTATCAACTCTCCAGCACCGCCACATGTCCATACTTTGTCCCAGATTAGCCATCGTATCTACCACTTTATTGCCCTCTCGAAAAACATGACTGATAACCATTCGATTGAAGCCAAATAGTAAGCTGATGATGTCTTCAATTAATCTTTTCATTCTCCAACCACTGTTAGACCTTCCCATGGCCACATCTATAACTAACTTGGAATCACCTTCCACTTGTAGGTTATCAATACCCAAGGTGTGGGCTATCTTTAGACCTTTTAGAAGTGCCAATCCTTCAACCATATTATTTGATTGTTGACCAATGGCCCTAGCATAAGCAGCAATGGGGGCTCCTAGATAATCTCTGAAGATTCCTCCTCCACTAGCAAGACCAGACTTCTTTTTTTCCACCCCATCAAAGTTAAGTTTAATCCAACCTCTGGGGGTAGTTCCCACCGGGTATTAAGTCCGGCCATCTTTTTAGAGGTGTCCACCTTGTTCATATCCTCCTTTAGGCACCAGTTCTTGGCAATTTGAATTTCAATCAAAGAGGGGGGATACTCAGAAACTTGAAGGGAATAGGTAGAGGTGTTTTCTACAACTGCCCTACAAAAGGATAAAAAAACCTCATTAGTATTGCGAGCAATTTCCCTAAAAATGTGATTGTTTCTTTCTTTCCACACACTTCATCCCAAGTACGAAGGAATCTATCTCTAGAGTTCTCTTATCCTGGGGTGAGTGAAAGAAGAGGTCCAACTTTGGGCAAAGTCCTCCAAGTTTTCCTGTAAAACCCACTCCAGATTAAGCTTCTACAGAGTTTTCTCTCAAATTTGTTTAGAGAACTCACAATGAAGGAGAAAATGTTGAATGGACTCTTGCTCTTTATAGCATAGCACACATCTGTTAACCAATTGGAATCCCCTTTTATTAAGGTTATCAATGGAGAGAACCTTGTTGTGTGCCACAACCCACCAAAAGAAATTAACTTTGGGTAATAACTTGATGTTCCAGACTTTCTTCCAGAGCTGATTCGGCTGACCCCTGTTAGTCAGCATATGGTAAGCTGACTTGATAGTGAACTTACCTTTTTGGTATTAACCCCACAACATCTCATCTTCCCTTTGGAAAACCAGAATTCTATACCTTTCTAACTCCTGCTAAAGAGACTGATAATCCTGTAACTTGATCTAATTGATACAACAGTCAGTTAAGTTCTTCCACCTTCTTTGTCTATGGGGATGACTAGTAATATAGTTGCTCACCTTGGTACCAAAATAGCTCACCGCTCTTTCCATCATAGAATTCCTTTCTTTCCTCAAGGGATCCTCTCTCAGCCAATTATCCTCCCAGAACCTAATTTTATCTCCTCTTCCCAGATTCCATTTGATACCTTCTGAGAGAGAGTTCCTGGTTTTGGTCATTTTGTTTAAAATGATAGAGCCTTTGGAAAGGAAGTCTCTAGACAGAATATCAGAATTGGAATCATTCTACAAGTACTTGGCTTTCATGATTCTACCCCTGTCCTTCTCTTCTTTAAGGAAGATCCAACCAATTTTAGTCACCAAGGCTTTGTTCATACTTTGGATTTTTCTAATCTCCAATTCCCCATTAGCCTTGGGTTGACAGACTCTTTCCCATCCTACCAATGAAAACCTCTTCTTTTCCTCCACTCTAGTCCAAAGGAAGGTTCTTTGGATCCTTTCTAATTTTTCTGCCATATATTTGGGGATTTTAAACATAGAGAGGAAGTAGGTAGGAATGCCTTGTAGGGAGGCCTTCAAAAGTTGATGCTTACCTGCTTGGCTAAGGAGTTTTCTTTTCCAAACCTCCATTTTCTTATTGATATGCTCAAGAACTGTGTTCCAAAAATTTTGGGTCACATCCTTGACCATGAGAGGCAGACCCAAGTAGGTGGTCAAGAGGGCTGCCTGATTGCATTGAAGGATGTTTCTAACCTTGGCTTGTAGATCTATTTTAGTGTTGAAGAAAAACACATTACTCTTGTCATAGTTGATGCATTGACCTGAAACCTCCGCATACATGTTGAGCAGAATTTTCCATCTCTTGGCCTCAACAAAGGAAGCCGCCTCGAATAGCATGGTATCATCCATGAACTATTGGACAGCCAACAGACCAAGGGTGGATGCTGCTTTAACACTAGAAAGGGAACGTCTATCCAGGTGAGCTAGAATATTTCTACCCAAAACTTCAACCAACATAATGAACAAATATGGGGACAGGGGGCCCCCCTACTTTAAACCCCTTCCAGCCTTAAAGAACCCCCGTGGTGTACCATTAACCAACACCGAGTACTTGACGGTAGTGACACACTCCTTTATCAGTTTGAGAATTCTATGATTGAAGCCCAACTTCCTGAGAACCTTGAACAAGAAGTCCCAAGAGACTCTATCGTACGCTTTTGATATGTCCAGTTTTAGGGCCATACTCAGACTATTCTTTTTATCCATAGAGTGAATGATCTCATGAATCGAGATAGCCGCATCTAGAATCTGTCTCCCAGGGACAAAGCCTTTCTAATTGTCAGAGATAAGGCTATCAAAAAGTGGTTGGATCCTAAGGATCGATGTTTTAGTAATGATTTTATAAATGGTGTTGCACAGACTGATGGGGTGGAAGTCAGCCATGACTTCCATGTTGGTTTTCTTAGGGATCAGCGCAATGAATGTGGCATTGATCTGCTTGAGGAACTTCCCCGTCCTGAAGAAGTCTTTAACAACATTCATAACATCATAGCCCACTATATCCCATAATTCTTGGAAAAAAGTAGGGGGGAACCCGTTTGGCCCGGGCACTTTGAAAGCCCCCATAGAGAACACCACCACCCTAACTTCTTCATCTGTAATAGGCTTCAGCAGGTCTTCATTATTTTCCTCACAATGGACTGGAGGAATACAATCTAGAAGGAAGTTTTCTTTAGCACTATCATTTTTGTTATTTTTCTCAGCTAGGAAGTTTCTGAAGTAATTGGTGGCCAATCTACCAAGATCCCCATCATCTTTCACTTCTATATTTTGCTCATTCAGGAGTTTGGTGAAACTATTCCTCTTTTTATGTTTCATGGTTGATTGATGAAAAAAAGTTGTGTTCCTATCTCCTTCTTTCATCCATTGGACCCTAGACTTCTGCTTCCAGAAGATTTCTTCCTTGCTGGTTATGTCCTTCAGTTTCTTGACTAACTCCTCTTCAGATTTATACGTGCTCTCACTCCCATCTCCCTTGGCCATTTTTTCTTGAACCTCCAAGAGACTATCTGAGAGATGTTTCTTGGTGTTCATCACATTACCAAAGAAAAATTTATTCCAGCCCTTGACTTTGTTTTTGACATGTTTCAGTTTTTGGGTGAGCCTGTACATAGGAGATCCATGAATCTAGACTTTCCACCAATCAGCAATGTAATTCTTAAAATCTGAGTGTGAGGCCCACATGATTTCATACCTAAATAGGAAGGGGCCCTCATTGTATATCTCAGTCCAGTCTAGAAGAAGGGCATTGTGGTCGGATATCGTACGAGGAAGAGCAAACAAATTAGCATACTGAATCCGGTCCCAGTTGGAAGAAACCAACACTCTATCTAACTTAACCTAGATCAATTGTTCCCTTAATCTTCTATTCATCCAGGAAAATTGTTGATTGCTGACTTCCAGGTCCATAAGCCTAGTTTGTCCCAGGAAGTCAGTGAGGTCCACCATGCTATCAGAAAAGTCCATATTGCCCCTAGATTTTTCTGAGGGGTAAAGAGGGGTGTTGAAGTCTCCCTTGACAATCCACAAATTTTCTCTATCTTCATTGATTTTGGAGCTCAGCCTGTCCCAAAGTTCCTTCTTAGCACTCTTAGTGTTGGGGACATAAATGTTGAGCATCTTCCAAGTTTTGTTATTCATCTTACAGATAATTTGCAGAGTATTCTTACTGTGCAAGCAGTAACTTCCTGAAGCTTTGTTCTTATTCCACATGGTAACAAGCCCCCCAGAAGCTCCAGTTGAGGGGCTGATGATGAAATCCGCCATAGGCCAGATATTGTTAGCTATTTTTCTAAAGTTTTCTTCAAACATTTTAACTTCTTGGAGGAGGATGAAATCAATCTTATTGTCATAGATGCAGCTCTTAATCATTAGTTATTTTTGTGGGCTATTGAGCCCTCTCACATTCTAGGTGATAATCTTCATTTGCGTGATTTTCTGGAGAGGTCTCCAGTGTACTTTGCCTCCCATAGGCAATCTCCTTGGTTGCTTCCTTGGATCTAGTTTCTCTCTGGGAAGGCCTCCCCTCTCTTCCTTTAGTCCCCACATTAGCTGCTTTCTTATTATGTCCTTTCCCTTTTCTCTTCAGGGTGATCCATCCTCCTTGGTTGCTGGTACTAGCCCTTGGGGAAAGAGCTCTGTCAAGAGAAGTCAAATACTTCTCTATGATTCCCTGGTCCCCAGTTAGCAGACCTGTCAACTTAGAGTTCTCCAGCTCTCCCAGCTGGTCTCGTCTATCCCTTTGATCTCTGGATTCCAGAACACTAGGCTTCTATGGAATGGGGGAGCACACAGCTGGAGTTAAGATTTCTCCTTCTTCTGTAGCATCTAAATCCAAGGGGAAATTTATAGATTGCTCTTGACCACCACCCACCAGATCCAGCCTTAGCTCAACCAGGGACAGTGTTGGGGAAGGGACTAGGATCTCCTGAGATAGAAGATTCTACACCTGGTCTCCAACCAGATCCCGGGTCTTGATAGGAGACTTTATTAGATCTAGCAGATCATCTTTGAAAGGGTATTCATCTGCTATGTTTTCTTCTTCTGGGGCTTGCTTATCTTTAGGGACCTCAGCTTTTTTACACTCACTGATCAAGAGCCCCTTTTTTTTATAGTTTTATCAATAGGCAGTGGAGTTTTCATACAATATTTGCTGCTCCCAGCTGCCATATTTGGACTTTAACTTAACTGTATTAGGAAGAGTCTTATGAATGTCTATGCTAACACAGAATCTAGCAAAAACCAACTTGGTTTTATTTTTGGTGGTGTTGTCCATGGCGATGAAGCATCCAACGAGGTTGCCTATCCATGTGAATATCTCCTCATCTTAGTACTCAAGAGGAAGTCCATGTAGTCTGACCCACACAGGAACAGACCTGCCGAGTTCCATTGCTGCGTCAAAGCCTGGCTTCCAGCACCCTAAGCTTAGATTATGCTTCCCATACATCCAAGGTCCTCCTGCCAAGACCGCAACTAAGTCCTCCCTAGCTGTGAACTTAAATAGGAAAAGGCCACCTAACATCGCGCTAGTCGACACACTACCTTTGAGGTGCCATCTAGCAGTTACCCAACGTATAACCATGTCGATGTTGGGTCTAAGGGCTTGGAACTTCCCAATTAGGGAGAGTTCCAAGGAGGAGGTTATTTTGTCCATCATTCTGTTTGGAATATGGAAGTTCATTCCATCCTGAACTTCTGGTTGCACGTGGGCATCAGCATCTTCCACGAGCCTACTAGACTTCCCTAGCATGGCCTATTTCCAAGCCTTGGGGTCTAAGCCCAAGGCAGGGGGAGAGGTCTTTTCAGTACTAACCGAGGTAGTACTGACATCAGCAGGGAGGTCCTATGGGCCTAGAGGGGGGTAGGCCCCCCCTGGGCTGACGACCTCCATGATTGCAGCAAGTTCAAACAATGGTTAGAGCAAGAAAGTTGCAAAGTAGGAAAGTTGTAGAGTGGGAACATCTTGTATCCTATTAGTTGTCCTCCTTGGTGGTGTCCTATAATTATCAAGTGCAATACCATTTTAGTTGTTTATGCATTATCATGTGAGTTGTCATTAGGAAGTTATCCTTTACTTTTTCTATTAATGTTTATGCTTATTTTGAATGCTTTATAGATGTTGAACTCTTTGAATATGTTTTGTCTTTTCTTACAATATTTTAGATGGAGCACTCATCACAAGGTAGAGTGTAATAAAGTGGTGTCTACATCAATAAATGTATATGTAGACACCTAAAATCGACCTTGTCTTTACAACACTACTAACAGCAACAACTAGACACCCACCTTACGACACTTTCATCTTAGGACTCTTCTATGTCCAATCAATTAAATAAATTATATTTATTTAATTAATTTAATCCATTTTCCTCTCATCATTAAAATTAATTAAATAAATTATATTTATTTAATTAATTGTGTCCAAATATTCTCTCTAATTAATTAATTAAATTAACTTAATTAATTTAATTTTCCTACATCACTCCTATCCTATAATTAATTAAATAATTTTATTTAATTAATTATTCTCCACCTAACTTGCACAAAAATCTAAAAATAACTAACTCCATCTACACTATTCTTTTCAATCCTAGCCGACTACATGAGGATAGGTTCTATCATTCCCATAATGCATCCTCACTTGATCTCATCCATTCATTTACACTTAATCACAACCATTCATCCTTGATCCATGTCTCATTAAATCTCAACCATTAATCTCTAATCTAATCATATCCATCCATCCTATCATTCCAAAATCATATAAATATCCCTCTCAATCAACTCATTTGAACTAATGAAGATTTGAATGAGGAGATCTAGAATTTTACAAAAAGAGAGATTATGTTGGTTCATTGAGCAATCTACATTTGAGAAATCATATCATATCAAGAGAGCATATCAAGTAGAACAAGGGTGCACTCTACTTCCACTCTAGGAGGATTAAGAGTGATTTGAGGTGAAAAGTATTGTGTTTATTGCATTATCTTTTTGTGATTTTCCTCTTATCATTTTTTTGCTCTTCAATATCCTTTTATGAGTGCCTAAATATTTACTTTTTATATTTGTTGCATGATTTTAATTTGACATGCATTCTCATGGTAGTCTACATGCAAGTAACAGTGGGGGCAAAATGTAATGGTACTAACAATTACATGTACCTTACAATTATCCGCTTTATTTTAAACTCACTTTGGCAAGGTTATCCTTTATGAAATGGCAAGCATATAGGTGGCATGATTTCCACTAAGAGCTAGCACACAACATGATCCACATACCTACTTCCACTTGCACTTATTCATAGGATTCTATTCCAATCCTCAAGTTCATCATTTCCCACCTAGGGTTAGATTTGAAGTTACATTGCAAAAGTGACCCCAAATGTTTTAAAATTGAAATTCAAATTGTGGGCCTATTTGTTTTCTATCCACTTGACTATTGTGTACTGATTTAACTCATCAAAAATTTTACTTGCACCCTTGGAATGGTATTTAACAACTAACCCTAATTTATTTAGACATTTGGGAAATCTATGGAATGAACACCACTTTCTCACACCAAGGATACAAGAACTATCTAGTAAAATCAATGTTCTAGGGCATAATGTATGACCACTTGTTATCCTCAACTATTATTCAAATTCATTGACTCAACATCCTTATAGGGTTTGACACAAGAGAGATACTATCACTGTCACATGCAAACTCTTGACCACATAATCAAGTGCTTATGCAATATCAAAAATAGAGGCAAACAGTTTCCAAGACTAAGGATTGCCATATCTATTAAATTTATGAAGAATGTTTAGATGTCCAATTACATGATCATTTTTGTAGTTACATAGGGCATATACATATTTATGGAAGTGACTCAAATGTAGAGAAACAAATTTTTTACTAAATTTGATGTACTCGACTAACATGCCTTAATTTTTTGCTAAAGGAATGAATCAGTCTAGAACACATGGAAGAGTCAAATTCTACATCAAACTAAGAGTTAAGTACATTATTTTATTTATTTAAACTCTAAACATTTAATTCAATATCTTTCTCAATCTTAGCTCTTATTCTTAGTATGTTTATCTATCAATGCTTATTTAATTGGCTTATCCTAGGATTTATGTAAAGAAGTATTTTATTTCCTTGCATTTCTATTTAATTAATTTTAGTCTTAACACATTTAGATAGTTCAAGGATATATTTTTGTAAGGTGGAAATGCATACCTAGTAGTTTTCCCTTTCATTTTAGACTCACTTTGACCCATTTGTCCCTAATGCAATGACTAGTGTCTAGAATGATGCATTTCATGTCAAAGTTGACAAATAAATTAATCTTAGCCTGATCCCATTTGTGCTCATTCCTAGGGTCTAGAATTTATCCTTAATTTTATCAATTACCTTTCTAGGGTCAAAGTTGTAGTTGTGTGATGCAAGAGCATCTGACCAAACTGGCGATCAACATCGACCAAAAATAATTTACAATTTGTTTTCTTTCATATTTTTTTGTGTTCTTGGCATCTCTCAACATCATGAAGCAACATGTGTCATCAAATTTGCAAAATTTGAAATTTCGTCGGTTGGTTGTTTTAAAGGTCATGCAGGCAATTTCATAGAAATAATTATTTCTGAAGATCCATAAGATTTGGGAAAAAATCCATTCAAGAAAATATTTTCATTATGTTTATCCAAATTTGCAAAAGGAATCATCACCAAATATTTCACCGTTTGGGAGATTTTAATGCCAGAAGTTCACATTAGAAGTTTTACAAAAAGTTTAATACCTCATGATTTTTAAAAGCTGGAGAAAAATCCTTTTATGGGGAGCTTAAAGAGGTCATCACACTCATCTTGACCAATTTTCACGTAAAAAAAAGCTTATGGATAAGAGTTATGAAAAAAGTTACTTTTTCAGCACCCTAGCACATAGAGTCGAAGTCGTGTATTTGGAATTTTTTTTCCAAATAGTGTATGCATCCTCACAAGCTAATGTTTGGTGGATTTTATTTATCTCATATTCATCTTTTGAATCCAATTGAAAAGTTGAAATGGGCAGTGGCGGAGGATTTTCTATTCTTGCTGTAAATTCATCTTTTCACTATCTAACTGCTCCCAAAAATATCAGTTATTGGGTTAAATAGTCAAAAAAATAAATATGGTTGAGTGCATATAAATTGAGCAAATGTATAAAAGAGAAAATCAATTAAATCATTGAGACCAACAAATTGCCAAACAAAATGAAATCGTCTAACTTCGGGCACCATATCTCCCACACATGAATTGCTACAAAATATATTCAAAAAGGAGGAATTTTAAGCGCCAACAACAGAGAAAAAATCTGCCTCATTTTGGAGGATTAAAAATTGTGAAATCTCGGGCAAAAGATAGAGCGACACAACACCAAGAAAAGAGAAAAGGATGTGTGAGAAGGGCTGCATTGAAAATTGTTTGGATTGTTGTTATGGGGAGTTGGAAGAGACTCCAATAGAATGAATAGAGGGGAGCTATGAATCTCTACAAAGAAAAGAGTGAACAACAAGGAAGATAGAGGAGAGATTCAAGCAAAGAGGAGTGGGAAAAGAATAGCTACAAATTGTAGAAGGTTGTAGCTAGAGGAGAGTGATTGGAGGGTTGTAGAAAGGAACTTGAAGAGGTACTAGATTGGCTTGTATCGCTATGGAAAAGCAGAAGCTATGTTGAAGGAGAATAATTTGGTTTCTTGTCATTAAATGTTGAACAGAGATAAGATTTATTAAACTCCAATTTTCAATGTATTTGTTTGCATAAAGTTTGGTAATTAAACAATTGAAAGCTGCCAATAATAATATGAATTAAGTCTATGATCAAATGAATAGAGCTAATTCCCATTATGTGTATGATAGCTTGAATAAAGTGAATGATTAAGTTGTATTCCATAATTACTTTAGCAAGAATAATTTGATTTGAGTAAAAAAGGTCGCAGCAGAGGGTCTTTGTTGGTGTGGTGAAGTAGAGTGTGGGAAGTAAGAGGGAGTACCTCTTGCACCATTGTGCAAATGACCTCGATTAGATGCACAATTGTCAAAATGACTCAAGATCTTTTAAAATTCAAATTTAAATCTTGGGCCTAGAGTTTTCCCTCAACTCAATCATTATGAGCTAACTTGGAGCACTAAACATTTAGATTGAATGCTAGGGTGTTATATTTAAGGAAAGATCCTAATTCATTTAGAACAACTAGCGAACTTTGAAAAACATATCTAAAATCTAGAAATAATCTCCCTTGTTCACTACATTATCTTAATACCCTGAATACTTGCATAGACATCCTAGGAATACTACATGACCACTTTGTGTCTTCAATCATTGTTTAAAGTCATTGATTTCACATCCTTATGGGCTTTAACACAAGGGAGATATTGTCATTGTCACATGCAAACTCCTAATAGCACAACCAAGTTTTTATACAGGAACAAACAAAAATTTAAGGTGAATTGAAGGTACACATGTAGAAATTTGCAAATATTAGATTCACACATCTAGGTTAAGTACACATTTGCACAATCACTTCTACAATTATACAGATCAGTTACACATTTGCAAAAGTGATATTTATCATCAATTTTTATTGATTATGATACATTCCACTAACACGTCTTTATTTTCTATTCCAAAATCTAGTTAGTTTGAAACACCTAATAAAATCTGATTTTACATCAAACTAAAAACTAAATAACTTATTCTATTTATTTAAACTCTATATATTTATTTCAATACATTTAACCATCTGACTCTTACTATTAAAATACTTACTTATCAATACTTATTTAATTAATTTATCCATTTTATTTCCTTGCAATTTTATTTCCCTTTAACTATATACTTTATAAATATATTTCAACAATAAGACATTAGATGTTATCATTATTTTTCATAATCACGTACAAGTTTGAAATGTTCTTTTACATATGATCATTTGGATAGACCATTGACATTTCCCACACACCTATAAGTTATGGTGCTATTTAGATTTTGAAGATGGATTTTTACTAGTTGCGAAACATGTTTTTGAATATATAAAGAAAAATTCATATTTTTGAATATAGTTAATGTTACCTTCATTAAGCCTAAAGGTCTTTGGTGTACGTGGTGAAATAAAGATCATAAGTTTTATTATAGGTACGTGTTAGAGTTTGAATTTTGGTGTTCAATTTCACAATTTATTTTGTAATAGTCAATCATTTGTTGACTCTACTACATAGGTATGTATAAATGTTAGTCAAATTTACAATGGATAGATAAGCTCTTCCAAAATAAATCATGTAATTCTTAATGCAAATATATTTGTACTATTTTTTCCTACCAACATCTTGCCTAATTTATATCCCCTTTTTATGACATAAATGGTTTGACTCTTATTTTTATTTGACTTAATCTCATGAAATTAAAAAATACAGATGTTAAAATGAATATTTCTTTATAAAATAGAAGCCCCATATATATTTACATTATAAATTTTAATAATTATTATTTATTTATAAGACTCACAAGTTTAATATATATATTTTAAATGGAACAGCTTTAAAGTTTAAAATAAAATAATTATTTTTCTATAGAATAAGAATTTTAAATGTATAACTACAAACTTTAATAACAATGTTTATTTTTTAAGGCTTAGAATTTAAAAATTTCCCCTTTTCATATATATATAAGAAAGATAATAAAAGTTTGGCTATAGATAGTAACTTTTTTTTTAAGGTCTCCTAGTTTGATATAATCTCTTTTTCCAATTAAAATAAAAATATCTTTTTTAAAAAAATAGAACAACTATAATTTTTTTTTTGGTAAGGTTCCACAATTTGAAATTTTCTATTTTTCCATTTAAAAAAACTATCTTCTCTTTCTAATTAAAATAAAAATATCTTCTTTTAAAGAATAGAAAGTTATAATTGATATTAGTGTAGAGCTTCTGGTAATACTGTGTATTGCTTTATTTTGCATCAACGTTTCGGATCACACTCCATGATCCATCATCAAGATGAGAAGAAGAGAATGAGAAATAAAACCATCTCTGTAGTTTTATTTCTCATTCTCTTCTTCTCATCCTGATGATGGATCACGGAGTGTGATCCGAAACGTTGATGCAAAATAAAGCAATACACAGTATTACTAGAAGCTCTACACTAATATCATGGACTGTGGAAATATCATGTATACAAGTTATAATTGATATTTATTGTTTTAAGGCTTCACACTTTGAAATCTTCTTTTTTTCCATTTAAAAAAAACATCTTCTCTTAAAAATGGAACACCTAAAATTTAATAGCTTCATCTTTTTTATAGCATCTTGTTGGGATTTGAACAATGGTGGATAGTGAAAACAAGTAACACACCATCATCCTCACCAATTGTATTCAACTAATTGAACTACCTTCTTAAAATAATAAAAAATTAACCATAAATGATAATATTTTTTAAAGTGGAGTTGGAAGGAATGATGGTTCCTTTTAAGTGGTCAAAATCCATGCGACTTGTACAAATATGGTGTTTCAAAGTGTGTGTTCTTGTGTTCTTTGTCAATCTTAGCTCTTATTCTTAGTATATTTATCTATCAATGCTTATTTAATTGGTTTATCCTAGGATTTGTGTAAAGAAGTATTTTATTTCCTTACACTTATATTTAATTAATTTTACTCATTTAACACCTTTAGATATTTCAAGGGTGTATATTTTTGTAAGGGTGGACATGCATACCTAGTAATTTTCCCCTTCATTCTAGACTCACTTTGACCCATTTGTCCCTAATGCAATGACTAGTGTGCAAAATGATGCATTTTGTGTGGAAATTGACAAATAACTTGATCTTAGCCTATTCCCATTTGCACACAATCCTAGGGTCTAGAATTTATCCCTACTTTATCCATTACCTTTCCAGGGTCAAAGTTGTAGTTGTACTATAAATGACCTTGATTAGATGCACAATTGTTAAAATGACTCAAGATATTTTAAAATTCAAATTTAAATCTCTGCCTATAGTTTCCCCTCAAATTAATGGTTATGAGCTGACTTGGAGCACTAAATATTTAAATTGAATGCTGGGGTGTTATATTTAAGGACAAATCGTCATTCATTTAGAGCAGCTAGCAAACTTTGAAAAACATATCCAAAATCTAGAAAGAAGCTCCCTTGTTCACTACATTATCTTGACAGCATGAATATATGCATAAGCATCCTAGGAATACTACATGATTGCCTTTTGTCTCCAATCATTGTTTAAAATAATTGATCTGACATCCTTATGGGGTTTAACACAAGGAAGATACTATCATCGTCACATGCAAACTCCTAATAGCACAACCAAGTTTTTATGCATGAATAGATGAAAATTTAAGGTGGATTGAAGGCACACATTTAGAAATTTGCAAAGATTAGATTTAAACATCTAGGTCAAATACACATTTACACAATCACATTTACAATTATATAGATCACTTACACATTTGCAAAAGTGACATTGGTCATCATTTTTTATTGATTATGATACATTCAACTGACACATCTTAATTTTCTCTTCCAAAACCCAATTAGTTTGAAACGCCTAATAAAATTTGATTCTACATCAAACTAAAAACTAAATACCTTATTCTATTTAGTTAAACTTTATATATTTATTTCAACACATTTAACCATCCAAAGTCTTACTTATCAATACTTGTTTAATTAATTTATCCATTTTATTTCCTTACAATTCTATTTCCCTTTAACTATATACTTTATAAATACATTTCAACAATAAAGCATTAGAGGTTATCATTATTTTGCATATAGCACGTACAAGTTTGAAATGTTCTTTTACATATGATCATTCGGATAGACCATCAACATTTCCCACACACCTATAAGTTATGGTACTATTTAGATTTTGAAGATGGATTTTTACTAGTTGCCAAACATCCTTTTGAATATATAAAGAAAAAATCATATTTTTGAATACAGTTTATGTTATCTTCATTTATCTTAAAGGTGTTTGGTGTAGTGGTGAAATAAAGATCATAAGTTTTATTATAGCTACATGTGTTAGAGTTTGAATTTTGGTGTTCAATTTCCCAATGTCTTTTGTAATAATCAATCTACATGTGGACTTTGCTACACACACTTTTGTATAAATGTTATCCACTTTTGTTAACTTTATTTTGGCTAAAGTCAAATTTACAATGTATTGGACAGATAAACTCTTCCAAAATAAATCATTCAATTCTTAATGCAAATATTTTTGTACAATTTATTTAACAAGCATAATTTATATCCTCTTTTTATGACAAATGGTTTGACTCTTATTTTTATTGGACTTAATCTCATGAAATTAAAAAACACTTGTAATGCTAAATTGAATCTTTCTTTCTAAAATAAAAGCCCCATATACGTTTTTATAAATTTTAATAATTATTATTTATTTTTTAAGACTCACAAGTTAGGAATTTTTTTTTAATGGAAAAACTTTATAGTTTAAAGTAAAATAATTATTTTTTTATAGAATAAGAATTTTATATATGTATATCTACAGACTTTAATAACAATGTTTACTTTTTAAGGCTCCATAATTTAAAATTTCTCCTTTTCCAATTAAAATACATGTAGGTATAAAAATGGAATAGTTGCAATTTAATATAATAAAAGTTTGGCTATAGATAGTAACATTTATTTTTTTAAGGTAAATATTCTCCCTTTCCAATTAAAATAAAAATATCTTCTTTTAAGAAATAGAACAACTATAATTGATGTTTACTTTTTTAAGGCTCCACAATTTGAAATCTTCTTTTTTCTTATTTTAAAAAAAATATATCTTCTCTTTCTAATTAAAATAAAAATATTCTTTTAAAAAATAGAACAGCTATGATTGATGTTTATTTTTTTAGGACTCCACAATTTGAAATCTTCTTTCTTTCCATTTTTTAAAAAAATATCTTCTCTTGAAAACATGGAACAACTATAATTTAATAACCTCATCCTTTTAATAACATTATGTTGGGATTTGAACTATGGTGGATGGTGAAAACAAGTAACATACCATCATCCTCAACAATTGGATTTAACTAATTGAACTACTCCTTCATAAAATAATACAAAATTAACCATAATATATAGTTGGCATGGAGTGTGGAAAACTCATGCCAACTATATATATAGAACTACTCCTTCATAAAATAATAAAAAATTAGCTATAAATAATAATATTTTTTAAATCCTTAAATTAATTTTTTTTTTCATGGAGTGTGGAAAACTCTTGCCAATTATATAAAGGATTTTATATTTATTTAACAACTTTCATTATATACATAGTTACTAATTATTTTCATTTTCACTTAAAATTTATTAAAACAAAAGAATTAGCATAGTTTTGGCCTCAAGGCCAAAATTTGATGATCAATCTTACCTATCAAAAATATTAATGACAATTATTTATTCAAAGTTACCCTTCAAATAGTAAGACATATTTTTATTTTAGAAAAAATATATAAAAAATAATTTTATAAAAATTTTAACAATCTATCTAAAATTTTCCCTTTTATATACAATGTTTCTAAATTTTTAATATATTTCACAACAAAAATACTAAATACGGTCATACGGCCATCAAATTTAATCCCTTGTTTAATTCCTAAGTGATTGGAAAAACCTCAAAATCCGTTGTTCCCCATGGGGAAAAAAAAAATTAAATTTTTTTTTATTGGCACGTGTCCTGATTATAATTGTTGTCTTCAGTGGAGGAGCATTAAATAAATAATTTTATAGAGAGAACAGCATATGGAGCAGGGCATTAGCTGTCGAATCCACTTGCAGATCCTTAGCTTCCTGTCTTGTTCAAATTTCATTAAATACTGTAGATGACCTCCTCACTCCTGCCCATTCTGCGGAATTGTAATAATATTTTTTATTTATTTTAAAATATTTTAAATTTAGATATTTTTTTTGCGGTATTGGGAGTACAAGCTTAAGTTGATTTCGTCAGTTAAGAGCAAAGCACTGAGGAGTATTAGTTTTGCGAGTTTATTAGTTTTGCGAGTTTATGGAAAATTAACTGCATATAAGAAGGAAACAATAGATCACAAGTTATAATGTCATACCAATGTGATAATAAAAATAATTAAATTACAAAAGTTATATAATCTGTAAGCAAAGGACTGTTTTTCAATCCTCTGAAACAAGTCTTTTCTGTCATCAATTGACTCTCAGCTATGTAGTGAGAACATTTTCTTCCTTCTTTTACAACTAACTAATTACCACAGTCCATAATTGATTTGAATGGCTTCCGGTTTCAACTATGTTTAGAGTTTATTAGATACTCTTCTTGAATTCTATCCTGATGATGGATCATGGACTACGATCCGAAACGTCGATTTAATAAACTCTAAACACAGTTGAACCCAGAAGCCATTCAAATCAACTGATTAATTATCATGAAATTGAGAACATTTTCTTCCTTCTTTTACAACATAATTGATTTGAATGGCTTTTGGTTTCAACTGTGTTTAGAGTTTATTGAATCGATGTTTCGAATCATAGTCCATGATCCATCATCAGGATAGAATTCAAGAAGAGTATGATCCAAAACATAGATTTAATAAACTCTAAATATAGTTGAAACCAGAAACCATTCAAATCAAATATGTTGTAAAAGAAGGAAGAAAATGTTCTCAATTTGATGATAATTAGTCGGTGTTTGGTGTACGGGGTGAAATAAAGATCATAAGTTTTATTATAGGTACGTGTTAGAGTTTGAATTTTGGTGTTCAATTTCCCAATGTATTTTGTAATAGTCAATCACTTGTCGACTCTACTACACACGTATGTATAAATGTTAGTCAAATTTACCATGGATAGATAAGCTCTTCAAAACAAATCATGTAAATCTTAATGCAAATATATTTGTACAATTTTTTTGACCAGCGTCTTGCCTAATTTATATCCCTTTTTATCTCGTATTTTTATTTGACTTAATCTCATGAAATTAAAAAATACAGTTGTAGTGGTAAAATGAATCTTTCTTTATAAATTAGAAGCCCCATATATGTTTTAATTATAAATTTTAATAATTATTATTTATTTTATAAGATTCACAAGTTTGGAATCTTTTTTTAAATGGAACAACTTTATAGTTTAAAATAAAATAATTATTTTTCTATAGAATAAGAATTTTATATGTATAATTACAAACTTTAATAACAATTGAAATATTCTCTTTTTCCAATTAAAATAAAAATATCTTCTTTTAAAAAAATAAAACAACTATAATTGATGTTTATTTTTTTAAGGTTCCACAATTTGAAATCTTCTATTTTTCCATTTAAAAAAGAAATCTTCTCTTTCTAATTAAAATAAAAATATCTTCTTTTAAAGAATAGAAAGCTATAATTGATGTTTATTTTTTTAAGGCTCCACACTTTGAAATCTTCTTTTTTTCCATTTAAAAAAAATATCTTCTCTTAAAAAATGGAACAACTAATTTAATTAATAGCTTCATCCTTTTTATAGCATCTTGTTGGGATTTGAACTATGGTGGATAGTGAAAACAAGTAACACACCATCATCCTCACCAAATATATTCAACTAATTGAACTACCTTAAAATAATAAAAAATTAACCATAAATGATAATATTTTTTAAAGTGAAGTTGGAAGGATGATGGTTCCTTTTAAGTGGTCAAATATGGTGTTTCAAAGTGTGTGTTCTTGTGTTCTTTGTCAATCTTAGCTCTTATTATTAGTATATTTATCCATCCATGCTTATTTACTTGGTTTATCCTAGGATTTATGTAAAGAAGTATTTTATTTCCTTACATTTATATTTAATTAATTTTACTCATTTAACACCTTTAGATATTTCGAGGGTGTATATTTTTGTAAGGGTGGAAATGCATACCTAGTAATTTTCCCCTTCATTCTAGACTCACTTTGACCCATTTGTCCCTAATGCAATGACTAGTGTGTAGAATGATTCATTTCATGTGGAAATTGACAAATAACTTGATTTTAGCCCGATCCCATTTGCACACAACCCTAGGGTCTAGAATTTATCCCTACTTTTATCCATTACCTTTCTAGGGTCAAAGTTGTAGTTGTATTGTAAATGACCTTGATTAGATGCACAATTGTTAAAATGACTCAAGATATTTTAAAATTCAAATTTAAATCTTGTACCTAGAGTTTTCCCTCAACTTAATCGTTGTGAGATGACTTAGAGCACTAAATATTTAAATTGAATGCTAGGGTGTTATATTTAAGGACAAATCCTAATTCATTTAGAGTGGCTAGCAAACTTTGAAAAACATACCTAAAATCTAGAAAGAAGCTCCCTTGCTCACTACATTATCTTGATAGCATGAATATGTGCATAAGCATCCTAGGAATACTGCATGATTGCCTTTTGTCTCCAATCATTGTTCAAAGCCATTGATTTGACATCCTTATGGGGTTTAACATAAGGAAGGTACTATCATTGTCACATGCAAACTCCTAATAGCACAACCAAGTTTTTATGCATGAATAGATGAAAATTTAAGGTGGATTGATGGCGCACATTTAGAAATTTGCAAAGATTAGATTTACACATCTAGGTCAAATACACATTTACACAATCACTTCTGCAATTATATAGATCACTTACACATTTGAAAAAGTGACATTTATCATCATTTTTTATTGATTATGATACATTCAACTGACACATCTTAATTTTCTATTCCAAAAGCTAATTAGTCTAAAACACATAATAAAATTTGATTCTATGTATCAAACTAAAAACTAAATACCTTATTCTATTTATTTAAACTTTATATATTTATTTCAACACATTTAACCATCCAAACTCTTACTATTAAAATCTACTTATCAATACTTGTTTAATTAATTTATCCATTTTATTTCCTTACAATTCTATTTCCCTTTAACTATATACTATATAAATATATTTCAACAATAAAACATTACATGTTATCATTTTTTTGCATATAACACGTACATCAGGTAAGCCCAGGTCTCGGAGTCAAACCCAAGACTTGAGCCAACTCTGCTACCCGTGCGGGCTGAAAAATCATATTTTTGAATACAATTTATGTTATCTTTGTTTGGTGTACTGGTGAAATAAAGATCATAAGTTTTATTATAGCTACATGTGTTAGAGTTTGAATTTTGGTGTTCAATTTCCCAATTTCTTTTGTAATAGTCAATCAACATGTATTGGATAGATAAACTGTTTCAAAATAAATCATTCAATTCTTAATGCAAATATTTTTGTACAATTTTTTTAACAAGCATCTTGCCTAATTTATATCCTCTTTTATGACAAATGGTTTGACTCTTATTTTTATTGGACTTAATCTCATGAAATTAAAAAATGCAGTTGTCATGTTAAAATAAATCTTTCTTTCTAAAATAAAAGCCCCATATATGTCTTTATAAATTTTAATAATTATTATTTATTTTTTAAGACTCACAAGTTTGAAATCTTTTTAAAAAAAAATGGAACAAATTTATAGTTTTAAATAAAATAATTATTTTTCTATAGAATAAGAATTTTGTATGTATAACTACAAACTTTAATGGCAATGTCTACTTTTTAAGGCACCACAATTTAAAATTTTCTCCTTTTCCAATTAAAATATATGTAGGTATAAAAATGGAATAGTTGCAATTTAATATAATGAAAGTTTGGTTATATTTATTTTTTTAAGGTCCCCATTTTAAAATATTCTCCCCTTCCAATTAAAATAAAAATATCTTCTTTTAAAAAATAGAACAACTATAATTGATGTTTACTTTTTTAAGGTTCCACAATTTAAAATATTTATTTTTCCATTTAAAAAAAAAATATCTTCTCTTTCTAATTAAAATAAGAATATCTTCTTTTAAAAAATAGAATAGCTATAATTGAAATAAAAACATCTTCTTTTAAAAAATAGAACAACTATAATTGATGTTTACTTTTTTAAGGTTCCACAATTTAAAATATTTATTTTTCCATTTTTTAAAAAAATATCTTCTCTTTCTAATTAAAATAAGAATTACTTCTTTTAAAAAATAGAATAGCTATAATTGATGTTTATTTTTTTAGGACTCCACAATTTGAAATCTTCTATTTTCCCATTTAAAAAAAAAATATCTTCTCTTAAAAAATGGAACAACTATAATTTAATAGCCTCATCCTTTTAATAGCATTAAGTTGAGATTTGAACTATGGTGGATGGTGAAAACAAGTAACGTACCATCATCCTCACCAATTATTCAACTAATTGAACTACTCCTTGATAAAATAATAAAAATCTAACCATAAATAATAATATTTTTTAAAGCCTTAAATTAAAATTTTCTTTTTTCATGGAGTGTCGAAAACTCATGCTAACTATATATATAGAACTATTGATAAAATAATAAAAAATTAACCATAAATAATAATATTTTTTAAAACCTTAAATTAAATTTTTTTTTTTTCATGGAGTGGAAAACTCATGCCAACTATATAACGGATTTTATATTTATTTAACAACTTTCATTATATATATATAGTTACTAATTGTTATCATTTTCACTTCAAATTTATTAAAACAAAAGAACTAGCATAGTTCTAGCCAAGGCTTGAAGCAATTTTTTATGACAGTTATCCATTCAAAGGTGCCCTTAAAATACTATGACATACCATAGTATAAGTAAAATTACATATAAACCAAATATATATAATCATAATTGTATATAAATTTTGATAGTTTGTCAAAAATCTCTCTTTTCGTGTGATACAGTGTTTTGAAAATATTGATTGTATTTTACGGCAAAAATGCCTAAATACGGCCATACGACCATCAAAGTTAAGCCATGTTCTAGCCTTGAGGCCAAAATTTGATGGTCAATCTTACATGTCAAAAAATATTAATGATAATTATTTATTTTGGAAAAAATATATAAAAAATAATTTTATAAAATTTTTTGCCAATCTACCTAAAATTTTCTCTTTCATATACAATATTTTTAATTTTTTAATATATTTCTCAACAAAAATACTAAATACGGTCATACGGCCATCAAATTTAATCCCTTATTTAATTCCTAAATGATTGGAAAAACCTCAAATTCCATTGTTTTTTATATGACAAGCGGCAAAAACAAGAGGCCGAACCCTTAGAAAACAACCAAAAAAACAACGAAAGCTCACGAACAAAAAGAGTCACAAACAGCAACTACAGCTCAAATTCCGTTGTTCCCCCTGGGGAAAAAAAAAATTGATTGGCACGTGTCCTGATTATAATTGTTGTCTTCGGTGGAGGAGCATTGAATAAATAATTTTATGGAGAGAACAGCATATGGAGCAGGACATTAGCTGTCGAATCCACTTGCAGATCCTTAGCTTCCTGTCTTGTTCAAATTTCATTAAATACTGTAGATGACCTCCTCACTCCTACCCATTCTGCGGAATTGTAATAATATTTTTGATTTATTTTAAAATATTTTAAATTTAGATCATCTTTTTTGCGGTATTGGGAGTACAAGTTTAAGCTGATATAGGCAGTTAAAGAGCAAAGCACTGAGGAGTATTCATTTTGTCAGAATTTATGGAAAATTAACTGCATATAAGAAGGAAACAACAGATCACAAGTTATAATGTCATACCAACCTGATAATAAAAATTTTTATTGCCGTATTGGGAATACAAGCCTAAGCTGATATCTTCAGTTGAGAGCAAAGAATTGAGGAGTATTCGTTCTGTAGAGTTTATGGAAAATTAACTGCATATAAGAAGGAAACAACAGATCACAAGTTATAATGTCATACCAACGTGATAATAAAAATAATTAAATTACAAAAGCTATATAATCTGTAAGCAAAAGACTGCTTCAATCCTCTGAAACAAGTCTTTCCTGTCATCAATTGACTCTCAACTATGTAGTGAAACATTTTCTTCCTCCTTTTATAACTAACTAATTTCCACAGTTCATAATTGATTTGAATGGCTTCTGGTTTCAGCTGTGTTTGGAGTTTATTAAATCGATGTTTCAGATCATACTCTTTTTGAATTCTATCCTGATGATGGATCATGGACTACGATCCGAAACATTGATTCAATAAACTCTAAACACAGTTGAAACCAAAAGCCATTCAAATCAATTATGTTGTAAAAGAAGGAAAAAAATGTTCTCAATTTGATGATAATTAGTCGGTTGATTTGAATGGCCTCTGGGTTCAACTATGTTTAGAGTTTATTAAATCGACCTTTCCGATTGTATTCTTCTTGAGTTATATCCTGATGATGGATTGTGAAGTACGATCTAAAACATCAATTCAATAAACTCTAAACACAGTTGAAACCAGAAGCCATTCAAATCAATTATGTTGTAAAAGAAAGAAGAAAATGTTCTCAATTTGATGATAATTAGTTGGTTGATTTGAAAAGTTATATAATCTGTAAGCAAAAGACTGTTTCAATCCTCTGAAACAAGTCTTTCCTGTCATCAATTGACTCTCAGCTATGTAGTGAAACATTTTCTTCCTCCTTTTATAACTAATTAATTTCCACAGTTCATAATTGATTTGAATGGCTTCTGGTTTCAACTGTGTTTAGAGTTTATTAAATCGATGTTCCGGATCATACTCTTCTTGAATTCTGTCCATTCTATCAGTCCATTATCCATCATCAAGACAGAATTTAAGAAGAGTATGATCCGAAACATCAATTCAATAAACTCTAAACACAGTTGAAACCAGAAGCCATTTAAATCAATTATGTTGTAAAAGAAGGAAGAAAATGTTCTCAATTTGATGATAATTAGTTGGTTGATTTGAATGGCTTCTGGGTTCAACTGTGTTTAGAGTTTATTAAATCGAAGTTTCGGATCGTACTTGAATTCTATCTTGATGATGGATCATGGACTACGATCTGAAACATCGATTCAATAAACTCTAAACACAGTTGAGACCAGAAGCCATTCAAATCAGTTATGTTGTAAAAGGAAGAAAATGTTCTCAATTTGATGATAATTAGTTGGTTGATTTGAATGGCTTCTGGGTTCAACCATGTTTAGAGTTTATTAAATTGATGTTTCGGATCATACTCTTCTTGAATTATATCCTGATGATGGATCATGGACTACAATCCGAAACATGAATTCAATATACTCTAAACACAGTTGAAACCATAAGCCATTCAAATCAACCAACTAATTATCATCAAATTGACAACAAAATTGATTTGAATGGCTTATGGTTTCAACTGTATTTAGAGTTTATTAAATCGACATGATTGTACTCTTCTTGAGTTCTTGATTTGAATGGCTTCTGGTTTCAACTGTATTTAGAGTTTATTAAATCGACATGATTGTACTCTTCTTGAATTCTATCTTGATGATATGAAACATCAATTCAACAAACTCTAAACACAGTTGAAACCAGAAACCATTCAAATCGACCAACTCATTATCATCAAATTGAACATTATGAAACTAAAACAAAATAGCCAAATTTAACCCCCAAAATTTGTCCTTCCCCACCCATATGAACAAAAAAAACATTGCTGAGAAAAAATTTGTCATTGCCAACTTGAAGAGGAGACCCAGCAGTCTAATCTGCCGGAGAGGACAGCAACCTATTTTAGCCCACCTGGGAAATGGGGACCAACCTCGGCGGCTCTGAAAACGCTGGCGTGATGAGCCAGAGCAGCCATGCCTCATTACAATAATATACAGCTTCAGACATATCGCATATCCTCTGCAGCTTCTTCTGCCCATTGCCCATTATGCCACCGGCACCAAATATTATTTTATTATCGTGCATTTGCCAGTGGGGCTTCCCGAGAGAGGTCAGAGTGGGACCTGTGCATGTGACTTTCTTCCATCCCGATTCTCCAATTCTCTCGGCTTTTTATGCCTCCCCATCCCTATTTTTCCCCCAATTCAATTATACAAGAGCCCACAGTGGCCACTGCCACCATACGACTTTTGAACAAAATATCCCCTTCTCAGTTCTCTGCTTTTTATTTTAGGACAGGTCCTGCTGCCCCTAATCGGCCATATTTGGCAGCACACAGAGAAAAATCCCCCGCCCTTTCTCCAGTATAGTTACTGCTGCCTCAATCAGCCATATTTTGGCGGCTCAGAGAGAAAAAAAAGGTAGAAATATGAAGATTGAGTGTGATGTGTGCCAGACTGTGGAGGCCTCTGTTTTTTGCTGCGCAGATGAAGCAGCTCTGTGTGTGACATGTGATTCGAAAGTGCATGATGCCAACAAGCTTGCCAGCAAACATCCTCGCCTTTCTCTCCTCCATTCTCAAACAGGGTTCCCGAAATGTGATGTATGTCAGGTATAAGGAAAAGCTGTAAGAAACAACAAAGATTATTTACAGTAGACTTCATTATTAAGATTGATAGTTGATGATTTGGGGATAATGGTTCCTGAATCAGTATCAGAGTGATAAGAAATGAAAATCTCAGATGTTTGCTCATTGTAAATTCATAAAGTTTGTGTTTTTATGGGCTGTTGATATCGAGCCACTGGCAAACACACAGGCCCTGCAATTGATCTATTACAACAACTTTTTATTGTGAATCGTCTGTTTTATAAATTAGTATATGATTAATTAAATATATTAGATTTCTACATTCCATAGTATTGGATTTGAATGTTTCTGTAACTGTTTAATGTTTATTTCCATCTATTTGTGAATCCTCTGTTTTATAAATTAGTATATGTTTAATTAAAGATATTAGATTTCCACATTAGGATTTGAAATGGAAATGAAAATGGATCTTTTTATAGTCTATGATGTCTGGCCACCTGATTTTTGATCTACATGAGACTACCTCATACTCTCATACTCCTATGCATGCAGGACCTCACTTAGGACCTCACTTAACTGTACTTCTAATATAAAGCATACATTCTGATTTGAATGCTTCTCAATTTGACTCTTTATTTCCATCTATTCAAATTCAGAATATTAATGTAGCATTCAAATCCATATATATATGATGTTTATAAAAATCTTTACACTAAATTCATATGAAATTGAACTGTGATTTGTAGGAAAAGAGGGCATTTTTCTTCTGCCGAGAGGATCGTGCTCTCCTGTGCAGGGACTGTGACTTCTCTGTCCATTCTGTGAACGATCTGACTAGCAAGCATACCAGGTTTTTGGTTCCTGGCCTCAAAGTTTCTCTCCATCCACTGCCACTGGATACATCGCCTTCGCCTGCAAGTCCTGCTTGCTCTAACAACCAGGAGAAGGAAGTGGGGTTACAGAAAAATGAAAACGAGATGAACAAGAAACTGAAGACCAATCCACTGACCGATCTGCCAGTTTTTTCTCCAGTATGTTCAGAAGCTGGGGCGAGCAGTGGAGATATTTCACAATTTCTCAGTGAGGTGGAGGAATTCCTGGCTTCTTCTTCCCCTGTCCGTCTGGACTGGTTTGCCATGGAAAATTCATCTAAGGTCATCCCTAAACTAAATATCTCTATCGTAAGTGTCAATAGAAAAAAAAAAAAAATTAAACAAAATTAAAAATGACAGAATGTATTTATTGATCCCTACTCTGAATTTTCAATATAATTTCTCTCGCTTCCTCATCTTAATAATATTCATATATTCATTATTCTCTGGAGTGCTTTTTGTAGTTTTTTCTTTTTTCTTTTGTACTCATATCTTCTTTATTTTTTAAAGTCATTTTCTTTTCCTTTCTTCTTTTCTTTTTTTTCTTCTTTTGTTACTCTAGACAATTAGAGGGAGTACTAAAACTATGAATATGGAAAAGAATATTTTGATCAGAGGGAATAATCACTCTAAGCAATAATAGAAATATGCTTTCGAAAAGCAGTAATAGAAATATGAATCTCATTTGAAAGCATGTGGCTGTTATGCTCAGCCGACGAGAGTTGTTTAGTCCAAGTTAGACCATTTATGAAGAGTTCTTTAGTGTAACTTGACCATTTACAGCCTTTTTTTTTTATTAAAGATATGATATTTCCAGAGTTTATTAGAGTGAGTTGGAGAGAGCTTCTGTTGGTGTTGGAAATAAGCCACACCCAGACCGACGATGGACTGGTCCAAGAGGGGCCAGTAACTCAGTGGTAGAGCACTCCAGCAGTGTATGGAAGGTCCTAGGTTCGAGTCCTAGCTGGTCCATGTCTCAACATAGTATCAGAGCCAGGTTCAAGCTAGGAGCCTCAGAGGTGTGGCTTAAGGTGGGGTGTTGGTGTTGGAAATAAGCCACACAGTCCTAACTGGTCCATGTCTCAACAGCTTCTACTTAAAAAATGGTGTATGAATTTTTGTATTAACTTTCAATTTACATATAATCATTATCTTCATTGTGCTGATGGATCAGAGAGTGTGATCTGACTAGGATTCTACTTAAACATTAAACGGTTTAACAATTAAAGCAGTGATAATAATTTTATACCTCATCTACAAATAAATAATTGTCCTATTTTTATTACAAAAATTTACCATTAATTGTTGAACAGTTTGATATTTAGCTCTAGATCAGAGAATTTTAGGCTGAATTCACAAAATTTATGTATCTTATGGATGGAAATAAAGACTTTCTCCACAACCCATATCTGTGTTTATCTGTGTTTAATGGATGAACAACTTTTACAGAATCTTGTGTAGTAAGAAAGTGTTTTTCTGAGACCGAAATGGTGTGGTTATACACAGGGCGAGGATATAGGAAAGGCATTGGCTGAAGACTGGGTAGCAGATCTGGGTCTGAGTTTGCCAGCAGAAGCTTTTTACGGGGATTCTCTGGCAGAAGTGCCAAACACTCCTTCACCTTCACAAGGCCAAACGTTCACCTACTCTCATTCGAACATTATAACAAAACCAAAGCAGAAACCATTCTTCATCAACTTCAACAAAGGAGATGATACGTTTATTGTTCCATCCATCACTTCCACAAAGCGAATGAGACCTTCCTGGAATATCTGAAACTTCTTATCAAAAAACAAAAAACCACTGTAAGAAAAAGAGATGATCTTGATCTTGTTGATCTATCCTTACTTGGGAACTGTAATTTACTTAAAACTCCTCTTCCACAAGTACTTATAATGAATCTCTTCTCTTGCTCTTTCCCATATAGACATTGAAACCAGATTAATATTACTGATCTGGTCTGTAATGGGGGCAGAAATCTAAGAATTAGCTAGGGAAGTTTCTTTCTTCCCAAACGATAAAACTGTGTATCAGCTTGAATTTTGAATTCTATATTACATGGTAAGCACTGTACTGATCTTTTCTTTTTGACTGTATTATATTCTGTAATTAATGGATTGGATAACTTAAACTTGGTCTGTAAATGGCATCATATTCCTGGCACTTACAAATCTGGTGTAACATAGGAATGAATATTCTATGATAATTGCACGTTGCACTGTTATCAACTTATCTTGCCTCCTCAAGCTTCGGAGGGTCAACGTTGCTGTCAATATAATTAATTGGGCTTTAATTCCAACGCCATGAATATAGCCATAATTGGGGCCTACGCTACACTAGCATCCACTGTTCTTTATTATTCTCAAAACTTTTCAGAGGCATGATAACAAAACCATTTGAAGGCATTTGTCGAGTTCTGTGATTTTTTTTGAAAAATAACATCCAAATCATGCAGGTGGTGTCATTTTCAAGACAATACAAAGTAGAATTAAATTGTGGGTTAAAATCCTTTTCAGATTTTGGAATATATGATATGCATGTAATGGATCAACTAATCAATGGGAAAAATCTTACCTAGATTTGGTTGAATTTATATAGTAGTATATGTTTTTTAAGGTGTAATCAGGGATTAAATATAATTAAAATTTTAAGAAGATTGTATCACTTGAAAAGTAAGATTTCAGATAAACTGTAAAAATTTCTATGTAGTTATATATATATATATATATATTAAAATAATTAGTTTTACTATTTGAAAGGTAATTTCAAATAAATGACTGTCACAAAAAAAATTGCTTGATAGGCAACCATCAAATTTAAGCCCTGGGTGTAATGGATAATGGAAGAAATCTTACCTAGATTTGGTTGAATTTATATAGTAGAATATGTATTTTTAGGAGGTGTAATGGATAAATTGAATAGAAAAATTAAGGGATAGATAGATTATGGTTTGCATGTATTTTTTAATCAAACTTTTTATTGTATAAGTAGATATTTTGGGGGACACGTGTAGATATGTGGTTTGGATGTATTTTTAATCAAATTTTTTTATTGTAAAAATAGTTATATTAAACAGGTGACTGTCAAATTTAAGCCCTTGGTGTAATGGATAATGAGAGAAATCTTACCTAGATTTGGTTGAATTTATATAGTAGTATATGTATTTTTAGGAGGTGTAATGGATAAATGGAATAGAAAAATTAAGGGATAGATAGATTATGGTTTGGATGTATTTTTTAAGACTTTTTATTGTAAAAGTAGATATTTAGGGGGACATTTGTAAATATATGGTTTGGATGTATATTTTAATCAAATTTTTAATTGTAAAAGTAGATATGTATAGATTTGAGATGGTGTTTTTTATGTGAAAATGTAATTTCAACATATATATATTGTTTATATTAATTTAAATGGTTTTCTATCAAAAGAATCTCATGAATAGAAAAATTAGGGAGACACCTAGATACATGGTTTGGATGTATTTTTTAATCAAACTTTTTTATTGTAAAAGTAGATATCTAGGGGGACACATGTAGATATATGGTTTGGATGTATTTTTAATCAAACTTTTTATTGTAAAAGTAGATATGTATAGCTTTGAGATGATGTTTTTATGTGAAAATGTAATTTCAACATTTATATTGTTTATATTAATTTAAATGGTTTTCTATCAAAAGAATCTCATGAATAGAAAAATTAGGGGGACACATACGTATATGGTTTGGATGTATTTTTTAATCAAACTTTTTATTCTAAAAGTAGATATCTAGGGGGACACATGTAGATATATGGTTTGGATGTACTTTTTAATCAAACTTTTTACTGTAAAAGTAAACATTTAGGGGGACACATGTAGATATATGGTTTGGATGTATTTTTAATCAAATTTTTTATTGTAAAAGTAGATATGTATAGATTTGAGATGGTGTTGTTTGTGTGAAAAGGTAATTTCAACATTTATATTATTTGTATTAATTTAAATGGTTTTCCATCAAAAGAATCTCATGAATAGAAAAATTAGGGGGACACGTAGATATATGGTTTGGATGTATTTTTTAATCAAACTTTTTATTGTAAAAGTAGATATGTATTTATTTGATATGGTGTTTTTATGTGAAAATATAATTTCAACATTTATAATATTTATATGAATTTAAATGGTTTTCCATGGAAACAATCGCATAAATTAATCTCACCCATAGTCATCTCTTACATTCTCTCATATCATTCCATTCACAATTTCTTTGACTAAGCATGGGTTAGTTATGTTTTAAATTGGGTGTAGATCTCCATCAAAATAAGGGTTTGTAGAAAATAAAAAATTAAATAGTGTAAGGTGTAGATGCATTCATAACAATTTCATGTGAAAGTATAATTTCAACATTCATATTATTTGTATTAATTTAAATGGTTTTCCATCAAAAGAATCTCATGAATAGAAAAATTAGGGAGACAAGGTAGATACATGGTTTGGATGTATTTTTTAATCAAACTTTTTATTGTAAAAGTAGATATCTAGGGGGACACATGTAGATAAATGGTTTGGATGTATTTTTAATCAATTTTTTTATTCTAAAAGTAGATATGTATAGATTTGAGATGATGTTTGTGTGAAAATGTAATTTCAACATTTATATTATTTGTATTAATTTAAATGTTTTTTCATCAAAAGAATCTCATGAATAGAAAAATTAGGGGGACACCGTAGATAGATGGTTTAGATGTATTTTTTAATCAAATTTTGTATTGTAAAAGTAGATATGTATTTATTTGATATGGCATTTTTATGTGAAAATGTAATTTCAACATTTATAATATTTATATTAATTTAAATGGTTTTCCATGGAAAAAATCACATAAATTAATATCACCCATAGTCATCTCTTACATTCTCTCATATCATTCCATTCACAATTTCTTTGACTAAGCATGAGTTAGTTATGTTATAAATTGGGCGTAGGTCTTGGTCAAAATAAGGGTTTGTAGAAAATAAAAAACTAGATAGTATAAGGTGTAGATGCATTCATAGCTTGTAGTGCATGTCTACCATCTCCTATAAGAGTTATTTTAATCATTTTGGACAATTTTTTCCTATATAAGAAAGACGAGTATGTGTGGTTTTATAAAGAAAATGGATAAATCCATTTTAGGATTGGAGTCATGAAGATGTTTAAAAAAAATCAATTAAAATGGGGGCCACGGACAAAGTAGTCAACACTCAAAGGTCACAATTATGCAACTAGAAAATACTAGAAGCATTTCTTTTTCAACCATTTGTAGAATTTCAAAGGATCTTCCCACTATCCTCTTTATTTAGGTTGGTTTAGTGTCAAACATTTGAAGAATATAATAAATTTAAATGTGATCCAAAGTACTTCAAACCACAAATTTAGCAACAACAAATGATATCTATTTACATATTTTTTAATTGATAATTATATTTATGTGTTTTAAAACCAAATTCTTGAATGTATCTTTTATCTTTGGCATAATCTAAGCTTTAAAGAAGATCTCATGTGACTTGAAAATCAAGAAAATTTCATGTGGCTTGAAAATTAAATGAGATTTAGATAACATTTAATTTTTGCTTCTTGTAAAATAACTATTTAGTTAGTTGCAACAAGAATAGTTGAATGAATATATAAATAAAAAATAAAAGTGTGTGAATTAGACCTATCCCCACCCACCTTAGGTAATTCTAACACTATTTACTCCATAGTTACCTACCATGGTGTACCTCAACACATTTTTTCAATTTTCAAGTTTATGTGTAGACAATCATTCTATTCTACATATGATATCAAAATGGCACCATCTAATTAAACAATTGCCTTGCCATGTGATTTTGCAACACAATTAGAGAAAGATGATAGATAAAGATGGTGGAACTATCAATAACTATGTGAATGGAATTAAAGAAAGATCAAAAGTGAAGATTGCTATGCTAGAGAGTGGGCCCCTAAATGCCTTCACACATATCTAGTGGTTAGACATTTCCAGAAATAATTTAACAAAAGGACTAGAGATAAATCACAATCCCTCAAACAAACATTAGCACATGTTCTTAACAAAGAGCTAAGAGGTTGAGGGAGAGTCTAGCTTCATGCCCTCCCTATAAAATTTATGGATGACTTGTCTAATCTAGTTAATGTTTCATAAAATTGCAATTAAAAGATTCACAATAATAATTATGTATTGAAAAAATTACATACTAGGTCTAATTTGTAGTACCCTAAGCTCTCAACCAAGAGGTGGAGGGACACATGATATACCTAACCTTAATAGAACACTATTTTTAGGGACAATAGAAAAGTTAAGGAATAAACCATATTTTTGTTGAACAAACCATTTTTTAAAGTGATAAAGTCTAAATCTTACATCAAAAAATGAAAACAAAAATCTATTTTCTACCATATGACCATCTTACTTATTGAACTATTTACCCACAAGATGAAACCTAAATCATCCAAGCTATAGAAACAACTAAGTGGGATACAATTTTTTTTATAGAAATAACCCTCCATAGAACCACCAAACTACAAAATAAACACTACAAACATTATTTAATGAGATTGGTGTTTGAGATAACATATTTTTATAGTTGACCTTTGATGCCTCTAAAAGAATTAGACCATCAAAATGAGATAGTGGAAGCTAATCTATGACTATAGTGTTATCTTGATATCATCTACCAAATGTTAAGTGACCTTGTACACTAAATTTATTGATTAGATTTTCAACCATTTCATTCAAACAATGTTCTAGACTTTTTTATTTTAAAATGGTGTTATGTTTGGCATGGCAGGCAAGGATTTTGGAGGGCCCATAGCTTCATGCTTTTCTTATATAGCATATTTGGTTTATATTCCTCTAGTGAAAGTGTTTTTAGGATTTCATTTAATGACACTACCCAAGCTACTCCTTTAATGCACTAGAGAACTAAATACAAACCAACCAAAAAACTTAATTATTTTGCTGACCTTAATTTTTCCTACACCAATAATTATTTCAACAACATGACACAAGTTCCTAGGTCTCAATTATAGGGGATTGAAAGCCCACAAGGATCAACTAAGAACAATTTATATCATTCTTTTATAAAAATGGCTCCACTTGAGATATTATATAGCAAAAACTTTTAAAAACTCTTGGGGTGGGATAATCTTGAAAATCTTATGGTCATTGGATATAAATGTGATAGAAATATGATGAATAGATCTGTATTATTTGCCAGATGCCTAAAGAATCTCTTCAACTAGATAGAAAATTTATGCAGATCTTAAGAAAATATCTTACAAAATTTATGTGGGATATAAAGTGTTTTTAAGAGTAAGACCCCACAAGAGTTTGATAAAATTTGGAAAAGCCTCTAAACTGGCTTTGAGCTTTGTTGGATTCATTGAGATACTAGAGGAGATTAGTTTTGTAGCTTTTCAAATGTCTCTCCCTACTTCCTTATCAATAATCCATAATGTATTTAACAACATTGCATTGTTAAGAATGTATCTTTCCCTACTAAAGGAATAAGAGATAAACAATTAGAAAAGGAAAAAATGGTTTGAGTTAAATTGTTAAACTCTTAGTTGGTTTTATCAAACTTAATTTTGATGGTGCTTCAAGGGGTGACCTGAAAAAAGAAAGGGCATGTGGGATTTTCTACAAAGAGAGTGGTGGCTTTAATCAAGGAGGCTCTCTCTTCTTGTTAAATAAAATAGATAATGTAGTGGAATGGGAAGGGGTAGTAAATGGGATTGTGGACTTGCCTCCTCCTTGTTAGTGGTTTAGTGATTAATTATAGAAGGTGATGCACTAGTAGTGATTAATTGTCCATGCAAAGAATTTTTTTCAAATTAGAAACTCAAGAGGTAGATCTAGAAGAAGCACAAGCCTTATTCCAACCCTTTGAGGAAATTGTGTTATTTTATTGTCTCTAGAAGCATACATCAAACTTATTGGTCAATCATGGATTTGAGCAAGATCATTTGATGACTCTTTTTAGTGACTGTACTACATCTTGGTTAGGGTTGGACAAGTATTTAATAGTCAAATCTCCTTAATCATTTGTTAGCAATAATGTTGGGGGAGCGTGTCCCTTCCACTACTCTTAGTGGCTTGTATTTTATTTATGCTAGTATATGTGAGTTTAGAGTTGGAAGGAATGATGATTCCTCTTTAAGTGGTTAAAATCCATGCAACTTGTACAAAGATGGCCATACATGTATAGTGATGCATGTGATTTTCATAATTATAATGGTGTTTCAAAGTGTGTGTTCTTGTGTTCTTTGCTACTTGGTGTGGTTAGTTCTTGGATTGCAAAGTTCTACAAAGTGGGATTTTGCAATGGTGGGCTCTCTATCTACTATATATTCTTAAAACCATGACTCATAGATAAAATTCCCTAAAGCCACAAGACCTCTTCCTCTATGGACAAGTATTAAATAAACATTTAAGTGCAAACTTTAATTGTCTAGACTTGGCAACTCTAGGTTTGATTTAGGAAATCCTTGGAGACTCAAGGATGGGAAATTTTAATCCTTTAGCTCTAAGGATTCTACGAGAGAAGATTTTATGCACAAAGTGATAGAGATGGTTCTAGGTGTTGACATTATTTCTTGTCATGGCCATTTCTAACTCTTTTTATCATTATGTAACCCTCTGATGATAACTGATATTTGAAAATCTATTCAACTGTCCCCTTTGAATGCTTTGGCCTAGATTCTAATTTTATACATGTATCTTACCATGCTAGTCATATCCCTTTGTGTTAATTCTCTATCTCTATGCCTTTGTTAAGCTTAATGTGCTTCCATGGTGACTAGTTTAATCCCTAGTGCCCATGTATTTATTCTCTAAGTGTTGTATTTTTCTGTAGACCTTGTATCATGTTTCTATGTTTAATTCTAGTGGATCGAAGAGGCTCTTATTCTAGATCTTTATCATGTCTCATGTCTACTGCTTTGAGGTAAGTTGTTTATTTCTAGCCTAAGGTGTCCAAGATTCCAAATTCCCTATGGACCCATGTTCTTTATGTGCCAGAATTTAGTGGGGGGCCTCACATCCAATGAAGTTAGAGTTTTCATGAGTTCAAGGTGAACTTTATTTTGTTATGTGTTAAGCAAATCCAAAATTATAATGGGCTCTAATTTGTTTTGTCATCAAGTTTAGGATATTTTCAACTAAATATTTGAAGTCTAAGAGGCCCTAATTCTTACAAACTTGTTATGTTATTAAGAATTGTTGAATTTAAATCTTGTGTCTACAAGCTTCTATCATTTGGAGTCTAGATTGACCAAATCTTCATACAAAACTAAAAGTTCTATCCAAGCCAACAAGGATGGAGAATTCAAGTTTTAAATTATTGAGGCATGTGTGCCTAGCATATCCAAAGATTTTATCACATGGAATTTATCCTTTTCTCTCATTCACAAAAAAATCATAAGTTTGAGTTTTAGGGGCTTCTATAGAACCAAGGTGGTTATATGTCAACTTGCATTTCAATTCTTACATCTAGAGTTTAACTATTTGGAGGCAACTACATGACAACTTCTAATTGGTGTGAGCAATGAGCATTATGAGTCTTACAAAATTAGGAATGGATGTGTTAGAGAAAATGATCAAATTTTATTGATCTGTGGGACCAATGGGTAACATGTTGATGGAGTCTATCTTGGTGATGGTATTGAATGAGGAGATGCCACATGTATCCAAGTGGTAGTGATCTAGTGGGATCAATGTGTATATCTAGTGGTGAGCTTGTTTGTACATTTTGAGGTACCATGAGAGTGTGATGTCGACAAAATTTAAAATGAAAACACCATGAACAAGAATAGTCTTAAATACAAGTTGCTCACAAGTAGATATAAATTCATTGTGCTAGTGGCAATTGATTATGAGAATAGTTGTGAAGGTTATGGTGAAAAGATGAAAGGGGATATTAGATATTATAGAGCTATCTATCATCTACAAAGGATGCTACTAGGATTAATGGGAACTTGATATAATCCATGCCAAGTGCAATATTCAAACTAGAATCAAATCCTCTCGGCATAGGCAACATTCTCTTATTTATTCCAGACTAGAAATTGATGCAAGTAGTTTGGCGATAGAAAGAAATTACTTGTATTATGTTCAAAGTAATTTTTCCTTAACCTTGCAGTAGGTTCTGATCCAATGAATATTTATTTGCCTATACCTAAAGATAAAACTTGATTGTGCTCTACTGCTAAGGAATTTAATGTTTAATAGAGGTTATTGTCCTATAATATGTTAGATTTTCAACAAGTGTTGAATTAGCACAAGAGATCTAGGTAGTGGTATTTAATTAAAATTTGTGTTTCTCTAATGTATATAAAGAGTTGGTCCTTAAGCCAATTTGGTATAGGCTTGTCTATAGGACAGACTAGGGAATCAACTATTGTATGTCATGGTTTATAAAGGGTGGGGAAATGTTTTTATGATTCTAGGAAAGTGTAGTCAAGTAGAAACCAAAACCACTACATTGCTTGAATGTCTCCATGGCTAATTAGGATATTTTGGGGGGTTATGTCTATGTATCTCACAAGTCATATTTGTAGACTTGTGTTAATTGATTAGTTGGTGTCACAACACTCTAAAATCATTGCAAATCCTTTACAATGGCCTTTTTTTAATACATGTGGGATGTTTGTAAGTAGGATTGGGTGTTTGAAGAAAATTCAATGATTTGAAGTTTCTTGTTTTATTGATTTATAGATTCATGTAGGTCTTGTTCCTAGTTACATATTTGTAGGAATGCTTCCTTTTCTTTCTCATTGTTGGCTTTGATTCCCAATGAATAGGCACTAATCCTCTTTAGATAAATGATCAATATTTTATTTTAAACATAGTTCTTGTTCTCCTTGTTAAATTTAGAATTAGTTTAGGTCATGCCCACATTTATCCCTCAATGTAATAATTTGTAATAAATTATTTAGGAGTTGATATCTAATAAATATTTAGAGGTTTGTACTTGTGTGGATCCCAAATTACATATGCTATAAGAAAGGTTAAGGAGATTCATTTTAAGGAATGAAAACTTGTTTCATATATTTAGGTACATATGTAAATCTACTATTTTATCTATTGATAAAGTTCTAAATGTCTTATTATTAGTAGGTAGTCTAATGTGAGGTTGGTGAAAAATCTTTGAGATTTACTTATACATAGGGTATGGTTGTTGGATATCTAACTATGTTATTTTCATTTCTCTTTAATTGTCCCATCAATAACCTCTAGGATCACCCTCATTTACCTTGTAAAGCCTAAAGTGCAAAGGTGTATCCCACTCTTATTGATTGGCCTCTTAGGTGCCATAGTCTTATCATGAGTCCTACCTATTTGTCTAGGTCGATATAGATCCCCAAACCTAGGTATTGAGTGTCAAATCTAGGATTGTGGGCATGCAATTTTAGGAGTCAACAAATAACATCATGCTAAGGAGATAAGAGCTAATATCTTCTATTACATACTTTGTGATTCAATTAATCATAGTTTGAAGAAATCTCAATCATTTACTCTGTGTATAGTTGGTAGCCACTAACTTGCACTAACAAATGGTGTTGATTTTATAGAAATCTGTTATTGGGGTTTGAATATTATGCTGAAAATCAAGGTGAAACTACTGCTATAAAACTTTATTTATGTGTATTCAAATCTGAAAATTAGATTAATGAGTTTCAATTTAATGTACATGTGATTAGCATATTCAATCAATATAGTAATGAAGGAAATTAATCAAGGAAGTTGACAAAGAATTTACGTGGAGAAACCCTTACGGGAAAAAACTCCACACCTAAAGAGATTAAATGCTTGTGTTAATTCTTGCAATCAAGTTTACATTAACACTGAATTCTCTCTAAATTCTAGTAGCACTTTGTTACTCCTTCAACTTCAGAAACCTGTCATAATTTCTACCAACCAAAGACATCATTATATAGAATCCATGGATCTCAAAATACAATTAATTTTATCCAATAACAAGATAATATTCCTCATGCAAAAACCATGCTCTCAATATTGTGAAATCCAATGCTGCATAGTAGAAATCACCACTAAACTGAAAGTCTCAAACATGAGTGTCCAAGAAGTCCCAATCAGACTTAGTCAACTAAAGTACTCCAACTCACACCAATGTCATGCAAACAACATGCATTACTTGGTGTCCTCAATATGGGTTTGTAATAACCTGTTTGTATCATGCAAGGGTCATGTAACAACCTATAACATCATGCAAGAGTCATGCAAAGCTGATCCTAAGTCAGAGTGACATGCAAGACACATCATCACCATATAAGTACATGCAACTGACATGCAAGAGCATGCAAGTCCATGCAAGTAACATGCAACAACATGCAAGTCCATGCAAGCTTATACAAGCTCATGCAAGCAACATGCAAGTATCATGCATCTCTAACTTCAATGTTAACTCCCACAGAAGACTCATGCAAAGTATATGCAACATTATCCACTCATGCAAACAAAAATCCTAACCACAAGTCCACATTGGATTCTCCTCCAAAGTGGGCACCCCTAATGGGTCCTGCCTCCTAGAAGTTATCTGTAAGTCAACATGGACTTCTAGAAAGAAAATCCAAGTCTCCATGGGCTCCAATTCCAAAGTGGGCACCTATATTAGGTCCCACCACATACAATGTAACTACAACATGTCCAAGTGAAATAATTAATAAATAATTTATCCCTCAAGAGTCTATGTGTTTAAAAACACTTTCCAAGCACTTTGGGGACACATGAAAATGGTTAGGATACAAAGTTAATGACAACTTATCCCAACATTCTCTCACTTGACATTATACATTGCAATTACATCTATGAGGTAACAAAATTATTTAACAAGTACAATGATCAAGGCCAATGGCCTTCCTACACCAAGAGAACTTATCCATGGTAACTGGCTTCATGAGAGAATCTAGAACATTAACCAAAGTGTCAAACTTTTCAATCAAAACCTTACCATTCTCAACCATTTCTCACACAAAGTGATACTGAACATCAACATGCTTAGTACAAGCATGATACATAGGATTTTGGCTAAAAAAATTGCACTCTAACTGTCACATCCGATCCTCACTATCATACAATCAAAACCAATACTTGTATCAAGTCTCTGTAACCATACTACCTCTTTAAAGGCATGTGTAGTAGTCAAATACTCTGCTTCTATGGTGGACAAAGAAACTGTAGGCTGTCTTTTACTCATCCAACTCATTGTAGCTCCAAACAGAATGAAAACATAGCCACTAGTGGACCTTTGACTATCCAACTCACCTGCCCAATCTAAATGAACAAAAACTTGTATGTATAATGACTTATCCACATTATCAGTACCATGATAAACCAAATAGTAACCATAAGTTCCTTGCAAATATCTAAACATCCTCTTAATAAAAGTCCAATGCTCTCTATCGGGGTTAGACATAAACTTGCTTAAAACTACCACTGCTTGGGCAATATCTAGTCTAGTGCAAACCATTGCATACATCAAACTACCAATAGCAATAGCATAAGGAACCTTATACATATCTTCAAAATCATCATCAGAATTAGGACACATGTCTAAACTAAGCTTAGTACCAATTGGAAATGGAATGCTTACTAGTTTAGAGTCATGCATCTAAAATCTTTGCAAAATGGTGTCAACATACTTACTCTGACTTAACCATAGCTTTATATGTACCCAATCCCTATTGATCTCATCCCAAGAATATATCTAGCAACCCCCAAGTCCTTCATATCAAATGTGTTAGAAAGCTGAGTATTAAGCTCTATAATCATCACCTTGTTGTTACCAATAAATAACATGTCATCAACATACAAGACAATAATCAGTACCTGATCATAAATAATATTAATAAAAACACAATGATACTCCTCGCTTCTAACAAAACCCAACTTCAATGCAAAATCATCAAACTTTTGATACCACACTTGGGTGATTGTTTTAAACCATACAATGGCCATTTTAACTTGCAAACCAAGTGTTCTTTTCCTTTGACAACAAAACCATCAAGTTGTTGCATATAAATCTCCTCTTCAAGATCCCCATGCAAGAAAGCAGTTTTAACATCTATTTGCTCTATCTCAAAATCATAAGCAACATCAATAGATAAAAGGAATCTAATAGAAGTTAATTTAGCAATAGGAGAGAAGATTTCACCAAAATCAACTCTCTCTGGGAGTAGCCCTTAGCCACCAATTTGGCCTTGTACCACTCTAACTTACCATCTGCACCAAATTTCTTTTTATATACCCACTTGCAACCAATGGGCTTTATTCCTTTGGGCAAACTAACAAGATCCCATGTGTCACAACTATCCAAAGACATCATATCATCATGCATGGCCTACAACCAAGGCTCACTATCCTTTGAAGATAGAGCCTCCCTGAAAAATCTAGGTTCATCATCAGTACTTAACAAAGAAAATACACAACAAAAATTAGGTCGGCTATACCTATTAACAGGATTGCGTTGTCTTGTGGATCTCCTCAAGGTAGGAGTAAGGGGCCTACATGTTCTTCTTTATGCTCATCCTAGACATCAGTAATTGAATCCTTCGAACCCTCTTCTTCTCCATCCTCTAATCCATCTGATTGTTCTTCCACATGTACATCTTCCTACTTTTCTTTATGTATCTCGAAGTGCATTGTTTTAGTCTTTTCTTTCTCCTTTGGTTGTTCTTCACCTAAATAAGCTCTAAACTCTCTGAGAATCACATCTCTAGATAAAATCATTTTTTGGGTTAGAGGATTCCAAAGCTTGTAACCTTTTACATTCTCAACATAACCTAAGAAGATGCACTTCTAAGATTTTGGATCCAGTTTAGAACCCTTTTCTTTAGGCACATGAACATAATCCTCACAACCAAAGATCCTTAAATACAAAACAAAAGGCTTTCTAATAAGCCACATTTCATAAGGAGTTTTATCTTCAAAAGATGAACAAGGAGATCTATTAATCAAATAACTCCCAGTACTTACAACCTCAACCCAAAAGCACCGATCTAGTTTTGCACTACTCAACATGCTCCTAGCTCTTTCCATTAAGGTTTGCTTCATTCTTTCTGCTACCCCATTTTGTTGGGGAGTATAAGGAGTAGTCTTCTACTGAACAATACCTACATGCTTACAAAATTCATCAAATTCCTTAGAATAATATTCACCACCATTATATGATCTCAACACCCTTATCTTATATTTGTTTGTTTCTCAACTAAGGCTTCAAATTCCTTAAACTTAGTGAAGACTTCAGCTTTAGCATTCATAAAATAAATCCAAGTGTATTGTGAGATATCATCAATGAAAGTAATAAAATATTGAGATTTTCCAAAAGAGTCAACATCCACTAGTCCAAACACATCCGAATGAATGATCTCTAATAAAATCTTAGCTTTATTAGTTCCAATAGGAAATGATGATCTATTTTGTTTTTCAAACACAGAATGTTCACAAAAATCATTTTTGCCAACAGAATAATTAGAAAGGTCGTCAACCTATTTTTTATTAATAATGGTCCTACTTGACCTTTTTCACTTATGTGACCCAATCTATGGTGCCACAACATACATGCATTTTCAGTGTCAGTTACATTAGCTGAATTATTTAAAGTGGAGGCTTGAAGCCTAAACAAAGTTCCAATCCGAGATCATTTAGCAACCACCCAATTCCCTCTTACCAACCTGCAACCAAACTTGTCAAATGTCACATGCATTCCATAGTCATTCAACTTGGATACAGAAAGTAAATTTCTTGCAAGTCCTAGAATATGTAAAACATCATTAAGGGTTTTAATCCTTCCATCACTGAAATACAACTTTACCTTTCCCTTGCCAACTATTTGTTTAGTACGGTTATCACCAAGGAAAACTTCTCCTCCATCATATGTTGAATATTTGGTAAACCACTCCTTGTTGGAAGTCACATGATAGGAGAAACCTAAATCAATAAGCCAAACATCATTACTTATAGTGTTAGCTGAAATTATCAAAGCATCATTATCACCATCACCTAAGGATTTTTCTATGGAGGAATCTGAACTCTTTTTCTTGTTTCTACAATCCTTCTCCACATGTCCTCATTTCCCATAGTTCCAACACTTTACTATGCTCTTCCTAGGGGTTTTAGAATGTCCTTTAGACTTGCCCTTCTTCTTATCCCCTTTAGGTCCTTTTTCTTTGGACCTTCCTCTCACACGCAAGGCATCTTGGGATCCACCATTCTTGGACTTTCTTCTCATTTCTTCTGAAAGAAGAGTAGCAATGATATTTTCCATGTTTGGATCTGCACCACTACCACTGATAGCAACAATTATATTTTTCCATGATTCTAGTAAAGAACAAAGCAACAAGATGCATTTATCTTCATCATCTAATTTAACATCTACAAATGCGAGCTAACTTAAAATCAAATTAAAAACATTTAAATGATTTGCAATAGAATCGCCATCCTTCATCTTTAATGAATATAACTATCTTTTGAGATACAACTTATTTGTAAGACTTTTTGTTTGGTGAATATCACCTATCCTCTTCCACAACGTATGTGCAGTAGCTTCCTCAGAAACATTCAAGAGGATGGAATCTACAAGACACAACCTTATGGTTCCTCATGCCTTTTTGTCAAGTTTTAACCAATCTTCATCAGTCATTGTGGATGGATTCTTTTCATTTGAAACTGCTAACCACTCATATCTTTCTTCTAGGAGATCTTCCATCTTCAATTTCTACATCTCATATCCAGGTCCATTAGACTTCTTAATATCTAGATGAGAGGTAGAACCCATTGTGGACAATCTTCTTCACAGATCTACAAAACCCACAAAGCAAAAGCTCCCAGTGTAGCCAAAAAACCTTCAACACTTTAAGAGAAAGGCGTCCCTCTCTCAATAGAACCATTAAATCTGATACCAAATGTTGAAAATCAAGGTGAAACTACTACTATAAAACTTTATTTATGTGTATTCAAATATAAAAATTAAATTAATGAGTTTCAAATTAATGTGTATGTGATTAGCACATTCAATCAATGTAGTAATGAAGGAAATTAATCAAGGGAGTTGACACAAAATTTACGTGGAGAAACCCTTATGGGAAAAAACTCCACACCCAAAGAGATATTATACTTGTATTAATTCTTGTAATCAAGTTTACATTAACATTGAATTCTGGTAGCACTTTGTTACTTCTTCAACTTTAAAAACCTATCATAATTTCTACCTGTAGACACCCAAAAATGTCCTCTTGCAACACCTTGTTACAACATTACATCATTTAGACATCGTGTAGCATGTTTTGTCCTAAGCACCCATATCATCACCTAATTAGTTAAATAAATCTTATTTATTTGACTAATTTCATTTATTCCCTTTCTATCCATAATCCCTTCTTCTATAATTAAATAAATTTTATTTATTTAATTATTCATGGCCATTTATCCTCACTAATTAAATAATTATTTTTAATTATTTAATTAGTCATTTATCTATCTTCCTATAATTAAATAATTTTTTATTTATTTAATTATCTTTCTACATCATCTCTCACCACAATCCAAAATTAATTAAATAAATTAAATATTGATTTAATTAATAAAATCCTAAAAATATCTTCTTGCTTTCTTTCCAAATTTAAACTCATGTGTATCTAATTAATTTAATTAATTAGATAATTCATCAAATATCCTCCCATCATTTTGAAAGGTTTATTTCCTTTTTGAGGATTTAAAACTAAAAGCAAGTCTTTTTATCTTTTTCCTATCTTATCTTGTTTTATTTCCTCTTTTATCAAAAAATCAAATCTTCTTCCCTCCACATCAATTAATTAAATAAATTTTATTTATTTAATTAATTTCCTTTATTCTTCTATTTTTTCATGAATAATTAAATAATTTTAAATTATTTAATTACCTCATCTTTCTTCTAAAAAATAAATAAAATCCATATTTTATTTATTTTCCCTACCATGCAAATAAATTAAATAAATTTTATTTATATTTTATTTCCTCCAACATTCTCTCTCATTTAAATAATAAATTAAATAAATATAAATATTTAATTTATTATGCATTTTTCCGACCTATTTTCCTCTAAACGTGCAAGTGTCCTTGAAAATAGCAAGAAATCAAAAATCAAATCATGGGAAAGATTTATTAAATTAGAAAAATCTATGATCTCCACCAAAAAATAGAAATATCCTATTTCGAAAGAAGCATCTTATCCTCTCATGGACACTTGGCACGTGCACATTCATCCTCATCTCTCATCTATTGATTTCTCCTTTTTCTCTCCACCATTGATCAAAAATTAGCCCTAGCCTATAAATATACCCTCTCATAAGCCATTTGGTATGTGATTGAGTTTTATATGCTTACTCTACTGAAATCTGCTTCCAATCCTCCAATCTTCTATCTATCTTCTTTCATCCATTTTCATCTATCATTTTCTATCATTCATCTTCCTATCATCATTATGCTATGAACTTGAGCGATTAACATTCAATAAATCGAGCAAAACAATCATGCATCTATCATCATTTGAGGTATTTTAAAAGTTTGGGTAAGAAGGTAATTGCATTTTATTTGTTTTGTCTTGATAATTTATCCAATTTTTCTCGTTTACATTTTGGTATGCCCAGTGGGACTCACTTCACTTGATCATTTTTTCTAACCCTCGTTTGCAAGTTTTGCATGTAATCTGTCAAAGGTGACCTCCGGGACAAAAAATGACTACGCCATCACATCCAGGAGGCCATTTACACAATTTTTTACTATGAACTTGATATATTTTGCTTAAGGAAGAAATCTTTACAAAAAACCATAAAAAAAAAACCAAAACTCAAACTGCCATCAAAAGGTCACACTGGTCAACCTTATTTCTTCAAACATGCCGAAAGAGGCATTTTCTTTCTTTTTGCCATAACTTGGTCATACGGTATTAGATTTTCACAAACAAATAATCTTTGGAAAGAGGATTTAGAGAACTTCATAGCAATGGCAAAATTTTTAGGTGAATCAAAGGAGCTGGAGTAGCATTTGGATCATCCAAAATAGTAACTTGGAAAGCAAAATAATTAGGTGCACTCATTCTACTCTCTCATCTCTCAATCATTATTTGCAAAAACATTTGACTTGGGCTTAAAATTAATTTTGTTTGCTATCACATCATTGAAATCAGGCTAAAACAAACAATTGTCTTCATCACATCTTGATTTGGGTCTTAAAAAGAACCATTGCTTTCATCTATCTTCTTATCACATGTTTCTTTTCTAAGGGATAATGAACAAGTGTGATTTGTCAAACCCTATCTAGGAGGCCTACTAGGGGATTTCATCACCCCTAGGGATGACCTCAACCATGTGTTCTGGTAGGGTATATCAAAGGGGGGAGAGCGAAAGTTGTACCTCAATCTAGCTACGTAGTCATTGGGATAGCCTTGTGGCCCCGGGTGATTCTGGACACAAGGTGAAGTGGTATTCGCTTATGCTTATACCACATCCCTTCAATGGGCTAGTGTTCATAGATTTGGGCCCCTCATACCTTGTGTATATCAGGGACATCCCTAGTTAACCCTTGTGCAGTATAGTTTAAGACCAATTGCCCATATCCTACCTGAGTAATCAATAGGGCTTTGTTGTTGTGTTTACAAGTGTTTGATTAATCATAACATTTAATCTTGAAAGGAAAATTGATCATTATGTTTGGTGTGTGTGATTCATGCATTTATATGTGAAATTTTGTGTTTGATTTTGCCCATGTCAAACCTAAGACATCTCACCTTCACCATAATCCAAATTCTAATCACCTTCAATTTCATCTAATCATTCTAAACCATCATCATAATCCTAATCAAACATTTGCTAAAAGTGACATCATGTCAACATTAGAAGACATAGCACAAGAAATCATTCTCCTACTTCACCTAGCACCAAAATATATAGATCAACAAATCATTCAAAAGATTCATGGTAAGATTCAACAACTTCAACTTCAAACAAGCCTATCACCTCAAATGCAACACCTCTTAGTACACGCACAACACCTCTTGGCCACTTGTCAAATCCAACAGGCACATCATCAACTAATGCCACATCAATCCTATGTGTCCTCTATACCATCATATCAACCTCATCTATCTACATGTCATGTTAACCCTACATCAACCTATCTCACTTCTAATATCGATCCTTATCCATATCAACCTACATCTCAACAACCATTACTCTATGTGATCCCTCATCCAACACAACATCAACACCTTCAACAACAACAACAACAACATCAACCTATCCAACAATTCCAACATCAACCTATTCAACAACCAATCATATCACAACACCATCCCAACCTCCAACACATTCAATCGCAATCCTATGTGTCACCTTCACCATCATGCCAACCTACCCCATCTACACATCATGTCAATATCATATCTACCCAACAATATCCATCCCAAGATCATCTGCTTCCTCATTCTAACCTTCCAACACATCACCCAATCCATTCACAAGACAAAAAACTACCCTCACAAGAGGTACACGCAAAACAAAGTAGCCCCTTGTACATAAGTCAAATGTCTTTAAGTCCACTTTTGGAGCATGATTTAATATCCTTTGACGAGGAAGAATCCTATGTGTCACTTAATCCTACTCCAAGTGGCCCCTTATACATAATTCAAGAGTCCTTAAGTCAATCATTGGAGAAAAGTTTGATATCCTTTAACAAGGGAGATATCAGTCTAGACTTTGCAACTTATGAGCATCCTCCATCACCACCCAATCACATGCCAACACATGAGCCCACTATTCCTATCTTGGCACCACCATGTGATACTAATCCAAATCATGATGTGTCCGACCCCAACATCCCTCCATCCAATCCTAGTCCCAATCGACCTAATCACATTATCCCTCCCTCCAATCGTATACTTCTAAGCCTCTAACACCATCTACCCTTATTATCCACCCACTATATTGTCCATCCACCTCTACCCTTGCAAAGGATGTGATCCATTGGCTACTAGCTAGGAACAATTTATCCCCATGTCAAACACCTATCTTAGCACCTAGCAACGAGCCTTCCCATGCCATGCTTACTCCTCCAATCTCATCATGCGACCCACAAGCCATCAAGCTTATCCAAGAGTCTCCTACCTCCACTTCCATGAAACCACAAGAGCTATGTCAAGAATATACTCCTAAGCATGTGGAAACATCAACCCCCCAACCGAATCAAGGTTAAAGCACCTCTAAGTGTAATTCTTCCAAGACCTATCTATGTTCTTTGATCAAAATAATATTTATGATCATGACCCTATTCATGAGCAAATGTATCCCATTCATAGCCAAATTAATCTTTTTTATGCTCACATTTATGATCAAGATTCTATACATGATCATGAAAACCATGGTGACCATCTTAGCTAAGCTCATGAAAACTATGATGAGCCTCCTAGCCAGACTTTAAGTAATTCATGATCAAGATCTTATCACTCCATCCCTCCATCCTTCATCTAGCCCTAATGTGCAAACATCCACTTGCCATGATGAGATATGTGCCTCCCAAGCAAGCATAGAAGATCAAACCAATAATGATCCTTCCACATCCACCATCAACCCTATTCCAAACCCACCATCATATCCTATTGGACTTACCACCTTCATCCATGAGTGTTCCTCCTTAGAACACCAACAACCTTTGTCCTCCACTTCACCTTCTCCATCCAATAAGGAACTTGTGTCTAGTTTTCCACTTGCACAAGTCCTATTGTCGATCGCATGCTCTAAAGAATGAACTATCAAGGTAAAGGCTTAGGCCTTCATTAACAACGTATTTTAGAGCCAATCCATGTCAAAGTCCCTCACCGCTCACATGGCCTTAGATACACACCTCAAGGTCAACAATCTAATGATGTTGGTACTTCTTCCATTCATCCAAAATCCACCTCTTTCCACCACAAATCCCATCATACTCCCAAAACATATGTTGCCATTCCATCTCCATCCTCTTACAAATGTCAAAAGCATGTGACTGTACATCTCCCACCATCCAATTTGCCTCCACTTCTTCCAACTCCTAACATCCCTCCATTGAATCTACCTCCGCTACTTCCAACATCTTATCCATCCATCCATAAGCCCTCTAAAAATCCCAATCATGGCCAACAAATGCACATATTGTCTAAACATAAAGATTTCGCTCATTCCACCCATCCCATGGGATTCCAAAATAAAAATTTGGATGCCTCTACCTATAAAGTCAAAAATCCTAAGGGTCCTCATGCCTTAGGAAACAAAAGCGAAGAATCAAAGAAATATCCATCTCAAAAGCTGCATACATCCACACACCTCAAAGCAAAAATGAAAAAGGTGTGGGTCCCCAAGAAACAAGTAATTGCCTCAAAAGCTGCACAAAAGTTTCATATATCCAAACCCATACATCCACAAGAAAAGTCAAAAACTAAAATGGTATGGGTTCCTAAGCAAAAAGCAAGCCAATCAAAGGAAGCATCTACCTCTCAAGAATCCCAATCATCCACTTTCATCCAAAAATCCCATTCCATCCAAAAGCCTCAAATTCCTCCAGCCCACATGACAAGCAAAAATCATAAAAATAAGAAGTCTATGTAGGCCCCTAAATGCTTACATCATCCATCTCCTAAGCAAACATCTCCATTGTTTCCTACACCACCATCCATTCAAAAGCTTAAATGTTTACCACAATGTGTGCAATCATTGGAAATGATTCCCTTCCATCCCACAACATTTCCACATACCTCCATCTCCCCATCCTTCATTCACTATCCTACATATTTTCCTCATCACTTCCATATGGTCCATGCTTTTGCATAAGCCCTCCATCCATAAGTCCTACATAATCCACATCACGATCCACTATCATTTCCCTATATAATCTAATATCTACCTATTCCATCTCACTTTCATGTAATTCCCTGCCAACATAAATGAGCACACTTAACATGGTCCATGTGACGACATCCATCTAGTGGGGCTATCACCTTTCATGGAACTAGACACTTGAGCCCCTCTTATCCATCTCCACTTGTCATATCCTATCAAAAAAATGATAAAAAAAAAATTAAAGAGAAATCCCTTCGTCCAATGGTGAAAACCTAGTAAACAGGTGCCTTGGATAAGTACCATGATGAAAACCTGGCAAATAGATGTCATGTGTAAATTGATATTCTATGTCGCTTATACTTGGGGGCATGTTGTTTCATCCTCCTATCATTTTCCAACCTATCATTCTCCATCCTATCATGTCCTATCTTACCATATCCTATCCTACCATCCTTATCCATTACATCCACATACATATACCTATCATATTGAGTCCATTCATCCTCCCTTCCTCACCTTGATCTTGATAAAGATTGGGGGCAACAATGTTGAAACATGCCTCAAATAAACTCTTTGTATACCTCATCCCTTCCAATCCATCTTATCAACCTATCATCATCCCATTGTCATAACTCTAATCCTATCACTATCCTATCGTCATGAGCCTTGTCTTGTAAAACCCTCAGTATTGCAACTAGAATGGGGCATTTTATTTCTATGTGACATAGTCCTTGGAGATCACATCCTTGCTCTCTTACACATACATCTGATGTCACCTGTCCCCTTATCCATCCATCTATCATGAGACCTTCCACCCTTTTTCCTATCACATATCCTTTTGTCTATCCAATCCTACCTCCATCATCCTTCCACCTAGACTTGGTTTCCCCTTGTCATTGGTATCTAGCACAAAGGCTTCCTAAATTGTAAATCCATTGACATCCCAAAACATAACAAAATCCAAAAAAATCAAAACATATCAAAACCCAAAAAAATCAAAACATATCAAAACCCAAAAAAAATTGAAACATATCAAAACCCCAAAAAATCAAAACATATCAAAACCCAAAAAAATTGACACATATCAAAATACAAAAAATTGAAATATCCTAAAATATTTTCAAAATCCAAAAACATCATAACATTAAAAAAATCCATAAAAATTAGAAAATGTCCTAAAAAAAATACAAAAACATCAAATAGTTGACAAAAAATCCAAGCAATAAAGTCAAACCATTACTTCATCACATACATTCATTCCAATCTAATTCAATCCAATCAAAACATCAAATCACACCAATCTATCAATCAAAATCACATCACTCGAATCCCATCAATAGCATCAATCCCATCGATCCAATCAATTCATCAACCTTCATCATCATCATCATCATAAATCAGAACTACATCTCATCTCTATCATTAAGTGCCTTATTCCTGTGGATACAGGTATGTAGGCAATCTGGGATACAAAGGAAGTACTCAGATTTAGGCACAAGGTGATACCTTTCTTTCATCTTCTGCCCTTCTTTCAATCAAACCACTTCTTCAAATCATCAATCCATCACTTCTTCCAGTCAATCTCATTCCAAGAAATAATCCAAATGCAAGTCATCCTTAATCCATATCAAGCAAGCCAATCAATCGAGTCGCTTTATCCAATCACATCAATGGTCTTGATCCTAATCTTGTCATAAACCAAATCAATCAATCATCATCATCCTTGTGTTCATCTAGGGATATATCATTCCCTGCAATGACAACACTATCATCATTAATCAATCAATCAATCATCATCATCATCATCTTTGTGTTGATACTTCAGAAGTATTCATATCATTCCAAGTCTCCATGAATACTTCTGAAACATCAAGCTCCCTAATTGCACTCCATCAGAATAAGAAAATGAGAATCATGTAACCACACATGCTAATCCATTCTTTCTCTCCTCACATATAACCAACCTAGCCAACTAATCATGTGCTTTATTTTATAGAAGTAAGATTACACAAAACCACTAAGTGGTATTACATAACCATGCCCCTCAAAACCATGAGCTCACTAAACCATACCCCCCTCATTTACTTTTTGCTACTAAGTTCTCCCAATATTAAATATTTTTCCAATGTGCAACCCACATTAAATATTTATCCCAATGTTGCATACAACTTGCAAGTGGCCCCAAGAATGGCTAATGCATTGTGATGTTCACATCTCTAAGATGCACCAAAATTAAATATTACAATTTACATTATACGCATTATGCAAGATATACGACACACCTTTCCCAACATTCTCCCACTTGTGGTATACATTGCATAAGGGGTCAAAATTAAACTCAAACATCAAGGAAATGATCTATGTACCCACTGTGAATGGGAAAATGAGATAAATCAATTAAGACAGTTTAACCCAAACAACAATGGAATGTGCGAATAACAAGATTAAACAACAAAAAGCATGAAACTCACAACCTGTTACCCTGTGGCTTCCATTGGTCGCGTATTCTCTCTCGATCTTGACTAATGAAGGTCGGCCCTCAGGGAGCTTGCTTCCTTGCTTCGATGCCTCAAGATGACAAGGGGGAAATGGCTATGTGATATGATTCCTGCATTACAATGGTATGGAGAAGAGAAGAAGAGAAGAAGAAGAAGATTCCTAGAGGAATTTGAGCATAGTAAGGATGCTAGAAGAAGTCTCTCTTAATTGGCTTAGAAGAGGGTTCTATTTATAGATCCTCTAAAAATAGAATGGAGGGTCAGGATCAACTAATGAGATCAATGGCTCTCATTATTTGTGAATCTTTAATTCATAATGGATGAATTAAAAATTCAGAGTGGAGGATAGTGAGGTATGACAATTGAATTAAGAATTCAAAGTGGAGGATAATGGATTGTGACAATTGAATTGAAAATTCAGAGTGGGGGACAATGGGTTATGACAATTGAATTGAAAATTCAAAGTGGAGGATAATGGGGAACATTGAATTAAGAATTCAATTTTGGATTTTAGCTAATTAAATATTAAGAATATTTAATTATATGTGCAACATGGTGAGGTCGAAGGGATGAGGTGGATGGATGAGGTGGATTGATGAGGTGGATTGATGAGGTGGATTTAGGATTTGAGACATTAGAAGAATTTAGGGATATTGTAAGATAATGAACCAATCAAATAACTTTGAATATTTATTTGATTGACAGAAGAAAATACGAATTAAGATAAATATCAGAATATTTACTTAATTCGACCTGTGCCAATTTTAGGCTATTACACCCACCATGTACCATGTCAACATCTATGTGCTCCATCAAGATATTTGCAAGAATAACCAAGGTGACCACCATCTCAAACAAGACTCCTCTTATCCTCCATCATGCCAGTGCACAAAAGATAAGATCCAATCCAAAGAGATGCCACACTAAACTATCACATAGAAGAAAGAATCCTACCTCAATTAATATCCAAATGCAAACACCAAATCTAATGGTAAAAAATAGTCCTAAGTAGCTGCCAAGAATTAATCACCATGGCTAGAATAATAGCTACAACTAGTTGCTAACACATCCAACTAACCATACCTCCAATCCAAGGTTTACTAATCATAACAAGTAGACCTTTTTCCATCCACTTATCCAACCCAACCCACAATGACCACAAGTCCCTATATATACACTACCCTACATAAATAAGTCCTCCAAGGCAACAACACATAAACATGCGATAAAAAACCTCAAGACCCTCAACACCACAGAGTATAATGACAACATCCAACAAAGGACACATATACATCCTATAACTCCCACTACATGGGTGATGTCAAATATAAAATCAATAAAGGCACCCAAAGATCCACCAATAGCACTCATGTAGAGGATGTGGCTAAATCCTCTATCTCATAGTGTTAATGAACTCACACAATAATATGCAAAACCTACAAACTAAAATAATTGCAACATAACTCTCTCACCACAAGTCCATATCTCTCCCAAGTTCTCACATCATAGAATATAGGAAAACCAACTTCAATGTCATGTATACATGAACATTTAGGAAGAAGCATCAGACCAACAAGAGAGAACCTACAAATCAAAACGATGTCCTTCTACAAACACCAACATGCTAGATAGTTGTGAAAAGTATGATCTCCTTCCTAAAACTCCAAATCAAGAAGCCTCCTCAACATCCAACTAATTAGGATGTAATCCTCTTAAACCAAAGGAAGATCAAACAAAACCTCTAATCCCTCAATAAGTAATATGCCCAAAGCCACTAAGCATCTCCTTTTTCTCTTCAAAACACATTGACCTCAAAACAACCCAAGATCAAACATAAGGAGATAACAAATCATAACCATACATCTACTCCTCAAATAAGTCCTTAAAACTAACATCCATAGATCAAGACTCAAGCATACATGAGAATACAAGACAAAAAGAAAGAATGCATCTAAAAATCAGGTGGACAATATATATCAAAGCATTCACTACCAAGAGGACTAAGAGTGGGGAATGAGATTGATCCTCCAGGATATACCAATCCACCATGGCTCTCTCCAAGAAAATTCTTCTCAATAGGTCCATGTTGATCTCACATCCAATCTAGGTGTAGGCTCCTTAGCCTTCCTGCTAAAACCTCATCAAAGAGTAACAATCTCAACACACAATCTCTAAGAACAAGAGATGTCTAGCCTCACCCAAATCTTAAATAGGTATACAACCAATCATCTCGTGCCAACCAAACTCTAATACAACACCATAATAACTAGAAGCTCACAACCAAAATGATCACACCACTCATCAATCAGATTATCAAAAATCATCTCCAAATCTCCAAATGCATAATCAAGAACTCACCACGACTTCATAATCTACATCCCCTCAAAGGAAGGTCGTATGTCTCAAATGAACATATATTTTCTCCACAGAGAACCTATATCATGCAAACACTCTAATGTGCAATCAAGAGTCCACCATGGAACAATAACAACCATCCTGTAAACAAGTGTCAAAACTGACAAATCATTAACTAGCACCTCAACCAAAGACTCCAATGGTCCTCCATGGTAAACCAAGATTTCAACATCTCCAAATCACATGAAGATAACCACCCCCTACCAATAGAACTTAAGATGTCAAAGAACTCTCATTGCATACAAGAAACAAAATCCAAGAGCTCCTCCATGACACCAACAACCACTATAGAAGGTCATCCATCACCAAGTGATGAATCCACATCACTACCAAATCTCCCATTGAACCATGATACCAAGCTACAAATGGCATCGTGATAACTATCTCCTAACCGAAGATCATCTATGCCCCCAACACAATCAAAGAACTCAACTGCAACATTAGGAGCTCCCAAAGGGTAAAGTAAAACCATGATCTCTAAAACAAGAAGATAAACCACCACCTACAATCTAAGAATCAATCCAACACCACCAATAATGCATCTACATAATAACCATGTCATGTCAAAGCCCCAACCATACAAGGAACCTCCATGACACCATGATCACCACCCAATGTACTTGCATAAAACTCCCACTAAGTCTCACACATCCGTACCATATAGTCAACAAGTCGAGGTCCCACAACACAACTATATTAGGAAACACCATCTCTCTCTACCTCATAATGACAACCAAACCAATGAACCAAGTGACCAAACTAGGCTAACCAAATAGAATTGCATAAACACTAAAATACCTATGGGTACATAGACAACCCATATGTGAGTTATCCATGCAACCTGTAAGCATAGACTACCTACAATATTACACAACTTTTAGATCTCATAATACAACATACAAATTCAACCATACAATGGTAATCATGTCAAACATAGTAACCAAAGATAAACATGTAAGTTTTCCATGGCTCAAACACCAAATTACCTCTAGATTCAATTTGCCACAAACTCACAAAGTACCACAATCGAAAGAACCAACAAATAGCTCAAATAGAAATCATGTAAGTGAGCAAATCACATATCAACATCTCCAAACTTGATCCACTAGGAAGTACTCAAAAAGTAGTCTATGTTGCCTATAAGAAGTCCAAAATTAGACACGTTAGGCATAAGATATGACATGTTGAATCACTAAGAGAAAACCTATCTTTCAACTAGAATTTTCTATCTAAAACAAAAATATATATAAAAAAACCACTAACCCCATAGTGTAGTACTTGGAAGGATCTTTCCATTCACTATAGAAAGTTGAAAATCTGACATTTTGAACGAAAGTTATGCCTCCTAGAAAAAATATGTTCTATTATGTCTTCAAACTAAATTATGGGTGGTTATTGGGTGGCTGGGAGGTGGTGCCAATTGGTTAAGCTCTTCCCCAACCATACAAATGGAGGTGGTGGGACTGGGTGGTTGGTGGTGAATCATGTTGCTTTGGTGGTGTTGGGGTAGAGCTTGACCCACTAGGTGCTTAGTCCCCCCAGTTGGGCATGACTGAGGGCTAGCCACCCCATGCGACCGATCTCTCAGTGCTAGGTGCCCATGCAACTTGGGGGTTGGCCCCTTCATACCTGCGCACCCCACATGTTGACATCACCCTCCATTTTTTTTCAAATAAATATTTCTACAAACCTCCGTATCCAGCAAGATTTTTTTAATATATTATTTTCTATGACCATACATCTATTGACATAGGTGCTGATACAATATAATATTATGTAATTCTGACCATGACTATACATGACTATGCAAATTTTGTATAGTACAAAATCTTTTCTTTGCAAGATTCCCCATGGCCTTAAAATGGTTAAAAAATTTCGGTCACCAAATATAGTCATGTTTTATATGGATCCATAGGTTTTTGGGCCTTCTGGACTAAATGATGATGTCCATTTTTATCCAAGAGGTCTCCATTAAAATCTCACCCACAAAACCCTCATAAAAAGAGTCTAAACAAAAAACCCACTTGCCAAATCTCCATCAAACCATACATCTACAATAATTGAACTCTACAAACACACCTGCAACCTTAAAAATTCCTTCATTACTTTCTTTCAAGGCCCTAGATTCAACTATACACAATAATCTACTCATACCAAGGTTTAAAAATACCTAGGAGATCTCCAACAACTTGACAACCAAACTTTGATACCAAATGAAAGGAAATTTATAGCCATAATAAACTATTTCTACATAACCCCATGAGAGAAAAATATGCAAATAAGTATTCATAATCCACAAGTAAAAGAATAGACAAACATACTAAAGAAGGTAAAATCTAACTAATAATGCAAGATGCAACTATTAGTTAAACTTCTACTCTGGATTGGAGTGTAAATGAAAGACAAACAAGATAATGCAAACTTAAATAAATCTTATACCTTCCATGATTTTGGTGATGTGCTCCTAGTGATGGTGTTGATGTTGTTGATGTTGTTGATGTTGTGGAATGTGGAATGTTTAGTTGATCAAATGATCTCTTCAATGTAGCAGCATATACCTTGCTTTAATGGATGTGCTCCTTGATTGTTGATGAATAGGATGTATGTTGGTCAAGATTGAGATCCCTACATCATGCATTTTCTCTCCAATATTGCTTGAACATGGCTTGAGGAATGTTGGATTTAATGGCATAAGAAAATTACTCAAATAACCATCACTCAAGTCTTAACATGAAAGAATGAGAAATGCAAGCATCTAAGGGAAATGAATCTCTTACAATAGAAAGTAACCTCTGTATACATTCACAATTTATATTCTAGTACTAAGAGAAGTGACAAACAACTGATTATATTTAAAAATGATATAGAGACAATAGGAAGAAACCATCATAAAATCATGTTTAGGTTACAGCTAGCAAAGTTATCTCCAAATATATTTTATAGCTCAAAATGTTCATTTACAAACAAAGAACTCATATAAGATGTGACAATCACACTCCCTAGCTAAAAGAATCAACTTGGAAAATAGAGTGACTCTTCACCAAATTAAATATGTAGATGAAGTCATGTTTCCCAAGTTTCCTAGCCAACCTCCATCCTTCATAAATGATAATCAACCAAATATATATATGTATAGACCCAAGACTTGAGATACAAAAAATTCCATGTCCCTCTAAGTTGGTGCTTAGCATTAATGCTTCAAGACTATGACAAATTCAAAATATAGTGCCATATGAGTTTAGGCATTTAATGTGTTGCACGTCTCCATGTGCATTTGAGTTAGAAACTAATAGGAAGATAAGATGTTTATAAGACACTTAGATAACATAAGACATGATCACTTAGCCATGCCTCTTTAACTATTTTGTTTGGACTAAATAGGTGTATAGGACATGATTGACCACCATAAATTTCACTATCATAGGTGTTAACAATCAATCATTCATTCCCAAGGAAATTTTTATTTGTCCTTGATTTCATTGCCTCGACCCACCTATAAATAATAATACAACAATAGATTTCCAATTTTTTTATTGCTAAAGCAATTTAAATTTTATCTATTATGCTTATATAATAAATTTTGATTTTAAAATGTCCTTTGTGTTAAGAAAATAACTATCAATTTTTTTATGTTAGAATAGTGTGTGTCATGCTTTGCAAGGGTACATGGTGGCATGCTCAAGCAATTGAGTTTAGGTCATGTGTGGTGCTCAAACAAGACCATATGATTAGTTAATATTATAGATAGCAAAGGGAATACATGCTAGGGCATCCTCAAGCTATCCCTTCAAACATAGAGGAAAGGTGTGTTTATGTGAATGCAAAATAGTACAAGGGGATTGTAAGGAATTGACAAACTCAAAAACTAAAGTAAGAAAAGAATGGAAAAGTCACAATTATTTTGCCAAAAACAATGCATAACACCTTCGTAGACACTGTTGAAACACAACAAACACAAGAAGAAGAAGAAAAGGTGAGCTCAATGTCTCACACCATAGAAGAGACAAAGAAAATTGAGGCTGAAACCCCTCCAACAAACAAGGAAGAAAGGGCTGAAGAGAACCAAGAATGCAAGGATTTGTATGGACCCACAACAACACTAATGCAGTCATCAGAATTATATTTTAGTGAGATACTGACCATGAAAAAGAGACTTCAAACTTTAGAAACAAGGGGTCAATATGAAGACATCAAGTTGAAATAGGTCACTAAATCCAACTGGAAATTAGTAAGAGAGAATAAATTGCTTAAAGAGTAAGTAAGCAGCCAACAAAACACCATGGAAAAAGGAAAGAAATAACTAATTTTGATAAGTGAGTTCTAGACCAATTGAAAATAGTGGAAGAAAATAAGTCAAAAGTACTAGGAGGAAGTAGTGATCCACAAATAAGAGATATCCAATCGGTAATGGCAAATGTGGAGATAAAAGAAAACTAGTTAAGAGACCAAATAAAGAAGGCCAAATCTTGGGGTCAAGTAGTGAAGGGGCCATCAAGCACACAAAGGGAACTCACATAAAAATAGGTTAGGATGCAAATAAGGGAAGAAATGGATAGAACTGATAGGGATGTAAATATCATTATTAAAGGATCAAAAGACTATGATGAGAAGGAAATCACAAAAGAGCTAACCAAAGATTTTCTTAAAGACCAACTACAATGGACATGATACATCCACCAAGAAAGCGAGAATGGAAAATGGTTAAGAGGTGGAAGGGGTAGGCACGTAAGAGTTACTATGAGGATCATAGAAGACAAGAACATGATACTAAGGAACAAAAGGTTCCTTAGAGGTATACAAGTTTGCCTTGATGAAGACTTAACCATAGAACAACAAGAATAAAGAAGGAAAGAATGGGAAAAAGTGAAGGCAACAAGAGATGCAAGAAAATGGGCTTGGTTACAAAATGGAAAGGCCCAAGTTAGTGACAGAATGACACATAAGAAATAAGAATTTAGGCCCCCCCAGGAATATTTGACAATGGTAATTTGGAATTGTACAGATTATTCATGGAGAAGAGGAACTGGGTTGGGGACCATTGAAAAGGGAAAAGACATTATCATTCTTACAGAAACTCATGAGCATGTTGGCTACAAAGTTTTAGAATTTGAGGGATATAAAAAAGATTCAATATGGAATGAAAGGACTAGAGGTGACAAAAGACATGGAGGGGTAATTGTTCTGATCAAAGAAACATAGTGCAGAATTATAAAAGTGGAGAAAGAAGACAGAAACAAGCAATACATATCGCTGAAAAATAATAGAAAATTAGGTAAAAAAAAAGGTTGGCTACCTACTACCTACTACTTTGCACCATAAGGTTTGAAATCATATAAGAAAAGGAACCTAGATTGGGAAGACGCTTGTGCATGGCTTAAAAAGGACATTTTAGCTTTTAGTACCATGGGAGAAGTATTAATAATCCATTATGGTTGGAGGAAAAGAGTGATCAACTTTGGGAAAGGATTTCACAAGATAGAAAGGGAAATGTTACACACTACAGGGAAAAATTATTGGGGCAATGTAGTCTATACAACATGGTCATATGCAACGATATGAGAACATGGCTAAATCAAGCAACATCACTTGCAAGACTTACAATGGACAAAGTGTAGTGGACTATGTTATTTTCTCATAGAATTATATCTCGAGGTTGATGGAGTTAGTGTTTGGCGACTACCTTATAGAGATGAAATCATATCATAATCCACTATATGTAAAGATTTACATATATGTAAATCTTTACATCCACATAAATAAGAAAAAATGTGAACAATCCCACTTCAATCAAAAGAAAATGTCCTCACAGGGTAACTCATGACTTATGAAAATAAAAAACTCTTCAAGGCTACCCTCAAACAAGTTTTTCAAGAATTTGAGAGTAATACAACTTGTATCAAGAGCCATCCTATAAACAAAAATATTTTTATTCCCTTAATACCCAAGGATTTAAGTGGGTGTAAAAGGGCTAGGCCCAAGAGGAACAAAAAATACTTTTCTACTAAATCCTTGGTTCGATGAAGATTGCAAGGTGACAAAGAGAAATCTGAGAGAATGTGAGATGGACAAATAAAATAAGAAAGAGTATGAAAAATTGTTACGATCTAAAAAAGAAATTTATGTGAACATAAGAAGGGAGGAGATAATTGCTCTTGGAAAACACGATCCCAAAAGATTTTGGAAGGAACTACAACAAAAGAGAAAACAAATAGAAAATAATATCACATATTCCCAATGGCTAGAATATGCAAAATTATTATATTAGTGTGCCCAAGATAAGCACAACCCCCTATTTATCAAATGCAACCACTAAACTATTCACCACTAAAGATATCAATCAGGGCATAAAAACTTGCAAGAGGGAAAGAAGAAGATATAGATGGGTTGCAAGTAGAACATTTAAAATGGGGTATAGAGGTCATTGCACCTTGCATCAAATGCATCTTTAATTATGCCATTCAAGTGGGCTTCTTGAAGGATTAGATGACTAGTGTTGTTATCCCTCTCTATAAAAATAGTGATATCAATAATCCATCAAATTACCACACTATTATGGTTAATCCTCTTCTTGGAAAACTTTTTGGAGCATGGTTGAGCGTAGAATTGGAAGTTGGGTAGAAAAAGAGGGTAAAAGGGCTAGGGGGCTAGCAAGATTTAAATTGAAATGCTCCACTATTGATCATTGTGTCACACTTAGGTACTTGATTGAAAAAATATGGGACATCTAGGGCGACGAGGCTTTTTTCTACTTTGTGGACTTTAAAAAGGCCTTTAATATGGTGTTTCATGACAAACTTTGGAATAGGATAAAGGATCTCAAAGTTCCAAATGAGTTTAGAGTAGTAGTTCATAGGCTTTATGAACAAGTCAAGGCTAAAATTAGAACAAGTGATGGAATATCCAAATGCTTTGGCAGAGATATTGGCATCAAACAAGTTTGCCCACTTTCCCCAACTTGTTTTAGGCTATACATTGATAAGTTATAAGAGTGGATAAAAAAATTGGTGGGGAGGGAGTTTATCTTGCTAAGTACATAATAAAGTTACTCTTATATGTGGATGATCTCACCTTAATTGTAAAAATAGCTTATAGTTTGAGAGAGCACTTAAGGGCTTTGGAACTCTTTTGTCAAGAGGTTGGGATGCAAGTGAACACTAGAAAAACCAAAGTCATGATCTTTTCATTGTAGAGACAAAAGAAGCAAATTAACTTTCTTTTCAAAGGCAACCTGCTAGAAATAGTGGAAGAATACAAGTACCTCAGGCTTGATTTTCACAAGAGGTTTAATTGGGAAACATGCAAAATGAAAAGAATTCAGGGGGGATAGAAAGATTTATACTCTCTACAAAATAAATGTAAGAGTGCAGAATTATGGGATTTGGAAACCAAGAGAACCCTATTTGGCTTGCTTGTCACTCCAGTGATTCTTCATGGGTATAAAATTTGGGGCAATAGCATTTTAGATTTAAAAAAATGGAGGCAAGTGGAAAGAATCCAAAAACACTTAATCATAAGTAGTCTCAAAACTAAGACTTCAATTCTATACAAGATGTTACTAGCTAAAATAGGTACTTTCCCTCTAGAAGCATCAACAATGGTCCAATTGTTAAGCTACCTAAAAAAGGCTCAAAATATAGAGAACCATCGCTAGCCTAGTCTAGTTATCGAGGAGGAGCTAACTAGAAGAAATAACACATGGATGAAATAGAATGACAAGTGGATAAATAAATGGGGCATTAATAAGCAGGAACATCCAAATACTAATGAGAAAATTTAAAAGTATGTCAAATAAAAATGTATGACTACCATGTGGACAAAGCAAATTGGTCAAAAGAAAGCTTATTGTGTCAATGAATTTAACCCCACATGGGACCATGAGGAAAAAGATTACATAGGAATTGATATTAAGTGTGTTGCATATGTTGTCATTGATGTCAAAGGAGTGGTAATCATTGATGTCAAAGAAGTAGTGATCAAAGATCTTGTATATGTTGTCAAAGGAGTGATGATCTGAGGAGTTGTGATGTGAAACATTGATGTCAAAGGAGTGGATGTCAAAGGAGTAGTGATCAGAGGTGTTGTGATGTGGAAGGCATATTGTTGCATATGTTGATGATCAAAGAAGCAGTGATGATAAAGAGGTCAAGGTTGTCAAAATGTTTTTAATAAATGTCATGCATTGATAATATGAAGTCATTGTTACATATATTGTCTCTTGGTGAAAAGCATTGCATGATGATATGAAGGTGCTATAATATCTTGTCTTTTGGTGAAAAGAGTTGCTGAAGGAAACTATTAGTGAAATAGTCAAGTTGTTGTAAGTGCTAGATGCACAGGAGATTGTACTGCATTCTACCATAGATGAAAATATGGCCTTGCAACTTGGAGGATAGCTAGAGATAGCTATGAGGTATGCATAATCCATGTTTCAGAGCATAAGAAGTACTGCAGAGTTTTCTAGAGTTAGCAGAGTGAGAACAAGTCATGTTCATGTGAAAGGTAATCAGAGACAGAGCTGAAATTTGCCACATTTCACTACATTTGCATGTATGACTTAGCATTTTGGAGATCAAGTAAAGAAAAGGTACAAGAATGACATACTCAAGTTTCAAAGGATATAAAGTATTGCAAGTGTGCTTTTTAATGTTCTATGTCAAGACAGTGGTGTTTCATTATTGTTGTAGTCTCAAAGGTACAGAAGAGTGCTCTGCATTTCTTTGCATTTGAAGATATGGCCTAGCAGTTTGAACCATATGTGAATAATGGTGTCTTGCATAACATATCCAAATTTTAGATTGTAAAAAGTATAGCAGATATACTTTTCAATGTTAGAAGTTAAGATAGTGTGACTAGACAGAGTAAATGGTACCAACATCAAAGTTTGATTGCTTGCACCAACAAGCTGAAGTATGAAATAGAAAAAGTGCATGAGAAGGTTTTTTAGATCATATAGTGTTCGTGGCATGAACTGCATGATGATATCTCTCTTCTTCAGTACTGCATTGGGTTTGGAGCTAATGAATGAAATGATAAGTGTTTGTTGTGCTAACATGGTGTGTTTGAGTGATTGCGCCATGTGTATGAAAGTGTTCACCAATAGGAAAGGTTGGGAGAAGGTAAATTAGGTCCAGTAGACCCCTTGGTATGAACTGCATAGTGGGATTTCATTCCTACATTACTACAGATGATTTGGGAGCCAACAAGCAAGGTCTTTACACATTTCATGTTACATGTTACATTTAGGTCGACAAAGATGATGTTTAGAAGACTTGTGGAGGATATATATGAAGGATAGAAGATTTTTTCAAGGGTGTGCATGTGAGTGTGTGTGAGAGAGTGTGTGCAATGATAGTGTGCAAATAAGATCTTTATAGAGCAATATAATGATGAAGTGTGGAAAAGATCAATTCAGCTAAAGCAAGTGTAGAGGTGATGTTGCTTTGAAGGTTGTTGATCCAGTAAGGATTGTTGCAAAGGTGTTTGAAGATGTGATTGCTGAGGTAGTTAAATCAGTTGTTGTGATAGTGCAGAGGTGTTTGAAGAATAGTTGATGTTGTAGAATAGTTAAACTAGTTGTTATGATTGTGTAGAGGAGATAGAGGCATCAGAATCAGTCAAATGCCCTAGAAGATAGCAGTGCAAAGTTTGTAGAGATCAGTAGAAGATTGAAGTTAGAGTAGTAGTATGAAATTGAGAAGAATCATTTGAATAATTAGTGTAGAGGTTAGTGCCTCAATTGGTTTGTGTTAATCAAGTAGTGAGGCAGTAGTGTAGAGGTTGGTGCCTCATTTGTTGTAGTGTATCAGGGAGTTGTAGCTTCCTTTGGGTTGGTTCCCATAAAACTTGTTGTAATCATATTTTTATTTGTGAGGCTGGATTTGGGTAGTAGATCCAAGTAGCTTGCTCACTGTGGTTTTTCCCATCTTGGGCTTTCACATAAATCTGGTGTTATGTGTGTATGTGCTCTTATGATTCTTTTGATTTAAATGTTCAGTTTGGATTGAATGCATTTAAAGGAAAGAATTTGAATAAGTACTAATTCACCCCCCCCCTCTCAGTAGTTTGGTGTGTTCAACAAAGTGGAAAGAAAAAATGTTGATAGTTGGTGCAGATCTAAATTAAGGTGTCTTAACAGACTACCCAATCTAGCAAATTTTAAATTCAATTCACAAATTCAACACAACTTAGGGAGCACATTTCACATGAAGACTAGTTTATTAACCTTGGGTGATCCCACAATAGTGTGTCCCACTTGTAGGACACCCTGATTATTGCCTGAAATCATATATTTTTTAGAAAGATTAATGATTTAAGCCAAGATGTGTTCCATATAAGGGGGTTTGATCGAAGGGGGTTAGATCAAATCCCCTTTGATAGAACCCCCCTAGGCTTAAATCAAACCCCTAACGGAGTCTCCTCCACACCTATCAAAATGCTGACAAAAAACCGTTTTTGCTTCACTTTTTGGGAGATCAAATGAAGTCATTTAGAAATTTCATTTTGTAAGTATGTAGCCCTTAGTATTACTTTTCCAAAAATTATAATATGTAGTATGCTTTCTTTAATATCATATCATATATATATATATATATATATATATATATATATATATATATATATATATATATATATATATATATATATAATGGATGTAGGTCTATTATGAAATAACAATGACCTATATTCAAGACACTAAGAAAAATAATGAACATTGTTAGAAAAAACTCAAAAAAATACGTTGCACTACACATAGATGTCTTTATTTCAATGAAATAAATTAATTTCGATATATATGCTAAGAGAAATTCGTTATAGAATTAAATAAGTCTAAAAATTTTGTTAGTACTAATTCAAAAACTAATAATAAATAACATATTACCAAAAAAATCATGAAAACAAATTATTTGTAGTGAAAGTTATGTATTATGGAATAATATCACTCAATAAAAAATAATAGAAAAAATAAAATTGATTAAAAAATAAAAATAAAAAGTGATAGAAATAATTCTTTTAAAAATATTTTTAAAAAAAATTATAGATTGAATCTACATAGAAAATTTCACAACTCATTAGTTTACATCATCCTTAAATTATTGACCATTTGTTCCCTATAATTGACACAAATTGAATGATGCTAAAAATGCTTATTTTGAGGCGTCCCACTTTGACCAAAAAATGGGACGCACTATTGTGTTGTCACCCCCTTCTATAACTTGAAAATTTAATAACATCACTTCAAAAAATTTAAACATCATAAGAATTTGTTAAACGAATTACAATCTATTATTTGAAAATTAGACTACTAACAAATCTGCTTTTATACTCCCTCTTTTGGTAGTTCCCTGTTGTACAACTTCTAGATTTTAAATATTCAATCCCTCCACTCCCTTTAGCTATCTTTTTAACGTCTTTCTTTCTTTTTCTTCTTCTCACATTCCTTCTATGGTCATTCCCTGCTTCAAACTCAGTCTATTCTACAACCATACCTCAAACTTCTATCTCTTCTTCCCTTCCTTTTTTTCCTGCATTAAAGTGTTCAGAACCCTCTGGTGCAAGCCACTCGACCTGCTCCAAACTCATGACTCCATGTTGAACAAAAATGACCAAAAAAATGATTCCAAAACCCCATGCAACCATCAAATCACGAAAGGGCACTAAATGGTTTATGGAAAATGAAGATTTGCGGCCAGGAAGATGAAGGATTGTGATTAGTTGCTGGGAAAAAGACAATCTACCCAATCACATCCCAACTGAAAATGGAAACTCTTATCAACATTTTTAAATCAGTTAAAAGAACAAAACAATTCCTATATCCTTTTAACATATGAAAAATTAGCAATTATAGGTTCTTGTAGCTAATTTGTTGCAGCTCGGACATATGAAAGATGAACTTAAACACAATTTGAAATAGACTGAAGCAACACACATTTGAATTCCCAACACGACCGTAGATATTTTGAAACACTATGCACACTAAGAATTTCTTAAAGCTCTGCACAACATGAGCCCGACACCACAAAGCAACCAAGACAAACTACACAAACTACAAAACTGAATGAAAACTAAAATAGAATTTGAAAGGTATTTGTTTTCGTTGTGCAAGATTGTTCGTGAGTCCCGATGCTCTTACATCAATAGCCTAATTCAGGAATAGTTGGCATCACCTTAGGTGTGAAACTGGCAGATGGTCAATACCTAAAGAGGAGTTGGAAATGAAAACATACCTATTTTGCAAAAAAGGGCGTGGTGGAGACAGAATGACACTACATCATGGAGTGTTTAGCTTTTAGCAACATCCACATCAATTATGAAGACACCTTGAGAGTAGACAATCTAAACACCTTGTTTGAGGAGGCAAGGTTGAGCAAAACTACAATTTTTTTATTATCAAGATCTATTGTAAAAGATCTGACATCAAGATGAGTTTACAAACTTTATAAGGCTTTCATGCCCTATCTCTCAGGACATAGTTTTCATATTGTTCTTGGTCCCATAAACTACTTTGATCTCGTGAACGTTATTAAAATCTTTCTTTCTTTCTTTTAGATGCAAATCTTCTCTCCTTATGTACTTGGCATATGCTACAATTTTCTCCCACCCGAGCCCCCTACTATAACTAGAAAGGGGCCCCTCTTGCAAGGAATGGCGATTCTCTACACTCAAATATCTTTTAAAGCAAGCTCAACCTTAGAGAGACTTCAGAGAGCAAGTGCGCCACATAGCCGACTTTGACTAGTTTCTCTGCAACACTCCATAGCATCCACTCATGTGATCTTATCCTTTCATCCACTAGTTTCGCCAAATGAATCATGTTTTTCTTAAAGCCCGATTGAGCGAGATCCCAAAACTGTTGCCAATAACTGTCATGTTGTAGGGGTCATGTCAGATGTTTCATCCCCAGTCATGGGATTAGTGTGTATCCGACTATAGAGGTAGGGCCAGAGCTGGATCTACCAGGGTTCTAATGTCATGGTCTGTTGTTGGCCCCTACAGGCTACGGGGCAGCCGGTATTCTTGCCAAGGAGCGGCCAATATGGGGAAAGTCCACAGAGCGGGCAAATCAACATGTTTTATTGTGCTAGAAATATAGTCACAAGTTTAGAAATAGTGAATGTGAAGGCCTCCCTCAATCAAAATTCGGTTGCTCTTTTGGGTCTGTAGGTTTCTTGAGTTGTTAAGGATTTGAAATCCAGACGTGAATTAGAGAGTAAATTGGCCTTAAAAATCATATCGGGTCCAAGGGAACATTGGATGTTAAAAGCGCATGCCCTCTTCAATGTAAGAGACCCTACTTAATAAGAATGGTTAATATTATGGGTCTAAAAGTACATAGGAGACACCAAATCACATGTCCTCTTCAATGCAAGAGCCCCTACTTAATAAGAATATATAATATTTTAGGTCCAAAAGTACATAGGAGACACCAAATGAGAAGGACTAGGAACATTGGATATTAATGCACATGCCCCCTTCAATGCAAGAGCCCCTACTTAATAAGAATAGATAATATTCTGGGTCCAAAAGTACATAGGAGACACCAAATGAGAAGGATCAAGAACATTGCATGTTAAAGCACATGCCCTTTTCAATGCAAGAACCCCTACTTAATAAGAATAGATAATATTCTGGGTCCAAAAGTACATAGGAGACACCAAATGAGAAGGATCTACCCACCAAATGTGAAAACAAGATTCAATCAAACTTTAATGAGGCTCACAGGCCCATCAAACTTATGCATTTCTAGACATGAGGGCCCTGTATTAATCAAGAAATAAAAGAACTATGGGTCCACCAGGAATCCTAGTTGTGATATGAGGTTAGACTCTAAAATGTACAATGAGCTTGGGGTCTGTAGGGATTCATGTAATGGAGAAACACCTATATAAATAAGTCAAGAGCATGGGACAAATAAAAAGATGATGAAAATTAAACAAAGGCTAAGGCTTGAGGACTTGGATGTAGGATTTAAACAAAGAAAACTACCATGGGAAACAAGAAGAGATGGAGTTGAAGAGCATGAGAATGAATCAAGAAAATACAACAAGACCTTGGGATATACAAAGGAGATTCATAAGCCTAGAAAACATGTCTCGAATTGGTTATTATTGGGACTCATGAATAAAACTAGAAAGAGAGAGGGGCATATTGAGGGTCTAAATAAAAGTATTGCAAGTATTGGAGTTGAAAAAAGGGGATCCTAGTTTAGGAGGAACTAGGTTATGTTAAGGAAACCCTCAACAAATGGGCTCTGTGGAGAGAATATTGTAAAATGTTCAAAATCCAAAACCTCTAGTTAAAAGGGAAAAATTTAAACAAAATAAAGTCATGTCATATGCAATGTTATTTATGTCCAGATAGGACCAGACTTAATAAAAGGATGTATTAAGCTCCATCTAATCAAGTTATCTGTGATCATGAGTTCAATTACCCCTTTCTAAGTCTACAAGGATAAACACCATGGAGAAGGATATTAGGATTATAAAAAGAATTGGCCTTATCAAACATGCCTAAACATTGCTCCACTACCAGTCAGGCAGCAATAGCCACAACAGAGTTATCTCTAGTCCCATTCTAGAAAAATACCTACTACTATTGACCATCCATAGCCTCAACAAAGTTACCTAAAACACCCCAAAAAATGAGAGTAAAAAATTTTTCTTTTCTTTTTCTCTCTTCTCAATATCATATTTTCTTTCTTTTGATATTCCTCTTTTTTCTTCTTTTTTTGAATATTCTTTTTTGCTGAATTAGTAGGCAACGAAATCAATTGTCTAGGTTGGGGACACTATTGGAATGTGAGAGGGTTCGTCATAAAAAAGAATATGATTACCTGAATGAATGCCTGGAGGAGGATAAGCTATTGAGAAGGTGAGCTAAGGGAAAAGTATGGTTGCATTAGTGTAATATGATGGTATTTGTAGAGTACAATACTAAAACTGGAGAGATCAAATTTGTAAGATGATAAAGAAAATAAGGTTGATAGTATGGCTTGAGCAACTTATGCAAACTAAAGAGGGTGCAACTTAGAATAAGTTACACCTAAGGCAAAGAGTACAAAGCTTTGTTATAACTAGATTCAAGAATTTTGGAGCTTTCTTAATGGGAAGTCTTCCTATCATATAAGTCTCTCAAAATAAAGTTTAATGCACATTTAAAGCACAATGTGAGGCTTCTAAAGGTGTGGGGAGGAGAAATATCAAGGATGGAGTAAATTAGAGATAGGGAGGTGAAATGCTCAAAATTGTCATTTTTTCACATAGTTGAGTGAAACTATTAGTTTCCACAGAGCCTAGGTGGTTTCAAAACCCCTACAAAAATTACACAAATATCATGATAGTTATGGAAATTGTCAAGCACTCTGGAAATCACCAACACAATTACATAATCTTCACAACAATTGCATGATCACCATAGTGGTTTTGCCAAAGTAGATAACATGAAAATTTGTTTAGGGAAAACAAAGGTTGATCTAAAGAATAAGAAAACAAGGATACTTGGGTACACATGAAGATGAGCTAAACATGACTAGGGAAGGTCTCCAAGTGTCACATTTGTCCATTGTTTTTACTTCATAATGTCACTTCAAGTGGCATTTATCATCATCAGACATCAAAATGTCAACCCATATGTAGAGATACAAAAATGGATACTTATAGCACCATAAAGGACAACACTCATTGTACTCATGTTTCACACATATATGATCATATCCTCTTTACACACCAAATTTAGGCCAACACAAAATCTCACTTCCTTACCTCAAATTGGTTACATAATTTTATATGCAATTAATTTGGGGAGGGGGAGGTATAATATATATCTACCCTCACATTATAAAAGCAATGTGCAATGGTTCAAGTGGCTCTTTGTGATCCCTACACCACACACTCTTTGTTAAATTGGTTGTTCATGTGTGCCTTTACTGTCCACTCTTGGCTAAAGTGACTATAAGTAAGTCCTACACTTCTCCTCATTAAAGTGATCCTATATTGCCTCCACTTATCATGGATTGTATCATTCATGGAGGTCAAATTGATAAAAAAAACCATTATTGTCACATAAAACATGATCCCCTCAACCCCTAGCTACTCACTCTACTTCTCAGTTTCATGAAGGTCACACCAATTTTATAAGTATGAAAAAGATGCACAAGCCTACATGGCAGTCCAATGATGAGCTATAGTACTAATCATGCACATTTGAGCATGAAATATATAGACCTCTCAATAGTTTCTCTCTTGGAAACACAGTTTCTTTGGTTTTTCTCTTTGTTTGTACCTCCCTAATCTCCAAGCTAACCTTCCTACATGTCTTCTTGTTAACCACCTAGCTAATGTTTGACAAATCATTCCTATTGCTTTCCAGCCTTGACGGCATGACTAATCCACTTCACAAGAGGGACAATGCATTTTCCATAGGGTATTTTTCATCATTCAATCTTCCAACACCATCCAATTGACCTTCCAAATCCCTCTATGCCTCAATTTGCATGTCCAAACTATCATTTTTGGGTCACCCCTTATGACTTCATGGTCTCCCTAGGTGACCATACAATTCAAGTGTGGTCTCCAAGAGTGACCTTCCCTACTAAAAGGGGCAACCCACTTCCCTAATGTCATTCCTATTGTTGATATATTGTCATTGATGTCAAAGGGCTATTGTAGTATTGTCATTGATGTCTAAGGCAAAGAAATGAAGAGTTATTGATTTGTTGCCATTTCAGGTTGTATGACCAAACTAAGGACATCATATTGTTAAAGACCCAAATGGGTATCCCCAATTTTAGTTTGGTGAAGTTTGGGAAAAAATTGGCTAAGTTATAGCCAATCAAAGATTTCTTCAGTTTGTGAACTGACTAGTTCACCAAATCTGATCTTTACCGATTCATCAACAGAAGAGAGAGGAAGCATCTTCAGTTCACAAACTAACTAGTTCACCAGTTCTGATCTTTGACAATTAACCAATAGAAGAGAGAGGAAGCACTCTAGTTGAAGACTTAGCCGAAAGAAAAACAAGTTAAAGTCTCACCAAAAAGTTTGAGTTTGTCAGTCATGTTTTTGGTCGATTCGCTGACAATGAAGGGAGCACGGAAGGAAGAGTTGGAAAGACAGTTCAAAAGACTTAGTTAGGAAAAAGACTTAGTTAAGAAAAAAATGGTTTTGTGAAACTAGTTCAAAAGTTTAGCATTTCATTGATTCGCTGACTGGGTGACACATGGCAACTAAAAGGAGACAGTGTGAAGAGATAAAGGAAAAACTTGAGTGTTTTAGTTCAAGTTTCTCATTGTTGGGAAAGTTCTCTTTTTTGAGAACTAGCTTGAGAGTTCAGCATTTTGCCGATTTGTCAACTGGGTGACACATGGCAAAGAAAGGAAGTAGTGTTTTAAGCAGAAAAAGCAAAGTTTGAAGAAATACAACTTTGCTGATAAAAAGCTCAAAGAGATGGTTTGAAAAAGGAAGATTTCACTGATAGAATGGATAAGTGGTCAAAGTTCGTGTTTTGACTATTTCACCGATAAAGAGAAAAGTGTTGAAAACAAAGACAAGTTCATGATCTCAGAGAATCGCCGACAAAGGAAGGTGTTTAAAGAAAAACAAGTGTTTTACTTGTTGTCGGGAAAGTTTGTGAATGACTAACTTGTTCTCAAGTTAGCTTTTTTCTCGATTCTCCAACTAAGCGACAAAGAGCTCAAAGAGTGAGTTCATGGTTTGTCATTTTTTCCAATAGAAGCTAAAGGAGTTGAAAGGAAGGTTCACGGTTTGGAGACTTTGCCGATAGAGACAAAAGGAGTTAATTGCAAAGTTCGTAAGTTAGAAACTTTTTTGATAAAAGGGAAAAGGCGGTAGAGAAGAATAGTTTGGAGAATGAGATATTCGTCGATAAAAGAGACAAGCACCAAAGTTTGGAAAAGGTGATATTTTCTGATTAAGGGCTAGAAGTCGAAAGTTTACAAAAGATAACTTTTACCGATAAAGGTGATAGAGGCAATGGTTCAGAAAAAAATCAAGTTTCTTGATAGAGACGATAAAAGGAAAAGTTTGAAGAAATGAACTTTTGATGATAGAGGCAAAGGAAGAGTAGTTCGAGATTTTGAGGAATCGCCGATAAAGAAGAAGACAGGCAAGGTTCTTAAAAGACAAGATTCACTAATAAAGGAGTAAAAGGATGAAGTTAAAAGAATAAGAAAATTGTCGATAAAGGGCTGAAATCCAAAGTTTGAGAAATGACAAACTCACCGATAGAGAAGAGGATAATGAAATAAATAAAATGTTTTAACAGCTATGTTTTTGGTGCAAAATCTAGATGCTTAATTAGTGGTTAAAGATTGATAGAGGATGCATGGAAATGATAGTGCAAACAATAGAAAAGTTGGGTTTTTGCATGCGACTGTAATAGAAGATAAACAACATTTGAACGAATGCATGCACATAACTACATGTAGAATTATCTTTCTGGACATGCAAAAAGTAGAAATATAGAAACGACTAGAGTTGTAAACTTATAGAAAGACTGGAGTGCACACATGTAGATGTGCAAGTATGCAGAGATAGTTATATACTAAAAGTGATTGTAGCAGAAATTATGAATGTGTAAGATATGGAATGATGCAAGTGTGAAAATAGCAGAAATCCAAAGTTTGAGAAATGACAAACTCGCCGATAGAGAAGAGGATAATAAAATAAATAAAATGTTTTAACAGCTATGTTTTTGATGTGAAATCTAGATGCTTAATTAGCGATTAAAGACTGATAGAGGATGCATGGTGATGACAGTGTAAACAATAGAAAAGTTGGGTTTTTGTATGCGACTGTAATAGAAGATAAACAACAGTTGAACGAATGCATGCGCAAAGCTACATGTAGAATTATCTTTCTGGACATGCAAAAAGTAGAAATACAGAAATGACTGGAGTGTTTACATGCAAATGACTAGAGTTGTAAACTTACAGAAAGACTGGAGTGCACACATGTAGATGTGCAAGTGTATGTAGAGATAGTTATATACTAAAGGTGATTGTAGCAGAAATTATGAATGTGTAAGAGATGAAATGATGCAAGTGTGAGAAGAATTTAGTGCAGAGCGAGCTTGGGTGAGCAAAGTAAGAGGAGAAGACTGTAGATGATTTGAATTGATGAAAATGAGGTTTATGAAGAACCAAATAGTTGTATACATGTATATGTAAAGATTCAAAGAGGTTGGTGCCTCATGTGCACTGAGTTAGTGCTCTTAAATCAAGGATTTGGTGATTCCTTAGAGTTGGTGCTCTTAAACATTGTAATCAATGGTTTCATTTGTGAGGCTCGATTAGGATGGTAGATCCTAGCAACATTTTCTCAACATGGTTTTTCCCATAATGGGTTTTCAAAGCATATCTGGTGTTCATGTGTGCATGCTTTCTTGTTGTTGATGTTATTGCATTGAAAGTTAATTTGATCTGCATTCTAGAGACTTGAAGTTTTAAGTTTTATTGATCTACTAATTCACCCACCCTCTCATTAGATTTCTTGTGTTCTAACAATTGGTATCAGAGAAAGGTTCCTTGGAAGAAGCATAACAGCTAAAGGTTGTTCTAGGAGATTGAACACATGGCCAGTCAAGAAGGATCTCACTCAAACAAAGCACCATTGTTTGATGGAATGAATTATGCATTCTAGAGTATAAGGATAGAGACCTACCCAACTTCAATAGGGTTTGATGTATGTCAATATGTCAAAGATGGTTATACTACTCCTACAACTACTCCAACAACCCAGCTAGATAAGAAGAAATGTCAGAATAATGCTAAGGCCAAGAATGTAATTCTATGTGGTTTAAATAACTCTAAATTTGTGAAAGTAATGCATTGCAAGTCTACCAAAGAAATCTGGGATAAGCTTCAGAGCATCTATGAAGGAGATACAAAGGTGAAACAAGCCAAGCTGCAAACCTTTAAAGGAAGATTTGAAAGCTTGAAATGAGAGAGGAAGAAAAGATTGTTGATTACCTACTTAGAGTTGATGAAGTTGTGAATGCTATGATAGGACTAGATGAAGAAGTAAAAGAGCAAGTGATTGTTCAAAAGGTACTTAGATCTTTACCTTCCAGGTATGATTCTAAAGTCTCTACTATAGAAGAAGCAAAAGATCTTACTAAGATTGTGGAATTGTTGTCATTGATGTCAAAGAAAGGAACAACTGATCAGCACATTATGGATATTGATGAATTGTTGTCATTGATGTCGAGTGATGATGTCTCTATTTCTGTGTATCTCTGTGAAAGTGTTTGATGAAATAAGGAGGTTAGTTGGATTGGAGGCCATTTCAGTTTGTGTGTTCAATTTGAAGACTTCATTTTGTTAAAGACCCAAATGGGTACCCCCAGTTTCATTTTTATGAAATTTGGGTTAAAATTGGCTAAGTTATAGCCAATCAGAGATTTTAGCAGTTTTAGAACTAGGAAGTGTTTTATTTTTGGCCAATTTGCCAACAACAAAGAAAGGTGAAGTGTTTCTTATGAAGACTTGGAAGATAGTTTTTTTTTATCTCGGCAAAGTTAAGTTTAAAATTTATGAACTTCGTCAGTTCACAGATTTGGTGATTCACCGACAAAGGCGTAGAGAAAAATAATTTGAAGTAAAAAGACTTATGTTATTGGCAAAGTCTTTGTTTTATGAACTTGTTCACAAGTTCGGCTTTTTGCCAATTTGCTGACTAGCCGATAGAGGCTTGAGAAGGAAAAATTTGTCTTTGGAAGTTTGAGAGTTGTGTTTTTTCTCTGACTCACTGTTGGAGGCATGAAGACAACATTAGAAGCATTGTCAGGAAGTTCGCAATTTTCTGAACTTGTTTGCTAGTTCGCATATTGCCTGACTTTGCCGACTAGATGATAGCGGTGAAGGCAAGCATGTCATGTTTGTTAAAAAACAAAGTCTTCATCAGTTTGAAATTGTGAGAATTTGTCAATAGAAGAATAAGGCCGATGGTTCTGAAAAAGCAATTTTTGTCGATAGAGTGGATAATGAGCTAGTTCAAAAAATGACCAAATTGTCGATAAGTCCAAGTTTGCAAAAACAGGTTTTTGTCGATAAGCATCTGTTATTGAATGGGTAGAAGTTTGAAAACCTAAACATTTTCTGATAGCATTTGTGAGGTTGTGATAATATGTTTTTCACCAATGAAAGCCTTCTATGCTTTAAGTTTGTGTAAAGTAAAAGTTGTCTATAAAGGCCATATAATTCACTGATAGAAGTGAAAAAGGGAAAGTTCAGAGAAGCTAGTTTTTGTTGATAGAGAAGAAAGATGTCTTAGTTTAGAAATGCGAGATTTTTCTGACAAAGGGTGATAAATGCCAATTTTGAAAAGATAACTTTTGCCGATAAAAGTGAAAAAAGGCGAAGTTTGTCATATCATGTTTTTGCCGACAAAGGCATGTGATTGATAATGTCACACAAATGATCATATGGCCACTTAAGCAATAGTTTAAATCACTACGGGATCTTGGTCATGTTGACATGGATGCACTTGGGAGGCTCTTATAGATTCTACGATGGACATGTTATTTCTGATGATTCTGTGACATTTTACCAATAAATATTTCTGAGCCAGGAGTTTGTTACACGACAGTTCAACTAATGACAATCTCATATAAAATGACTTGAAACTATTGATGTTTGGTTATTGAGTAGTTGATGGTGGTTCAACTAATTAGAAGCATGTGTATTTATACACAATGGTTTTTTTTGTGAATGGGTTATTGAACTAGACATTTTTCTTTCACAGGCAGAAAATGCAGAGTTTACATGAACATACAAATGTTCACAGGCAAAATGTATTGAGAAGAAGGGAGACTTTTTAAAAGTAAGTAGAGAATGCTGAGAGTGTAAAGAGAAGAGAAGGTTATGTTAATAAGAACACAGAGTGTAGGAGTGCAGGTGAGGCTATATATGAATTAAAGGGTGCATTTCAGGTTAGTGAAGAACCATTGTCTGCATATCAAAATTTGTAAGGATTCAGGGGTTGGTGCCTCATTGGAGTTAGTGCTCAATTAGGTGTATAGTGTACTTGAAGGTTGGAGCCTCAAAACATTGTCTTGGGTGTCAATGTACCTGTAAGTTGGTGCTTACAAAACATCTGTAAAATCTTTTGTTGTGGGGTTGGATTTGAGCAGTAGACTCAAGCAACATTCTCACTGTGGTTTTTCTCTTTTAGGGTTTTCCACATATATCTGGTGTTTCTTAGTGTGTATGTGGTTTATGTGTGCCTTTAATTCTTGTCTACTTGTTTTATTTTAAAGTTTTTAAGATACATTGATTCACCCCCCTCTTAGTGTATTAGTGTTCTTTCAACAATTGGTATCAGAGCCTCGGGTTCCTTGAAGAAAGTTTAACCACTTAAGGAAGATCTGGTCTCAAGAACACTATGGCAAGACATGAGGGTTCTTCTTCAAATAAAGCACAATTATTTGATGTGTCCAATTATGCTTTTTGGAGCATCAGAATGGAGACTTATCTAACTTCTCTTGGTTTTGATGTATGACAATTAGTTTTAGATGGCTACACACCACCAACATCGACTCCCACTACAACTGATAAGAAAGATTGTGAGAATAATGCAAAAGCAAAGAATGCTATACTGTGTGGTCTAACTAATACATCTTTTGTAAAAGTTATGCATTGTAAATCTACCAAAGACATATGGGATAAGCTCCACAACATCTATGTGGGTAATGATAAAGTCAAGCAAGTGAAACTGCAAACCCATAGAAGCAATTTTGATACTCTAAAGATGAAACATGATGAGAATATTGTAGAATACATGCTTAGGGTAGACAAGGTAGTAAATGCAATCATAGGTCTTGGAGAAAAGATAAAAGATCAAGTGGTTGTAAAGAAGGCTTTGAGGTCTCTCTCATAGAGGTATGACTCTAAAGTCTCTATAATTGAGGAAGAAAAAGATCTAGATAAGCTTACTTTGGATGAATTATTTGGGTCACTCATAGCATATGAGATGAGAAGTGAGAATACTAGTTCAACAAAGAAAGATGCAACATTCAAGACTTCCAAATTCAAACAGATTGAAGAAGATTCAGAAACAAGTATCAGGTGAAGAAGAAGCAAATTTTGTCAAAAAATTGAAGGGCTCTGGAAAATTTAAAGGTAAGCTACCTTTAAAATGTTTTAACTATGGAAAAATTGGCCACTTTGCTTCTAAATGTCCCTTAGGTGAAATTGAAAAGGGATCTATAGTTCTAGGAGTCAAAATGTTTCCAAGTATAAAAAGAGAAACTTTAATAAGAAGAAAAAGAGTCTATATGTAGACAAAGAAATTAGTTCTTCAGATGATTGTTTTTATGCAAGTGAAAATTATGAAACTACATTCATGACTGTTGAAATAAGAGAAAATAAAAACACTCCTATAGAAGATTGTTATGAATACTTTGATGAGGAAGAAAAGGGTGAAGTTGATTTGGAAGGTGAACTAATCTCTGTCTTAAAAGACTTAAAAGATGAGAGAAAACAAAATGCAAAATACAAGTTAAGGATTGAAGAAGATGAAAAACTTGTAGTAGGCTTGAAGTTGGAGCTAGCATAATCTAAGAGAATAGAGGAAGTTAATAGGTCAAGGTTGAAAACCAAACTAGAAGTGTGTCAAGAAAATAGAGGCTGAAGTTGTCTCTCTAATGAAGGAGTTAGAAAAGGTAAATGAATAGTTAAATAGAAGCCTCAAGTTTGAAAAGAGCTCAGAAATTCTTGATCAAATAATTAGCTATCAAAGATCCTTCTCCAACACGATTGGGTTAGGATATGTTGAAAACAAGAGTTTCAAGGATGTTATCTTTGAGAAGAACGTAGAAGATAAGACTGTCAAGAATGTTACTCCCTTCAAAAAGACAGTTGAAGAATAGAGCAAATCAAGCTCTACCACACCTAAGAAATGTGTTGATTCTAAGAAGATTGAAGATTTTAGAAAGGAAGATGATGGTTTCATCAAAGTCTACAATCCAAAGAGGAGATTCAAAGATCAACTTGCAAGGCAAGCCAGGTTCAATTATGCATTTTATGGTTATTGTTTTTCACGTAATTAGTTTGGACATAAAGCAATAAACTACAAAATTAGACCTAGGAGAATGGATAGGCATAGTTTTGTAAGAAAAATCATTTTTCCCCTTTAGTTGATATGAATGATATTTGTTATAATTGTAACAACTATGGGCATATTGCCAAATTTTGTAGAAGTGTGTATACAGCCTTCTAGACAGGAGAAAAGGAGATTTACTCCTCTAAGGCAAGACAGACTTGCACATGCTTCTATACAAAAATAGAAAAGGCACAATCCTCTACACGTCACAAGAAAGAGTTTGCACCTCCTACTCAAGAGAAAGAACTAGCAAAGCATTATGAGGAAAATGAGAAAATTTTAAAAAGGCATTGGGTAGAAAAGAAGAATGAAAAGTCCATGTTGGTCCAAACAACTTTTCATGCCAAAGGACAAGGCAATCCTTGGGTGATAGATAGTGGATGCTCTAGTCATATGACTGGAGATAAGAGCAAGTTCACCGTTTTGGAGAAATTTAATGGTGGTTCTGTCAAGTTTGGTGATAACACCACTGCTAAGATAGTTGGTAAAGGCACATTATGCATAGATGGTAAAACTAATTCTCAAGATGTATTGTATGTAGAAGGATTACAACATAATTTGCTTAGTGTCAGCCAATTGTGTGACAAGGGGTATAACTTGTTATTTCATGCTAGTGGATGTTGTTGGAAAATGGGAGAGAGAGCAAGGTAATGTTACAACTATGTAGCTTTAAAATGTTTAACAATTTGAAATTAATAGCATGTGTAAATCTAAAAATTATTTTCAATTTAGATGTTATAGTATTTCTCCAATTTAATCAATGTAGTAGAAGAAAATAACTTGCAAGAAGAAGACAAGTATTTACATGGAGAAACCCCTAAAGGAAAAAACTCCACACCAAAGGTGTTTATGCTTGTATTAAATCTCTTGTGAAAGATTACATTCAATACTAAAATCCTTTGATTCCTTGATGCACTTCAAAAGCTTCTTTAATCTTCAAACTTGTAAAAAAACTTCAAAAGCTTCTTGCTTTTTTTTCAAAATATTCTTTCTTTTTTCTTCTAAGTCTTTTTCACAATTCAACTCTCTAGAAAATGTATGGGGCTCTTAATTAAATCAAAAGATTCTTTTAATTCAAGAGGTCCTTAATTTGAAAGCTTGAAACTCAAATTACAATAAATTGTAATTGATAACATAACAACCAATGCTCATGCAAAAACCAAGCGCTCCAAATAGAGAAGACTGAAGTCAAACAAAGTAGAGCCTTTAATTAATTGTTTGTCATTGATGTGGGCGCCCAAGTTTGCTCAAGTAAACTTAGCCAATGACAAATACATTTCCAAATAAAAGCAACATCATAAAGTCCTCCAATTGGGTGTCCATATTTGCCCAATCACTTTCTGTTGACTGAATTGATCAACACACATCAATTTCATGCTAAGAACATGCAAGATTGATGTCCCCAAGGTTATTCTGAATTATCTTGTTATGTACATGCAAGTGACATGCAAACATTGGATTCAACATGCAACTGATACCCATTATCTAAAACATTGAGATGTACGATCCTGCAAGTTTTTGGAGTTGGAGTGATCTACAAGTAATATCTTAAAACTAACATGCAAGCACATGCAACTGATACCCATTACCTGAAACACTAAGATGTACCATCCTGTAAGTTCTTGGAGTTGGAGTGTTTTGCAAGCAAAATCACAAAACTGACATGCAACAACATGCAAGGTCATACAAGTCCATAGGAGTGACATGCAACAATATACAAGCACATGCAAGTCCATAGAAGTAACATGCAACAACATGCAAGCACATGCAAATAACATGCAACAACATGCAAGTACATGAAAGCAACATGAAACAACATGCAAGTCCATGCAAGCTTTTATGAACTCATGCAAACAATATCCAATTCATGCATCTATAACACTTTAGTTAACTCCAACATTATATCCATGTAAGATGTCTAAACATTATCCACTCATGTACATAAAAAAGCACAACTCCAAGTCTAAATATAAGTCCCCATCAAAAGGGGACGCCCAAATTTAACTCTCACTTACTAAGAGTTACCAAACTCTCAAAATAGACTTAGGAGAAGTCAACAAAGTCTTCATAGCCCCCACTCTAAAAATGGATGCCCAAGTTTGACCTTATCAATTAGGAATTGATTGCAAAAGTCAAAGTGATATAATTAATAAATATTTAATCTCTCAAAGTCCTTATGTGTTGGGGAACACATTCCAAGAATTTTGGAGACACATGAATTGGTTAGGAATGTAAGTTAATGGCAACTTATCCCAACATTCTCCCACTTGACATTATATATTGCAATAACTCTAAATGATATAATCAAACTTTAAATCACAAGGAAAAACATCCCTAGCCATCAATGTACCATTGATTCTTCAACATGTTTTGTGCTCCAACAAGATACCTACAAAAGCAACCATGATAACCATCATCTCAAACAAGAACTCACATCATGTCATGTTAGAAATTTAAACAATACATAATTGAAATAATAGTGAATTAGCAATAAACACAAAATATACAACACAAATTTATGTGGAAAAACCTAGTAATATACCAAGAAAAAAACCACGGGCAAAGATCTCTCAATTTTATTCTCAAAAGAAAATTTGTAGTTACAAAACTTTTTCTCATACATTGGGATTCAAGCTCGACCAACCTAAACATTCACAAAAAAAATACATGCAAAAACTGATCAAATCTAAAGATAGATTTCCATGCATAAAAGCGCAAGTGACACTTCTGCATGCAATTTTGCATGGTGAACACATGGAACATGGCCCAAAAATTTTTGCATGGTGAACTAGATGAGATCTTAGTCGACTGCTCGTCACTACTAGAATAACTCAAACTGACTTCACATTTCAACAATCTCCCACTTGAAATCATGTTTCTACCTTGCAAATAATTCCTCATATTGAGAGACCAATGTCGTTGCTGCCTATCATCAAGTGATATGCAAGCCAAGAGAAGTTCTGCACCATATGAACTTCTCTCTACTAGTAGGCTTTGTCAAAATATCTGCTAGATTTATATCAGTTTGTATCTTAGCCAAAGAGACTTGTCCTCCTTCCACCACCTCACATACAAAGTGATATTGTACATCAATATGTTTTTTTCTGGCACGATAAGCTAAGTTCCGTGCTAAGTGTATAGCACTTTGGCTGTCACAATGCAACACCATGTTATCCTACTTTACTTGCAATTCACTCAAGAGTCTATGAAGCCAGATTGCCTCCTTGCTAGCCTATGCCACTGCCATATATTCTGCTTTAGTAGTAGACAAAGCCACCACTGTTGACAACTTTGAAACCTAGCTAACATCACCTCCTACTAAGGAGAAAACATAACCTATAGTAGATTTTCTCTTATCTCTATCTCCATCAAAATCCGCATCCACATATCCATTAACCTGAAGACTACTCCCACTATAACAAATAGCAGCATCAAAAGTGCCCCTCAAATACTTGAGAATCCACTTCACAGCCATCCAATGATCACAACCTGGATTCACCATGAAATAACTAACCACTCCCATTGCTTGTGCAATGTCTAGTCTGGTGCATACCATAGCAAACATAAGACTACCAACTACTGATGAGTACGGTACACAAGACATATGTGTCTTCTCCGCTTCTATGCAGGGTACTATTCTGAAGACAATTTAATATGAGCAAGAAATGGAGTACTAACTAGCTGAGCATTTTGCATATTGAAGCACTACAAAATCTTCTCCACATAAGTCTTCTATGTCAACCAAATTTTCTTATTCTTTCTGTCTCTGTGTATCCTCATTCCAAGAATCTGATTTGCATTTCCTAAGTCCTTCATTTCAAACTCCCCAGCAAGCTCAATTTTTAACCCAATGATTCTCTGCATGTTGGGTCCTGCTACCAACATATCATCTACATAGAAAAGAAAAATAATGAAACTATCATCTTCATACCTTTTAAAATAGGCACAATGATCAGCCTCACATCTACTAAAACCAAAACTCATCATGAAGGAATCAAATCACTTGTACCAACACCTTGGCGCCTGTTTCAAACCATACAATGATTTGTTCAACCTACATACTAGATTCTCCTTGTCTTTTTCTTTAAACCCTTCCAATTGTAGCATATAAATTTCCTCAGAAAGATCACCATGCAAGAAAGTTGTTTTAACATCTAACTGTTGTAACTCCAAATCAAGACTAGCAACAAGAGCCAAAACAACTCTAATTGTACTTAACCGCACCACAGGTGAAAAAATTTCATCAAAATCAATACCAGATTTATGTACATAGCCCTTGGCCACCAACCAAGCTTTATATCGCTCCACATTATCATTTATATCCCTTTTCAATTTGAAGACCCACTTGTTGTATATAGATTTTTGCCCATTAGGCAATTGCACAAGCTCCCACATTTTTTTTATATGTAGAGCTCTCATCTCCTCATCCATGGCTTCTCTCCATTTATTTACGTCTTCATCTTTGCAAGCCTCCTGATATGAGCTAGGCTCACCAACATTAGAAAGTAAATCATAAGCTAAATTACAATTAGGAGAATACCTTGTTGGTGGTTTGATTACTCTAGTGGATCTCCTCAGAAGGGGTAATATGTTACCCTGTGGCTCATTTGGTTGTTGTTCAACCTCATCAAAAAACTAATTCTGATTATTATCTTGTTGATTTTCATGAATAGGTGGCTGATTTTTATCTAGCACCTTTGAATTAGCATCATACTTTTCCACCTCTACTGGAACAGTTTTTGTACTTTGTTGTTCTTTACTTCTTTGCATTATTTTTTCATTAAAATAAACATCTCGGCTAATAATAATCTTGCGGGCAGCAGTATCCCACAACCTATACCCCTTTGTACCTTCTGCATTGCCAAGAAAAATACATTTCATGGACTTCACATCCAACTTATTCCTATCCTCTTTGGGAATATGAGCATAAGCATTAGAACCAAAAATACAAAGAAAGGAATAATCAACAGGTTTAGCTATCCAAACGTCTTCAGGAATTTGACAATCTAGAGCTATAGGGGGTGATCTATTAATCAAGAAACAAATTGTATTAACAACCTTAGCCCAAAATTTCTGCTCTAATCCAACAGTGCTCAGCATACATCTAGCTCTTTCCATAATTGTACGGTTCATCCTTTTAACAACACCATTTTGTTGTGGTGTTCTTGGAACCGTCAATTGCCTTGCAATACCATGCTCACTGCAAAACTAATTAAACTCCCCTAAACAAAATTCCCCTTCATTATTTGTTCTAAGACACTTAATTGTCTTACCTTTCTGATTCTCTACCAAAGCTTTAAACTTCTTAAAATAAGAAAACACATCAGATTTCCTCTTCAACAGATAAATCCACACCTTACAGGAACAATCATCTATAAATGAAACAAAATATGACGAACCCCCAATTGATGTAACATGTGCTTGCCAAGTATCTAAATGAATTAAATCTAGAATTTCTTTACTTCTGGTACTACAACTAGAAAAACTCAACCTATCCTGTTTTCCAAACAAATAATGCTCACAAAAATCCAAATCTCTAGATTTAGCACCTGGGAGAAGATTTCTATCTAGAAGTACCTTTAGACCATGTTCACTCATGTGGCCTAGCCTTTGATGCCAAGTAGATAATGAATCCATTTCTACATTTGATACCACTGAAGCCTCCACTGCAAGTTTCTCCAACCAGCCTGTAGAGATTGCCAACCTTTTCCCCTTTTAGCACCACCAATGATCCTTTTGCTACCTTCAATTAGTTATTTTCTCCACTGAATCAGTAACCTTGCTCATCAAATACTCCAAGTGACAACAAATTTTTCTTGAAGCCTGGTACATGTCTTACATGTTGAAGAGTCCTTACAATCCCATCAAACATTTTAATTTTGACCTCTCCTTCACCAATAGCTTCATACGAGTTGTCATTTCCCATGTAAACCATACCTCCTTCACATGACCGGTAAGAAGAAAACTAGTCCCTGTGAGGAATCATGTGAAAAGAGGCACCAGAATCAATGATCCAATCTTGATGAAATGAATCTCTCAGATTAGTAGACAACACCTCTCCATCTTCCAATGGTGCTTCAGCTTCTACTGTATTTGCCACCGATGGCTGCAAGCTAGGATTTTCTTTGTTTTCATTTGGTAGCCCGCAATCCTTTTTGACATGCCCTATTTTTCCACAGTTCCAACACTTTAATCTTTTCCATCCCTTGGATTTTGACCTAGCCTATCTCTTTTCGGAGCTCTGCCCCTTGCAAAAAGGGCATCATAGGAAGTAGAAGTCCCTTGAGATGTCTTCGGCCTTGAATCTTTATAAATTATTGTGGCTACCACATCTTCAAAAACAAGTTTCCCCTTCGGTGCTAAGTTACTGAGTGCCATAACTAGTTGATCCCAAGTTTTAGGCAAAGAGCACAATAGTATAGCCACTCTATCTTCTTCTTCAATTTTCACCTCCACTGAAGCCAACTTGCTAATCAGTGTGTTGAAATTATTGAGATGATCTGTGACTAAAGAACTGTCATGCATCCTCAAATTGTACAACTATCGTCATAACAAATTTTTATTTGCTAATGACTTGGTCTCGTATAGCTTTTCTAGCTTAGTCCACAAATCATGTGTCATTTTCTCCTCTGCAACATTGAATAAAACTAAATCAGCCAGAGATAACTAAATTGTAGCTCTACCCATGTTATCTTTCTCATCCCAATCTTCTTGCTTCATGGTTGCAGGTTTTGATGCTCTCCCTTTGAGAGCCAAGGCACATCCATCCTCCACCAACAAGGCTTGAACCTTTAGCTTCCACAAAGCAAAATTAGAACCATCAAATTTTTGAACCTCAAATCTGGTAACCATGCCTCCTATCATTACTTTTCATAAAGATGGGAAAACCCCACAAAACAATTTCTGCACAAAAACCGTGTGCTCTGATACCAACTGTTAGAAATTTAAATAGTGCAAAATTGAAATAACGGTGAATTAGAAATAAACACAAAATAGACAACACAGATTTATGTGGAAAAACCTGGTAATATACCAGGAAAAAAACCATGGGTAAAGATCTCTCAATTTTATTCTTAGAAGACATTCGGAGTTACAAAACTTTTTCTCATACATTGGGATTCAAGCTCGACCAACCTAAACATTCATGAAAAAGTACATGCAAAAACTGATCAAATCTAAAGATAGTTTTCCATGCATAAAAGCGTAAGTGGAACTTCCACATGCAATTTTGCATGGTGAACACGTGGAACATGGCCCAAAAAATTTTGCATGGTGAACTAGATGAGATCTTAGTCGACTGCTCATCACTATTGGAATAAGTCAAACTGACTTCACATTTCAACATGTCACCATGATAAACAAGAAACAACCAAGGTGAAACATATCAACTATCACTGAATTCTACATCAATCTCAACAAGAACACAAGCATCAAGTCATATGATAACATAAGACTCTGAGTGTCTGCCACACTCATACCAAATGTAAAAGCAACCACAACAAGTTGGTAGCTCATCCAAAATATCATACCTCAAAACCAGGGTAAACAAACCATCATAGGTAGAACTCCATGCCATCAACATACCAACCCAAAACTGTAATCAAGTCCCTATAAAACAAACCTGCTAATCATCCATCCTCCCATCTCAAAGAAACATACCAATGTATAAATGACCAAGGACAAGGCCAACAAATAAAATCTGCAGTAACACTGAACAAATTTGTAGATATTGATAGTCCACATCCAAGTCTTCAATGCAACCAATGGGTAAAGACAACCCACTAGACCTGCATAACTCGTAGATCCCAATAGTGAAACATGCAAATTCATCTTCACATAAATAACCTACAAACTAAGACAACCAAGAAGATATCGAGACAATAAAGAGTATACATATCCAAGAATTCCCACTATATGGGTAATGCCAAATCTGAAAATAAGATCAAGGCATTAACAAATCCTCCTATAGCACTTCTCTTAGATGATGTTGATAACTTCTCTACCATATAGTGTCAAAACATATAATGATATGCATAAATCATCTCTCATTACCAATCTCTGAATAACTCTCCCAAGTCCTTTTAACCAATGAAGAAAGAGATCAAGGAGTTACCAAATTATTGTTAAAAATAGTAACACTTGACTCCAAAACAAACCTAAACTCCATAAACATGAGAACTTTTAAGAAGACAATAAACCAGGAAAGAGAGAAATTGTAAAATCATACCATGTCTTTATACCACACTAACTTGTGCCAAACTGTGTAAAGTAAGATCTCTTTCAACACTCCCAAACTGAAAGGGTATCAACATCTAACATCCAAATTATGATGAAAACATGGAAGAAATAGATGTTAACCTCTCATTGAAAGTAGATCAAACTAGCCAAAACATTCCCGCAACAAAGGGAATAAGCCCAAAAACTACAAACCATTTCTGTACCTCTCCAAAACAAATCTTCAGAACTAGTCCCATAGCTCAAGATCAAATAATTATGAGAATAACAGAAATCCATAAACACATGCATCTACTTCTCAACAATCCTTTTCGACACTAGTGTAAAAGAGAAGACAAGATACATATAAACAATGCATCTAATAATCAGGTGGGCAATACCTATTAGATCATTTACCTACCGAGTAGACCAAGAGTGGGATACAAGATTGTCCTTGCATATAACACCAAGCAATAAAATCTTATAATAAAGACAACCTTCTTGTAAGGTCTATAATAGACTCACATCCATTTCCAAGTGTAGGCTTCTTGGTCTTTTTTGTTGACATCTCATAATGAAAAATCTTTCCAACACATATATCTAAGTTCAAGAGATATCAAGCCTCACCCAACTCTCTCTAGTATCCATGAGTTTTCAGCAATCAATCCATGCCAACTTCAAATGCAATCTGTACAACCATGAAGCTCCAAGAAAATTATTAATACTTCAAAACCAAAGAGAACTAACCAAGCCATTGTCAAAGTTTCAACTATAGAATCAAGAACATATCATGACATCATGATCTAACATCTTCTTAAAAGAAGATCATATGCTCTAATGAACATATCTTGCTCCCAAGAGCACCTGAATAATGCCAAAAACTCTAACTCATGATCAAGAGCGCATCATGACATAATATTATACATCCTCTAAACTAAGGATCATATATCAAAAACCTATAAGTTATAAACTCAACACCTCACCAAAAACTCCAAGAGTCCTCCATTCTAGAAAACCAAGATGTCAACACCTCTTCAAAAACATGAAGATCTAACATCCTCTGTCAATAGAACCAAAAATGTCAGTGAACCCTTACTGCAAACTAAAGGCATAATCCAAGAGCTTCTTATGACACCAACAACAATTGCAAAAGATCATCCATCTTCTCAATATATTATGCATGGCTCACAACACTACAACAATGACACTTTAGAACCAATATCTTAAAACAAAGAAGGTAGGATACATTATGAAACTACAAAAAACTCTAACTAAAAGTGATACCAAGTTTATGCATGGTACCATGATCAACATCATTACCAAAACTCCACCAAAAGTGAAAAAATATTCCGATGAAACATAACTTTACTACTTTAAATTCTAATGAATAACTAAATCAGGTAAACCAAACTACCCTTTTGTCTCAATACAAAAAACACCAATGTAATTTAGGTGACCAAGAAGAGGCCTACCAAATAGAACCCACATTAGCTTATGCACAAGATCTACGCACATGCAACATCTCGTAGGAGAAAAAACATGATCAGTGCTTCAACCTTTAATAACTAAAAAAATAGATTCAACCCCACATTAGTATCATGTAGAACAAATGTAACCAGGTATAACATGTAGATTTCCAAGACTCAAACACCAAAATCAACTCTAGATCTGATTTGCCAAATAAATCCACATAGGAGAAACCATAGATCATAAGAACCCAACAAGCAGCCTTGCAAATTTGAAATTGATTCCTTCTAGAAAGTATTTGAACACAATTTTTCATAGATCTACAAACCACAGATTTTGGTTAACATGTAAAACCTGCAAAACCATATCACTGTAAATCTGAAACCACTTAAACATCCAAACATTCACACCAATGAACACCATCAAATATGTCATCTAAAAATAATGGAATACCATAGATCTACAAACCCCCACAATATTTTGAAATAGGAAAACTCTGAAAACCTAAATATTCAAAATATCATGAATATGAGAAAGGAGAATCTAGGTTGTTCAAAAGTGTCCATATCATAATAAAATACCAACTCCACAACCTACATACAACTAGTGATAAATCACACAGTGCTTTCATGTAACCATAGACTAAAACCATGAACCCAACATAAGTGCACTCCAAATTGTAGTCCAAGAAATGAGTGTTTTTCCATGTGATTAAGGAACCAGAAGTAACCATCCAACATAAACACCCTTTCACTACACATGACCACAAGGTAAATGAATAAAACCACCAAACAAGAGAATATACACATATTGTCAAAATGGAGCTCCAATTCACTATCACAGGATCAACTCCATAAAGATCCATAACCTTGAGCCTTAAGAGCTCAACAAAGATTCTTTTGACAATATCCATCTAAGAGTTAAATGTCATGGCTTCCAAACTCACAGATCTGCAAAACAATGTTAACACATAGAATTTCCCCTACAACCAAAATTCCTTCGATACTTTAGAAAAAAAAATCCCTCTCTCACTACAACCATATGCTCTGATACGACATGATGGAAAACGAGAGAGAGAACAAGGTAATGTTTAAGCTATTTTCTTCTACTACGTTGATTAAATTGGAGAAATACTATAACATCTAAATTGAAAGTAATTTTCAGATTTACACATGATATTAATTTCATATTTGAAAACAATATAAAGCTACATAGTTGCAACTTTACCTTGTTCTCTCTCCCATTTTCCAACAGATGTGAGATAATAAAAGCTATCTCTGGTAGACTTGTTGTTGAGGCAAATAGAACAAGCAATAACCTATACCATCTGAAAAAGGTGAAGAGTGGAAGATGTCTATTAGGGAAAACTGATGAAAGTTGGTTATGGCACAAAAGAATGGGCCACATCAACTTTGACCATCTAGTGAAGGTCAACAAGAGGAATGCAGTCAGACATATGCCTAGTATTGGCAAGCTAGAAAATACCTTCTGTAAAGAGTGTCAAGAAGGGAAGCAAATAAGGGTGAGCTTCAAGAAAAAAGACTATTCAACCTCAAAACCTCTTGAATTGATACATACAAATTTTTGCGGACCAACCCAAACCAAAAGTATTAGTGGAGAAAGGTATTTCATGTTAATGTTGATAGATGATTATTCAAGAATGACATGGGTAATGTTTCCTAAAGAAAAATATCAAGCTCTTGAAAGGTTTAAAATCTTTAGGGCTATGGTTGAGAATGAGATTGGGTCAAGAATAAAATACTTAAGGTCTGACAGAGGTGGAGACTTTACTTCTAATGAATTTGATCAATACTATGAAAAGCATGGGATTAAAAGACATTTTTCTACAGCTAGGACACCTCAACAAAATGGAGTTGTTGAGAGAAAGAACATAATTGTGTAAAGTCCATTACATAATTTTCCTTAGAAAATTCAAATGCCACAAGTTAGGTTTAGGGTTTTAGAATTACCATTTGGACTATCTCCAAAACTGTATAATTCTTGGACTTGAGTTATGTAGTCATAACATAGGAAAACATATACAAATATAGAGATACAAATATATATCTTTAACTATTAGAGTTAGACAAAATTGCAATGCATTCATATTTATAAAAAGTACCAATATAGAGAGAGAGATTATCTATTCATTACCATGCAGCTAACTGAGTTTGTTTACATAATTCAATCATAGAAGAGGATGGTGCAAGGAGGCATGGCATGGTGGTGTCAGTAAACAATTCTCCCTCCAAACAGTCCCTCGCCATTCTTCAGGGAGGCATGGCAGGGAGTCAATAGTTTTCCCTCCAAATAGTCCCCTCACCATTCTTCTTTGATGAAGAGGATGGTATAGGGAGGCATGGCAGAGTGTCAACGATGCTCCCTCCAAACAATCCCCTCACCATTCTCCTTTGGCTGATGAACCTTAATTTTTATATATGACAGTGATATGCAATAAGTAAGATAATTGACAATCACTAATGATCTGACCTGTATATTCAATAATGATTCCTATTGAACTTCTAGGTCAGTTCATGATTTGTAATGTATCCCTTTGTTGTCTTTAACAATATATATGACTAAATTAATAGATATAATTTTGCAGATCGAATGTCTGTTGCAGTATTCAATGATTAATTCCTTCCTCCCCTTCTTAATGCTACTTGTGTTTCCTTTATACCTCCTCAATGGTGGTGACTTTATAATTGGGTGTGGCTCTTTGTTAAGCATGCATCTCTTCATTAATGTTATTTCTAATCGCACCCTTTCATCACAGACCTTCGTCATTTAGTGGAGCGCTTCCTTTAGAATGGTCAACCACTATTTATTATTTTAATTTCTTTTAAACTTATTCATCAAATACATTGCAAGGGTTGGGCATGGGAGGAGGGGATATGACAAGAAATCACACTTCATCATACGAGATACCTTTACTTAGATCTTCCTTCACAAAATAATATTAAATCGTTGTCACCATATTGCCTTCGTTGTATATCTTCATTCAAATATCATCTTATGGTATAAAATTTTGTATTTTCTTGTAAGTGTATTGCTTAGTATAAGGATTAATCAGCATACTTGAGTTGGCTAGCATATAATTTAAATTATGACCTATTATATTCTAGGGACATGACAAACTGTCCAGGAAATGGCTAGAACAATGTTGAATGAAGCCCAATTTCCTTATAGATATTGGAAGGAAGCAACCCATACTATTGTTTACATTCTTAACAGGGGTTAGTTAAGAGTTAATCATGATAAGACTCCATATGAATTATGGAAAGGAAGACCTACATCTATGAAGCATTCTAGAATTTTTGGAAGCAGATGTTTTATAAAAAGAGATGAAGATACCTTGAGTAAGTTTGAGACAAGGTTTGATGAGGGAATATTTCTTGGTTATTGAACTACAAGCAAAGCCTACAAGTGCTACAATAAAAGGTTATAGAAGATAGTTGAAAGTATGAATGTTAGAGTGGATGAAGACTTCTCTCAGTTGTCACATAGAAATTATTTGTATTCAAAGGTTCCTATTATGAAGAAGAAGAAGAAGTTGCAAATGAAAAGGCACAAGAGAAGAGTGACATTGATGAAGAAGAATAACCAAAATCTACTCCAAAGGCTCCACCCAAGTATGTTAAACAAGATCATTCTAAAAATTAGATTCTTGGAAATAAAACTAATGGTGTCATGACAAGGAGAAAGCTAAAGCAAGCACAACAAGAACAAGTGAACTATTCTTTAATGTCTAAAATAGAACCAAAATCTTATGAAGAAGCTAGTAAGGATGAAAGTTGGATTGAGACCATGAAAGAAGAACTTAGTCAAATAGATAAAAATTGAAGACTTGGGAACTTGTTCCAAGGCCTATTGATAAGAATGTCATGGGTACAAAATGGGTATTTAGAAATAAACTGAATGAAGATGGGAAGATAACTAGAAATAAAGCTAGATTAGTTTGCAAAGGCTATGCTCAGGTTGAGGGCATAGATTTTGATGAGACATTTGCACCTATGGCTAGGCTTGAAGCCATTAGAATGTTTCTTTCATATTCAGTTTATAAATGTTTCAAGGTGTACCAGATGGATGTGAAATCTGCATTTCTTAATGGCTATTTGGATGAGGAAGTTTATATAGAGAAACCTGAAGGATTCAAAGTGACTGAAAATAAATACTATTTATGTAGATTGAAAAAGGCACTGTATGGTCTAAAATAGGCTCCTCATGCTTGGTACTCTGGGCTAGACAAATATCTTCAACAACAAGGTTATAAGAAAGGCATAGCTGCTAGAAATCTATATTTTAAAACTGAAGGTAATCGTATGCTGATTGTTATTGTTTATGTTTATGATATAATATTTGGTGGAGATAGTGACAAAATATGTAGAGAGTTTGTTGATGCTATGCAAAAAGAGTTTGAGATGTCAATGCAGGAGAATTAGAATTTTTCCTTGGTTTACAGGTCAATCAATTACACATGGGGATTTTCATTTCTCAGACCAAGTATGTGAAGGAAATTCTAAATAAATTCAAGATGAAAGATTGCAATCTAGTTAGTACACCTATGGTCACTAGGTGTAAGCTTAGAAAAGATGATGAAACTGCTTTAGCAGATCAAACTTTGTATAGATCCATGATTGGAAGTCTCTTGTATCTCACAACAACAAGCCCTAATATCATGCAAGTTGTCTGCATGGTAGCTAGATTTCAAGCTTCTCCTAAGGAGACATGTCAAAGTAGTGAAGAGGAAATTTATATACTTGAAGAGTACATTAGATTATAGTCTATGGTATCCTATTGGTGATGATTTTACTTTAACTACATACACATATGCAAATTAGGCTAGTTGTGTGGATGATAGAAAGAGCACTAGTGGTGGTGCATTCTTTCTAGGAGATAGATTGGTAGCTTGGTTAAGTAAGAAACAAGAATTGGTCTCTTTGTCAACAGTTGAAGCTAAATATATAGTTGTTGGATCTTGTTGTACTCATGTGTTATGAATGAAGCAAACACTACAAGATATTAAGGTGGATTTTAATGAACTAGTCAACATTCTTTGTGATAATACCAGTGTAATAAACATCTCAAAGAATCTATTTATGCATTCAAGGAACAAGCACATATCCATTAAGTACCATTTTCTTAGGGAGAAAGTTGATGAACAGGAAGTTAAGTTGGAATATGTGGCTACAAAAGAACAGTTGGTGGATACATTTACAAAACCCCTTCCAAAGGAGACGTTAGAACAACTCAGGTAGAAGTTGTTCCTTCTCCTATTTTCAATTGAATACATATTGTATTCATCTAGGGGAGTATATCAGAATATTTCTTTATCCCTAGTACCATAGTTGTCCAGTAGGATGACTGTCCTCAGGGGGAACACATTAGCACTGTCATCATAGATCTTTGAGTCCCTTTGTAATTAATGTCAAAGGGAGAGAATTTTGTAATCAATGCTCATTCACAGCAAAGCAAAGTGCTAATACAACAAGGGGAGAATGGTTAGTTGTTGTCATGGCCAATTTAGATTCAGGTGTTGCCGTCAATGACAAAAGGGGAGATTGTTGAATTATTGTCATTGATGTCAAAAAAAGGAGCAATTGATTAACACATTATGAAGATTCATGAATTGTTGTCATTGATGTCAAGTGATGATGTCTATGTTTATGTGTATATTTGTCAAAGTGTTTGATGAAATAAGGAGGTTGGTTGGATTGGAGGCCATTTCAGGTTGTGTGTTCAATTTGAAGACTTCATTTTTTTAAAAACCCAAATGGGTATCTCCAGTTTCATTTTTGTGAAATTTGGGTTAAAATTGGCTAAGTTATAGTCAATCAGAGACTTTAGCAGTTCTAGAACTAGCAAGTTCACTAGATTTTTTTTGGCCAATTCGCTGACAACAGAGAAAGGTGAAGTGTTTCTTATGAAGACTTGGAAGATAAAAACTTTTTATCTCGGCAAAGTTAAGTTTGAAAGTTATGAAGTTCGTCAGTTTTCTGATTTGGCAATTCGTCGACAGAGGCATAGAGAAAAAGAATTTGAAGTAAGAAAACTTATGTTATTGGCAAAGTCTTTGTTTTATGAACTTGTTCACAAGTTCATCTTTTTTCTGATTTGTTGACTAGCCAATAGAGGCTTGAGAAAGAAAGCTTGTCTTCGAAAGTTGAAGAGTTATGTTTTTTTCTCTGACTCACTGACGGAGGCATGAAGATAGTATTAGAAGCATTGTCGAGAAGTTCACAGTTTTCTAAACTTGTTTGCTAGTTTGCATATTGCCTAACTTGTTGACTAGTCGTTAGTGGTGAAGGCAACCATGTCATGTCTATTAAAAAAACAAAGTCTTCGTCAGTTTGGAATTGTGAGAATTTGCTAATAGAAGACCAAGGCCAATGGTTCTAAAAAAGCAATTTCTGTCGATAGAGTGGACAACGAGCTAGTTCAAAAAATGACCAAATTGTTGACAAGTCCAAGTTTTTGCCGATAAGCATTTGTTATTGAATAGGTAGAAGTTTGAAAACCTGAACATTTGCCGATAGCATTTGTGAGGTTGTGATAATATGTTTTTCTCCAATAAAAGCCTTCTATGCTAAGTTCATGTAAATTAAAAGTTGTTGATAAAGGCCATAGAAGTGTTAGTTTGGGTTAGCAAGAATTCATCGATAGAAGTGAATAAGGGAGAGTTCAAAGAAGATAGTTTTTGTTGATAAAGAAGAAAGGTGCCCTAGTTTAGAAATGCGAGATTTCATTGACAAAGGGTGATAAAGGCTAGTTTTGAAATGATAACTTTTGCTGATAAAAGTGACAAAAGGCTAAGTTTCTCATATCGTGTTTTTATCAATAAAGGCATATGATTGCTAATGTCACACAAATGATCAAATAGACACTTAAGAAATAATTTAAATCATGACAGGATCTTGGTCATGTTGACATGGATGCACTTGGGAGGCTCTCATAGATTTTGCAGTAGGCATGTTACTTCTAATGATTCTGTGACATTTTGCCAATAAATATTTATGAGCCAGAAGTTTTTTGTGTGACAATTCGACTAATGGCAGTCTAGTAGAAAACAACTTGAAACTATTGATGCTCGATTATTGAGCGGTTGATGGTGGTTCAACTGATTGGAAGCATGTGTATTTATACACAATGGTTTTGTTTGTGAATGGGTTATTGAATTGGATATTTTTCTTTCACAGGTAGAAAGTACAGAGTTTGCATGAACATACAAATGTTAACAGACAAAATGTATTGAGAAGAAGAGAGACTTTGTTAAAGTAAGCAAAGAATACTAAGAGCATAAAGAGAAGAGAAAGTTGTGTTAATAAGAACACAGAGTGCAGGAATGTGGGTGAGGCAGTATATGAATTGAAGGGTGTATTTTAGGTTAGTGAAGAACCATTGTCTGCATATCAGAATTTGTAAGGATTTAGGGGTTGGTGCCTCATTGTATTGGGTTGGTGCTCAATTAAGTGTACAATGTACCTGAAGGTTGAAGCCTCAAAACATTGTCTTGGGTGTCAATGTACCTGTAAGTTGGTGCGTACAAAACATCTGTAAAATCTTTTGTTGTGAGGTTGGATTTGAGCAGTAGACTCAAGCAACATTCTCGCCATGGTTTTCTTTTTTAGGGTTTTCCATGTATATCTGGTCTTTCTTGGTGTGTATGTGGTTTATGTGCGCCTTTAATTCTTGTCTACTGGTTTTATTTTAAAGTTTTTAAAATACACTGATTCACCCCCCCTCTCAGTGTATTAGTGTTCTTTCAACAAAGGTAACTATTGATGAGCTACATGGTATTTTTACTTTTTGAAATTAGGACATGTGGTATTGAGATTTCAAAGAAAGAAGGTGTATTTAAGGCATCAAAGAAGGCAAATAATGTAGAGTCTGAATCTGAGATAGATGAGGAAGAGGCCAACTTTGCAAGAAGATTGAAGAGAGGATCTGGAAACTATAAAGGTAGGTTACCCTTTAAGTGTTTTAATTGTGGAAAGTTTGGTCACTTTGATGCTAAATGTCCATTTGAAGGAAAATATAAAAGTAATGAATTTGATAGTAAGAAAAGTAACAAGCAATTCTATCCAAAAAAGAAGAATTTTTAGAAGAACAAGAAGAGTCTTGACATAGAAGGTGACAAAAATTCCTCTGAAGATAGCCCCATCTCAAAGACAACAATGAAGGCATTTTTGAGGTTGAAGAAAATGAATACATGTTCATGACAATGGAGACTATTGATATAGATCAGAACAATACTGATCTAAAATATCTTGAGAATGAAGAAGAAGCAGAAGTAGATTTGGAAGGAGATTTGGTATGTGCTTTAGAAGAGATTGAGAAACTTAGGAGATTTAAGGTAGAAGTTGATTGATGGGACAAATTGATGAAATTTGGTTGTGGCATAGAAGATTAGGACACATTAATTTTGACAATCTTGTGAAGGTAAGTTCAAAACATGCAGTTAGGCACATGCCTAAAATCACCAAGCCAGCAAATATAATTTGTAAGGAATGTCAGCATGGGAAATAGACAAGGTCTACTTTCAAAACAAAAGAATACTCTACTTCAAGACTCTTGGAGTTAGTTCATACAGACCTATATTGTCCAACCAAGACACAAGGACTAAAACATGAGAGATATTTCATATTATTAGTTGATGATTTCTCAAGAATGACATGGGTAACCTTTCTTAAGGATAAATCAAAATCCTTTGAGAGATTTAAGACTTTTAGATCTATGGTTGAGAAGGAGAGTGGTCTGACAATCAAATGCTTAAGAATAGATAGAAGTGGAGAATTCACCTCCAATGAGTTTGTGGAATATTGTGAGACATGGCATAAAAAGACAATATTCTGCACCTAGAACTCCACAACAGAATGGAGTTGTGGAAAGGAAAAATAGAAAGGTAAAAGAAATGGCAAGAACTATGTTAAATGAGGCAAAATTACCTAATATTTACTAGAGAGAGGTAGTACACACAACAGTGTATACTTTCAAGAGAGCGCAGCTATGGGTAAATGCTGAAAAGATGCCATACAAATTATGGCATGGCAGATCCATGACTGTCAAATATTTTAGGGTGTTTGGTAGCAAATGATACATCAAAAGAGATGAAGATGGCCTTGGAAGCTTTGATTCTAGATATGATGAAGGCATTTTTCTAGGAGATTCTAGTAGATCCAAAGCATATAAGTGTTATAACAAGCGATTGTACAGAATCATAGAAAGCACTAACATCAAGGTAGACGAAGATCAACCACATCTAACTCAGAATAAAGATAGCTACTCAAATGGATCAATGATATCAGAAGAAAAAGAAGATGTTACTGATGAAGAAGAACCTGAAGAATTTGGTAAGGCACCCACAAGATATGTGCAAAAAATCCATCTTCATGATTACAAAGAGTCAACTGGTAAGGCACCCGCAAGATATGTGATAAAATTGATGATTTCAAAGAGTCCATATTTCAAGATGACTTAATGTATTATGAATCTAAAAAATTCTGAGTAATGGAAGAAGATGAATCTATAGATCACAAAAGATCAGATATAGAGAAGTACCCTTTCTTATGGGATTTTGAGGATATATTTCCAGATGAATTACCCGAATTACCTCTTAAGAGAGATTTTGACTTTTCCATATATATTATTCCAAGATTAGAACCCATATCCAAAGCTCCTTATCGAATGACAATAACTAAGTTGGAGTTAAAGGCTCAGTTGCAGGAGTTGTTAGCAAAAGAATTGATAAGGCCTAGTGTTTCACCCTGGGGAGCACCAATGATCTTAGTTAAAAAGAAGGATGGCACACTGTGTTTGATAGACTATCATATGCTTAATAATTCCACAATAAAGAATAAGTATTTGTTGCCACATATTGATGATCTCTTTGATCAAATGTGTGGGGCAATTGTGTTGTCAAAGATTGATCTACGATCTGGATACCATCAGTTAAGGCTGAGAGATGAAGATATCGATAAAACAACCTTTAGAACTAGATATGGACATTATGAATTCACAGTTCTACCTTTTGGAATAATGAATGCACCTACAACATTCATGAATTTAATGAACAACATATTCAGATACTGCCTGGATCAGTGTTTTTAGATGATATTCTGATTTATTCCAAGAATGAGAAGAACATCTCTAGCATTTGCAGATCATTCTTCAGTGCCTGAGAGGACATAAACTTTATGGTAAGCTCTCAAAGTGTACTTTATTCCAAAATGAAGTACAATACATGGGTCATATAATCTCAGTAGAGGGACAATCAAAGCTATTCTAGAGTGGCCTGCACCAAAAAATGTGCATGAAGTCCATAGTTTCATGGGTTTAGTCAGATATTACCAAAAATTTGTGGCTAACTTTTCAAGAATTGCCTACCGCATTGCTTCTCTACAAAAGAAAGGTAAAAAGTTTGTTTGGTCAGAAAAATGCCAGGAGGCATTTGATCAACTAAAAGAGAAATTATCTACGACACCAATTCTAAAAGTACCTAATCTATAAGGTTAGTTTGTGGTCATCACTGATGCCTCAAGAGAAGGATTAGGTGGTGTACTTATGCAAGAAGGGTGATTTATCGCTTATGAGTCTAGAAAACTAAAAACATATGAGCAGGATTATGCTCTGCATGATCTCGAGTTAGTAGTAGTTGTGCATGCACTAAAAATGTGGTTGCATTATTTGCTTGGAAAACCCTTTGAGTTAAGGACTGACCATCAAGGTCTAAAATATTTGTTTATCCAACCACATCTTAATGTTTGTCAGAGGAGATGGTTAGAGATGATATCTAACTATGATTTCAAGATCAGTTACATTAAGTGCAAGGAAAAATGAGTAGCAGATTCCCTAAGTTGAAGGAGACATATCTTCTCAATGATCTCTATTCATTCTGATTTTAATAATCAAGTGTTGCAAAAGTCCAAGGGAGATGGATACTATGAGAAGGTTAAGCAAGCTCTCTGAAACAACCCTCAAGATTTGAGATATGATGGATTCCACTTTGAACCAGATGGACTATTAAGATTCAGAGGAAGAATGTATGTTCTAAACTTTGAGGACTTAAGGAATATCTTGTGGAAAGAAGTTCATTTTGCACCTTATTCAGGACACCCTAGAGTGACGAAATTGCTATTCGATGTCAAACCATTATATTTTTGGAAAGGAATGAAGAGAGATGTTGCAAGGTTTGTAGCAGGATGTTTAGAATGCCAAAAAGTGAAAGCAGAACATCATCACTTGGTAGGACTCCTACACCCCCATGAGATTCTGGAATGGAAATGGTAGATCATCAGTATGGATTTTGTACAAGGTCTTCCTATGTCTAGAAATAGGCATATTGCTATTCTGGTAGTGGTAAACAGACTCACCAAGGTAGCTCATTTCATACCTAAGAATTTGACAGATGGAACACTAGTCATAGCCCATAAATTTGTACAAGAAGTACTCAGGTTGCATGGCCCATTCGTTAAAAGATCAGCTCAGATAAGGATGCACGCATGACATCAACATTTTGGCAAACCTTATTTTCCTCACTTGGAACTCAATTCAACATAAGCTCAGCTTATCATCTTGAGACAGATGGTCAAACAGAAAGAGTAAACCAAGTTTTGGAAGATATTTTGAGAATGTATTGCATGGACCAACAATACAAGTGGGAGGATTAGCTACCGCTTGTAGAATTTACTTATAATAATTCTTATCATTCTAGTATCAAGATGGATCCATTTGAAGCATTGTATGGAAGCAAGTGTCAAACTCCTATAAGTTGCGATAAGCTAGAAGATAAGATTAGCCTTGGTCCTGAAATGCTATCAAAAATGGAAGAATAGATTAAGCTAATCAAGAAAAGGTTAGTGAAGGCAAATGATAGGTAGAAAAGCTATGTTGATGCTAAGTGTGTGCCAGGACATTTCTCAATGGGATAAAAAATTCTATTAAGAGTTAAACCTTAAAAGAGTTCAATTAAGTTTGGAAAAATGTCCAAACAAGCTCCTAGATATGTGGGTCCCTTTGAAGTTCTTGAGGAAGTCAACCCAATAGCCTACAAGATTTTTCTACCACTTGCTCTTGTTAGGATGCATAATGTCTTACATGTTTCATATTTGAAAAAGTATATTGCATGAAGTAATCATATTATTGATTGGAATGCTTTATAGGTGAAGGACCTAGGGGTGGTCATGATCAAGCCTATCAAAGTGCTTGATGTACACAAGCTCCATTTGTGTAACAAAGAGGTTACCCAGTGTAAGGTCTAGTGGGACCAATACACAGAAGATAATGCTACCTAGGAAATTATAATGAATCTTACTAGAAATTTCCTCATTTATTTTAAACTTTTCTGATTAAACAAAAACCTTATCATGTTATAATTTTGGACACATTGGATCATCGGGGACGATGAATCTTATGGGGGGAGATATGTCACACCCCAAAATTTTAACTATACTTTACTTTTTACTTTTATGTAATTAGTGGATAAACTTGCATGGATGAATGATTTGATGTTTAAAGAAATATCAGGAAAAATCAATGATTTCATGACTTATGATTAAATGCATAGAATTTAAAATGTGATCATATGTTATTGAGATTATGTATTTATGATGATTAAGGATGTACTAATGATACATTGATCACAATTTGGTGATTGTGAGTTGTAACCAGGGAACAAATTACCAACCTCCAAGAAGGGAGAGAGAACATCATCCAAGAGAAGTGGATATACATTATAAAAGATAGGTTATTTCCACCTAAGTTATGTGCTTTTAAACCTAGTTAATCGAGGTAAGTTGTGTTCAACTCACTTAGTTAGAAATTGAGTTTTTACTTGATAGTTGTCGATTTGTTGATTAGGGTCATTAAACTTAATTTTTGAGGAAAACTAAGTTAGGTGAATATGTGACCATTGACAAGAAATAGTCGATAATAGTTAAGCTATTTTATTATTATTTGAACTCCCAATGGGGATCATAACATGATATGTTTGTCTTTGATGACATTTAAATGAGATAGAGAAGGGGGAGAATACGTCAACCCCAATCTCTTATCACATCAAATGTTTTAACAACTAGAGTATGCTTTGCATAAATAGATAATAGGATGTTTCTTTTAATATATATTTATCTATGTCATTATAGTTTAAAAGTTTTGATTCCTTCTTTGTTCTCAATTTAAAGGAATATAATATAGAGTTCTTTAGTATTCCTTGCAAACCACTCTCAAAGTAGTGGAAGCTCAACTCGATAACCAATTCAAAGATTAAGGAGGAGCACATCACCACTCACAAAGAGTGGTAATCCATGCCACTATATCAGTTTTTGCATCCCTGCAGAGTGGGAGAGTGGGCTAGGTTTTAGGAGAGAAAGGTGGTTGGGCTCTCTCTATTCTAACCCTGGGATCTTTCTAGAGGTAGTTAGAAAAAAAGGAAATGAGAGCATTGGTGTGAGCAGAGAATTGAACTCGAGAGAAAAGGTGATTTGAGCTAGTTGCAGAGGCACCAAGTTTGATAAGGATATCAATCATCTACACACAGGTTCATTTCACACTCAAAAATCCTGAATAATTATTCCAAACTATATAAGTTACAATATTATTAAGTTATTATAGACATCTCTATTATATTTGAGTTGATATCTCTATATGAGATGAAGTCTAAACTTTGTTAACTCAAACCCATACTTATGTAAGTGTCATTGGCATAAATATAGTTGTTAGAGTCGACATCTCTTGTAAATTCCTGTAGCAGTAAGCTAATAGTATAAGGTTGATGGTATTAAGGCCGACATCATTTGTATACTCTTGTGGTAGTAAGCTAATAGTATGAGGCTGAGGTTATTAAGTCCAACATCCTTATCATTTATCTATTGGTCGTAAGGTGACTATATTATAGTATCGAGGATAATTATTATCCCATACTAAACTATGAATGGAAAAGGTTGATAAATTGTCAACATCCATGTATATCAATTGTCGTTAACTGGTTAAAATCCTATTGTTCTTAGGAATGAACTACCATGTGTATATTATTTATATTGTTAATGATATATAAACTGTGGGTTTAAGCATCACTTGTGTTACATAGAAATAGTGTATGTTGTGTATAAACAACAGTCCAAGCTATGTATGTTAAGCCAGTCGAGGGGTGTCACCTCTATATATTGAAAGAATCTGTGGAACTTTACCAAACTATATCTTTTGAGCCACTAAGAGTACGTGGTTGAGACATATGATTAATGATTAGAAGATGTAATCTTTCATGAGCCATTAGTTACAACTATCATTAAAGATTTAACAACATGTTTCTTTTTGTTTCATAAGTAAACTTGAGTGGTGTTAAAACTATCATTGTTGCACCACGATGTAACCCTTGTGTTATATACTGATTGTGCTTGTATGATTCTTGCATGCAAGATAATGTGCACAGATGTATAACTTTACATTATTCAGAGATAGTGAATAGAAGAGCCTGATAGCTCAATAACTATGTCCTCATTCTTATTAAACTTTTCTTCTATTGCTACTATCAAACTGTGATCATGGTATCCAAGTTATGTAATTCAGTTATAGTTTTACTATAAGAGAAGATAGAAAATGATACTCTTTATTTTATGAAAAAGAGAAGTCGTTTAGAGCTTTATAGTCTCAAGTAGACTAAGAGTTATTACTATGAAATGATATGATATTCTTTTTATCTTCTGATAACAGAAGTTTTAATGTTATTTTGTATGATGGGTTAGAGAAGATAGTCTCTAAAGAATAACCCAAATATGCTAAAGTAAACCTAAGATTCTCCGAATGGGTATGTAGTCAATTAAAACTAACAATATTATAGTTTAGAAGGATTAATTGGAAATCTTTAGATCGAGATAAATACCTAAGAGGAGAAAGAAGCTTTTGAAAAAAGTTATATGCTAAGTCAGTATTAGACTTCAAACCCAAGATTATAAACTTATGAATCATCAATGTAGAGTGACAAGAAGTCATAGATCTAATATTACAAGATTGCAACTAGAGGCTTCTTGAAAGTCAAAGCCATTATTTTAAAACCATTCTTGGTATTGTGTTCTAGAAATCAGGATTAAATTCTATGTCAAGTAGACTATGGGAGAAACTTAGCCAAGTTACCATATGACTAGTGTTATTCAAATTATATTCACTATAGGATGAGATAGTTTCCAAGTCAAGTTAGAGGTCTGTGAACTCACGACTACGTTCATTGCGAACATCTATTTACATCAAATCTATGGCCAAAGTAATGCATCTGTCTTGGTATGCATTAGTCAGTTCGCAGTGTCTAGATGGTGTGACCAATCAGAATGATCATACTTAGCTAGAAGTGTCTAGAGTTGTATGGTCGTTTGAGTTACGTAGGACACAACACTAGAACTTAGATGGCAAAACCTATCAGCTTCTTATTTCTATACTCTTCGTGAAGGGTAGAGCCACTTCCAAGAAGGAAGGTGAGAGGGGGACCATTGGTCTGTGGTTGAAGATAAAGCACTCGGGTGATGCTCTCCCTACCAAGTAGAAGATAAGTCAAGAATTGAGTTACATATGTCAAGATTCTAGATGCAGTATTCTTCATGTATTGATGTAAAATTATTTATATTGCCAAGAGCAAAATATTTGTAAATGAAAAGTGAAAGATTTCACTATGATTCTAACTTTGGAATAAGTTGTAATTTCAAGAATGGAATATTCCAAAATGATATGCTTTGCTTATGATTATGCAAATGTTATATGTATTTTTTTAAAACTTCTAATGTTTACCATGTTTATTTACTTTGCTAGTAATTAAATCTTATGTGTAATCTTGGGTATTTTGAGAAAGAATGTTACATTCCTAAAGAAACTTATACACCTTGGATACCCCCAGACTCTACAAATCATGGGCCTACTCAAGCTCAATTGGCAATGAGTCTACAAATGCTCTAGAAGCCTCATCAAGAGCTTTCATAGCTCCTAGTTCTCATGAACCCCATTTCGCTTCAACTTTGATACAATTAAATGACACATGGGAAGCCCCATGAGTCCAACGTGAGATAACTAAAATATTTCTTGATGAAGACAAGGTCAGTGACGAAGAATTTTGAAAGGAACAAAGGTTAAAAATAACTATTGTGATAGAAGACCTTGTTATTCTTGACTTACCAAAAAAGTACATAGGGTATTCCATGGACTTACAACGAGAACCAAACAACAAGACAAGTATAAGTTTTTTTCCTTTGCAAGAGAAAAGGGAGCCACAAACTCCCTTTGAGTTATTCTAGTTCTTACAGAGTATCCAAGAATGTCCCAAAGTCAAGGTTTATATGGAAGATGAGTTTGATTTGCTCATGGAATTATTGAATTGCAATGGAGTCTTGTATTGGACCCCTTCTCACCAACAATCTTAAAAATCCTTAGCTCATCCCACCTTACCCCAAGTAACCACATAAATACCACCAAAATGAGATAACCCAATAGGACCTTACAAAGTAGGAGAGATAGTCCTCAGGAAATGTAGCACTAAAAATAAGAAGCATAGGAGAAAAAAGAAATTTCAAGAAGATTGCAAAGGTTCGTATATGATTAAGGAGGATATCGAAAATGTCGCTTATATTTTGTGCACAATGGAGGGTGAGGAATTCATTGAAATGATTAATGCCTTTCATTTAAAGAAGTATTACATCTAAAAAATCCTTAAAAATCATAAAAGCATAAAAATCCAAAAAAATAAAAAAAATGTCAAAAATACAAAAAATTACAAAAATCTAAAAAACAACAAATATATGCATTTTAATTATGTTTGCCATGCACTTGTTAGTTATTTGATCTTGTTTGATTTTTGCCTTAGTAAGGAGTTTAAAGTAGCCTAAGTATAGGTAGACCCTCTAAGCCTTTGAGATTCCCTAAAAATCATCTTCACCATCAGTGATTTCCCTTTCCATCCCCAACAAATTCAATATAAATTCAAACTCTTAGCTTTATATTTATCCTAGTCTTAATGAATCATGACATCCAGTCTAAGCACTGAAGTAAAAGTACAAAGTTGTGTCACACTTTTATAAAGGAAACAACCAACACTGATCTAACTTTTAAACTTGAATCACTAGAAAGTGGCATATATGTTTTGAATTTTGAAATGATGTAAACTACTAAAATGTGTATTTTTTAGTATATTTTATGTTTGTATTTTTTGACAAAATTAAAAAATTATTTGAATATAGTTTTTTTTAAATTAACACTATAATTTAGTTGTTGATAAAATGCTGAAAAATGAGTTACACAAGACACCAGGGTTTATGTAGTAAATTTTCTTTTATTTTTTCCTTCAATTTTTTTGTAAAAAATTTATAACTTGAAACTTTAGGGCATTCATATATTTTTTGCAATTTTAATAAATATATATTTTTAAATAAATATTTAAATGTGCGTGTATTAAAACATGGTTGTTTCCAGTCAATCTCAACTTTTATATTAAATATTTATCTAAAATAGAAAACAAATTATACTATCTTAATCTAGATTCTTTTATCTAGGGCATCATATTTTTTTATATTTTTTTTAATAAGTTTTAGTATTTTTCTTAACATGGTAATCAACCTATTATTTTTGTGCTAATAACCTACTTTTAGTAAAAAATAAAAATAAAATATAAATATTAATTGAACTATTAAAATAAATATATATTTGAAAACTACACTTATGTATCTACAAAAGGGTATTTTTACATTTTAAAAAATATTATTTATATGAGTAGGAGTTGTTGAAACATTAAAATCTTCAAATAATTTCATTTTTTTAGTAAATTGGCCTCAAAGTGGTGCTACATATGTATTTTAGCCAACAATTTTAGTTGGAAAAGTTGTGGACATATTTAACTTATCTAGAATGAATCTTACTAGATCATATGTTTGACCAAAATTGATTTTTAGTTATAAATACTCAATAGAAGCTTGCAACTAAACCTTCCCTATTCCTCCTTAGTGGAAGGGAAGTCTCACTGGATAGTGAAAGCTCTTAGTGGTGCCCAACCCCTTATCTTTCCTGGCCAAAAATGTTAGGGGGATCAAAACTTTACAAAGCAATAAAATAAATAAGAGTGCAAAAAAGAGAGATCATAAAAAAGATAAAAGAAAAAAATACAAAAAAATAGAGTGCAAAGAAAAAAGAGAGAATCAAGAAAAGATTCTACAAAATACAAAAAAAAAAGAGAGAAAAGAAACAAAAAAGAAATAAAATCTAGAAAATTTTGAAAAAAGAGGATTGTTGATGTTCGTACTCTTGGGTGGAGATAAGTCTAAGCTCAAAGCTATGAGTGTAGCATCTATTAGAGAAAATAAAAAAGAGATGTACAAAGTAAACACATGCACTTGCTAGGTAAAGCCAAGAGTCTAACTATATTTAGGACCATCTTTTTCTTTGGAGCCTTTACTTTACCCCAGGTCTATCTTGTTGGCCATCTCTGATCTAAGTCTAGAGGGTACTAATAAAAATTTATTACTTGTCTAAGTTAAAAATTAGTCAAAGTACTTTGTTTAGATAAGGATCGCTATTTAGCCTTTTGCAAAGATAAATTTTTTAATTGTTCCATTTCCCTCCTATCCCCACCTAAGTCCTTAATAAAATTCTATCCCAAGATTTTAGTAGGTCTTCCTATATTAGGTCAACTTGCAATCCCCTAGGTCAAAAATCCTACTAAAGAGCAATCATAGTGTTTGTTCCATATGCATACATATTATTAAAAAATCAAAGGAATAACTCATGTCAAAGCTCATGGCATGCGTAGAAGTAGGAAGATGTGTTACATTGGCATCCATAATTATTTTTCATCCATGCATTTTGTGTTACATCTTATTCACTTCAAAAAAAGACATAAATATATTAGCATAATCATTGTGTTATCATCCATATGTAAGTCTTAGAGTACAAATGTTAAAAAATTTAAACTATCCATGTGCACAAAAGATAAACAAAGTAAGATGCAACTACAATCATATGTAGAACTTAATCAATCAAAGTCATCATATATAGTGCATATCAAATGTCTGAGTACATGTTACTCCACCAATGGAGTTCAAAAGACTAAACATAGTGCACTCAAGCATGTAAATCTCTCTATGCAAGGGGGCAAGTCAAAACTTAACTCAACTAGATCTCTCTAAGACCTTAAGGATGACTCTGACCAATGGAACCTTCGGGGCTCCTGCTCCGAGGTCTCATCTGACTATCCACTACATCAGAAGCTCTATGAGTCCTATGGGAATAAGAAATAATTTGAGCTACTCTGTCTATCCCTATCCTCTACAAGATAGAACAATCTCTAGCCAACAGTGCCTCAAGGGCCCCCATGTACTAGAACTACTCATGAGTAGCATTCCATTGAATGTGCATATCCTACTAAATGCGAAGAATAGCACGTTAGATCATTGAAAAAAATTAAAAATCACAAAAAAAACATAGAACATTTAAAACCCCCCAAAAACTCATATACTATCTATAAAGTTGCAATAAATGGAGAAGTTAGTGTCGAAGAATAGAGACAATGGAGTGTCAAAATTATCAGACTACCTAAATTTCCATCTAGCAAATTTTTAGCTAGGTCACCCATTTTACCATGGCTGATATGTAGGGGCAACCCAAAATGGTAGGGAAGATCTCCAGGGCTAATTTGCCCTACTAAAATAGGCAACCCTACCCAATGCCCAAGCATGCTCCAAAAGGTCAATAAAAAAAGGAAAATGACTGAAATCAAACAAAAAAACACACAAAATGACAAATAACTAAAACCTAGATAAATACAATGATAAAACACAAAAATGACAAACTCATTCAAGTAAAATCAACAAAAGAAAGTCTAGGTTTCAAGAGAGGGTTTTATTATTCCTTGTACACTTGGTGATTAGTAGTAGGGAGGTTAGAAACCATATTGTTGATCTCCTTATTGATCTCGCTTTGTCGATAGTTCAATTGTGTGATTCTATCATCGTTTGATCTCTCTTCCTCTCAATCTCCCTCTTTCTTCTCCTCTTAGCTTAGTTTTCCATTAATGAACTTTATTTGTCTAGATCATCTTTTGTATTGTTTTCCATGTCCTCATTTTGTGTGTATTCATCCTTATAGGTCTTCATGATGAAGCGATGTGACTCAGGTACATGCAAAACTCATGCATCAATGGTACATTTTCTCATTCTCATTTCAACACTTATTTCAAAATACATCATGAAGTCAAACTAATACTTGTTATTTCAAGTACAAATACGAGACAATGACAATAGGTAAAGCCACGTTCAGGAATAGTGCCTACCTTTCATGTAGACTACCATCCCCGAGGGGGAAATATGTAAGTATGAAAAAGATGCACATGCTTACATGGCAATCTGATGATGAGCTATAGTCCTAATCATGTACATGTAAGTACGAAATATATAGACCTCTCAACAACTCCTCTCTTGGTGACACAGTTTCTTTGGTTTTTCTCTTTGTTTGTGCCTCTCTAAGCTTTAAGCTAACCTTCTAATTTCATGCATGCCTTCTTATTAACCACCTAGCTAATGTTTGACAAGTCATTCCTTTCGCTTACCAACCTTGGTGACATGACTAATCCACTTCACAAGAGAGAAATTCATTTTCCCTATGGGCTTTTTCATCATTCAATATTCTAAGACCATCCAATTGACCTTTTGAATCCCTATGTGCCCTCAATTTGCACTTTCAAACTATCCTTTCTGGGTTACCCCTTATGACTTCATGGTCTCCCTGGGTGACCTTGCAGATGAAGTGTGGGGGTGACCTACCTTGATAAAAGGGGTGACCCACTTTCTTTATGTTATATCCCTTGTTTCAGAGCCCCGTTCAACCATTTTTAGCCTTCTAGGACCACCCTCCCACTTTCAAACTACCTATTCAAACCATCTCTTCTAGGTTTTCCCTTATGTCTTCATGGTCTCCCTAGGTGACCCTACAACTTAAGTGTTGTCTCTAGGAGTGACCTACCCTGGTAAAGGGGGTGACCCACTTCCCAAAAGAGGTGACCCTATCATCTTTTCCATGTGTGTTTTCTTCTAGTTTTAGCCCAATTTTCCTCCATTTTTTGCTCTTGATGGCAAGCTACCTTATGCACAACACTATGTCCACTCCCCCTAACTATTTCTAGACTCTTAATCAATCTATTCTTGACTTTCAATCAATCTATTCTTATATCTCAATTAGTCATGTGTTATCTCCATTGCTTCTTATGTGATCTTCTCTTTAACCATTGTTCACTCCAAATCAAATCAAGATCACTCATCAATCAATTCTATTAACTCACCAATCACCACCACCTTTGGTGTGGATTTCCAACCTATAAAAACCCCTCTCCTTTATGGATTTGGGGAGGCAAATTCATAATTGCATCTTTGCTTTTTGCTTTGCATTTAGTTGTCTCCATAGCATTTTTATGCTTGATGCATGACTTCATGTGCCATTTTTTTTTCATTCATAGAATCCATATGCTTGAATACATTGCCTTTGTCCAATTTTCATAGCTTCTAAGCTTATTACCACTCTCTCTTATCATCATTTTGTCCATGTTGCTAAGAGAAGGACCCCACTTCTACAAAGGAAGGAACATATACCCAAAGGACTTCTCAGAACTCATGCCAGGCACTGTCACTTGATTCATATAGGTTCCTTTAAGTTTTCATTAGTAATTAGATCAAACTTTTCTCTTGGGAAATTAACTCATTGCTTGCTTTTCTCTTGATAGGAAAATTTAATTCTTTGCTTTCTTTCTAGAGTAATTTTTGCATTTCAATTACTAGTCTAGTTTCAATTTCCTTGGATTAGTTTCCTTTCATTGCTTTTAGATTAGTTTTTATTTTAAAATTCATTAGATTACAAATCAAAAAATCAATCCACAAAATACAAAAACATAGTTTAGTTTGCATTTGAAAAGTCTTATAGTCTTGCATTCATTTTCAATATTTTTAGATAATTAGATCACATTGAAATTTGGAGACAAAGAACCAAAATTGTATTTCATTCATTTAGTTTTTCATTCATCAAAAGACCAAAAACATTAGAAAACATCAAAAAGATAAACAAAAGATCAAGTCAAAACCTTTGATTCTATCACGAGGTCAACATTGTCAACACAACAAAATATCTCCCCCTCTTGTCTAGCATTTGATGTGCCCGAGCATTAGGGAAGATTGGATAAAGTCCATCCTAGATGAGATTAGGGAGAACTTCCCTCATTCAATTCAATTCTAACAAAACATAGAACAAATAAGAGAAGTTGAAGAACACCGACAACAAATAATCGATTAACAAGAATTGATACAACAAGAAATTCAAAATGAGGAAAGGAGGTTAGAACACCTCTGCATCTTGAACGAACAAAACAATCTTCATTCTAGACTTATTACAAGTGACCCTTTGGGTCATATCATCATTACAACAACAACAACAATTGAACACTTCTACCAAAGTAATCATCAAACATACACATACACACATCAAATGAATAAGCCAACCGCCATCCGCGACATTTTGCTTCCTTGTGAACAAAACAACTCCCCAGTTCTACCTCCACTAGATTGGCTCTTTCCACGAGAATGGAAGTGAATAGGAGGTCACCTATAGCAAGGATATGGTTCATGTGTCACGTTGGAGTCTAACTCGCTCACAAAGTGTCTGAGTCACATTCTAAACTTGACACGTGTTCCAACTCTAGACATGATTCCCCTTGCTAGATGCAACAAATTAAATGAAAATGACATAAAATGTGTAGAATTTACTCTTCAAAATATTTCCATGGTGTATGTTGATTTCTCTTCCTCTATGTATTGTAGATCTAAAGACAATGCTCAAGTGAAAACAAGCAAATGACATCAAACATGAACTATTCAATATCATTTTTTGTAGTATATTTTCTATTAGGTATAATGAACATAAATTATATTTACTTTAGCATGTTTGATTTCTTGTATCTCACAAGTATGCTAAAGTAGAGATAAAATGTAAGGAGTCCAATAAGTTCATAGTCAACACTTTTCCCCCTCATTTTGTACTCACTTTAGCACCCTGTTGTTATATGGAGCCTAATCAGACTCAGATGTTATATTTACCCCACTTTTATCAGCGCGGCTTCCCCCCAAACTCCTACGGGGTCAAGGGGCAGCGACATAAGAAAACCCTATTTTTGTAACTGACAAAAAGCTTGATAAAAAGCGGCTAAGGGTTAGGGTTTTGATATATTGTATTGTAGCATTTTGCAGCAGTATTGAGTTGCAGGGATTGTTGATTGTAATCAGTTTGATTTACTGGATAATAATATTGGACTCTCTGTTTGGTGGATGTAGCCCGAGTTTGGGTGAACCACGTTAAAACTTGTCTCTCGCTGTTATTATTTCTGTGTATTTCCATTCCTCTGTTTAATCTTTATTTGCATTTAATTGATATCTTCTTCTGGCTAACCCTAACACACCCTCTTTGGATAAGCACAATCAGGTCATTTTTTACATGTTGGAACACCCAATTTATCCCTAAACCTACACCTCATATTAGAACATGACCCCTACCACACCTAAACACCTTCCTCCCACTCATTCTTAGTCTTTTTGATATCTAGAATGCACACATCATGCTCATGTCCTCTAGATAGGACCACATGTTCTAGCATCCCAAATTCAAATTTCATTTTTTTCCTATCCAAGCACTTGATTTTTTACACTCCAAAAACTTAAATTCACCTTCAATGATAAAAAAAAGGGTTATAGATGGTTCATAAAAGGGAATGAATCCACACGCATTAAAATAAGCACTATTCAAGTACTCAATAGGGATCTAGGGTACCCAAAAGAGCACCCACCACATAGACAATAGTCCATCATTGTTGCAGTAGCTTGCACCTTGTACCTAAGGTTTATTCATAGACATCTAGAGCCTATTTCTACATCCAACTATTAAATCAGCCTAGGAATTTTATTGAAGCAAATCCTCAAATATACCATAGGCACCATTTTATTTCCAAAGTATAGGTGTAAATGCAGGTTTATGTTAGAAAGTTTTAGAGAATGTCATCACAGCCATCTAGACAAGAGTGCAAGAGATGGGACAAAAATCGTGCATGCTAGCATACCAGTTCAATCCAATAAATAATCGGTCTCCAACAACGATGATCCAACCCCACAAAAAAATTAGAACCCTCTTTTTCCATTTTCATTTTTGTTTTACTATTATGTAGTCAATCTCAACTCATGTAATTTAAAATCTAATTAAAACCTTAAAACATTTTAAAATACAATCATTTTATAAGTTCTATATATATTTTTTTTAAGTGAATAACACCATAAAGAAAGTTTGTCAAACGTACAACATTCATTCTTGCAACCATCTGATGTGTATTTTCAATCTCAAAATAATACCAGCTTTCCCAGCCTTTCACCATTAAATACCAATCCACAATATATACAGAGTAACAGTCCTAAAAATCTCAGCCGTGTATATAAGGGCATATACACAATCCAGGATCCTTTATCTCAACTCAAGCACATACATATAGCACAAATAAATCAGATCATGCTAATAGCCAGAAATCTCTGTGCCACCTGCTATTTATTATGTATCCGCCAAGGTTACTGCTTTGCTTCCTCACACTCAATGTCAGGCATTCCGCATTGTTAATGCAAAAGTCTATCAGCTCTTGCCGCTTGCTTCGCAGAAACCTGCACAACATTAATTAAATCAGGGAGTAAAGATGAAGAGCAGCATTAATCAGAAAACTAAATATGGTGACAGTTTAGAGTCACACTAATGATCACTCAGTAAATCCTGTATCATTCAAATAGCTTTTTACAATTAAAAAAATAGTCTCATGTAGCTACTTTTTGCTTAAGTTTTTGAAGTGCAGATGATTCCACATTATTTTTTAATTAGTGGGTGTATAATTTAAAATCAGTATCTAAAAATATTTGAACAATTTCTCCTAAAAATTAACTGAGCTGCTGCATGAGACACTGTTATGAATATCTACATAGCAACCTGTGAAACAAGGAGGGCTTTCGCTGACCCAAAACAAGCAAAGAAACTCTCAGTTTGTTTGCATATGATACTATAGTTGTTGCCTTGTCTCCCTGTATCATTACTCCTTCAACTTGTACCTGAATCAAGATGTTTCCCACAACAATGAGAATTATTAGGGGCCATGAAAAGAGTAAACCATACATTGTCATTGAAGTATCTAATGCTCTAAATAACCCAAAAAAAAATGTGGGTTGCTTACTTTTAGAAGCTCAAAAGTAACCAACTCCCAAGTTGCTTATTATTTGTCAATTTTTTAATGAAATAGAGTCTCTATATACTTAAAAATTTACAGTTTATTCAGAAAAAAGTGAGTGCTAGAGAATCATATCTAAGAAAAAAGTGAGTGCTATAGAATCATATCTAAGATCTAAGAATTATATTAAACGTTTATTAAAAAAAGTGGATGGTATAGAATCACATCCAAAATCCAAGTAAAAGTGGGTGGTATAGAATCATATCCAATATCCAAGTATCATATTAAACGTTAAAAAAAGTCTGAAAACAAAAAGTCACAGAGGATGCTACTGCAATTACAAAATTATATTTAAATTTGAATGTTTATATAACAAACAAACTGTTTACTTTTTAAAATTTAATCTTTTAAAACACTCAAAATAACAGTAAGCATTAGTTTCCATAGTCCATTAGATTAAACATTGGGTGACCTATAGAATCGCATCCAAGATCCAAGTAAAAGTGAGTGGTATAGAATCATATCCAAGATCCAAGTATCATATTAAACGTTAAAAATGGTCTGAAAACAAAAAGTCATAGAGGATACTACTGTAATTACAAAATTATATTTATAAATTTGAATGTTTATATAACAAACTAACTGTTTACTTTTAAAATTTAATCTTTTAAAACATTCAAAATACAAAATAACTGTGGGCATAGTTTTCCACAGTCCATTAGATTAGTGTAAGAGTGCTTCTGAATTTGACTGCATGTGTTTTTGTATCAAAACGTTAGAATGGAAATGAAGTGAACCTGTGGGATGCGGGAGATGCAGAGAGAGCGCATGGAATTGAGCAGGTGGCAGGCGCGGAGGTAGCGGCGTGCCACGTCAGGCTTGCATTTGCGGAGACACGTGGCGTCCAACACGTGGACTAGTATGAGTGTGTCCACCCTATTCACAAGGTGTGAGAGTGCCCACAACATTGCAGTCCTGGCCTGAGGAGAGCCATCCACCACCACCATCACTTTCTTCCTCTCCTTCACTTCACATTGCCTCTGCCACTCCCACTCCCACTGCCACTCCCATACTTGTCTTGCAAGCTTTTTCTCCTCATCTTCATCTGAGGGACTACATGACCATGAATCAGGGACTCTGCTCAGACTGAGCTGCCTTAGAACTGAGCTACTTCTGCCTTCCTGCATTGTTCTGTGGTGTAACTTGCATTGCATGCCCATATTATTATTAATCAGATTGGGAGCGGTACTCGGGATTCGGAAGGCTATAATGGAAATGCAAAAGTGGGGAAAGAAAGATTATTGTATATATATGTCGGATCTACGGAAGGAAAGTTGTTGGTTAAAGTGCTCCGGCTTTTAAAGGGTAACTACTCTGCCCTATATTTCTTCTTCTTTTCCGTGTTAACGTTCAAAACTAGTAGTAAAGTATTGTATATGATTTTGACCTGCATTCGTAAATTGCCACTTGTTGGACGCGGTTAAGCCAGAAAAATCAACTGGTTACCTTTATTTCAAACCAGAAAAATAATTTGATTGGACGCGGCTTTGCTGAGTTCAAAAGAGAAAGTGGTGACGTGGAGATGAACGTTGTCTTTATCTTCTGAAGGGTCGGCCGGACAATGTATCATCCTTCACATTGCGAGTTTTGGAATTGTTTTTAACTATAGAATTTCATTTATATTGGACTCTTAATAGCTGTAATGGTGCAATTAGCATACCCATGCTAATTCTCATTTAGTTTTTGGTTTATTTCGATGGAATGTTTGAATGCAATTAGCATACCCATGCTAATTCCCATTTAGTTTTTGGTTTATTTTGATGGAATGTTTGAATGTAATTAGTATACCCATGCTAATTCTTATTTAGTTTTTGGTTTATTTTGATGGAATGTTTGAATGCAATTTAGGTACATTTTTGTGTTAAGTTTTGGTTTGTATTTTGATATTCTTATCATTCTCTTTACGCACATTTCCACATATTTGTCATTTATTAGCCAATTATCTATCTTTATTCTCAAACCATTCCACACAATCAATCCCTATCTTGAACAAACATTTTTTCTTACATGCTTCATTTATGTGTGGCTTGAGATTATCCTTGTTCAATCATAAGGCCCACAAAATTGAGCCTAGCTAAAAATCAAACATTCTGGTGCAGAAGGAACAAGCTCCTCTGCCTCTAAACCCCACTCACACAAGTTATCACAAATAGAAATTCACTACTGATAAAATAAGATTGCAACAAGCAAAAGAAAATTATTCTTTATTCATTCATTTTCAAATACATTAAAACTGTAAAAACAGTAAAATAGGGCCTTCCAATTGGCCTCTCATCTCCCTCATCTGCATAATGTCTTCTCCTCTCCACAGACTTCCCTTGAGCATACACAGTCCCAAGTCACTAGCGCTTCTCTTGGACTGAGATTTCTCTTCCTCTCTTTGTTCCTTACCGACGATCGACTCTCTCACTAGCCGTGCCCTTTCTCTCTAGCCATCGACTCCTCAATCCCTCTCCAAATTTATAATCTATATTTGCTTATACCTTGGAGTGGCTTTTCACATTCTTCATTGATCTCTTTTGCTCTCTCTTTTGTCAATCATTTCTAATTCCATAACTACAGCAGGTATGAACAGTTACAAAATCATGCAACAGTTATGACTTCCATATACCTGTCAATATTCCTTTACTGGAAGATAACTGTAACCGTTTAAACTTCCACCATAAACCAACACTCGACCAATACCACACTCACACAAGGCATTGATCGGGCCCCGTCATGGAGCCTGCAGGCTAACGAAAATCAAACTTTTCACCATATCAGGGGGACATCAAATCACCTCCCACTTAAATGACCAGGTCCTACCGAAGTCATCGCGACTACATTGTCCATCAACACATTGAAGAGACTTCGTTCCAGGTCCCTCTGAAGTCGACAGGTTCCACCGATGAAGAGACATGGGGTTATGTCCTAGCGATACAACCACCTCCCGCCGATAAGCTTTCAGTCTATCGATGGGACTATGTACTGCATCCCACCAAAATGGAGCTATCAAGCTGATGAAGGAATCCAAATTCGGCAAATTCTAAGTCATCATACACAAAACCATGATGAAAACTAAAAATTGTTTTTGGTTGATGCGGGATTGCTCATTCGCCCGAGATGCTCCTGCATCAAACACCCCGAGTAAAAATTTTGTGAGCATGGGCTCACAAAGTGAAGTTAAATGTAAAAACACTCTTTCAGGTTGAATATAACCTACAACGAACTCCATCGTTGAATTAGATAGAATGAATTTCTTCCTCCACCTCTTCCAGCACTTAGCTGGGACACTTGTCGACCTCCTCCACCAAGTGTGCACTTTATTCCTCCTACATCTTGTGGACTCATATCCATTGTAGACCGTCCTCCTCTACCAAAGGTTCACTCTCTACATCCTCACTCCTCTCTTCTCATCCTTCACCTTGGTGGGCTTCAACCCTCCGCAGACAGACCACCTCCAATAAATCTCTCTTGTCACATCCTCTACAGCTTCTACCCGCAAGTAGCATCTCTACTCCACTCTACCATGTCTACACATTCCACAATTTTTACTACCATGCTACTCATCTCATCAGGTACATGCACTTCAAACCCAATATCACAAAACTCATAAACAACAAAGTTTACCTCATACTCCTTCGCTGCTCCATCATCACCGAGTTTACTTCAACATCATCAGGTGCAATGTTCTTAACTACTACACTGAACAATTGTTCAATCTTCTATATCTCTTCACCAAGCAACCCTTGATCTTCATCAGGTTCCTCATCGAACACTGGACCATCATGAAGCATCAAATCTTCTTCTTTACCAGTCACTTCTCCTTCCAAGAATCTTTCGATTCTTCTCATCTCCTCTTTTAGCAGGAGATCATCCTCACCAACTTCTCCATCAAACATAGGACTCCCAAAGTCCATTTTTTGCACCTTTTCATCTCTCTCCTTTTCTTTTACAGTTGCAACTTCTGCACACTCCACGGTTGCAAATTGATCTGTTGCACACATGTTGTCACCTGCAAACAAACAATTATCAGAAGAAACATGGGACTATTCTCTACCCACTTTCTTCTCTGCATAAATCTCCTATAGGTTTTCATACAACTCTTCCTTCAATTCTTCCAATAACTCTTCACACATCTTCGCAACTCATTCCTGCCATCTTTGTCTTCTCCATCTCTTCAACACTGGGATTACCAATCACAAACCCTCTCTTCCTTTTCCTTATTTTCTCCATCAATAACTTTGATTCTTTCTTGCTCTCACCGTTATAGGACTCCTTCACACCTACCCTGTCTCTTGAGCTTTTCTTAGATTCTTTACTGCTGCAATTGTTCACACATCTTTACTCTCTCATTCACGGCTTCAAGCTCTCAATTGATCAGAACTTCACACACATGCAACGATCCTTTCGAGTTCTCACAACCGCCTTCTCTACTGCTCAACAGGTCCTGGTGGATACTCTCCACGCTTAGGAACAATTTTCTCTGATACCACTTGGTGCAAAAGGAACAAGCTCCTCTGCCTCTAAACCCCACTCACATAATTTATCACAAATAGAAATTCACTATTGATAAAATAAGATTGCAACAAGCACAAGAAAATTCTTCTTTATTCATTCATTTTCAAATACATTAAAACTATAAAAATAGTAAAATAGGGCCTTCCAGTTGGCCTCTCATCTCTCTCATATGCATAATGTCTTCTCCTCTCCACAGACTTCCCTTGAGCATACACAGTCCCAAGTCACCAGCCCTTCTCCCGGACTGAGATTTCTCTTCCTCTCTTTGTTCCTTACCAGCGATCGACTCTCTCCCTAGCCATGACCTTTCTCTCTAGCCATCAACTCCTCAATCCCTCTCCACATCTATAATCTATATTTGCTTATACCTTGGAGTGGCTTTTCGCATTCTTCATCAATCTCTTCTACTCTCTCTTTTGTCAATCATTTCTAATTCCATAACTATCGCAGGCATGAACAATTACAAAACCGTGCAATGGTTACGACTTCCATATACCTATCAATATTCCTTTATTGGAAGATAACTGTAATCGTTTAAACTTCCACCATAGATCAGACTCACGCAAGGTATTGATTGGGCCCCACCATGGAGCCTGCAGGCTAGCGGAAATCAACCTTTTCACCATATCGAGGAGACATCAAACCACCTCCCATCGAAATGACCAGGTCCTACTGAAGTCATCGTGACTGCATTGACCATTGACACATCAAAGATACTTCATTCCAAGTCTCGTCGAAGTAAATAGGTTCCATCAATATCAAAGAGACATGGGGTTCTATCCCAGAGATACAACCACCTCCTGCCGATAAGCTTTCGGTCTATCTATGGGACTATGTACTGCGTCCCGCCGAAATGGCGCTGTCAGGCCGATGAAGGAATCCAGATTCAGCAGATTCTAAGTCATCATACACAAAACCATGATGAAAACGAAAAATTATTTTTGGTTGATGCAAGATTCACTCGTTCACCTGAGATGCTCCTGCATCACATTCAAATTCAAATTTCAAAATTCCCACTCCTTTTCACTGGCCTTGTGAGCCAACTTGACACACATTTTTGCAAATTGTTACTATGTCTTAGTATTTAAAGACATTCATTTATGTGGTTAAAATGTATCAGAAAACCATATGAGACTATGAGAAGAAAGCACTATAGCACATTTCATTTTCTAAGGAACAAAAGATCTTAGTCTACATTCATGATTATTTAGGTCATCTACAAGTTTATGCATGTTGTCTTCAATCATTCATTTAGAACTGTAAATCTAGTCTAAGGGGTTTCCTTAGGAGAACTTGACCCTAGCGATTTGACATCTCCCCTAAGGTGTTTGTAAACACTTCCTTGATAGATCCAAACATAGGAAGCAAAAAGGTGAAGATATCTCCACTACAACATTATGCCAAATCATTCCTACAATGCTCAAGTTTGATCCCAAGGGACTTAGATTCAGCCAATCGATATTTTTGAGACTACACATATCCCAAGACATTCATCAAACTATGAACATTAATTTTTGGTACCTTGGTGACTTGATTGTACGTAACATTAGAATTAATTCTTCATTGTGTTCCCAAAGCTAAGTGCATCTATCCTCCTTATTTTATTTATGAATATTTAATGTCATTTATCAACCGAGCCACCTAATTAAATCTAGGCTAATTGTATGCTCATTGTTTGCATTTATTCAATTAGCCTAGATTTATATAAAAGAGATTTTATTCCCTTACATTTTTATGAAATCACTTGCTCTTACACCCCCTAGGGTTTTAGTTTGGGATTTATCCTTCTATGCAATTAGGGTTTTAGATATATTTTTTTTTAATTTCTTTATCATATTTCAAATCTACTTAAGGTTTATATTTCCTCCTTGTTGGTGATTCAAAGCTATCTTTCCTTTTAAGGTTTAAGCTTTATTGTGTGAACTTGATTTTGCCTACCCTACCCACCCTTGGTATTGCCTTTAGGGTTTCCTTTTTCAAATATGATCTATCTTACTATTTTTTATGATTTTTAATCTAAAATTGATTTATATTGCCTTATCTTTTCATGTCTCATAACCATATTGCTTTGGTTATGCAAGAAGCTACCCAAGATCATAATCTTCTTTTAAGAAGTAGTGATCATCTTAATCCTACTATACTACCCAATCGAATGAAAATGATGTTGGTAGGTGGCGACTGATCAGGAAAGTACTGTACACTAGCCATGTATTTTTTAGGGCCGACTTAAAAAATCCTATTTTTTATGACCGACATAAGAAAACCCTAATTTTTGTAACCGACAAAAAGGCTTGATAAAAAGCGGCCAAGGGTTAGGGTTTGATTATTGTGTTGTAGCATTTGCAGTGGTACTGAGTTGCAGGGATTGCTGATTGTAATCAGTTTGATTTACTGGATAATAATATTGGACTCTCTGTTTGGTGGATGTAGCCCGAGTTTGGGTGAACCACGTTAAATCTTGTTTCTCGCTGTTATTAATTCTGTGTATTTCCATTTCTCTGTTTAATCTTTATTTGCATTTAATTGATATCTTCTGCCGGCTAACCCTAACAAGTGGTATCAGAGCGGGTTGTGTTCGATTATCATCTGCAGGAAAGTCTCACGGTTGAGTGGGAGCAATGGCGGACGAGGGTAAAATGAAGGTGGATAAATTCAATGGGCAGAACTATCAGTTATGGAAGATGCAGATGGAGGATTACCTCTATCAAAAGGATTTATGGAGGCCGTTGGAAGGAGTAGCCAAGAAACCGGCAACAATGTCTGATGAGGATTGGAATCTTCTTGACAGAAAGGCACTGGGAACCATTCGGTTGTGCCTGGCACCGTCGGTGGCATTCAATATAACGGAAGCGAAGACAACAGATGGTCTGATGAAAGCTTTGGTTAAATTGTATGAAAAACCCTTAGCCTCAAATAAGGTATTTCTCATGAAGCAGTTGTTTAATTTCTAAATGGTTGAAGGTGGATCTGTGACAGGTCATTTAAATGAATTTAATACGATTGTCAGTCAATTGACTTCTGTAAATGTAAAATTTGATGAAGAAGTTAGAGCTCTCTTGATATTATGTTCATTGCCTGAAAGCTGGGATAGTTTGGTAATGGCGGTTAGTAACTCTGTTTCTGGTTCAAATACCCTAAAATTTGATGATGTTGTTGGTGTTATTCTGAGTGAAGAAATTCATAAGAAAAGCTCAGGTGGATCCAAATCAGGCAGTGTTTTGAATGCAGAAAGCAGGGGTAGATCAAAGGAGAGAGGAAAAGGTTCTGGAGGTCATGGGAAGTCACGAGGAAAATCAAAGGACAAAAGATCCCAAACCAGAGGACAGAAGGATTGCTGGTACTATGGAAAACCAGGTCATCTGAAGAAAGATTGTTGGTCTCGGAAAAATAAAGAAGGAGACAAACAAGAAGGCAATAAGGAAGCAAATGTGGTAAGTAATAAATCTGAAGATGATGCTTTGATTCTTTCCCTAGATAATGCTGATGATTCATGGGTTTTAGATTCAGGGGCCTCATTTCATGCTACGCCCCATAGAAGTTATTTTCTTGATTATGTCCAAGGGGATTTTGGGCTGGTTTATTTGGGAGATAACGAACCCTGTCAGATTGTTGGAAAGGGAAGAATCAAGATTAAGTTGCAGAATGGGAATCATTGGCTACTATAAGAGGTGAGGCATGTTCCAAGGCTCAGTAGGAATTTAATTTCAGCAGGGCAGCTAACTGAACAAGGTTGCACTGTTACATTTACTGATAAAAATTGGAAGGTTTCAAAAGGTGCCTTAGTAGTAGCAAAAGATGTAAAAGTAGGCACCTTATATCTTTGTACAGGTCATACTGTTCCTTCTACTTTAGATGTTATAGAGGAAAAACAAACAGGTTTAGGAACAATTGCTGCAGGTTTGCAGGAAGAGACTGGAAAAGTTGTTGCAGGTTCTGAAACAACACTGTGGCATAACAGACTTGGGCATATGAGTGAAAAAGGTATGAAGGTACTTCATTCTAAGAAAGTTTTACCAGGTCTGAAATGTATTAATATGGATTTCTGTGAAAGTTGTGTGTATGGAAAACAAAAGAGAGTCAGTTTTCTCAGAGATGGGAAGCAAAAAAAATGAAAAGTTGGAGCTTGTGCATACAGATGTATGGGGACCAGCTCAGGTATCTTCTTTCGGTGGCTCTCGGTATTATGTTACATTCATAGATGATGCAACTAGGAAGGTCTGGATTTATTTCCTTAGACAGAAATCTGATGTATTTGAAACATTTAAGAAATGGAGAAGCTTGGTTGAAAATGAGACAGGTAAAAGATTAAAATGTCTCAGATCTGATAATGGCGGTGAGTATTGCAGCAAAGAATTTGAAGATTATTGTTCCTTTAATGGAATTCATAGGCAAAAAACGGTTCCAGGGACTCCACAGGAAAATGGAGTGGCTGAACGCATGAATAGGACAATAATGGAGCATGCAAGGACCATGAGATTGCATGTTGGACTGCCTTTAAACATGTGGGCAGAGGCTGTCAACACTGCTATATATTTAATTAACAGAGGTCCTTCAGTTCCTTTGGGCTGTGGTATTCCAGAAGAAGCATGGACTGGCAAGAAGGTGAGTTATTCTTTTCTGAAAACCTTTGGCTGTGAAGCATTTGCACATATAGATTCTGAAAATAGAACCAAGCTGGATGCGAAATCAAAAAAATGTACCTTCGTTGGATATGGCATTGATGAATTTGGTTATAGGCTTTGGGATTTTGAAAATCAGAAAATTGTGAGAAGCAGGGATGTTATATTCAATGAGAAGGTGTTGTACAAAGATCAGTTGCAGCAGCATGAGAAGAAAGAAAAGGATTATGTGGTGCTGGATGATACTCCAAATAGTGATGTTCCAGTGGCTCCTCATGCTCCGCAACAGCAACCAGAAATACCACAAACTCCAGTGAATGTTAGACGGTCAACAAGGATAAGTAGACCTCCTAAAAGGTTTTCTCCCTCTTTGTATTCTATTTTGTTAACATATGCTGGTGAACCAGAAGGGTATGATGAAGCTATGCAGGTGAATACACAAGTTTAGTGGGAGCTTGCCATGCAAGAAGAAATGGACTCCTTGCTGAAAAATCAGACTTGGGAATTATGTAAGTTACCTGTAGGTAAAAAAGCTTTACCAAACAAATGGGTTTATAGGCTGAAAGAGGGAGATGGAGGTAAGAAACGATTTAAGGCCAGGTTAGTTGTAAAAGGATTTGCACAGAAACAGGGCATTGATTTTGATGAGATATTTTCTCTGGTTGTCAAGATGACTTCTATTCGTACTGTTTTAAGTATTGTGGTTGCTGAATATTTGCATTTGGAACAGTGAGATGTGAAAACTGCCTTTCTCCATGGTGATTTGGAGGAGGAGATATACATGGCACAACCACAGGGATTTGAGGTCAAAGGTAAGGAGAAACAAGTGTGCAGATTGAAGAAGAGCTTATATGGCCTAAAACAAGCACCTCGGCAATGGTATTTGAAATTTGATAGTTTTATGGCTGAGCAAGGCTACAGTAGGTGTAATTCTGACCATTGTGTTTATTTTAAGAGGTTGGATAATGACAGCTATATTATATTATGTTTATATGTTGATGACATGCTTGTAGCTGGGTCTAACATGGATCACATCAGAGAGTTAAAACATCAGTTATCACAATCATTTGATATGAAGGATTTGGGGGCAGCAAAACAAATCCTTGGTATGAAAATTTGTAGAGATAGGAAGAACAGAAAATTGACTCTATCTCCAGCTGCTTATGTTGAAAAGGTGTTGCAGAGATTCCATATGGAGAATGCAAAAGCTGTCAGCACACCTTTGCCTAGTCATTTGAAATTGACTAAGGAGATGTGTCCAAAGACACACGAGGAGGAAGAAAAAATGTCCAAGGTACCCTATGCTTCAGCTGTAGGAAGTTTAATGTATGCCATGGTATGCACGAGACCGGATATTGCACATGCTGTCGAAGTCGTTAGCAGGTATATGAGTCATCCTGGATTTGAGCATTGGAATGCAGTCAAATGGATTCTCAGATATTTGAGAGGTACATCTAATAAACACTTATGTTTTGGGGGCTCTAATACTAATTTAGCCAGTTATGTAGACTCAGATTTGGCAGGGGATATTGATACCAGGCGAAGTACTACAGGTTATGTCTTTACTGTAGGTGGAACATCGATGAGTTGGATTTCTAGGTTGCAAAAGGTGGTTGCTTTATCCACCACTGAGGCAGAATATGTCGCTGCAACAGAGGCAAGCAAGGAGATGATATGGCTGCAATCTTTCATGGAAGAATTGGGCAAACAACAGGCTAACAGTTCTTTGTATATAGACAGTCAAAGTGCCATACATCTTGCAAAGAATTCTGCCTTGCATTCAAAGACCAAACACATACAGTTGAGGTATCACTTTATTCGGTCGGTGTTGGATAATGGACAGTTAGGGCTGGAAAAGATACATACAGATGAAAATCTAGCGGATATGTTTACAAAGGCAGTGACAAGGGAGAAGCTGAGCTCCTCTTCAGCTTCGATTGGTCTTCTAGACTAAAAACAATAAAAATTGAATAGTAGAGTCCAGGGTGCTTATTTCCAGTGGGAGCTGTATGCGCAGCGGTATCGTCTAGGATCAGTCTCCAAGTGGGAGATTGTTTGGTGTGGAGCCTGATCAGTCTCCAAGTGGGAGATTGTTGGTAGGTGGTGACTGATCAGGAAAGTACTGTACACTAGCCATGTTTTTTTTAGGGCCGACTTAAAAAATCCTAGGGCCGACTTAAAAAATCCTATTTTTTATGACCGACATAAGAAAACCCTAATTTTTGTAACCGACAAAAAGGCTTGATAAAAAGCGGCCAAGGGTTAGGGTTTGATTATTGTGTTGTAGCATTTGCAGCAGTATTGAGTTGCAGGGATTGCTGATTGTAATCGGTTTGATTTACTGGATAATAATATTGGACTCTCTGTTTGGTGGATGTAGCCCGAGTTTGGGTGAACCACATTAAATCTTGTCTCTCGCTGTTATTAATTCTGTGTATTTCCATTTCTCTGTTTAATCTTTATTTGCATTTAATTGATATCTTCTGCCAGCTAACCCTAACAAATGAAGTCTTTTTTATGCTTATGTAACTAAATAAGATCTTGCTCTTATCATCCAAGTGCTTGTTGATGCACTCATGAATGCTTAATCACCTTAACAATTGGTCACCCTTTTTACATTAAACATTAGTGAATGAACCTTTTGGCATGGATATTCTACATGGCATTAGATCCTTGATGACCTTTTCTAATGATGTATCGTCCAATCCTTCCTCTTCTTTGGAGGCTCTTCATAGAACTACTACCACTTATACAACAAAGTCTACTACTCCCATTGTCATTCCTAGAATCACTCCCACCTCTGGCATCCTTACTCCTGGTTAAAAGTTCAAAGTTGTGTCACACTTTCAACCAACTAAATAGTTCTTAGTGAAAAGTTTATGGCTGATAAGTATTCACCAGAGACAGTTCCACCTGGAACCACATGGCATGTACATGGCGCAAGTGTGGACAGAGGTTTTTGGGCAGAATGGTATCATCCAATATGTTACCAGGTGATATGTTCCACCCAAAACCATTAAAACAAAAAAGAAAAAAAAGATGAAAAATCATTTTCACCTGAATTAAATTCTAGAGAACGCCTTCTTCCTGGAGCCACATGACCCCACACAGCTGTCATCTAACTTCCCATCATCCACGCCGAATAAGTATGTTTTTTAAACCTTATTTATGTTTGTTCATTTTTTCCTTAATAAAAATGTGGTAAAATATGATTTTTTATGGGGTAAATTTGTTTAAATTTGTTTAAAATTTAAACCCTACAAATGAAATTAAAACTGTAAATTTGAAATTAAAACCCTAAAAACCATACTAAAACCCTAAATTTCAAACAAAACCCTACTTCACACCTCTCAAAATAATACGTGGCAATTTCAAATCACTCCAAAAAAATTACATTAGCTTACTTAGCAAGGCTTCTAGTTTCACATGTCCACATCATAAAAAATGATGCCACATCAACATGCTTTTTGTTGAGGTGTCCAAAAAGACTCAAAAAAAGGTGGACTAATAAGCATGTATTAACTCATGTTTTGTTGGTGCGTTGATGTGGCATCACATGATTGGTTGCTTTTTAGATTTATAGAGCACATTTCGTTTAATTATAAGTACTTATAGTCAACACTAACAATCTTAAAGTCATGAATACTAATGCTAAACTTTTTAAAATATTAGACCTTAAATCCATAAATACTATCACCACTATTGGAACATGCTCAATTATTGGGTCCTCTCCCTAAACTCTTAAAATTATTGGACCTTAAATCCACAAATACTACCGCAACTATTGGGACATGCTCAACTAGTCCTCTCCCTAAACTTTTAAAAATATTGGATCTTCCATAAATACTATCACATCTAGTGGAACATGCTCAACTATTGGGTCCTCTCTAAACTTTTAAAAATATTGGACCTTAAATCCAAATACTATCACAATTATTGGGTACTCTCCCCTAGATCTATTATTTCATTACATTATGAATTGTTCATAACTCTAAGTTAGTTATACAATCTTGATCAAATGTTATTATAACTTACGAATGTAATTAGATAGTGATACATAACTTAGAATTTTAATCAGCAAAATAACATTTGATATTGTTCAATACTAAGACAAAAATGATTGATTTTCTCATGCAAACTTATATAGGAAATGTACCCTATGTTGTTTTAGTCTTTGGTTGTATTATTAGAAGAAATTTATTTAGGAACAAATCCTAAGTTACTTACTAAATAATAAATAAATTAAAGGATAACTAACCTAGTCAATTAAGGACCACTCACTTAACAATGTCGATTACTTATCCTAATTTTAAATATATTTACACAATTTAACTAATGAATTGAAGTTAAACCCTACATCAAGTAGAGGACATCATTAGAGTAAATATAGAATGGTGTTTAATAAAGGAAGTAAGGTGAGTGATGAAGGTTCAATATTTCAACTTATATCAAAATTGATTTAATGATCTATAATCAATTTTGATTGAAAGTTTGATCATCAATAAATCTAAATTGATATAAATTGAAATTAGGTACATTTTTATTAAATAGATCCCTCTTCCTCCATTACTCCTTCCACTACCATTACTCATCTTTGTAGTACCATGGCCACTAGTAGAATTTAGGAAACCTTTCAAGTCAAACTTTATGATTCAAAAAATAGTAAGTAAGAACAATTATGGAAGAGAGTTGCCTTATTTATAATTTGAAATATGGGCAAGCTATTAATCTAAACTTCTATTAACTTGTTAATAAAGATAATTATTGAAAATCTATCATTAAAGATAATTTAAAACAAATAGAAATCAAAACTACACTATAATCTAATTACTTAATCATAGGTGCTATGGAGTGGACACCACAAGTGCATAATTAGAAAAAGAAACAAGTCATCTTTATAACTATACCATGGCCTCTAGTATCTCACCTTTTAGTACATATCCCTTTTCCACTTATCATTTGCCTTATGGCCTAACTTTAAGTTATAATTCTATCATATCTACCACCTCTATGATAAACCACACTTCCACACCCCTTTCCTCCACTACTATTAAACCTATAATTTTACTCCACTTATTCAATCCAAGTAAAGAGAATCTATAGATGTAAAGCCTAGTGATTGAAATGATTTATTTGATCCTAGGCATCCAAGACAGATTTGAGATTGTGACTTATCCATTGCCTATGGGTTTTGTAGCACTCTGCTTTCTAATGTATGATGGTAAAGTTTGAAACCTAATACACATCTTAAAATTCAAATATAACTATATGTTTAGGCTTCATTTATGAGGATGGGATAGTAACCAAACTATTTTAAGTGTATGTTTAGGCTTCATTCAATGATCTTGTATTGTTTAAGTGTTTCTAAAGTAATTCAAAGTTAATCTGGTTCTTAGAACTTAACAATTACCAATTTATTTTAGTGGGCCCAACGATCTAGTGTACACATTAGTGATCATGTAAAATTCAATTTCAATCTTTGTGCTCTAGAAGTTAATTACTCCTTTGCATGACTCTAGAAAGTGCAAAAAAAAATTAAGAGGTTAATTAAACCAGTTCACTTGACATTGTGTATTTGAATAGGTTTGTTTTTTTATGTATTTGTGTGTGCATGTTAAAAATGTAGAATCTGAGTCGTTTGCATGTAATGCCTTAAATATGAATCATCAAGTCAAAATGTTTGGACCTACCCTTCTATGTTTTCAAAGTCAAACAAATTTTCAAAGGGTGGTGATGTGAAGGAAAATGTGAATTGTCAAGTTGTTAACACTTATTATTTTCCTTCTTTTAAATAAAATGCTCGTAGGAAATTCACTTTAAGCTTCAAGGATCCATGAATAATGTGATTAAAAGCTTGTTGAGTGCTAATTTAATTACTCCCAATCCCATATATTCATTGGATACCTCTAAATTTCTCTTCCTAAGTCATTTAATGATTAAGAATTATTCATTTATTACCAAGTCAAAGGGCATGCATTTTACACACAATCTTGCTTAAATACTTTTACACAATCTAGGAAATGTTAGCAAATTGGAGAGTGTTGTACTTGTATTATTACAAATTTGAGAATATTTTAATTGTAAATAGTTAGAAACTAATTATGTGGAAAATAACTTGACTCTTATTGACAATGTAAGTAATACGTGTATGTGGTGGTGAGCAATTGCAAATACAACTATTTTTTTCTACAATAGAATGGAGCAAATAGTTAAATGAATTTGTATATGCTTTTTTATTTTGTTATTACTTATGGATGATGTTTGTTGTATTGGTTGGTCAAGATGTTTTGATCAATGTTGTCGATGTGTATAGGATTTAAATAATATCATGATTAGTCCAATATGATTATATTTTGTAGATACATTAATTGTTTGTGTATATGTAATTGACCAAGCATGATTAATATTGGTTTGAAGAGTGTAATTTTTTTAATACGAAATATATGTTATACATGATTGGATACATGTTAGGAAATGGAATATATTTTTAATTTATGTAAATGTCAAGTGATCTTGCATGTACATGGACACATTTTATAACTTGATAAATAAATTATGTGCATTATTTAGTATTTTTTGTTAATTTAAATGTCTAGATTGAATGCATTTAATTTTTTAATTTTAAATATTTACATTTTAATTTTAAAAATTAAATGTATGCAATTTTATTTTTAAATGCAAATTTATGTACACATATTCCATATCATGGTTGATCAGTCTTCTCATCAGTTTAATTCTAATTTTGGTCATAGTCATACTGTTAGGAGTCATTTCTATGTATCCACTATTGTTAAATTCAATAATGCTATGACACATTTGGACTAGACGATTCATAACACACCAAACATGTCCAATAGAGACAGGTTGGTGGCTATTAGAGATGATTTTAGACATATGATCGATATTGTTCTATCATATAACCCATATGATGATATTAGTATTGAGGATTTCTATATGTCACTCTTTAGTAGTGTTACTGGATATGTGAAATGGCCAACAATTAATAGGGTCATTTCATTAGATATGGTTCATACGATGTTTCCACACTATATGGGATGGGATAGAGTTTGATGCTATCTTGTCACCAAGTGCACAAATCTAGTGTCGATCCATTTATTTACCCTAAGTGGTTGGTAGCACATCATCAATGGCCTCATAATGATGAGTTTCCATTATATTTTTGTAAACAATTATATGCATGGGTTCATTTACATTTATCTATTCATTACACATCTATCCCTCCACATTCTGGATAGGGGAGAGGGAGGTTTTCTAACAAACCTCAATTTAGACGTCCCGATCTACTGTTAGTGTAGGTTTTTATTTCCTAGTTGGGTTATTTATTTTTCCCTACATTCCTAAGTTTTTCCTACACTTCTATTAATCTCGCTTAGGTTAATAAAGCATGATTAATTAGGTGAATGGTTACGAGGTGGCACCTTCCTACATGTGAGCATCCATTAGCTATCTTGGGAAGATACTTTGCTATATTTAGTCTGATAGATGGTTTCTCCTCATTGGTCAGTGTTGCCACCTCCTCCCTCTCCCTGGTCTATATAAGCATGCTACCTAGCTTGTATTTTGTATCTTTTGCTTTTGCATCTTCTTAATGATAATTTGCTTCTAGCATTTGCATTCCTCTTAGAGACTAACTCTATGTTGCTATTTTGATTTTATATCATTTGCATTCATAGTTTAGATATCTATTCCTTTACACTAGTTTTTCTGGGTTAATCATCTTTTCAGATTCTAACATCTACCATTTCTTGTTGATAAGAGGGCATTAGTTGGTCCAAACCATTGGGTACTTCCCAAAAGGTCAAACCTAGGAGTAGTTACAAAGCCCTCACTTGTAGAATCTAGATAGTACATTTATCATAGTTTAGATACTATTCATGGTGAGGTTGAGCACTTGGTGTATGACTGCATCAGTAGATACATCTTGCACCCATGCACCAGCATTCCTTCCATTGATGCCACTTCCATAACTTATGATCCTTTCATCCACATTGACATAGTTTCGCCACATGATGTAGCACAGACTATTGGAGAGGAGGAGCTTTGTACACTAAGTACATGCCTAACACATGATATATTAGATGTATATCAATTTATTAGTGTAGAGTATGAGATCCATCTTGATGTTGTGGCCACACATGTCAAGCACCATATTGATCAACAAGCTACCCACAGAATAGCCACATAGGGCATAGGGGAGATCAAGTTGCTTTGGGAGGTCACTCTATAGCACCTTCACTACAAATTCCTATGTAGGTTGATCCTGTTAGTCCATATTTTCTAGCAGAATCATTTCATGAACTTCTATTTGATGATATTGTGATGACCCTTGATTCGTCTGACCTTAATGGGATTAGGAGGGTCATCCATGGTGCTACACAATTCTTTGATGATGAGGTATATATTATTTTTGTATTTAATCTAGTGTACAATTTGTTATTATATATTTAAATTACAAAATTTAGTTACTCTATAATGTACATGAAATGGATCATGTTTCTTCAAGACTCTTAAAATCAATCTTGCACATTAGGGTACTAGAATCGTGGCACTTGACACTTTGCAGTAGACACATGATGCAGTTGGATGTGAGGTAAAGGTTTTTAGATGAAATTTAAATAAGTACAACATGTATATATACATTGCATATGTGCATCTAGATTTCATATTTTTTTAATATATAATCATACAGATAATTTTTTATGTGTAAGGAGTGCACGATTTAGATATTCATAGATGGGTGGGATTGAGTCCCTCAAGACAGGGTTCAAGACATAGCTTAGGACAAGGCTTAACACATGATTTTAATCCTGGGTTGAGTGAGACTCAATCCACCCATAGGTGCCCATGATGTTCTTAGACTACTTGACTCATTTGTTTGTTATTTATCACATCTATACACTTATATTTGAAGTAGACTTATTTATTATGTGGCATGTGGCATTTCTTTATATATCATACATATTTACATTTACATGTTTAGTTATAACTCGTTATGTTTTGTTTGTTATTTGTCACATCCATACACTTATGTTTGAACCAGACTTGTTTATTATGTAGCATGTCCAACATTTCATTATATATCATACATATGTATATTTACATGTTTAGTTATAGAGTTATACTACTGCAATTGAGTTTTTATTTGATATATATATATGTGTGTGTGTATTAGGTTAGATAAAATTTATTATAATTTATATATGTAACATCAGAAAATGTCCCCTTGGAGGCTTTTCCCTCATAAGGTTTAGCCCCTAGGTCTTTTGCATGCATTTAGGACATTTTAGTTCATATTTTGGCATCCTGATGGAATAAGACCTAGGTTTCATGGCAAAGTGGACCTAGGAGGACCCCTTGACGTAAACCCTGCCCAAAATAGGGGGGAAGGACTTGGGCACCCGTGCCCTAGTCCTGCCCTATTTTGGGTTAGGCCCAAAATTTAAGTGTTGGTTTATGACCGTTATTTGGTCCTTTTGCTGACACAGTAAGTTTGAATTACGAAAATCTTGGTGGGAGTGCTTGTATATAAAAGCATGTTTAGGCATTCATTTGTAAACTAGATGATCATTGTGAACTTTAGGCATTCTCAAGGTTATTCAAGGCTTTCATTGTATTGCAAATGCAGATTTGTCTGGTTTGTGTGTTTGCATTTGTAGATTTGAGCATCAATTTTCTCATTGAATGAAGAGCATCTTCCTCTCATGAGAGCTTCACTTCAAGGTGACATTATATTTTGTTTTTATCATTAATTCCTTTGGTTTTTGCCTCTGCCTCACAAGGGCACGCACTCTCTATCTGACAACGGTGTTCAGAGACTTAAGTGTCATCTGGGCCTTAACTGAGGCAAGCCTCTAAACACCACAACCCCCAAACCAAGTCTTGTGATTGCAAGTTACAGGTGTCGTATTTGGGATAAGTCAAATTGTAGGAAGGATTGGCAGGCATCAATGATTCGGGATCTAAAGAAAAGTAGGACACTAGAGCATTTCCAAGACTTGGGCACTCGCTCTAGTGTCCTCTGAAGCTGAATTTCCATAAATAGAAGTTATAGGGTTGATTAATCTCGGAAGGAGGTCTGGATCCCACAAAGAAACTAGTACCTTGGACTTGTGCGCACGCTCTAGTGTCCCTGATTGTTCTTCCTCAGAACCCCAAAAATAGGTATTCTGTGATTTGCTATTTTACTTTCGTTTGCAAGAGCATTTTCTATTATTTGTTAGTTGATTATCGTATTTGCATAATTAGGGTTTTAATGGTCAATTGAGCATAAGAGAAGAGAAATTGATACTTAAATTCCCTAATCCAAGTTTCCCTACATCTCACAATGATCTAGGGTAGGATAGTGCTTGCCACTCGACCCTAGGTCCTTAAATGTAAACTAGAGAGGAGGAATTAAACATCAAAACACTAAACATTAACAAATCTAATTTTCTACTAAACATTTTGGTGAACCCGTGTTTTTGACTTAAATTGCAACTTTCTGAGTGTGTGTCTTCAGATTTGGATTGATTTCATTCATTCATATAGTCATTCATTTTATTGCACTGAGAAAAATTCAAAAAAAAATTGAAATTTTTGAAAAATTTTAAAAAATTGCTTTGTTTGGCTTACTAAATTGTATCAATTCTTTCTAATTTTTCCTAATTCATGATTTTTACATCAGATCTGATATAAACTACAAAAAAATACAAAAATTCAAAAATGTGCATTGCATTTTCATCATTAATTTGCTAGGCTTTTGTAGAGATTTTGACAATTTTCATATAACCTAGTAATTCCAAAATCTAGGGTTAGTAGGCAAAATCTTCTTTCAAATTTTTCTACTGATTTTAGAGGCTCATTAAAATTTGCATTTGTCTGTAGTCTTTCATTTTAGTGTAAATTTGCATTTAGATTTAAAATATTTGCATTTTTGCATAGAAAATTTTAACAAAAACTAGCAATTTTCATGCATTTTCATTAAATTTGCATTGGCATTTTGCATGTTCAAACTTGAAAATTATTTTCAGATCTGAGAGTATTTAATTTTTATCATAAACTATACCTTAAAACATTCACATAGCATTTTGTGTCAACATTTCAAACCTAGGGCTTCAAAAACAACAATTTTCACTAAATTTGGCCTTATCGACTCTCCAAACTTGCACCATAGGCATGTTGTGAAGAGTATTTTTTCATTAATTTTCTGCTATCAAGTTAATAATTTTCTTCCCCTCCTAAAAATCTTCACAACACCCTTTTATTGGGCTCTTGTAGTGAAAATTTGGTGAAAAACTACACATTTTGGCTATTTTTGTCCTAGGGTTTGACCTAGTTTGCACTCCAAGCATGTTGTGATCAATTTTGTGGATTTATGTGACTGATATTATTGATATTATTTTATATACCTCCTAAAATTCCTTACAACACCCCTTTTCCTATGTCTTGGAGTTGAAAAACCGTGAAAAATAGTTTATTTTTGCTATATTTTCACTAGGGTTTGACGTTAAGTGGTACTAAAAGCATGTTGTGTTGAGTATTTTAGCACCAAGTGGCTGTTATTACTGATATTATTTTCTTAATATCATCATTTTCCTTGCAACACCCTTTGTTATGCCCTTTTGCATTGAATTTTGGTGAAAAAAGTACCTATTTTGACATATTTTCACTATATTTTGACTTGGCATTAACTTGAAATCACATCAAGAGTGTGTTGAGAAGGATACTTTTTCTGTTTTGGACTGATATCAGACATATAACTTTTTTCCCTTGACTGAAATCCTTACAACACCATTTGGTTCATTCATTTGCATTAAAAGAGTACAAAAATCATGCATTTGAGGCTATTTTGGGGTATATCGCTTTGCACTTATCTAATTTGAACATATAAACATGGCCTTTAATCACAACAAAAACAATAGGTTCCCTCCTAGACCTTACATGAAAAGAAAAGTCCCTGAACCCGAAATAGTATTTACACCTCATGATAGAACAATCAGTGATCCTGGAGGACCTCTTTACATCACTGTGGAAATAATGGGAAACCCTATGGATGGAACTCTCATTGATCCTAATTGCATGACTAATGTTTCCACTGAGGAGCTCCTCTTTTCACATCAACTAATGCAAGGTTCTTATGCACTTATCTAATTTGAACATATAAACATGGTCTTTAACCACAACAAAAACAATAGGTTCCCTCCTAGACCTTACATGAAAAGAAAAGTCCCTGAACCCGAAATAGTATTTAAACCTCATGATAGAACAATCGGTGATCCTGGAGGACCTCTTTACATCACGGTGAAAATAATGGGAAACCCTATGGATGGAACTCTCATTGATCCTAATTGCATGACTAATGTTTCCACTGAGGAGCTCCTCTTTTCACATCAACTAATGCAAGGTTTTTATGACCTCTCAAGCATGATGATTAAGACACATAAGGGAACCTTTATCAAGCCTTTGGGTAAGATATCATTGTTAGTAACACTATTCGAAAAACATGTCAAAAAATGGTTTGATGTTGTCCCTATTTCCAACCTCTTTCACATTAAATTGGGACATCCTTGGCTAAAAGAAATGAGATCTATCCCTTCAACAATACACCATTGTCTAAAATTCCCTCTAGATGGCCATATAATCACCGTCCCTCGCAACAAGTATAAACCTTTGGTTCAGAAAACACATTACAAGTTGAATTACTTTTGGGATAAAACTGAAATACCTAGTCCTCCTATACAAGAAATGACAAAAGATAAACAACCTACATGTGAAGAGAACTTTAGACCAAAAGGACAAGGTCCCTATGCTAAGGTTCCTCCCCCGAAATCCTTACAAGTATCAGGAGGTCATTGTCAACAACAAAATGTTCCACCGTGACAAATAAGGTTTGATCTCGGTGCTTCATCTTCTAATTTGCAAAAACCTATGAAAGAGCAAGGCCCTATCTTACAAGAGATAAGTGATCAAAGAAAGAGAAAAACAAGATAATGAAGAAGAAGAAGACAAGAATATGCCATAAACCTTGCCTCTCAACAAGAAAACATTGATCCCAACATTCAACCAAACAATAATGATCCTAACGATGAACAACATGATGAGAAAGACATGAATTTGACTATGATACCTTATGTCCCACTTTCTTCCAAGATTAGGGAATGGGAAGATGACGACGATGATTTGCTTATAGACAACCTCTAGCCTGGCAGGGGCCCTACAGGCAAGTATCTCTAACCTTTTATCTCTCTCGTGATGTGCTTCCCCTGTGATGTGTTATGTATTGTTTAGGCCTCTTAGGATGACCTCAGATTCTCCTGTAAGGTCTGAGATACTAGGAGACCGCCTCTATTGTGACCTATTTGTATTATCATTCTTCTATAATGCCTCTCTTTGATTTCATTATTATGTGTTGTGTCTTATGGACATAGCGTCACAGTTGGTGACCAGGGGGCACCCTCCTACATGATTGTCCCTAAGACACTTGTTTCTCCTCTCTGATTTATTGTTTCCCTTCCTCTAGTGTTTCCACCTAGCAGGTGGATGATGACAAACATTTATACTGATGTAGACCTAGTGTCCCTTTTAAGAGCAATCAAAAAATGGACTTAATTCCTAATATGATGATGGGGTTGTATATTTTATTTGACGCTTGGCTAGTGGAAGAACTCATGCTTTCCACGTAGTGAATTTGATGATGTTTTTGTCACATTTACAAACCTTAACAATACTGTTGCTCTATGCATCTTTGTTTGTCTTTGAATCTAGCCTTGGTGGTACTTGATTCAGAGAGCTTCATGATATAGCCTCACATTTATCCTCAAACTTTGAATTCGTGGTATAACCTTGGCTCTTTGTGTGATTAATCATATGCATTGATGTTGTTGTTTATCATGATGTTGTCGACACTAACATGTCTCTGGCAGGGATGTGTTTGTGGGAACATTTGGCAATCGTGAAGTACATGTCACCTCCCGGGGGCATGGGCTTTGTGAAAGTCAGCATTCCCTGATGTGTTTTCTTCCTACCTTAACGTGCTTGATATCGATAACTAATATCAACCACATTAAGGTGGGGGCATATATAAGGTTAGATGTCTTTTGTAGATGTTAGCTATGTGCTTGTCCTCAAGTGCAGTCTAAAGACTTAGTCGATGAGTGCATCCTACATCCTGAGTTTGTCTGCAATCAATCAATCAATCATATACGCCTTCTGCGGAGGTGGGATATCGTGTATATCCTTTTTATCTTAAGCCCTCTGCGGAGGTGGGGATGATGTATTTCTCAAAGCAGATTGCACATCCTATCATTTTCAAAAGCCTCTATAGAGGTGGGGAGCAGTCATGTGACTAACTCAACCCGTCTTCGGCGATTATTGTGGCGAAGCCCAATCGTCGGTGTGTGCCTGTAATGTGCTAAGATGGTGATGACTCTAGAAATAGGGAACACACCATCACTTGTGTGTCGTGTTTTCTCTGTGTCTTCAAGTGTGTGTGTTTTGGTGTGCTTGTTTTGTTTGGCATGTTTGTTGCCCCATATGCAGTCTAAAGACTTGCTCGATGAGTGCATCCTGCATTTTGGGAGGTTTTGCGTGTCTTGAGTGTGTGTTGTCCCATATATACAGTCTAAAGACTTGCTTGATGAGTGCATCCTGTATTATGGGAGGTTTGTTTACTTTCTAGTACTTACATCTGCATTTCATATATATGAGAAAAAGAAAAGAAAAGATATCATTTATGTCTTCCATGCATTCACTATCTTCTCCATGTTCTGCATGACTGTAACTGTCTTCTCCATGTTTTGCATGCCTGTTACTGTCTTCTATGCGATTGACATGTCTTCTTCCTGCTTGGCGTGTTTGTTGTGTTTATGACCGTACTTTAATACATGTATTGGCCTTGCATTTATACATACATTAAAGTGGGAGCTAAATGTAACTCAGAAAATGTCCCCTTGGAGGCTTTTCCCTCATAAGGTTTAGCTCCTAGTTCTTTTACATGTATTTAGGATATTTTAGTTTATATTTTGGCATCCTGATGGAATGAGACCTAGGTTTCATGGCAAAGTGGACCTAGGAGGACCCCTTGACCTTAACCCTGCCCAAAATAGGGAGGGAGGACTTGGGTGCCTGCGCCCTAGTCCTCCCCTATTTTTGGTTAGGCCCAAAATTCAAGTGTTGGTTTATGACTGTTATTTGGTCCTTTTGCCGAAACGGTAAGTTTGAATTACGAAAAATCTTGGCGGGAGTGCTAGTAGTTGCATATAAAAGCATGTTTAGGCATTCATTTGTAAACTAGATGATCATTGTGAACTTTAGGAATTCTCAAGGTGATTCAAGGCTTTCATTATGTTGCAAGAGAAAATTTGTGTGGTTTGTGTGTTTGCATTTGCAAATTTGAGCATCAATTTCCTCATGGAATGAAGAGTATCTTCCTCCCATGAGAGCTTCACTACAAGGTGACATTATATTGAGTTTTTATCATTGATTCCTTTGGTTTTTGTCTCTGCCTCACAAGGGCATGCACTCTCTATCTGACAACAGTGTTTAGAGACTTAAGTGTCCTCCGGGGCTTGACTGAGGCAAGCCTCTAAACACCACAACCCCCAAACCAAGTCTTGTGATTGCAGGTTACAGGTGTCATATTTGGGAAAAGTGAAGTTGCAGGAAGGATTGGCAGGCATCAAGGATTCAAGATCTGAAGAAAAGCAGGACACCAAAGCATTTCCAGGACTTGGGCACTCGCTCTAGTGTCCTCTGAAGCTAAATTTCTAGAAACAGAAGTTACAAGGCTGATTAGTGTCGGAAGGAGGTCCAGATCCTACAAAGAAACTGGTACCTTGGACTTGGACACCTGCTCCAGTGTCCCCGACTGTTCTGCCTCAAAACCCCAAAAATAGGTATTCTGTGATTTGTTATTTTACTTCTGTTTGCAAGATCATTTTTCGTTATTCGTCAGTTTATTGTAGTATTTGTATAATTAGGGTTTTAATGGTCAACTGAGCATAAGAGAAGAAAACTTGATACTTAAATTCCCTAATCCAAGTTTCCCTGAATCTCACAGTGATCTAGGGTATGATAGTGCTCACCACTCAACCCTAGGTCCTTGAATGTAAAGTGAAGAGGAGGATTTAAACATAAAAACACTAAACATTAACAAATCTAATTTTTCATACGTAAATGTAATCTCTAGAATGTATGTTGGAATATAATTTATGATATATCAAAATATACAATTTGATTGAATTAATTTGATGTACAATTTAAGAAAGTAAAATAGATATTGAACTTTAAATTTATCATTTATGCCAAAAATGAAATTTGAATATCAATTTCTTTCAATATATCTTTTAATGTTGTATTTTTAATAATTATACCACACTATTACAACATGCTTGAAATATATGTTGTGCTTGTTACATGTATTTTTTATTATGGTAAGCAACAAAATGAGGGTGCTAATCCCTTTACAAAGCATCCTAGAGGGCAACCAAAACTAGCCAAAACTAGTACACAAACAACACACTAACAAAACATTAATAGTAGCAGATGATCTACCAAACATAATCAAAAACCAACAAAAGAAGTAGAATACAAAAGAGAGAAAACTAATTAAATAGTTGCTTCTAGTCATTAGTGAGGAAGTTGTATATTTCCTCGTAATTCTTCATAGTATCCACTCTAGTCCCTTTTTTTCCTAGTTTAGAATCATGTAGAATAATTAGGGTGGTAGCAGAGTAATGCATAATCTTCATGGTGAAGCAAGTCAAGGTCCTAAACTTCTTCTCAAACTCGCCTAGATTACTCTTTATACCAACAACCTCAATGGCAATTTGGGAATAGGTAGTATAGTCCTTCTTAACATCATTCTGAGTATCGACAGGGTGATCATCAGCCTCAGAATCTGAGTCAGGGGCATTCATTTATGCAAACAAGCTAGGACCCTCCCCACCTTGTTTAGAGTTATCTAAGGAATCTTCAATGTTCACTTTCTTTTCTTCCCCCTTACTTTCCTCCATTTCCTCACCATGTTGAGAATCACTAGGCTCAATAGTATCCTATAGAATAGTGGTAGGCATGCCAACAATCCTTCTAGACCTTCTAATGTTAGGCTTCCTAATCCTCCTCTCCCCAATATTACCCATATCCCATTTCTCCATATGACTAGAAACCCCTTTCTCAAATTGACCAAAATCTTTATCACACCCTAGTTTCTGAGTCTCAGTCTGAACCCTTTCAGTAAGGTTTTTCTCCTTATTATATGTGGTATGGTTCTTGGTGCTCACCTTTAACATGTTAATGTAGTTTTTATACTTTGTTAAATCTTCATTGATGCAAGGTTTGTTGATATAGTTGAAAATTAAATATCTCTTCATTAATGTCCCAATTGAATAATATCAAGGTATAAATTTTAATGCCCTTGTTATCTAAATAATTAAAATATTAATACTTCAAGTCAAAATAAAACTTGTAACTTAAATACTCCTCCTTAAATAATGTATAACTTAAATAGTAATACTCCTTAAATATTATGATGATTTTAGTACTCCTTGATAACTTATAACTTAAATTTTTTTTAAAGAGCCTAACAATTATAAAAATCATATAAATAACATCCAAAATGTAATAAGAAACTTATCTTCCATCCTACATAAAAATAGTGATAAAACAGTGAACTTCACCAAACAAATAGTGTACTTTAGTAGAATGTACACATTTCATATGTTCCCAAGGCTTAATAAGTTTATAATGTTAGTCTCTTTTTCTTGAATCTAGCATAGTTAAAATTTTAAATTCACTCATGTTATATATTTTTGTTAATCATGACTATAAGTAGATGTGTAAATTTTGAGTATTAGTATACAATTGAGAGATGCAAACTAAATATTTTAAGTGGTTAGTTTATTCAATATAAACACACCTGTCTATTTCTTATAAATATGGGATACAACAATGCTATTACTGTTGGACACAAAGAATACTTAGAGGGGGGGTGAATTAGTATTCTGAAAAATTTTTCATTCACACATTCATTAATCCATTTACCAAATTCAATAACATGAAAGCAAACACAAGAAGAGCAACCACAAATTCATAACACATAGACACTAGGATTTTACATGGAAAATCGAAAAAGAGAAAAACCAAGGTGAGTGTTAGCTCACAATATATTATGATAGCAATACGGAATTACATGAAGGCTCACTGCCCAAGGACTCATTGTCCAAAGAAGTGCTCACTACAATAGGCTCACTACCAAAATAAGAGAAGAGAATATAGGAAGAAATGGTTCACTGCCAGGAGAGGACTGCTATAGGTGCATCTATAGAATGTTGTGGTGGAGTACTAGTTTTCTCAGTATACATATTCAAAGGACTTCATACTATTTGCCATGTTTTTCTTCTCTGCTTCACATATACTCTATCCTTCTACATCTACTGTCCTTTTGCTAATCATAGAACTACCTTAGGTCATACAATCATAGAATTTACACTCTATTCACACACTTTCACACACCCAATACTGAAATCAATTGAGTATATATATCCACAACAAGATTCATCTCACAATCAGGTCGGTAAGCTTAATATGAAACGTGTATACAAGTGTTATACCTTGTCGGCTTGATCTTGTGCACAAACAGCAATGCTGACCTAAACAAACATACAATTGTCTTCATATAGGTTGGGATCAATCATTCAACCACTTAGATTGATTGTTCAAATAATATATCTTCACCGCATATAGATCTAACATGTCTATCGTCTTATCCCTTAAGTACACACTTGACCAATTCAACTATCACATCATAACTTCCAATGCAAACCATATGAGACTCTAAAAAGCATAAACAACATTCATTATGGACCTCTTATCATACCTTCAAAACCACAGAGCATAATATCCTTTCATAGAGAAATGCAGATCTCAAAACTGTTGTTCTATCACAGAGAAATATTGTCAGAATGAAAGTCGATACTGAAGAACTTGTCAAGTATAATCTGATGGACTTCAAGTGCTACAAATATGAATTTAGATACTTATGACATGTGTCTACATTACCTTAGAACCACAAATCAAAATACTCAATAGCAAAGGAATGTAGACCAAAATACTCAGGTGCTTTAAACTGTTTTAGGCTTAACTCTGTTCATCCGGACTTAGACAATTCACCATATGACTTTTAGAGGAAGTTAGAGCTTGAACACTAGAAAATGTGATCACCAAAATGAACAACATACCTAAACCACATGTAATGATCTTCAATTGCAGAAGTATCTTGACCCAATCTCTGATACTCTTTAGCTTGCCCATACTTAGCCATTTGACTAAGTTAGTCTTTCGAACCTTTACCAAACCATGTTGCCATCAATGACAACATTCTATCAGTAGTGTCTCTTGAATATATTTCCAACAATCTCCCCCTTTGGAATTGATGGCAACACTTAGTGAAAAATGCTTGTCTGCTCCCCCTTACTATATACACCCTATTTTTCTTTTCCCCCTTAGGTGTTTGTTCATTTTTCATTGGTTTTCTTCTCCCCCTTTGACATCAATGGCAAAGGTGTATGTAGAAGAGTCAAAATTGTGTCAAGATAGCAAAAATTGTTATATTCTGCCACATATGTATAGATACAATCTTCAACTTAATTTGTTGTGGGTTGCAGGATGTCATTGAAAATGGTCTTGATTTGAGCTAACTCTTCATCCCAACTCTTCTTTTCATTTTCCAAAATTTGAATATGGCCATTTATTAGGCAAACCAATTTTTCTACCTTTTGTATATTAGAGGGTGTGTCAATTAGTGCACTTACCTACAATGCTTCTGCTACAAGATTTGACATTGAGTCAAGCTTAGGACTTATTAGTCCTCTCAAATGACACATTCTATTTTCTATTTGATCCCTCTTATTCATCAGATTACTTAAGTCATTATGAATATTGATAACTTGTATCTCTTTGCTACTTATTGACTCAACTACTAGATCAAATGACCTAGAAATATTTGTCAGCTGTAGTTCAGATCCTTGATCTTTTCTTCTAACTCTTTTGTGGCTTCTGGCCATGATAAACAAAATTTGTAAAAATCAAAAGCTTCTTTAATAGCACTTTGTATACTTTTTATTCCATCATCTAATAAAATTTTATCATTGATCAACAAGGTCTTCAACTCAGTTAATCTCTTCTCATAAAACTTTTTTCTTACTTTCATTTCTGTAGACTTTTTAAAAGATTCAAAATGCAAACTTACTAAGTTTATGAGTCCCTTGAGTTGATTTGTTGAAGACGTTGATGTAATCTTTTGATATGATGGCATCAACTTCTCTAAAATGTTGGATGCCACACCAATGAGTTCACTGTCCTCTATATGTGACTTCAATATTTCTTCTTGTGCCTTTGCTTGCACAATTGATATAGATTTAAATTTCTACACAGGGGACATTGAGTCCAAGTTTATTGGACCTTGCAAAAACCCGATCTCATCCAAGACTTATTTTTCTCTTTCCAAAAATTACTTGACAGACTCAGCAGTGTCTCTTGTTGTATCAGAGACTTCTTCTTCTTTACTTTTCTCTGAAGGATCCAGATCCATAGCCTCATTTCCATCAACATTTTACTCTAGTACAGGGCTCATCTTAGTTTGTTGATCATTAGCTTTGTTCTACTCCTCATTCTTCTCCTTGTGTGCTTGGTCATCAGTTTTTTGTTCTGAAGGAAGACTTGTCTCAATTTTGTCCTTAACAGTCGTATCAGTAGTAGGGGCTTCTTTCTCCTTTGGCTCTTTATCAATTGTGTCATCTCCAACATTTATTTCTTCAGTGTCATATATTGTTGGGAGATGAATTCCTTCAACACTTTTAAGATGATCTCCTTAGTCTCTTTAACTACTTTCTCAATCTCATCTAACATGAGAGTTTTCACCCTTTTCTTTGTTCTGAAATCCTTGCTAAGCACTTTGGAGTTTTTTTGCCTTATCTTCAGGAGTGATCTCCGGACATAACTTTATCAGTGTACATGCTCTCTGAGTTCAATGTCCTTTTCCATAGTAGTTTCTTTCCTTATAGACATTATACTGCTTAGGCTGTCTAGGAGATCACTTATCTCAATGAGAGCCTTATTGTATATGTTCAAGTATTCTATAATAGCAATCTCAATAATGTATTTGTCTGCATCATTATAGTCATCATATAATTGGGCAATAGGTTTTAAATTGCCATCAACTATAATGGCCTTCAAGACTTCTTCCAAACTTATTGTAGCCTATTATTTTATAGGCTCAGCCTTCTTCTCTTTCTTTCTTCTTTTGTTGTCAGAGGATTTGTCTGGTTTACTACTAGAGGCTTCAGTTGTTTTGACTTTCATTTTCTTAACCTCTTCAACTGATTCAGTTTCCTCCTCATCGCTTTGGCCTACACTGACATACATTCTTCTTCCTTTTGTCTTATGTCTTTTGGGACCTTTGTTAGTTAATTTCTTGGTAGGTACCTGCACACTTGCAGAAGATGTGGGACTAGAGGATATAGATGCAGCTTCTATAGAGGTAGATCCTCTAGTTCTTATTTTTGTCACTTCAGGCTTTTCTAATTTCCTTTTATGTTCTTCCAGAGCATTGACTGGATCACTTTCTTTCTTCCTTCTCTTTTACTTCCCTTTCTGGTTGTGTCTTTTCTTTTGTCTCTCTGACTTGTTCTTTGGTAAAAATCTTTTTTAGGGCATAATCTTCTACTATCTTCTAGGCCTTCTTTGAAATCTTAGGCTTCCTTACCTCAACATGGATTTTTGTAGACAACTCCTCATATGTCCCAAATCTTTCTTCTTTGGGATCCCTGGGTTTACTTAGCATATGTTGTGCATAGTTGTCTAGTATTTTTCCATCAATTTCATGTCCCATTGGTAAGATCCAAATAGTTCTAGGTTCCATAGCCTCCATCATGCATTGATCCTTATTTACAATAAAGAATATATCATCTTTGTATTTCTCCACAATGGTCTTAGGGATCCTTTCTCTAGATTGCATTACCTTTTAGAAATGTTGGAAGTAACCCCATAGAGCTAAGTTTTATGCATCTATGTTTCCTATGTTGCTCAACCAGTTTCTAATCTGTACTACAACAGGTTTGTCTCCACTCCAAAATTGATTTTTCATGCCTGGTAACTCTTGCATAAAGTAGAAAAATAAGCACAAAATCAACGTACCAAATTTGAAAGGGTATTTGCATTCTTTTGTTTTCTTCAAGTTCTCCATTAATTGTTGTCGGGGCAATTCACACAAATCATACTTTGCATTTTCCTTAACCATTTGATATGTAGTTTATATGGTAGTACCAGAGACAGAGTTCTCCTGGTTTGTGAAGTAGACCTTGTAGCTGATCACCATGGACGCAAATCTAACTAAATGATCTTCAATGTCACTGATTGTCAATGTCCTTTTATCAAATTTTGCTCTGGTGGCTTTCATCAATGTATCATTTTTCACAGCCTTTAATATAGGCAATGTACTGGTAGGGTTTAATCATGTGACTGCCCTTATGGCATCTTTGGTGATCTTGAATGTGGAATTAAGCCACATAAACTCGTCATGAATTTAGCTTAAGACATATCGAACCCATTCATCTTCTGCAAAAACTGGGAAATCTATATACTGAATGAGTTTCTTCTCTTCCAAAACCTTGTATTCTACCTTCAGATCAAATTTGTTGTCACTTAGATGTTTTAGATATAGATTTGCAAGTTGACTATCTCCATGTTCTTCTAGGGCAACATGAATATAAGCCCTAACATCTTCTGCATGCATAACACTGAATGGAATTTCTAAAAATGCACCATTTGGATCAAACTCTATTGATTTGAATGGATGCTTCTTGAATTTTCGTTGGGCTCTCTCAGTTATATCAATCACTTGTGGTGTTGCCATTTCTATAAAGACTTAAATAAATTCACAATATGGTTTCTAATTGAAAATATCTCTTTTGCCAAATTAGGTTTTCACTTGAGATTGATTTGGCTTGCTATAGTTGCTTGGAATTTCACTCCAATTCTCCTTAAGCACTTGATAGTTTGAGTGTAAAGTGATTAACCTTTTGAATCTGAGTCTTTTAAACTTTGATTACCTTAACCTAATCACCATAAATTCAGTCTTTCAAAAAGTTATCAAAACACTTCACTGTAGAACATAGTCGATTAGGATTGCTCTGCAATGCTCTGCACTTGAACCTTTTCTTCCAAAACTTCTTTCAAAAGATCTGTCATATGTAACTTTTCATCATATCTTCATGCCAAATCCCAACACTGACTATCTAGCTAGGTTGGTGTGGATCCATCCCTGTCCTCATTAACATCCTTCTTAATCTAGACCTTGCTCATTTCCTTCTTAGTTTCCACTGGATCAATCATGTTCTTACCTTTATCTTCTCTCTACTCTATTTTCCTCTTCTTTGTAGAATAGTCTCTTTTCTCATTCTTGTATCTATAGAATCTTGCAACATGTCTAAACTTATTGCAATTGTAGCATACCAAATTCCTTTGTCCCTGATTCCTTCCGTTAATTGGATTCATTCTTGTTATGCATTGGTTAGCCATATGCCCAAATCTTTTGCATGCAAAACACTTTCCATTGAAGGATTGGGTATTCCTTGCATTGTTAAAACCATTCTTTACCAGACTTCTGCATTCATTTGATCTATGACCAATTTTCTTGTAATTGAAACATTGACCAAAGAATGATGGAACATTTTGATTCATTCTACTCCTACATTGAGTAGCCTTATGGACAAATTTATTGCAATTAAAACAATGGCCATTGAAAGATGGGTACCTTTGAGCATTTGACTGCCTGACCAAAGGTCTTCTAGATCTTCTTCTTTGATTTTGGAACTAGTTGTCTTTGTTTTCCTTCATCTCAATGTTTTCTTGACTCGATTTAGAACTTTCTCCTTTTTCAAATCCTAAGTCTTTCTTGTCATCTGAAGTCTTCTGACTTTTAATCAACTCATCAAGCTTTGCAGAGCTTATTTTGAATTTTTCTTTATAGCTATTTGCTACTTCTTGATCATATTTTAGAAGTAAAACATCTTTAGCCAATTTTTCACATTCCTTAGACTTATCTTTTAAAACTTGATTCAAATGCTTTTCAATTTCCTCTTTCTCTTCAATTTCCAATGTTAAATTGTTTAGGGTTTCATTTGCTTCATTCAATTGTTCACTTAACTCCTTTCCCTTTTTTTTGAACTTTTTGACTTTCTCCCTTAGCTTCAGAATGCATTCATCAGCTTCTTGGACATTCACCTTCAAATCCCTGACTTCTGCTTCAGACTTTTCAAGATCTTCAAGAGCAGCTTCTAGTTATTAATCAATTGTGACACTACCTAGAGCAAGGTACCTTCTGGCTACCATAAGTATTCTTTCCCATATCTTCCTCAAGATGTTAGACTTCTTCCAAGGAACCTTGATATGATACCAATTGTTGGACACAAAGAATACTGAGAGGGGGGGTGAATCAATATTCTGAAAAACTTTTCATTCACACATTCACTAACCCATTTACCAAATTCAATAACATGAAAGCAAACACAAGAAGAGAAGCCACAAATTCATAACACATAAACACCAGGATTTTATGTGGAAAACCCAAAAATGGAAAAACCATGGTGAGTGTTAGCTCACAATATATTATGATAGCAATACCAAATTACATGAAGGCTCACTACCTTAGGGCTCATTGCCAAAATAAGAGAAGAGAATATAGGAAGAAATGGCTCACTACTAGGAGAGGACTGCTATAGGTGCATCTATAGAATGTTGTGGTGTAGTACCAATTTGTTCAATATATAGATTCAAAGGACTTCATACTTCCTTTCCTACTTTTCTTCTCTACTTCACATATACTCTATCCTTTTGCTAATCATAGAACTACCTTAGGTTGCACAATAATAAAATTCACACACTTTCACGCACCCAACACTAAAATCCATTGAGTATGTATATCCGCAACAAGATTCATCTCACAATCAAGTCAACAAGCCTAACATGAAACGTGTATACAAGTGTTATACCTTGTCAGCTTGATCTTGTGCACAAACAACAATGCTGACCAAAAAAAACATACAATTGTCTTCATATAGGTTGGATCAACCATTCAACCACTTAGATTGATTGTTCAAATAAAATATCTTCACCGCATATAGATCTAACATGCCTGTTGTCTTATCCCTTAAGTACACACTTGACCAGTTCAACTGTCACTTCACAACTTCCAATGCGGGCCATATGAGACATTGAAAATCATAGACAACATTCATTATGGACCTCTTAGCATACCTTCAGAACCACAGAGCATAATATTCTTTCATAGAGAAATGTGGATCTCAGAACTATTGTTCTATCACAGAGAAATATTGTCAAATTGAAAGTCGATACTAGAGAACTTGTCAAATATAATCTAATGGACTTCAAGCGCTACAAATCTAAACTTAGATACTTATGGCATGTGTCTACATTACCTTAGAACCACAAATCAAAATACTCAACAGCGGAGGAATGCAGACCAAAATACTCAGGTGTTTTACACTATTTTAGGCTTAACTCTATTCATCCGGACGTAGACAATTCACCCTATGACTTCCAGAGGAAGTTAGAGCTTGAACACTAGAAAATGTGATCACCAAATATCAATGAACAACATACCTGAACCACATGTAATGATATTCAACTATGAAGGCATACTAACCCAATCTCTGATACTTTGTAGCTTGCCCATACTTAGCCATTTTGACTAAGTTAGTCTTCCAAACCTTTACCAAACCTTGTTGCCATCAATGACAACATTATATCAACAATGTCTCTTGACTATGTTGCCAACAATTACAAGTGTAAGATACAAATTAAAAAATTGAAAGTAATGCATGAAACTAAATTGTATTGACAAAATTTATTCTAATGAACTTTTCTTGATCTAATTGTATTAAAATAGTAGAAGCTAACAATAAAAACTTACATGATTATATTGTAGTGATGGAAAAAATAATCGACAACACAATTTATTATGCAATTTTAACTAGAATTATATAAAAATATAATGTAGGGCTTGATAAACACCGCCATATTGCTAACACAAACAAACATACAAGACCTCAAACTAAGAAAATGAAGGTAGGTATGCACATGCACAAAAATAATGATAAAAATATTTTTATCACTTAATATTAATCCCATTAACTTTACATACACATACATCACAGACTACAGACTATTCTAACATAATAGTCTAAGTATTTAACTAGTTATATATGCTCACATATGGGAAGCTGAGTCAAACATACTTAAGGCATCATATAGAAATATTTTGGTAAACTCAAACAAGAGAAATAAGCACATTTAGTTGAAAATCATAAGCCAAGCTCTATGATAATACAAATGCATTCCTATAATACAAAATTAATTCATAATTGTTAGATGTGAAAAGTGGGAAGATGGTGGATAGTGTTAAAGTGTATCAAATCAAACCCTCCTTTCAAAATAACATTCGAGGACAAAAACCAAGCCAAGTCACTATAGATGAATGAGGACTCAGCTATAGGTTTATGTGCTCATGAATGATATGACAAGATAGATTATATTGAGAGATTTGTCAAACCCTAGATCAAATAAGCCTCAAACCCTATTTATAATGCAATCAAGTACAGACATATAGATTTATATAGGAAATCCTATAGGAAAATACTTGGGGATGATCATAAACATACCAGAAGTTGAGTTTCTAGAAATAGAAATTTTGTAGACTACGGGGAGGGCACCCAAGTCCAATGGGACAATTTTTTTGTAGATCCAGAGCAGAGAGATGTGTCAGACTATATCCAGCTCCTAAGTTTGGGGTCAAGCCTATTAGGACTACGGGGTGGGAGCCCTAGTCTAGTAGGGAGGAATATCAGCAGGTTTCTTCTAAATCCTAAATCTTTATCCTTCAAAATGCTTCTCTACAGTTGCACTTTTCTAACTCCCGAACCTATAACCTGCAATTACAAAGAAAAGGATTTGGGGATTGTGATGTTTAGGAGATTGCCTCGATCAAGCCTTGGAAGGACATTCAAGTCTTCCAACACCATTGTTAGATAGAGTGCATGACCAAGGAGGGTAGAGGCCAAATCCAATGATGAAATGAAATGATTGAAACACAAATAGTTGTCACCTTAGAGGTGAAGCACTCACAGAGATGAAGATCCTTCAAATCATGAGAAGATGGATTAATGAAGCCAAATTTGCAACAAACAAACACAATATCAACACAATTCTACTCTATAACACAATGAAATCCTTGAAATCCCTTTGCTCAATATCACAAGTTCATATTATCCATCGAGGTGTAAAACGAAGTCATAAACTCACTTATATATGCTTTCCTGCTAACATTCATGAACTAAATTGAAGAGGCCAATAGAGGAAAACCTTTTGAGAGCGCCCAAGTTGACATACAATAATTTTCATCCTGGAAATTTAGGTCAGTACCCAAGTCCCAAGGCCCTAATTTGGTCTTGATTAAGGATTAGAACAAGCCCCCAATTCCCATTTGACATGGGTTTTGGGGGAAATTGCTCTAGGATAAGTATTTAATTTGCAAGGTGTAAAACACAGGGACCTGGGAGCTAAACTAGGAGGTAAAAAGGCATAGGAAAACTTTTTACTCCATAACAATAACAAAATATACTTCAAAGATCTAAAAGTGAACAAGATGAATCTTGTTAGAGGGGGAAAAGATGAATGATGTAAGCTAGTTTATACACTAGATCAAACCCTCTTCCTCAATAACATCCAAGAACAAAACTAAGCTAAGTCACTTTCAAAGGGAGGAGGGCTCAACTATTGAATTTTGTGCTCTTGTTTTCTACGGAAAGATGTAATTTAATCAAGACTTTTATCAAATGCTAGGTTAAGTATGAGTAAAACCCTAGTTATAAGATAATCAACTTGTAACAGACAGAAGATTATTGAAACCCATAAATCAATTGCATAGAGGTGATCAATGAGATACCAAGATCTATGCTCTGGAAGCTGGAAAGTCAGAGGACATTGAGGTGAGCTCCCAAGTCCTGAAAGTTTGAATCTCCTAAAACTTAGAACTAGAGAAATGTTGCAGAGGGTGTCCATATGCCAAATTCAATTTTTGTTTCAATAGGAGGACGTTGAGACAGGCACCCAAGTCTTACATAGAGGATTTTCTGCAAACTTCTTTCAAATCCCAAAACCTTTTCCCTTACACAAACTTCTTGTACCTTCACTTCTTTAAAATTTGCACCTATAACATGCACACAAGAAGAAAAGGGGTTTGGGGGTTGTGGTGTTTAGGGATTTGCCTTAGTCAAATCTCAGGATAGCATTCAAGCTTCCCAACACCGTTGTTAGAGAGAGCATGCCCTAGCAAGGAAAAGGCTAAAGATAAACCAATGATGAAATGATTCAAATCACTATGATATCACCTTAGAGGTGAAGCCCTTAGGAGAATGAAGATCTTTCAACTCATAAGGAGATGGATGATGATTCCAAATCTGCAACAACACACAATACAAACACAAATCTGCAAGAATAACATAATGAATACCTTGAATGCTCTTTGCTCTAAGATCATAAGTTTAGTATCATCAACCTATATCAAAATGAATTCAAACACTAACTTATATATGCTTTCCCGCTAACATCCATGAATTTAATTAATAGAGCCGACAAAGAGAGACCCATTTAAAGGTCCTATGCCGACATGCCTTGAAATCTAACCTGACCAATTAGGGAGGACTTGGGCACAGGATCCCAAGTCCCAAGGTGCCTTTTTGGTCCAGGGTAAGGCATTAAATGGGCCTCTAGTTCCCATTTGACATGTGTTTCAAGGAATTTTGCATCGGGATGAATATTTTGCATGTAGAGTGTTAACATGGGGACCTAGGAGTTGAACTAGGAGGTAAAAAGGCATGCATCCACTTTTTACTCCATAACATTTATCCCCCACTTTAATGTGTGTGCAATCTTACGATTTAGCACATGCATTAAAGTACGGTCAAAGCATATCAAAATACATCAAACACTAGATTGAAGACACACCCTAAGTTTGAAGGACTATTTCTAGCCCCCAAGCTTAGGAAAACATAAGAAAACACTTAACAATCACATAAGACACAGTGAATACAATAAGGAAGCACACAATACGCAAAGAAGATAATGAAGCATGCAATACATGGAGAATACATGAATATAGTCACGCAAGAAATAGAGAAACATAATTTAAACAATTATGCATATGTAAATAATTATAACTAAGCAAAAGACACAGCGTGGGGGAGCTCATCGCTACACATCTTTCGACTATACAAAAACATGCAAAACACACATAGCGTAGGGGGAGCTCATTGCTACACATCTTTAGACCATGCCAAAAGAACGCAAGGAAGACACATAAAACAAATGGAATACATGAGTACCGTATAGTATGTCATTGACACACTATACATCTTATACATGGAAATCACAGGTGATAGGAAGGAGCTCTTCACTACACTCCACTATCTAAAACATGCCAAACACACTTGATGATTGAACTATGCTACTGCAACTGCCAAAGACATGCTTAAGGGTGAATAACTCAAGATACAACCCCGCCTCATGATGAGTACTTTGTTAAAAGGATGTGCAACTAACTCAAGAGTTACATCATCCTACCTTCCGCGAAAGGCCTTTCGAAATGCAACCCCACCCGCATCACAGAGATGCCTTATAGTTAAAAGGAAGCATGTGCTCAAAGTATACAACCCCACTCACATCACGAAGATGCCTTATAGTGAAAAGGAGGTATACGCAATAGATCAAAGTACACAACCCCACCCACATCACAGAGATGCCTAACGATGAAAAGGAAGTATATACAAACATGCTTTATCAATATCTAAAATATCCAAGAAGTTACCATGATATATGCCCGCACCTTAAAGTGGTTGATCCCGCTTGCCAATATCAAGCACATTTAAGGTAAAGTGAAAACACACAAGTGAACAAGAGCTTTCGTAAAGCCCATGCCCTAAAAGTTGCATGTGCCATGATCGCTGAATGTTCCCACAAACACACCATTATCCTTTTCTAACATAATCAACAACATATAATCTTTGGTTAGAAAATCTACTCTAAGATAACAACCAAATCAATTCATGAAAGTTTAACATATCACATCATAGACCAAGGCTACACTTGTGGGTTTAGACCTAAGTATATAGCCATGAGGTTATAGGTCAAGTATCTCAAAATTGAGTGTAGCTACAAGTTGAGATACAAAACAATCCAAAGTGCATAGCAGAAGATATAGAGTATTGCAAAGGTTTGTTACAACAAATTTCACAATACTAATCACAACACGGAGTGATTCTACTAGTCAAGCATCAGTAATATATATCAACCCCATCTTCATATATGGACTAGGTCCAATTTTGCTTTCTTGCTAAAGGGACACATGGTCCTTACCAGTATTTGTTTGTTTTCATCATCCGCCGACTAGTAGAGCCATTGAAGAATGGAAATAATAAAAATGAGAAAGGAGACAAAAGTGACTTGGTTTAAAACATGGGAAGATGCCCCCAAGACATCCTCCACAACATTATGCCCCCAGGGCACAACACACAATAATTACAATAAGAGAGAGAGAGAGAGGAATAGAAGAATAGAGACACAAATAGAAGAAGTGTCACAATAGAGGTGGTTCCCTTGTATCCTTAACCTTACAAGAGTATCAAGGGTCATCTAAAGAGACCTAAACAATGTTTAGCACAATATGGGGGAACACAACACAACACATAAGAGGAGGCCATCCATGAGAGTAACTCATAGAGATGCTACATCAAAGGTGGCTAATTGGATGAGAAAGACTTACCTGCGACACAAGGCAGCCGCACTAGCGACTGTCATCAAGCAAATCATCTTCCTCTCAATCTCAAATATGGGAAGAAATAGGGACATATGGTACTATGACCCAACTTGTAGCTTCTTCCTTTAATTCTTCATCCTTTAGCTATTCTTTTGATTTGATGCAGGAGCATCCCTGGTTCAAGAGTAATCTTGCATCAACCGAAAACATTTGCATTTGCATTTCAATTTGTTTGCATTTCAGTTCTTTCATTTTTCAGTTTAGTTCAGGCAATTCAGTCAGAAGCAGTTCAACTTGTGGTCTGGTTTCAGCATTTCACACCTTGCGGATCAGGACTTAGCATCTAGACATGTTCATCTACATCATATCAGGAATTCAAAGCATTTGGATCAGTTACTGGAAAGTTATTGCTATTAGAACATCCTCTATTTTCTCAGTGCAGAGTTCTCTAATAGTCATGGGTAATCAGTTGAAGGAGAAGGATCAGGAGCATTGGCCAACTTGTGTATCCTTGTAATTCATTCTACAATGATCCTTGGCTCGTGGCCAACCTTCCTCATAGGTCCACACTTCCTTGTATTCGTTGGAAAAGGATTTTCTAACCGATAGGTCTGACCTATCCAAGAACACACATTACACCTATTCATCAAGATTCTGGATCTCCTATGGCCGACGTGGAAGAATCTATTGGTATGGAAATGATATATATTGATGTAATAGATCCTTAGGAAAGTAGTTCTAATGATTTAGAAGATTGATAGTTTGGATTTGTTTGAAGGAGCTTCAAATCTTTATCTTGAGCATATATGTAATCAAGCCTTGAGCCCTAGTTGTAAGCCCACATGTTGCCAGCCAGTTTGTATTTGGATTCTTTGATATAGTGAATGACTAAATCTTTATTTGTTCCATTTCTTAAGTTATTTCTATGTGTTTACTGTTGCTGCACAGTTCAGATAGTTCATTCTATGAACCCTCCTATCGTGACTGCACCAAGTGGTATCAGAGCGAAAGTTCAATTCATTGGAGTGAATTAGCGAAGGGGATTCCGTAAGATCTTGTTGTAAGTAGATCGCCAATCTGAGGTAGGTTACTGGTGCACAACCGATCGCTAATTAAGAGGTAGTTTTCACTTGTAGCCTGATTGCCAATCTGAGGTAGTTTGCACTTGGTCCTAGGAAGATGTCGTCATGGAGAGTTCCTTGTGTTGGTACAATGGCTAATAGAATAGATGAGATGATGGAATTGATGAGAATAATGCGAATTCATTTGGATACTATTGAGGAAGATAGGCGAAGATGATTGACACCTAGACCTAATGTTGAAAGTGATGATGAAGAATAATTTCAATCTGTTGAACAAAGTGGCGAAACCCTAGAAGGTCATGAAGATGAAGAATCAGATCAAGTAAAGATGTTGCGAGCTATTTCAAAGATTGGGAAAAGACCTAGAGTGGATGTGTTGAACTATACTGGCAATTTGAATCTGGAAGAGTTGATCGATTAGATAAATGACATGGAAGAATACTTTGAATATGAGGAAATTGAAGATCCGGAGAAGGTGAAATTTGCAAAGACAAAGTTTAAAGAACATGTTGCTATATGGTGGAAAGAAGTTCAGTTGGAAAGAAATAGGAGAGGAAAGGAAAAGATTACAAAGTGGGATCGGATAGTGACAAAGTTGAAGAATCAATTCATATCTGCTGACTATGAGTTGGAGTTGTTGAAGAGATTTCAAAACTTGAGACAAAAGGAGAAATCTGTGAAAGAATACACTGAAGAATTTCATAAAATGATCATCAGAATAGGACATAGTGAAGCAAGTAAGGAGAAAGTGGCTAGATACATCAATGGCTTGAGATTGAACATTCAAGAAGAACTAAGTTTGGTGAGGATGACATCTTTGGAAGAAGCATATCAATTTGTACTGAAAGTTGAAGAGAAGTTGAATAAGAAACATGATCAGAGACTGAGAGGCAGAGGAGGTAAATTTCTGATAGGTAGGACATTTTTAGGAGGAGGTAGATCTTATCCAGAGCAGAACAAGTTTGACAACTCGTTGAGGAAGGATGATAGAGATAATAATGCTTACTAGAGAGATGATATAAATTTCTATCGGAGAGGAAACCCTAATGCATACCGAAATGAAGAATACAGAAGAGAAGAAAGAGGAATTGATAAGAGAGCATTCAGAGGTACTTTTTTCAAGTGTGGAGGTAAAGGGCATAAAGCATTTGAGTGTAATCAGGGTAGTACAAGTAAGAAGACAAAAAATAATAGAAGAGCAGCCTATGTTGAAGAAGAACCTGTTTGATCACCTAGTTCAATTGGCAATCCAGAGAAAGGAGAATCATTGGTAATGAGGAGAACACTATTTCAAACAGAGACTAAGGAAGAACCATCACAAAGGAAAAGTTTGTTCAAAACAAGATGCAAATCTGGAGGTAAGTGTTGCAAAGTTGTGATTGATAGTGGTAGTTCAGATAACTTAGTTTCATAAGAGATGGTGACTAACCTGAAGTTGGAAAGATTGAAACACCCTAAGCCCTATCGGATACCATGGATTCAAGATGATCATAAGGTACTGGTGAGTGAACAATGTTTGGTGAAATTTCATATTGGATCTTATCATGATGAAGTCTTGTGCGATATTATGCCTATGGATGTTTGTCATATCTTGTTGGGTAGACCTTGGTAGTATGATAGAAAAGCTATGCATGATGGGAGAAAGAAACTTATACTATAACAGCAAATGTAAAGAGAATAACCTTGATTCTTGTGGAGGATAATCTTAAAAATGTAGTATGTGGGAATGCTAGAATCTGTTTAGTAGATGGAAGGAAAATTTTGGATGGTTTGAAACAAGAAAGTCTGTGTTATGCCTCGATTCCTAAGAAGCCTGAAGAATTGAAGAAAGAGACTGATCCAGAGGAGATAAGAGAGTTGCTGACAGAATATGAAGACATCATATCAGATAATGTACCTGAAGGATTACCACCTATAAGGAGTATCAGCCATCACATGGATCTTATACCAGGATCAAGTTTGTCTAACAAAGCAGCACACCAGATGACACCGGTAGAGAATGAAGAACTTAATAGACAGATACAAGAATTGCTAAGGAAAGGTTTGATCAGAGAAAGTTTGAGTCCTTGTGTAGTACCTGTAGTATTAGCACCTAAGAAAGATGGAGAATGGAGAATGTGTACTGATTCTAGAGCACTAAACAAGATCACAGTTAAGTATAGATTTCATTTACCTAGGATGGATAATATTATGGATCGCTTGAGTGGAGCAAGATATCTCACAAAGATAGACTTGAAGAGTGGATACCATCATATCAGAATCAAAGAAGGTGATGAATGGAAGACTGCTTTTAAGACAAGTGAAGGATTATATGAGTAGTTAGTGATGCCTTTTGGACTGACAAATGCACCGAGTACTTTCATGAGGTTGACGAATGAAGTTCTAAAGAAATTCTTGGGTAAGTTTGTGATTGTGTATTTTGATGATATTCTAATTTTTAGTAAGATAAAAGAAGAACATTTATGGCATATTAGGTAAGTTTTTCAAAGACTGAGAGAAGAAAAATTGTTGATAAACATCAAGAAATGTAGTTTCATGAAAGAAGAGTTGGTATATTTGGGATTTGTAATTTCTATAGAAGGATTGAAGATGGACCCTGAGAAAGTGAAAGCAATTGTTGAATGGCCTACACCGGAGAACATTGGAGAAGTTAGATCATTTCATGGATTGCGGAAGTTCATCAAAAATTTTAGTTCAATTTGTAACCCTATGACAGAGACAAAGAGAGGTGACAGAAAAGATTTTAAGTGGACATCAGGAGTAGATAAAAGTTTTGAGTTGTTGAAGCAAAAAGTGACAGAGCAACCTGTTTTGGCATTACCAAATTTCAATAAGGTATTTCAAGTTGATTATGATGCTAGTAGAAATGCATTTGGAGCAGTGTTAATTCAAGAAGGTAGACCAATAGCATATTTTAGTGAAAAGTTGAATGATGCAAAGAGAAGATATTAAGTTTATGATCAAGAGTTCTATGCCATAATTCAATATTTGAAGAAGTGGAGACATTATTTGTTGCCTAAGGAATTTGTGTTGTATACAGATCATCAAGCTTTGCAATATTTGAATATTCAAGGTAAGTTGAATCAGAGACATATGAGATGGGTAGAGTTCATGCAGAGTTATACTTTTGTATTGAAGCATAGAAGTGGAAAATCAAACAAAGTTGTTGATGCCTTGAGTAGGAGAAGAAACTTGTTGACAGAGATGAGAGTTGAAGTATTGGGTTTTGATGAATTGAAGAACATGTATGAGGGAGACACTGATTTTGCAGAACCCTAGAAAGCATGTAAGGAACCTGTTGTAGTAGATAGAAGTAAATGGTTGGATTATTTCATTTAAGAAGATATGTTGTTCAAAGGAAGTCAGTTGTGCATACCTAGAAGTTCAATGAGAGATAATTTGATCAAGGAGAAGCATAGTGGTGGATTGGCAGCACATTTTGGCATTAATAGGACAGTGGATTTGGTAAGTGAAAATTACTTTTGGCCTCAGATTCATAAGGGTGTCTAGAGATTTGTGCAAAGTTGCAGAGTTTGTCAAGTTGCAAAAGGGAATAGTCAGAACACTAGATTGTATAAACCTTTGACGGTACCGGAGAGACCTTGGGAAGACATAAGCATGGATTTTATAATGGGATTACCTAAGACACAGAGATGACATGATTCAATATTTGTAGTGGTTGACAGATTTTCAAAAATAGCTCATTTCATACCTTGCAAAAAGATAACTAATGCAGTACATGTGGCAGACCTATTTTTCAAGGAGATTGTGAGATCGTATGGATTACCTAGGAGTATAGTTTCAGACAGAGATACAAAGTTCATTGGATACTTTTGGAGAACACTTTGGAAGAAGATGAAGACAGATTTGAAGTTTATCTCAACTTTTAATCTATAGACAAATGGACAGATAGAGGTAGTGAATAGGAGTTTGGGAAACTTGTTTAGATGTTTGGTTGGAGAGAAAACCAGAAGTTGGGATTTGATCCTTCCACAAACAGAGTTTGCATACAATAATTTAGTCAACAAAAGTACTGGAAGAACACCTTTTGAGATTGTTACTGGAGCACATCCTAGAGGAGTTGTAGAATTGAGAGATATTAGCATAGAGGAAAAGAGAAGTGCTGAAGAAGAAGAATTTGTAGATCGTATGAAGACAGTGCATAATCAAGTGAAGAAACATTTAGAGAACATGAACAGTAAGTACAAAGAGAAGGCAGATGAGAAGAGAAGAGAAAAATAATTTGAAGAAGGAAATGAAGTAATGATGTATTTGAGAAAAGAAAGATTTCTAGTTGGGACATATAACAAGTTGAAGATGAAGAAGTTTGGACCTTGTAAGATACTTAGGAAATTTGATTCAGGAAATGCATATGAAGTGAAATTACTGGAGACATTGGGTATTTCACCTATTTTCAACATTGTAGATCTTTACCAGTGTCATGAAGCAGAGTTAAGTGATAGCATGGAAGAAGACTTGAAGAAATAGTTACCACAGCAAGCACTGGAACAAATTGAAGACATTTTGGATAGTAGAGTTAGCCATAGCACCAGAGGAAGACAATACAAAGAATATCTTGGGAAGTGGAAAGGTAGACTAGAAGAAGATTCATCATGGATTTCCTAGGTTGAGGTGAACCGTCTTGGTTCTCCCCTAGCCCCAGCAAAGTGAGGGACTCACTTTTTCAATAACCTTGGGTATCTGATGCAAGAGCATCCCTAGTTCAAGAGTAATCTTGCATCAACCAAAAACATTTACATTTGCATTTTAGTTTGTTTGCATTTCAGTTCTTTCATTTTTCAATTCAGTTCAGGCAATTCAGTCAGAAGCCGTTCAGCTTGTGGTCTAGTTTCAGCATTTCACACCTTGCAGATCCAGACTTAGCATCTAGACATGTTCATCTACATCATATCAAGAATTCAGAGCATTTGGATCAGTTACCAAAAAGTTATCACTATCAGAAGATCCTCTATTTTCTCAGTGCAAAGTTCTCTAACAATCAAGGGTAATCAGTTGAAGGAGAAGGATCGAGAGCATTGGCCGACTTGCGGATCCTTGTAATTCATTCTACAATGTTCCTTGGCTTGTGGCCAACCTTCTTCATAGGTCTGCACTTCATTGTATCTATTGGAGAAGGATTTTCAAACCGATAGGTCTGACCAATCCAAGAAAACACGTTACACCTCTTCATCAAGATTCTGGATCTCCTGTGGCTGACGCAGAAGAATCTATTGGTCTGGAAATGATATATATTGATGTAATAGATCCTTAGGAAAATAGTTATAATGATTTAGAAGATTGATAGTTTGGATTTGTGTGAAGGAGCTTCAAAGCTTTATCTTGCGCATATATGTAATCAGGCCTTGAGCCCTAGTTGTAAGCCTGCATATTGCCGGCCAATTTGTATTTGGATTCTTTGATATAATAAATGACTGAATCTACATTTGTTCCAATTCTTAAGTTGTTTATGTTGTGTTTACTCTTGCTACATAGTCTGGATAGTTCATTCTGTGAATCCTCCTACCGTGACTGCACCATGATTCAATTGTTGTTGGTGGAATGTTTTCTTGTTGATGTGATACTTGTCGAGCTAAAGCTTGTCATTTTCTCCTTTGTTCTCTTGCATTCTAATTCCTTATTGTCTGATTAGTGATATTTGTGAAAGGAGTGTCATGAGTTCCCACATTCATCAACATTTCAAAACAGGAAGCTATACGCTCAAAATTGCGACTTGATGGCCTCGGGGCAGTTGAGTCAATTTTGGCATACATATGGAACCTCTCTCCTTGCCACAGGGCGAATCGCCATGTCACTCTCGCTCTTGTGGGAGTAGCCAGTCGAGAGGTGAAGAGACATGGGGGTGGTTCAGCTCATTGGAGAGATGAACTTTTCAGAGAGGGTTTGGCCTATCCTGGGGCCTATTTTGTTGTGTGTTTGTGTGGATGTGGTGTTCTGTGACCATAGATGTAAAGATAACTATATGACCCGAAGGGTCACTAGTCATTGTTCTCCTGTTTGGATTCCTAATATTCCACCATTGTGTGGGTAGGATATTGTTGCCGTTGATGTTTTTTGTCGTTCATGTTGTTGTATGAATGCTTGTTGTATCAGGAGTTGTCTACATCTCTCTTGTTGTTATTGGATGACTAGTTGATCTTGTTGTAGTCTTGGGTGGATCTCCTCTATCTCGTCGAGGATTTCTCTCACCCACTCACCTCTAAGTCCAAGGCACATTTGTGGCCGAGACAAGAGATAGGCGGTTTGATCTAACCTTGACTTGACCAAGGGTTTTGACTTAGGGTTTGTATGACCTAAGGTTTGACTTTAGTGTTGACTTTGTTTGACCTTGTGATGAAATCAAGGGTTTTGACCAATGTTTGACTGTAGTTGACCTTGTGTTGGGACCAATGGTTTGCAAACCTTCTATGTTTCTAATGTTTTTGTTTCTTTTGGATTTTATATGAATGTAAGCCTAAATGAATGCAAAACTTCTTTTTGTGCTTTTTTATGTTTTTGGAAATCAAAATGCTTTTTCTTAATCTAGGAATTGGAAAATGTATGCACGCTATATTGAAATTACCTAATGCAATGTAAGATATGTTTTTGTTTGTTTTTTGAATATGTGGATCAATCTAATCTAGAAAGGAAATTGCTTTTAATCTATGAACTTTGGAAAGGGAAACTATTTTAACAATTTAAACCTACTTAGCCTATCAAGAAAAATAAAACATGTATTTTACTTATCCCAAGAGCAAAGTTTTGATTATCTAATTACTATGAAATGAAAAAAAATATGAAGGAAATTGGAGACGCGTGAACCTCCTCTACCCTTAGAAATTCTTGTAATGGAAACCTCGAATCCTCTTGTAGCAACGGGGTGATCCTCTTGGAAACAACGATAAAATGGAAGAAAAAGAAGATTTGAGGCTTTGAAAAGAGCTCTATGTGAGCTTGATGAGCACTGTGGCTTGCAATATGAGTAATGTATGGATGCATAACAAGCTTGTATGAAAGCTATATGAGACAATGAATAAAAGAAAAAGGCTCCTATGTCCTATATGAGCATGAAAATGCTTGATTTGGAGAGCAATAACTTGCAAGAGTTGTGTACACAAATGAAATTCCCTCCCTTTGTCCTTGAGGGAGGGGGTATTTATAGGTTAGAAGAAGAGATGAGAGGTGAAGAAGAAAGAAAGTTAACTCAATTTCATTGGAGAGTTAACTTAGAAGACTCGAGAGTGATTTGGGCTAAAATTGGAGTGATCTACCCCATAAAAGTTTATCACTCAAGAAGAAGTGAAGGAGGAGTGCATGAGAATGCATGAGTTGTTAACTAAAGATGAAATAGAGCTAATTATGCATGTGTGGGTGAATTAAATGGTTAACTCTATATTTGGCATGAAAATCCATCCAAATAAGAAGAAAAATGGGTGAAAACAAAGCTTTTTCAAGTTAGAAACTCTAGTTTTTCCACGGATGAAAACATGACAGGGTCACCCATGGGTTGCCTCTTTCACCAATTAGGATCACCCAAGGGAGACCCATGGGCAACCCTCAGAGGAGAGCACTTGGGTGGAAGTGCATGATGGGAGATGGTAGTGAAGATGAAAAGGAGGGGATTTGCCTCTGGAAATAGGTTAGTCATGTGTGAAAATCCAAATCTCCACTTGCAAAAGTAGGATCTCCTAGGGGAGATCTAGAAATAATAGGGGGAGATTTGGATTGGTTGAGTGAAACTAGAAACGAAAAGCGAGATATTTCTAGGGATGACCTCTAGAAGGCCACTAGGAGTGGGAATGGATGAAAAACATTGGGGAAAGGTGAAAATTTACCTACAAGATACATGCAAGGCTCAGGAACAAGGTCGCAAACACAGGAAATGCAAATCGGCAAGTGTCAAAAAGTGTCAAAAGCAGGGAGAGAGAGAAAATGACAAAGGGGAAACAACACAAGGAGGAAGAAAAGAAACGTCACCAAGAGGATTGCTCCTGAGAAGATGTTATTTCATGCTTACATGTACGTGACAAGGATTATGACTCATCATAGGGATCCTTGTGGAGGTTGTGCATGATTTTGGTGCTTATATATTTTCCCCGTCGGGGAGAGTAGTCTACATGAAAGGTAGGTACCGTTCCCAAACTAGGCCTTACATGTCAATTTTCCTGTAATTGTTCCTGCAATAACTAGTATTAGTCTAGCATCTAAATATATCAAAACAAGTAATGAAAACTAAAATGAAGAACATACCATAGATTGTTTGAGATTGACTAGTTGTTTGCCTTTATCGGTGAGATCTGTAGGAATGAATGAATGCAAAATGAACGCATGAGAGATGCATAAAATAAAAACTAATCTAAGAATGCATAAAGGAAATTTAAGCTAAGGGAGAGAAAAAGTAAGGAAATTAGTTAAATTTGAGTGAATTGGCGACAGAATCAATCATGTAAGCAATTGTTGGGTAGATATCGTCGAGGAGATCACGAAGATGGCCGCCTCTTCTTCTACTATTGAGAATCAGGTACACAAACAGTGAAAAATCCTTCTCTAAACCCTAGTTTGAATTTTGTGAAAAATCTCTTGAAATTGTCCATTTTTTGGTGATTTTCTCTATTGCATTGTCTTTATTTTGTTGTTTAGAGTAGGACTGGTTTTTCGTTTACTAAAATTGGCTAAGAAACAATGTTTTTAGAGCATTTTTAGTTCAGGGGATAGCCACATAGTGTCACCACTTTTTCCAGGCAGGTCACCCGAGGGAGATCTGGCTGAGCAATAGGGTCACCTGATGGAGATTGGTATGTGCAATAGGGTTGCCCGGGGGAGATCCTGTTGAACATCTAGGTCACCCAAGGGAGACCCAATTTGATGAAAGAGGCGACCCTAACAGATATATTCTGACTAACATTTGGTGTTTTCTAACATTTACTTCACTCTATTTTGATCTAATTTGACTACTAAATTTGTCTATTTATTGCAATTTTTATGGTTTAAATGCTTTTTTGTGAGATTTTCTACAAGTTAAATTATGGTTTTTAAGGTTTTTCTGAGTTGACGAGATCTAATCTAAAGTTATTTTCTGATTGGAAGGATATGAGGATCCATTGGAATGCCAACCGCAAATAGTTATGGCTTTCAGAGATGTATGCTTCGTTGTCTACCAATGAGCTTGTTGTCTTGAGGAGAGCAGGCTTGGCTAAGGTTTTCCATGTGCCAGTTGTACATCCTATGGCATGCATATGTTGTGACATTCTGACTTACTGGGATGTAGACAGGAACACCTTCAGGTTCCCTTAGGTTTTAGGATAGTGAACCATCACTCTGTATATGATGTATACCACATTCTAGGGGTTCCTGTGAGAGGACACCCACTCATTCTACCAGCTAGCGAGTCCTTTGAAGAAAAGACTTCTTGGGTACAAATTATGTTACATCCCCAAACTTTTGATTTAGCCTAATTTTATTTTTTGTGGTAAACAGAATAATTAATCTTAGATTAATGATTGATGTTTGTGGAAAATATCAAGTAGAATCATTGATTATATAGAATCTATTGATTTATGTTTATATTAAGCATGAGATTAGTTATTTTTAAGATTGTTTTATTATGATAATTTATTAATAAATGATGATACACTGATCATGGTTATATGATACACTGAGTGTAACCAGGGAAAAGAATCCTTTCTTGAAGATGGAAGAAGAGTATCACCGAAGGAGAAGGAAATAGATGTTGGGAAAAGATCAGAATGCCATCTGAGTATCGAGGTTAAACTTTCATGAACCCATGCAAAGATAGGGTGAGTTTAAGTCATTTCCTTGTTTAAGTCATTTTCAAATTCGACCAACATCGACAAGATGATTTATGGTCTCCAGAAGTCGTCTTCATTGTTTTGACTAGATAATGTTCTCAGAACATCTATGCAGTCAATACCTTGATGATGATGATATAATTTAAATAATAGCTTAAGTTATTGTGATATTTCCAATACATCATCTAGATGTAATTGATATTGTGTTAAGTATAATTACTTATCAACCCACTTATATTGGTCGAGCATTATATTTATTCCATGCTTGAGTGCTCTTGTAATCCACCACCTCACGATCCACGAAATGTGGAATGAGTGGGGATTGTTGTGAGCACAGCCAAAGTCAATCTTTTTGTATTAGTCCTAAATGGGAGGTAAGGCCCTTATGGATCCAAGAAATCTTGCGAGTTGGCAAGGCCCATACCAACTAACTCACCACCTTTAGTGTGAGGGTAGCGGTGATGGGCGAAGCAGGCAAATGCATGAGTGGGAAGTCTTTTGTGGATGTTTTTATTTGGGGAAAAATAGATTGTTTTCATTATTTTGGGGGAGTAGTTGATGGTTGTCTCTTACTGTGGAAGCACAAATAGAAGGTTGAATGCTTGGATCTCATAAAAGGAGTCAAGCCCTCATCGACAGTTTATCACTTAACAATCCATACTCGATTGCGAACTAATAAACACAGATATGACTATGTATTTGGTCATGGGTTATTTTGCATGATAATGCCACTTTTATGGGCCATTTGATGGTTAATCAATGGAAATAACGATAGCTCATATGATTTTTACATTTTGATAAGGCCTATAAGTTGTGAGCATGTACAATGTTGTGTTTTATAAATGATAACCTTTACATGTTTATGGTCGTAATGGCAAAGAGCACATATAGTGTTGCACTATTATAAATGATAACATTTGCATATTTTTAAAAGCTTTCATGGTCAACTACATAGTAGTACCATGCTATCCTATGCGTTGGCTTTGAATTCAATTCTATTACAGCTTATTGAGTCGAAGTATTGATATTGTTGTGTTTCATTATATATAACTTTTGTAAGTAATGATAAAGATTGATATGCTGGCTGAGAGCCAAACTAAGTAATGATAAAGATTAATATGTTGGCCGAGAGCCATGATAACTGCATTATTAACTATGCATATAGTTCGTGAGCCAATGTTTCTTTTAAAGAGAACAAAACAATAGTAAGGTCGATGGCCAATACATAGTGTAATGGGGAGAAACTATTGTGAGTCAATGTTATTGACTGTACCACACCATGGTGGCCATAGAGGCACGTGGGATATGAAGTAATGCATTTGTTTGTTTATATATATGATAATATTTCCATGCCTTCAGGTGTAGTCTTGACTTAAGAAAAGAGTATTAAGACTCTTAGTACCCATAAAGGGATAACCTATGCTTAATGATAACTATGTATAAATTTGCATTAAGTGCATATTTACCTTGTGTGTCAAGGGAGTAAACTCTTTATTGAAAATATTATATGTTTTTATTTCTTTATCAATGGTAATGCTTCATGGATGAATTATAGGGTGGTAAGAACCCTTTTGAAACCCTTGATTAAAGGACTATTTCATCTTGACTACTTGAAGCCTGTAATGGTTTAAGTATAATCGATGTGACATGGCAAAAACTTGGAAACAAGGAAACCATAGAAACCTAGACTAGGGTTGGTCATATAAACTGAAACAATGAACTTGCAAAAGAAAGCACAGGGAAAGGGTGATGTGGAGTCACATATTCCCTATTGCTTGACACCATAAGATGAAAAATGATGCACTCTTTGAATTGAGTCAAAGTCTAAGATAGTTGGACTATGGGAGAAAAGACCCATCTTTTCCAAAACTTAGAAAGGTGAATTTATGAACACTATAGGATGAGACAACTTCAAAGTTGAGTTAAGATGTGTGAACAAATCGACTACGTTCATTGTGAAATGTTTATGTAATTAAATATTTGGCCAAAGTATTGCATTTGTCTTTGCATGCATTAGTCGGTTCACTATGCTCCAAATGGCATTTCTAGCAATGTCATACATAGAGTGGATCCATAGTTGTATGATCGTGAAGTATTATGAAGGACACAACACCAGATACTCAGATGGAAAACCAATTGGTTCCTTATATCTATTCCCTTTGTGAAGGGTAGGGTCACTTCTAGGAAGTAAGTTGTGTGGGGGACCTCCGGTCTATGGTTGGAGGAAAAGCACTTGGGTGATGCTCTCCTTTCCAAGCAGAAGACTAGCCGAGGCTTATGAAGATAGATGTCAAAGTTCTAGATACAGTACTGTAACATCAAAAAATGTCCCCTTGGGGGCTTTTCCCTCATAAGGTTTAGCTCCTAGGTCTTTAGCATGCATTTAGGACATTTTAGTTCATATTTTGGCATCCCGATGGATTGAGACCTAGGTTCCATGGAAAATTGGACCTAGGAGGACCCCTTGAGCTTTACCCTTCCCAAAATAGGGGGGAGGACTTGGGCGCCTGCACCCTAGTCCTGCCCTATTTTGGGGCAGCCCCAATTTTTGGGTGTCAGATTGTGACCGTTATTAGGTCCCTTTGCCGACACGGTAAGTTTGAATTTCAAATATCTTGGTGGGAGTACTTGTAGTTGCATATATAAGCATGTGTAGGCATTCATTTGTAAACTAGATGGCAATTGTGATGTTCAAGTGTTCTCGAGTTGATTCAAGGATTTCTATTGTGTTGCAAGAGCAGACTTGTATGTTTTGTGTGTTGATATTTGTAGATTTGAGCATCAATTTCCTCATGGCATGAAGAGCATCTTCCTCCATGAGAGCTTCACTACAAGGTGACATAATATTGTGTTTTCATCATTGATTCCTTTAGTTTTTGCCTCTGCCTCACAAGGGCATGCACTCTTTATCTGACAACAGTGTTCAGAGACTTAAGTGTCCTCTAGGGCTTGACTAAGGCAATCCTCTAAACACCACAACCCCCAAACCAAGTCTTGTGATTGTAGGTTATAGGTGTCACATTTGGGGAAAGTGAAGTTGCAGGAAGGATTGGCAGGCATCAAGGATTCAGGATCTAAAGAAAAGCAAGACACGGGAACACTTCTAGGACCTGGGCACTCTCTCTAGTGTCCTCTGCATCTGAGTTTTGGGAAACAGAAATCACAGGGTTGATCAGTCTTGGAAGGAGGTCCAGATTCTGCAAAGAAACTGGTACCTTGGACTTGGGCACCTGCTCCAATATCCCTAACTATTCCGCTTTGGAACCTCGAAAATAGGTATTCTATGATTTGGTATTTCACTCTTGTTTGCAAGAGCTTTTTCTGTCATTCATCAATTTGTTGTCGTATTTACATAATTAAGATTTTAATGGTCAATTGGACATAGGAGAAGGAAAATTTGATAATTAATTCCCTAATCCAAGTTTCCCTACATCTGCAAGTGACCTAGGGTATGAGAGTGCTCACCATTTGACCCTAGATCCTTCAATGTTTAGTGGAGAGGCAAATTTAAACATCTAAAATCAAAAGATTAACAAATCCAATTTTCCCCTAAACAAGTACCTTCTCTTATATGACTTAATAGTTAGTAATATATGTAATTTATCATTGATTCTATAAGCATAACCTTGGAATTGTATAGTGAAGGGTATTCACTAATATGTTATCTTTGGAATTGTTGTAAATTTCAGTTTTGGAATATCCAGAAAGGATATGCATGTTTAATTTGATTATGAAATTGATTTATTTCTTACGTAACAATGGTTAAATCAATAATAATTTATTCTTAATGTTAATTAAGATGGTTAATTTTTGGGTAATGTGAGATGGCATGTTACAGATTATGGGGGTGCGTTGTCTTAAGGATCAGACTAGAGTTCAGCTCACCTCCATACCACGACTTCGTATTCCTCACTTGAGGAAGTTTCTAATTGGTTTGATTGCATCAAGGTTGTCTGGAGACAAGGCCTCAGGTCACTTGAGATGGTGTTTGGTACCAATCATATAGGGCATTGAGAAGGGTAGATTTTATGCTTGGGGGCCAGACATCTTGGCCATGGTCTACAAGAACTTCTATCATATCGCGTGACGGGGAGCTCTTGCTTTTAGTCACTCTTCTCTGATCATGACTTGGATTTTCGAGCACATCATGTCTGATCAGAAGGAGATTCCTCTTCCTAATAGGTGATTATTGAGAGCAGCTAGGTGGGCTCATGTGGGCCACTTTAATACTTTTTTATGAGTGGTGGCTACTCTTACAGATGTAGATATGATCTTTGACCCTTACACAAATATAGAGGGTGCATGGTCGCATGATGGTTAGATCAGGGAGCACTGTCTTAGCATATCAGATCTTTTGGATCATAATTGTCTAGTCAAGGCTCATCATGTTGTCTTACAATAGTTTGGAGAGGACTTTCCTGAGGAGTTTCCCTCAGTACCTAGTTGTTACAGATCTATCCCAGAGATGGGTGAGATTGGTTAGAGGACCATTTCTTGGACCCCTTTGACTCCTGGATTTTTTATTACCAGAGCTTCTAGGACCCTGAGAGGAGGAAAGAGAGTAGGGAGAGGAGATTCTTCCCATAGACTCATTGTGGTAGATGACTCTGACTCTACTGACGATGACTACATTCCAAATGGGGATGACTTGTCTAATGAGGGACCTGTAGGGGATGCACAGGGGATAGGTTCTAATGAGGATAATGTTCTTGAGGGCCCGTTCACAATTCCTAGACCTCCTCACTCTGATGAGGTGATGCAACAACTTGATCCCACCTAGTAGCCTGGTGACCCACGTAAGTCTACTCTTGTTTTACTAATTTCTCATTGTCCTTTCTTTTCTTTTTTTTATTCTTGTTGAGAATTGTCACACCTTTTTTATTTTACTTTAATTTGCAGGTAGCGCTGAGGAGTAGATGGGTTTCGTTCATGAGATCAACATTGGTTTGGTTGCCTCCTTTACTAGGCTAACCTGAGAGATGCTTTTGACTGACCTTGGAGTGCCCCTACAGCTAGTGACACACTAACATTTTTGCTCCTACTTATCATGGGTGTCAAGAAAGTGCTACTTTGAAGGCTGATAATCTCATACTTAGGGGTCAGAATCAGGTGCTTCATGAGATGGCTCACCTTGGGATTCAACAGTGTGAGCTTAGCACTATGGGAGCTTCACATTCTCATACTCATAGTAGGGCACCTTGCTCACACAGGTCTCATGGAGCGACTAGTGTTACACATAGATAGAGGAGTAGGAGTCCTGAGGGTTCCATTGGAGGGACCTATCCTGGAGTCTATATTCATCATTGAAATCGTGCCCCCTTTCATGGGGAGCCTTACTTTTTCTTGAGAGCTTTTTGTCCTAGCTCTTGTACTCTTTATAAATGTAAACTTCTGATATATCGATGAAAGTTTGTCTTTTTATGGTTGTTTTACTATCATATGGGTACTCATCTCTTGCACACTTTGGAATTTTACAAACTCTTTGATTGTGTTTTGACCTTCAATTCTAAGAATGCAAGTATGATAATGATGACATGTTTTGTAATTTTTGGCATATATATGAGATGCAGGTTACGATATGCAAATGCAAGAACACAAGCGATGCTGAAATGAAACTTTTACTTCTATGGAATGTCATGAGTTATGATATTGACTTTTATTGCTTTGGAAATTTTTTTTATTTTAGCATGAATGCATTGTGGAACAAACAATATGACTACTCTTTAGTATGATTTTCAATCCAGGGGATTGTAGGTTTTCCTAGTATAAGAGACCTAATCAAGTCTATGAGATAAGGATTTAGAACTCAAGTGAGGAGAAGGAGTGAAATGGAGTGCACTTCTAATTTTGGGCTTTGCTAAAGGCTAAACATTGTTCCTTATCTAGATAAGACAATCTAACAAGCTTTCAACTTAGGCCACTAACAAATTTTATTGGTGTTCTCTAGACTTAGATCATAGATGACAAGAAAGATAGACCTAGGGTAAAGGATAAATGGGAAAGAACTAGTGTCCCTAGATAGAAAATGATCCTAAAGACTGCTAGACTCTTAGCTTTGCTCAGCTAGTGCATGTGTGTGCTTTGTACCTTCCTCTTTTATTTTCTCTAATAGAATGTCAACCTGGAGGCTTTGAGCTTAGACTGATCTCCACACAAGAGTATGGACATTCAACAATCTTCTCTCTTTCACTCTTTTTTTGTATCTCTCTTTTTTTTTTTGCTTTTTTTTGCCTTTTCACTTTTTTGTATTTTCTAGAATGTCTCACTTAATTTTCTCATTTTTTTGGATTTTTGACTTGACAATGAATGCTTTTGGAACTTTGGATATGCAATAATTTGACCTCTCAATTCTCACTTTTCTCACTGCTCTTATTTTGATCACTCATTTTTTATTCACTCGTATTTTAGATTGCTTCCTTCATATTTCTGATCCTCCTGACATTTTTGGCTAGGGAAGATAAGGGGTTGAGTGCCACCAAAAGTTTTTGTAATCCACTTGGAATTCTCTTCTACTAGGGAAGAATTGGGAAGGTCTACTTGTAAGCTTCCTTCGAACACTGTAGGTTTGAATATTGACTTCACTTAGACCTAACATCTTGGCTCATTGAGACTGGGATCAATGTAAAGCTAAGAGATAGGCTTTGATTAGAATCAATGGGAATGAAGGAGTAATGGTGATTATGAAAATGGGGAATCTCTGGACCTAAAAGGATCACATATACCTAGGCAACCTTAGACTCCTTATTGAAATAAAAATAATATAAGAGCAAGTCATTCACTGTAATGCAAGATGAACAAAATGATAATAAAATGCAAGAAACAAATTATTTTTGACTTTTTTATTTTTATGATTTTTTTGTATTTTTAGAATATTTAATTTTTCTTTTGCATTTTTATGTTTTATGATTTTTATGATTTTCAAACATAGTATTTCTTGAGGTGAAAGACATTGACTATTTCACCAAATTCTTCTCCCTCCATTGTGCACAAGAGATAGGCACCGTTTCTGACATCTTCTTTAACCATGTAAGGACATATCCAATTGGGTCTGAACTTATGTCCTTCACTGGCTCTTTTAACGATTAGGTTGTCAATTCTGAGTACTAAGTCTCCCACTTGAAAGGGTCTTGGGATGAATTTCTTGTTATACTGCTTCTTCATCCTTGCAAGGTAGGAGTCATTCCTTTGAACAACTCTTAATCATTTTTCATCCATCATTTCTAACTCGGCCAATCTTACCTCTTGATATTCCTCAATATCCAATAGGCCTTGTAATGATACTCTTAAGCTGGGAAATTCTACTTCCAATGGAAACACTGCCTCCGACCCAAAAGTGAGGGCATAAGGGGTGGTTCCAATCGAAGTTCTTACACTTGTTCTATAGGCCCAAAGAGTTGGATATAATTGTAAGTACCAATCTCTTTTGGAGTCTTTTACAATTTTGAGCAATATTGACTTCAATATTTCGTTTGTGGCATCTGCTTGTCCATTCCCCTAAGGTTAGTAGACCAAAGAAGAATTATGATTGACGTGGAATCTCTCAAACAACTCTCTTACTTGTGGATTTTTGAATGATGATGATTTTTCTATCACTATTACTTAGGAAATCCTGAATCATCATATAATTTGATTTAATATGAACTTTGCAATTATTGTCCCTGAAACTGTAATGAGAGGCATGGCCTCTACCCATTTGGTAAAATAGTCTATTGTGGTGATGATGAACAAATGTCCATCCATGGATGGGGGAGATATCTTTCCTACTAAGTGCAAGCCCCAAGTAGAAAAGGGCCAAGGAGTAACTATCGGTTGCAAATCTCTCATCGGTGTGTGGTGGACATGTGCGTAGGCTTGACATTTTGGGCATCTCTTTATAAATTTAATTGAGTCTCCTTGTACACATGGCTAGAAATAACCCATCTGATGTATTTTTCTTTTTGTAGTGTAACCACCAAAATGTCCTCCGCATATTCCACTATGGCATTCTTCCAGAATCTTATGTGCCTCTTCTTTGTCAACACATCGAAGCAACATCTCGTCTAGGGCTCTTCAATATAGTACATCATCGATCAAAACATATCTTGCAGTGAGGGCACATAAGCATCTCTTTCCTAAGGGAGTCATGTTCTCTGGATAAGTTCTGTTTGTGAGATAGTTCACAATGTCTCTATACCAATATGAAGTGACATATTTCTCAAGATCGATTACGCAAATTTCTTCATCAAGGAAATCTTGGTTTATGGGCTCCTCTTGAGGAACTTGATTATCTGCTAGCCAATTTGATATCACTTGTCCTTTGATTGATGTAAGTTAATTCAAACTTACTTAGTAATGTTACAAATCAACCGACCCTCCTTGACAACATTGGTTGGCTCAAAAATGTTCTCAATTGTTTGGATCGTATCATAACTTTGGTTTCTTGGTTCAACATGTAATGTCACAATCTTTGAGTTGTGAAGACTATGGCCAAACACTCCTTTTTAGTTTGAGTGTAGTTCTTCTCATATTCAAGTAAGGTTTGACTTATGAAATATATAGCTCTTTCCCTTCCACCTTCATCTTCTTGAGGCAACATGCAAGTTATGGAGATATCAATTGCTCTGAAATATAAGATGAAAGGTTTGTCATGTTTTGGTGGCATTAGCATGGGTGGAGTCAACAAGAATTTATTTTCTTGCTCAAATGTGTTTTGGCAATCCACTGTCCAAGTTATGCCAACTTGCTTTTTCAACAATTGATTGATCAGGTGAATTTTGAAAGTCATATCTAGTATAAAACGCCTAATTGCACCTAGTTGTCCCAAAAAGGTTCTTACCACTGTCTCACTTGTCGGTGGAATTGCATTTAAGACCACTTTAACTTTTGATGGATCTACATCAATTCCTCTTCGAGAAATAATAAAACCCAACAATTTATCTATCGTGACTCTAAAAACACACTTTTTAGGGTTAGTCTTACTTTGTATTCTCAAAGCTGATTGAAAAGCTTACGAAGATCTTCCACATGTGTTGATATTTTCTCTAATTTAGCCAAAAGATCATCAACATATGTTTCCACTGTCTTGTGAATGTAGTCATGTAAGATGTGTGTCATTGCTCTCTGATAGGTAGCCCCTACACTTTTCAACCCAAACGGCATGACTACGTAACAGAAGGTTCCCCAAGGGGTTGTGATTATCATTTTGTTTTTGATCTACCAAGTAGAGATTCTGATTTGATTGTACCCTAAGAACCCATCCATGAGAGAGAGTATTTCATATACTGCGATTGAATCAACAATTTGATGTATGGATGTTAAGGGAAAATCATCTTTTGGACATGCTTGATTGATATCCCTAAAATTAAGGCATATCTAAATTTTTCCATTTTTCTTTAAAATTGGGACGATGTTTGACATTCAACTTGAATAGTCAACTAGTTTGATGAACCCTACATTCAACAGTTTCTTCAATTCTTCTTTTACCATTTTAGATACTTGAGGCTTTACAGGTCTCAATTTTTTCTTTATGGGTTTTGCACTAGTTTTTGTTACTAAGTTGTGCACCACAAGTTTTGGGTCTAGCCCTGGCATATCTGAATATGTCCAGGCAAAAACATCTGAATATTCAAGAAGGAACTTAGTGTACTCTTCTAATTCCTCATCATTTAATTCTCCTCCCAATTTTAACATTTTTGGTTTCTCAGGGGTTCCCACATTGACATCAATGGTATCTCCAGTTAGTGATGGATGTCCCTCTTCAAATTTCTGAGGTGCGGGTGGTATATCTAAATTTGCTTCGATCTAGAGGATTTATTTTTCACTTCTAAAATATTCCTTTGGGTAAGGAAGGAGCATGTATCCTTTCTTGTGGTATACTCTTGGGAGCCCATCATAAGCATGCAAATATTCCAAGATGGCTTCATCATTTTTGGTGTAATCTCGGGTTGGTTTTTCCGTTTGATCTACAACATAGTTCATAATGCTTGGTAACTCTTCGCTTTCCGATAATGGTTCTCCATGAATTGACACAATGAATTCTAAATTATGGAGTTGAGCATGTGGTGTAAATAGGGCAACTAATGTGGTCACTGAATCTACTACCTAGTTTTCCTCTCTAGGTATAGCTTTTATGGAAAAGAAGTCAAAGAATTGAATCAATTTTCTAATAGTTTATTTGTAAGGTTGTAGTCATTCTGATTTTATTTCATAATTCTCTGCGACTTGGTTGATCACCAACTGGGAGTCCCCAAAAGCGGAGACCCTCTTGATCCCCATTCTCATGGCTAACATGACTCCTAGGGATAAGGCTTCATACTGAGCAATGTTATTTGTGCAAAATAAATCTAACCTGAATGTGAAAGGGATAACTTTCCCTTCTAGAGAGGTTAGGATTATTCCCATTCCTACCCCTATTTTATAACTAGCTCCATCAAAGTGTAGAGTCCATAGGTCTTGATTGTTTTTTTATTAGGATGTTTCCCCAAATTCGTAACTTGATTTTTGTTTTTCCTCCCCTTTTTCCCCTTCCTTGATTATTTATATCATTCCAATTTAGAGATTCTTAACGTCATGTTTGTTCACGCAGGGGATGACTGCTAGGCCAAATGAATCATGAGCCTTGGTGGTATGGGGATCAAAGGGGTATTCTCTAAGTTTATCCATGCTTTGATATGATATGTTGAGAGTACTTGTGTTTGGCTAAAGATTTTGAGTTTCTTCCTTTGTTTTCTCTTGTATATTTAATTTCTTATCCTTTTCTTCATGTTCCTTCCTGTAAACACTAAAATGATCAGGATCCGCTTTGACAATGTAGATTTTCCCAAGTGATGGAAATGAATTTCTTGAAACAATGTGGAGGCCACGGCCTTCATGGCATGAATCCAAGGTCTTTTGAGGATCATATTGTAATTGGTTTCTTTTTTGATGACATAGAATTCTGTGGAAATGGTTTTAGACATTTGAGTGAGTGGTAGGCTAATCTTCCCAATTGTTTGAGCGTCGTGACTGTTCTATATCCTTAAGGTGGTAGCCTATTGCTTTAAGCCTATTTTTCTATATCCCATCCTTCGTAGGAAGGAAATTGGCAAGAGGTTGATTGTCGATCCTTTGTCCACTACCACTTTGTTTATGATGACTTCTTCAACTTGAATTTGTATGTATAACAATGAATCCCTTTTCTTATTTGCCTCATCCTTGGGGAGTTTTGAGACTTTAAATGTGAGAGGGGTTGGTTCCTCTTGTGTTGAGCATCCCACCTCTAATACTTCCAAGAATGTTTTCCGGTGTGAAGGGGAGGCTCTTAATAAATTTATCACTTGCGAGAAGACATTTTCCGTTTGGTCTATTTGTTCCTCCTCTTGGATCACAAATGCTTCTTGGTTCAATTCCACATGATTGGAGTTTTTTTTATTGACATTCCCTTTTTTTTCCTAAGGTTCTTTCTCCTTTTTTTGGGATTGAAGGAGAGTGAGGAAATTTTGTTGTTGTTTTGGGGTAAGCTTTGAGATGGCTTTGTTGTACCTATAGCAGGTTTTCATTTCATGACCTTTTGTTCCATGGAACCAATAGTATGTATTAGGGTCATAGGAGTAACGATTTGGTCCTTGGCTTCCTTTTTGTCAACACTTATCATTATTGGGAGTACTCTTCACAACATTGACATCTTTATCTGGGGGGACATTTCAGGTACTTTTTTTAATTCCCTTTGAGATTTTAAGTCTTCCATTAGTATCATAGATTCTTCAGCCACTATCAGTGGCTTCTTAATTGATCCTTAAAGTGCTTTCCAAGGCCTCTTCATAGGATTTGTAGGGTATTTTATTAACATCTTGTCTCATATCCTTGTTTAAGGCATGTAAGAAAAGGTTACATAAGTCATGATGGTCCATGTTCAAGGCACTAGTTGAAGAATATAGAACCTATCTCCAACGGTTAACAAAGTGGGCTACTGATTCATTCAGCTCTTGTTTCATGGTCAGGAACTCTTTGATCCCTATCTTGATGAGTTTGTTCATGTCAAAGGCAATGACAAACTCTCTGATTAACTGCCTGAATGGGTGTATTGAAGCTTTTGGTAGGTGATAGTACCAATCTAGAGCTATTCCTTCTAAGGTCTTTGGAAAGATCTTGGCAACAACTCCATCCCAAGGGAGTAGTTCTCTTATCATGGTAGTATAAGCTTTGATATGCGAATTTGGATCACCCTCTCCTTTGAATTTTAGGAGATTAGGTAATGGTCGAGGCAACTAAACATTTCTTATGTTTAAGTCAAGTGGTTCTTTCAAGTACTCCAGGTATGTCCCTAGAAAGGCACTTTATGATTGAGGAGTTGATAGCATTAATCTCATGGGAGGGTTTTGGTAACCCATTGTTTGATTTGCTCAGTTTCCTAGCATTGCTTGATTGTTTTGAATAGGAGGGTTCCCATTTAGAAATGTGTCGTTAATTGCATTTCTTGAATAGTATTTGAGATAGGGAAGATTTTGAGATGCCCCCTAGTCTTGTTCCATTTTGATATTATCATATGACTTCTATCTTCTTTCTAGAGTAGGTTGCTCTGCTTCTAGGGTTCTAATTCTTTACACTACAGTCACAATTAGGTCTACAGGAGTGGGACCTCTAGGCACCTTCTCATTTCTAGAGTTTTCCCTTCAACTATTGTCATGATTTTATGGTTCTTCTCGCACAACATTTTCTCTTTATTCTTCTTGTAGGGCTACTTTCAATGCTTCTTGAGTGTCTCTTTCCTCTAGCAAGTGTCTTTCCAACCTTTTTATTTCCTCATCAAGATGAGTAATTGAGGTACTTATGGATGGTTGATTCGGATGATGGATTTCTAATCTTAGTTATATTCTCTTAGCTTTATGAGGTGCATTTGGTATGGCAGGGTTATGTTCCCAAGCAGGATTGTTAAAAGATAGAGAACGCCTAGGATCTCTTTGGTCTTGTTCATAGTCAGAGTCTTCATCATTGTAGCAATTTGTGATTGGTCCATCTGGGTGAGGTGGCACATACCTGTTGAAAGAGGGAGTTTTTGGTTCCCTAGGGGGAACATTCCCTAAGTTTAGATTTGGTTCCATCATATTCAAGGGTGTCATAGACACTACAAAATAAATGGAACAAGCAAAGGTGAAGGCGACAAGAGCGGAAGCAATGGAAGCGGCTACGAAGAAAAATGTTTGAAAGTTTTTTGAAGTGCCAAATGTTTTAAGGTTTTGATGGGATCTGAGCTTTTGGAACGTGAACAGCCTAAACAAAAGTTTGTTCTCTTCATGTCAGGTTCACCAAAATATGTATGCTCAAAATCATGACTCGATGGCCTTGGGGGTAGTTGATCAGTTTTGGCGCACACACAAACCCTCTCTCCTTGCCATGGCATGAACTGCCACATCACTCTCGCTCTTGTGGGAGTAGCCAGCCGAGAGGAGGTGAGACACAAGGGTGGTCTAGCTCGTTGGAGATCTAGAATTTGAGGAGAGGGGTTAGCCTATCTTGGGGCCTATGTTGTTGTGCACTTGTGTGGATGTGGTGTTTTGTGACCGTAGTTGTAAAGATAACTATATGACCCAAAAGGTCACTAGTCACTATTCTCTTGTTTGGATTCCTGATATTCAACCATTCTGTGGGTAGGCTATTGTTCTCGTTGATGTTTTATTGTTGTTCATGTTTTTATATGAATGCTTATTGTATCATGAGTTGTCTAAATCTCTCTTATTATCGTTGGATGACTAGTTCGTCTTATTGTAGTCTTGGGCGGATCTCCTCTATCTCGTCGAGGATTGCCCTCACCCACTCACCTCTAAGTCCAGGGCACATTCATGAGCCAAGACAAGAGATAGGCAGTTTGAGCTAACCTTGACTTGACCTAGGGTTTTGACTTAGGGTTTGTATGACCTAAGGTTTGACTTTAGCGTTGACTTTGTTTGACCTTGTGATGAAATCAAGGGTTTTGACCAATGTTTGACTATAGTTGACCTTGTGTTGGGACCAAGGGTTTGCGAACCTTCTATGTTTCTAATTTTTTTGTTTCTTTTGGATTTTATATGAATGCAATCCTATATGAATGTAAAACTTCTTTTTGTGCTTTTTTATGTTTTTGGAAATCAAAATGCTTTTTCGTAATCTAGGAATTGGAAAATTTATGCAAGCTATAATGAAATTACCTAATGCAATGTAAGCTATGTTTTTGTTTCTTTTCTAAATATGTGGATCAATCTAATCTAGAAAGGAAATTTCTTTTAATCTATGAACTTTGGAAAGGGAAACTATTTTAACAATGTAAACCTACTTAGCCTATCAAGGAAAAAACAAACATGTATTTTACTTATCCCAAGAGCAAAGTTTTGATTATCTAATTACTATGAAATGAAAAAAACAATGAATGAAATTGGAGATGCGGGAGCCTCCACTACCCTCAGAAATCCTTGTAATGGCAACCTTGAATCCTCTTGTAGAAGGGGGTGATCCTCTTGACAACAAGGAGAAAATGGAAGCAAAAAAATCTTTGAAGCTTTGAAAAGAGCTCTATGTGAGCTTGATGAGCACTATGGCTTGCAATGTGATCAATGTATGGATGCGTAACAAGCTTGTATGAAAGCTATATGAGATAATTAATAAAAGCAAAAGGCTCCTATGTCCTGTATGAGCATGAAAATGCTTGATTTGGAGAGCAATAACTTTCAAGAGCTGTGTGCACAAATGAAATTGCCTCCCTTTGTGCTTGATGAACAAGGGTATTTATACGTTAGAAGAAGGTATGAGAGGTGAAGAAGAAGGGGAGTTAACTCAATTTGATTGGAGAGTTAACTTAGAAGACTCAAGAGTGATCTGGGCTAAAAGGGGAGTGATCTACCCAGTAAAAATCTTATCGCTCAAGAAGTGAAGAAGGAGGAGTGCATGGGAATGCATGAGCTATTAACTAAAGATGCAATAAAGCTAATTATACATGTGTGGGTGCATGAAATGGTTAAGTCTATATTTGGCATGAAAATCCATGCAATAGGAAGAAAAATGGGCAAAAATGAAGCTTTTTCATGTTAGAAACTTGAGTTTTTCCGCACCTGAAAACATGATAGGGTCGCCCATGGATCACTCCTTTCACCAGTTAGGGTCACCTGAGGGTGACCCTTGGTCGCCCGGGGGTGACCCATGGGCAATCCTCAAAGGAGGGCACCTGGGTGGAAGTGCATGATGGGAGATGGTAGAGGAGATGAAAAGGAATGGATCTACCTCCAGAAATAGGTCAGTCATGTGTGAAAATCCAAATCTCCACTTGAAAAAGTAGGATCTCCTTGGGGAGATCTGGAAATCATAGGGGGAGATCTAGAAATAATAGGGGGGGATTTAGATTGGTTCAATGAAATTGAAAACCAAAAGTGGAAGATGGCTAGGGAGGACCTATAGGGGTGGGAATGGATGAAAAACACTAGGGAAAGGTGAAAACTCACCTACAAGACACATACAAGGCTCAGGAATAGGGTTGCAAGCACATCAAACACAAATCAACAAGTGTCAAAAAGTGTCAAAAGTGGGGAGAGAAAGAGAAAATGATAAAGGGGAAACAACACAAGGAGGAAGAAAAGACATGTCACCAATAGGATTGATGTTGAGACGATGTTATTCCACGCTTACATGTATGTGACAAGGATTATGACTCATTATAGGGGTCCTCATGGAGGTTGTGCGTGATTTTGATGCTTACAGAAGCTGCTACAAAATTGATCTTTTACAATGAAATGCTTCTCTCTTTAAGGTTGCCTCCCGATCCTTGTAAGGATGGTGGAGGAGGAACCTCAACAAAAATTACTTTACCTCTTGGGCGAGGGGATTCTTTCAGTTCGGGTTGCTTTTCACTCTCTATTTGTTTAGTAGGAGGAATTGTAGCCTTAGAGGATTGAGAAGGTCCGGGAATATTCTTGCCATGTGATAGTTTAGCTATTAACTTTGCCTTATATTTTTTATATGCCAAAAAAAATTAATCTGCTCTTAGTTGATTTGGTTCAATAGGTCACGGCCAAAAGTAGTCCAGGTTAAAGTTTACACTCGCTATGATGTACAACATGCACCTAACCTTGATGAGGGAATTTTAAACACTTATGAATTGTAGAAGGGACTACTTTCATGGACTTGAGCCAAGGATAGCCTAACTTCACACGAAAGAAGTTCGAGGTGGGAATGATGACAAATGGTTGTCCCAAGGCCTTATCCACCACTTTAATCAAGAGTGTAATCATCCCAATAACCGAGATGAAATATCCATTACGTGCCTTAATCATTTTTATGTGTAGGATGATAAGTGTCTTGTGCCAAATCATGCATGTATAGGAACTCTTCAGTTATCACATTCATCATACAATTAGGATCGATAAGGACTCTTGTGAGATTCCCACATATACATGTTGTAATGTAGAGCGGGCCATCAATATCTCTAATTGTGGTCTCATGTGGAGTGAAGGATATTATAGGTTTAGAAATCTTCCTCTTCCTATTAGCTCAAGGAGGAACTATACCACCCTTATTTTGATTAGAGGCCATGCATGTGAGACTATTACACACCAATGCACTAGTTTGAAAAAATTGGGTTTTTGAAAATCAAAAACACACTAATTTCACTACAAATAAAGTGAGTATGATGTGAAGAGTGCTTCACAACAAGGCAACGTGAAAGATTTCAAAAGCTTGCTCAAATAAGTGTGGGGAAAGTATTAAAGCCCTTAATGTTGAAATGCATAATGTGTAATTGCAAACATTGAAATTTTAAAAATATGGATGTCAAATGATGCAACACTACATTCAAAATTAGATTTGAATGAATGTTTATGAGAGTAGAAAATTCTAAAATAAAATTTTGACTACAAACCCTAGCTTTGCAAATGACGAGGTTATATGAGAAGATGCAAATTTTCAACAAAACCCTAGCAAATGAGATTTTTCAAACATGCAAGATGTGATATCATGAAATGATTAATTGATGTAATATGACTTAGATCTGATTTTTCCAATGATATGAAATGAAAATAATGCAAAACTATGCCTTTATGCAAGCCTAGAATGCTTATTTTTTCACTTTTTTCAAATTTATGCAAGATATTTCAATGAAGAATGATAAGTATGAAATGAATTAATGCAAGATCTGGTTTAAACACTCAACAAGATGCAAGTGCTTGATGCTATGGGTTCACCAAAATGTTAAAGGGGAAAAGATAAATGATGTTTAAGCTAGTTTATACACTAGATCAAACCCTCTTCCTCAATAACATTCAAGGACAAAATTGAGCTAAGTCGCTACTAAAGGGAGGAGGACTTAGCTACTAATTTTTCTACTCTTGTTTTCTATGGAAAGATGTAATTTAATCAAGCCTTTTATCAAACCCTAGGTTAATTAGAGTAAAACCCTAGTTATAAGGTAATCAACATGTAATAGATAGAAGATGACTAAAACCTAGAAATCAAATGCACAGAGGTGATCAGTGAGATACCAGGACCTGTGCTCCGAAAGTTGGAAATTTAGAGGATACTAGGGTGGGTGCCCAAGTCCTAAAAAATCTAAATTTCCTAAAACTTAGAACTAGATAAATGTTGCAGAGGGTATTTAGATGCCAGATTCAGTGTTTGTTTCAATAGGACACCAAAGCGGGTGCCCAAGTCTTCCACAAAGGAATTTCCTCAAACTACTTTTGGATCCCAAAACCCTTTCCCTTACACAACCTTCATGTACCTTCACTTCTTTAGACTTTGCACCTGTAACCTACACATAATAAGAAAAGGGGTTTGGGGGTTGTGGTGTTTAGGGATTTGCCTCAGTCAAATCCTATGATAGCATTCAGCTTTCCCAACACCGTTGTTAGAGAGAGAGTGTGCCCTAGCAAGGAAGAGCCTAAAGATAAACTAATAATGAAATGACTCAAATCACAATGATATCACCTCAGAGGTGAAGCCCTTAGGAGAATGAAGATCTTTCAACTCATAAGGAGATGGATGATGATTCCAAATCTCCAACAACACACAATACAAACACAAATCTGCAACAATAACACAATGAATGCCTTGAATGCTCTTTGCTCCAAGATCATAAGTTCACTATCATCAACCTATATCAAAATGAATTCAAACACTCACTTATATATGCTTTCCAACTAACATTTATGAATTTAATTAAAAGAGCCGACAAGGAGAGACCCATTTAAAGGTCCTATGCCGACATGCCTTGAAATCTGCCATGACCAATCAGGGAGGACTTGGGCATGGGCACCCAATTCCCAAGGTGTCTTTTTAGTCTAGGGTAGGGCATTAAATGGGCCCCTAATTCCCATTTGACATGGGTTCTAGGGGATTTTGCATTGGGATGAATATTTTGCATGTAGAGTGTTAACATGGGAACCTATGAGCTAAACTAGGAGGTAAAAAGGCATGTGTCCACTTTTTACTCCACATCATTTATCCCCCACTTTAATGTGTGTGTGATCTTACAATTCAGTACATGCATTAAAGTACGGTTGAAGTATGTCAAAACACATCGAACACTAGATTGAAGACACGCCCTAAGTTTGAAGGGCTATTTCTATCCCTTAAGCTTAGGTAAACATAAGAAAACACTTAATAGTCACATAAGACATAGTGAATACAGTAAGGAAGCACACAATATGCAAAGAAGATAGTGAAGCACATAATACATGGAGAAGACATGAATATAATCACACAAGACATGAAGAGAAGACATGATTTAAAGAATTATCCATATGTATATATTTCTAACTAAGCAAAACACATAGTGCAAGGGGAGCTCATCGCTACAACTCTTTAGACCATGCAAAAATATGCAAAACACACACATCATGGGGACAGCTCATTGCTACATGTCTTTAGACCATGCTAAAAGCATGCAAGGAAAACACATAAAACACATGGAAAATACACGAAATACATGAGTGCCACATAGTATGTCATCGACACACTATATGTCTGATACACGATAAACATGGGCAATAGGAAGGAGCTCATCACTGCACTCCACTATCTAAAACATGCCAAACACACCTGACGGTTGAGCTACACTACCACAACTACCAAAGATATGCTTAAGGGTGAATAACTCAAGATCTAGCCCCCCTCACGATGAGGACATTGTTAAAAGGATATGCAACTAGCTCAAGAGTTACATCATCCTGCCTTCTGCAGAAGGGCTTTCAAAATCCAACCCCACCCGCATCATGGAGATGTCATACTGAAAAGGAAGCATGTGCTCAAAGTATATAGCCCCACCTGCATCATGGAGATACATTATAGTGAAAAGGAGGTATACGAAATAGATCAAAGTATACAACCCCACCCATATCATGGAGGTGCCTTATGGTGAAAAAGAAGCATATGCAAACACACTTTATTAATATATCTAAAATATCCAAGCAGTTACCATGATATATGCCCCCACCTTAAAGTGGTTGATCCTGCTTACTGATATCAAGCACATTTAAGGTAAAGTGAAAACACATAAGGGAATAAGAGCTTTCATAAAGCCCATGCCTCAAAAGTGACATGTGCCATAATCGTCAAATGTTCCCACAAACACACTATTATAATTTGCTAACATAATCAACAACATATAAGCTTTGGTTAGAAAATCTACTTTAAGATAACGACCAAATCAATTCATGAAAGTTTAACCTATCACACCATAGACCAAGGCTACACTTGTGGGTTTGGAACTGAGTATAGCCATGAGGATATAGATCATGTATCTCAAAACTAAGTGTAGCTACAAGGTGAGATACAAAACAATCCAAAGTGCATAGTGTTGGTTAATAGATTTGTCACTTCAAGTTTATACTCCTTTGCCCACACGAGTGACAACTTGACCAACAGTTGAGTCACTTGCAATGATAGTTGCAAGTACTCTCTGCTTATTTTACAAGGTGCAACTACCTTTGACATATATGTAATGAATGAAAATATAGGGTATGCTTTTCACCAGAAAGCAGAAAAGGTAAACTAGCATCTACCCATAACTATGAAATAGATGTGAAGGATCAACTCATAATGCAATGAATGTGAACAAATGACACACAATTCACTTATCCCACACCCATGAATGGTAATGAATGATAAAAAGATAGTTATGTTTCCCTTAACACATATTAGACATAAGAAAGATATGAATCTGAAAATAGATACAACCTTACATAGTAGAAACACATTGAAGATCAACTACAAATCAACATAGGAAAAATTACAATTGAAGAAGGCATATACAGAAATAAAATTCTGGAAATAACTCTTCATTTCTTCAATAAAATAGAGTTCAAATTCTCTAAAATATTCCTATACATAGATTGAGTTTAGAAAAATAATAACCAGAATTACATGCTTAATAGAAAATAAATTTGCACCTCCTCCCCTGTTTCACAGAACAACCAGAAAAAGATAAAAAGATCCTCCCCCATTGTTTACAAAGTGTACATTTATAATTTTTTTGGGACTTTTTATTTCCAAAACTACTTCTTGAAAATTAAAAGAAAAATCAAAGTCTTTTTCTTTCGTAACTGTTTCTCAGAGTCTTTTGTATTCCTTTTGAAGACATTTCCTCTCCTTTATAATGACTTTGTAGCTTTCTGATTTCTTGATTTTAATGTGGTTCCACCTTTCATATATTTCTCCAATTTATTATGATATTCTATTTTTTATTTTATTCAAAATCCTTTATCAATGCCCCCTTAGGAATGATTGTCCACTTGTCCTTCTCCACTTTGTAGCACAAAATTTGTATCATGAGTGCACCCTACTAACTTCATCTCTATAGCAAGTCTCTCTAGAGTTGCATAGATTTCCTTTGTCTCAGGATTTGACCTATTTTATGGACTAGCCATTCTATATTTTGAAATAACTCTTGAGCCCCTTTTGCTTAACAACATGTCTTGAAAAAATTTATGTCAGTTTGCGTTTCTTTGAAACCTTGGACTTCTGTTGAGTTGAAGATGATGGCTCTCCCAAGGTGTTCTTTGGAAAATTAGTTTCTATAGGAAAATTATCTCCAATAAGTCTATTGAACTTTCTATTCATCTCATCACATGTCTGCCCCATTAATGAGATGTTTGTGTAATATAATGAGGCTGGGATACTATTAGTAATAAGCTATTGTTGTGATTCAATTAACTAATTATTTTCATTCACACTTATGAACACCTCATCATTGTCCAAGAATATGGCATCCTGAGATAAAGCATGTGTTAACTGAGATCCCATTGTATGCTTTTTATCAAATTTCTCCACAAGTTTAGAATCATTTGATTGGTCCATATGTATCTGTGATACATTGTTTACATCTACATTGATGTTCTTATTTGCAAATAATGTAGACAAATGTGAAGGACTTGTTCCCTTTGAGCCACACAAGTTATTTGCATTGAGATTATCTTTTATGATTTTGTTTGATACTTCATTTCAATATGCCCTTGTCTGAGGTCTACATCCCTTTTCCATGTGTTATCATTCCCTTTTAAAGGATTGACAGTCTTGATTTTCCTTAGACACAACTTCCATCCGATTATGTGGCATTGACTTCAGTGAAGGTCCACCAAAAAGAGAAGTAATCTTTGTCTGCCTGGTATCCTCTTTGAACCTTTTCATACTCTGGGAGCTCAGAGCAAATATAGGGTGTATAGGCAAAGATGGTGTTCTTTCAAAGTAAGCACTATAGCAGCATGGTCACTCCAACTCTTAGGCACCATCTTCATAATCTCCATGTCTATTACCTAGCCCAAAAACCCTCTACTATTGCAGCATAGTCAATCCTTGTTTGAATGTGCTCATGTTGCACACGAGCTGGGGGGATGCTCTCAAGGACTATGGAAATTTAACTTTACACTGTCAGTTGCATTTTCTTGAAAGTTTCTAAAACCTTTTTGCATATCTCGTGATCACAACATTACTACTAAGAATAGCTCACGCCTTTGTCTATGGTTCCACATTGTGCATACATGTTTGCCAGAGCATGTCAAACTATAATATCTAAAAAAAAAATTTCTTTCCATTGCATTTTGATTGATGTCTCTGAAGCCTTTTCAATAGATCCATATTGTTCATATCATGTGATTGCTATAGCCCATGATATTCTGTCAAACAATATATATGTCTACAAAGAATTTCCAATGATAACATCTGACAAAAACTATCATTTTAGTTGTCCTGGCAGATATCAACCCACGATTATCACATGGAGGTTACAAGAGTTTCAACAAACCAATTAGGTTATAATAATTTGATTGATTGGGTCTTGCCAAAGATATATTACTTTGTATCTATTGTAGTGAATCTAGTAAGGCACTTCAACAGGAAAAAGGGGTGTACTTTCAAAGCCATTACAACTCTACTCAGAGCAAAAACTCTTACTTGAAGGAGATGTTGTGCTTATTATTGTTAAGGGAATCGAGCATCTTGAGGACAATAGTGTCTAAATCAATGTAGATTCCTCCATGTTTGTAAAGCAATTGTCTACATTATTTGATTACAATGATCCATTAATAAACACTCTGACACCCCCAATGTGAAGTCATTAATTCAGAATTCGGTTCCCTTCTCCATATAGACAAATCATCTGCACTGTATGCCCATATCCTACCTGGCTAGGTCTTATGTTGCCAATGATGAGGATCAACATGTAATTTGATAAAATCAACATGGGGAGCATCGAGAATTCAAAAAGATAATGCAGGCACACAAGGCATGATTGAATATGATTGCCAAATCTTTTGGAAACTGCATGTCTCTTTGTTTCGCTATCCTGTATTCTCTATATTGATCCCATTCTTTACAACCGGTGACAACAAAGGTTCCTGAAACCCTAAAATTTTGGTGGAAAGAGCATGCTAGAGAGAGGAGTCAGGTAGTCAGAGAAATGGAGAACTTTTGAACTTGCAAAACTCCCGACAATGAAGAAAGTCAGGGAGTCAGGGCCTATGCGAACTTTTGAACCAAGTCAGGTGCATATCAAGTTTTTGAACTCAATAAGTTTCTGACAATAAGGAGTTTATTATTCGATAAAACTATGAAGCCACTAGAATATATGACTTAATAAATTCATTTTCTTTCTTTAAACCATGGGACTTTATGAATAATAATGCATTTATTCACCTCTTCATAATAAACTCCAAAATACTTGACCAAAGTTAACCTTAGTGAAAATTTGAAATTTTGGAGCCTGAGAAAACCATTTTGAGAAAAGAAAGGAAAACTTCATATCTCCCACGCACTAACTCCATTTTGCATGAATTTTGGATAGCAAGAGGATTGGACCCTCTCAAGCAAAACCCAGAAAACTTTCCAGCAACCCAGAAATCAAATTTTGACATTATTTGTGAATCTTTGACGAGAAAAAGTAAAGTTTAAGATCTCACAAATGGTAAGGCATCTTGGTACAAAAACTAGGTAGATTGGGTAGAATGCAGTTAGGATCAGACCCATGAAAGGATTCTGCATCAGCATTAACAGATTTTCAAAATCAATTGTTTTTAGGATTTGGCAGGCTGCAGTGTCCGGGAGTATACTAAATTTTGAAATTTTCTAAGTTCAAAATTTACAGCAACACATAGCAGCAGATTTAGAGTATTGCAAAGGTTTCTTATAGCAAATTTCACAATACAAATCACAACATGGAGTGATTCTACTAGTCAAGCATCAATAATATATATCAACCCCATCTTCATATATGGACTAGGTCCATTTTTACTTTCTTGCTGAAGGGACACATGGTCCTTACCAGTATTTGTTTGTTTTCATCATCCGTCGACTAGTAGAGCCACTAAACAATGGAAACACTAAAAATGAGAGAGGAGACAAAAGTGACTTGGGTTTACAACATGGGAAGATGCCCCCAAGAAATCCTCCACAACATTATGCCCCCAAGCCACAACACACAACAATTACAATAAGAGAGAGGAATAGAAGAATAGAGACACAAATAGAATAAGTGTCACAACAAAGGTAGTTCCCTTATATCCTTGACCTTACAAGAGTATCAATGGTCATCCAAAGAGACCTAAACAACATTAGCACAACATGGGGGAACACAACACAACACATAAGAGGAGGCCATCCATGAGAGCAACTCATAGAGATTCTACATCAAAGGTGGCTAAAAGGATGAGAAATACTTACCTGTGACACAAGGCAACCACACTACTGGTTGTCGTCAAGCAAATCATCTTCCTCCCAATCTTAACTATTGGAAGAAATAGGGACATAGGGTACTATGGACCAACTTGTAGCTTCTTCCTTTAATTCTTCATCCTTTAGCTCTTCTTTTGATTCAATTGTTGTTAGTGGAATGTTTTCTTGTTGATATGATACTTGTCGATCTAAAGCTTATCATTTTCTCCTTCATTCTCTTGCATTCCAATTTCTTCTTGTCTTGTTAGTGATACTTGCAAAAGGAGTGTCATGAGTTCCCACATTATTGAATATTTCAGAAGAGGAATCCGATACAAAATTGATCTTTTGTGATGAAATGCTTTGCTCTTTAAGGTTGTCTCCCGATCCTTGTAAGGATGGCAGAGGAGAAACCTCAAAAAATCCTTTACCTCTTGGGCGAGGGGATTCCTTCAGTTTAGGTTGCTTTTCACTCTCTATTTGTTTGGTAGGAGGAATTGTAGCCTTAGAGGACTGAGAAGGTCCAGGAATATTCTTTTCATGTGATAGTTGAGCTATTAACTTTGCCTTATATTTTTGATATGCTAAGAAAAAATGATCTTCTCTTGGTTGATTTGGTTCAATAGGTTGCGGCCAAAAGTAGTATGGGTTAAAATTTCCATGATTGACCAAAGGTTTCCATCTACTATAATGTACAACATGCACCCGTGCTTGATGAGGTAATTTTAAAAACTTATGAATTGTAGAAGGGACCGCTTTCATGGACTTGAGCCAAGGGTGGCCTAACTTCACACGAAAGAAGTCTGAGGTGGGAATGATGACAAGTGGTTATTCCAAGGCTTTTTCCACCACTTTAATCAAGAGTGTAATCTTTTCATTAATTGAGATAAAATATCCATTATGTTCCTTAATCATTATATGTGTAGGATCATAAGTGTCTTGTGCCAAATTATGCATGTATAGGAACTCTTTAGTTATCACATTCGTCATACAATTAGGATCGATAAGGACTCCTCTTGTAGGATTACCACATATACATGATGTAATGTAGAGAGGGTCATAAATATCTCTAATTATGGTCTAATGTGGAGTGAAGGCTATTACAAGTTCAGGAAACTTCCTCTTCCTATTAACTTGAGGAGGAACTATACCACCCTTATTTTGATTAGAGGCCATGTACATGAGACTATTGCACACCAATGCACTAGTTTGAGGAAATTGGGTTTTTGAAAATAAAAAACACACTAATTTCAATACAAACATAGTGAATATGATGTGAAGAGTGTTGCACAACAAGGCAATGTGAAAGATTTGAAAAGCTTGCTCAAATAAGTGTGAGGAGAGTGTTAAAGCCCTTAATGTTGAAATACACAATGTGTAATTGCAAACATTGAAATTTTGAAAGAAAGGATGTCAAATGCTGCAACACTAAAATTCAAAATCAGATTTGAATGAATGTTTATGAGAGCAGAAAAATTTGAAATAAGATTTTGACTACAAACCCTAGCTTTGCAAATGACTAGGTTATATGAGAAGATGCAAGTTTTCAACAAAACCCTAGCAAATGAGATTTTCAAAAGCAAGATGTGATATCATGAAATGATTAATTGATGTAATATGACTCAGATCTAATGTTTCCAATGATATGAAATGAAAATAATTCAAAACTATGCCTTTATGCAAGCCTAGAATGCTTGTTTTTTCACCTTTTTCAAATTTATGCTAGATTTTTCAATCAAGAATGATAAGTATGAAATGAATTAATGCAAGATTTGATTCCAACAGTTGGAAAGATGCAAATGCTTGATGCTATGGGTTCACCAAAATGTTAAAGGGGTAAAAGATGAATGATGTAAGCTAGTTTATACACTAGATCAAACCCTCTTCCTCAATAACATTCAAGGACAAAACCTAGCTAAGTCACTACCAAAGGGAAGAGGACTTAGCTACTAATTTTTGTGCTCTTGTTTGCTATGGAAAGATGTAATTTAATCAATCCTTTTATCAAACCCTAGGTTAAGTAGAGAAAAACCTTAATTATAATGTAAACGGCTTGTAATAGATAGAAGACGACTGAAACCCAAAAATCAAATGCACAGAGGTGATTAGTGAGATACCAGGACCTATGCTCTAGAAGCTATAAATTTAGAGGATGTCGAGGCAGGTGCCCAAGTCCTTAAAGTCTTAATCTCCCAAATCTCAGAATTGGAGAAATGTTGCAGAGGGTGTCCAGATGCCAAATTCAGTGCTTGTTTCAATAGAACAACGTCGAGGCAGGTGCCCAAGTCTTTCCCAGAGGAATTTTTGCAAACTGCTTTTGGATCTTGAAACCCTTTCCCTTACACAAACTCCCTATACCTTCACTTCTTTAGACTTCGCACCTGTAACCTGCACACAAGAAGAAAAGGGGTTTGGGGTTGTGGTGTTTAGGTATTTTCCTCAGTCAAATCCTAGGATAGCATTCAAGCTTCCCAACACCGTTGTTAGAGAGAGAGCATGCCCTAACAGGGCAAAGGCTAAAAATAAACCAATGATGAAATGATTCGAATCACAATTATATCACTTCGAAGGTGAATCCCTTGGGAGAATGAAGATCTTTCAACTCATAAGGAGATGGATGATGACTCCAAATTTCCAACAACACACAATACAAACACAAATCTGCAACAATAACACAAATTCCTTGAATGCTCTTTGCTCCAAGATCATAAGTTCGCTATCATCAACCTATATCAAAATGAATTAAAAAAACTCACTTATATATGCTTTCCCACTAACATTCATGAATTTACTTGAAAGTTCCAATAAGGAGAGACCCATTTAAAGGTCCTATGTTGGTCACATGCCTTGAAATCTACTCCAACCAATCAAGGAGGACTTGGGCATGGGATCCCAAGTCCCATGGTGCCTTTTTGCTCTAGGATAAGGCATTAAATGGGCCCCTAGTTCCCATTTGACATGGGTTTTGAGGGATTTTGTATTGAGATGAATATTCTACATGTAGAGTGTTAACACAGGGACCTAGGAGCTAAACAGGAGGTAAAAAGGCATGTGTCTACTTTTTACTCCATAAAAAATCTATACATTATGTATTTAGATATTTTTTAAATACACTATGAAATCTAGTTTTACAAATCCTTACAAGGACTTACTAATTAATACAACTAGTCTAGGATCAAAGAGCTTCAATGAAAGCATAAAGAGACCCAAAATGAGAGAATAAATCTATTCCATCTAAAAATACAAATATATAATGATGAGAGATACATGTAATTTATATACATTAAACTTCACTCTTAGTACATATAATCTGGATCCTCTCTATCCTTTATTAGCTCTAAATCTTTTCATGGTCTTCAATACTCAACTTTCATTTTTGTTAGCAACATCCTATTTCTTGTAAAGTTTCCAAATTTCATTATGTTGCTATAACTAAGTGACTAATTTAAAACCTTTTGTCCTGGCATGTAATCAACAAATATAATACCACTTTTATCTACCTTGATTTGTTGATAATAAGTACCTTCAACAACAACTGATCCAGTGGAATACTCTTGTCCAACACCATCTATCATAGATTATGTCAACTTGGATTTTGGTTGTGTACATCTAGGTAGATAGTAATCTACACCTTCGGTATTGTCAGGATCTGCAATCACTACAAAAAGTATCTCTTACAACAAATGCACAAATTCCAAAGTCAATTCAAATACTCATCACTCTGAAATTTAGTTAACACAAATACATTTCACTCAAAATAATCTCTTGATCTAATCAATATATGTTTAAAAATTTTACTTGTAATAACTAGATCAAATACACGTTCAAAATTAATTAAATATAAAGGATCATGGACATCTATGTTGTCATTATCTTCACAAGGAGGCATTGAAACTAATTATTTCACTTCCCATTCTAAAACATATCCATCGATAATATTCTTACATGTACTAATTAGGTGGGAGTGTTTACAACCTTTGAGCCCACCAATATACTAATCATGTTCATAAATAGTGTCGACCCAATGTTTTAGAGCACCAACTATGGAGGATTGGAACTGTACCCATAGCCCACTATCTTGTCTCCAAGATTGTATAGATAAGTAACTTCCCAGGCTTTACCAGTACATCACATGTTATAAACGACCGACGACTTCCTAGTCTAGGTTTAAACAAGGCTCAACTAGGGAGTCCTCGATATACCTTATAGTACATGAGGCCCAAATTTGTGATACAAGGGTGTTGTCTGAGGCCTAGGTATTGATGGGATGAAAATGCATGACTTCATGATGCGCTTAAAACACACAATCGCTTAGCCAAAGAACAACAACTCCTCCTTGGAATTTATATAGCCCGTCAGAACACAGGCTTTGGCCAAATGCTTGTTGATGAAATCCAAGTCACTTAAACCCCTAAAACTAAAAACTAAAAAATTCATTCCATTTTGATTTCCAAGATAGACTTACAACACAAGAAAATCATACTAGGAAATGGACTTGGGAAATGTACATAAACAAAAATCAATAAATTAAATAAAAATCAATTATTAATTAATTAATGACTTGGGGCAGGGGGCCTAGCTTGATTGGCGAGAGCTTCCTGTGGTAGGCACGAGGTCACGAGGTCTAATCTCCCCCCTACCCACCTGATATTGCTCCGGTCAAAAGCGTTTGCCCCTGTTGAATAAAAAAAAATTACTTGATTGGTTAATTTTTTTTTTTTGGTTCGTAATCAAGATATATATTAAAGTCTGTCAAAAAGTTACAATTTTCACAGCCCTTCCATGGCTAACCGAGAGGACTATTACATACATCCCTTACTGACTACCCTGATTAGGAGACAATTTCTGAGACCACGCAGGGTCTATACTTATGCCCTTACTATAGAGAGTAGACTGACTATATCTATATTATCCTTGCTTCTTCTATACAAAATGAAGTGAGGAGATAAGGACCCACTACGAGAATATCTCAAACAATTTCAAACTGAAGTGTTCAATCCAGTTCATACCACCCACCGCCGACAAGCCGAGGGATTTTCTGATGAAGTCGACTGCAATCACCGCCTGGTCTTTCAGCAGAACTAGGTCAAAGCCTCTGGTATCCAGGATAAAAGGAAAGATCTTAATGCCTTCACCAGAATCTGCAAGAAGACCCCAATCCCAGGGACGGGGGATACCTACACCAGGACTAGCCACCTGCAAAGAGAAATCCAAATCCCCAAGATGCTCAGGGTTAAAAATCCCTCTCATTATAGCCCCTGCCTCCGCTTTGTCTGTTCCCAGCTTGAGGAGCATTGCGAGTACCTGGGAAGATATGTTTGTATCTACCCTATACCTTTCGTTGTTAACCAGAAAATCTTTTCCCAGGATCACTTTCACCGCTCCCACCATCAACTCGTCAGCGCGTCGAAGCATTCTTTGCAACCTTAGATCTGTAATAGCCCTAATGAAGGCCATCTGCCTTTTCTTGCTGGTGAGTCTGACGGGAGTGTCCATACCCCCACAACGAATGGCCTCTGCAGATATTATGATGACAAAATGTGACGGCATCGAACGGAATGGTAAGGAGAAAATGGAATACTGGCTCTGTCAACATCGACTAAAAATCTATAAACCCTCTGAAGCTTCTCGACACCCTGCTGGGGGAACTTCCAACTCACGCCACCCATACCACTCGAAGGAATGACAGACTAACATCACTTCCCCTCATGCTGGCGAACCACCCTGATGACTATTCATTGCATCTTGTGCCGACTCGGCCTTGCCACCTATGAGGATGTGGCAAGGCTCCCACCCAACCACCCACTACTTGATTGGTTAATTACTTAATTACTTGATTAGTTAATTAATTAAGTATTTTGTTTATTTAATAAATTCATAGAATAATTATTTTTAGTTAATTATTTATTTGAATTAATTAATTAATTAATTCAAATAAATAATTAATTAAAAATAATTATTCTATGAATTTGTTAAATAAACAAAATTTATTTATTTATTTTATCTAATAAATTAATTAATTAAAAATTTCATTAATAGATTAATTTATTATTTAATAAATTAATTTAATAAAAACTAACTAATTAACAAAAAATAATAAATTTTATTTAAAAAATGAATTAATAAAAATTAATAAATTTTATAAAAAAATAATTAATTAATAAAAACTATAACACATTTATATTACAAACTAATAAAATTAAACTAATTAAATAATTAACAACTAAAATAAATTTACCTCTTTTGTTTTCCTTCTATTTTTTCACCTTTTTTTACCTCTATCCTTTTAACCATTTTTTTATTGTTGAAAAGGATGGGGTTAAAAAACCTATATAATAATGGTTCCAGGTGGAACCTTACCGGTCAGAAACCTACCGCCCAAAAAGGATTCACCCTCTTCAATTTTGACCTACCTCCTGGAACCGCCTATGTGGCATCCTAATCGCCTATGTGGTGTCCTAGGTGGTAGTCCACCCCCTTTTCAAGAAATTTCAAAAAAAATTAAATTTTGCTAGAAATTTCTCCTGGTAAATCATATTTTTACAAAAAATCATCGAATACCCATTGTAGGACTTGGAGTACAAATTCTAGATATATTTTTCTATCAAATTTTGATTCTATATTATATTTTAAAAAAAAATATTGTAAGTAGGTTATTGTAATCAAACATCAAGCAAATTAGAATTACAAATATATTGGTAAAATATAATTTAAAATTTTTAAAAATTTACGATGCACTAGAAGACAAAGTCTTCTCCAAAAGGGTACTTTTTTTCCAAAAAAAATGTAGAAAAGTTAACATCCCATGAAAACTATAACATTTGATTAAATTTGACATTAAAAAATTATAAAAAATATTTTTATTGAAAATTAATTTTTTCCATAAAGTAGATATTTGAGTTGTCTAATTAGAAAAAAAAATTAAATAAAAATAATAATTTTGCTATATTTTTCTTCACGTCCCATTGACATTATGTTTTTCAAAAAGAATCAGCAATTAAAATTCATCAATTAAATTTGCCGATGATGGCATGGTTCAGTGGTTAAGTCACTCAGGATGTAGTGGTGGCCACCAGAGTTCAAACCCCCGCTGGGCCAACGAGCTCACAAGGCTTTACGCCTTCGCTGGGCCAATGAGTTCATGGGTTTGAAGTGTTCTTCCTAGGGGATGAGGTCCCCCAGTTGTGGCCTCACCGGTTCATTGCTCCGAGCAAAAGCATTCGCGTGGAGCCAGAGGGCGTGTCACACTAGCGTCGCCGGTCACATTAAAAAGTTTACCAAGCGCATTATCTTTAAAAATAAAAAAAATAAAAAAAATCATCAATTAAATTCATTAAAAATCTAGCTAATTATAAACTATAAACATAAACTACACTAAAATTGTTACATTTCATTAGTTTATGTCTTTTTAAAATTCTAAACTTTAACATGACTTTTTTGTCATTTAAGTTGGAAAAATATATTTGTGTTAGTCGTTTCCTTTATAAAAGTGTGACACTGTTTTAAACTTTTACCCTCCCTTTATGACCATAACTTCCTCCACCTTTCCCATTGACTTTGTTCCTTTCTATAGCCTTCTTCTTAGCAATATACTCCCCTTATCATACCTACTAGTGTCATACATTCCACTCATGTGTCTAACACCATCCCCCATTCCAAACCTATGTCTCATACTATTCCTATCTCTCATCCCAGACCTAAAGCATCTTATAATGTGATCTCTCCCTCCTTGGCTATGTCATTACCTCTTAACACACACCCTCATTTCACCTCTTCTATTGTATCACCTACCTCTCAAAGCATGTTTGTGCCCATTTCCACCCTAGGTACACTATTACAATATTGGTTATCTTAAGAAACAAGTAAATGATCATAATAAGAATGTCATTGCATACAACACTCCACATCATACACCATTTTTTAATGAGGTTGTTACATATATGTTGCCTCTGGATTTGTGGCACTTAGATTTGAATCAATTATACTAAAAGGGTGACCCAAATATGCATTTACAAGCTTTTACCACCACATGTTTAGATTTTTCTTAGAAAAGGTAAGATTAAATGACTAGGTTGTTTCCATGAACCCTAAAGGATTGTGTTATACAAAAATTTTATTCTTTACCTCCAAGTTCTATTCATTTATTTGATGAATTAGCCATACCTTCCTACAACATTTCTATATCAACAAGAGTTTGAAAGTGGCCATCGGTGAATTAACTAAATGTACCCATTAAAGCAATGAGCCAATCAATGATTATGTTTTTCATTTCCAAAATTTATGTGGAAAACTAAAGTGCTAATTTTACATGGCAATGAACTTCAAATCATGTTCCTTGAAGGACTTCTTTCAACTATTAAGAACAATGTACACATGAGTAGTCTTCCATATTTTAGAGATATGCGCACACATTTAAAAAAAAATTGAAGTCAAATTACTCAACTCTCTAGTAAACTCAAGTATGGGTCATCATCGTCGTCTCAATCCTCTTATCTTTCCAAGTTTCAAAATTCTAACAATTTTTCAAAGGGTGATGAAACTGGGGAAATTTTTAAAAATGTACTACATCAAGTGGTCAATGCTTATAATGTATTAGCTTTTAAACAAAATTCTCCTCAAAAGTTTACTAAGTTGTAAGAACCATTGGATAATATGATTCAAATTATTTTGAGATCAAATTTGAATACTATTCCTCCCATTCATCCATTGGATCCTACTAAGGTTTTCCCAAGGAATTATAATGGCATTTTGTCACTATCATAGGGCCAAGGAACACCATAATAAATCTTATTTTGGTCTTAAATATAAATACAAAAACATGATTCACATTAAGGGTGTTAATGATAATGGTAATCATGTTGTTGCACTCCCAACAAAAATTTACAAATCAATTTCCTAGCCACACTAATAATATAGAAACGTACAATTTTATTATTATGGAACATGGTATTTTAGACTTGAGCATTATGTTGATTATAATGATACATCACCTATGGATCCTTATGTAGGAACTATACATTCTCAAGACATACCTTCTTCCTCATATGTTACTCCTTTTATTACATTTTCTGATTAGGAAGTCTGACAAAATAATCAATATGGGCCATTATATGTTGTTGGTGAGATAGGAGACAATGTCACTAAGGACATTCTTATTTATCCTAATAATTAATACAACATATGCACATAACATTGTCTATGTGAATCCACCCACTCATTTAGGAGTTTCTTTAAGAATTATTAACTCAATATTAATTCATACTTTGGGATATCTCACATTGCCTCTTAAGGTTGGACCCAAATAAGTAACTATCTTATGTCATGTTATCCCTACTTCTAGTAGGTTCAATATGCTATTGGGTATCTACCTTGGGTGGAACATATGAAAGTTATACCTTCTATCATTCATCTATGTGTAAAATTTAAACATGAAGATAGAGTGGTAACAGTCAAAAGAGATTCATACCAACCTCTTATGGAGTTAATTGATTTCACTTTGGATGCTCATCTTTCAACTCCCAAGGAACCTCCTTGTGATAGTGAAAAATATTTTCCTAATCTATATAAAAATTGATTACAAGAATAAAGTAAGGAAAAGGAAAAGACAAAAGATAAGGTAGCATTTCATAAATCTAAACACACTTCACCACCACATTCACCAAGGAAGAAAAAAGGGCCCATATTATAAAAGCTAATATTTCACATGCCAAGAATAATTCATGGAGTCCAAAGCAAAGTATTGTCTTATAATAAACTCCAAATATTCCCACACAACCATATCCAAAAATAGGTAAGGAAAGATATGCCAAATATTCTACCCATTGGATAATGTATTTTACAAAAACTTTAAATTCTTATCAAAATAAAACACATGTAATAGAAAAAGCAAGTCATGAATAAGTATATGCCATAATCAAAGAGGAAGACTATGACAAAACATTTTGGGAATAAGATGATCTTTTGAAGGAGGATGCTCCTAAATTTATTCCATGATCCATGAGTGCTAAGTTATACATTGGATCCTTCTAAATTTATTCTATGATCCATATTTGGATGTATGTATGTATGTATACATGTATAGATATATACATAGATACATATATATACATAGATACATATATACATATATGTATCTATGTATATATATATATACATATATATGTAACTATGTATATGTATATATGTACATATGTGTATATGTATGTATGTATGTATGTATATATATGTATATATGTATATATACATATACATATACATATACACATACACATACATATACATATACACATACACATACACATACACATACATATACATATATCTATGTATGTATGTATATGTATACATTTATATGTACATATACATATACATATACATATTTGACACACCCTAAGTTATATGTATACATATATGAGCTCTAAGTTATATATAGGATCCTGATGTAGTCAAGACTAGGGGGTTTTATCAAACTACCTAGTCATGCAGCCATTAACACACAATGGAAGAAAAAATTCATTCACAAATCTGAAATTATTTATTAACTTCAAAAACATCGGCATTTACAAACTTATTGGCCTTTCAAAGCTTCAACATTAAGCATTACATTGCAATATTCAATCTATTATGTGCTTACAACACCAAAATGCTTTCCAACAAATATAGAGATCACCCCCAATCTACTATCACCCCGCCTCTATTCTATGAGGAACAACTACTAACACCCTTTGCATTGAGCAGAACACCCTTAACATAAATGGCAATTGTCTTTTTATTCTTCGTGTGTGGAAGTTAAATCATTATGGAATTACTCAGTTATGGAACTGAATAAACAAGTATTCAAATAACCACTTGACGTTTCAAATTTTCCCAATGGATTAATGATGATATTGTTTGATTATTATAATAAACACCTTTTGATAAAATCCTATATTTATGAGTCTATAGGAAATTTATCTTTTCATGAACCATTTATGTCTTCCTTAGCACCCTGACACACCAAATAGGAACATTGTCAGCAAAAGTGAAACTTCACCAACATAAGATTTCACTGATACAAGCTTATTGGAAAATTATTTATTTTGCCATCTAGGGAGTTTGCCAATACAATACTCCTAATCCATCAAGTTCCTTTATTGGTGACTTTTCAAGTTCAGGAACTTCAACATTCCCCTATACACTTTGTCGGTAAAAATGGCCCTTCGTGAACTTAAGTTGTGTTGACACACTTTATTAGCAAATTAGGCATTTTATAAACTAAAAGGTTTGATGGTATAAAGCCTTTGGTCATCCATCCCCTTTATCGGCAAAACTTGCCTTTCCCGAACCCTTGTTGGCATATCGACAATTTTTTGAAACCATGAACTAGTTCACAAGTGAAAAGTTTTGTTAACACCAAGTTAAAAGCTATCAACTCGTATTGGAAAAGTTTATCTTCCAAAAATTCTTTGTCGGTATATTGGTAACTTTTGAAAATCACGAACTAGCTGAGACTTATACCTTTCTTCTATCGGTGAAATTCTAATTCCATGAACCAAAGAAACTTTGACTTCAACCTGAAGGCCTTTATCGATGAATTGAGGCATCAGGGAAGTGAGCCATTGGCGAACCTAATGGTTCACAAACTAGTGACTTTTCTGATTGAGTTTGCAACTTCAAACTTTTGTCAACTAAAAGCTTCTTTTCAATGAACATAAACACTTGCAAACTTGCCCTTAAGCTTAGTCGGAGAAATCACCCATCGGCGAACTAAAGAATTCATGAACTAGGAATTTTCCTCACAAAGCTTCACTTCGATAGACTTTACAAAATGTGAACTTCCTTTTATGACTAGTCAGCAAATTGTCAAATCGGGTAACTGTTGGGTCGGTGAACTGAAAAGTTTGTGAACTGAAGAAATCATCATTTGACTATAACTTAGCCAATTTTTAGCCAAATTTTTCCAAATTGGAACTGGAGATATCTCAATTGGCTCTTCTACATGATGACACTCTTAACTTGGCCAAAAAAATATAAAGTTGCTCCTAAAACACAAAATTGACTTTGCAAAGAAAACATAAACCAAAGATCAACTTAGAAAATTATATAGTTATGGGTAGTGTACTTTACAATTCAACACCAGTAACAAAGTGGTAATCATGTTACTATTATTAACATAAATATTTGAGTGTTATATAAGAGTCTTTCAATGGTTCCATGAAGCTTTTGTTATTGGTGAATCATATATAACCAAATGTGATTTTCAATATCAATTAGACAACTGTAACTGGTGGATAAGAAATCATTTGTGAAAATATTTGAACTAAATGTTTCAGTAGGTGGATCATTTAACCTAAAGGAAATGTTCAATATGAGTCAGACAAGGTTCATATCTTTAGCAGATTTCCCATATATTTGTTTAGGGCATTTCATTGCCTTTTGTTTTTGTAATATTTATTTAACATCTATTGGAGATGCACTAGACAATCCCCTTGCTATGCAATTGTTATATTTGTTTCTTTAGGGCCATAGATGATTCTTGGCCTTTAATGGATATTGACATTTATATTAAGTTTTATTCCTTCTATTTATGAAAGAACCATAAAAATGTGCATTTAATGTTATAAAAGTATTTGTGGAGAAGTATTGCACCTAAATACTATCACAAATCTTGCTCCTCCATTAATCAATGTTCATTAGCCTAAAAAATAATAGAACTAACCATAAAGGCTTAGAAGGAAGCAAACTGAGAGCAATTTGACATTGATGCAGGATAATATAGTAAAGCAATCATAAAGCATATGCTAATCATGTTATAATTCAATTTATGTTCAAAAAAAGGTCATGGTTTTTATAATTAGAATTAACAACAACAAAGAACTGTGTAATAATTTCCAAAGGAATTCAATTAAAACTACAAACCATAAAAACTATAAAGCTACCAGTAATCTAGCATAAAAACAAAACAAAAGATTCAACACAAAAAGATCCCACTTATGAACTAAATAACCAACACACAACTTTAATTTCTAATTTCATGGTTCAAAATCCCATGCAATATATATGACTCTGCAATCTTGACAGAACCACCTTGCCATCATCCGAATTCCCATGCAATCTATATCACTTTGCAATCTTGACATAACCACCTTGCCATTATCCGGTAGGAACTTTTTTGCAATGCGGCCTTGTTAACCTACATAATACATTGAATATATTATAATTTTTTATACAAATGATGAGATAATGGATTAAACAAATTTGTGAACTTATATGATTAGACTATATAAGAAGTTATAGTTCTAATAATCATAATATCTTAACAATGTAGTAGCACTTGTCTTGGTCCATACATATTTTGGTTTCAAATATTATAATGATAAAGTAGCATGCAATAAAGATTATTGATATTGTCCTTGTTGAAATAATGGGGCTTCACTCAATAAACTTATGACATATTACCGTCATTCGTAAGGTTGTATTAATACCCTTAATTTCATCTCTACTTCTTAATGTTTTGTTCAAAAACCCCTCTAGAAACACCTTTTGATTTATAAAAAGTTGGAGATAGTCTCCTTACAATTCTCAACTATAAAATTATGAATTGTCAACGTAATAGAACACTTCCACTTACAGCTCAAAATGCTTTAAAAGTTTAGTTAGTTCATTTCCTTTGTACTAATATTAGAAAAACAAGTTAAATACGTTGAAACAATAGTCACAAACACCATCAAATGGATTGAAACACAGAGATGCACTTGGAGAAACTTGTAGATGGAAAAAACTCCAAAAGATAGAAAAAACTCCTCATGCCACTAATTTTCAACCAATTACAAGTGTATCTATTTTCATATTGGAACCCACACATCAAATACAAGTGCCTACACTTGTAGATGGTTGTAAATCCACATAAAAGACACATGGCTCTTCACTTACAACTATAATCAATAAACATATGGAAGCTTAGAATGAGAATCAACCCTTACCCAGATGTCCCTTATCCTTTTATGAGTTTTTGTAGTCCTCTTTGGGTGGAAAAATCTATTTGAAATGCTCAAAAATAGAAGATAAAATGATAAAAACTCTAACTTTCTAATATAATGAAACTACCACAAAATGAAAATACATGGTTACAAAATTGTTAAAGTGTTCATAGTTTCATCACCAACTAATATATACTATTTTATACCCCTTCTTCTTTGATCATTAACTTCTCTCATATGTTCCATACCATCGTAAAGTTGTCTTTCGTATCGAGGACTAAGTCATTAGCTTCAATATTATTGTATCATGTCTTACAAGCAATTTAGAATCTTTCAACAACTCTTTGAATGAAAATAAAAATAATTGACCCCTTGGTCATGTTTCTTAGATTTATTTTTAGATCACATATCCTCATTGAGGAGGCCTTTGGTCCCCAAATTATTAATGAATTAGAAAGTGAGGAAATCACTTACCCATGTCCTCCTTTGTATACTATCTCATTTTACTTGGTAACTTCAACCCATTTAACTAGGTCTCTTGTACTTCCCCCTCATTGTTCTCTCTTTTCTAGATCAAGAACCACATCACCCCTAGCTCCTCCTAGCCTATTGGAGATAATTCATCTATTGGAGGGAAAAATAGGTATTCTTATTCATATAACATTGGAGGATTAAATAAACATAAACTTTCTACATTGATTACTAAATACATCTTCATCTATGGTGGTAAATCTAAGCAAAATCATTTTAGTCCACTTGTTCCAAAATTTTGAAAGGGTCATATCTTAAGGGATTGAGCTTCCTTTATTTCCCTTGGATCCAATATGTCCCCAAGTATAGCCAAACACAACCACCAACTTTGAATGTGTGTTTTGAACTCAAAGATGTATTTATTAAACTTTATCCAGGAACCTTTTGGCTTTTTGGACCTCAAAAACCACATTTTATAATTCTTTTGTGGTTGTCAAACAATAACACCAAAGTTACGAGGTGGTAAGAAACCAAAACATGCCTAAAATGGTGACAAAATAGTTGGTGCATGGTGTTTATTATTGCAAGAGTGATGGGTATATGTCAATTTTTCATCCGATATCTTCAGACACTTCTCATTATAACCTTTTAAGAGTTACACTAAGGTTTAAATCACTACTTCCATTTTCTCATTAGTTTAAGAATGAAAAGTGGTGGAACACTCCAATTGAGTCTCAATATTCTCCCATATTGTACACCAAAACTTCCCTAAGAACCTAGCATCATGGTGACATAGTCAAGATAAGGGAGCCTTATTAGGCAACCTAATCTTGTAGCCAAACAACAATATCCTCAATCACAACAATAAATTCACAAAACAATGGAAACGTTCTAATTTTTATTCAATTCATAATTTTAACTAATTACAACAATATCAGGAGTACAATTTACACATTCTCCATCAGCCATTCCTTGTGCATCTTACATACTGCTTCCTTCTCCTCAGCTCTATATCACTCTTCCATTGGCACTTATTCCTCTAATCTCTACCAATTCTTCAACAGTCTTCATGCTCACATTTTCTTTCTAATTCCTATCATTTCCTCTGGTAATCATCTCCCTTTGTTTCACTTCTAAAACCACCAAGATCCCCTTCTTGGCCAACAATGAACACCTTGCAAAGAACATTGATCTCCATTTTGTAATTTTAGGTGGGGAATTTGATCGATTCCCAACTTGAAAGTTAGAATTGAATAATCAAAGTTAAATAACTACATCTTTAAACATCCTTCAAAAACATAATACATTATCTTAAATATCCTTTCAATAAAATGTTGACGATGTGCTTTCAAATGTATATCGACATCATTTGAAGTCTTCAAATTTTATTTTGGTGAGTCAGTATCAACAAGAACTTATGAACCCATCATTGACACATTAAATCCCCTCTAAACTTGCAAGTCCGCTATTGGAAAATCTTTCGATCTATGTACCCATTGACAAGAAGTAAAAGTTAAAAAACTTTATTATCTGCCAAAATATTTTGTTTGAAGATTCCCCTGTCTTCGGTATTCCTTTTATACTATCTATTCCTTTATCAGCGACTCAACACCCTTGTGAACTATCAAACTTTATTTCCATACTCTTGTTTCGATGAATTTACCTTATTATGAACCTTGAACTTCCTTATTGATGATACACATCTCTTTGAAGCATCGAACCCTTAGCCTTCAATCATAAAGTACCTCTTAGGTAAATTAGTCATTCGATGAATCAAACTGCACTTAAATTATTCTTCAAAACACATACTAGAGTTTTATAAGTCTTCAAATCTTTATGTCGGTCGATCGACAAATATAGGAACCTATGAACTATCACTGATATTAAGTTTTAACAAAATGGTACACCAAGGAACTCTTTAAATCCACCTTTCATTGAATCAACCAATGTTTGAACTGGCATCGATACCTTTGAAAGATGTAGCGAGAACATAATTGTAACCACTAGATATTACCATCACTACAGTTTCATTAGGTAAGCCTTCTTGGGAACAAGGGAAGAAAATTACAAAATCATCTGCAAAATGGATGATCTAGAAAATGAAGGACAATGTCACCAAACAAGAGCTCGGGGATAAAATCACCCAACTAACTGCACATATTGAGAACTTGGTGGGTACTATTATCCTATTTTGCCTCCTAGCCAAATAGTCTAAAGATCCATGAGATCCCGGTGTTTCCCCTTCTGAGGATGCAAGGAAAAATATCAAAAAATGTTTAAGTCCCAGAAAATTTAGAGTTTTCCTTGTGTTTTTCTACCTGGTCAGGATGTCAGAGTTCAGGCTTCACCTCTTCACCATGCCAAAGCGCAAAGTCCCAAATTCCCCCCTTTTTCTCCTTGCAAAAGTGCTCTAAGTGTTATATCTCTAGAGTTCAGAGTTCTCTCCTTTTGCCTTCCTTCCTTCAGAAGGTGGAAGGCTCGAGGGCCAAACTCTGACTCTTTCCCCTTGTAGAAATTTGGCTAAGTGTTTCGTTGTCAAACTTCAAAGTTTGTTCTTCCACAGGTTCCCTCTTGGAATGTTGAACACTGAAGGTCCACTTGCTAAGGTCCACCAAGTAAAGCTTTATGTATCGCCAGAGGTCAAAGTTTGGGCTTTTCATGTTTCATCTTCTTCATAAAAGGTCAAAGGTCCAAGGTCCAACTGCTGACTCCTAACAGGCCACATAGCATGTTTCCACCATTCTACAAGGGATTATTTTATTAAGTAAAAAGTGACCATGGAACCACAGAATAAGGATAAGTGGTGGTGACATCATCCAAGAGGAAAGGTTCAGGGGTTTGAGTTCCATTCTTTTTCATTACAAATGTTTCTAAGTGTTTCAAAGTTTTAGACTTCGAGGTTTTCATCTTCCCTCTTCCCCTCTTGAAAGACTAAACGCTAAAGGCCCGAACTTTGAACTCTGCCGCTCTCAAAAGTTCTCAGGCTTTCGCCATTCCATGGGATTATTTTATTAAAGAAAAGAGTTACAATAGAATTGTAGGAAGGTGACACGTGGCACCCCAGAGGCCAGAAGATGGAAACTCTGAGGCCCGATCTCCACTAAGGTAAAATCTTCCAAATGTAATGGCAGAGCTCAGGGTTTTGGTATTCTTCCTTCTTTCTTGTGCAAATGATAGGGTGGAGGGCCAGAGGCTCAAACTCTAAAACTTCGACAGTTCCTTTCTTCATAGAGAAAATGTGATTTGACTGGCCAGTGACCCTCCTATTCACCATTAATGCTCCGTAAGAGCCTATTTTCATGTAGTAGATGGTTTTCCTGCCTCCCCATGCCATTCTTCCTCCTCTGCATTGAATTTCATGTACTCGTGGCATGGGAAAGCCTCTTATTTTATAGATTTCTTGGGTAGAGCCATGTGGGCGCGCTTCAAAGGATGCCAGTTCAAGTTAATGCAGCATGGTCGACATCCCTTCTTGTTGACTTCTTACCTTCCACGCCATGGCTAATATAGTGCAATTGTAAAAGATATATATGCATGTTTCAACTTAGATATAATTTGGTTGTTAGTTATTGTTTTGGATTGTGTTGCCGAGTAATTTGTTATTTCAAGTCTTGTAATGCGATTGCAAGAACCAGTAAAATTTGATGCATTGTGCATTTAGCTAGGCCTTTGATGTCTTCTATTGTGGTTCACCAATGAATGTAGTCGATTATTTTGTATCTTATTTGGAAAGAAATATAGTGCAATTCAAGAGGAAGGAATGATATCGAACTTGACATATCAACTAGTGGAGAGTACCATCACGAGCATTGTTAATGCTTATAACGACCATCTTAACTCCTCAATCTTGACCATCAATGTCCTAGAACCTAATGAACCAAATGACCCTCTACCACTGGTGTATCTAGAACTCATATATTGGGACCTCCAAGATACTACCCCCAAGCTAGATACCTTCCAAAACAATGAAGCCATCATAGACTTTCTAGAGCTTAGGGAACATATACTCGCAGGGGATCACAGGGCTGGCTATGCCATAGAACTCAATGACAAGGCCTATTTTGGAGAGAGGGCCAAGCCTTTCAGTCTCAAAAATATAAAAATGAAAAATATATCTAATGGTGAAAACCGCTCTGCAACAATATTAGATCATGAAAATGGTAAAAATATGAACGACGTATCCAACAGTGAAAACCTCTCTGAGGCACCAAAGGATGGAAGGCTTGACCCTCTCCCCAATCTAACACATCAGGAGAGATTGTCGATCTTGATAGAACTAGTAGAGCAAATCAATGTCACCACAGGTGATAATCCAAGGATGATCCATATGGCACAATCTCTAAGTACATAGGAAAAACCAAAGTTCACTAAATTCTTCAAAAGGAAACAAATAAACTTTGCTTGGTCATATGCAAACATGCCAAGATTGGATTTGAATCTCATAATGCATCACTTGTCCTTAGCTCCAGGAGCTAAACTTGTTAAGTAGAAACTCAGAAAGATGCACCCGCAAGTTGCCCTCATGGTAAAAGAAGAACTAAAGAAGCTGCTAGATGTTGGGTTTGTCAGACCAATAGACTATCCTAAGTGGATCTCCAACATTGTGCCTGTCGCCGAACCAGATGGGAGAGTTTGACTATGTAACGACTTCAGAGACCTCAATAAAGCTTGCCCAAAAGATGATTTCCCACTTCCAAACATAGGCATCATTGTAGATCTCATGGCAGGACACTCTATGTTGTCACTAATGGACAGTTTCTCAGGGTATAACCAGATCAAAATTGCACCTGAGGACCAACACAAGACCGCATTCACATTTCCATGGGGCACCTTTTGTTGGCGTGTCATGCCATTTGGATTGAAAAATGCAGGGGCAACATATCAGAGGGCTATGACCACAATCTTTCACGACATGATGCACACCATAATGGAAGATTATGTGGATGACATATTAGCTAATCACTCAGAAGAGAAGAACACCTGGCAATGTTAGATAAAATCTTCACAAGATTGGAGCAGTTCAATGTGCACCTCAATCCAAAGAAATGCGTATTCGGAGTCACATATGGTAAGCTTCTAGGGTACATCGTATCACGAAATGGAATTGAAGTAGACCCATCTAAGGTGAAGGCTATCATGGAAATGCCACCACCCAAAAATATCAGTTAACTAAGGTCTTTACAAGGTAAACTACAATCTATCAGAAGGTTCATTTCTCAATTGGCAGACAAGTGCCACCCATTCACGTACCTCCTACATAAGAATATTCCTTATAAATAGAATGATTCATGCGAACAAGTATTTCAACAATTGAAAGAATATCTCATGAACCCACCAGTATTGATGCCACCCATCCAAGGTAAACCTCTGTTACTTTATATCTCCACCACACCAACAGCTCTGGGAGCTCTTCTTGCACAACAAAATCATGAAGGGAAAGAACAAGCAATATATTACATCAGCAGAACATTAGTTGGCTATGAGTTGCAATAGACGCCAATTGAAAGAGCATACCTTGTGGTGGTCTTCACTTCACAAAAATGGAGACATTACATGTTATCACATTCCATCAAGCTAGTAGCAAAAATTGATCCACTCAAATATTTGCTCAACAAAGCTGCTCTTACAGGTAGATTGTCCAAATGGGTTATGCTTCTCAATGAGTTTGACATTGAATATGTAGACAGGTGCTCAATAAAAGGTCAAGTACTTGTAGATCAACTGGCAGAGGCACCTTTAACAGATGATAATCCTTTGAATTTTGAATTTCCAGATGACTCCATCTTTCATATAACAACGACAACCTAGAAACTATACTTTGACGGCTCTTACACTCAGCACAGATTGGGGGCAGGTATCTTGTTGGTCACACCTCATGGTAACACCATCCCAAAGTCATATAGACTGCTTTTTCCTTGTACCAACAATGTGGCAGAGTATGAAGCCCTAGTCATTGGCATCAAGTAGGCAGTGGAATGGGACATCACAGAGCTTCAAGTGTATGGCGACTCACAGTTAGTTATCAACCAAGTGAATGACGACTACCAAACAAATGATGAGAAGTTAATACCCTACAAAATAATGGTAGATGACTTCAAGGAATACTTTGTTGAGATCTCTTTTGAACAAATACTAAGGATAGAGAACAAAGCAGTCAACGTCATGACAACGATTGCATCTCTCCTCGACGTCCCAGACAACCAATCACGTTATGAGTTCTTGGTAGAGCCAGTCTCTCATCCTACATACGACTCTCCTGAATCCCATATCATTTGCCACATTATAGGACCTAACTCTCCCCTCTACAGACAAGTATTTTCCTATCTCAAAGACAATATCCTACCATTGGACCTCTCAAGGAACAAAAAACAAACCTTCATTCATCAGGCATCTCGTTATGCTATTATCACCGATACCTTATACCAACGTGATCTTGATGGTACTCTCCTTAGATATCTTGATAGCGAAGAACATCAAACTACCCTGAGCAAAGTGCATGATAGTATATGCAGGACCCACTCTAGTGGTCCTACCCTAGCCAAGAAACTCATACGCATGGGATACTACTGGCCAATAATGGAAAAAGGCTCCTATCATTTTGTAAAGAAGTGCATGAAATGCCAAGTCCATGGGAACCTGATACATGCACCAGCACAAGAGTTGTAGCCTTTATTGACTCCTTGGCCTTTCTGTCAGTGGGGATTTGACTTAGTGGGCAAGATACACCCTCCATCATTTAGTGGCCATAAATTCATAATCACCGCCACTGAGTACTTCATGAAGTGGATTGAAGCAATACCTCTCGCCAACGTCACAGGCAAATAGATTGCCTCTTTCATGCTGAACTATATCATTTGTCACAATGGTATCCCCTTATCCATTATCATTGATAATGGACGACCATTCAAAAACCAAGATGTCAAAGAACTGTGCGACAAATTCCATATCCAACACCATTTTTCTACCTCATATTACCCCCAAGGAAATGGCTAGGTGGAGGCATCAAATAAAACTATCTTAAAAATCCTGAAAAAGACTGTCAATGATGACGGTCGTGACTGGCACATCTAATTGAATCCTGCACTGTGGGCCTACCACACAAGCATCTGCACACCCATAGGTGCAACACCATACTCCCTGGTCTACGGATCTGAAGCCGTCTTGCCCATTGAAGTCGAGATCCCCTCCTTACGAGTATCGTTAAAAGGCCTCATACCAGATGAAGAGTACCTAGTATCTAGACTTCAAGAGTTAGAGCTTCTAGAAGAGAGAAGGCAACAAGCCTTTCACCATCTCAAGGCTTATCAACAAAGGATGTCCATAAGTTACAACCCCAGAGTAAAACCCCAGGTATTTCAAGTTGGTGACCTGGTGCTTAGAGAAAATCCTAGAAATCAGCAAGATAGAGAGAAAAAAGGCAAGTTTGAACCCAACTGGTTGGGTCCCTATGTCATCATTGTTGCCTATGGGTTAGGTGCTTATCAATTGGCTACATCAGAAGGTGAACTATTTGTTGATCCCATCAACAACATGCATCTTCACAAGTTCTACACTTAAACCCCAATGCAAGGGAGTCAAAAATAACAAAAAAATCAAAAAATGGCAAAAATAACAAAAAATAAATAAAAAAATAGAAAAACAACAAAAAAATCGTCCTCTGGTGAAAACCTGGCAAACAGGCGTCATGTGTACTTCTAGCTTTCGTGCAAATAAAAGCAAGTGGTGAAAACCTGGTAGACAGGCGCTCCTTGTGATGAACTGCCTTCTCCATCCTTTTCAACCTTGTCCTTTGTTCGTACCTCCAAAAAAAAGCAAGTGTCTATCCGATCGCCTTGGTGTACCTACCATGGCTTGTTCCTCGCTCATCCTTATCACTTTCTGCCCATCCAGACTTGCATTCCTTGTGTCACCTATCTTGCGATCCATTTGACCCATTGCCGAACTACATCACCTCTGAGCTATCACGTAGGCAAGGCCATCATCGATGCACCCCTGAGGCTCCTTTCCCATCCATGCTATCCTATCTCACCTATCCTTTTGTCCTTTCGATCCTTAGCTTTGTCCATCGCCTAAGTCTTAGGTCCACCAAGTTCACCCCAAACTACGTTGTCTTTGCATCGTCACGTAGGCAAGGCCATTTAGCAATGAGCCCCCGAGGCACTAGGTCAGTCCTTTAGGGCCCGTCTCTTCATCTCTGTTTGTCCGTTCATCCATACTAAGTTGATCCTTTATCTATCACGGGGCAAGTCCTTGACCTAGTTGTAGATTGGATTCTTAAATGCCATATATTCTAAGAGGACACCTTTCACTAAGACAAGCGTGCACGCAGCAAAACATGTTTTCAAACCAAAATCTTGACGCAAAAACGTCAACCTTTCCAAAATCAAAGCAAAACAAGGACCAAAAACATATCAAAGTGATTTTATCTATACTATAGCAAGAAAGCACATCTAATCCAAGAATGTTTTGTGAAAAGGGTTAAGTTAGAAGGTCTTGATTTTTCATTATTGTGTCTTTCTATGCTACTCGATGATGTCAAAAGCTAGAGATGCTATGATGGGGGCATAATCATTTTCTTTGTCTGCTATTTGTGGATTAATCTTTAGTAATGTCAAGCCTTGTCTAACGACATTATCGGCAAAAGATCATCGAGGACTTCAAAGGTCTAACATGAACGAGGGCAATCCTTGTTTGTTGAAATGCAAGAAATACTCAAGTCATCTAGATTCAACTTTGAGTAGATGCTTGTATTAGCTTGCCATATCAAAATCCATGTAAGCAATACTCAGGTCATCTCGGTTCAATTATACCTAGATTCTTGTATTTTCTTACAACATTTTAAAATCGCCCAATGATGAAATAAGCACTTCAAAATACTTGCAATATCAATATGGAAAAATCCATTTCCATTCCATATCCATAACATATCCAATTACATTCCATATCCATACCCATACCATATCCAATTGTATTCCATATTCGTATCCATATCCGATGCAATAAAGATTCTATGCAGAGTATCAATGTCTACAATTCAAAGCTTGTGATTCCTTCATTTGTGTTTTCTTCTATCAAATAAAATTTGTATCTATCATTGTGTCTCTCATCAACAATTCTAGTTGTCAGTCTAAGAAGTGATCCAAATACAAGTCCATCCTTAGTCCATACCAATCAAGTTAATCAATCTTGTCAAATGATCCAATCACAATTAGTGGTCTTGATCCTTATCTAGTTGTAAACTAACTCAATCAATTATAATCAATCAATTGTCTTATACAAGATGTTGCATTGGTGAAATCAGACCAACACACGCATCTTACATGACATGTTTCATTTCCTGAAACCACACACTATCCTATCGGGTTGCTCTAGGGATCTATCATTCCCCGCCATGACAACACTATCGTATATCATTATTGATTAATCATTGGTTTACAGTCAGACTTGGGCAATACCTTGTTTGTTCTTGTATCATTTGTGCATACTTGCTTGCTTGCTTGTGTGTTATCATTATATCTTGCATCACATATCATTCGGCACTTTCTTCAACCAATTTCTTCATTCTAACCTATTTTTCACCTTCTTCATCATGAGATTGTCTGTCTCACACCTTTCACCTTAGCTTCCCCATCTAATCTCCCGAGGGGGCATCCTGTCATCAAACTTGTACCAGGGGCAAACTGGGGCATGTATCATTATCAGAAAAATTCTTATTATTTGAAACAATGTGATAAAACACATTGCTTCAAAGAGGCGCAAAATGTATACACCTAAAATTGGCTCATGTCGAATTAAGTAAATATTTTAATATTTATCTTAATTCTTATTTTCTTCTATTAATTAAATAAATATTCTAAGTTTATTTGATTGATTCATTATCCCATAATCAAATAAAATAAATTTATTTAGTTAAATTCCCTAAATTCTTCTAATGTCTCACATAATTAAATAATCCTAAATTCCTCTATCCTAAGTCCTAATTCCATAAATCCACCTCATCTTTCCACCTCACCTTTCTCCACCTCACCATGTTGCACATGTAATTAAATATTTTAAATATTTAATTAGTTAATATTCCCTCACCCACATGTCCTATTTATCCTCCAGTCAAAACTAGTTAACTCATCAATCAAATATGTTAAATAATTAGTCATTTGAGATCACTAATCAATCAATTCACTTAATTGATTAGTCAGTTTAGTCAACTCCCCAATCAACCTAGTTAACTGATTAGTCCATTGAGTTAACTCCTCAATCTTTTCAGTCAACTCCCCAATCAATTCACTTAACTGATTGGTCTATTCTATTAACTCTTAAATCTATTATGTTAACTCCCCTATTGCATGATGGACCTTGGACACTTGTCCTCTTTCTATTCATGCACATTCCTCAACCATTCTCAACCATTGATCTTCTTATTTCTTCTCAACTGTTGATCTCTTCTCTTCTGAGTCTATAAATGGAACCTTATTCTTCCATTTCTATCATCCAAGATTTCAGTACAATTACTCTGTCGAATTACCAGAGTGCCTTTGGCACCCCCACTACCATACATTTGCTTGAGATCACCCCCATTGCTTTAAAGCTCATCTTCATAGCAATAAAGTATCATAGCCATTTCTCCATCACCATCTTGAAGAACGGAGCAAGGAAGTGCGCTTCCTGAGGGCAAATTTCATCACAAAAGATCGATCGAGACTAGGCGAACAATGGAAGCTGCAGGATAACAAGGTTTGTGAGGTTTGTGTTTCATTTGTTCAATCTTGTTATTTGCATATTTCATTGTGTTATTGGGTTTGATATGCTTACTTATTTCATCCAATTTTCCTGATAACGATACCTACCCTAAATATCAAAAGAAAAGTAGAGAAATACCTACCCTAAATATCAAAAGAAAAATAGAGAAATACCTACTCTAAGTTGTTATATTTGACATGAAGGATACTTGATTCTATCTACTAAAAATTTTGAGTTTTGCTTAAATTTAAAAAAGAAAAACTAAAAATTATAATTTCTAAAAAATATAATAAAATTAGTGCATTTGTACAATTTCATTAAGCACCAAATAATAACAACTTAATCAATGTATTAATTGGTTTTTCATAACTTCTCTACAAGAAAAAGAGCTTTCCTTAGCTTCAAGAAATATTTATTCTGTACTCACAAGGCCAACCACGTGAAGGTGGAAGCTCATGTAGCCTCACCTAAGACCTAAGACACCTATTCTAGTAGACGTAAGACACCTAATACACCTATTGTATCTATATCTAGATTTTATAGACATGGCAGACAGGTAAGACACCTAGATTTTATACCTTATTCTAGTAGATGTAAGACACCTATTCTAGTAGACCTATGACACCTAGATTAAATTATACCTTATTCTAGTCTAGACCTAGTTGACATAGTAGACCTAAGACACCTAGACACCTATTATAGTAGACCTAAAATCCACCTAGATTAAATTATACCTTATTCTAGTCTAGAACTAGTTGACATAGTAGACCTAAGACACCTAGACTTTATACCAAGTATTATAGTCTAGACCTAAGACACCTAGACACATATTATAGTTCTACCTAAGACACCTAGACACCTATTATAGTAGACCTAAGACACCTAAATTTTATACTTTATTCTAGTCTAGACATAGGTAGATTTTATACCTTATTCTCTAGTCTTTAAACCTAAGACATATGTAGATTTTCTAGTAGACATAGTAGACCTAAGATGCCTAGATTTTATACCTTATTCTCTAAGTCTAGACCTAAGATGTATATGTAAGACACCTATTATATGTACCTAAGATGCCTATTCTATATATATGTACCTAAGACACCTAAGAACTAAAGACTACATGTAAGACACCTAAGTTAAAGACTCTATAGTGTAGAGATCATACTTGTGCAACATGAAACAATAACTTAAAATCCTTTCATCTACATGATTGCAAAAAAAATCTACCAAGCCATGATGAAATGTAAATAAAAATTTAGAACCTAGATGAGATCATTTGATTAGATAAAATTTGTTAAGAACCATTGAAATTATAATGAAAGGAAAGAACTATTGAAGTATAAATTAAAATAATTAATAGTAGGTCTAGTGAATGCCTAAAATGAAGTATAAGTTGTTGTCCACATTTTTCATACAACATCGATTGGTTCAGCTCGCTCTTCAATAACATGTAATATTCTCTAATGATCATCTCTATCTAGTCTCCACTTATGATGTCCACATGAACGTGGAACTTGACAAAGAAATAGACTAGTAGCAACTACTAGGTGGCTATATTGATACACCATGTTGTCAGGTTGGTTATCAATAAAATGAATCCCATGTTGAACAATTTTGATTTGTTTGAGATATGTCCCTTGCACTATAACCAAACCTGTGGGAAACAACATTCCATCGCTTGTTTCTGGTTTTGTTAAATTCATCCTCTTTTGTGCAATGTGATGGTGCCCACCTAGGGTTAGGGTTTTGAGTCGAGTCTACAAGCTTGTATTTTTGTTCCCTCAAACTCTTAATCCTTTAGGTATTATTTTCCCTTGGCCTCTTGCATTGTATCTTCTATTTCTGTGTTGACCGTCTGCAGCAGGTCATCTATCACTTAAGATGCATTTCATGTCATAGCGCTCGTCGAATGACCGGCCCCCTTTGCCTTGTGTTACCTCCTTTTCCCGTCACGAAAAAATGTTAAGTTCAAAAAATCCTTAAGCAATGGTGGGGTCCACAGTTGTGTGCATATGCATTGTATGTTGTATCTCGGCCATCTACAAAGGCAAATGTACATCGGGTCCTTTGTATATATTGTTGTATGTATTTTTAATATACAAGCGAACATCCAAAGGGGATCATCGACGAGACCTTGCCTATCAAAAGCCAAGCTAAGGGTCCCTCCAATGGCCGATGAGATATACGAGGATGGTCTTTGGTGTGACAATGATCATCGGTGGTCAAGTCCAAGGTTTCTCCAACGGGCCGATGAAGATACAAAAGATACAAGCAAGGCAAGAACCAAAGGGTGAGGTCCACTAATCGTATATATGTTCAATTGTGTGTTTGCATATGCAATCAAACATACAAGGGAATATGCAATCCTAAGATGTAAAGCCTGGACCCGAAAAGAATATACATTCTGGTTGATAAAGGCAGAGGTCTGATTGTATGTATGTTTTGCTTGTATATTCGCAGTTGTATATGCGATATACAAGGCAAAGATACAAGGGAGGATATACAAAGAAAACCTGACCAAAAAATGTAAATCAGCAAACTCAAGGGTGGGGTCCACAGTTTGTATGTTAAGTGCATTGTATATGCCAAAATACAAAGAAGAATAGATACAAGCCAGACCTGTTGCAAAGTTATAATATAGTTAATAATCATTTTGAGGTCAGTGCATTGTATGTATATTTGCGCATGTGCAAAGATTTAAAGGAAAAAATGGGCAAAAAGGGTAAAATGTATCTTCACGCTGTAAAAACTCAAAGGAGCAAAAAGACATCTGCGTGGCACGTTTTCATTGGCCGATGACTTTTCAAAGCTAGTGACTAGATTGCCCAATCAAATTGAAGCCACAGATCTCGACAGAGAAGGGAAATCGATGGCTAGTTTTAAATTTTCAGAAAGCAAAGGATTTACTATGTTCACAGACGCATTTCAGGCGGGAGGAATTGCAAAGCATGAGAACCGTTGTTGCATCCTGAAATTGGTAGGTTGGGCATTAATGGAAAATTTGCAGAGGCATGGTCGGTGAATGACAGGTCAGCTACCATCTTAAAGGAGGAAAATCTTCAGGCAGCTGCACATCTCCCGAGTTCACCTGCTCTTCCTTCTTCTTCTGCCTCCTGCATTGATTGTTTTGGGCACCATTTTGATGGTGTGATGTATCTGGAAGCATTTTGAAAATGACATGTACCTTGATTGCAAAGTACACATTCTATATATATGAGGACTGTGTCACTCATTTTTTCTGGTTGTTGAAGATTGGGCAAATTTTGGTGGAATAACAAGGTACAGTTTAGCTGGTGGCTCTGTTGGGTGTCTTGTGAGTTTATGACTCATATGTTGAATGTTTTATGCATACTTTTGTTGGTTTCATGTTGTTTTTATATGAGAAATGCATCGTTGCGTGTGTTCAATTGTTTGTCTCCAAGCTGGGGGCATTTTTTCTTTTGAATCTAAATAGCTAAGGGTTATTTGGGATTTGGGAACATGGATTTTCTGTGTTGAATGTCTAATCTCTTATCTTTGTTCAAGGAACAAATTAAATGTTTTAGGTTAAGCATTGGGAAAGGTATGTTGCAACAGGGATATCATCAAGTATGAATGACTAAATACTTAGTCTTGGGAAGTATCTGTAAGGCAGACACTAAAAAATTTCCCCTTGAAACTTAGTTATTGATTCAAGTTTATGGTAATCATTCACATGTGTATGTCTATTGACTCCGAGCCCCGAGATAGACACCAGTCTAATCTTGTATTGAGGTTATAACCCAAAGTCCCAGTCTTGCATCCAAATGCAAAATACAAATTCAAACTTCAAATATAAACCTTTAGGACATTAGAAGTAGTTTTAGGACTAAAATCCCCCGTTTCACAACTGAGCATAGGCCCAAAGCTAGCCCCTTTGCACTTATTTTATAGTTTTGGTCTGCATAAGAGAGGATTTATCTGCTTTGTGTCAACATCCTAGTAAGTTCAAATGCATATTTTATGGATGTTGAATAGGGAATACCCCCCTTGGTTCTGCAGAGCCTAAAGAAAGAGAGGAGATATTTATAGGGTCTATCTCTTGTACTATTGGCCCCTGGCCTGGAAATCCTGTTGATCAATGATGGCTACCTTGTAGGGATAACTGGGAAGCATCCAGTTTGGGAAAAAACCCAACAGATATGGCGACTCTGCTGGGGACTACTTTCTGTGAGAACCTTGGTTTAAAAAACTAATTCCTAGTGTAGGTGGTGACTCTAAACAAATCTCCCAATCGGTAAAGTGAATTTTGTATGCAAGGGAGAAGATCCCTACGTAATCCTTTGCTTGAAGAATTACCCAGAAAAATGATGTATAGGAGAAAAGGGACCGTTCAAGCCGATCAAGAAGGTTCTCCTAGCCCTAAAAACAATGATAATACCCAAGATAATCCCAGATCTTCAGAGCAGCAGGCACCTTATTTTTCAAACACAGAGGCTGAAATTCAAGATGTATATGAAAGACTACAAGGTGATAGATTGAGAATGAGGTCAGAGGTGTTTTAGGAACACCATTTCTTAGATTCCCCTGACAGATTTGAAGAAACTAAGTCCTTGAGGGATGATGATGATGACCAAAATGGAAAGGGACCGTCCTCTTTTATGCTTAAAGATGAAGAATTAGCTGAAGAAATCGAGAACCTGAGGGCTGAATTAGAATATTTACAAGCTTTGAGGATTAGAGATGATATGAAACAAAAGGTGCAAGCTCTAAAAATTGCTCAACATGATTCAATTCCCACCCTTGATAATTCAAGTGTGCTGAGAAACAAGCAAAGAAATGAAGTTCAGAATCAACAGAATGATCAGAGACAAAATACAAACAATGTTAGGGTACCATTGAATGATTTGAGAAATGAGAATGCTAATAGGAATGCAAATGTTAATCAGTTTGTTAGATAGCCTATGCAGTTAGATAGATTCAGGTAGCTAGTTTTTAATGGTATTCCTAGTTACCCTAACCCCATTGATAAACATGTAAGGTCTCAAATACCAACATTTTCAGGAAATAATGTTGTGTTAGGGGAAGATCATTTGAAGGCCTTTCAGAATGTTATGAACAACTTTGAGGTTGAACATGAAGATGTTTTTATGAAACTGTTTATGCGGTCCTTAGTTGATGAAGCTAGAGAGTGGTATAAAAGTCTACCTGACCAAAGTGTCTCATCATGGGATGACTTCAGAAGGATTTTTAAAGAACAATATGGTGATAAGACTGATCCAAGCTTTTTTATAAATGAATTCACTAGTATTACTAAGGGGTCAAATGAGCGTGTTGTAGATTTTAATGCTAGGTTCACTAGAGTGATGAACAAATTACCACTTCACATGAGGCCTAATGAACCAATGTGCATGGTACTATACATAAATGTTTTTGATGCTAAAACAACTTATGGGTTAAGAGATAAGGGTCCTACTAGCCTCAGGGATGCTTTTAGAATTGCAACCAACATTGAAAATAATAGGAAAGCATCTGGTAAGACAAATAGAAGGGATGATGTAAAGATTCTGTAAAATCCGAATAATAAGTCTCAAAGTACTCAAGGTAATGCATCTACTTTTGAAGAGAAATTGGATAAATTGACAACTATTGTTAAGGACCTAAGTTATAGACTTGCTAAAAATGAAAAGGGGATAGGTCCCGAAAGGCAAGTTTACCAAAGACAAGAGAAGAGACCATCATTGCATGATATGCCATATAACACTAATTGGCATAATGGTAAACCAGTTCTCCCAAATAGAAACACTAATCAAAGAGCTCAAAATGTTAAGGAGACTCTTGATCCTTTGAAGAAAGTTGTTAACATTGTTGATGATACCCCTTGGTGCATAATCTATCAAATGCCTCACAATTGCAATGTATGATTGCTCAATCTTTGTATAATAATGTTGTCACCTGTGATGAATGCAATGAGTCACATTATATGGAGGATGATAGTGTCAATATGTTGTTCACAAATGGGGAGTGTTCTTCTTATGATGCTGATGAAAGCACGAATCATGTGACTCAGGTATGCCAACGGATTTCCTGTGATGAGGATGATGAAGATAACTATGCTTATGCTCAGGACTCATGCATCTTTCTAAATAACTTGAGAAGGCCTTCTGATGAAGAGATTAGAGCTCTCACAGCTGTAGCAATGGCTCAGGTCAAGAGCAACTATAACATTAGAGGTAAGGCTCAGGTTGGTGATCCATGTCAACTAGAAGACACCTTTGTGAATCAACCAATGCATAATCATAAAGGGCCTGAACCACATAAGATGTGATGCAATAATAATAAGAAATTTTCTAAGCAAAAACCAAGGCATGATTCTCAAAGACTAGAAAATGAAGTTCCCCAAAATGAGGATCAAAATAAGAATTCTCAGGTCATGGATGACAGTCAGAAGGCCATTAAAATTAAGGCTAGATTAGTCCAAGATAAGAATAAAACCACGGCTCAAGTTACAACTGTTATACAAAATTATGCTCCCTTTGATATAACTTAGGTTTTATCCCAGATAAAGGTCTATGTTCCATTGATGGAGATGATGAAAGTTGAAGAATTTAGGAATAAAGCATTGTCCCTAATTTCAGGAGTAGCTTGTCAAGCTGAGCAGAATGTTGAGACTTAGGGTAAGAAACAAGCCTTGTGTATTGATGAGGATGAGGTTCTTGGAGTCTATCTAGGGGTGACAATGACAAAATGCCCTTCACAAGTTGAACCGTTTTATGTCTCCCTTGTTATCAATGGAAAAGTAATCAAGAATTGTATGATTGACTCAGGAGCATCAACAAATATTATGCCTCTGCCCATCATGCAACAAGCTGGATTGAAAATAGATAAGGCATGTGGAAAATGATATGCAATGGATGCTAGGGAGGTACCAGTTATAGGAATCATGAAGGATGTGGATTTTATGCTAGTTGCATATCCAGAAAAGACTTACAAAATGAACATAAGAGTAGTTGACATAAAGCCATAGTATGGTATGCTGTTGTCAAGAAGATAGGCAGCATTGGTTGGAGGAAGTATGCAGTTAGATTTACCATATGCCTTGATCCCAATGAATGGTAAAGATGTCAAACTGGTCAGAGAAGAGAGGTCACTAGAAATAGTTGAAGATCAAGATTCAGAAGAGCATATCTATTTTGTGGATACTGACTGTGAGAATTTTAGAATTGTCTCAGATGATCAAAGAAGTGAAGGGAGAGATTTTTGCATTCACGAACTTGACCAACAAGGTCTCTGGACTATGTATTTGATGGAGCTTGTTCAAAGGAAGGTTTTGGTGCTGGAGTTGTGTTTTTGTCTCCAGCAGGTAATCTTTTGAAATTTTTTTTCCTATTAAAGTTTACCTGCACAAATAATATTTCAGAGTATGAAGCTCTGCTACTAGGATTAAATGTTGCTTTGACGCATGGGATTAAGATGCTAAAAGTATTTGGAGATTCAGAATTAATTGTCTCCCAGGTGAGAGATAAATATGCTTCAAAAAATAAAAGGTTAAAATAGTATAAGCATGCTGTATGGGAAACAATTGAATTATTTGATGCTTTTTCAATAAATTGGATAGAAAGATCAAAGAATGTCATGGCAGATTTTTTAGCTAATGTGGCCATAAGGCTGGATGATGTCACTCTGTCTGATGTTACAAATGTTGAAGTTAAAATGAGACCTGCAATACTAGATAATATATGCAGTTGGAAAGTGTTTGATGATGATAGAGATTTATTGAAGTTCCTACATTGCATAGATGAATATGAGAACTAGGAGATTGATTTTCAAAACTTTGTAGAAGTTGTGAATGGAAAAGAAACCCTTTTGGGGAAAGAAGTGATTCAACTTAAAACAAATAAAATCCCCAGAGGGCTAGTTGCTTTAGAAAGAGCATTTGACAATAGAGACCAGTTTGTTATGAAGGCATCTCCTACAAACAAGGATGGCTTGGAGGAGATAAACTTGGGGACATGCCATGCCCCCAAAAGGGTATATATTGGCAAATAGATCAAACCACACATCAAGAGTATGTTGATTGCATTATTGAAAAAATATAAGCATGTCTTTGCATGGTCATATGAGGACCTAAAAGCTTATAGGGAAGACTTATTCCAGCATGAGATTCCTTTGAAGCATGGAGCTAAGTCATTCAGATAGAAACAAAGACCTATTAACCCAACTTTGGCTCCAAAAATGCAAGAAGAGCTTGTAAAGTTTAGGGAGGCTGGAATAATTGTGCCTATTAGACACTCAACTTGGGTGTCCAATCTTGTCCCAGTTAAAAAGAAAAATTATGATATAAGACTTTGTGTGGACTTCATAAATTTGAATGTATCTTCTTTAAAGGATAATTATCCACTGCCTAACATGGAGGCTATGTTGCAAAAGGTAACTGCTTGTGAGCTTTTATCTATGATGGGTGGATTTTCAGGATATAATCAGGTGAAGATAAAAGAATTTGAACAATACAAGATTGCCTTCACCACTCCATGGGGGACTTATGTATATGTAAGAATGCCATTTGGACTAACAAAGGCAGGTGCTACATTTTAGAGGGCTATGGATGTTGCTTTTGTAGGAGTGATTGACTCAATTTTGATTGTATATCAGGATGATTTAACTGCTTATTCAAAAAAGGACGAGCAACATTCCATGCATCTAGAACAAATTTTCATTAGAGCATTGGAATATGGCATTTCACTTAACCCAAAGAAATGTACTTTTGGGGTAGTAGAAGGAAAACTATTGGGACACATTGTTTCCAAGGATGGAGTCAGGATTGATCCTGAAAGGGTTGCTGCAATTGACAGAATTCAAATTCCTAAAACAGTGAAAGGCATTCAGTCTTTCTTTGGGCAGATTAACTTTGTTAGAAGATTCATTCCCAACTTTGCAGAGATTACAAAGAATATTTCTAAAATGTTAAAGAAGGGTGAAACTATCAAAAGGGAAAGTGAAGCAATTAGATCATTTTAGAACATCAAAGAGGCTATAAAGGTGCTCCTGTGTTGAGATCTCCTAATTTTTCTAAGCCACTTCAATTGTTCTCATTTGCCTCTTTTCACACTATTGTTGCATGTTTACTATAGAAAAATGAAGATGGTTTTGAGCAACCTATTGCTTTCTTTAGCATGTCGTTGCAGGCAGCCGAATTGAAATATGATATCATGGAAAAGCAAGCATACGCATTGGTTAGGGCAGTCAAAAGCTTTAGGCCATACTTGGTATGATCTTAGATAACTGCATATGTGCCCCATGCAGCAGTTAAGGACATTTTCACTCAGCAGGAAGTGACAGGAAGAAGATGCAGGTGGATTAACAAGTTACAAGAGTTCAACATTGAGATACAAATTACAAAATTGGTAAGGGAACCAGGTTTGGCTAAGATGATGACACAATCAAATTTGGAGGCATGCCAAGTAAATTTAGTTCAGGATGAAGTTGTTAACATGTCAGAATCTGGATGGTACAAGGATATTGTGTATTATTTGCAGAATTTGAATTGCCCTTCCCATCTCAGTGATAGTCAAAAAAGGACCTTAAAGTTACATGCTATCAAATACATCATTATTCAAGGAGAATTATATTGGAAGAATCCTAACGGTGTACTGCTTAGGTGTGTGGATGAAAATCAAGCTACGGATATTTTAAGTGTCATGCATAAAGGAGTGTGTGGTGGACACTACACTGCCAAGACAATAGCTCACAAAACTCTTAGAGCAGGCTATTGGTGGCCGACCCTTTTCTCATATGCACAAAGGATGGTAAGAAAATGTGATCCCTGTCCAAGGTTCTCAGGAAAACTTAAGTATGAAGGTGCATTACCCCTTAGAACTGTAACTGTGGAGGCTCCATTTCAGCAATGGGGAATTGATTTTATAGGGGAAATTTTAGAAAAATCAAGTGGAGGACATAGTTGGATTTTGGTTGCTACTGACTATTTTACTAAATGGATTGAAGCCATTCCAACTAAGAAAGCTACAAGCAGGGTGATGATGGATTTCATTTTCGAACACATTATTATCAGATTTGGAGTGCTAGTCAAAGTGGTCACAGACAACACTATGTGTTTCAGATCTGGTGAATTTGTTGATTTTTGCAACAACTATGGGATTAATTTGTCATATGCATCACCATATCATCCACAAGGAAATGGTCAGGCAAAATCAAGTAACAGAAGCCTTATGAAAATCATCAAAAGGATGGTAGACAAGAACAAAAGGGCATGGGATTCAAAGCTAAAGATGGCACTATGGGCTGACCGAGTAACAGTGAAGAAAGCAATTGGAAGGTCACCTTTTGCGCTAACTTACCTGTGAATAATCTCTTGCCAGTTTATAGATTCATTAAAGAAAATGATAAAGATATTGAGGACTCAATGAATGAGAGGATAAATCAACCGGTTGCATTGGACAAAATTAGAAGAGAAGCACAGAAGATAAATATCAAGAAACAACATAAGGTAAAATATTTGTTTGATAAAAGGGATATAGAAAGGAAGTTTCAGATAAATGACTTAGTCCTTGTTTGGAATGCAAAGAGCTAGGATAAGGGCAAGCATGGTAAATTTGAGCCCTTATGGATGGGCCCATATCAAATCAGCAATACTCATGGAGAAGATTCCTACTTTCTCCAGGCCCTAAATGGTGTACTACTGGAATTGCCTGTGCATGGTAAATTCCTTAAAACTTATTTCTCGTGAATGAATATCTTGTGTGCACATTGTAAATTAGGTGTAAATAGTCTGTACATGCCTTGTGTGGTCAGGGTTTTGTTTTTGTGCATTTTCCCTGGTCTGTCCGGAGGTGATCTTGTTCTCACTGCAGCCTTGCGCCTGCACGTCCCCAGTCGGAGCCAATGGTGGTGCCCACCTAGGGTTAGGGTTTTGAGTCAAGTCTACAAGCCTGTATTTTTGTTCTCTCAAACTCTTAATCCCTTAGGTATTATTTTCCCTCGGCCTCTTACATTGTATCTTCTATTTCTACATTGACCATCTGCAACAGGTCATCTATCACTTAAGATGTATTTCATGTCATAGCGCTCGTCGAATGACCAGCTCCCTTTGCCTTGTGTTACCTCCTTTTCCCGTCACAAAAAAATGTTAAGTTCAAAAAATCCTTAAGCAACGGTGGGGTCCACAGTTGTGTGCATATGCATTATATGTTGTATCTCGGCCATATACAAAGGCAAATGTACATCGGGTCCTTTGTATATATTGTTGTATGTATTTTTAATATACAAGTGAACATCCAAAGGGGATCATCACTGAGACCTTGCCTATCGACAGCCAAGCTAAGGGTCCCTTTGATAGTCGATGAGATATACAAGGATGGTCTTCGGTGTGACAACAACCATCAGCGGTCAAGTCTAAGGTTTCTCTGACGGGCCGATGAAGATACAAAAGATACATGCAAGGCAAGAACCAAAAGGTGGGGTCCACCAATTGTATATATGTTCAATTGTATATTTGCATATGCAATCAAACATAAAAGGCAATATGCAATCCTAAGATGCAAAGCCCGGACCCGAAAAGAATATACATTCTAGTTGATAAAGGCAGAGGTCCGATTTTTTGTATGTTTTTCTTGTATATTCGTAGTTGTATATGCGATATACAAGGCAAAGATACAAGGGAGGATATACAAAGCGGACCAATCGGAAAATGTAAATCAGCAAACTCAAGGTAGGGTCCGCAGTTTGTATGTTAAGTGCATTGTATATGCCAAAATACAAAGAAGAATAGATACAAGCCGGACCTGTTGCAAAGTTATAATATAATTAATAATCATTTTGAGGTCCACGCATTATATGTATAATTGTGAATGTGCAAAGATTTAAATGCAAAAATGGGCGAAAAGGGTAAAATGTATCTTCATGCTGCGAAAAGTAAAAGGAGCAAAAAGACACCTGCATGGCATGTTTTCATTGGCCGACAACTTTTCAAAGCTGGTGACTAGATTGCCCGATCAAATTGAAGCCGCAGATCTAGGTAGGAGAAGGGAAATCGACGGCCAATTTCAAATTTTTAGAAAGCGAAGGATTTCCTATGTTCACAGACACATTTCAGGCAGGAGGAATTGCAAAGCACGCGAACCGTTGTTGCATCCCAAAATTGGTAGGTTGGGCATTAATGGAAAATTTGCAGAGGCATGGTTGATGAATGACAAGCCAACTACCATCTTAAAGGAGGAAAATCTTCAGGTAGCTGCACATCTCCCGAGTTCACCTGCTCTTCCTTCTTCTTCTGCCTCCTGCATTGAATGTTTTGGACACCATTTTGATGGTGCGATGTATCTAGTAGCATTTTGAAAATGACATGTACCTTGATTGCAGAGTACACATTCTATATATATGAGGACTGTGTCATTCATTTTTTCTGGTTGTTGAAGATTGGGAAAATTTTGGTGGAATAACAAGGTACAGTTTGGCTGGTGGCTCTGTTGGGTGTCTTGTGAGTTTATGAATCATATGTTGAATGTTTTATGCATACTTTTTCTGGTTTCATGTTGTTTTTATATGAGAAATGCATCATTGCATGTGTTCGGTTGTTTGTCTCCAAGCTATGGGCATCTTTTCTTTTGAATCTAAATAGCTGAGGGTTGTTTGGGATTCAGGAACATGGATTTTCTATGTTGAATGTCTAATCTCTTATCTTTGTTCAAGGAACAAATTAAATGTTTTAGGTTAAGCATTGGGAAAGGTATGCTGCAACAGGGATACCATCAAGTATGAATGACTAAATACTCATTCTTGGGAAATATCTGTAAGGCAGACACTAAAAAATTTCCCCTTGAAACTTAGTTATTGATTCAAGTTTATGGTAATCATTCACATGTGTATGTCTATTGACTCCGAGCCCCGAGATAGGCACCAGTCTGGTCTTGTATTGAGGTTATAACCCAAAGTCCCAGTCTTGCATCCAAATACAAAATACAAATTCAAACTTCAAATATAAACCTTTAGGACATTAGAAGTAGTTTTAGGACTAAAATCCTCCGTTTCACAACTGAGCATAGGCCCAAAGCTAGCCCCTTTGCACTTATTTTACAGTTTTGGTCTGCATAAGAGAGGATTTATCTACTTTGTGTCAACATCCTAGTAAGTTCAGATGCATATTTTATGGATGTTGAATAAGGAATACCCCCCTTGGTTCTGCAGAGCCTAAATAAGGAGAGGAGATATTTATAGGGTCTATCTCCTGTACTGTTGGCCCTTAGCTCAGAAATCCTGTTGATCAATGATGGCTACCTTGTAGGGATAACTGGGAAGCATCCAGTTTGGGAAAAAACCCAACACAATGTAATAAATAATAATTAACACCTTATGTGTTTCTAGCCTCTGCTATTACTACAAAAACATCTCCTGCACCACAATGAAATGTAAAAAAATTAGAACCTGTCATGAATTCTAATATTTAATAACCAAAATACAATTAAATTTTATTAACATATTAAAATTAAAAAAATTGAACTACAACTTTGCATGATATATATACCTTTTTTAATCAATCTTGAAATGTGGTCATAATCAATTGCAATCAAAGGAATGTCTTCAAAACTTTCATCTTCATCTTCATCATATATATATTACTAACAACTAGTGGCACCAAGTTCCATTCACTGACATATCCATGTTGTTGGTTGTTGCAATTCTCATAATTTCCCAAAATGTAGTCATAAAAAAAACAAGGGTAATCCCTAGTGTACAATGTCCATATGTGGCTATCTGTAGTTATGACACAATGCAAAGATCTTGTTTTCTCTACCCTCTTGTATCCATGCTTTTTTCTTATATCCACACCTACAAATTATATATATATCATACACAATTTACAATTATAATTTTGTCCAAAATTAGAAAACTATAATCACAACATGAAATAAAATAAATATTTAAGTAAATATTAAACAAGTCAAACTTTTTTCAAACAATACATACCTAATATCTCCCAGAACACTCTATTTGGATGTGGGTTCCTCCCTGAAGATGTTCTAACCTCACATGTGAAGTGTTTCTTACACCATTCAACAACATCATGTGCTTAATTTATACAATATCCCTCATAATTCATTTGATGTTTATTAGAGCGCGTTTGATGCAAGCTAATGTGCCATCATGTTCACCTTTTCCATGCCCACTCTCAAAGAAACTTCAAACATGTGGTATATTTTCATGTTAATGATATCTACAAAGTTTATAAAATGACCTTGTTGATTTGAATTGTGATGCACACCCATCTAACCATACAAAATGCTTTTCAATTTTCACAACCCTTCTTGCCAAATCATCAAAAAAAAGTCTTAGAGCAATGTTCTACAAAATGTGTGTCATGTTCTTTATCATCACCAATATAAAAGTGATATTATTTCTTAATGACTCGTTGTTGATATGTACTGTCAACACCATCCAAAGCCAATTGTACATATCGATAACACACATGCACCATAACAGTGACCTACTTCGAATGGTAATACTGTGTTTGAATCTCCTTTTGATGGATAAAAGAGTAATTTTCTGCAAAGTCAACTACTGATAAAATTGTTCCAAGTGGGAAAGTATCTCTTAACAACTAAAATTGTTTTGCTTTCCACTTAGCAAAAAATACATAGATGTATGTATGATTGTATCAATTTACGAAAATTTTCCATAAATGTTCCAATAGGTACCTCCTCTTCTACGTAATTTAACCTTATGGTTTCTTTCCCAAATTTTGTTTCAAACTTTATGTACTTGTAACTCTTACAATTTAGCATTTTCATCATGTGAGTATCTTCATTACTCAAAGGCATTTTAGCCAAATTTCAACATGTTTCACAAATTCCTTGTATGCATTTCATTGGACCGTCAGCATCATCATCATATTTATCACATAAGATGGATGCTATGAACTTACCCATTTAGGAGGTGTATTTTGAATACCATGACTTTCTTCTCTAATATTTTGAAACACATAATAGTAAAGATCAAATTCAATATGATAATGACAACAAGCTTCAAAAACTTTGTTTGCCTTCACATAATGTGGCCTTAACGATTCAAACATTGTTTGCCCAATCTTTATATGAGGATTTGCATCACAAAACATCACATACATCTCATGCTATGTTATATCTAACCAATGTTTTGTATGCAGTTCATAACTATTTGGCATGATCCTATGTTTGAGAACATCTCTACTAATTGATGAAGGATGAATATGCTCATGCAAAAAACTTGAGATCGACTTCTTAACACCATCTTCAATCTTAATAGAAAGAGGAGCCCTGCACATCATTGCCCAATTTCCTTTTGCAATACTATCATCCAAAACCATTCTCCTTTTAACATATCTTGTTAGTGTCTTTCTACTTAAGCCAATTTCACTTGAAAGTGAAGAGATCTGACTCTTTCTTTGCATTTGTGGACTTATAATAGATGTCAACATCAATCTTCTTGAAATGCTCTTATCTGCTAATCAAGAATTTTTTCCAGTGGAACCCAAACCTTCTTTAACATTTTCAACAATATATTTTTCTAGGTGTCTTCTCCTTATTTTTTGTGAAATCTACACCCAACAATTGTAATGGCTCTTTTAGCTCATCATGAATAAGTATATTTGATAATAGTTGGGCTTGACCAAGTATATCACGATATTTGAAATGCTTCTCAAATATTTCCTTTGAAATTCTTTTCAATGAGCTCTTACTAACTTGACTAGGTTGTTCAACTAAAATTTCAATTCTCTATATCCATTTCAAGTAAATGATCTATATTTCTGTAAGAAATTGTATCTAAATTAGGCTCGACTTCCACTCCAATATCTATATGTTGAGCCCCTACACATATCATATAAAAGAGAAAATTTTAGAATATATTTAAGGGATGGATATATATGTAAAGTTCTCATTTTCAAAAAACTGTAATTTTTAACTTTTTAATATTTTTTCTTTCTCTATTAATATAATATTAAATATAAGCTCAAATGTATAGCATTGTTTTTTCATTTACTCTCAAATCACTATAAAATTAAACATGTAAATTTCTAGTGTATCATTTTCCTCATGTCTAGATATATACTTGCATTTAATGGTAGCATAAATAGGGGCACAAACATAGTATGAGGTGACTTGAATATCATTTTAAATTATTTAGATAACATACAAGATTGAATCCAAGATGTGATGCCCATAATATGGGAAAGAAATATCACTTACATCCATGTGGGCCTATATTACTTGTCCATGTATATATATGAAAGATGAATGTAGGACATGTAGGAAGTGATATTGAACTGACTCCATCCTACTTATGGGAAAGAACACCATGATGAAGAGATCCATACATATTTATGCCAAGAAGACTAGGAACACCACTTCCCTGAATTTAATTGCCTTGCTTGTGGGAAATGTTGGTCTTATTTTACAAAAGGTGACTTAAAGGAGGTGTACGAGAAAGTAGAAAAATATGAGGTTGGAGCTTGAGAGAACATGTGGGTTTGGTTTCTCTAGTTGATGTGGTTGTTCCCCCTAGAAACACTAGTCTAGCTCCATCTCAGACTTCTTTTTTTCATGTGTTAAATGTTCCCACAAAAGTACTATTTAACAAGGGTATTATTGAAATTATAACATCTGTAGAGCTCATTACAAGGGAGACAACGTTAGTTCTTCTGAGGTAGCTTTACTTTCCAAGTGTGGTATTCATCCATTTACATATCGGCTTGTTGTACAAATTGTATATGACTATGGATCAGTATTTGATCCTATTGTTCCTGATCAAGTATAGAAGATGATTTAATTGAAAAAGATGTATGATTTATAGAAGATGATTTAATTGAAAAATTAGGTGATGATGCTAATTATCTTTGACATTGTACAAGTGAGGTGTCGTGTTATTATGGCAAGACTATATCTCTTTGATTCAAATATCTCTTTGTGGTGGTTGATAGGCTAAGAAATTTAAATGAATGTAGAACATATATGAATCTAATTTTAAAATCTAAAATTAGAAACTATATTCAAGTTCCCTATAGTTGAGGAAGTAGGGTAAAGAGTTACAAACACTAGAGAGAAACTAGGGTTCATCTGGTGAATTTAACCTAGACAATTTAGATTAATGTAGAACATGTAAGAGTCTAATGCTAGTTTAAAATTAAATCTAAAACTAGAAAATATATCGAAACGCTAGAATTGATGAAAGAGGAGAAAGATATACAAACCCTAGAGAGGAACTACCGAACTTAATCTAAAGAGTTTATTTGGAATCTATGTAGAATTTGAAATTTAGATGAATGTAAAAATCTAATTTTTATTCAAATTAAATTTAAAATAATAAACTAAATTATCAACACAAATCTAAAATTGTAAACTATAGCTGAGGAAGTAGGGTTAAATACAAACTAATATTTTTGGAACATTTTTATAGATATTAAAAAATACATACCTTCTCTTTGTCTGTAATATCTTTGCATCTTTTCTTCACGTAATTTTGTTCCTTTTCTGTTAAATATGACAGCACAATCTTATTTTTCCTTGTCTTTTTATTTCCCATCTCCTTTGCAAAATATCAGTCAAAAATTCTTTTACCAAATTTTTTGTTGTCCAAAGTCTCCCAAAATTGCAAACACAAATTTTCCAATTTCTTTCCAAATGTTTCACTTGCAAAAAATTAGAAAAAAAAAATGTGAAATTTTCTTTAACTTTTGATTTTAAAAAATACAAAAATGACCTCATATTTATATGTCATTCGCATAAACATTTTTTTAAACTATCAACTCAATGGACTTTTGTTCAAAGGTCGACAATTATGATTTTTTTAATATTTTTTAACTAAGGGGCCTTTGTTCGAAGGTCAACCGTTATGAATTTCTTATATTATTTTGGCTGGCCAAAAGGACCTTCAAACAAAGATACCTTTGTTCGTAGCTACCTTTGTGCAGAGGTGAAACCTTCACACAAAGGGACCTTTGCTCGAAGGTCCTTCGAACAAAGGTGCTTGGCTAGCCTCTCCCACTCTCTGCCTCAAATTTTCCTCAGAAATTTTAGTTTCAAACCTTGGGTTAGACCTTCAAATGGAATTAACTTGACAAGATAATTTATAGGATTATAACCCTCGAAATGAGCTTTCCAACAAGTATAATTTTTAATATATTTAATTTGATTATATATTTATTTTTTATTTTTTATTGAACATAGGTTTTTCACTGAACATCAAGTTCTTTGTTCTACACATGTGGGAAAATAGTACAAAATAGTGAAAAAAAATTCTAAAAAATATCTACACCTTAGGTATTGATGTCCTTGTTTAAAAAAAAAATTGAATTTTAATACATAGAAAACAAGTTATGCATTACGACATAAACCTATGTCAAAATTATAATTAATCTCACTTCAAAAATTAATTAAAAAAATATACAGCAAAAAATTATGAAAAAATATCCATGCCCTAGATATTGGTGTTACAAATCTATAATTTAAAAATTAGAATTTTATCATTTCTATAAAAAATTATTTGTTACGAAAACAACATCACTTTTTAAAAAAATTGTTTACTATAAAAACAATTTATTAAAAGTTACATAAAAAATCACAATTTATTTCTTTTTTATAAATATATTTAGAATCTACACACAAAATCTCACAAATGACTAGTTCGTATCATCTTCAAATTATTAATGGTTTAGCTACTATAAGTGTCAAAAACTGAAGATTTGGTTTAAAATGTTGATTTTAATGTCCCACTTTGGCCAAAATGTGTAACACATTATTGTGGGATCACCCTCAATGAAGTGTGGACAGGTAAGAAACCTTGTATTTCATATTTAAGGGTTTTTGGTTGTGAGGTTTTTGTTCATGTGCCTAAGGAAAAGTGTTCTAAGTTGGGTCCAACAACACATAAATGCATCTTCATTGGATATGGTGAGAATGTTAAAGGTTATAAGCATTGGAATCCTGTAACCAAAAAAAGTGTACATTCTAGAGATGTCATTTTTAGGGAACTTGGAGCTATTTTTGATCATGTACAGCCAGAGGAAAAAGAAAGGAAAAGGATAGTGCATTTTGATTTACAACAAGAAGATACACATCAGGAAGAACAAAATGATGGATTTGAGGATGGAGGGGAAGAAGAAGGTTCAAGTGAAAGTTCTGATAGGAAGACTCTATCATTATAGAAGAAGTTGAGCATACAAAAGAACATGAGGAAGAATCTCTTACTCTACCCTTGAGAAGATCTACAAGACAACAAAATCCAGTTGACAGGTTAGCCCACCAAATCTTTGTTGTGTATTTTCTTTATTAAGTACTAATGATGAGCCTAGATTCTACATGGAAGATATTCTTACAGATGATGGTGAGTCTTGGTAACTAGCCATGTAGGAGGAGATGATGGCATTGGACTCTTGTGATACTTGGGATCTTGTTCATTTCCCAAAGGAAGGAAGGCCATTGGTTGTAAGTGGGTATACACAAAGAAATTTGGTATAGACAATTTATTGGAGAAGTACATGGCTAGACTAGTAGACAAGAGCTACTTCCAAAGAGAGGGAGTTGATTTCGTTGAATTTTTCTCTCCTATTGTTAAAATATCTTCTATTAGATTTCTTTTATCCATAGATGTTGGTTATGAGTTTAAAATTGAGCAAATGGATGTTAAGACTACATTTTTACATGGAGATCTACAAGAAGAAATTTACATGCAATAGCCTAAAGGTTTTGAGCTAAAAGGGACATAACACTTGGTTTGCAAGTTAAAATAGTATTTTTTATGGTTTAAAATAATCCCCTCGGATGTGGTGTCAAAAGTTTGATTCTTTTATGTTGAAATTGGGCTTTGTGAGAAGTGAAGATCATTGTGTTTACCTTCAATGTATTGATGATCAAATACTAATTGTATCCTTGTATGTGGATGACATGTTTTTTTTAGTAACATCAAGAGTATGAATAGTAAGTTGAAAGCTCAACTTTCAAGTGCATTTGAGATGATGAATATGGGGGCAACAAGGTACATATTGGTAATGGAAATTGAAAAAGATTGAGGTAATAGAAAGCTTCAGTTATCTCAAAGTATGTGAATACTATTTTGCACAGATTTAATATGCAGGACTATAAGCCAATTAAAATTCCTTTACTAGTTGGCACTAAGCTTACGTTAGATATGTGTCTGAAGTGTGAAGATGATTTTGAGGATATGTCTAATGTGTCTTATTCTAGTGTTGTAGAAAGTTTGAGGTATGCAATGGTTTGTACTATGCCAGATATTGCCCCAGAGATGGGAGTTTTGAGCAAGTTTATGTTTAACCCTAGTAGAGAGCATTGAAATTATCCAAAGAGGGTGTTAAGACATTTGTGCGATACTTCTAATTATTGTTTGGTTTATTCTGGTACTAACAGTGTGGATAAGACATTGGACATACATGTCTTTGTTGATGCATATTGGGCAGGTGACTTGGATAGTCGAATGTCCAGTAGTGGTTATGTGTTTACTTTGTTTGGATGAACTGTGAGTTGGATGAATAAAAGGCAGCCCATAGTTCCTTTGTCCACCACCAAAGTAGAGTATATGGCTACTACTCATGTCTCTAAGGAGGTTGTTTGGTTACAAATATATTGTGTACATGTATTGGTTTTGATTGTAGGATAATTCATATTGGTTGTGATAGCCAAAGTGCAATTTATTTGGCCAAGAATCCTATGAATCATGCTCAGACTAAGCATGTGGATGTTTAATATCACTTTTTTCAAGAAATAGTTGCAAATGGACAAATTGAGTTGAAGAAGATTGACACTCAAGTGAATGTTGCAGATTATCTTACCAAACTTGTGAGAAACAAAAAAGTTCACTTGGTGCAGGGAGGCCATGGGCCTTGTTTCTTGTGCTTAGTTGATTTATGTTTTCCTATGGTTGTATTTACAATGTATGATGTCAAGTGGGAAAATGTTAGGGTTAAGGTGTCATCAACCTTTTAAATCAAATTAATCTAATTACTCCTAATATTGTAATTATAAATGTAAACATAAGGGAAGTAGAATCCACCGACTGTAGTAATTATTTAATTATGTAACATGTAACATTTATTTATTTTTATCTTGGGATAGTAAATAGGTGAAAATGGGGCATCCAAGTTTATTAATAGACTTATGACGAGTGTAAGAGAATCATCCTAGATTGTAGCTTACATTTTGTAAGAGAACAATTATTCTTGGACATCTATGACAAAGCATCTTATTACAACATGTAAGAAGGTGTAAGAGGCTATTTTTGGCCCGTTGTTAACTTTCCTAGAGGTGGGCATGGGATTTTTCTCTATCTTGGGTGAATTATTCAATGCAGAGTTTATGACATATGTAAGACACTAAAATTAGCCAAATTCCCAAGATGAGTGCCATATTTTGGATTCTCCTTCAACAAGCTTGTAATTTCTATTTAACAAAAGCTAGAGGAAGTGTAGAGTATGATCTAGTTGATTGTTTTTTATAGGTACACAAATGCAGTTCGATTTGGATACAGAATTGAAGGAAATTGATGTATTGTAATCTCTTTGAAGATAATAGAAATTTGCCCTCTTTTCCTAGTGAATTTTTTACCCAAAAGGGTTTTCTCCACATAAATCTATATGTTATGTATATGGCTCTTGAGTACTTCTAATTTCTTTGATATTAGTTTAGATCTTCATTTGATATTCTATAATATTCTTTCAAATTTGCAAGTTTATTCCAGATTTCCTTATTGTAGTGGTTTCCTTCATTTCAATAGTAAGAGAGACCTGAGTCCCATGACAAAGCACTAAAGTGACAAAAGTGGCATGCCTATGGTGTGTTGTTTGGTAAACCATTAGGGTGCCCAAGAAAGAAACAAAGTAAAAAATGGGTGCCTTTGGTGAATCATGTGATAGACCACTAGGGTGCCCAAAAATGAATGAAGTCCAAAAGTGGCATGCCTTTGGTGAGTTGTGCAATAGACCATTGGGGTGCCCAAAAATGAATAAATTTAAAAAGTGGTGTTCTTTTGGTGAGTTGCATGCTAGGCCATTATGGTGATCAAAAAATGATCAAACTCTAACAGTGACATGCCTTTGGAGAGCACCATAATAAACCATTATGGTGCCCAAAAAAGAACAAAGTCAAAAAGTGGAAAGAGAGTCCAAATTGAACAACTATACATAGGAATGCCAAAAAAAATCTTCTTTTTTTTTGAAACTAATGCAACTGTCAATATTGTGCAAATTGGGTGATTTTGCACCAAATGCCCAAAAAAGTGGAAAAATATTGAGGGAGGATCAAAAGTGTTCTTTTGGTTTAAAATTCAAGAATAAAAAAGGAAGGGAAAATCGCCACAAAACTAAGAATGTCATTATTACAAGGAGAAAAGATGTTTTCCTCATAAATTAAAAATGATGCTTAGGGTTCTTGATATATGAATAGGTTTTTTAGATAATATACATAGAACATGCTTTCCATCTTTTAGCTTGAGCCAATTTGTAGTTTCTATAAAAATTAAAAAGAAATCTAAGATTTTTGTTATACAACACAAAAAAATCACCAATAAAAATGACCTAGGCCTTGCATCAAAATTTTAAATTTAGAAGGGGAAAAGTAATTCATTGCATAGGCAACTAAAGGGAAAATAGCCATATATAGAGCCAAAATAATCAAAGGAGTTGATTGATGTTTCAAAATAGCTACTTTTAGCTAATACTACTCTTGGCAAGCCACTATACCTAGACTTCTTATTTTCAAACAGTTTATTTTAAGCATTTTGGTATTTAGAGATTGCTTATTTTTAAGCAATCCATTTTAAACAAAAGATTTAGTTGTTTTTTTGTCTTTACCTTAAATATTTTGCATTGCCTTGCAAAATATGCAGCTAATTGAATACATGTGCATGCAAGTATTTGTAAAAATTTATAAATAAGTGCTTATGCACTTAGTCGTTAGCCAATAGAAATTTTATGCCTGCTTAAATTATTGTTCAAGCTACTTGTGGTTTGTCTTGTGTGTTGATTTGGTGAATTGAATGGAGATTAGTAGTTATTGAAGGCTTTGTATTGTAATCTTCATTAACATGGATGGTGTATCTTTCTATGCAACTTTCAATTATTTGCTTCACAAAGATACTATCTTTGATTTATAATTCAATCTTATGTACACACTATTTTTTATGTCTACTTTTAGTTAGAAAGCATGTGTGAGTGTTCAATTGTCATACATTAAGTCATCTATGTTGATCATAAAAATATATAAAATATCTCGCTTGTGTGTAGAAGCATCGTTGCGACCAAGATGTTCTCATATGAGAGAACCAAAATATAGGGTAGCTTTTAATTTATTTGCATTGTGTGCTAAAATCCCAAAAGATTATTTTATGCATATTATAAAAATCTAAAAGGCATCTCCATAGTTAGAGTTCTAGAGTTTTAGTTTAAGTTTTAAGTTACAAGGGAGCTTCACCTTCCAATTCAAAGAAAGGTTTTACCTTACATAGTGTTCCCTCTTGTGTTGTCCTAAAAAGGACAAAACAAAATGCTAATCTTGTAGGTAGTCATATCACCAACATTGGGCTCTATCAAAAACCACTATTAGAGGCCAAGGGGTATAATATGTTGTTGTACTTTATCAAGTTGGTGGTATGATATTTTGTAGTACTTCTCCATGTGGTTCTCTTATTTTTTAGTACCTTATAAATATTGTTCTTTTTGAGAATGTGTATTAATTTTATGCATTGAATAAAACAATTTTTTGGGGTTCTTAACCAACTTCTCTTCCTTGTCCAATAGAGGTTCCTCCTCCTCTCATCATTTATTTGTATGCCTTAGTGACTATTTCCAACCTCTTAGCCCTTTTTGTCCATTCCAATCAATTTGTCTTCCTTCCTCCATTGCTCGTTTGGAAGTATGTTTTCCTTATATTCTTTAACCAACCCCCTACTTTTGCAACACCTAATCATGAAAGAAAATTTAGTGAGTCATCATCATTTTCTCCATTCTTTGATCAATGATTAGTTTTTAATCAATTACAAAATCTCCACAATAAGTTTTCCTCACTAAACACTAAGGAATCTATCATTTTCCTCCTTCATATAGGAATGCATCAACACCACAAATCACAAAAGATATTCATTGAATGTTCTTGCTATTAAAATTATATACCTTTTGTCTAGAGTTTGTCAGAAACAATTAGTTTGACATTGCTTGCTTCATTTCATTTTATGTGTGCTAATGAAATGTGTGTCCTCTCACTCATGCATGGCTTCAAATAATTCATAAAAATATCTAATAAATCCTGCAAATAAATTTAATAAAGAATGCTAAATACATGCTCACCCAACCATTTCTTTGTTGCAAGTATGAGGTTAACCAGTGTTGTCATTGATGTCAACATACTCATATTGAATTGATAAGAAGGATTGGATGAGCTGTGTGCTGGGGTTATTGAGGAAATTAGTCTCAATCAGGAATAGTGAAGAACAGTGATGAGAAGAAGGCAAAAGTACTCAATAGGTTAAGGATCAGAGGATGCAGATTAAAGGGTTTGTAGATATGAGTCTTGAGATGTTCCAGTTAAGATTTCAGGGGTCTGCATGAAGATCTAAAAAAGTTATGTTTGCTCAAGTAGAACCGGTTCCGACAGGCATTCAGTGGTGACAGAGTGTCACAGATTGGTCCGGTGAGCTCCGAAATTACATTATCTCATTTTGCGGATTGGAGAGAGTGTTGAAGAAGTTCATGTGAAGTGACAACCAGATTTGTTCATGGTTTGGACATCCGGAAGTATCTTTTTCATTATGACAGTGATGATAGACTGTGTTCTTGAAGTTCTGGATGAAAAATAGAAGAATTCGAGTAAGCTAATAAAGTGCAGATGTTCTTGATGACTCAGGAAAGGTTTCGATGATCCTTGGATCATGTACAATTCTTATTGGCGGTCTGCATTGAAGTTAGAGTTTGGATTTGATGTAAAGACCACCGGTTGTTGGTGTTCTTCCTGAGACATGCCGACCGGATGTATTACACGTCTTGCGAATGATCTTGTAGGTGTTTGCCGACTTAGATGATTGTTCCTAAGTCGATGCCTTGTATAAATAAGGGTTTGTGAATTCATTTAGTAGTGTGTCTTGTGGTGATGAGAGTGATATAGCGAAGAGAAGTGCGAAAGGCAGAGTAGGAGTTTTTGGGCTTAAATGGAACTGATCCAGGCATGGTAAAGATGTCAATCTCCAGTTCAAGTTTGTAATACTTGTTATCTTGTAGACAATGTGTCTCTTGTAGGCAGTGTGCCTCCTTGTGAGCAGTGTGCTCAGGTAGTGAGCCCTAATTGGCATGTGCCATCTATTTTTCTTATTCTTCTAACAGAGAATAATCCTTGGGTTAATCACCTCGTGGTTTTTCCCTTAACTGGGTTTTCCACGTCAAAATCTTGGTGTCTCATGTGTTGATGTGTATCTGCTCTGGTGTTTATGCCTTATGCTTTCATGAATGATTAATTGCTATGCTATTGATTAACAAAGTGGATTTAAGTGCTAGAATTGAAAGCAAATTAAGGATAATTGATTCACCCCCCCTCTCAGTTATCAACAGTTGGTATCAGAGCCAAGTTCCTCTAAAAGGAGCTTAACCGCTTGAGGAGATCCAGGATGTCGTCATACAAGGACAGTCCGAAGTTTGATGGAACCAACTTCACTCTTTGGAAAGGCCGCATGAAATGTCACTTGGAGTGTATGGGAAAGGCGTACTTGTCCATGGTCACAAAAGCATATACACCTCCACAGGGTGGTCTGACAACTCTAAATGAAATCACAGATGCTAAAAATAATCTACGGACTAAAGAGGCTCTTCTAAGTGCATTAACTGACTCAGAGCTCTCAAATGTTATTGACCTACCAACTGCCTATAAGATCTGGATTAAACTGGAACTTCTACATGAAGGAGATGAGTATGTTAAGAGTGCAAGGTTGCAAAGTCTCAAAGGGAAATTTGAAAGATTGAAGATGAGAGATGATGAAAATATCACTACCTTTATGCCAAGAGTAAATGAGCTGGTGTGTGGAATTAGGAATGCTGGTGGAGTTTTGGATGAAAATGAGATTGTTTGCAAAATTCTCAGATCCCTTCATGCTACCTACAAAATCAAGGTTGTTGCCATTGATGAATTCAGAGCCCATACAACTGTCACAATAGACCAATTGGCTGGCAAATTGGTTGCATTTGAAATGACTGATTTTGGAGATGATCCCCCCAAGACTGAATTTGCATTCAAAGCCAGTGCCTATGTGAAAGGCAAACAAAGATTTGATCCAGGAGAAAACTCTTCAAGGAAGCTGTAATGGTATGATCAAGCAAGAAAAGACATGGAAGAGGAAGAAGCAGAAACAACTCAACTTGAAGCCCTCATTGCAAAAAGATTGCCAAGGAGATCCGGTAAGTATGAAGGAAAATTACCCTTTAAGTGCTTTAACTACAATAAGATTGGTCACTTTGCCTCAAGATGTCCGGAAAGATCCACAAGATCAAATTCTAACAGACAAAGGGTTCAAAAGAATTGTTATTATGTTCATGAAGAAGCTGATAATGAAGGAGTAATAGATGATGAATCAGAGATAGGAGACAAATCTGGAAATGAATGGGTGTTCATTGCCATCAAGGAAGAAGATCCAATATCCCCTGAATCAATCAATCATAAGGTTATAGAAAGAGCTTTGGCTGCCCAAGTTGAAGAAAAGGATGATTGGGTTATTGAGAGTGGATGTTCTCACCATATGACAGGTGACAAGAACAAATTCTTAGATTTGAAAAGGTATGAAGGAGGAATGGTAAAGTTTGGTGACAATTCTACTGGTAGAATCAGAGGTAGGGGAACTATCTCTTTTGATGGAAAGAACAAAACCGGTAATGTACTATATGTTGAAGGATTGAAGCACAATCTTCTCAGTGTTGGTTAGTTGGTGGACAAAGGCTATGATCTCCGGTTCAAGAATGGAAGATGCAGGATCTTTGAAAGCTCCGGAACTGAGATTGCATCCGGTACTCAAACAAAAGGTAATATCTTCCATCTAGTTGGTACTAATAAAAGTTGTATGTTTGTTCAAGTTGATCAGAGTTGGTTATGGCATAGAAGGATGTGTCCTGTAAATTTTGATAACATCATCAAGATAAGCAATACTCAGGCTGTAAGAGATCTTCTAAAGTTGGTAAAACCTACAAATAGTTTGTGCAAAGAATGTCAGCTAGGTAAACAAAGCAGAGTCTCATTCAAAAGCAAGGATCAGTCCTCTACCGGATTATTGGAGTTAGTTCATACTGATCTATGTGGTCCGAAAAGAATCAAGAGTATGCAAGGTGATAGATATTTCATGTTACTGATTGATGACCATTCCCAGATGATGTGGGTCACCTTTCTGAAAGAGAAATCAGAAGCGTTTGAGAAGTTCAAAATCTTCAAGGCTTTGGTAGAGAATCAAACCGGATTAAAACTAAAATTTCTGAGGTTTGATAGAGGTGGTGAATTCACATCCAGTGAATTCATAGATTTTTGTGAGAAGCATGGTATAAAGAGACAGTTATCTGCTCCTAGGACTCCACAACAGAATGGAGTAGTTGAGAGAAAGAACCGGACCATCCAGGAAGCACCTAGGACAATGATGATGGAAGCAAATGTTCCCCAGATGTTTTGGAAAGAAGCTGTCAGCACTGCAGTCTACACTCTTAATCGAGTTCAAATTAGAAGCAATACTGGTAAGACTCCTTGTGAACTTTGGTTTGGCATCACTCCTACTGTGAGATATTTCAGAGTATTTGGTAGCAAGTGTAACATTAAAAGAGATGAAGATCTAGGAAAGTTAGATGCTAGAAGTGATGAAGGAATTTTCTTGGGTTACTCCACTCAAAGCAAAGCATACCGGTGTTACAATAAGAGACTAAGAAAGATGATAGAAAGTACAAATGTGAAGGTTGATGAAGGTATTGAGAAACCCTTAAGATTTTATGAGTATGATGAAGATGATTAGAATGATGTTCTGATTCAAGGTGCTCCATCCTCTCTTGAAAGTCAGATTCAGACTGATCCGGTAAATCAGGAAGAAGAGATAGGTCTGAATGAGCATGATCAAGAAGCAGAAGTGTAAGAAACTCCCAAAGTTCCAAGGTATGTAAGACTGAACCACTCTAAAGATCAGATCATAGGTGACAAAAGCAAAGGTGTGCAAACTAGAAGGAATGTTGCTCAAAATTTAGATGAATGTTGTCTGATTTCAAAGATTGAACCTAAGACAATAAATGAAGCATGCAATGATGAAAATTGGACAAAAGCAATGGAAGAAGAATTAATGCAAATTGAGAAAAATCACACTTGGGATCTTGTTTCTAGACCTAGAAACAAGAATGTGATTGGAACCAAATGGGTCTTCTGAAACAAACTAAATGAAGTTGGTGAAGTAATCAGAAATAAGGCCAAATTAGTCTGCAAAGGCTACTCTCAAATAGAAGGGATTGATTTTGAGGAAACCTTTGCTCCGGTGGCAAGAATTGAAGCAGTCAGACTATTTCTTGCATTTGCTGCCTTTAAAGATTTCAAAGTGTATCAGATGGATGTCAAATCTGCTTTCCTGAATGGTGACCTAGAAGAAGAGGTGTACATTGAACAACTGGATGGATTTCAGTTATCTGAGCATGGTGATATGGTTTGCAAATTAAAGAAGGCACTATATGGTCTAAAGCAAGCCCCAAGAGCATGGTATGAGAGGCTGGACAAACATCTTTTGAAGATTGGTTTCAACAAAGCTACTACTGATAGTAACCTATATTTCAAAATTGATCATGAAAACATCTTGATTGTTGAAGTGTTTGTTGATGATATCATCTTTGGAGGAAGAGATAGTATGTGTAAAACCTTTGCAAACCAAATGAAAAGTGAGTTTGAAATGTCAATGCTCGGTGAAATGTATTTCTTCTTGGGTCTGCAAATTACTCAGACAGAGAAAGGAATTTTTCTCTCAGACCAAATATGTGAAAGAACTATTGAAGAAATTTGGAATGGAAGATTCAAAGCCAATGAACACTCCTATGGCTACCAGATGTAAGTTGAGCAAAGATGATGACTCTCCTAAGACAGATCAGACAAAGTACAGATCAATGATTGGAGGATTACTATATCTCACTCAGACTAGACCAGATATAATGCAGGTTGTTGGTCTTGTGGTGAGATTCCAGGCTGATCCCAGAGAATCTCATGTCATGGCAATCAAAAGAATTTTTAGGTACTTGAAAGGAACAGTTGAGTATGGCCTATGGTATCCCAGAGATCATGACTTTTCTCTTCATGCATATATAGATGCAGATTAGGTAGGAGATGTGGATGATAGGAAGAGTACAAGTGGAGGAGCATTCTTTTTGGGAAAAAGTTTGGTTTCTTGGCTAAGCAAGAAACAAGAAGCAATATCCCTATCTACAATAGAAGCAGAATACATTGTAGCAGCAGGTAGTTGCACTCAACTTTTGTGGATAAAGCAAATGCTAAGAGATATTCAAGTAGAATATGAGGAGCCTATCATAATTTTCTGTGATAATTCAAGTGCAATAAATATTTCTAAGAATCTGGTATTGCATTCTAAGACCAAGCATATATCTATCAAATTTCACCTTTTGAGAGAACAAGTGAACAAGGGTGAAGTCAGATTGGAGTATGTGCCCTCCAAGGACCAGCTTGCAGATATTTTTACTAAACCTCTTCCCAAGGACTCTTTTGAGTATCTCAAGGAGAAGTTAGGGGTCATGGCCCCTCCAGTGATGAACTAGGATGAACTGATGTGCATCAGTCCGGTGGATATCACAGTCATATCTTGTGATCTGGATTGATGATGGGGAGCTGCTACTAAGGGGGAGCAGCTGGTATGATTTTGATGTGTTTGAATTGCAAGTATGAGCCCTTTTCCATTGATGTCAAAAAGGAAGAGAAGACATGTGAAGAGTTGTTGCTGATAGGGGGAGCTGTGACAGAAAGGAGAAGTTCTTGTCTTGATGGTTTTTCACATCATATGTTGCCATCAATGACAAAGGGGGAGATTGTTGCAAGTATGAGGTTAACCAGTGTTGTCATTGATGTCAACATACTCATATTGAATTGATAAGAAGGATTGGATGAGCTGTGTGCTGAGGTTATTAAGGAAATTAGTCTCAATCAGGAATAGTGAAGAATAGTGATGAGAAGAAGGCAAAAGTACTCAATAGGTTAAGGATCAGAGGATGCGAATTAAAGGGTTTGTAGATATGAGTCTTGAGATGTTCCAGTTAAGATTTCAGAGGTCCACATGAAGATCTGAAAAAGTTATGTTCACTCAAGTAGAACCGGTTCCGACAGGCGTTCAGTGGTGACAGAGTGTCACAGATTGGTCTGGTGAGCTCCATAATTACATTATCTCATTCTGTGGATTGGAGAGAGTGTTGAAGAAGTTCATGTGAAGTGACAACCAGATTTGTTCATGGTTTGGAGGTCCAGAAGTATCTTTTTCATTATGACAGTGATGACAGACTGTGTTCTTGAAGTTCCGGATGAAAAACAAAAGAATTCAAGTAAGCTGATAAAGTCCAGATGTTCTTGATGACTCAGGAAAGGTTTCGATGATCCTTGGATCATGTACAATTCTTATTGGCAGTCTGCATTGAAGTTAGAGTTTGGATTTGATGTAAAGACCACCGGTTGTTGGTGTTCTTCCTGAGACAGGCCGACCGGATGTATTACACGTCTTGTGAATGATCTTGTAGGTGTTTGCTGACTTAGATGATTGTTTCTAAGTCGATGCCTTGTATAAATAAGGGTTTGTGAATTCATTTAGTTGTGTGTCTTGCGATGATGAGAGTGATATAGCGAAGAGAAGTGCAAAAGGCAGAGCAGGAGTTTTTAGGCTTAAATGGAACTGATCCAGGCATGGTAAAGATGTCAATCTCTAGTTCAATTTTGTAATACTTGTTATCTTGTAGACAATGTGTCTCTTGTAGGCAGTGTGCCTCCTTGTGAGCAGTGTGGTCAGGTAGTGAGCCCTAATTGGCATGTGCCATCTATTTTTCTTATTCTTCTAACAGAGAATAATCCTTGGGTTAATCACCCTGTGGTTTTTCCCTTAACCGGGTTTTCCACATCAAAATCTTGGTGTCTCATGTGTTGATGTGTATCTGCTCTGGTGTTTATGCCTTATGCTTTCATGAATGATTAATTGCTATGCTATTGATTAACAAAGTGGATTTAAGTGCTAGAATTGAAAGCAAATTAAGGATAATTGATTCACCCCCCCTCTCAATTATCAACATTCTTAGCATTCATTACCAAAATTATTTTGATAAAATCAACTACAATCTTGTTGAACCATCTCTCCATATTCTCTTGCACATTTTTTTATAAAATTTCATCTCAATTGACACATCTCCCTTCGATCCTAATGCTTATGGAATAAAACCATGTGAGATGTTTGAGTTAATGTTTTGAATCACACTATATGATCCATCATCAGGAGAGAGAGAAAAAATGTGATGGATCACAAAGTGTGATCTGAAATGTTGACTCAAAAAACTCACACAATTTTCTTCCAAAATTATTATTTTTTTCTACATTGACTATGGAATATCATTTCTATACCATATCCCTTAGATGAGAAAAAAATCTAAGAAATAGAACCAAAATATCATCTCACACTATTGTAGTCTAGTATCACTAAGTCCCCATCTTATTGATACCAAGAATTAATCTCAATTCAACTATTGAAGTGAGTATTAGTGATAAAAAATAATACATGTAACAAATGTTATAGAAGAGATATATGCATAAAACATTATTAGAAAATATAGTTCATCATCACCAATCTAAAATCAATTTCTATGCATACTTTGGTATAAACTCCATGTCCATGGCTTCAGGCTTACAACAATAATGTCAATTGTAAATATCACACCCTCATCCCATATCCATTATCCATGTCTCGCTACCACTATTATACTATGTCTACAAAGGATATCCAAACTAATGCGTGTCCTATGAGGATCTTTCAATCCATTTATCCATATTACTCTCCAAGGGTATTTATAGGAGTATTAAGTTGCTAAATTTTCACTAAAGACATATAAGGATCACCCTAAAAATGGCACTTGTCTAAAGCAACTAGCTACATGGCAGTAGTGCTAGTATCTTTGGTACAAAAGGTCTTAAGTGGAATCTAGTTGTCATTCATTTTCTCATAGTTATTTATGATGTCCAACACTTGGTCCTCTTTTCATTCTCTTTGGGTGGTCCTTGTCTAGTTTACATGTATTTGTGATCAACTCTTCTTAAATATTGGTTAAGGGAAGTGGGTATTGAATATTCCTTACCATATTTTGGTGCCAAAAAAGATGATCCAAGTACTTCTAGATGGTAAATTATCACCTTGAGAAGAAGATAAAATAGTAGGTGATCATAAATAAGGTTATGTAACATGGAATAAGGCAATGCAACCATGCAAATTTATTTGTATAGATAAGATAGAAATCATACAAAAGAGATAATGCCTAAAAGAATATACCACAAAGGAGTGAAATTGGATTATTGTTTAAATTAGATTTAAAATACTAAAATGTGGCAACTAAATGAGATATGGATTGCTAGAATCAAGGGTCATATATGAGTATTAAGACCAAAATTAAGGAGCAAATGACTTATCACCGCACTAAGGAAGAAGGGTGTTGGGAAAGGTGTTGTACACCTTAAATAAAATATTTAATAGTTTATAAAGTTGTTGTCCATCTTGGAATGGGACACCACACTCTAGGTAGACAAATATTTTCCTAGGAAATTGTTGTATATAACATTGGGAAAATGCATTTAATTATGGGGAGGTCGCATGAATATATGTCATCTTGAGCACAAGAATTAAATTAAGGGTTGTATGGGTTTTGTCTTGGAGGTTGTAATGACTCTTGGTTCTAGAGTCAAAATTAAACATTAACCTTAGAAATGTCACTTGGGTGCATTAATTAGAAAACTTAGTTTTCTTGTTGATCCTTGTCTATATAGTGTGCTTTAGATGGGATATTTGTGTGGAGCAAGCGATTGGAAGGAAAGTTTATGCTACAAGATTTCCTCCATGATTGAAGAGTGTTGATCTCTTGTTGCTCTTGGTTGTGGCATTGTAGTATGGCTATGGATGTATGGCTATGATGCTATTTGATTGTTCATGGTTAGATAGCAATGTTGGAGGTGAGAAAAGTACTTTGAGATGGTGAATTATTGCCAAGAAGAAGACAAAGCATTAGGTGAGCACAAATACAATTATGCAACCAAGTAAGATGAAATAAGGTGATGTTATATTTTTTTTTTATATAGATAAGAGCAAAAGAGTACAAAAGAGATGTCTCTCCAACAGGTTTTTACATATATTATGGATTAACATTTCTTCAAAATTTTAGAGAATACATATTAAAAAATCTCATTCTTAATTAAATTTATAAAAAATAATTTAAAACATTAAAAAAATATTAATAAATATTTTATTTGAATAAAAACAAAATATTTTAATCAATTGATATTGTGATAATTAGTTGAAAATTAGAGCAGCTTAATTGCTATCCCAAAGGAAGAAGTAATAACATAGGTAGATCACTAAACCACAATATATATAAGTATAATTGTTGAGTGGGATCATTAATTGTTGTGATGTTACTTAAAAATAGAAGGATTATTTGTTGTTTGAAAAATACATGTGAAATTCAAAACTATTATTTTTATAAAAAAATACCATTTCAAAAAAGTCATATTGGAAAGATAACAAATCATTTGATGACACATAGAGATACTTGTAAGTGCCCAAAATAGAATGGAACAACATGATGGTCCAATGATAAAAATCCTAAAAAATATCCAACAAATTAATAAAATGTAATTATGTGACATCTAACACATATCTCTAAGGTAGGGCTCCACTTGTTGACCCTTTAGAAACCCTTAGTTGTTTTATTTGCTCGTCAGCTTTCATCTAGACATGTTAAGTCTTCATTTTGCTTAAAAACCTTATATTTTTCCTTTAATGATAAATTCATTCATCTACTCAAGTAGCAAACACATGTTTGTTGTGGTGATCACATGTTTTCCATAACAATCATGTGTATACCATGATGATTTTGAAACTATCAAAAGTAACAAATTCTGCAAAGTGACAAATTAGTCATTCTATTCACACACATATAATACTTCCAAAACATGGGTTGTTCTTTCATTCTTGCTTCAATCAACCTCAATTTAGATCCACTTTTGCTATCAATCATCCCTAACTAGTGTTCATGTATAAAGAATGCATAATCTTGGTTATTGGGAAGGGTCCAATTCTAGAGAAATCCTTATGCTTGTAGCATATATGTCAAAGCTTTCCCAATGACCATTACCACAATCAAAACACAAAATCAGTAGAATTGAAAGAATGTAGTGATGTGCATTGTTGAGACATTTATGAAAACACAAAATCATTGGCTATCATGGGATTACAAAACTAATCTTAATTGTATAAACATAGTGGCTATGGTCAAGCATTGTAATGGAAAACCCTACATTAAAGATTAGGCTATGGTACTTTTACAATGTAAAAAGTGGACCTTGGTATGAAATGACACTTTTACAAAAATAGAGTGACATAAACAAAAAGAGAGTGAATTTCCCTTTATATTTTTTCTCTCTAATGACACTTTTACAAATATAGAGAGAGAAAGAAAAGAGAGAGTGGCTTTCCCTTTATATTTGTTATCTCTATCTCTCTCTCCATTTCAAAATCCCCTTTACCAACCTATCTTTACCTTAGAGATTGACCCATTAGTTAGGCGACCATAGAAGGAAGAGCAAGCAAAAAGGAATTTGGATTTCTTAGAACCACATTGCCACACCAAATCATCTCTACATCAGAAGGATGCTAATACTAGGTCTGGATTTCCTATTTATAGGATTAATTTTATTTATGTTAATTAGCTTAGGTTTTACCATTTCTTTATATTAGTTTTGATTGTTTTTCTTCATGAAAGGTAGCATAGATTTAACTTCTTGCTTCACAAGATCTAAAAATTAGATTTCCTTATTACTCTTGAAAATGAAATTGAACCATCTATCTATGTCAAAGATTACTTGTCATATTTCCGAACCAACATTATTGTTGAATATCAAACTTCAATAGGATTCAAATGATTGAGTTTGATCAATCAATGATCTAGGGTCCATACTTTATTCCTTTGCATATGTTGGATTATGCTTGTGAACATTTCTTTCTAATGATTTCATAATAGATTCTATTGTTTTTCCTATAAAATATTTTCTTTCCATATAACATTAACATTGTTCATTCTCCATGTCCCAAGAAGATATAACCCACATGATTTCTTTTGAAGAACCTTTGCAAAAAGCTTAAAATAAAAATTTGGAAGTACCAGGAAGATCTCTAGTAGAATTAAATTGTGGAGGAAATTTTACTTATTTAGGACAACAAATAAATTAGCAACAATGCATTTCATTTTTGAAGAATTTATTATTTGTGATTCTATTTGGTGAAGGTTTATTTTGTTTGTTGAGCATTAATTATTCTACAAATATAATTTTAAAAATAATTGAATATTCTTATGTTTTCTTTAGAAAATGTTAAAGTTCGGTTGCATCTAATTAATTAATTGTGTTAAATTAATTAAAATGATTTGATTGATTTAGCATTTTTTTATATATGGAAAAGGAGGGGCTTTGGAAGGGCCCCAACCCTTTTTACAAAAGGAACATAAACCAACACAAAATGGTTGTGCTACAACACATCTACAACAAAACATCAACAAAGAAACCACAAAAGAGAGTCCAACAGGTAGAGAAAAAGTAGCCAAGAAAAAGCACACCTGATAGGAGAAAACACAACAAAGAGGATTAGAGCTCATTGAGAGCTACAGTAGATTCCCATTCATCTTGGAGGGTCTTAAGATGTGCACTCAAGGCTTTGATGTTCATAGGTTCAATCACCTTAGACTTGTTGCACCTAGTATGTGCATGTGGGCCAACTTGAGCCCAATTTTTATTGGTCTTAACCTTTTCTTGGAGAGATTTGATGTTGTTGAGAGAACTATGGATGGTGGCTTTGTTGAAGTTGATTTTTTTAATGTTACCTTTAATCTCTCTAAAATATCATTTTCCAACTTCTCATTTCTCCTCCTTGACCAACTGCTCCTTAAGAGTAGCAATCTCCTCCTTTATGTTACATGCTTCCATGAGGGAAGTATGCAATCTACTTCTATTGAATTTGATGAATAACTAATTAAGCACTTTGTGGTGAATGTCCATCTCTTTGTGTAATTCATTGGTCTTGTCAACCAAGAGGTCGACCATAAAAGTGATATCGTTCATAGAGGAGGTAGGGAAATGATTACAATCCTCCTAGGCAAGAGCCCCATGGCATAGGTTGTTGACCTCAAGAATCTTCTCTTCAACATTAATCTCCACCTCTTTTGTCACCTTGTTCCCTTTATCACTAGTATGAAACTCACCCTATGCGGCACCACTAGTCCCTAAGGGATCCTTAACAAACTTAGGATTAGGGAACCAATTCTTCTAATTTTCCCCACCTTTAAAAGTTCTCTTGTCTAACCAGTCCAAGTTAAAATATTCGAAGGGGCTATTTGAAGCTTGGAGCTCAAGGTCAAACAAGGGAGTGGAATATGATATTGGGGAAGGGGAAGGTCATTTCCTCTTATGGGAGGAAGCACGATGAGAACAAATCAGAGAGAAGCACTAAGGAAAGGGTTGAGGCAAGAAACCAACAATAGAGGGCTAGGGTTTGAAGCTTAGAGCATGTTTAAAGATGGTAAGGATACATGACTGGTGGAGGGGGAACTCCCAATTATTTGTTTAGCTTCAAGAACAAAGTATTTGAGAGAGTACATAAGAAAAAAGGGAAGCTAAACTTACAATTATGCCTAAAGTGACTAAGCAACAAGAAATGGTATGTGTAGGTATCCTGAAAGCACCCTTCAAGTGTGATGTACCACATGATCTAGAGTGCAATCTCCTCCCATGGCTAGACTAAAGATAATCTAGCATAACTAGATTGGGCCCTATTAATCTTTTCTACTTCCTTCAAAAAAGAATTAATAGCTTCCTCATCATTCTTGTGGTCCATGTAGATTTTTCTACCTTCTGTAGATAGCCCAAAAACCATGGCAATGAGTTCTTCCATGATATGCAACTTCACTCCATGCATAATGACAACCTGTGAATTCCATTTGGTAGC